>CM031244.1:199111393-200568893 GCA_018340775.1 Taxus wallichiana var. yunnanensis
TTAAGAAATACATTTCAGACTTGTCACATGTTTTAAATTGGAATTCCTTGTAGGTCCAAGACCCAGGAATAATCATGGTTAAACCCACACGAGTGCTGGAAACTCACCAATTGCATTTGAGAAATCGTGAAATACAACAATGTAAGGTCCAGTGGGACTAGTTTAATGAAGAGAGTGCAACTTGGGAAAATCTGGAAGAGATGAAAGTTGCTTTTCCCTTTCTTTTTGAACAGAATAGAATCTATTGACAAAAAAAAATGATTATGAACTTATCTTTTTCATGTCTTTATGTAAGCCAGCTTTGAGGCAAACACTATTCAGGTTGAATAAATTATATCATGACATTGATCTAAGAAAATAATTCATGTTGGAATTGGTCTCTTGTATTGTGAACTAATAAATTGGTTGACCTGAAGGTAAATCAAAATATGTAATCATCGGGACGATGAATCTTTTAGGAGGGAAGCATGTAACACCCTGAACTATTGTTACTTCCTCCTGAGCACTCAAGTGTTGATATATGATTTCTTCTGTATAAGGACGTGTTCCTTTGATTTGTGAAGTCATGCTTGATATGGATTGTATCTTCTTTGCTCTTGAAGATCTTTGACTGAGTCAGAATATGTTTGGACTCTTTTATTTCTTTCATTTTTAAGACCTTGAGTTCAATTTGATTTTGGGATGAATTGTGGATTTATCCATCTTTATGACTCAACCTTGGATCAGATTGCATTGATCGAAGAGATGTTTTAAGTTTATTCATGATGAACAAAATTTATTGACCTTACGAAAGTTGCAAGGTCCGAATAAGTTGAATGAGTAATTCTAGGAGTTTAAGTCGGTGATCATGTTAAATGAAATTCGGTTCCAAATACCGTAACATCAGGAAGGCCTAGACCTTAAGCCAGGTAAGATGTTCCTGGGTATACAGTAAGCTTAATTAGCAATACCGGATAGGATCCTTTACAGGGATGTTTTACCCTGTTTGGTTCTAATACTGATCGGTCCTACTTGGGAGACCTAGACTGGATTCGGTAAGGTTAATAACCTTAACCTAAACTATAACCTATTGGTTAAATTATTGCTAATCTAACCTAGCCCTAAACTATAAGCTTAATGCTCCTAAGGTTAGCTACACCTAGCACTATGGAAGTAAGACTAATGTCTTACCTTATGATCTAACCTATGTTTCTAACCTATCTTAACTAATGATAATGGATGGAGGGGGACCTATGAAGGGGTGCGAGTCATGGGCGGTGGTTTCCATGGCATTTATGAGGTGGATAAGGATGAAGGAGTTGGGATTTGGTGGAGGTTGTAAATGGCTATTGTGACCTGACATGGCAAAGTATCACCAAATATGGGAATGGTTGTTTGTTTTCATTTGGCAATCACCAACTTTGGCGGTCGGTGGCAATGGAGAATAGGCGGGAATATGGGAGTTAATGCAATTAATGAACTTTGGTTCCCGAGCGCGGATTGCTTGGGAAGGCATGCAAATGGAAAATTGGTTGGTTGTTTGGTTTTCCATGCGTTCCATTTTTCTCTCTTGATCACTGGTTCTTCGAACCAGTCGTCTACTCTGTGTTGCATGGAAAATTTGAGAATATCTAGCTCCTTTCTCTGTCGGGGAAATTTTATAAGGCATGAAGGTAACAATTTATTGTTGTTTAATCTATCATGGAAGAAGAAGAGAAGGTGCGAGCACATTCAGAGGTCTTCTTGATTTTTAAGCGACACTATCAGGCATGATAGGCCCTAACTTTTAAAAATATTGCTTTCCTTCAAATGCTTTCATTAAAACAACTCTGTTCAGGTGATCTTAGCATAGTTGGTTTGAAGAAATGTATTGGGTTCTTCTTTTCTTGTGGATTTAGGAATCTCTGGTTATGCGAAGACTCTGTCGAAATGTTTTGCTGTATTTTTTTTTTTATGGATTCATCTTCGGCTGAAGACCTTGCTGTATTAGTTTGTTGTTGAATTTATGTTGAATCTTTGCTGGGTATACTTATAGATTTGACTTCTGTTTAAATGCTTGTTGTGTTTACATTTGGTTCGACTCTGTGGAAGTGTGTGCTGGGTTTACATACGAACATGACTCTGTTAGAGTCCCTGCTGTATTTTCGTATTGATTTCAACTTCGGTTGAATCTTTGCTGAGCTTATGTTATGGAGGTGACTTCTGTGAAGTCCTTGCTATGATTATCTTTCTTGATTTTGACTTGATTGAATCTTTGCTTGAACTTATGTTAAGGGGTGACTTCGTGAAGTCATTGCTGTGATTATCGTTCTTGATTTTGACTTCACAAAGTCTCACTTTGTGAATACTTGTTGGATATGACTTGTGTTGACGTCCTTGATGTGTTTACGTGTTGGCTCGACTTCTGTTAAAATTTCTTGTTGTATATTCGTAGGGATTAGACTCAGTTAAAATGTTGTTGTGTATACATATGAATCCGACTCGATTGAAATGTTCACCGTGTGTTTATATGTGGTTCGACTCAGTTGAAATGTTTACTTGTGTTTGCATATGGAAATGACTTCATTTATGATGTTATCTAGTCTCTAGTATGACCGAGTTAATGAATTCCTAATCGTGCCATGTCGTCAAAGATGGCATTGGGTAATTTCATGTTTAAAGAATGATATGGAAAGAATTATTGAGTTTACATTGGTAGGTTTATTGATTATTACTTGGTCGCGAGAGCTCTTTAATTGCTTGACGCTTCGGTGATTATATGATTGAGTGGGATGGAACTGTAGATCCTTCTTTTGAGCTTGACTAATTAGTCGCATGATTATGATGTATGTATATATTTAAACCTGCATCTCTGAGAAAGGAATTTGGATGGTCTATGATTATAGATTCTGTACATGATGAAAAAAATAATGTAATTATTGTTTTCTTTACGACCTTGCTTGGTTAGTAGGAACACAGCCTGACCGAGAGAAATCTTGCTTGAGGAACTTTGATGTTTATTATCATATGGGTAATCCTGGGTCTGCATGGATGGAAATCACGTTGTATTTGGAAGGGATGGGTGCTGATTTTCTTGCTCTTTCTTCTTCCTTATTGAACTCAAGATTGAATGTATATGCGTCACTCTTGAGAAGTTGGTACAGTTATGAACATGATTGGATTAGAAATCTGATTGCCTCTGTTTCTTTCTCTTAAGTTGTAAAGTATATGTTGCTATATAACTGTAGGAATAAGAAAATATTCTCTCCTTGTCTAGAAACTTTGAGTGCTTTCTTCTTTTGTATTCTTATGTGAATTTTACGGTACGGGCTTAAGAAGAAGAAACTGTTAAATTGTATGGAGAGACTGGTAAACAAATTGTATTGCAGTATAAGTTGGTGTACTTGTCAATACCATTGAAATAATGTAATGATTATAAAGGAATCCCATCAGTTGAGCTTGTTGGGTGTTATAATCTGCCTTTGCGGAATTGTTAAAAAAAAAAAAGAAACATACCTGTTAGATACACGAATTCATAGGATATTCATTTTTGAATGGAACAATTTGTTGGGTTATTTCTATCCTTGGGATTTAGATGTGTGGATGTTTTCGATTCATTTTGTTCTTCTTAGTCTCTAATATATATGATGAATCATCTGAAAAATATTTAGGTATAATTGACAGCTATAATATGAGTTATGCGTTATAGTCATGTTAGAATTGTAGAAAGATGATTAGCTTGATTCATGTTTAAGGATTTGAAGAAATGATTTCATTTAAACAGGTTGTTTAATGAGAGCAATTGGTAGAATGCAATTGTTTTAAGAATTAGTGCTTATCATGCTCAGTTCACAGAACTGACCTGTGCTAGCAATTTTGCAGATGGACATTGTAAGTAATAAAGGCACGCAGATCTGATATGATGCTCAGATTGTTTAATCTGGTTTTATGATGAATTCCTATTTGATATCTCTAATTGTACTATAGTAAGAAAGTTGTTCTTTTACTGTTGAGTATTGTATCCAATATGCCGAAGTGCATAAGTTGTAATTGTATGGCTTGGAAATAAATGAAAAGGGGAAAATTGTTACTTATGTGGCTGCATTTTTAATTGATGGAATTGATCTTCTTAGGTTCGATTGATTTTAAGTGCATTTTTATTATTTTATACCATAGAGTTATTTGGATTCTCTAAGTAGGCCTTGTAAAGATTATGTGACTGAATACTTCGTGAATGATTAGTAATTCTTTTATGTTTTGAATAAGGCTAAATTGGAAAATTAGTCCACTGTTTACGGGAAGTTAAGGTTAAACTACATCTCAATAGGTAGCTGAAACAGGAAGAGTAATCTATTACTTCCTATCCATGATCTAAGTCAAGACAACGTAACTGATGATTTTAAATCACTATATCTTAATAACAATAAGTAAGATATATTTTAGTTTTGAGAACTGATATAAACTTATAGGGGTATAGTTAGCATCCTTATGAGAGGACTTAGGGCTACTGCCCAATTTCGTTGATTAAGATTATTGTGAATCAATGAACTCCTTGACGAGATCTCAAATCTTATTAAACTTCTCTCTGTGAAATGGATCTTAAATAAGTAAGGAAACTCAAAGGTGAGGAACCCAGGGGTTGGGAAAAGACTACCCAGAAAGGAGAGTCTTAAAGTATAATTTCAACTCAACGTAAGTAACACCTTAAAGTTAAGTAGATCTTTCCGAGGTGGTTTTGTAGGATGTTGGCACATGTCAACTACAGGGTTGTACCTTTGAGAAGATTAGGATCTTCTCGAGGATACAACAATGCAGGTGACTTATGGCGACACCCTTTGCATTGATCGTTAAGATTTACACCTTAAACTCGAACAAGTTTTTACTCGGGACTGGTTAGGAACATGGTCATGTTATGAGGCTGCCCTTGGAGACTCGGGGTACCTTGACACACAGGGTTAACTAGGGTTGACCCAGTATGTCAGCTTATCCCTAGTCCTCGAGAGCATCCTTATAACATTGTCATGTTATTAATCCATTCCTGAGTGAATGACTTGGGACAGGGGAGGTGCCGATGAAGTCGATTAAAGACATTCTATATAACATCAGAGTGGGGTGAAGGACGTATTCCAGATTGATGAGTATGCCATCAAGGAATACGAGACTTAAATAGTATGTTTCAAATCTTTTGCCAAAGTATCACAAGCTGCTGATTGCATTATCCTATGTCACCTAGTCGAGGGATGTGATGCTTTGATGAATAATGGTAAAAATTATTCAGATAGGTTCCTTGGACAGGGCATTGTGAAATCCCATATTAGGGAAGAGAACCGCAAGAGTGAAGTGTTAAAATAAAAATGCCAACTCTATGATACTCATGAATAGATCGGTAGATCACCGAGTCATGGAATGAATAGATCGGTGGTACACCGAGTCATTACAACTGCATATGGTTATCTGTTATAAGAATGATTGTTTTGATCTGTGAGTTCTAAATTATGTATTTAGAACTAGGAAGCACTTATCAAAAAAATATATAAAAATCTTGTTCTAATGTACTAAATTGGGAATGTTACATCTTGGTATCAGAGCTGAAGGTTGCAGCTCTTGGACCTATTGTGTCCATAATCCGATAAAAACTGATGTTTCTTCTAACATAAAATGGTTAGAATAAGGGTGAATGTTGCAAATAATGCTCCACCCGAAGGAGGGGCGGCAATTACCCAAAACTTGATGAGATCCTTGCTACCCTATTGGACACAAGAGATCATTTGGCTGTACTTGAACAGCAAGTAATGGGATGTAACACCCTGATTTTGTAAGTTATCTTGGTGATTATTTGTCATACTATTATAACTGCTGAAATGAAGGAAAACATGTTAAGATATATTCTGATCTTAAAGGAATGTGTTGCTAACTTGGATTCTTGCATGCTGTAATTTATTTGCATGGGACAACAGTTATTGTTGCTTGTATGTTACTGATGTGACGACAAATTGTCGTATACTTACTAAACTCTCTTTGCTGATTGACAACACACCTTGAATCAATTCCATTGATCCAAAGTATGCTGTGGCCTTCTTGTGATTGTTTTGTCGATTTACTCTTGACTGAATTACGAGGTTGATATAAATGTGCAAAGATCTCGATTTTAGGTATGAGCGGTGCACGTAGATGCCAACGACAAAAGTTTGATTCTCGAACCATGCACTATCGTACTTAAGACCTCGTGAGGTAGGAAATGTCCGGACACGAGTGGCTCGGCATGTGAAGCAAAGGAAAAAACGTCCCATACAACATTGACATGAATGTCAGTTGGAAGACTGGATTGGAGGTTGATTAGTGTTAGTGGTTAGAAGAAACTAAATCCTAAGCTAATCCTAAGTTCTACCTTACATCCTAAACTACTATCCTAAGTGGATTTTTAAATTCTAAAATGACTAACATAGACCTAAGTCCTATTAACCTAAAGACTAGGCTATGACCTAGGTCAAACACTAATATGAATCCTAAACTAATCCTAACCTAAAGGGGATGTGCAGACCCTTGGGGGAAGAGGATAAGGATGAAGGGTGTTTAATGGCATTAATGAGGAGTCCTTACGTGGACAGCGCTAGTTTGGCGGGGATAGGTAGGTGGTGGAGGTATCTAGTGGGACATGTAGCTAAATTTGGTTTTACATGCAAAATTTGAAATTAGGAGTTCGCCAACCCAAGTTGGCGGTGGCGTGGGAAAATGGGAAAAGGCAGAGCCTTTAATGCATTAAATTTTTTCGGTCCTCGCAACTAGCTCACCTTGGAAAGTGTATGAGGGAAATTTGATTGGTTATTGTGTCGATTCGGATTTTGTGAAGTTGCTCTACATTTGGTTTTTTTGTTTGGTTCAGTCGAACCAGTTTCATTGGGTTTTATTACTGTTTCTTTGGAAAAATTGGAGGTTGTTGTTGAGCTTGTAAGAGGAAAGGTGATTCTGGGAAGCTCGTGCTATCGCCGTGGAAGGAAATACCTTTGGTAGACGTGGTTTTCTTTGAGTTTTGGGGAAGAATTTACAGGCATGTTGAGCCCTTCTCTTTAAAAATACTTGCTTTGTTTAAGCGTCTCATTAAAACAACCCTGCTCTTGGGTTTTTGATTTATCTGATTGTTGTCATGATTGAGACGATTTGGGCTAGTTGATTCTTACTATCATTGTTTGGAATGGTAGGGGTGAAATTGTTTTTTTTGTTATTGTGATTTGATCCGTCTTTGCATAAATTGAGTTGGAATAAGAACTTGTTGTGTTGGTTGTTGACGATGTATTTGGGAATTTGAAATGAGTTTTCTCGATTAAATGCTATATAAGAACGCAGTGCGAGGCGGTGTGGGTTGTTTTCATTCTTTGTGCGATTGTTCTTTTGTTATATGAACTTTTGTGATAAAATTGCACATGATGTACAAGTTGCTTGATGTCATTTCTATACTGAAATTTTTCTTAAAGGAAATAAGAATTTTCCTTTCCTTCATTGTTTAGGATTAAAAGGAAATAGCATTTTTGGATTTTAAAGGAATTGGCATTAGAGTTTTATCTGAGCATTACGAGCTCGGTTAGAGGGAAATGATAGTAATGTAATTATTGCTGTGCTTCTTCTTTTATATAAATGGACGAATACAATTTGGGTATTCGTGGGAGCTAGAAAAGAAATTGTTTTTCTTCTGAACTTATAAATGAATACATTCTTTCTTGCTGGAATGAAAGGTTGATTTGGTTGTGTTTTATGGAAACGACTTGATCTTACAGCTCGGGCAGTAGTCGTGAAAACGAGCTTGGCTTGTATTTCTGTGCATTAAATGAATTATGTTGATTCTTGCTATGGGGGTTGGATGATTTGTTGTGTTTTAATTGATACTGTTCGATCTTCTAGTTTGGGCTGTAGTTGTGAACAAGAACTCGGCTTTTTATTTATGTATAATATGGAAAATTTTTAAAATAAGTAGGTGATTTGGATCTGCTTTTGAATGTAATTTTTGTGCATCGATATCCTATGTGGGTTTTGAATAATAAGGCTATTATTGTATAAAAATCACATTTTGGGTTCTCATACATCATTGTGAACAGAAAAATGGATTCGGGTAGAAACATTTATTGGTAAGGAATTCTTCTTCTTTCTGCTGTTTTGATTTGGTAAAATCAGTAGTCGGATGGTTTATTGAACTTGTAAGTTCATCAGTATAGAGGACAAAGGCATTTAAATTGTTTCTGCGCCGTGTTTTTCTCGTACAATTAGAATATTTAAATGTTTCTTGTGGTCTTTGATTTTACATAGTCATTTAAAAGAAATGAAACTGACCTGAACAATTCTTGTTGAGTTCAAAGAAAATGGTTGTTTTCTTATTGAAAGGTGAAAGGGATGAATTCTTCTCTTCTTGCTGTTGAATTCTGGAATAGTATTAGAGCCTTACTTGTGCTTTAAGATTTAGTCTTGCTGTAGGTAACAACAATGTGTAAATTGTATTTTGGAACTGTATACGTTCATGGAAATAGAAAGTCATGTGAATAATTGATTTTGTGATTGTATAACTGTTATGTGGTTAAAAATACAGTGAAAGAAATATGGATTCTTCTAGTACCGTAAGTACAAAGAATGCATCCTTATACTATTTGATCTATGATAAATACGATGTTGTACTAACCTGTTTTGGGTATTCATATGAGCCTGATTTAAATGAAGTATTGATAAGGATGATAAATTCTTCCTTGTTTTCATTTAAAGCTGATTATGAATGAAATTATTCTCGCTGCCGGAAAGTGAATTCCGAATGGATTTTGTAAGTTTCACTCTGAACTGTTATCTTGAATTGTGTCTCGTTTGGATTCCATTTTTAGAACAGTCATGAGGAAAGAGATAGGAATGTGGATGAATAACTTGGAAAAATGATCTTTTCTTCTTTCATTCAGTTGAAAATCTGTAATCATTAATAACGAATCTTGTAGTGCTTAGATATGGGCAACTATATGCATTGCTGTTTGCTTCCTCGTCTGTGCTTGATTGCTTGGAATCTAATATGATGCATGAACTGAAAGGAAAGTAATTGGTTTACATTTCAGTTAGTTTTACCCTTTGCATTTATTATTAATGAAAGGAGTGGAAAAGATAACAGTATGTTATATCAGCAGTATGATACTTGTATTCCTAAACTTTACAAATATTGTAATTTGGAACTTGTAACGGTTATGTGGAAAAATAGGACAAGTAGTTCTTTGGCTGATTGGGATGGTATTTGATGGTTCAGTTGTTATGCTGTCCATTCTTTGATGCTTGATTTTTGATTGATGTTCTTACTGTCGATACATAAAAGCAGGGTTCTTTTATTGAGACAGTTAATTGAAGCACCTCATTTTAATGACAAGTGCTTAATATGCTCAGTTCATTGAACTGACCCGCGCAAGTAATTTTGCATATGGAATTTGATTAGAATGAAGACATGGCTATTTTCTGATGCTTCTTTTGATTGTCTGGAGATGAATTGTATTTGTTAGTTAATATTCCTCTACGAGGAATTGTGAAAAGAAGAAAGTACATTCTTCTAACTATGAGTTGTAATGATGTTTAATGTAAACAAAGTCCAATCAGTTGGATTGGAAAATGTATGGATTATGAAATGGATGATGAATATTACAAATACAAGTGTGGTATTTTAATGACTATATCAGTAGATATTGTTGATTAAATTGGAAATATAATGTTATTTCTTGATTTGGATTTATTTAATTGTCCTTGGATGGACGTTAAAAAGGAACTGATATCTATTCTTACCTAAATGCAAATTTTAAGTTGGAATGTGCAATTAGTTCATACTTGGGTAAAGATGAATTCTTAATTGACATTAAAAAGGAGTAGGAAGAAAATGACCCCATAACTCGATAGGTATTCAGGATTAGCTCGGAAGCTAAGGAATATCAATTAACTTAGGAGTAATCTAACTTCGCTTTCGAACTCCATTAATGACCTCGTATGTTAAATTCAGAAAGAAAGGATATGGGATAAGTATATCCATAACTAATGGACCTTAACTATGTAATGTTAAGGAGGATAAATGAATACATTTATTAGGAATTAGACCTCGTTTAAATGACGTCTAGTAAGCTGGAATTCTGAATTTAGTTACAGTTGTAAAAATCCTGGTTAAGTTTAATAGGTTAAACTTATCACGTCCTTCGGTAACGGGCTGCTTAATCCGAAGATTAAGAAGAAAACCAAGTAGAGAAATGCAGCCCTTCGGTACGAAGGAGAAGATGCATAGCAAGCTAAAGGACAAATTTAGTCTCTCTTAGCTACGTACATAACCGTAACGGGAATGAGGATAAAGGATCTGCGTATGGTTATTTGAAAGTTGATCTTAAATATTAAGATCATATCCAAATCACTTGAGCAGGATGTGTACTCTTGATGGGAGGATTCCGTAGGACATTGACATATGCCAGCTATAGCAAGGTGTCTTCATGAAGATGGGGTCTTCATGACGACACAATGTTATAGCTGACATATTGCAATGCCCTCCCAAATTAAAACATCAAGAATACATAGGCTGAATGTGAAGTTCTTGGCTGGGGATAGGAGTATGATCACGTATATGGAGTGACTCCGGAGTACTAAAGATAACTAGACACACGGAGTCGTGGGGAACGACACCGTATGTCTGCGTATCTTTAGTTACCAGGAGTGCCTTCCTATATTCGTTCATATTGCTAGTTGGAAATTGAAAGTTTAAATCTGACCTTAAATCGAGAGGACTGGTAGGAACCAGGAAAGACCATTCTAGATAACAGGTGAAGTGAAGTGAAGGACGTATTCCATTGATGTGTATCACATCCAGGAATATGATCATGCAAAGCATGTGAAAATCTTTGGCCAAAGTATCGCGAGTGCTTTGGTTGCGTTGTCCTAATCACTTAATTTAAGATGCGAGATGTTAGATGAATATCGATATGAGATATTCGAGATAGGCTTCTTAAATGGATCACTTTGATAACCGAAACTTGATTAAGAGAACTGGTATATATAATATACTATGCATGAATGAACATGAAGGATCGGTTGTTGCCGAGTCATGAAATGAGAGATCATTGAAACTCTGAGCCATGAAAATGGGAGATCGGCAGTTCTTCGAGTCATTTACAGCAGCATATAGAATCTGTTATAAGATTGAATGGCATTGAATGTGTGTTCCATATTGTAAATATGTGAACAGGGAACATTAGTTTTAAAAGGAAATTGTGTGTTCCAAACTGTGTTGTTTGGGCAGAGAACAATTATTAAAACTTGAACGTGTGTTTGAATTTTATAATTCATAACAGAGAACGTTGTATATAAAAAAATTTAAAAAAATTCCCTTGTTCTAGTATCTTAAAATGGGGATGTTACATCTTGGTATCAGAGCTGAAGGTTGCAGCTCTTGGACCTAATGAGTCCACAATATTAATAAGGTTTACATTTTCTTATTGAACAGAAAATGGTTAGAACAAGAGGGAATGCTGCGAATAACCCGTTATAGGGTGGAGAAGCAGCTACTGCTCAAAAGCTGGATGAAATCCTTGCTGCCCTACTCGATACAAGGGATTGTTTGACTGTTCTGGAACAACAGTCAATGGGCAATGAAGAGGAGGAAGATGAAGCTGAAATAAATGATCAGCCGTCTCCTGTGGACAACATCAACGGAGGGAATCCAGGTGTTGATAATAATAATGTAATTGCTCCTAATCCCCCTGAAAATAAAAGGGCAAGATTAGCAGCTGAACTTACAAATGATATAAAGAGAATAAGTCCTCCAAAGTTTGATGGAACAACCCTTGGGGACGGAGCCGAGAATTGGCTCGAAAATGGAGAAATACTTTGCTATAAGAAACTTCTCCGAAGAGACTAAATCGATATGGGGAGCATATCAGCTTTCTCATGAAGAATCATCATGGTGGGACAACCGTAAGGTTGAGCTAAATATTGTCGAATCGGACATAACATGGGATTAATTTAAGGGTTATTTTAGGCAATGATGGCTGCCTCAACTCTATTTTGATAGGAAAATAATTGAATTTTAGAACTGGTCGCAAGAGAAGGTCATCGGTGACGGAATCACGGGGAAGGGTTTACTAAACTCCTTAAGTATGTGCCGCAGTACCAAGCTGACGAGAAGTTCAGAATACAGAAATTCATAATGGGACTGAATCCCATCATTGGTGGCGAAGTGGATGTCCACGGCCCAACCACCATGGATGGAGTTGTCGAAAAGGCAATCAGACAAGAACAAAAATTGAGAGCAATATCTGCTCACAGGGAAGAGATAAGGAAGAAGATTCCCAATTCTTCTTCATCTCTTGCACCAAAAAGGGGACCTTGGAAAAGGTTTGGTGTGAAAAAAAAAAGCTGTTGTGGATAACAACAAGAAATCATGATGAACAGACCTATAAATAGTGTGTGGAACAGCTTCACAAAAGTTAATGGCATTGGACAGAAGTCCTATGGAAGCCAGAATGATAACTTCAAGGCTGGTAACAAATTTGAGCCTAGAAAAGGGCCAGTTGGAGGATGCTTCAACTATGGAAAGGACCACTATGCGAATCACTGTCCTCTGAAGAAGGATGATCATGGTCAGCAGCATAGGATACACGCTGCAGTGGCTAACAGACAAGCTGAAAAGCAAGTTACGCCCATAGAAGTTTCGGGTAAGTTATTCGGTACACCTGTAGTCATACTTTTTGATACTGGAGCTACTGAATGCTTTATTTCTGCTAAACTTGCAATGAAATTAAAAAGAAGGGCTGAAAGAATGGATAAAACATGGACAGTGCATTATGGGAATAATGCTGTCCATACAGTCGAAATGTGCCTTTTTGGGGCAATTCTTGATTTGCCTAGTTTCTCCACCGAAGTTGACTTGTATGTCACTCCTCTAGGATCATATGATATCATTATTGGAGTTAACTGGTTGGCTGAACATAAGGCAAAGGTTGACTGTTATGAAAAACAAATCTGTTGCTTCGATGACCTACAGAAAGCAATAGTCATTCAAGGTGTAAAACGGGAAGTTACAGTTAGGAAACTGATAGCTATGTAACTAAAGAGGGCTAAAAACAGAGGCTGCACCTTGTATGCAGTAAAAATGACAGAAAATGCAGAGGAAGATAATGATTTCATGGAAAGATATCCATTGTTAAGGGGTTTCCGTGATGTGTTTCGGAGGAATTGCCAGGTCTTCCACCCAAACGTGAGTTTGACTTTGCAATAGAAATTAAACCGAACTGAACCCATATCTAAAGCACCTTATAGAATGACTACCATTGAGTTGGTAGAGCTAAAGGCTCAGTTACAAGAACTTCTAACTAAGGGGCTGATAAGACCGAGCGTCTCACCTTGGGGAGCGCCGATAATTTTTGTAAAGAAAAAGGATGACACATTGAGGTTGTGTATTGATTACAGAATGCTGAACAAAGCAACTACTAAAAATCGATACCCACTTCCTAGGATTGATGATTTGTTCGATCAGATGTGAGGAGCATCAATTTATTCAAAAATAGATCTTCGATCTGGGTATCATCAGATGAGAATAAAGGAAGAAGATATTCATAAAACAACTTTTAGAACAAGGTACGGGCATTATGAGTTTACGGTGTTACCTTTTGGGTTGACTAATGCACCTGCCGCCTTCATGAATCTAATGAACAATATTTTTCAAGAATACTTAGAAAAGTTTGTACTCGTATTCTTAGATGACATTCTTATATACTCTAAAAATGTCGAAGAGCACCAGGAACATCTAAGAATAGTGCTGGAAATTTTAAGAAAGAGGAAATTGTATGGTAAACTGTCCAAATGTTCCTTTTATGATGCAGAGGTGCATTATTTGGGACACGTTATAAGCAAGAATGGGATAGCTGTTGACCCTTCAAAGATCACAGCTATAACGGAGTGGCCTGTGCCTAAGAACGTGCATGAAGTGAGGAGCTTCATGGGCTTGGCTGGATATTATCAAAATTTTGTTAAGGACTTTTCAAAAATTGCTGCCCCAATCACTTCGCTACAAAAGAAGGAAAAGAAATTTGTCTGGACGGACAAGTGTGAATCTGCCTTTAAAAATTTAAAGGAACAACTAACTACAGCACCTATCTTGACTGTACCTGATCCAAATGGAAATTTTATGGTTGTAACAACACCTCGGAGAAGGCCTTGGAGGTATTCTCACTGAATAACCATGTCATAGCTTTTGAAAGTAGAAAGCTTAAATTACATGAACAATTATGCTCCACGATCTAGAGCTCACTTGCCATTGTTCATGCACTTCAAATGTGGAGGCATTACCTTTTAGGCAAGCCTTTCAAGTTAAAAATAGACCATCCGGGGCTGAAGTATATTTTTACTCAGCCAAATCTGAATGCAAGGTAGCGAAGATGGTTAGAATTTCTATCTCAGTATGATTTTGATATAAGCTACATCAAGGGCAAGGAAAATAGAGTAGCAGATGCTCTGAGTCGAAGGAAGCATATCTTTGCCCTTATAATGTTAAGAACTCAGTTTAAGGATGAGGTGAAAGATGCCTTGGAATTAGATCCTTATTTCTAGCAAGTCAAAACAGTAACTACTGCAGACCCGAAGGATGTCGGATATAAAGGATTTCGTTTCGATAATGAAGGAATTCTGAGGTTTGAAAACAGGGTATATATACCTTTGGCGAATGACTTAAGAGGGAAATTGTTAATCGAATTTCATAATTCACCTTTTCTGGGCACCCTGGCATTACGAAAATGCTTGTTGATCTTAAGCAGCAATATTTCTGGAAAGGAATGAAAAAGGATGTGGTGGAAATTGTAACACACTGCTTGGAATGTCAGCATGTTAAGGCGGAACATATGCATACTGCAGGATTATTATATCCCCACAGCATTCCGTAGTATAAATGGCAAGTGATAACGATGGATTTCGTTCAAGGATTGCCTATGTCAAGAAATAAGCATGACATTATCCTGGTTGTAGTTGAAAAATTGACCAAAGTGGCACACTTTATTGCTGGTAATTTGAAGGATGATGCACCAGTGCTAGCAAGAAGATTTGTACATGAAATCTTCAGATTGCATGGAATACCAGAATTAATCATATCGGACAGAGATCCGAGGATGACATCAAGGTTTTGGCAAATGCTTAATGCGGCCTTGGGGACTAAATTAAACTTCAGTTCTGCATATCATCCGGAAATGGATGGACAGACTGAGAGAGTTAATCAAGTTTAGAGGACATGTTAAGGATGTATTGCATGGACCAGCGGATAAATAGGAGGAGTACCTTCCGCTAGTAGAATTTTCTTACAATAATACATACCATGCCTCTTTAAAAATGGCACCATTTGAAGCATTGTATGGAAGAAAATGTAGAACCCCTGTCAGCTGGGACAGCGTTGAGGATAGAGAGGTAATTGGGCCAGAAATCCTTACGGAAATGGAACAAAGAAATCAAAATGATTAGGGAACATCTAAAGGAGGCTGCCAATAGGCAAAAGAGTTATGCAGACTTAAAGTGGGTTGATAGGAATTATAAAATGGGAGAGAAGGTCTTTCTTTGGGTGAAGCCGAAAAGAGCTCAATAACTTTTGGCAAGGTCTGCTTAAGTTGTCACCACGATACGTGGACCTTTTGAAATTGTTGAAATAATCAACCCCGTAGCTTATCGTCTAGCATTACCTCCCGCTTTGTCCCAAATGCATGATGTTTTTCATATTTCTTTGCTTAAGAAATATATGACATTTATCACATGTGCTGAATTGGAATTCCTTGCAGTCCAAGAACCGTGAATAATCGTGGTTAATCCCATTCGAGTGCTAGGAACTCACCAAATTGTACTTGAGAAATCCCGAAGTGAACCAAAGGTAAAGTCTAGTGGGACCAGTTCAGTGAAGAAAGTGCAACTTGGGAAAATCTCGAAGAAATGAGATCTACTTTTCCACATTTGTTTAATCGAATTTGAAATTCGAGGAACTGATAATTCTACCAAATTTAGACAATTATTAGTCTATTGTACAGTTGTCTTAAAACGCTGTTTTTAAGAGTGAATCTGTTTTTGGTATGAACTTATGAATGGAAGGACAATAACTGAACTTTGTCCTAGGAACTCCTTGATTTGTTTAATCTGATCATCGGGACGATGATTCTTTAAGGAGGGAAGAATGTAACACCCTGATTTTGTAAGTTATCTTGGTGATTATTTTTCATACTGTTATAACTGCTGAAATGAAGGCAAACATGTTAAGATATATTCTGATCTTAAAGGAATGTGTTGCTAACTTGGATTCTTGCATGCTGTAATTTATTTGCATGGGATAGCAGTTATTGTTGCTTGTATGTTACTGATGTGACGAAAAATTGTTGTATACTTACTAAATTCTCTTTGCTGATTGACACACCTTGAATCAATTCCATTGATCCAAAGTATGTTGTGGCCTTCTTGTGATTGTTTTGTCGATTTACGCTTGACTGAATTATAGGTTGATATAAATGTGCAGCACCTGATTTCCGGTATGAGCAGCTGGCACGTAGATGCCAACGACAAAGGTTTGATTCTCGAACCATGCACTGTCGTACTTAAGACCTCGTGAGGCAGGAAATGTCTAGACACGGGTGGCTCTAGCATGTGAAGCAAAGGACGAAACGTCCTGCACAACATTGACATGAATGTCAGTTGGAAGACTGGATTGGAGGTTGATTAGTGTTAGTGGTTAGAAGGAATTAAATCCTAAGCTAATCCTAAGTTCTACCTTACATCCTAAACTACTATCCTAAGTGGATTTTTAAATTCTAAAATGACTAACATAGACCTAAGTCCTATTAACCTAAAGACTAGGCTATGACCTAGGTCGAACACTAATATGAATCCTAAACTAATCCTAACCTAAAGGGGATGCGCAGACCCTTGGGGGAAGAGGATAAGGATGAAGGGTGTTTAATGGCATTAATGAGGAGTCCTTACGTGGACAGCGCCAGTCTGGTGGGGACAGGTAGGTGGCGGAGGTATCTAGTGGGACATGTAGCTAAATTTGGTTTTACATGCAAAATTCGAAATTAGGAGTTCGCCAACCCAAGTTGGCAGTGGCGTGGGAAAATGGGAAAAGGCAGAGCCTTTAATGCATTAAATTTTTTTGGTCCTCGCGACCAGCTCGCCTTGGAAAGTGTATGAGGGAAATTTGATTGTTTATTGTGTCGATTCGGATTTTGTGAAGTTGCTCTGCATTTGGTTTTTTTGTTTGGTTCAGTCGAACCAGTTTCATTGGGTTTTATTACTATTTCTTTGGAAAAATTGGAGGCTGTTGCTGAGCCTGTAAGAGGAAAGGTGATTCTGGGAAGCTCGTGCTGTCGCCGTGGAAGGAAATACCTTCGGTAGACGCGGTTTTCTTCGAGTTTTGAGGAAGAATTTATAGGCATGTTGAGCCCTTCTCTTTAAAAATACTTGCTTTGTTTAAGCGTCTCATTAAAACAACCCTGCTCTTGGATTTTTGATTTATCTGATTGTTGTCATGATTGAGACGATTTGGGCTAGTTGATTCTTGCTATCATTGTTTGGAATGGTAGGGGTGAAATCGTTTTTTTTTGTTATTGTGATTTGATCTGTCTTTGCATGAATTGAGTTGGAATAAGAACTTGTTGTGTTGGTTGTTGACAGTATTTGGGAATTCGAAATGAGTTTTCTCTGATTAAATGCTATATAAGAACGGTGCAGGTAGTGTGGGTTGTTTTCATTGCTGTGTGATTGTTCTTTTGTTATATGAACTTTTGTGATAAAATTGCACATGATGTACGAGTTGCTTGATGTCGTTTCTATACTGAAATTTTTCTTAAAGGAAATAAGACTTTTCCTTTCCTTCTGTTGTTTCGGGATTAAAAGGAAATAGCATTTTTGGATTTTAAAGGAATTGGCATTAGAGTTTTATCTGAGCATTACGAGCTCGGTTAGAGGGAAATGATAGTAATGTTATTATTGATGTGATTCTTCTTTTATATAAATGGATCAATACAATTTGGGTATTCGTGGGAGCTAGAAAAGAAATTATTTTTCTTCTGAACTTATAAATGAATACATTCTTTCTTGCTGGAATGAAAGGTTGATTTGGTTGTGTTTTATGGAAACGACTTGATCTTACAGCTCAGACAGTAGTCGTGAAAACGAGCTTGGCTTGTATTTCTGTGCATTAAATGAATTATGTTGATTCTTGCTGTGGGGGTTGGATGATTTGTTGTGTTTTATTGATACTGTTCGATCTTCTAGTTCGGGCTGTAGTTGTGAACAAGAACTCGGCTTTTTATTTATGTATAATATGGAAAATTTTGGAAAAAAGTAGGCGGTTTGGATCTGTTTTGACTGTACTTTGTTGTGCATCTGATATCCTATGTAGGTTTTTAATAATAAGGTTATTATTGTATAAAAAAATCACATTTTGGGTTCTCAGACATCATTGTGAATAGAAAAATGGATTCGGATAGAAACATTTATTGGTAAGGAATTCTTCTTCTTTCTGCTGTTTTGATTTGGTAAAATCAGTAGTCGGATGGTTTATTGAACTTGTAAGTTCAGTCTGTATAGAGGACAGTGGCATTTAAATTGTTTCTGAGCACTTGTGTTTTTCTATACAATTAGAATATTTAAATGTTTCTTGTGGTCTTCGATTTTACACACCATTTAAAAGAAATGAAACCGGCTGAACAATTCTTGTTGAGTTCAAGAAAATGGTTGTTTTCTTATTGAAAGGTGAAAGGGATGAATTCTTCTCTTCTTCTTTGTTGAATTAGGGAATAGTATTAGAGCCTTACTGTGCTTTAAGATTTAGTCTTGCTGTAGGTAACAACAATGTGTAAATTGTATTTTGAACTGTATGCATTCATGGAAATAGAAAGTCATGCGAATAATTGATTTCGTGATTGTATAACTGTTATTTGGTTAAAAATACAGTGAAAGAAATATGGATTCTTCTAGTACCGTAAGTACAAAGAATGCATCCTTATACTATTTGATCTATGATAAATACGATGTTGTACTAACCTGTTTTTGGGTATTCATATGAGCTTGATTTAAATGAAGTATTGATAAGGATGATAAATTCTTCCTTGTTTTCATTTAAAGCTGATTATGAATGAAATTATTCTTGCTGCCGGAAAGTGAATTCCGAATGGATTTTGTAAGTTTCACTCTGAACTGTTATCTTGAATTGTGTCTCGTTTGGATTCCATTTTTAGAACAGTCATGAGGAAAGAGATAGGAATGTGGATGAATAACTTGGAAAAATGATCTTTTCTTCTTTCATTCAGTTGAAAATCTGTAATCGTTAATAACAAATCTTGTAGTGCTTAGATATGAGCAACTATATGCATTGCTGTTTGCTTCCTCGTTTGTGCTTGATTGCTTGGAATCTAATATGATGCATGAACTGAAAGGAAAGTAATTGGTTTACGTTTCAGTTAGTTTTACCCTTTGCATTTATTATTAATGAAAGGAGTGGAAAAGATAACAGTATGTTATATCAGCAGTATGATACTTGTATTCCTAAACTTTACAAATATTGTAATTTGGAACTTGTAACGGTTATGTGGAAAAATAGGACAGCAGTTCTTTGGCTGATTGGGATGGTATTTGATGGTTCAGTTGTTATGTTGTCCATTCTTTGATGCTTGATTTTTGATTGATGTTCTTACTGTCGATACATAAAAGTAGGGTTCTTTTATTGAGACAGTTAATTGAAGCACCTCATTTTAATGACAAGTGCTTAATATGCTCAGTTCATTGAACTGACCCGTGCAAGTAATTTTGCAGATGGAATTTGATTAGAACGAAGACATGGCTGTTTTCTGATGCTTCTTTTGATTGTCTGGAGATGAATTGTATTTGTTAGTTAATATTCCTCTACGAGGAATTGTGAAAAGAAGAAAGTACATTCTTCTAACTATGAGTTGTAATGATGTTTAATATAAACAAAGTCCAATCAGTTGGATTGGCAAATGTATGGATTATGAAATGGATGATGAATACAAATACAAGTGTGGTATTTTAATGACTATATCAGTCGATATTGTTGATTAAATTGGAAATATAATGTTATTTCTTGATTTGGATTTATTTAATTGTCCTTGGATGGACGTTAAAAAGGAACTGATATCTATTCTTACCTAAATGCAACTTTTAAGTTGGAATGTGCAATTAGTTCATACTTGGGTAAAGATGAATTCTTAATTGACATTAAAAAGGATTAGGAAGAAAATGATCCCATAACTGATAGGTATTCAGGATTAGCTCGGAAGCTAAGGAATATCAATTAACTTAGGAGTAATCGAACTTTGCTTTCGAACTCCATTAATGACCTCGTATGTTAAATTCAGAAAGAAAGGATATGGGATAAGTATATCCATAACTAATGGACCTTAACTATGTAATGTTAAGGAGAATAAATGAATACATTTATTGGGAATTAGACCTCGTTTAAATGACGTCTAGTAAGCTAGAATTCTGAATTTAGTTACAGTTGTAAAAATCTGGTTAAGTTTAATAGGTTAAACTTATCACGTCCGTCGGTAACGGGCTGCTTAATCCGAAGATTAAGAAGAAAACCAAGTAGAGAAATGCAGCCCTTCGGTATGAAGGAGAAGATGCATAGCAAGCTAAAGGACAGATTTAGTCTCTCTTAGCTACGTACAACTGTAACGGGAATGAGGATAAAGGATCAGCATGGTTGCTGAAAGTTGATCTTAAATATTAAGATCATATCCAAATCACTTGAGCAGGATGTGTACTCTCGATGGGAGGATTCCATAGGACATTGACATACGCCAGCTACAGCAAGGTGTCTTCATGAAGATGGGGTCTTCATGATGACACAATGTTATAGCTTACATATTGCAATGCCCTACCAAATTAAATTATCAAGAATACATAGGCTGAATGTGAAGTTCTTGGCTGGGGATAGGAGTATGATCACATATAGGGAGTGACTCCAGAGTACTAAAGATAACTAGACACACGGAGTCGTGGGGAACGACACCGTATGTCTGCGTATCTTTAGTTACCAGGAGTGCCTTCCTATATTCGTTCATATTGCTAGTTGGAAATTGAAAGTTTAAATCTGACCTTAAATCAAGAGGAATGGTAGGAACCAGGAAAGACAATTCTAGATAACAGGTGAAGTGAAGTGAAGGACGTATTCTATTGATGTGTATCACATCCAGGAATATGATCATGCAAAGCATGTGAAAATCTTTGGCCAAAGTATCGCAAGTGCTGGGTTGCGTTGTCCTAATCACTTAATTTAAGATGCAGGATGTCAGATGAATATCAGTAACAGATATTCAGATAGGCTTCTTAAATGGATCACTTCAATAACCGGAAATGGTTAAGAGAACTGTATATATAATATACTATGCATGAACGAACATGAAGGATCGGTTGTTGCCAAGTCATGAAATGAGAGATCGTTGAAACTCTGAGCCATAAAAATGGGAGATCGGCAGTTCTTCGAGTCATTTACAGCAGCATATAGAATCTATTATAAGATTGAATGGCATTGAATGTGTGTTCCATATTGTAAATATGTGAATAGGGAACATTAGTTTTAAAAGGAAATTGTGTGTTCCAAACTGTGTTGTTTGGGAAGAGAAAATTATTAAAACTTGAACGTGTGTTTGAATTTTATAATTCATAACAGAGAATGTTGTATATAATTTTTTTTTTTTTTTTTTTCCCTTGTTCTAGTATCTTAAATGGGGATGTTAAATGGGAAATGAGGAGGATGATGAAGTCTGGTAACAACAATCAGCAACCTCCCGAGGATAACTCCGATATGGGTGTTGATAATAACACCGAAATGTACCCGTCCAACCAAAGAACAAAAAGGCCAAAGTTAGCATCGAAACTCACTAATGATATAAAAGGATAAGTCCACCTAAATATGATGGCACCACATTTGAAGATGGAGCCGAGAATGGCTCAGTGAAATGGAAAAGTACTTTGCAATAAGAAACTTCTCGGAGGAAACCAAAGCTATTTGGGGAGCCTATCAGCTTTCCCACGAAGCATCTTCATGGTGGGATAGCCGTAAAGTTGAGCTAAATATTGATGAGACCAATATCACTTGGGATCAATTTAAGGGCTATTTTAGGCAATGTTGGCTACCACAACTTTTCTATAATCGAAAATGATAGAATTCCGAACCTAGCTCAAGGAAGCTAATGGTAAATCTTACGGGAGCGGTTTACGAAACTCCTCAAGTACGTACCACAATATCAAACTGACGAGAAGTTTAGAATACGAAAATTCATCATGGGACTAAATCCCATGATAGGAGGAGAGGTCGATGTTCACAGCCCAACCACTATGGAAGGAGTTGTTGAAAAGGCCATAAGGCAAGAATAGAAATTAAAGGCTATTTCTGCTCATAAAGAGGAAGTGTGGAAGAAGATTGCAAACCCTTCTTCAACTTCACTTGCACCCAAGAAGGGGCCATGGAAAAAGTTTGGAAATAGAAGTAAGTTTCCAGGTGGATAATAGTAAGAAAACGATAGCGAATAAGCCTGCTGGAAATGTAAGGGATAGTTTTGCCAAAAATTATAACAATGGGCAGAAGCCCTATGGAGGACAACGTGATAATTTTAAGGCTAGAAGTAATTTTGAGCCTAAAAAGGGACCTGTAGGAGGCTGCTATAATTGTGGCAAAGATCACTATGCAAATCGGTGCCCTTTGAAGAAGGATGATCGTGTCTGCACATAAGATACATGCTTTGCGGAAGCGGAACGTGCAAGCAAGTGAAAAACAAGTGACACCTATAGAAGTTCCGGTAAGTTATTTGGCATACCTGTCACTATTCTTTTTGATACAGGAGCTACTGAATGTTTTATTTCTAGTAAACTTGCTTCTAAACTTAAAAGAAAAGCTAGAAAAATGGATAAATCTTGGACTGTACAGTATGGTAATAACTCTGTTCATACAGTGAGTATGTGTCTTTTTGGGGCAGTCCTTGACTTACCTAACTTTTCCACGGAAGTTGACCTCTATGTTACACCTTTGGGATCCTATGACATTGTCATCGGTGTTAATTGGTTAGCTGACCATAAAGCAAAAGTAGACTGCTTTGAAAAGAATATAAGATGTTTAGATGATCGGCTGAAAACAAGCAGAGATTCAAGGAGTGAAATGGGAAATTTCAGTTAGGAAACTATCAGCTATGTAACTTAAAAAGGCTAAAAACAAAGGATGTACCTTATATGCAGTAAAGATATCTGAATTTTCAGAAGAAGATGGTGATTCCATGAAACGATTCCCTCTGTTGCAAAGTTTCAAGGATGTATTTCCAAAGGAATTACTAGGTTTACCACCCAAAAGGGAATTTGACTTCACTATTGAAATCAAACCAGGAATGGAACCTATTTCCAAGGCACCTTATCAGATGACTACTATAGAGTTAGTTGAGCTTAAGGCACAATTGCAAGAACTTTTGTCTAAGGGTTTGATTAGACCAAGTGTTTCACCTTGGGAGCGCCCGATAATATTTGTAAAAAGAAAGATGGAACACTTAGGCATTGGTATCAACTATCGGATGTTAAACAAAGAAAAAATTAAGAACAGATACCCACTTCCAAGGATTGAGGATCTATTTGATCAGATGTGTGGGGCAGCGGTTTATTCCAAGATAGATCTTCGATCTGGTTATCATCAATTAAGGATTAGAGAAGAAGATATTCATAAAATAGATTTTCGAACCAGGTACGGACATTATGAGTTCATGGTTTTACCCTTTGGATTAACTAATGCACCAACAGATTTTATGAACTTAATGAATAATATCTTTCAAGAATATTTGGACAAGTTTGTACTTGTATTCTTGGACGATATTCTCATATATTCTAAAAGTGTCGAAGAGCACAATGAGCATTTGAAGATAGTTTTGGAAATTTTGAGAAAAAGAAAGTTATACGGTAAGTTATCCAAATGTTCTTTCTTTGATACTGAAGTTCACTATTTGGGTCATGTCATTAGCAAGGAAGGAATTGCAGTGGATCCTTCAAAAATAGTGGCAATAACCGAGTGGCCTACACCCAAGAATGTACATGAAGTAAGAAGCTTCATGGGTCTTGCTGGATATTATAGAAAATTTGTTAAGGATTTTTCTAAAGTGGCTGCACCAATAACTTCATTGCAGAAGAAGGATAAGAAATTTATTTGGAATGATAAGTGCGAAACTACTTTCAAAAGTTTGAAAATCCAGTTGACTTCAGCACCTATATTAGCTATACCAGACCCTAATGGAAACTTTACTATTGTAACGGATGCTTCTGGGGAAGGCCTTGGAGGTGTTTTGTTACAAAATGATCAAGTCATAGCATATGCAAGTAGAAAAATTAAGTTACATGAGCTGAATGATGCCCCTCATGATTTAGAGCTTGCTGCCATTGTTCATGTGCTTCAAGTCTGGAGACACTATTTACTTGGGAAACCTTTTGAGTTGAAAACTGATCACTTAGGGCTGAAATATATTTTCACTCAGCCTAATCTAAATACAAGACAGAGAAAGTGGTTAGAGTTTTTATCTCAATATGATTTTGATATTAACTACATCAAAGGGAAAGAGAATAGAGTAGCAGATGCTCTAAGTCGTAGGAAGCACATTTCTGCTCTTATAACCTTAAGAACTCAGTTTAAAGATGAGATAAAAAGTGCCTCAGAATCTGATATATACTTTGAGGAAGTAAAAGCAACGCTTTCTACAGAACCAAAGGATGAAAGGTATAAAGGTTTTCATTTTGATAATGAAGGAATCTTACGTTATGAAAACAAAGTATATGTACCTTTGCTAAATGATTTTAGAAAGAAATTATTAGTTGAATTTCATAATTCACCCTTTTCTGGACACCCGGGTATCACAAAAATGCTTGCTGATCTAAAACAGCAATACTTTTGGAAAGGTATGAAAAAGGATGTTATTGGTTTTGTGACTCATTGTCTGGAATGTCAGCGGGTTAAGGCAGAACACATGCACCCTGCTGGACTATTATATCCCCATAGCATACCGCAGTATAAATGGCAAGTAATAAGCATGGACTTTGTACAAGGGTTACCTATGTCTAGGAATAAACATGATGTTATCCTGGTAGTTGTAGATAAACTAAGGTAGCTCATTTCATCACTGGAAATCTAAAGAATGATTCACCAGTGTTAGCAAAAGATTCGTGCATGAAATTTTCAGGTTGCATAGAGTACCTGAATTAATTATATCTGACAGGGATCCTAGAATGATGTCAAGATTTTGGCAAACGCTTAATACAGCTCTTGGAACGAAACTAAACTTCAGTTCTGCATATCATCCAAACGGATGGACAAACAGAGAGAGTAAATCAAGTGTTGGAAGATATGTTGTGAATGTATTGCATGGATCAACAGTATAAATGGGAAGAGTATCTCCCATTAGTTGAATTTGCATACAACAACACATATCACTCTTCTCTTAAAATGGCACCTTTTGAGGCACTTTATGGAAGAAAGTGCAGAACCCCTGTTAGTTGGGATAGTATTGAGGACAGAGTGGTAATTGGGCCAAAAATCCTCACTAAAATGGAACAACAAGTTAAAATGATTCGTGAACGATTGAAAGAAGCAGTGGACAGGCAGAAGAGCTATGCTGACCTAAAGCGGGTTGATCAAAAGTTTGAACTTGGTGAAAATTTTTTTCTTCGTGTTAAACCCAGAAAGAGTTCTATAACTTTTGGCAAGGCTGCCGAGTTGTCACCTCGTTACGTGGGACATTTCAAAATTGTCAAAATAATCAATCCTGTAGCTTATCGATTAACATTACCACCTGCTTTGTCTCGCATGCATGATGTTTTCCATATTTCTTTGCTTAAGAAATACATTTCAGACTTGTCACATGTTTTAAATTGGAATTCCTTGCAGGTCCAAGACCCAGGAATAATCATGGTTAAACCCACACGAGTGTTGGAAACTCACCAATTGCATTTGAGAAATCGTGAAATACAACAATGTAAGGTCCAGTGGGACTAGTTTAATGAAGAGAGTGCAACTTGGGAAAATATGGAGTAGATGAAAGTTGCTTTTCCCTTTCTTTTTGAACGAGAATAGAATCAGTTGACAAAAAAAATGATTATGAACTTATCTTTTCATGTCTTTATGTAAGCTTCTGACTTTGAGGCAAACACTATTCAGGTTGAATAAATTATATCATGACATTGATCTAAGAAAATAATTCATGTTGGAATTGGTCTCTTGTATTGTGAACTAATAAATTGGTTGACCTGAAGGTAAATCAAAATATGTAATCATCGGGACGATGAATCTTTTAGGAGGGAAGCATGTAACACCCTGAACTGTTGTTACTTCCTCCTGAGCACTCAAGTGTTGATATATGATTTCTTCTGTATAAGGACGTGTTCCTTTGATTTGTGAAGTCATGCTTGATATGGATTGTATCTTCTTTGCTCTTGAAGATCTTTGACTGAGTCAGAATATGTTTGGACTCTTTTATTTCTTTCATTTTTAGCACCTGAGTTCAATTTGATTTCGGGATGAATTATGGATTTATCCATCTTTATGACTCAGCCTTGGATCAGTTGCATTGATCCAAGAGATGTTTTAAGTTTATTCATGATGAACAAAATTTATTGACCTTACGAAAGTTGCAAGGTCTGAATAAGTTGAATGAGTAATTCTGGAGTTTAAGTCAGGCTGATCATGTTAAATGAAATTCGGTTCCAAATACCGTAACATCAGGAAGGCCTAGACCTTAAGCTAGGTAAGATGTTCCTGGGTATACAGTAAGCTTAATTAGCAATACCGGATAGGATCCTTTACAGGAATGTTTTACCCTGTTTGGTTCTAATACTTGATCGGTCCTACTTGGGAGACCTAGACTGGATTCGTTAAGGTTAATAACCTTAACCTAAACTATAACCTATTGGTTAAATTATTGCTAATCTAACCTAGCCCTAAACTATAAGCTTAATGCTCCTAAGGTTAGCTACACCTAGCACTATGGAAGTAAGACTAATGTCTTACCTTACAATCTAACCTATGTTTCTAACCTATCTTAACTAATGATAATGGATCGAGGGGGACCTATGAAGGGGTGCGAGTCATGGGCGGTGGTTTCCAAGGCATTTATGAGGTGGATAAGGATGAAGGACTTAGGATTTGGCAAAGGTTACAAATAGCTATTGTGTCTGACGTGGTAGTATCACCAAATATGGGAATGGTTGTTTGTTTTCATTTGGCAATCACCAACTTTGGCGGTCAGTGGAAATGGAGAATAGGTGGGAATATGGGAGTTAATGAAATTAATGAACTTCGAGTTCCCGAGCGGATTTCTTGGGAAGGCATGGAAATGGAAAATTGGTTGGTTGTTTTGTTTCCCATGCGTTCGTTTTCTCTCTGCTTGATCACCGGTTCTTCAAACCAAATCATCTACTCGTGTTTGCATGGCAACTTTGAGAATATCTAGCTCCTTTCTCTGTCGGGGGAAAGTTTATAAGGCATGAAGGTAACAATTTCTTGTTGTTTAATCTATCATGGAAGAAGAAGAGAAGGTGCGATCACATTCGGAGAGGTATTCTTTGGATGTTTAAGTGAAACTATCGGGCATGATAGGTCAGTAACTTTTAAAAATCTTGCTTTACTTCAAATGCTTTCATTAAAACAACTCTGTTCAGGTGATCTTAGCAACTTGTTGGTTTGAGGAAATGTATTGGGTTCTTCTTTTCTTGTGGATTTAGGAATCTCTTGTTATGCGAAGACTTTGTCGAAATGTTTTGCTGTATTTTTTTTTTTTTATGGATTCATCTTCGGATGAAGACCTTGCTTTGTATTAGTTTTTGTTGAATTTCATTGAATCTTTCTTTGGGTATACTTATAGATTTGACTTTTGTTTAAACACTTGTTGTGTTTACATTTGGTTCGACTCTATGGAAGTTTCTTCGGGGTTTACATATGAACATGACTCATTAGAGTCCTGCTTTGTATTTTTGTATTGATTTCGACTTTGGTTGAATCTTTCTTGAACTTATGTTATGGAGGCGACTTTTGTGAAGTCCTTGCTTTGTGATTATATTTCTTGATTTCGACTTTCGTTGAACCTTTTTGAACTTATGTTAAGGAGGCGACTTACATGGAAGTCCTTGCTATGATTATCTTTCTTGATTTCGACTTACGCCAAGCCTTCATTGTGAATACTTGTTGGATATGACTTTTGTTGAAGTCCTTGATGTGTTTGCGTGTTGGCTCGACTTATGTTAAAAGTTTTTGTTGTATATTGGTAGGGATTAGACTCAGTTAAAATGTTGCTGTGTATACATGTGAATCCAACTTAGTTGAAATGTTCGTTGTGTTTATATGTGATTGGACTAAGTTGAAATGTTTGCTTGTGTTTGCATATGGAAATGACTTCGTTTATAATGTTATCTAGTCTCTAGTATGACTGAGTTAATGAATTCCTAACTGTGCCATGTCAGGCGATAGCGTTGGGTAATTTCATGTTTAAAGAATGATATGGAAATAATTGTTGAGTTTAATTTGGTAGGTTTATTGATTATTACTTGGTCATGAGAGCTCTTTAATTGCTTGACAATTTCGGTGATTATATAATTGAGTGGGATGGAACTGTAGATCCTTCTTTTGAGCTCGATTGATTAGTTGCATTCTTATGATGTATGTATATATTTAAACCTGCATCTCTGAGAAAGGAATTTGGATGGTCTATGATTATAGATTTTGTACGTGATGAAAAAAATAATGTAATTATTGTTTTCTTTACGACCTTGCTTGGTTAGTAGGAACACAAACGAGAGAAATCTTGCTTGAGGAACTTTCATGTTTATTATCATATGGGTAATCCTGGTCTCAGTATGGATGGAAATCGGGTTGTATTTGGAAGGGATGGGTGCTGATTTTCTTGGTCTTTCTTCTTCCTTATTGAATTCAAGATTGAATGTATATGCGTCACTCTTGAGAAGTTGGTACGGTTTTGAACATGATTGGATTGGAAATCTGATTGCCTCTGTTTCTGTCTCTTAAGTTGTAAATTATATGTTACTATATAACTGTAGGAATAAGAAAATATTCTCTCCTTGTCTAGAAACTTTGAGTGCTTTCTTCTTTTGTATTCTTATGTGAATTTTACTGACGGGCTTAAGAAGAAGAAATTAAATTGTATGGAGAGATAGGTAAACAAATTATATTGCAGTATAAGTTGGTGTACTTGTCAATACCATTGAAATAATGTTATGATTATAAAGGAATCCCGTCAGTTGAGCTTGTTGGGTGTTATAATCTGCCTTTGTGGAATTGTTAAAAAAAAGAAACATACCTGTTGGATACACGAATTGATAGGATATTCATTTTTGAATGGAACAATTTGTTGGATTATTGCTGTCCTTGGGATTCAGATGGATGGATGTTTTGGATTCATTTTGTTCTTCTTAGTCTCTAATATATATGATGAATCATCTGAAAAATATTTAGGTTTAATTGGCAGCTATAATATGAGTTATGCGTTATAGTCATGTTAGAATTGTAGAAAGATGATTAGCCTGATTCATGTTTAAGGATTTGAAGAAATGATTTCATTTAAACAGGTTGTTTAATGAGAGCAATTGGTAGAATGCAATTGTTTTAAGAATTAGTGCTTATCATGCTCAGTTCACAGAACTGACCTGTGCTAACAATTTTACAGATGGACATTGTAAGTAATAAAGGCACGCGGATCTGATATGATGTTCAGATTGTTTAATCTGTTTATGATGAATTCCTATTTGATATCTCTAATTGTACTATAGTAAGAAAGTTGTTCTTTTATTGTTGAGTATTGTATCCAAGTATGCCAAGTGCATAAGTTGTAATTGTATGGATTGGAAATAAATGAAAAGGGAAAAAGATGTTACTTATGTGGCTGTATTTTTAATTGATGGAATTGATCTTCTTAGGTTCGATTGATTTTAAGTGCATTTTTATTATTTTATACCATAGAGTTATTTGGATTCTCTAAGTAGGCCTTGTAAACATTATGTGACTGAATACTTCATGAATGATTAGTAATTCTTTTATGTTGTGAATAAGGCTAAATTGGAAAATTGGTCCATTGTTTACGGGAAGTTAAGGTTAAACTACATCTCAATAGGTAGTGAAATCGGAAGAGTAATCTATTACTCCCTATCCATGATCTAAGTCAAGACAAAGTAACTGATGATTTTTAATCACTATATCTTAATAACAATAAGTAAGATATATTTCAGTTTTGAGAACTGATATAAACTTATAGGGGTATAGTTAGCATCCTTATGAGAGGACTTAGGGCTACTGCCCAATTTCGTTGATTAAGATTATTGTGAATCAATGAACTCCTTGATGAGATCTCAAATCTTATTAAACTTCTCTCTATGAAATGGATCTTAAATAAGTAAGGCAACTCAAAGGTGAGGAACCCAGGGGTTGGGAAAAGACTACCTAGAAAGGAGAGTCTTAAAGTATAATTTCAACTCAACGTAAGTAACACCTTAAAGTTAAGTAGATATTTCCGAGGTGGTTTTGTAGGATGTCGGCACATGTCAACTGCAGGGTTGTACCTTCGAGAAGATTAGGATCTTCTCGAGGATACAACAATGCAGGTGACTTATGGCGACACCCTTTGCATTGATCGTTAAGATTTACACCTTAAACTCGAACAATTTTTTACTCTGGGACTGGTTAGGAACATGGTCATGTTATGAGGCTACCCTTGGAGACTCGGGTACCTTGACACACAGGGTTAACTAGGGTTGACCCAGTATGTCAGCTTATCCCTAGTCCTCGAGAGCATCCTTATAACGTTGTCATGTTATTAATCTATTCCTGAGTGAATGACTTGGGGCAGGGAGGCCGTCGTGTAAGACATTATATATAACATTGGAGTGGGGTGAAGGACGTATTCCAGTTGATTGACGAGTATGCCGTTAAGGAATACAAGACCTAAACAAGTATGTTTCAAATCTTTTGCCAAATTATCGCAAGCTGCTGATTGCATTGTCTTATATCACCTAGTCTGAGGGACGTGATGCCGATGAATAATGGTAACAATTATTCAGATAGGTTCCTTGGACAGAGCATTCTGAAATCCCAGATTAGGGAAGAGAACTGCAAGAGTGAAGTGTTAAAATAAAAACGCCAACTCTATGATACTCATGAATAGATCGGTAGATCACCGAGTCATGGAATGAATAGATCGGTGGTACACCGAGTCATTACAGCTGCATATGGTTATCTGTTATAAGAATGATTGTTTTGATCTGTGAGTTCTAAATTATGTATTTAGAACTAGGAAACACTTATAAATAAAAAATAAAAAAATTCTTGTTCTAATGTACTAAATTGGGAATGTTACATATCCCGCACAATGTATATACCATCATATTTATCCTATCACCTTCATTAAACCATTGTTATTCCATCATGCACAACATTGAATTATGATTATCCTCTCTAGTATACTTTGGCAGCTGGTTTTACCCAACTACCTAATGCGTCGTGACTCGATGACCCTGTAACTCTTCCTTGGACCTAACGACCGACCATTTCGTAAGTACCATGGGACAAATTATCACACACCATACTAGTTTTATCATATATGGACTATGCACCTACCCATGGATGTACTCCCTCCTTAGATGAATCCACATCCTCCGGGTCATGCACCTTATGCATGTAGATTCTATTGATATCTCCCTCATTAATAGGTTCTATATAAAAAAATATTTAAATCATCCAATGGTATCACAACATGATCATCCTTGTTTTGAAAACTGATATATCTCTTGTTGAAGTGTAAGTATACATTATTTTCATAACACCAAGGATGACCTAGAAGCACAGGAAAGTTATCTGCTTCATCAAGCTCCAAAACCTAAAAGTCACAAGTGAACTTAGCTCTACGAATCGTGATGGAATAATACTTTAATACCCTTATGGGCATGGAAATTTTCTCGATAACCATATAAATCACATTTTAAGATGGCTACAATGAAAACTTTCCCATTTATTTCTAAGCATTAAGGTTGAGAACATTTACTTTTGCATCTAAATCAATAAGAATGTTACTTAATAACCATCCATTGATCACTACATTCAATCTGATCTCCTTGTCATAATCATCATCATGTGGTTGTATTTTAGCATGTAGAATCTAGTGCTCCTTTCTACACCTATGTATGACATATTGTCTCATATCCATTATCCTAAAAGAGGTATTATGTTCTCCCATCGAAGCATTATGCATACCTCTCGAATATTATCAACATCCTTCTATGGTAGCTCAATAAACCTCATGTGTTGCCTCTCACGTGCTTAATTTAAAAAAATTGTATCTCTCCTTACAAATCACCGATGACACCTATGGTTTCTTGATACACTTTTTTTTTTTTTTTTTTTGAGCCGCGTCTGGTACTTAGCGTGCACAACCTCTTCCCTTCTAATGGGAGAGATTACCTTTCCCTTCTCATGCAAGCATGGTACCTCTGCACCCATGGTGACTAATAAATTTTGAATTTAAGGCTCAACCATATTCTTAGGTGCCCATTTCTCTTGCTTAACATGATCTAACTTGATCATAAATGCACCCTTTTCCTTATTTTTATTCTTACACATATAATCATACAGATCTGGACAATCTTTAACCTTGTTCGCCTTTCCATAATACATGCAAACCTGATTATTTAAACACTCGTGCTAATAATGACCATGCGAATCGCAAGTATAACATTTTCCTCACGTAAAACTTCCTTAGAAACCATGACCTCTACTCGATATATGTCTTTGAAGCCTCCATTCCCATATTTACATGCTTTAATAGTCTATCCTTCTTGCACATACAAGATGATTCTTACACTTTGGTATAAATATGATCAATCAAACAAAATTTAGTTATGTCATGGGTATGTGCATCAAATATTTTTCAAGTACATGAAAACATTGTTCTGTGTCACACATTGTAAAAGTGGACATTTACGAACATCATTATTCTTATGATAAATCTCACAAGATTTCAACAATGCATGCACATTTTTGCATGGAAAACTATCCTTTGTATATCCTTCCACCTTGCAATCGGAGCACCAAATTCCACTACGTGTCTCATGTGTTGAATTGGAAAATAACCTTTCAAACCGAGTAGTCATTTCTACAATATGAGCTTCAAGGAATGGACATACCCTTGTGTTAGTAAATGTCTTATGTGATAGCACTCTTCAAAAAGGTGTCAACAAGCCTCCTACAAACCACTTTGCACATGCTATCTCTAATGGGTTTCATAGGAAATATTGGAAAAAAATTATTGAAATGTGCATCTTACTCTCTAACACTATTAGAAAGACCTTGCTTATTATTCTTCGGTCTCATAATGCTCCACCTCTTGAACTCAGGTATGTGAAACTTAGCCAAGAAGGTGATGCACAATACATCATAGTCCACGATGTCCGGTGTGGACCATAGTTATAGTACCAAATATGTGCACGACCTTGGAGTGTCATCATAAATTGACTTGCCTTTTGATCCACAACCGTTATACCCTTATCCCTCCATAACATTTCACACTTATGCACTTTCTTAGCTACATCTTCCACATCTCTATATTCAGAAAAATGAAGGGACGTCTCAAAGAAGATCTAAGGGTTCTGTTATTGTGGTTGATGAGGTTGTTTTTTTTATTATTATGGCCCTTGTCCCGGAGTGGGGCCTACTCTTGAACCTGATCCTCCACTTGGATTTAATCTATGTAGTGGAGGACTTGAACCTCTTGAAGCTCTTTCCATGACCTAGGGACCAATAAATGTACTACCTCCTATCCCCATAGTAGTGATAAATTACACATTAATTATTTTCCTATAGCTCCACCGATAGTAATACCTCTAATGGTTAGCATGCCACTACTTTATCTTAATGTCACACCTACCAAATTGGTTCCAAAAAATTTTTTTCCAAACATGGGTACCTATTGTGTTGGGCACCATATGTGCTTCCTTAATCTATTGTACATCATGAGTTGATACCAATACGTGCTTACCTGTATCTCTAACCCAACATGGTGATATCTAGTTTCCTTCTTTCTCACTTTCACTATGATGATCTTCTACAAAAATGTTTGGATTTCAAACACCATAGGTAAGGGCTAGGTGTCCAGGATGGGTTAGATGAGTGCTAGTGGTTCTCATTCTCTCCTAAGAATCACTCCCATCTGATGTTGATGGGTTCCTTCTACTACACTTCCCCAATACTTGAAAGACATAATCCCCGTGGTCCCTCAATTTTTTTAGGGTTCTCATCACTACCACCCATTGTCATTCCCCTTAGTCTCAATGCCTATTTAACTACCCTTTCTCATGCATCATTGTACCTAGGTTATATTTATTATCTTTCCATTTCTTTTTATTGGACATACTCTATCCTTCCCAAACCTTCTTCTTTCCTCTACGCAAAATGGTGTTTTTATCCTACCATAGGTGGTTTCTCCATCCCAAGATCAATCATCATGATCTTGATATCTAAAGGTGTCACGTGTAAATATGATCCTATTGGCTACATAAAAACAAAAATTTACTTCATGGAATGAGTATGTCAAAATCACCTATGCTAAGGTATAACTATGCAACACACCTTTCCACCAATGATCTACAACTCGGTCCATGGTACATCCAAATACAAGAGCGCTTAGTAGTCATCCTAGCCCCACAATTGCTTCCTATCCAAACTCCCCTCTTATCCACATAATATTCCAACCACTGGTACAATTATACTAGGAAGACATCAAGAACACATCATACATGAAATCATAGAGGTTATCTTCCACCCATTTATGCACATTAAAACCAGGTCTAATGTTTTATCTCTGCGAGTGAACACGTCCTTTCCTTCATGCACCCAAAGATCAATATTATCCAAGGAGAAACAAAACTCAATGTGTACACCACATCCCGAGAGAAGAATGAAAACAGATCCTCGAAAACAAAACCAAAAGTGTTTCCATCTAGTAGGCAACATTTTACATGGCTATGCACACTGGCACTTCATCCAAACATGGGTTTGAATGCTTACGAAGTGCATGTAACCACCGTACATCCTTTTCTTTTCTTATTATAATTTGGTTAGTACATGCATACTTATCATAACCATAACAACACACATGCATGGAGATACAATATACAATATTGAAAACACATATAAGAAGGAATCAACTCAACATATATAATACTTTATAGCTCTTGAATTCCCATTATACCATATTCAAATCTAGTAATCTTGGCAACCCATACAACGTTAACCATTACAAACATAATTCATTATATTAAATAATTAATTGATTACATCCATAATTCAATTACATCTATGCACTAGACCATGCACACATACAAAATGATTACCTACTACTTAATCTACACCTACTTAAATACATACATGTGGACTTTCTCTTCACTACTTACATGTGATATTTCTAATAATATGTGTGTTTATAATAGGATGCATGATTTTACAAATATTATTTATATATAGATCAAGCTATAAATAGCTTGTCCTTGATATGCTTTAATCCTATAATTAAAGCTTCTCCATGAGTAATCTTTATATTTTTCTTGCATGTGCTTTTCTATTTTTGCACCTTGCTTGCGCATATCGCCATATTTTTATTTCTCTCATATTTTTAGCCTTTACTCAAAAATAAATAATTCCTAAATCTATGTGTATGTGTGCAAAACCTTGCATGATAACCTATTCCTCTGTGGTGTGCACACATTTATGCATTTCCTTTTCTTCATTCCTTACTCTTGTTTGTATGGTTTCATGCATCCTTCTACTCAACTATTTCTTTTAGTTCCCTACGATCATTTCTGCGTGCAACCTCTCTCTGCACATGGATAATACTATCCATTTAATCTAACCAAAAATATTATTACATCATGCCTCTATTATATCATTATATGCATGATTACTAAGAAAGAAAACTAAAAAAATCTTTATATTGACATTTATTTATCTTTGCATGATTTCATCATTTACTTTTATGAAATTATCCCTTTTATTTTGGATAACACGCAATATGTTACCCAAATCATTACTTCTTATTTTATCTTTAGAGATCTCCAGAAATATGTAGTTAGTAGAGGATACGAGAACCCATGTGCTATTGTCCCCTTTGGGCACTTATTTCCTTTTCCATTTCTTTATCATGTTTAAAATTCCACATCAATTGTTATATTTTCTAAACTTTTATTTTTCACTTTGGGTTAGATTTTAGCATCATCTTTTCTAAAATTCTATTAATCAGCTTATCATTCCCTCTCATGGTTTTATGGAATTATTTCTCCACTTTTGGTCATGTCATAGGGATCCTTGTTATCATGTCTTAACTATTTTATTTCCCAATATTTCTAAAACGAAAAGTATGGAATGGACCGTAACATTTGTACACTATGGGCTATCCCATCCACTTTGGTATCACCTTTCTTTTCTTTGAAACCTTTTGCATTGGGATTATTCATCACCTTTTCTTGTTTTAGTTTTATATCTGGGCCAACCTTTTGTGTCACCAATGTAAAAATTGAACATACATACATACATACATACATACATACATACATATATATATATATATATATATATATATATATATATATATAGCTTACTAAGATACTTAAAGAAGAAAATATTATTATCTACTATCACCCTTTGAGAAAACGAATAGGAAAAGACTACATTTTGAATGCATTATCATAGCCTATAAAGGGCATTATTTTGAATACCATACCACACATCTACATCGGGGAAAAGTAGTGTAGCCCACTATTTGGTGTGACGTGTAAAATGGAAAACCTAGCTTTAGGGAGACACTCGCTACAATTACACACACCTACTAGAGCTACATAGAGTCTGAATTATAGCACAATGCTTGGTGAAATCATAATGGGGTGACCATCGAGGTCAATTTGAATCAATCATATGCATCATTAATTTTAAGTTAATGTGTACTTAAGTATTGTGCATGGTAGCTACAATTTGTTTTGTAGGAATATGTGTAAAGTTTATGGTTTTAGGAGAATTCAGAGTGATAAAAGTTTGAAGTAGGAGACATAGAAGCGAGCCACACAAGAACCAAATTTGAAGGGTAAAGATGGATAAAAGCGTACAAAAAGTTCCATAACATCTCGTATGCTTTAGCTCGCTATATATTATTTAGTATAGATAATTTTGTGGGACATAGTTTCAGCAACAAACATATCATATCATTTCTAGCCTCTTTCAGTCATCAAATCAGCCTAGATCATCACATAGAGTAGGGGATCAACTAAGGCATATTATCTCTCTCATTGCAAGTACTTTATCTATTATTTTTATCATTTCTTGATTATTATTCTTGATATTATTGTAATTATCTTTAGAAACTAATTGATTAGGATAATATACCATTGGTTACTACCATTAGAAATAATTAACCATTTTATTTTAAATCATTTGGTGCACCCATTACTCATTGAACCATATTTGCAATAGGTTTCTTAAGTGTTTACAATACATATTTATTTATATTCTTGGTTTGTTTGAGTACATATATTATATGGATTACAATAAGATTTCATGGAATCATAATACTCATTCCTCTCCCATAGCCCCTCATGTAGATGATACATATGGCTATCCTAATCTATCTATGTATTATAATACCTATTTTTATGGTTTTTATGCATGTCCTAAAGATAACGATCCACAAAAATATGCACAGTCATTGAGAGCAATAAGAACATACCAATATAGCTCCCCACCCTATTGTTTTCCAAGATCCTATTTATGATACACATATTCTTTGAGATTCTCTTGTTGTTAATCATCCTATTATTCATGATTGTTATGCAAATGTGATAGATGACTTGTCACTTCTTGAATTTGATTGCTCCATTTCTACCGATAGTGACCCCAACTATATTTTTAATAATAACACTAGTCATGATGCATGCATAGAAGATTATTTACATTTCTATAATAATGAATATGATGTTGATAATTTTTTCCCTTATTCACTTTCCAATTCTTTTGTTTCTTCCTTAGATACATGTATACAAGATATTGTGACAAATGATTCTTATGTTTCTTTTTCTTCTCAAAATTTTCTATAATTATAGTGAACAAAATGTGCTTTCAAATGTTACATGTTTTCCTCCCCTTCCTACTCTAAATGATATTATATATACTCATGCACAATATTTTAATGTAAATGATGTTAGTGTACCTTCTCTCTTTTTGAAACAAGATATCTTAGATGTTTGTAAACAAACTCTTGTTACATACAATGTATGTAGCTCTACTATTTCTTATCAAAAGGATATTTACATAATGGTGAACATAATGTTGCTTGTAGTTCTTCTTCTTCTTCACATGCTAAGGAATGTTTTGATAGAGGTGTCTAAGCTTCCATCCTGTCTACTTATTATCTTAGTCATCCTAGTCCCAATGCCACTTCTCCATTAGTTGACCCAAAGATTCAATTCTAACCTAATAGTGTCCACATGGCTACACACAATGGAAATATGTAACTACTCAATTAACCTCTTAATGTCCATGTAATTCCTCCATAATAAATCCTTTCTTTCATGTCTTTTGTAGGTGACTTACAAGATCACGTTGATAAGATTACCCTTGAAAGAAAGGCATATTATGTTATACTTGATTGTAACTTCATTTATGACTATAGTCACCTTTCCCTAATCCCTTTAAACCCCAAGTGTGTTGGCCTATCACCCAACTTTAGCTGGGTGCTCACCGAGGTGTGCGTAGGCACGAGCCCCTCTTTTATGTGAGCCTTGTAAGAATGTCTGCAATTAATGGAGGAAATACGTGCAAATGCATGAATATATGCATTCATTCTAGCATAGAAGTAAAGACACTAGATCTTAAACACAGATGCATCATAATGCAAAAGTAAACACTACAACATCACAAAGAGATCAGATCTGAACCATGAGAAAAATGAAGAGCACTAGGGTTTGAACCCATAAACATAGATATTCATAACAATCCATCATATTCATTGATTCACAACTGTTTACAATAGACAAACTACATCAACAAGATCATAGCGGATTGAATATATCAAGATAATAACATCCTACCCCCTAGAACCATTACATATTATTCTTCATGCATACACCATTACATATGCACCCACACTCCACCCTCCTTTCCTAGATCCAAATGCCTCCTTAAATAGGATAGGAGCTTTCCTAATCATCATTCAAGAAATAATCCCACAAGAAAAATGTCATCATATTCTGTTATACTTAAGTGTCCAAGCCATGAAGATGCTAGCTAACCATAACAACCTCCACTTTATAGCCTGTAACTATAATGATTTCCTAGAATATTATTTTCTTGAGCTTCAAGTATCCATGTAACAACATTTTCAGCATTATGCCTACCCATAGCTTCACCTTTTTTGCATGTGATACACTTATTTAACCCAAATGCGGGTAAGTAATTAAAACCTTAAACCATTTCCTTCTCCGGTGTGCAAAGCTATCTCTCCTTATGCGTGTTCACTCACATGATTTTCTCCATAATGCCTTCTTTATGCTCTCATCCTATGATTTAGGCCTCTACTTTAGGACTTAGTCACTTTCTGGACCCAACATCACCCGGCACTAAACATGTTATCTTTCCTCAAAAAACAATCTGATCTCCAACAAAGAATAAATAAATGAGGGAAATAATAACTGCATCAAACTTGCGCCAAAGAACAAAAGAATTTTTCTACTACTTATAAGGATTGGTAATTATTTGATCAAGGACGCTTCAATATTATTCTAGGAATCCACATCAATCTACGCTTGTTGAAATAAATCCCCTACCAGTGCATCAACTTCATCAAATATCAACTCTTCACCCTTAGCTTTCAATGTATCCACAATATTCTCCATTTGCTTGCTAAGCTCATTTAGCACATCTATACTTTGTATAACACGGAGATATAATTCCTTCAATTTAATTTTAATTGAGACCCTTAAGCCTTCAATCAAATCAGAATTCTTATCTACTTCTGTTATAATCATGTCCCTTTCATCCCTATTACCCTTGTTCTTTTCCTAGAACTCCTTTAGGTTTGCCTCATGGGTAGCAACCAATAAACTTACCACCATGTCCTTGTCTCCATAGTTTTCATAGAAAACTCGGCCATTTCCACTTTGGTTTTTACATAGGAAAGGATCTCGGAGTAGCGAGTTACGCCTCTTCAATTTTCAAATTCTCCTGTTCTCTTTTCCATGCCAAAACTTCCTCTGCCACTCCAAGCTGACAAGTGGTTGCTTCTCCATCGTGATTAAGAATGTCAAATCCTCCAAGAAGTGGAAAGATGACTCATACTTCTGTTTAAGGGGCTAAGTATGGGTGCTTCAAAATAATGGAGTCTGAGATAGTCTCCACTTTATTGTAGGTTTCGTTTAGCCTCCCCTTTTCATCTCTCAACTCAGCCTTCAACTATGCAATTATAGACTCCTTTCCTTTTATTTCCTTGTCTCTTTATATAATCTCCTTGTTCTTTTCATTGAATTATTTTTCTAAGGCCCTAATCCTATTATTACTCCTAAATAACCTTGCCTTAACTTCCACTAACACCTTGTTTAGCACGTTACACGCTTGATCATCAGTTAGTTGCTTTGGGAATCCACAATAGGATTTATCTCATTGGGGTTCTATGTGGTTACCAATGCTCCTACATCGACTTCAAACTCTGGTTCATCAACATAGGACTCAAAATTCCATGGCAACATATTCTTTTTGTGTGTGTACACACTATATTTATAAAATGATGACCAAGAAAATATTTTGTTTGTAGGCACCGTGCTTTAGAAATTCACACGTAGGGACCTTGTTTGGATCATTTACATAAGTCATTGTGGGTCCTTGTGTTTCCACCATGCCCTTGCCACTGTGCGTGCTACTTTTGGGAAGTTGACTACCAAATTGAGATCTTCTCCCATGCTTCCATGCTCTTTCTCCTCTTCTTCCGCGCTATGCTCCACCTTGTGTTCAATCAATCCTTGGTGATACCTTCTACTTCCTTCTCCACTATGATGTCCAATTGTTCATTAGATAGGTTCGAGTTCCTATGAATGTTTTTCCACAATTCCTCTTCAATTCAATATTTCTCTCAAGTGCCTTATGAAAACTCATCCTTCTCTTCATTAGATTCATGTACATCGAGCACCGGGGTCATTTCCTTGCTCACAATCTTCACCCTCTCCTCTAGTTTCATTACCTTCTTCACTCTCCATCTTCTTAGATTATGAACTCTACACTACCCTTGGCTTCTTCCTCATAAGAGACTCCAGTACTGGGGATTTCTCCTTCATGGGGATTTCTCCTTTACTAGTCATCTCTTCTATTGAGTATAGGTGCCCGTGTCTATGCCTCGAATCTTGTTCCCATGTGTTCTAAACTACCCACACACATGATGCCCTACTTTCCGGGTCTCCTCTCTTTCTCTCTTCTTTATAATTATCTTCTTCCTCTCGACGGGTTCTTTGGGGATGGAGACATCATCCTAAATTTACATGCCATTCTAAAACTTGGGCCTTAGATCTATATAAACCCTTGCTACCATTTTTCCTGCAATAGGTATTGACACGGGTTTTAACATACGTACTTTGTGGGAGACATGCTTCTCCACATATGTGCATTTCTTAGGATATACTAACATTTTTAGGATATTCTAAAACTTGATGTTTAGATCTTAAAACCCTCTACCTCACTTAGATCAAATCTAAGTTTCTTAACATCCTTTGTGGGAAATTCATCCACATATGCGCTTGGAAAATATTGCGTTATGAAGGAAAATGGTAACTTACACCATGACCTTTTCATGCCATCTGTCATAGTGAATCTGCATGCGGAAGTGCTGGTGTACATCAAACTCAGCCTCACCATCCACCAAGGCTGGTAGTTGTTTAGGTATTCTCCATTCTATCCCAAATTCATCGCGCATTCACTTGTACCACTTCTCTAAGCACACTTTATATGTAGTAGTCATTGTATCACAAGTGTATGCTTCGAACCTCTTAGCATGGGAAGGGTCCTCATCAGGGTATTCCTAGACATAGCTATTTGGCCCATTGGGAACTCCAATCTCTGAAAATACAATAGTAAGAAGGATGTTACCATATATAATTTTATCCCCATTGTGTGTGGCATCTATAATATCCTCTATAGTGAAGGCTAAGAGGTTATAGATCATTCCCTCTAAAATCTTCCTATAAATGTTCAACCATATCTTGTTCACTTACGTCCATCGCTCTTGTCCATTCAACTTGGTGAGTAGGTGCGTGACCATATTCATGGTTGGGTTGGTGATCTTGGTGATATAAAAATAGCACAATCCCTTCTTATATTCATATGCCATAGTTGTTTCCTTGACAATGTCCTTATTGCCTAAGTCATCATCCAATGATTCTCCCGTGTAGATAAGTCCAGTGTATTTGGAGATAAACTGAGAAGTTAAGCATATTATACTCCTGTGAAGTAAAAATAATCTTCTTGTAGGTGCAACATCAGCCACTGGTATAACCTTTTAGGTTTTCCAAAATATGGCAACTCGTAGAGTTACAAAAGTCTATCCTTCTCCAATGTGGTCTTCAAATATTCATCAAACACAGGTTTATCATCATGTGTCTCTTTTGCTATAGGATGAACTAGCTCCAACACCATCTCTTTCTCAGTGGTTCTCATCATATGGTTATAATCACTTATAGCCATATTTTATATGTGAGACACCCAATCCATCCCCAACAAAATTCCATCTAGGTACTGCGTCTTAGTGTACCACTCCTCATTAAAATTGGTTGATATGGATGGTTTTCCCTTGCCCTTTCCCTTATTCTTTGGTGAAGTGTTCAATCCTTTCCTTGGTGCCATTTTTCTCATCAAGCCCTTGTAAATTATTCCTTGTGTCTTTCTTTGGCTCCACTCCTACAAAATTTCATCAAAACCCATGACCTAGCTCTGCAAACCCTAACGAGGAAAACTCTCCTTCCATAAGACAATGTAAATACTCTCAGAATCCACCAAAAAATATCCTCTGTACATGCCCATGTACTCCATTCCACTTTGGTTCAAAAATCTTCCAAATTATCTACGTCACATGCAATGTTTTGTAAATTCTCTCATAGGGATGCCCTAGCTTGCAAGATCTCTTCAATAAAAAAGGCAAGGTAAAAACAATAACTTACCTCGACATTCTATTTATAGGTTTTTTTATTTTTCCCACATTAACTAACATGCCACATACCACCGTATTATCACATTAAAGTCAAATTTATCCAATGCTATCCTTCCACATATTTTGTCTAGCACTTTTCCTCCACGCATCATCTTATGCATAACCTCCTCAACCTTATGGCACATAAAACTTCATCGACCAAAACTTCCTTATGCATGCTTCTAGTGCCAAATTAAATCTTCCCCTGCATATTATACCAAGTTCTTGCTTTAGTCTACCTCAGTTTCCTCTATGATTTTATCCTTGTATGTGGTTTTTATAAAGATTTTGACACCAATTTCCACCCATAATCACTTTTCTATGTGCGTTCCTTTGAACCCATGCGTGATTGATTTGCTCATTTGGGTCGCTAATCAACAACACTCAAAACACTTAATTTTAACCATATTATTCATAAAAACTCTTCTTTAAACTCGTTACCTCAAAATAAATAGATGTACAATCCTTTGCGCATAAAACCCTTTAGATATAACTACATATTACGTGCATACGCGCCCAAAAAAAATGAAACTAAAATACAAATAATATCAATGATGAAAGGAAACACATTTAAAGGAAAATGCATTAAGGGAAATCCTCACTAAATAACAACAATTCCTTATTTACAAACACATAGAAGACTTATTTATAGTAGGGCTTTAACCTACTCTCATTAAAATAACTGGGAAACCATGTTCCATCTAGCACTTGTAACTAGAAAGTTCCTGAATCAAGTATATAAGATATAAAATATGATCCCAACTAATGCACTTTTAGTTTCCCAAGATGCCACAAAAACTTTGAATCATATAGAAGAACCATCTGCCTAACCTCAAACTTCTTGTTTTTAATATGTCGATCATATCATGCCTTCTTCCTATATTTCTTCATCTATTGGCTCCATCAAGGTATAAAAAATCTCTCATCCAACTCTATTAGTTTGTCCATGATCTCTTTTAATGTTTGTTTAATCCTTGTGCGCGTGCAATACACACACAGATAATAACATGTATTCCATAGGAAGAACTTCCTCCGCACCAAACACCAATTGATTAGGTGTGGCATTGTTCAATATTTTATAAGTCATGTGATATGCCCATAACATTGCAAATAATTTTTCATCCCAATCCATCCTTCCAACATCAAAAATATTAGTTAATGTGTGGCTCAATATCTTGTTAAATGCCTCAACAATTCCATTAGCTTGAGGGTGATAGGGCGTAGTTTTGTGATGGACCACCATAAACTCTGCCAAAAATATTCTAATAGTTTCATTTAAAAAGTGAGTACCCCTATCACTTGTTAAACTCATCGGGCATCCATACCTGCTGATTATATTCTCCCATAAGAACTTAGCTGATGTAGTTGCCATGCAATCCTTCATAGGCACTGCTTCTACCCATCTTGTAAGATAGTATGTGTAAGTGATAATATAGTGCGGACCTATCATGCACGTGGCTTAGGAAATAGGACTCACAAAGTTGATTTCCCATTTTTCAAATGGATCTACACTAGCAATAGGTCTTATAGACATTTCATCTCTCCACCATGGCTTACCAAGCTGCTAGAAATGGTCATAGGCCTTACAATACTCTATACAATCTTTATAAAATGTCTCCCACTAAAGGCCTACCAATAGGATATTGAGCACGGTCATATTCCCTACATAGTGTCCTTTTGTAATACCAACATGAGCTTATTTTGTTATTGCGGTATGCTCATATTCCAACACACACCAATGCAAAACCTCATCTCAACCTATTTTGTATAGGTCTTTGCTAATCAACATATAGGGTGCAATGCGTATAACCAACTAATTTTTCTCCAAGGCCTTCATTTCATCAGTCACCACACCCATTCGTAAGAAAACAACAATATCCTCCAAATTAGAGGGTGTGCGTTACAATATGAACAACTGTACATCTAACATTGTGTCCTTAATTCTTTGTGCGTCCTTTCCTGAGTTAATCCATGATAGATGGTCAGGTCCCAAGTTGTTTTTTCCTATTTTTACAATGACCAAAAATTAAAACTCCTTAAATAACAAGATCCACCGACATATGCACACTTGTAAGACATGATTGTTCACTAAGTACTTGAGTGCCATATGATCCGTAAGGTAAGCGAAGTAATTTGTTATCAATTTTTTTCCTCCTAGGAAAAAATGGAAAACAAGGGTCTATAGGCTAAAATGGTTGAGGATGGTGTATAATTTTTTTTAGTATTCTATTATACTCCATGATGCCTCAAAACCAAGGAAATTCCATGAATTCCATGATGATAAGAAACAAGGTTGAAAGCATGCTAGAATGGTCCATACGAGGTTAGCTTGCATAATGTATAAGGAGTATGACCTTCAATATAGCTCGGTCGAGCTAAATGAATGTGAGGCTAATTATTTTAGCTCGGCGAGCTTGTGAAGGCTACAAGTGAGCTATTTGGTGATTATCCTCTTTGAATGCATGTTGGTGTGTATGTGAGGAAGTACCAAATCCCAAATGTATCTCGAGATGAATTCAATAGGGGCTGAGTTAATAAGTATCTTGATGACTCGAGCTTGATGCTACTTAGATGAGCCATAAGAGTTAGGTCAGTTTTGCGTAGAGAAAGGTAATGTTCAAGATCGCAAAAGGGCTTGACACCATTAAGACAAGTGGGAAACATTGCAAGTGATGAATCAGAATGAATCATATTAGGTTTTTCTGGCCAAGTCTGAGGCGTAATGGCTCGAAGAGATGAAGTGGGTTTCAAACGATGAGTCATGAGTCATATCAAATTTGACCCAAGTTGGAAATTTAGTTAATTCCATGTGGAAGAGCTCATTCCAGCTAAAAAATTGGAACTTAGATATTGGCAAGCCAATTGAGATATTGTCAATCTTGTTTAAGGTTAGGACGAGTTCATGCAGTGTTCGACTCATAAGCCATGTGAAATATTGTACATCAATGGGTGGGGCTTGAGTGGTGAATATCTTGACCTATTGTTCAACGTTGCACAATCAAAGGTAATATTTAAAGGATTTGTAGGAGGCTCGTTCCTAGGAATAAGATGAGTATTTCTTGAGTTTGAAGATTGGTGGGTGAGAAAAAATGGCACATAGGCCCAAGCTCATCCATGATGAAAGTAGCTCGCAACAAGTGCACAAGTTGATCTTGGGCCAAGGATTGAATGGAAGATTAAAGGTCTAGGAAAGAGGAACTAGGTTTTATGAGCTTAGATTGAGTCTGTCGAGATAGGGAAATGAACATGTATGGTGAAAAAAGGTCAAGTTGATTGATTTTAGTCGAGTTGTGTCTCATAGGAAATTACGGGTTTCGAATCATGATCGGGATGGAAGCGTATCCAAAAGATGTGCTCGGTGGTTTGGGTTTTACAAATAAGTCATTTGGCCAGAGAAAATGAACATAAATTTAGAGAATATTTGATATTCAAATCATGCCTGATCATTAGGTTTAGAAATGTATAAGTTGGTCATGAGTTGAGCTACATCAACATGATCTAGATAGGAACGAGTTTGGAACTTAAAGAAAGTTGAGTATGGTAAAAATCATGGAATGTCACACGGTAAGAGGGATCTTTTCAGATTGGTGAATCATTTATGATCAAGGTGATAGCTCGAGGGAGTTATTTTGGAAGATCCACTTGGCATTGCAAAGTTAATAGGAATCGATTGATCCACTCACAAGGCAATACAAAGGAGACAACCGAGCTCGATTAACATAAAGGAAACTTTCGGAGTTTGTTTCTGAGATATCCCGTTCGGGATTTAGGAGATTCTTGATTCAAAATTCACCTTAGACAAATTAAAAAAATTAGAGATGAAGTTCCAAAGCCCAAACTCCTAAATTCATAGTTCAGGAGTTCATGTCTTCGTATTTCTGAACTACGTGGCAAGTTTGTAACATCTTGGTCATGACCGTTACTATGATTAATTACACTTTTGACATTGCAAAACGTTGAAATTTGATTTGTCTTAGGAAGGTGTATTATATTGACATTGAATATCACATTTGTAATGGATAAGTTATTATTGTTTAGAATTCATGCTAGCTGTAATTTTGTTCACTTGGAAGTGAAACCATTATGCTATGTGAAATATAGGTTATAAATCTATACTTTTATTTCACATTTTCCATATGCTAACAACACACCTTGAATCAATTCCATTGATCTAAGGTATGCTTCGTTCTTCTTTATTGTCATCTTGTTAATTGACATGCTGAATGAAACATATTATGGAACTGAGCAATATTTTGTTATAAATTGTGAAGGACCTAGCTTCAAGTGTCCTTACTCGGCATCATGCTACAAACTATAAATTTGGACCTCCTTTATTAATGTTTTGTAATGCTGATCAACATGAGGAGATTAAGGATCTGTTGTGGGCTAATAAGGAAAATTCCTTAACCTTGGTCAGAATGCGTGTTGTTATTTGGATCTGACCCAAACTATAATGTTTCCCTATTGGATTTTTGACCTAAGGTAATAATACTTACCTAGGACCTATTACTAAACTATTTTGGTTGATGCCTAAAACTAGGTTGTGGTTCCTACCTTATATAAATTCTAATCTAAGAGGTGATAACCTAACCTAAGGAGGTATGTTATAAGGCTAGGAGTCTTGAACTAACCTAAGAACTAAGGTGGAAAAACCTAACCAATGCTAATGTAACCTAAACTATTACTAAGATGAAAAGGGGACCTGAGGGTCACTTGGCAAATGGAAGGTTGGTGGTAGTGGTTTCTAAGTTATTAATGTGAATTGATTTCATTCCTTACATCTTAAATTCACCAAGATTGGTGGAGGCATAAGAAGATGGTGGGACGCCTAGCTGGCATCATTGCTAAATTTAAAATGAATGGAGTTCTTGAATTTTGTTTCACCAAATTTGAAGTGGCGGTGGCGTAAGGAAAGAGGGGGAAATGGAATTCAATGCATTCAATACATTCAATAGCCTTAGGCTTAGTGGAGGAAACTGCCTAGGAGTTAGGCAGGAGGAATTGGAGAAAGTTGTTGGTCATTTGGATCTTTCTGGTTTTGTTCGCATGAGAGTTTAGGTTCTTCGAACTAGCAAGCTTGTTTTTCGACCCATTGGAATCATGGGTATCTTCGGGTTGTTTCTGAACTTTTGGAAATGTAGAGGAAGTTGGGAGATTTGACTATTGATGTTGGTTGAAAAGAAGAGATTCTTGAGAAGCTTGGCTAGAGATCTTCTACAAATCAACAAGAAATTTTATCAGGCATGATAGGCTCTTCTTGTTAAATAGTTATGATTTTTATTAAGCATCTTCATTAAAAGAACTCTGCTCTTAGAAATGAATGGTTTTGTGGAAATTCCTTGGTGTATTTTTGTTGAGATCTTCTACTTGAGTTTATTGTTTGGAAAAGATTCAAAATGGGTATTTTTCTTGATGCATGTTGAGTAAATTGTGTTTATTTATTTGAAACTAGAAGGTTGCTTAAGTCGTGTGGACTTATGAACTCCTGTGCTAAAATGGTTTAAGGAAAAATAATGATTGGTTTAAAATTTGATCGGGAATATCTTCCTTTGTTAGGAGAAGGTAAGAAAAATTGATGTTTCAGTTAAAATCTGAAGTGGCTTCAATTTTATCACTGCTTTGTTAAGTTATGTTGAAATGGGTCTTTGGATTCATTGTTTTCTTGTGGATTCAAACTTGTTTTAAAGAAATAGTGATATGTTGACACCTTCTGAGCTTAATACGTTTTGAATTTATGAACTTTTTGGAACTATTAAGAGAGGATTTCATTCAGTTTTATTCTTCCTTGCTCAAAATCTGGTAAATTACAATTTAACTTCTTCTCTTGGGACTATGCGAGGATATTGATGTTTCTCTCTCTCCTCCATGTATGAATTAGTTTGTGAATAATATTTTGATGTACATCTGTAGAGGTTTTTGAAATAATGGATTAATTATGTTTTAGTTAATTGAAGTATATGAGTTAGAAGGGTTTGATTTTACTCTTCTCCTTCTTTTGGGTTCAATTTTGAGAACCGACTTGGGGTTGAACCTCCCTTTAAATTTCCTTCATCTTTTCGAATCTGGATGGAGCCCTTTCTTTCAAACGTATGGACTATTTATTTGATTCCTGTTAAGTGGGTACATGGATGGCTTGGTTGTAGCTTGTATTCATTTTTATTGAGTACATAGGAATACCTTGTAGGTTTCTCTCTATTTAGGAAATGAGGAAACATCTAGGACTAAGGCTATCTTCATTGAAATGAAGCTAAGGAATTAGTTGTTAAGCTTATTGCCTTGGAAACTTGTATCGCTTTATGCTACTGCGACTGCTCTCTTTACTTGACAAGAATCCTTTCATTGACCCTACCTTGTTTGATTTTTTTGTTTATCTTATATCAATTCAATTTTGATTATGATGTTTGTGTGACAGTGGTTGTTGGATCTAGATGTTGTTAGGTAAGGATCAGTCTAGTCTTCTTGGGATGTCGATTGTGTTTAACCTTTTAATAGGATGGATTATTGGGATCTTCTCTCTATTTTTGAGCTAGGTATGCATCGCTATTTTCTTCAAATGTAAGAAGGATTTGCATTTGGTTCTTTCTCTTCTCTAAATTTTTAAATACCATGTTGTTTGTTAAACACTTTGAAGGATTACTTAACTTGTTTACCTTTTAACTGCTACTTTCTTTCCCTGTATTAACCATGTTGAGGTTGAATGGGTAATTAGGTGGGATCCTACACTTCTTATTCCCTTGAATCGATAAATTGGAATTGGATTGATATTGATTCAATGTTGGAAAGAAGGGAATTCTTGTGTAGAATATTAATTGGTTCATCCTAATTCCATTTTTTTGATAGAATGAATTTGGTTTCTGATATTGCATGAAGAGTTATGTTAGTGTTGTGGATTATGATTAATTGCTTCTTTAAAATAGTTCAGTTCTAAGAACTGTAGGGTGGTACCCTTCTTGAACACTTGTTTGAATCAAGAAATAATTACATGCATCTATAGTACAAGTTTGATAAGTAATTGAGATGTATTATCACTTATATGTTGTAATCCTTCTTGTGAAATTACTTGGTTGAAGAGTGTTTCTTTGATCATGATACTTACATAATGTATTATGGATTTATTATTCTGACCTTCTTGTTAGGATCCTCATTCCTTTATGAGATATCTATCTAAATTGCTAAATGTTTCTGTTAGTACAAATCAGAAGCACCCCCTAAATGACCTTCAAATCTTCAAGTGAGAATTGGGTCATTTAGTGTGATTGCACAACATGGAATCTTTCCCCAAGTGTGGGACTTTTAAAAATGGGAAAAAACTCTCCAGATTGAAGGTTGGTTCCTCTACTCCTCTGATCAGATGTATGCATGAAATTTATAGAGGTTTAACTCAAAATTCTACTCTAATTCTACCAAGGAGACAAGGATAAAAAGAAAATAAGATAAAAATAAACTAACAAGGTGATACACCAAAGCAGTGGTGAGCATCTATTTTTGTAGATTGACACAGATTATAAAAAATTCAACACAAATCATGAAAAAATTGCTAAAATTGTAATGAATGATTAGGATAGAGCAAACAACACAAGAAAGGATTGAAAATTCATTCACAGAGCTTGCATTGTCATTTCCATTTTTAAATACAGTGCATTACAATAGCAAGGAGGTAAAAAATGTGTTGCAGTCCTAAAAAAGGTCTGATATTCCACAAATTCACTTGTCAGGGTGAAGGAGGGATCCTACAGAACATAAAAAAACGTCCACCCTTTACAAAAGAGCCAAATTTGGCTTTTAAAAATGAAAACCCAAGTTCATGAAGGAGAAATGTGGGAAAATTGAAAAGAATGATTCAACCACTAACCACATCCATAAAAATAGCATGGGTACCCTTAAAAGTTCATTCCTCAATATTTTCGACCATGCTGGAGAAGAATGGAAGCCATAATGCTTTAAAAATGGTGGTTGAATGTTAGTTCTACACTTTTTCCCATTCCAAAGGCATTTTCATTTTTCTCTCACTAAACTCCACCAAAAAACAAAATTGAAGATTATATCATGTAGAGGAATTCAATATCTTTCCAATGACACAAAAATTGAGAAAAACTGAGCTCTAGATTGAAAGATATGCCCCTCTGAAGATTTAGGGCAAAACTAGGGAAAAAATCAGGTCGGCGGGCCAAAACCTAAATTTTTCCCCCTTTTTTGAATTTGGGAAAAATTTGCCAAAAATCTCCATGCCCCACTTCTTTGCTGCCACATGGCACTTTCTCATTCGTTTGCGGGCTCAAATGGCCATTTTACCTTTTCTAAGAATTTTGGAAAAATTTCAAAATTTCTCCACACCTGCCGCTCACGCCCACGTGGCACACTTTGATTTGGTACAAGCCTTAATCAACTTTCTTTCCTCTGTAGGCCCATAGGAAAAATTTTCCTTTGTGGCTTTTCAAACACTTTGACAAATTTCACCAAATCCTTCCACCATGGGCTTTTAGGCCAAGATTTTTCTTTGCACCCTTTACTATTTTGGCAAAAAGATAAAATTTACTCCACCCTCGACTCCAGTGCCCTCATAGACACGTGGCACACTTTCATTCAATGCACCACTGCCCACTCTTTGGCAATTTTTCCAACTTACCTCCACTGACCCACCATTCCGCCCTACCACATGGCACATTCCTATTGGTTGCAGACCTTCCTAGGGAAAATTTCCCTCAAAAACTCCGCCGAGCCATAACTTGCAAAATACAAGGAGTTAGAAGGAAAATTTTACCTTTCTGGAAAGGTGAGAAAATCCTCTATCTAATGAAGCCATTTCTAGAAAATTTTGATTGCTTGAAAAGTAAAAAAATTGACTGAGGCACAAGGAAGGAAGGAATGAAAGAAAGTTGGTCAAAAATAAGTTAGACAGCCCAAATGGCATTTTCCTATATGCATAGGTTCCGCATTTGGTGTTGAAGGCTGTTTTGAACTGATCATCCTCCTTTACCATGATCTAATTATACCACCGAATAACCATCTAGCAATGAAAACCTCTCAGAGCCAGCAATAACTTGCAAAATCTGCTCCATAGAAGGAAGTGGGTAATGATCCTTGAGGGATGCTCTATTCAAATCTCGAAAGTCTACACACAATCTGATTTCTCCACTCTTCTTTATAATCGGAACCAATTTTGCAACCCAGCTTGAATGCTGGATGGTAAATATGATACTTTCCTCTATTAACTTATCCAATTCCTTCTTCACGAGAGGCTCCATGTGTGGATTGATTGGTCTTTGTTTTTTCCTGATGGGTTTAGCACTTGGATCTAATTCAATTGTCTGTTGAGCTAGTTTGGGATTGAAACCTCTCAAGTCTTCATAGATCCAAGAAAATATATCTAGGAACTCTTGGAAAAGTTGCATGAACTCATACCTTTCTTGCTTGGTTGCCACTTTACCAATTTGAAGTGATTTGCCTTCTCCCACCGAGATGGGCACTTTGAATCTTCTCCCTTGACTTGGATGTTTTCTTTCTCCTTCCTAAATTGATCATCGAGGATTAAAGATGGAATCCAAAGTGACAAGTCCTTTTGGAAGTTTTTGGTTCTCAATGTACCACCCGATCACCATCTTGTTGTTCTAACTTTTCCGATTTTCGGTGAGAGCTCAAATTCTTCTTGCAATAAATTGATGATTTGTGGGTCACTTTAAAACACTTGCCAACTTACATTATTATCTGGCATTGATGGCCTTATAATCACATGAATTTTTGGCTGCAATTTACCTTCCTTGATACTCTCCACAACATCAAAGGCTTCTCTAACTCTGTGAAGTCTATCAACAATGCTTGGTTTCCTTTCCTAGGGATGGAGTTGATGCCAAAGCCTTCAAAATCCTCAATGAGGTCCCACACCCTATTATTATAACTCTTGAGGAGATCATTCTTGGCAGTGTGCTGCCCTTTAACTTGATTAACAATCAGCTCACTATCACCAAAGACTTGTAAGTTTTTGATGCCTCTCTTTTTTGACCAATGTAATTCGTGTATCAAATATTCATATTCAGTAGTTTTGTTAGAACATGCAAATTGAAATCTAAAATCTGAATAATACTTAATGCCTTGAGGTGAAACAAGCATAGCTCCCCTGCACCTTGTCTACTTCTTGATCCATCAAAGAATAGCTTCCATACCTCATTATCATCTTTATGGTCGGCTTGGTGATGCTAGGAATAGGTTGATTTTCTTCATGCATGTAATAAACTCCTAGTTCATATTCTTCTATTTCCTTGTAGGGATCAAAAGCATGTACCTTTCTTGCCCATTCATCAAGATTCAAATGCTATGTACCTTGGGATATGATAATATAATATATATGGGTTGATGGAGATGCCAACATGTGGCACACATCCCCTTAGTTATATGTATGGGTTCACATGGGATATGATAATATAATATATATGGGTTGATGGAGATGCCGACATGTGGCACACATCCCCTTATCTTATTATATCATTCATTTATGATTTATTATGCTTAGGAGGTCGGCCTCAGTATTGGCCATAGGTTAGAATGGTGTCTATAGGGGTTAGAAGGTTGTAGTTAATAATCATATTGAGGATTGGAGTGTTATTGTATGGTTTGGAGGTTACCCTCTTGAAGTGGTATTGGAGGTTGCCCCTCGAAGTGGAAAAGCTATTATATGAGCATATTTTCATTGTTTATCTATATTTTGGTGTTCTCTCATGTTATGCTGATGTATATGTTCTTATTTATACAAGTAGTATCCTTACAAGTAATATCCTGAAACATAAGAAGAAGCCATATAATGTGCTTTAAATTATTGCACACTTGTCACCACGCTCAATCATCTAACCACCCATATGAAATCCTAGTGGATGATGTTACTCTAAACATGATTCCATATTCCATTGTGTGCATCTAATTCCATCCTAGTCCATATGTGTTCCTCCTTGGCATCCATGCATATCCATAATTATTATTCATGTGATTCCATGACATATAATTATTGTTCCATTGATTCCATGTATAGCCAAAATTATTACTCCTCCAATTCCCTGTATATCCATATAGATTGCTTCCCTTGTGTGTCCTAGCATGTCTCCATGATTTTTTCCTCTCATGATGATGTGGGTGTCTATATGGTGCAACCTTAGTATGCTCAACCTTATCAATCTTTTCCTCCACTTTCTTTTCCTCTTCCAACTTGTTTGCTATTTCTTTTTTCTCTTGAGTAGAGAAACTATTTTTTACTTTTTCATCATGTTCTTCATCCTCTCCTTCTGATTCATCCTTATTCCCTTCTTCACCATCTTCAAATTCATCTTCATGATCCCATTTTACATTACTTTTTTCCTTGCTAAGTGTGATATCTTGCAATGTAATTTTCTTTCTCTTGTACCATAATTTCATGAATTTATTTTGCACATTAATATTAATTGTTCCCAATGTCTCTAACCAAGGATATCCAAGAACAATATCCATACCATCCATATCTAAAGCATAAAAATCTGAATGTAAAACATATTTATCCATAGAAAGCTTTAAATCTTCAAAAACTTGAATATGCTTACCATCCATTTGAGATTCCTTGATATGCTTTGTTTGCACATGTAGATTTTGAGCTACATCCATATTGATGAAGTTATATTTTCTACTAGGGTTTATGGAAACAATTATCTTTTTCTTTGAATGCACCCTTCAAACTAAAATATTGAAGCTTCCTTCCTTGGAGATGCACTATCCTATGTAACAGCTTCATCATCAACATTTTCTTCTTCTAATGTTGTTGTTTCTTCTTCTTCTTCTTCTTCTTTTTTAAAAAATTGAGTTTCTGTTTTGTTTCCCATCTAGCTAAGAAAATATCCTCCATTTCCTCCAAATCCCAATCTAATAGATCTATATCCAAATAAGAATACCAATGTCATGCTTTCCCACCAAGATGAGGATAAAAACAAACCCATACTAAAAATTCTTCAAAATACATTTGTTTAAATTGTATCCACCATTTTTTTGCATCAATTTCCCCATTACCATAGAAAATTGGTATATCCATGATGCATAAACATTAGGGTTTCACAAACTTACTCCTTTGACCAATATTTGACCTGATGATTTTGTAAATCATTCAACCTCAAATATGAAACCCAAAAAAAGTAACCCCTGCTAAATTTTTGAGATATTTCCGAAAATGTAAGAAATTCAGGAAAATTCCTCAAATTGCGGCCTGTGAAGCAAAATAGTGAAAAACAATAAAACTGAAATAAATATGTCAAAATAGATCCACCAATTCTAAAATTTTAGTGGTATCACATTTTAATATATTACCAACAAACCCAAAAAATTTATTTCCTATTTCTTCATTATTCAAAAGATATAGACAAAACCTTAGACTTAGGGTTTCAACCCTAAAATGGACACAACGTTTTCAAAATAACTCCAAAAATCTAAAATTCAAAGGGGAGATCACTTGAACTATGTATCCACTCCCCTCAAAAAATATCTGAAAAATTTCAAGTCTATCTCAAGATATAGACAAATCACCAACATCAGGGTTTCATCCCAAAAATTACCCAGATCACTACTCTGATACCACTTGATAAGAACTTTGCATATAATAAATCAATAAATTACAGAAGATAAGACAACACCAGATATATGGGGGGACAATATTCCCTAATATCAATATATGCATAATAATACCCTTAAGGTAGGGCAACACCATACAATGCTCCTTAAGGAAGGAGTAACTCCACAATCTCCTAAGATAGGAATCCACTTCGAGGGGGACACCTCCAATATACCTCTACCAAGTAGAAGACTCAACTCATACATAAATTACCTCATAATGATACTCACATCCTTTAAATAGGATGGGTAACACCTAATCCCAATGTAGGCTAACCCATTACCCAATATAATTAATTCCTATGTCAGCCCATATAACTAACTAAGGGGATGTGTGCCACATGTCGGCATCTCCATCAACCCATATACATTATATTATCATATCCCATGTGAACCCATACATATAACTAAGGGGATGTGTGCCACATGTTGACATCTCCATCAACCCATATATATTATATTATCATATCCCAAGGTACATAGCATCAAATCGGGATGCTTCCAACTTTAGTGTCAACTTCATCTCGTGCCGGATAATCCTCTTGATCAAATGTTGAATAGTTGACATTGATTGGGCTTGGAGTATGAGGTTCAATGTGAAATTTTTCAATAGTTTCAGACCTGATTGTGGCCTTAGTTCCATATCTGGTCAAAAACAACATGTGTGACCAATCAAAGCACATAAATAGCCTCCAATTCTAGTCATGAAATTCCTTGACAAACATAGGGAAAAAGTGGTGGTAAATATATCACTAACACATCTTGAAAAATAGTGACATTGGGGCATGCATGCAAAGTGAGGCTCAAATATTTAATTACCCCCACTATTATTACTTTTTGCTGTCCCATCCAGGTTGCACGACCCCTTTGGATATGACTTCATATTGGAGGCCCATCGATCAACTATTTGCTTGGGCATCACATAACTACTTGCCCCGAATCAATCATACAATTGTGTACTAGTTTATCCCAATGATCAATGAAACATAGAATGGAGGGGGCTTTAAAATTTTACATTGCTATCCTCCAAAGCTTCCCCTCGGGCTAAGCAAAATTTGTGAGTACCTTCTCTTGCATATGAGCTTATTAATTTGAAGTTGACCAATTCTTCATGGCAACTTGTAGTAGATCCCTTTGGCCTGAGATGGATAGTGATTCCCACATAGATATATTCACATTTTTCTTTTCATTTGTTCAATGATGTTAAATGGGGATGAAACCTCTCTTTTCTACTCCTTAGCCTACACATTCTTTTCTTGTACATGGGCTGCAATAATGGCATTTGAGCTAATCCGGAAGGTGGTTTAGGCTGTCCTTACACATTTGGAACTAAATTTTTCTTACCAACACTTTGTGGAGTGATGGAAGGTTGTGGATCACCTGGAGCTAATGACTTCCCTTCACCAAGATTCCCCTTATTTGACCGTGTGTTAGCTGTTATATTATGAGAAATTGTTTGATTCATACCACAAAAATCTTGACCTACCAATTCACAAGTGTAGTCCCATTCGGAATTGTATTTTGCTTTGAGATGTTCCTTGTTGTTGGTATGTTGCTTGACTCACCTCACTCTCTATGCCAATTGTTGTCACCATAAAATCTTGGTTCAAAGCACCATTGAAGCACATAGGCTAGTTGTGAGGTTCATTACATGGGAAACACCAATCATACTTTTGAGCTATATTATTTTATACTTTGGTACTAAGGCTTTAGAGGTAGATGTAGCAATGGGGTTATAGGGCAGAAATGGTCTATCGGCGGGAGGCCTTACTTGATTTTTATTTGCAGTAGGATTGGGTGGCCTATTAGGCTAACATGGTTGCCTATTAGGCTGAGTTTGATACTAATAAGAATGTCTAAAAATTTGGGCTTCTTTGCCTCTTGAGTGTAACCAGATCATTGCCTAAATTTTGTAATTGTTTCCTGACTTCTTGATGTTCATTTGAGGCACTAGAGGATGAAGTAGAAGTTTCATTTGAACTCTGATTTCTAGGAGTGGGAATAGGAGCTAAAGTAGGTGCTTGACTAGTGCTTGGGCTTTCCAAGTTTGGATATAAGGGCATAGGATGCCTAGGTGCCAGTTTACCATCTTGGATCAAACAATTCTCATCCCTAATGGTGATGCTATAAGCTACAGGTATATTTGCACCTCCCATGGATTGGATTAACATAGAAATATCATAATTTAAAGCTTTGAGATAGTATAAGAAAGCACCTTTAGCTATTGGCCTTACTGTCACTGGAATTCTATCCCAGGTCCTTTGAAATCTGAAATTGAAGTCTGTTAATTACTCATTGGGAGCTCTCTTGATAGTTTTCAGTTGTTCTAATAGAGACAAATTATCTCCCTTTTCTCCAAACTGATCATGGATAGCTATGCAAACCTAGTTCCAATTTTGGATAGAGCCTACCCCAAGGCTCTTGAAACATTGCAAGGATTTACCTTTGAATGAAGATGCCAACAATTTGACAGCAATTTTCATCTCAACAAACTCATGGATTGCAAAAACATTAGAAATGTCTTTGACATGATCACTAGGAGTGGTCTGATTTTCCCTAGTAAAGTATAGGATGTTCTTCAATGCTGCAATCGAACCGGGTTTTGTGCATTGGGAGCAAGTTGGCTGCTGCCGTGAAGTTGACATAAGGGTTTGGTTGTGCCATTTTGAATGGCCCGAGAACCCTTGTTGATTGGGCTGAAAGGTCTACCGAGGTGGAGGAGTTGATGGAGTTTTGTTTGTGGAGATGGAGACCTTTGCATTCTTCTTCCCCTCTCTCTTCTTCCTAGGGATAATTGTAGATAATCAAACAACTCCTTCTCTGGCCCTTGACCTTGTTTGGATCCTTCTCATGAATCTTTAGACTTGGACTGCTGAAACTAGTTGATTTTATCCCTTTGGAGTTGCCAGATGTGTAAATCAGGGCTCTTTTAAGCAAGAAACTTACAAAAATGCACATCAACTTTGTTGTAATGAAGATGAAGACCTCTAAGGTCCCACTGAGTGTGCCAAAACTATTAGTGCAAATCAGCAGCACCCCCTAAATGACCTTCAAATATGCAAGTGAGAATTGGGTCATTTAGTGTGATTGCACAACATGGAATCTTTTCCCCAAGTGTGGGACTTGTAAAAATGGGAAAAAAATCTCCAGATTGAAGGCTGGTTCCTCTACTCCTCTGATTAGATGTATGCATGAAATTTTTAGAGGTTTAACTCAAAATTCTACTCTAATTCTGCCAAGGAGACAAGGATAGAAAGAAAAGAAGATAAAACTAAACTAACAAGGTGATACACCAAAGGAGTGGTGAACATCTATTTCTGCAGATTGACACAGATTAAAAAAATGCAACACAAATCATGCACAAATTGCTAAAATTGTAATGAAGTATCAGGATAGAGCAAACAATAGAAGAAAGGATTGAAAATTCATTCACAAAGCTTGCATTGTCATTTCCATTTTTAAATATAGTGCATTACAACAAGGAGGTAAAAAACATGTTGTAGTCCTAAAAAGGTCTGATATTCCACAAATTCACTTGCCAAGGTGAAGGAGGGAGCCTGCAAAACATAAAAAAATGTCCAACCCTTTACAAAAGAGCCAAATTTGGCTTTTAACAATGAAAAACCAAGTTCAGGAAGGAGAAACATGGGAAAATTGAAATGAATGATTCAACCACCAACCAGATCCATCAAAATAGCATGGGTACCCTTAAAAGTTAATTCCCTAAGATTTTCGACCATGTTGGAGAAGAATGGAAGCCATACTACATTAAAAATGGTGGTTGAATGTCGGTTCTACTCTTTTTCCCATGCCAAAGGTGTTTTTCATTTTTCTCTCACTAAACTCCACCAAAAATAAAATTGAAGATTCCATAATGTAGAGGACTTCAATAGATTTCCAATGACACCAAAATAGAGAAAAACCAAGCTTTGGATTGAAAGATATGCCCCTCTGAAGATTTAGGGAAAAACTAGGGCAAAAATTAGGTCAGTGGGCCGAAACCTAAAATTTTTCCCCCTTTTTTGAATTTGGGAAAAATTCCCCAAAAGCTCCATGACCCCACCACTCTGCTGCCATGTGGTGCTTCCTCATTCGTCTGTGGGTTCAAATGGCCATTTTACCTTTTTTGAATTTTGGAAAAAATCCAAAATTTCTTCGCACCCTACCGCTCCCACTGCCACGTGGCACACTTTGATTTGGTGTGGGCCTTAATCAACTTTATTTCCTCTATGGGCCCATGGGAAAAAATTTTCCTTTGTGCCTTTTTGAACACTTTGGAAAATTTCACCAAATCCTTCCACCATGGGATTTCAGGCCAAGATTTTTCTTTGTGCCCTTTACTATTTTGGCAAAATGCCAAAATTTACTCCACCCCTCCGACTCTCGCTTCCCTCATGGACACGTCACACACTTTCATTCAACATGGGGTTATGGGAAAAAAATTTCCTTTGCACCATTTTTGACCACTTTTTCAACTTTCCCCCACCGGTCTGACCTCTATTGCCACGTGGTACCTCCTCATTACGTGTGGGCCTCAAGCCATTTCATTTCCTCTGTGGGCCCGTGGGAAAAAAATTCCTTTGTGCCCCGCCCACTCTTTGGTGATTTTTTCAACATACCTCCACTGATCTGCCATTCCACCTTGCCATGTGGTGCAAACCTATTGGTTGCGAGACCTTCCCAAGGAAAATTTCCCTCAAAACTCCGTCGATCCATAACTTGCAAAATACAAGGAGTTATTTTACCTTTCTCGGAAAGGTGAGAAAATCCTCTGTCTAATGAAGTCATTTCCGAGAAAATTTTGAGTTCTGAAAAGTAAATAAAAACATTGGTGAGGCACAAGAGAAGGAAGGAATGAAAGAAAGTTAGTCAAAAATAAGCAAGGTGTTTATTTTGGATAACAGATTTCATAAAAGCGAGTTCTTTTTATGAGATAGTTAGTTGAAAGTACATCATTTTAACGTTTAGTGCTTATCATGCTCAGTTCGATGAACTGACCCGTGCTAGAAAATTTTGCAGATGGATTCTGTAAGTGACAAAAGAAGACAAGTTCTTTTATGATGCCTCTCATGTTTACCTAAAGGCCGCATATTTTATGAGGAATTATTATTCTTATTGTAATATAATTGAAAAAGGGAAAAGTTGTATTCTTGTTTGATTTTATCAATGTAGATTGGTAGGAATGAAGTCTGAATGTTTAGACTTGTAAAATGTATAATTTACTTGAGGAATGGGAAAAGGATTGATTTTTGTTTGTATTTTATGTATTATTCACTTTGGAGTACTGTAAAGGAAATTTTTTAAACTTGTTATTACTCTCTCGTGAACCTATCTGTTTTGAATCATTTCAGTTGAACACAAATGAAACTGATAGGAAGGTAATTGATATTTTATTCCTTTATCAAATGCAAATTCTAAGTTGGCACAAATAGATGGAAACATAACTAGATCATGAAGGTTTACTAGATGACATAAATAAGAGGGAAATCTATTTATAATTCTTGTATAAAGTAAATGGCAGCAATGAACCCTAAAATAATATAAAGATAAAAGAAAGGAAATTATTCTAAGGGGATAAGCATTTGTTAATACCTTTTGAGAAAACATACTCCCTCTGGTTAAATCAAATCAGAATATGGAAACTGAAATGAAATAAATACATACGTAATGAATAGACTTCATCTTAATAAAGTCTATTAACAAGGAACCAGAATCTAAAATTAATCATGCTTAAACTTGGTTAAGCAACGTAAGATAATCTTATTGTGGTATATTAATTTTGTTATGAGCTTGAATCTTATGATAAGATACTATGGAATGAAATACAAACCTTCGGGAAGAGGGATTGATCACAGATTTATCTGCATGGTAACTATCAATCATTAATGGTTAGCAACCTTAATGAACAAAGAAATTAAGGATTCAATAGGGTTGCTGAAATTGAATCTTAATTAAGAAGATAAGTAAGTGTTTAACTTCTTAACTAGATATGTACTTCTAGATGAGGTGATTCCGTAGGATGTTGGTACATGCCAATGCAGATCTTGTGACATCATGAAGACTAGGGTCTTCATAATGGCACAGTGTTGCAGCTGAAACATCACAACACCCTTCCAAATTGGATCATCTAGATCTACATAAACTTGGACTTGACCTTAGTTTTACCTTAGGTCAGGTTAGGGACATGCCTTTGTATAGGGAAACTCATGATGACTAAAGGTAACTAGACACACGCAATCGACTTGGGTCGACTGAGTATGTCTATGTACCCTTAGTCACCACGAGTGATTCTCTATACCTTTTATGTTGCTAATATGGGTTATGGTAAGCCTTGGACAAGAGGACTGATAGGAGTCAGTGAAGACCATTCTAGATAACAGATGAAGTGGGGGTGAAGGACGTATTCCATTGATGAGTATGTCATCTAGGAATATGATCATGCAAGGCATGTGAAAATATTTGGCCAAAGTATCACAAGTTGTTGGTTGCGTTGTCCTATATCACCTAGTTTAAGAAGCAGGATTTCAAATGAATATTGGTAACAAATATTCAGATAGGCCTCTTAAACGGAACACTTCAATACCCCAAAAGGGTAAGAGAACCAAGCATACTTAGTATACAATACATTGAGTCAACATGAAGGATCGGTAAGAAACCGAGTCATGAAATGAGAGATCGTAGTTCATCAAGTCATTCTGGTTGCATATGGTTATCTGTTATGAGATTGATTGGCATGGAATGTGTGTTCTAAATCATGATCATTTAGAATAGAGAACATTATTTAAAAACTTGAAACATGTGTTCTAAATTATGATAATTTAGAATAGAGAACGCTATTTAAAAAAAATTCCCTTGTTTCTAAAGCTTTAAAATGGGAATGTTACGAGTTGCCAACTTCAACTCTTCGGACCAATCCAAAACATCATGGTGGTTTCCAATGTATAGGGGGCACGTCACATGGATCAAAAATTGATTCTTTATCGAGTTAAGTTAGGTGGAGTTGGTGAATGTCCAATTAATGCAAGTTCAACATGAAGTTCTTAGAGAAAAGAAAGGCACCATTTAATTTAGAACATGTCGGGATATACAAGAAATGATAGTGGGAGTTAGTTTATTGAAAGTGTTACGTATATAAAACAACAAACAAGTGCTAAAATAATTCCAAGTCTTCCTCGGTTTAAAGAAGAAGTTGTTAAAGTGATGTTTGGAGGTGCAATGTGTAGCTTGCTTGGCGATCCATATTGGTTCGATGGTAAAAAGATATGCAAAACAAGCATGAACTTTCCGTGTGAACAAGTGCTCTCCACCCAATGCATGATGGTTGGGGAGTTGACCAAAGTAAGTCTTAAATGGTAAATGTGGGCCATATTTTGGAGTTCGTGGGTGTATAACCAATAACAACCAATGAAAAACATAAAATGGCCAATGTAATACATGGAGCTAGGGATAAAAGTAATGAAGGTAGTGAGAAAAGTCATTCGTTTCGGAGCCCACGATGAAAACTTAAAAACATGAAACTCGCTGAGTAAGAAGGTAACTTGCTGAGCCATTTTGTGACTCGATGAATTGATGGATTATAATGCCTTGAAGACCCTAAAAAATAACTTTTTCTTGAAAGACCACAATTTCCTTCCCAGTTGCCCCTTTTTTACAAAATTACAATTGTTGGAATCGAGAGAACAAGAGCTACAAAATGAAATCGTAAGGATATGGATTTTAAGAGGTTTCATTTTTCCAAATTACAATATTTATTCATTTTGAGAGCATTTCTTGAGAGGTGGAGGTGTAATTAATGAGGAAAACATGGTTGACTTGTGTAGCTATATTCTTGCTTATTTTTAGGATTCTTCCCTCTTTATCTCAACAATTCATAGTTTTATATAAATGTAAAGGGGTACTTATTTCAAAAATGGGTTATAAATTTTTCCAAGATTCACCTCTGTTCACAAGCTGATTTGCTATGAATTTGCGAGTTCTCATGCCTTTCTTCTAAAAATTGTAATGTCACCCTATGCCTTTTTATAACATCCACTTTTTGTGACTTAGAAATAAATGATTTTTTTAACGAGATGTTCTCTATTCTAAATTAATATGATTCGAACACACATTCCATTGCCAATCCATCTCACAAATGAAAAACCATATGCAATCGTAATAACTCGGTGAAACACTTGATCTCTCATTCCATGAATCGTTATTAAGCGATCTCTCATGATACCTTATTTAAGTGTATAATATGTATACTTGGTTCTTTTTACCCTTTAAGGGTCACTCAAGTGTTTTTGTAATAATCCTATCTAAATATCTATTACCAATATTCATTTGAAATCCCACAACTTAGAATAGGTGACATAAGACAACACAACCAATAGTTTATGATACTTTGGCCAAAGTTTTAAACATGTTTAACATGTTTACATTCCAAGATAGAATACTTGTCGAAAGGAATATGTCTTTCACCACACTCATACTATTATCTAGATTGGTCATCCTTGACTACTCTCAACGAAATCTGATTCAAAATTTCACACTAAGAAAGGGAATCGTACATGCACTAGTGTGGAAGACTACTCATGGTGACTAAGGATACATAGACATAATCATTCAAATTAAGTCGATTGGGTGTGTTAAGATACCCTAACTCAACATGAGTTTACCACTACAATAGTCCATGTTTCTATAATTTTTTAGAGTAGAACTATGAACCGAATATCTACTTATGTCAATCAAGTTAATTGAACTAAGTGGGGTGTTGAATCATAGACGACTACATCACAATATCCTTGTAATGAATTCCAGCATTATGAGGGTACTCTACTACAATCCCTATATTACAACAACCAATTGAGTTACTTAAAATAAACTAATAGAATTGTGAACATTAGATCATTAACCCAAAAATTAATTATATTTTTAAATTTATGGTTAACCAACACACCTAAGGGTTCATTATACACGATTGACCCAAAGAAGGGTAGGAAGTGTACCTTTACAATATTTGAAGGTATGTAGATAAAATCTTAATTCATGCAAATGATTATTTTAATCTTAAACCTTTATTATCATTTATCTAAATATCTAAAATAGATAGTAAGAGAGTAAGATAATTAAGTTTTATTACTACATTTTATCATTGTGAATAAAATTGATTTAAATCTTATACATTAGACTTAGAGATATCATAAAGTCTAAATATTTCTATTAACTCTTTTAAGATTTCTAGTTTCCATTTATTGTTTACAGATAAGGAGCATACAACCAATCATCCTTTATGATTTAAACATAATCTCCTAACAAGATAACATACATAGTTCTTTATTTAATGATAAAAGGAAACATCCATTTCTTTCTTATTACGGACTATTGTCCTATTAATGAAATCAGAAAACATATGGTATAGTTTCGTAATAAGAAAGCCACATTCTTCTATATAAAACTATACTTATTCCCTTTTCCGTATAAGATTTACCAATCATAATTAACTTAGTTATACACTTTCTCCAGAATGAAATGAAACGAAACTATAAGTATAGATCCTTATACCTAGTATCATTTTATTCCTTTGAATCCATTAAGCCATGCATGATAATATTTAAGAATATTAATCAAATCTAAGTCATATATGACCCTAGAATAAATCATAAATCAACATATTTCACACAACAATTCATTTATCAAAAAGAGAGTTCACTACACTCCAAACTCAATAAGTATTCCATAAGTTTAAATAAAACATCTTTCCACCATTACAAAAATAATTTCAATACATCTTCATAATTTTGTTTTCCAACAAGAAGTACACTTCAAGAAAATGTCAATATATAAGCATCTGAATGAAGAGAAATGATTTCATTAGTAAAACAAATGCAACTTTCTATAGGCCTTTCTCCTTTCCCTTTTCACGAAGTCCATCTCGCAAAATTGTTAGCATGAGTCGACTCACAAGAACCGAGCATGATAAATGCTATAACGTTAAAACAATATGTTTTTATCTATTTGTTTCATAAAAGGAACCATGTTGTTTATGAAAAGGTTCCAAGTACATAACAATAAGGACATTAAGAAAGGCTTACCCTAATAGTCACAATATCGATATAGAGAAGAGTTACTAATTCTACATAAGTATAAATGTTCATAAAAGAAACTAATTAAACCATCATAAATTAAATTCATATAAATCAAAATTATGATAACATTCCAAAATGTAACCAATTAAGAAAATAATTAATTAAAATCATGATCTATCCTCAACAGGTTTTAATTTAATTCTCCAAGAAAGTTCCTCAATAACACAATTTGATCAAATTCAATCAAAAGAAAGTGAATTGATCTAAACATATTGACTTGACAAGAACAATATGTTGTTCTATTAACAATCAAATCAGTATCAACTACTAATGAGGCTTATTATTGTAACATGAAAGATCCAACTTGGATAACAAACCTTCCTAATAACTCTGCTCCCAAAATTTCCCCCCGTCAATCTAAGAGGATAACTTCAAGAAAAGAATCAACTTGACAATATGGATAATAATCATTGTATGTCATACATGATATTTGGCTCAAGCCCACGCAAGACAAAAATAAACACATGATACAGAGTTCTAGGAGGATCTACCTTCCACAAATTGATTTCAAGACTTGTTTGAACAAAACATAGCCATCACAACCAAGCATCTCAAAAAAATCAAAATTTGAATGCTCATTGTCTTCCTCTTACAAGCTAATGAAAAAGGAAATCAAAATGGTTTCCTGAATGAAAACACAGAGTACGGTCTTACCCAAAAGACCAAAATCCAAGATTAAAGAAATGAAAACTTCCTTAGCAATGATCTAAGAAGACATTACATCATCAAACTTGTTGAAATGAAATCCAATACAAGTAATAATTACACTCAGACCTTAAACTAACCCAATATGCAAGTACAGTCTCAAAGAGACGTTCACGAGGGTTTAAACATTAGAATAAAATTATATATCAATCACAACGTATAAGTTTTTTTAAATAACTAATGACCCATATCACAAGAATCATCAAGGATGAACATGAGTAGATGTATTAGTTCTTAAAGAGAATGTTAAACAAAATAAGACCTTTTCAAATTAATACAGAGACTTGGAGTAATCCATACTTCAACATTGTCCAATTCTCAAGCCAACCCAAAAAGGGTAATCATGCAAAGCAACTCAACCAATAAGAGAGAGAGAGAGAGAGAGAGAGAGAGAGAGAGAGAGAGAGAGAGAGAGAGAGAGAGAGAGAGAGAGAAATTTACTAGTCTCTATTTCCAAAATAGGACCACCGTGAAGGGTAATATACAAAAATGTATATTACATGACGAGAGAAAAAAATCCAACATACTTTCTCATATTATGCACTTATAGTGCTAAAATCAAACGTCAAAAATACCCAAGTATGGGTCGAACAAAATATCCAAAAATTTAAAAAATATCAATGGTCGGTTAATTACTTAAGCCAAATGACAGATTATGAATTGAAATAAGAATCCCTTATAGGCATTGAAGAAAAAGTCGACTAACAACCAAAGAAAATACAACCAAAACGTAAGTCCTATAACTGAAACAAAAGTTTCATTACATGAATTTCTCTACTTAGGCGAATAAAGTTGATTCAAAAGAAAACATTAATCAAAACCCAGTTTTACTACAAGCTGAGAGTTCCAAAGTTTAAAATATCTTTAAATAATCCATGCAAAAACGTTTAAATGCTACAAGAATACTTACATGTGAAGACCTAAGTATATCAAAACACAGAATCCTTTTTAATACCCATTTTTCTAAATAGGAAACAAATTTTTTTCCCAGCTCCATTCGAAAATTGATTTCATTAAAATATTCAATCTCACAAAACTATTCATATCTAAGAAACCATGTCCAAAATAAACACACATAGAAGAAAAAGAACAATCAACCATTCCAACAAAATAATCTCAGAGACATTTTCATGAAGAACAAAGTTATTTTATGAAAATATTTAAATAAAAGTAAGAGATTTTAATGAGATAGGGCCTATCATGCATGGTAGTGCTCATGTCTTCCTTGCCTCAATCCTTCATGCAAAACTTTTACTAAAATATTTCCATGAAAATGCCAAAACCAAGCCTCTACAACTTCACCCATTTTCTTCATATAGATTCCATGCTCATATTTTGCTATTATTTCCACCATGCAAGGTGAGATTATGCATACAAGTGATTCTAAGTTTGAAAGAAGGGTAAACAACATGCATATCTCCAAATCTCAAAAATCAATGAAAAAATAAAACCAAAAATCATTTACTTTTTTCTCCAACCTTCTACTATATTCCCCACACGGTTTTCACTTTGGTCGAGGACAATAAATGTCAAAAGGACATCAGGTGTCCCACCCAAAATTACCTCCTTCGCTAACTCACTTTTGGTTATTATTATCGTTAAAAACTTCATTCAAATGAAATTAGCAGAGTTGACAACTCAACAATTTCCACTATTTTCATGCATTGGCCAAAATTGGTGGAACAGACTATTAAATGCCACATTTAAACCTTTAAAATGCCTTTGGAATGGTGCCACCACCACCAAAAACTTGCCATCCATGCCATCCTAATTTCCCCTTAGGCTAGCTCGATGCCCTTAGGTTAGGTTTATATAGTATTAGCTTATAAACCAAGCTTAAGACCTTAGGAGTAATTCAATTTAGCTTAGTATAAATTAGTGTCAATGACATAGGATTACCCCTTCCAAGAATTAATCATCACCATTAATAAAATCACCTTAACTTAGGCTTAAGATAAGATAAAAATCATAGGAACTTAGATTAAATTAGGTCCCAATAAACTAATCAACATATATTACCTTTTGTGATGAATCAAAATGACATTATTAGATCACTTAAAAGGGGTGCATGTTAAAGATGCCATCGATGCCTCTCGTGATCCCAATATATCCGGGTTTAGAAATTATACTTTACTCATTGGCTTGTCAAATGATTAGAACATTGTAAAATAAAAAACATGCCTTGGATCACTGAAATTGATCCAAGGTATGGCTATTCCTACATTTTGAAATCAAATAGACTGAAGCAGGATTTCAATATTATAAAATAGGAAATGAACAAATTATACTGAATTTATTTCCTCCATCCACATGCAAAACACATTAAAAATTTAAGCATAAAGAACATATCAAATACTTCATTATAAATGTAGAATTGTCACAAAGCATGATTGTATCTATTTTTAGAAGATAAACATATCATCTACAACAAACATGATTACTTAGTTCAAAAGAGTACACCATCTTCAAACAAGAATCACCTATCAACGTTTGCAAATTCAATTACAAAAGATATCAAGGATATAAACCATGGTAAAGGCATTACATACCTCCCCTCTAAAAATCATCATCATCCTGATGATTAACTTAGTCTAGATTCTTTAAACAAGAAAAAGAACCATAATTAAAGTTCTTCTATCCACAAAATTTTCAAACAAAACTAGATTTTTAGAATTCAAGTTTTTCATAACTTATTACAACATCAAATAGTTTCATTGTACTAATAAAATATACTACCTACCAAAAAATTGGCAGAAGTTAAAGATAGCTTTCAAATAGAGTATTTAATTATCTCACAAATCAGAATTAATTATGTTCAAATAGATGAGGAAAAGTAATTTTCATGTCCTCAAGGTTTTCCCAGGTTGCAATTTCTTCATTAAATTGGTCCCATTGGACCTTGCATTGACTGATTTCATGATTTCACAAGTGCAATTGGTGAGTTTCCAACACTCTTATGGGTTCAACCACAATTATTCATGGGTCTTGGACTTGCAAGGAATCCCAATTTAATACATGTGATAAATCTAAAATATATTTCTTAAGTAAAGAAATATGGAAAGCATCATGCATTCATGACAAGGTGTCATCAGTCCCATGTACCCAATTGTCATAGGCTACACTAGTGGTATCACTCATAGATTGAGAATATTCAAATTGAATAAATCCTTCCATAGGATTAATCACCTTAGGGTCCCTGATAGTGTGCACATAGATTTTATTAAGGACTTCTTCTCCCAAGGGCTCAATATAGGGTGTTGAATTCCCATCAATTAAAGGAATAATAACCCATTACTCTTTGTTCTCAAAACTTATGTACCCCTTATTAAACCGTAGGTCAAATTTTTCTTATAAAACCATGGGTGCCCAAGCAACGCTGGAAATTTTTCCACCTCAGCTAGTGCTAAGAATTCGAAGTCTCCAGTGAATTTCACCCCTTGGATAGTGATAGCAGCATTCTTCAAGACACCAATGGGCATCACCTGTATTTTTTAGCCATGTACAAAACATTTAAGGATGGTCATTATGGGGGCCTTCCCATTTGATTCCATGCATATAATGTGAGAACATTAACCTTTACACTGTGTCTATCGAATATTGCTCAAGAGCCATTCATCGACTACTACATTCAAGGTAATCTCCTTATCATAATCAATAGTGTGATGGGGAAGGTTAGCGTTTAGGACCTATCACTCATGCTCTCCTCTGATGTGTGGTAATTTTTCCCATAACAATTCCCCTAAAATAGGGATGATATTCTCTTTCCTTAAAATTTTACATACTTCCCTGACTTCATCTAGATCCTTCTATGGAGCCTCAGTTCTCTTCCTTTCTTCTAACTATCATGATTGTTCCTTTAGGCACTAGATCTCTCCTTGTAGGATTTAAATTACATCTGTGGTCTCTTCATAAACCTGTTTCTGATGAGTAGGGTCAGGGTGCTTTCCATGCACCACCTCTTCTCTAGTAACTAGCAGACTTTGCTTGGGTATTTCTCTTATGCACGTAGCCTCAACTCGTTTTGTTGCCAGGATAGGTTTCAAATGTGACTCACATTCCACCCTTAGCAACCACTAGGATTCATACTTCTTCATGCTTATAGTCCTTGTGCCTTTATCCTTCCGCTGTTTTTGGCTCATGTTTTCAAAGAAATATAGGAACTCCTCATACTTGTGCTTCTTTCCACACAAAGAGCATTGTAATATATAAGGGAATTCATGAGTATAGTGCTCCGTAGACCCACAATTATAATAAGTTCCATGTGGGAACTCATCTCTTTTACCTCTGTGGTTGCCTCAACCTTGAAATCCTCCACGAAATCTTCTTTCATAGGCTCCTTCATCCGTGCACCCTTCATAGCGATGACCATCATCCTTGGAATTATCTGCAACACTAGTCTAGCTTACAACAATATCAATTGCATCATGTATCTAGTCAATCAATCTACAATCCTTGGTTTCATGAGTAGTATAGGTGTAAATCTTTTAATCAGAAGACACATTCTTATAGATCACATGTTGCGATAGTGGGCACCTACTTACATCATGATCTCCATGGAAAATTTCACCTACCAATATGGCATGAACCAATCTTCATAAACAGTTGTCCTTTGTATTCCCTTCTATTTCATAGTTTGTGCACCATAGTCCACTATGAGCCCCATGTGTGGAGTTCGCAGATATTTTCTCTAGTTGTTTTTCCAGGGAAGTGATCTGGGGCTTCAAGAAATGGACTTACTCCAATGTCTTCTTATTCAACAAAGTATCCAAATCTCCTTGTTATGAATAATGTGGTGGTTGTAGCCATTTACTTTGCATTTACATATGTGGGAATCCTAATCTTGTCCAACCATTACTCCTTTTGGGTACTTCTTCCCATGGCCTCAAAGACGTAAGGCATCTTCCAAAGCCTCGAGTTGTTCTATGAAAGTATTATGCAAAAGTGTTCTCTAAAAATGCGTTATTAATCCTCCAACAAACCATTGAGCATGATGAGAAGGATGAATATCATAAGATAGTTTTGATAAGAGAGTTTTAAAACATGCATCATACTCCTACACACTCTCTACCATACCTTATTGAATCTCCTTCAGTGCACTAATGCTCTTCTATTCAAACTCAAGAATATGGAATTCAGCTAAAAAGGCATTACACAATATGGTATAATATACTACTATCTAGTGGGGTCATACTTTCAGTACCAACTATGCACGCACCCTTGCAATGTTATTGCAAAATGACTTTCCTTCCATTCTAGGGTAGTGATCCCCTTCATGTGCCATAACAGATCACATTTGTGTACATGCTCTACAACATCCTCAACACCTTTGTAATATGGTAGATGTAAAGACATTTCAAAAATACTTGCTGAGGTGGTTGAGGCCCTTGTTCACCTAATCCGAACTCGTATTCCCTCTAATTTTTCCTCTACCACCGATCCACTAGATCTACTAGTTCCCATTCATCTTGACCCACCAAATCCTCTAGATCCACCAGGTCTACCGAGTCTCGCTAGTTCATATTCCATCTCCTTTAGGTGGTAAGGGTTACGAAGTGGTTGCACCTTATGTCTCCAATGTCACACTGAACTATGCGCCAACTATCTATGATATTGCACCTCTATCAGATGTGTGTCACGCACCATTTCTAGATGTGATACCCAAGATTTGTGTACCCTTACTTTACTCAAATGTCATTCCAAATAATATACCTCTAAACACAAGAAATGATTGTGCAACCATAAATTTTCCAAATGAAAAGTTATACCTCTTAGTACTTAACTTACCGGTTACTTCCACCAATACCAACTAGGTTAGTAATACTTATCTCTAGATTTGGAAAGATAAGTGCTAGGGGTTGGTCACAAGGTGGATTTAGATTCACTCCAATGACTCTTCTCCTTTCTTCATATGACGAGCCTTCTCCAGAAGCTGAGGGGGTTTCTCTTCCGTGCTTGCCAAGATGGGGTAAAGCACGGAATACTCGGTTCCATGTACTCTGCATGAACCTCAAATCCTTCCCCGAAATTTCTACCTCCATAAATACATCACTCTTGCAACTTCATGTTGTCTTTCTAACTCCTTCTCATGAGATAAATTATAATTTATTTGTCTCTCTTCCCTCCCCTATCAACGCAAGGTCTGCCATCTTCCTCCACCCTAAATTCCTCTCCCTACACTCGGAAGAATATTATTCGTCCATAGTAATTTCTTCCAAACTCGGTGTAATGATCAAGATATTTATAGCTAAAGGGATAGCACACAAGAAAAATCCTCTTGGCTCCCTCAAGAACTCAAAATAAATAATATCTAGACATAAATAGGTAGAAATTACATGCTCCAAGGTGTAACTCGTCAACACTCTACTCCAACAATGATCAACAACACATGTGTAGGTCATCTCAACATCACATATCCTCCGATACCCATCTTGGGTCCATACAAAAGATCTATAGTACTAGCTTGATCTAGATTCACACATCGAAATCCATTCGTATAACTCCACCGGAAAGAAACAAAATAAATTCTCATAAAACGCATGATACAAATGTTCTTCTACTCATTTACATGCTTCAAACTCAGGTCCATCACTAAATATATGGGAAAACTCATCCTTTATGCTTTTAAGCCATGCTTCGACACTATCCAAGGTCAAGCACTCTGTCATAATGCACCATTCTCACAACAACTTCAAAAGAGGACCCGTCAATAAAACCAAAATGTAGTCTCTATTATCATTGCTTATTTCAGCAACCAATCCCAAACGCATCGGCATATCATCCAGATTAGTCTAGAGCTCACCCGAGGTACACGCAGGTACCAAGCCCCTCCTTTATGTGAGCTTCATGAGAATTTTCTTTCTTACATGAGAATGTATTGCAACCAGAGGGTAAATGCACTCATCCATGGGATTTAAGATGTAAGCACTAACTCCTAGCCTAATGCATTCCAAGCATAGATTAACATGATCAACTAAATGAAAGTAGAATCAACCCATGAATATCATCAAGAAAACTCATAACACACACATGAACATAAGGGAAAAACACATATCAAGATCTCTTTATAAGAGCGTTACAGAATTACTTCATTATATTTATGAACCAAAGTATGGTGGCCAAGATTACATCAAAAAGAGTTCCATTCATGGAAATTTTCATAGTAGTAGAGATTTCTTTTCATCACACTACTTGCCATTACTCATTACACAACATTTGTATCCCTCTTAGTCCCACTTTCATTTATCTCCACATCCATCCTCCCTATCCATTTCTACTTATCTCCCTTTTCTTTTCTACAAAAACCATCATACTCATAGAATAATCATCCTCCTTCCATCTTAACTACTCATCATTCTCTCCTATGAAATCCTGAGGGAATCCGGTCATGATTTCTCTACCACTACCTAAAAATATACTAGGTGTTGCCATGCATTTCCCTCAATCGAGTTCCTTCTAGTATGCATGTGTCAGCTAATCCTTAAAAACATCGACTCCTCATCCTTTCATGATAACCGTATTGATGCCCTGGAATATCCATTCCTTGAGTCACTAGTCTCCATGGCTTATCCACATCTGCGTATCTAGTTTTTTTCCATTCGCTCCCTACGTATCTTTTATTGATGTCCAAAACTCATTAAGTCCCGAATCAATTTTTCCTTAACACGATCCTTCACGTCTCTCCAAGAATTACTTCTACACGTGCCTTCACAATCATACTTCATCGTATGGCACAAGGCTTTGCACCTTAGGTACTTAGTTAATTTAGGGGCCCAACAACCCAGATGTGTGAGAACCATCAGCTAATTTCTACAAGGTACCCATTACAAAATATCACCATGGATGCCTTGACACTGATGCTAATTGAAGGTTTTTATCACATTTCATTTTTTGCCACCATGAAAAAAATCAAAGATATGGGAGAAACTGAGAAAGGGTTTTTTAGGTGGATTAGCTGTACATCCATAAGTTTATACAAGACATTCCCAAGCACCACAATTTTCTAGTTATCACTTGTCAAAGTTTGGCAAGTATTTTCTCTCAGGGTGTTTAAAGAGACATCGATGCACTCACCGAGTTTATCCTAGAAGGACTGGGATGATTTGGAAACATTATAACACCACTGGTAACCTTTAATAGCCCACCAAATGTGTGGGAACCATTGTCTAGGTGCCACAAGGTGCCTATATTGTATTAAGTTTTTAAAACAAAATTTTACCTCTAATACTGATGCTAATTGAATTTTTTTACCACGTTTCATTCATTGACATTGTAAACAAATATACAATTTATGGTAGAAACCAAGATATTATTTTATAGGTGAATTAGATTCACATCCGTAGGTTTATATGAGACATTCCCAAGTGTCACGGTTTTCTAGTTATCACACGTCAAATTTTGACAAGTATTTTCTCTCAGGGCGCTTAAGAGACATTGAAAAACCAATATATCCTGGAATTACTTGGATGTTTTGGTAGCAAAATGACCCCACCGATAGAATCTAATATCCCACTTGGACATGTTCAAACCATCTATTAAGTTCCATGAGGTTCCCATTGCAAATATCACCTGGATTCCCTAACAATGATGCTAATTGAAGGTGTTTTCCACGTTTCATTTGTTGCCACCACGAACAAATGGGAGAGATGGGAGAAACCAATAAATAGTTTTGTAGACACACCAGATATTCATCAATAGGTTTATATGAGACATTTCCAAGCACCACAATTTTCTAGTTATCACATGTCAAAGTTTAATAATGTTTTTCTCTCGGAGATTAAAATACATCGACAGATCGGTGTAGTCTAGAAATACTTGTGTAGTACCCACTTCCCTTTGACACTTTTATATACTGATCTTGATCATCATGATCTTATTATGGAAACTATTATGTTTTTTTTATATGATGGTTAGATGTTAGATCATGGATTATTATTAATCTGGATTCAGCTTAATATGCATGATGGTTACTAGAGACATTTTTATATGTGGATGATGATATATTGTTTGACATGGACATATTATAGATGTTGATTTGGACATGTGACCAGGGTTCATTTTAAGAGACCTCTTGGAAATCGGAGGTGGAAAATACCTGGCGAATATCCCCGGAACCGGTTTCGTGGGAAGGAAATTTTTTGGGGGTTGTATGAAAAAATTTCACCTGATTGTCAAGTGGTGAGACAGAAGGCTGCAGACGCGTGACGAGATTTTTCTGTCGCGCGTCAAAAAAATGCATTGACGCGCATCAATAGACCTCATTGACGCTGCGTCAACAACCTTGTTGACACGCGTCAAAGAGGTCTATTGACGCACGTCAATGCATTTTTTTGACGTGCGACAGAAAAATCCCCTGTCACGCATCTGCAGCCTCCGCCTCTACTTTCTCATCGAAAAAATCTCCATGTCGCGCATCAATAAACTCTTTGTCATGCGTCTGCTATGCGTCAATATCTGTTGTACCTCCTTGTCGCACGTCAACTATCTGTCAGTGTCACGCGTCAACAAATAACCCTCATTGACGCGTGCATCAATAGACCTCATTGACGCATGTCAACAAGGTTATTGACACGCATCAATGAGGTCTGTTGACGCGCATCAACAACCTTGTTGACGCGCGTCAACAGACCTCATTGATGTGTGTCAACAATGTTGTTGATGCACGTCAATAGACCTCATTGACACACGTCAACAACCTTGTTGATGTGCGTCAATGAGGTCTATTGACGCGCATCAACAAATAACCCTCATTGACACGCATCAACAGACCTCATTGACGTGCGTCAACAAGGTTGTTGACGCGCGTCAATGAGGTCTATTGACGTGCGTCAATGAGGGTTATTTGTTGACGTGTGACAACAAATCTCCTGTCGCGCACCTGCAGCCTCCGCCCTCTGCTTGCGCATCGAAAAAATCTTCGTGTCACTCATCAACAAACTCTTTGTCATGCATCTACTATGCGTCAATATCTGCAGTACCTCCTTATCGTGTGTCAACTATCCGTCAGTGTCGCGCGTCAACAAATAACCCCATTGTCGCGCATCTACAATACGGGATATATCATATTGTTGACAAATGTGAAGTAGAAGTGTTCTACCTGGCGAATAATCTAGGATTATATAGGGGATATTTTTCAAGGGTAGGCGAAGCCGACCCCTAAAAAAATTAAAGTGTAATTTTTAGGTGAACAGGTCACTGACCCACGCCAGAAAATTCACCTTTTCAAATTTTTCAAAAATGGAATATTCGCCATATTACGAATATTCACCACTAAAATTATCCCCGCATGTGACATTGGATATTTTGAGTAGACCTAGTATGGAAGATTATTGATGATTATATAGTTGATTAATTAATTGAAAATTATAATGTTGAATTCTTGATGTTGTTGTGATTCATGTGTTTAGCTGATATTGAGATTTTGTTTATATCATTTTAGATGTTCTGATATGGCCACGAGGATGAAGGAGGTATTTAGGTTTTGTAGGTTAAAATTTCACAACAATGTTGGGGGACTGGAGACTAACCATATTAAAATTCTAAGTGAATTCAACAAGGTCACCATGGCAACTGTGTGTGTGTGTGTGTGTGTTGTATGTTGTTAGGGATTTCCATGGGGGAATTTCCATTATTTGTGACCATGGGGTTTTATGTTTTGATTAATGTGGTTTCTTTATTAATGTTGCATGTGTTTATTTTGTGATGTGTTACCTTTTTCTTTAGCATTATATGTTGTGTTAATGTTGTGGATAATCATGTGTAAAAATAAATAAATCAATATGTCATAAGAATGTAATTAATGAAGTTGTTGATCTTAAATGTAATGTTGTAAGAGTGTGTAAGAAATGTTGTAAGAAATGTGTAAGGTGTAAGAGATATGTAAGAGAATGTAAGATAGATTTTTGGAGTGTGAAACACTTCATCCTTTTAGGAAATTTGAATTTGTCCTTAGAGGCTATATTTGGAGGCTTGTGGGACACCTCTTAAAATTATTCACCAACCATACCTATGGTTTGGAGGTTAAATTTAGGCCTTTTAAATGCATTTTGAAATGACTATTTGTAAGTTTTTATTGCACTTCTCTTACATGTTTTTAATTCAGTCCTTTTGGAGTATGGGTTATTTTGGAGTGTGTAAGTAAATTTGTCATTTTTATTTATTGTGTTTAGGTGAATGATGTTGACTTTACTCTTGGGGTTGAGGAAGAATGATGTGGCATCCCACATGGATCCACATCATCCTCTTCTCTTCCCTCTCCTTTAAAATTTGAATTCCTTGCTTGTTTGTGGTTGTTGAAACTTTGTTTATTCCTCTTGGGGGCAAATTTTTCTTGTTGTTTTGGGAGCTTGTTGTGGAAGGAGTTTGGAGTCATTTTGCATGCTTGAGCATTGCTGATTTTGGACTGCATTTGGCATTTGGAAAGCTTGTGGATCTTGGAACAAACTCCATTATGGAGAGGTAGGAACTTGTGCCTTTTGAAAATGTTTCTTTCTCTTGCATGCTTGTATGAAATGGTGAATGTTGTTATGTGTGTGTTGGCTGGTTGGGTAGACTGCTTAGGATATGGTGTAGGAGAAGGCTATGGGGATTTCATATGGGGGGCATAAGGGAATGCCAATGGCATCAGTTTTATTGTGGAGGGATTTTGGGATTGGGATCCACCTTGGAAAAGAAATAGCTTGCATTTCTTACTCTTGGGGGGATAAGGGAGAAACTTTGGGGGGGCATAAGGAGGGGTTGGGAGGCATAAGGTTTATGGGATATGATATGTTATATTGGTGGTATGATTATTGGTGGATGCCCAATTTCCAAATTGGGAGGCATAAGTAGCTTCCCCATAGTTCCTTACTCTTCTTGGCTTGCTTGATCAAGCCTAAGTTTTGTGTGAATGTTTTCAAATGTAGTTGTGAACTGCTGTTTTGTTTGGACTGTGTTTCTTATTGTATTATGCATGTGAAAGAATACTACATGTTTGTTGTGGAAGCCTTATTTCCATGAGTTGATTATCATCTCCTATTTCAATATGGTTGGGGCTCGGGGCCAATGAGGAAGGATGGCTTCTCCCTTCTCATTGGATGTCTTGGTTGGGTGGAGAGCATTGCCTTTCCCCCTTCCTTGTTGTGATCAAGATGAAAAGATGGAGAAACTAGCATGCTACTGTTTTGGAGCAAGAGGAATACAATTTGACAGTCCCTTATTTTGTACAAGTGCATTATAACCCTTCCCACTTGAATTGGATGAGTTGTATAAATAATTGCAATGTGAAGACATTTGTTTTGGTAATGTAATACTGAAGATTGGAATGTGAAATGTAAAGGAGATTTATTTTACTCTCTATTTTGGAAAAGAAATGTAAAAGATGTTATATGCATTGTATTTTGTATTTTAGAAATCAATGGAAAAGAGAAGATTGTAAAGTTGTATTGGAAATGAATAAAGGATTACCTTAACTTTCAAAATTGTATTGTGTATTGGATTTGGATTTGCTGTTAAGATTGAAATTGTTGTTTGAAAAAGGAAGAATGCGTAGGAAGGAAGTATATTATTTTTGCATACTTGGAACTATATTAAAATTGAAATCAGGAATTGTAATTTTAACTTGGAATTGAATGGTTAATTAAATCCAGTAGATGTATTAGACTAGTTTAGAAACTATTCACACATTTAAATGATAAAATTGACATGCAGACTTAAAAGAAAAGATCACAGTTATAAACTTTACTCTGGCAATTCTATTTTTTTTTTTTTATATAAAAATGAGTAGTTCAAACTTACACCAAGCAATAAGATATGAAACATTGAAATTCAGGCTTAGTAAGTCCTAAGGAATTCAAATTGACCCTAACATTTAAGAAAGAACCTTCAAAACTTTCTAAAATCCAATTTGAAACTTGCACAGTCATTTTTCTGTCTATTGTTGGAAAAATACAACCTTGAATAAATTGAACAAAGTTACTCTCTAAAAACACTCTAAAACCTCCCTAGACCAATCCTCCATGTCTATTTGACATGTTGAGTGAAGGAGGAGATCAAATTTAACCAAATTGAGAAGTTGAAAATTGCCAGTTCACTAATTAAAAACCATGCAGATTGGTTTCTCAAAATTGACCACTTAAACTTCATCAAATTCCAAAATTTATGACTCTTGTGTAAAGAGGGCATCGATATCTTTCCGAAAAGTCCTTGTTTTCCCAAATCTGAGCTTCCTATCAAAAGTTATGGCCATTTGAAGTTTTACTTCAAATTGGCACTCAAAAAAATAAAAACAAATAAATCTAACTGTTAGAAAAATTTAAATTTTAACTTTGAAAATTTTTTCCCTAAAAATTTGTGGCCCCCGCCATCCTGCAACCAATTGAGACTTGCCACGTGGCACCTCGGAGGGGCGGACCGAATTTAAACTTATCTTTTTTAAAAAATTTCCTTGGGAAAATTTTCCCATTTTTCCCCACAACCCCGCCTGACTGCAAAAAATCACATGCCGACATGTAGAAACAGATGGAAAGGCGGACCCTTTTGAACTTAAACTTTTTAAGTTTTGGACTTCAGAAAATTTCCCAATTTTTCCTGCATTCCCACTAACCGTGACCAATCACGTGCTGACACGTGGCTCGACGGATGCGCGGGAGAATTTTGGAAGTTAACTTTTAATTCTTCTTTTGGCACAATTCTCCTTTTTCCTCCGTCGGCCCACAACCAATGAGAAGGTGCCACGTGGCACTTTGGGGGTGGCAGTGGGTAGGGCAGAACCCCTTTGTTATTTTGGTTTTTGGCCTTTGGGAAAATTTTGAAAATTCTCCCCACGGCCCGTAACTCCACTTTCCTCTCTGGATTTCCTTCTTCCATGGGCGCGCAGACCCGCGTGTCCCCTTTTCCCATTTTGCCTCCTTTTGGCGTAATTTACCAATCTCCCCCACTGCTCCACCAATCCCTTACCCTTTCTCACTTTGCACCAAGACTTGACACATGTCCTCCAGGGACTGCGGAGGTGTGGGATGTTTTGTGACTTTAAGCCCATGTATTGGGAAAATTTCCTTAAGCCGCCCCGCGACCCGCCAAAACCATTCTAGGCATTCTCCCCACCTCTTGACACGTGTCCCACTAAGGGAAAATTTGATATAATACCTCCGCCCGGTCATATCTTGAGTTCTACAAGGAGTTAGGAGGACTTCCTTATATCACCGGAAAGGTGAGAAAATTTCCTATCAATTAGGAATGGTTTAGGGAAATTTTGGAAGTGTTAAATATGAGAAAAATCTAGTTCAAATTCTGAGACTGATAAAGAGTGGGTATGGGGGTAAATTACTCCTTGAACCTAACTAAAACATATAACCCTAAAATTTGAACCTTGTGAACTTGAAATTGTTAATGAAGGAAAACATAGGTCATAGTAGTTATTTCTTGTTCTAAAACTTGTTAGTGAAAATTGATGTCTTGCAACCTGGTTGTAGACACTTCAAATAAAAAAAAATTATCCCATAATTTTTCTAGCTAACCCTAGGTTGTTTCTTGGGTCTCAAGTGGTTTTTAAATGAGCACCATAGACCGGGATGGTTTGAAAACATAAAAACTACCAATATTATCTAAAATATGAACCGGTGTGTGAGAACCATTAGGTTGGTTCCAATAGGTTCTCATTACAAAATATCACCCCTGGATTCCTTGAAACTGATGTTAATGAAAAGATTTTTTTGCATTTCATTTGTTGCCACTGCGAACAAATAGAAAAGAGATGGGAGAAAATGAGATAGGATTTTGTAGGTGAAACAAATACGCATCCATAGGTTTAGATGAGATGTTTCCAAGAACAAAGGTTTTCTAGTTATCACTTCTCAAAGTTTGATAAGTTTTTCTCTCAGGGGCACTTAAGATACCTCGATGGACCGGTGTAGTGTTGTTGTCATGAAAATGTGCAACAGGGAAATTGACAATTTCTGAGCACGACAACTATACCCATAAGTCGAAATTTTCATGTTTTATCATTCCCAGGAACCCCAAGCCAAATATGTTAGTCTTTTCACCCTCTATTTGATGTCAAATTGGTCCCCTAGGTGATTTAAGAAATTCTATTCGTTACCCCTAGGTGATTTTAGGGAGTTCTAAAAAGATGCTATCTTCTGGCAGTATTGGGAAGGGCTATCACCGGCCTTCCCAGCACTAGATTCAACCCCTTGGAGTGGAAAAAGAGAGAAAATCAACATAGAGGTGAATTAAATACCTTGGAACATCATGGAAATTATTTTGGAAGGTTTGGGGAAGTTCTGCAAGACTTGGAGCAGTCTGAGTAAAAGCAAGGTTCACAAGCCTAGGCGGTACACAAGCCTAAAACAGATGTTGAGCTTCAGAAGAAGATTCTGAGCTCAATGGATTTATAAGTAAAACAAAAATATTTAGAAATAGGATTCTAATACCTACATGATGGTGAAATAATATTTTTCACAACACCTTGGCGCATATGATTGGAAGGTAGTTTTTCTCATGCACAAGTGGAGTCCCAGATAAAAATCTAATTTTTAAGGAATCATATGGTCGAATTAAGACATGATACCCACATAATTGGATTCAAAATTCCATTTCCAGTTAGGATCATATACAATTTCACTAATAAATTTCACTTTGGGAGCTCAAGTTAGCTTCCTTCCAAGTTACCCTCTTAAAGGCGCCTTCGGGACTTAGTCATTTTTTTGAGAGGACACGTGTCAGCACTAGGAGCCTGGTGGGATTTCATGTCCCTGAAGTCCCTGAGGTCAGGTACATAAGACCTTGAAAAATTTTCCCAGCCCCCATGTGACCTATGGGGCCCTCATATGATCTCTAGACTTGACAGATTAGCCCCAGGTGCTTTCTTGGAGCATTCATCCCTCGCTAGTTGGATCGGGCACCACATGTCACTCCAGGACCACCCTGGAAATTGATGTCCCTTATGTACCTGAGGTGGGGGAAATCAGACCTTGAAAAATGCACCCATCCCCCATAGGGAGTCTTTTGGACACTCATGCGACTGCAGATTCAACCCCGTGTGCTTATTTGGAGCGTGCATCCCCTGCCGTTGGATCAGGCGCCACATGTCACCTCCAAGACCACTGTGGAAACTAATGTCCCTTATGTACCTAAGGTAGGGGACATAATACATGGAAAAATGCTCCAAGCCCCTAGGAGGAGTCTTTTAGACACCCATGTGACCTCCTTTTAGCTCCCAGTGCTTCAAATCAGCTTTTTCCTCCTTCATTCCCTACCATTAGATCTAGTGCCACGTGTCGCCATCTTGCTCATTATGGAAATTGATGTCCTTCATTTCCCTAAGGTCAGGGATATAAAGCATGGAAAAATGTTCCCAAGCCCTACTTGTGCATATCTTTTTGAAAAATTTCCAAGCGCCGCTTTTTCTGCTTCTAACTTCTAACAGTTTATATGTGCACTCCTTTCCTCCATTCTTCCTCTGCAACATTCTACCATCACTCCGCCATTGAAAATTCTCAAACAAGATCAACAAAGGAACTGAAATACCTTTCCCATGGTGATGCATAGGTCTCAGAAGGAATCCTCATCAAGCTAAGGAGAAACGAGGAATAACAAAGGAGAGAACAACAAAATCCCCATAGCTAAAAAATTGAAATCTAAACAAAGCTTGCAAACCAGCGCACGAATCAATGAACCATTTATTTCTGTTTATTCCTCTATCCAAGACCATAAAAAAGACACCTTAAAACTCCCCCCACATGTGACAGAGCATCCATAATGAAGAAATCTCCTTTTCGGCTCAATGAAGAAAGAAGTGGGATTTCCTGTCAAACCGGTTGCCGATCAAAGTAAGATTGAATGTGAAGCACTAGAAGAAAAAAACCATATCAAAAATATAATTTTCTTTGAAAATGGAGGAGAAAACCAAACCTACAATTTTGAGGTCCATTAATGGCTATTGTACCCAAAAGCACTACCAGGTCTGAAAATTAAAACTTTAAAATCTCCTGGATTATTAAGCGGGCAGGACCCAAAATTTCAAAGGGATGATATTGGGTGAAAACCCATATCAAATTTTTTTTTTCCACATCAATACGACCCCAGAGACCACCTTTCTAAAAATAGCAGTCTACTACATAGAACTACTATTTCGAGAAAGTCATCAATAGAAGAAGCCTACGAAGGAGATGAAGACATTGAGGTGCACTACAACCGAGAATTCACCGAATGGACATTTTGGAACTTTCTAAAAATAGAAAGTTGATTCAAAAGGAACAAGGAACACAAAGAGAAAGAGGAAAATTGAGCCACAACATCTACTTGAAGATCAGGGACTTGATTTATCATACTTACTAAAAATAGCAAGTTGATTTTTATGAGGGAGATATGAAGCCAAAGTGGATGGGTCAAAAGCCTTCTCGGGATCACAAAGTGGAGAACAAACAAAAAGAATGGAGCCAAGTTTGTTGCAGCAACTCATCCTTCAAAGATAGTTCTTCTTCTTCTTTCTCTCACTCTTCACTTCTCATACGACTCTCTCTCTTTTCAAATGTTATATTTTTATGTTGAGGGTTACAATTTTTAATATGACTTAAACAAATTTAGAAATATAATGTAAATTAAGTTGCCTTTCTATTATAAAAGGGACTTAAATATTTAAAGTGGAATATGAACAATCTTAAGTCATATTAAGGCATATGGAGGGTCATGAGGAAGATGATAAGTCTCATCTCATTCTATAAATTGTAACACCATTCCCATTACAAAGGGTTGGTGATTGATCTTGTAAACTCAAGAGTATATTGCACCTTGAGAGAACAAAGGAGATAGTCATTTTCTTTTATTCCCCCCTTCTCAATTTCTTCCATTCCCACACTATGTACAAATTCTGCTTGAGCTTCAATAAAGGAAGAAGGAATTTTAGCCTCTTTGATTGAGGAGTTTATTGGTACTTTGTGTTCATTAAGATCTATTTAGTCTTGTTGTTGTTTTGTAGATTTGTTTTCTTTTGAAATTCAAGTGCATGTGATGAAACTTCTGACTGGTGTGCGCAAGCCTCTGATTTTATACTTGCAACATTGGTTCTCCTACATCAATTCTCACTCCCTTTCCCACTTCCAGATAAAGTCTTCCCTAGTAAGAGATTGCTAGATTTTCCATAGGGTCGATGGAGTGACCCCGTTGGATCCCCCGGTCGAAATACCACCACAGAAATCCACACTTTCTCATGCATGCACATATGACAGTTGCACCGGTTAAATAGAGGGACTTAAATTCCTAGAGCGTTGGCAAAAAATCCACAATTTTTTCCACCTGAAAAATTTTCTCGCCAACAAGCTTGGAAGGAATTATATGGTTTGTTAGTGTAAGGACACCATTGATAGTGTCTAGCAGCCTACCCACACATGTGGGAACCATTGATTTCATGCCAAGAGTTTCCCATTACAAAACATCTCCTTGGATGCCCTAACATTTATGTTAATTCTCTCTCACTTTTTTTTCAATGCTTATTTCACTAAATTGGGACATATTCTAGTAAATTAAGACTCTTGTATTTCAAGTATTGGAAGAAATTCATCTCTGTTTTTGCGTATATCGGATTTCAATTTTTTCTATATTGGATTCCATTATTACTATTATTGGAATCCAATAATAGCAATATTGGATTCCAATATTGTCATTATTGGAATTATTCTAGTTCCAATTTCACTATTATTGGATTCCAATATTGCTATTATTGGATTCCAATTTGGCTAATATTGGATTCTAATTATTGAAGAACTTATTGCTGAAGTGACCGGCCTTAGTTTGGAGGGCTACCGTTTCTTTAACAAAAGGGTCGACAGAGATGCTGAAGAGAGGAGATTTGTGGAAGGATCTGAGAAGCTAATATATGTTACAGCGGGCCTGCTTGTTAGCTCGATTCCTCCGCCCTATGATGAGGTTACTCGCATGATGATACGGTTCATCTCCTTGGAAGGTAGGTTTGTCACTGTTCCTGCTAAACATCTTATCTTTCTTAACCACTTCCGTAGGAATCGCTTGGTTTGTTTTCCCCATTACTTGCTGAACTCTCTTGAACGCTCCATTTTGGAGTTTCAGAAGCATACCCGGGTGGTTCCCTTACACCAAGGGCTTATTTTGTTGCTTCATAAATGCTATCTTCTTAAGTACCCTGGTCTCCCTTCCTCTCCTAGCTCGGTTCCCCTATGCCGAGCTCTGCTTCGCTGCTGCCCTGCTTTCTCCATCTGCCCCGCCACCCCTGCAGCCTCACCCTCCCCGCTGCTATCCAAGCTTCTCCTTCCATTCCCCCTACTGTTGCTCCTACCACCCACCTCGCCTCTACCTCTAAAAGACCGGTTACCAGGGCCTCTAGAAAGCTTAACCTTGAGACTCTTGCTGTGGAGAAGGGGCCTCATGAAATAGAAATTGCACATGACCTTCTGAATATTAGCAGTGCCAGTCCCCGGGATGTGCATATGGAAAGTTCTTCAAAAAGGTTGGATGCCTTAGAGGCTGATATGAAACTCTATGAAGGATGAGGTTAAGAACTTGGCTAAATAGAAAGGCAAGAGAAAAAAGGAGGAGGGGGATATTGATAGCAGCCAGATTGATGATATCTACAAGAAGCTGACCTCCTTAGACTCCCGTTTAGGGAAGGCCAAAACTCGACATGATTACAACATGGCCATCTTTAGGGTGATTGAGGAGTTCATTGAGCAACATGTCAAAAGTGTCTCCAACCTCAGCGGTGTTCCAGCTACACTTTGGGGTAACGAAAAGGAAAGCAAAAGGACCATTGAGCAGCTGGATAATACTGATGCTGCCCACATGACAACTTTGGGTATGTTCCACTCCTGGAAGAATATCAAGACCAGCATTGACAAAGCTGCCAAGAAGTAGTTGTAGTTGCTTTTGCTTGTTCTTGTATGTTTTTATGCTATTTTTTTGCGGTCTCTCTACTGCTTTTTTGCAGTAATTTTGTTGTTTTGTCTCGTTTGGGTAGCTATTTTTGGGCTACTTCGAGCTTCATTGTAACACTTGGATTTTGATCCTTTTCTCTCTGGTTCACATTCCTATTCTGGCTCCTAGGCCATATTTTGTTCTCAAGGGTATAGTCCCTTTCAAAAAACTATTTGCCAATAATAAAAAAAATATTGGATTCTAATAGCATTATTATTGGATTCCAAGTTCACCACTATTGTAATCTAATTTATAAATCCTGATTTTTGGATTTTAGTTTCACTATTTTAGGATTTATATTTTGTTATTATTTGAATCCCCCACATAAGCCAAGTGGCCACTATCTTACATAAGTGTCATGGAAACTATCTTACATAAGCGTCACATCTACTATCTTAAATAAGTGTCGTGGCCACTATCTTACATAAGCATCACGACCGTTATATTACATAAGCGTCGTGGCCTCTATCTTTAATAAACAAAACATACGCTATCTTACATAAGCATCGTGGCCACTATCTTCAATAAGCCTAGTGGTTGCTAACTTACATGATGAAAGTGCATGCTAGGTGAAATCAGCCTAGCGGGGTCAAAGTTACATCTTTTTATTGGCTGATTTGTACATGTGACTTGATTTTACTTGTGTTATTGTCTACCTTTTTTCTAAATTTTTAGTATAAAAGTTATAAATGCTAACTTAAAATTTTATAACTAGTGGTCTTATCCTACACATTACCTCTCACAGTCATTGGCTTATGCATAGTCATTAGCTTCTTTCCCCTATGGCTTTCAAAAATTTATAGCCTAACTTGGTTGCAATGAGGTCTTTTTTACACACTAAAATTCAAATATTGACTCCAATGGGAGGCTAGAAGTTGGTGATCACACTTCAATGTGTGAGCAAGCATAATTTCAAGTTTGAAAACTTGCACTTGGACGTGATAATGATAGCTCATCGTAGTGTAAGAGAGTTGTGGCCTCATACATCTACCAAGTGTGATTCATTGCATGAAGAAGTGTGATCCCTCTAACATCGAAATTTGATCCCTCGCACATCGAAGTGTGATCCCTCGCACATCAAAGTGCAATCCCTTGCATGCCAAAGTGCAATACCTTACACGCTAAAGTGTAATGGATTACACATTAAAGTATGATCTATCGCATGGTGATGTACAATACCTCACATGACAAAGTACGATCATTTTCAAGATGAAGTGCAAGAATTCATAACTGGAATAGTGATAATATGGAATAGATTTCAGGAATAGGTTTGCATGGACTAAATCCTATCCAATTTATTATAACCACTATTGTAATCCAATTTATAAATCCCAATTTTTGGATTTTAAGATTTCTAGTTTGTTATTATTTGAATACCCCACATAAGCGAAATGGCCTTTATCTTACATAAGCCCCACGACTAATATCTTCAATAATCCTAGCATTCTAACTTACATGATAAAAGCACATGCTAGGTGAAATTAGCCTAGTGGGGCAAAAGTTACATCTTCCTTGCGGCCACTAAGTTATATTTTCCTTACGACCACTAAGTCACATTTGCATTACGGCCACTAAGTTAGATTTTCCTTATGGCCACTAAGTTACATTTGTATTGTGGCTACTAAGTTACATAAGCCTTTTGGTCTCTAAGTTACATGATACCATGATAAGCCTAGCGGCTGCTATCTTACATAAGCGTATAGGTTGTTAAATTACATAAGCCTAGTGGCCACTAATTTACACAAGATTATATTCATCTAGGTGAAATAATCCTAGCGGCTAGAAAGTTACATCAGCCAACCGGTAGAAAGTTTCATAAGCCTACCAACCGCTAAGCTATATAAAACTAGCGTATGTTAAGTTACATTAGCCTATGCACCACAAAGTTACATCATCATCCCCGGAGTTAAATTTGATAGCCTCTTATGCCTCACAATCAATTTTTAGATGATGGTAATTTTACAATATTGCCCTTTCAAAAATTAAAAACATTAGTTATTCAAATTTATATTTATTTAATATTTTCTCAGATATTATATATTGATATAATTTTTATATAAATCTATATAAAACCGACCGTGATATTGTAAATATGCAAGTTGCATGTGATAAATTCAACTAATTTTATGCTTTTCCATTTTATAAATTGTGAAGAACAACAAAGAGTTATGAATTACATTAAAAAAGTTGTTTTGAGGAAATGGATTTGAAAATGTATTTCCATATGAAGTCAATCCTTTGAGAAATTTACATAAGCATCAATCCCTCATAAGGGTATTTTTTTGTTCTTGAATTTTTGCAAGGTATTGTTAGATAGCTTCATGAGCCCATTTTAGTATTTTAATTTGATATCTTCCATGTTTTGCTTGGACTCCATGCCCAGATGACCCTGTCATATAAATATCGATGTTTTCCTTGATTTTTGCCACCATGGATTTTTCAACAAGCATTCCTCATACCTTTCTTTTTCTATATTTCCTTTTCCTGTGGGTTCCCACCAGTGTACCCTTATCTTTTGAGTGTTTTTGTGAACATCTTGTATTAGTTTTAGTTATGCCTTTCCCATCCATATAGGTACATTATCATCAGCCGGTCTTACTAGTATCATCTTCCCAACATTCACATCCACTATTGGGTTGAATTCCTCTTGAGGTCTATCACAAATAGGTCCAACATATATATCCTTATTTGAAAGGAAATTTTGACAATAGTAGTTATCCATGTCAAGACGTGGTGCACCCATTATCTGATCATACATTGTGCTATCTTGAATTGTTTTTGCCAAAAATAATCTCTTCTCGTCATGTTACAATTAACAAAGGGATTCTCTAGGACATGTAGACCATTTTTCCAATATGAAATCTTTGGGACAGAGTATTATTATCCACCATCTGTTGAACTATTTTCCTAGTGTCGATGTATGCTTAAATGCCTCTCTACATGTATGCCATCTCTTTGGGTTATTTGAAGGGTGAAAATGGAGGATACCCTTTAGGAAAGAAAGGTTTCCCATCAACTATTTTCTAGATATTAGTTGAGTGTGACCAGACGAAATCCAAGATTGATGCTTTGAAATCCATGACAAGCTTGTTGTCTTTGACATAGAATTTAAACATATTTGGTTTTCTGATACCCATGATCTTATGGTTACCATCTAGCAAGTGTGGTTCCAAAAAGGCATTAAAGTCATAGAATTCCTCGATAAGGTATGAAGTGAATGTGCTTTGGACTCCTCTTGGCATGTTCAGTAAGTGTCCATTATTTGTGGAAAAGAGAATGTATCCAATTTACATAATGTTTTGATAATATGTCGAATGTCCCATCTATGTCTTCATGCATGTGACCCACTTGAAGGAAACTCACATACACTGTGTTGAAAATTGTTCTAGCTATCAACATGGATGCAAATGCAAACAATGTATGCTTTTTGTTGTCACTTGTAGTATTATCTATTTGCAAGTAGAGATTTGGTGGTTTTTTTCTAAATGAACTTGAACAATTGCTTATAGTATTAGTTGTATGTGCAACCTAATTTTTCTAATTGTGTTCCTTGCACTTTTCATATGCATCATTTTTCAACAAAGGCATCATGTATTGGGTGTTTTGACGTCCCACTACTATATAAAAATCACCATATTGATCTATAAGTGGTTCTTCTAGCTTCCAGATACATAGTTCCAATGATGTTATTGTGAATTTTTCTCCTTGCTCAAGAAAAGGATGAACAAAGTTCCCAAAACCCATATTTTTTTCCCATGTGTTAGTATACCACCAAGGTGATGGGGAGATCAATAGAATTTCTTACTTGATTTTGATTTTTTGCTCTTCCTTGGTATTACGGTTTTCATCTTGTCTATTTTATCATGCAAAATGCTCAAATACCTATTAGGATTTTGTTGTGATTGCACTCTACGTGCATACTAAGTTGCATGAAAATTTTGAATATAAACATTGTGCCATTTTTAGTGTTGATCTATTTGTTCTAGTTTTTCTAGACATGAGGTTGTTGCATGTTTGTTCTTAAGCTCTGTGCACTCATCATATTTGGTGAAGAAGTCATTCTTGGTGATTGAAACATGGGAGAAATTTTCTTGCCATATTTTTTGAGATTTGATTGTGACATTTGAGGAAGTACCAAAAGTTAAAGGCCCTCGTTACACTTTTTGCAAAGATGTAAGAAAAACTATAACATGCAGGAAGCAATCTCATTATTACTTTAGTACCATCTTATCCCGATGAACGTGAAATTTGTGGGGATATATTAGAATTCTTCTCCACCATTTTGGATATCAATGTAATAGTTACAACAGTGTTTGGAATTTGTTTTTTTTCCTATATTTCCATTTACTACCCTCCTCTCGCCATTAATCCAAGATTGTTTGTATCTGTAATAGGTGCTTTTCGTGATTCCATGACATCTGTACCATGAATTATGACATACATCCCTTCCACATAAATTCAATTTATCTATACTATGTTCTAAAGTTTGACCTTGATCACAACTGATAGCATTTGTGGTGAATGTATTAAGTACAAATTTTTTGATGGCAAGTTCATTCATATCTAGAGTGAAATTCCAACTGTGATTGAAAGCACTTAGAGATAGATTGGAGAGACATCCTTCCTTGTAGAAAGGTTTTTTCTCAACTTCAAAAAAATTTATTCTCTTGATTTTTCATCATTTTCCATTGCCTTTGATGTACTAGATGGAGTAGAATTTACCTTTTGGCGTTTGCAGGCATTGTAAGGTATTTTTATCAAGTTTTCATTACTACTACATATGGAGGATTCATATGAATTTGTATATACTAGTTGAGGCAATGGATATTAAAATGCACTCCACATTTCTACGGGAAACACTTCTAGAATTTATTTTAGCCTTACTTCCATAATGAACCATTTTTATGGGCCAACTAGCTAGTAGGCCATAGGATGAGATATCCTTCTGATATGGAGAAAACCTTGCAAAAAGGATTAATTAATTTATCAACATACACCCAAAATGTATTGCTATATAATTTTTTAAGTGCACCATGTATCCTTCACAGATGTTTGTAATTCTTGCTTTCGCAAAAAAAATTGTTCTTTTAAACAAAAATGTATCAACTTGGTAGTACCCCTCTTGAACTTCAAATCAAAGTCATTTTTTGATGTGGTGGTTATTTCTTGGAGTTTATAATTTCCATTCACATGAAGTTTAGTTCTTATTTCTAGATAAACTAAGTTTTTTATTGTCCAAGAAACTTTGTTGTTGTGTTGTAAAATTGGATAACAATCATTACATGTAGTTATAATATTCTCCATAAAAAAACCTAAGTGTGTGGGTCCCAACACCACTCCCAAAATAACATGTTGTTCTTGTACTAGGGATATAAACCCTTCAACTATGTCACCTTCATTTTTATGACACTTATGTTTTAGCACCACGTAGGTTATAGCCAATTCATCCATGTCTTTAGGAGTTGTGAAACAAAGGCTATCACTGGTAGAATTCAAACCCTCATCCTCATTAAATGTATCCTCTAAGTCACTTGTCATGATGTTTTGAATTCCATCACCCCCAAATGTGAAATTTTTAAATATTATGCTTAATCATTTACTTCCTTTCCCATAGGATAAAGTATCTATAGGGGTTTGTTGCATAGAGAGATTTGATTATGATCCCCGTAGAAAATGTAAACAGTGGTTCATGATCAAAGGAATTGTTCTCTTCATAAGAAAAAATTGATCTCATTGTCGGTTCACAAAGACAAATAATAAGGTGGAAAAAAAGGAGGCTAATTGGAAAGATGGAAAAGTTATCGAGATTAAGGATCCTCTTAACATCTAGAAGGAGGTCAAAGAAGTGATTCCCCGACTCAACATCATACCCACGTAAGGAAATGGTGGTCTCTGGTTTCCTCGAAGCCAATAACTTTGAAGCTGAAGATGAGAATGAGAATGAAAATGAAAACCTAGACTTTGAGGAGGGGATTCCTATTCGGGGAAGGGGCCAGCCAAGTTTCGGAAGGTATCACTCTTGCTCTACAAGTGGCCTGTGGACCATTGTTAGATGAAGTTTCTTCCATTGGTCAGAGATCCTTTGGTTAGAGACAAGAAGAACTATTACCAATGTCTAATGGCTTCGAATTCTTGCGGACTTTGTTGCTGATACTTACAAACTAGTGGTCTCTCCCAAGACCCTAGTTAGTAAATCTAAACCGGTCACACGAAGCACCTCTAGAGCTGATTTTGGTAAGGACTCAACTCCTATGGGAAGGAAAAGTAATAAGGAATTAAGGGAGACTAACTCTAGGAGGGAAGTAGAAGCTAACATTCAGGGTACTCTGGGGAAGTTGCTTCTCCGTAATAAGAAATGTTAAATGATCCTCCTCTCTTGGAATATTAGGGGTTTGAATAATCCCAGTAAACACATAATTTCTAAGGATCTTAGAGTTAAAGTTAAAATGGATATTTTCATGCTCCAAGAAACCAAAATGAACATGGATAGATTTAAAGAGGTGGGGAGACAAATTTGGAAAGATAGTCACTTTGGGAAGGCTGTAGCTCCTCTGGGGCCTCAGGAGGTGTTGTCACTATGTGGGATCCTAGTTTATTGCATGGAGTTTTGATCCTTTCCTCCCCTGGTCATGTGGTTATGAATTTCACAAAAATCATCTCGAAAAAATCCTAGTATGTTTCTAACATTTATGCTCCCAATAAACTTAGTGAAAGATGAAATTTCTAGAAGGATCTCTCTAGCTTTAGACAACTGTTTAATGATAAATATTGGATAGTTGGAGGAGACTTCAATACCCCCATTCCCTGGTTAAAAGAGAGGGTGTTTGATCTATTATTCAGAAATTATGGAAGATCTAGCTCACTTCCTAGCCGAAATAGTTTGTTTTACTTAGATTTGGAGGGATTCAAGTTTACTTGGGTAAACAGATGGAACGGATCTAATCTCATTCGAGATAAGATTGGACACATTTGTGGTAAGCCATATTTTAATGATCAATCAACTTTATTCTCTAAAAAATCTTCCTAGAATTGGCTCGGATCATAATCCCATTCTTCTCGATTTGGGAATGAATTTTTTAAAAAAAATCTAGGCCTTTCAGATTTGAAAAGATGTGGTTAGAACACACAGATATTTACAAAAATATTCCATAATGGTGGGATATCCAGGTTCATGATTTTTCTAGATTTAAATTGTGTTTTAATCTGAAGCACATAAAAACAATCTTAAACTATGGAACAAGGAGACTTTTGGAAATATTTTCTAGGAAAAATTAGAATTGCTTGAAGATCTCGAAATATTGAGGAACTTATGGAGAGCATTGGTCTTAATCCGGTTTTCAAGGATCAAGAACAAAAACTCCTTCCCGATTACCATGGAATTATGGCTAAAGAAGAGGTGTATTGAGACAAAAATCAGGGTCAAATGGCTTAAGGAAGGGGATAAGAATACTAAATTATTCCATTTCTCTACTACTTCTAGAGCCTATATCCTAAAGATTAATGAAATAAGAGGTGAAAATGGGGAGTCATTCATGGATAGGAGGGACATCAATGCCTCTATAATAAATTACATCAAGGATCTCTTCAAACAGGGGCAGAGGTTAGAGGAGTTGGTTCAAAACAAAGTCTTGGATCTTTTTCAGAAAGTAATCACCCCTTGAGAATAGTGATATTTTAAGGAACCCCTCATAGGAGGAAATCCGTTTCACAATATTTGATATGGAACCTGATAAATCTCTAGGGCCGATGGCTTCCCTACCTTTTTCTTTCAAAACTTCTAGGAGGTGATTAAACACGAGGTCATTGAAATGGTCCTAGAGTTATTTAACAATGGCCATCTCTTGAGGCAAATGAACAACAATTTTATTGTCCTAGTGCCGAAAATTGCTGGTGCCAAAGAGGTTAAGGATTTCAAACCTATAATTCTATGCAACACTAGTTATAAAATTATGACTAAAATCATAGCTGGGAGGATTCAGATGGTTCTTCCCAACTTTATCTCTAGGAATCAGGGGGCTTTTATTCCCGGAAGGTAAATTACGATAGCATTATTGTGATTCAAGAAGCCATCCACTCCATTGAAAGCTCTAGAAGATTGGCTATATTTCTTAAGTTGATATGCATAAAGCCTTTGATAGGATAAATTGGTCTTTCCTCTAGGCCATCCCCGCTAAAGGTGGGTTTTGATAAATTTTTGGTTAATATGATTATGACATGCATATCCACCACCAGTTTCTTGGTACTAGTAATCGGAAAACCGTAAAGGTTTCTTCCAAGCTCGTAGAGGGTTGAAACAAGGTGATCCTCTCTCACCTTTCCTCTATGTCATAATGGTTGAATCCATGAGTAGAATCTTTCAACTTGCCATGGATTCTAACTGCATATAGGGTGTAAAAATCTCAAATGGTCTTCCCTCTATTTGTCTCAATCAATTTTTCAATGATAATTTTATGATGGGTAAGGCCTCTGTCCATGAGGCCAAAAATTTTAAGGAGGTTCTTAATGAATATGAATAGGTTTCTAGATAGATGGTAAACTTCCATAAAAGTGCTTTATTTTTCATAAATGTGGAAAATCAAGTTCAAGCTAGATTAGCTCGTATCTTGGGTTGTAGAATCAAACATTTTCTAGATTCTTATCTGGGTATGCCCCTGATCCTTAAGAAGTGTGACCTCAAATTTTGGAATGCTTTGTTGGATAGAGTTAATGTTAGCATAATTTAGCATAGGCATATTTATTGCATTTTATTGCATTGTCTTTTATTTAATAATGTGCAACATGTGCACTCTAGTCTAGTGACTTGCATTCAATATTGTTATGTTGGATAACATTCAATATTGGTATTAGTAGTAATTACATGTGCATGTGAGATGGGTCTTATCATCTCGTAGTTGGTGTCTCTAAGGTGTCATGTCTATCCATATGAGGTTATCTAATATCTATAAATATTACAGCTCTTGCATTGTTATGTAATCTGATTTCATGATCAATAATATTTGTGAGGCTTCCGTCCCTCTTTGGTCATTGCAATCTTATTCTATTCTATCATTTGGTATCTAAGCTATACCATTATTATCATTTGGTATCAGAGCAGGTTCTATCCAAGCAAGGTTGAAGAGGAGCACTATTGGAGAGGATCCATTAGATAAGAAGTTCTGCATCAAAGGAGAGCCATTGAAGCATCCCATAGCCTCCATTCCTTCCAAACATCCCTCAACTAAAATTTGACCTATCCACTTATTTGGAAGGTAAATTTTTTTATTAGTCATTGGTATAGCCAATTGATCTAACATATTGGCGGAATATTTCAGATTTGGAGATCTTTAAAAAAAAAAAAAAAAGAGAAAGATCTTGAAAAAAATTGCAGATCTAAAAAAAAAAGATTTGTGAAAAAAAAAGAGATCTTAAAAAAAAAAAAGGAGAGAGATCTTGAAAAAATTATAGATCTAAAGAAAAAAAAAAAGATCAGATCTAAAAAAAAAAAATCAGATCTGAAAGTGGAGGTGTGAAGAATTCGGGAGCAAAGGTTGAAGTAGTCCCGTCAACAAAATTCCAACAGATAGCTCTTAGAAAAAGGACATAAATTTTTCATACAATGTCAGATTTATGTGTCTTTATTTTTCTGGAAAGATAAGAAGGAGGTGCACAACTTTTTAGTTTACATCATCTTCAGATTTGGCCTCTACATATGACGAAAACTCTGTACAAATCGGATCATTTTTTTCTGAAAAAAAATAAGATCTAGCTGGTAATTTGGTAAGATCTCAAAAAATAAGATTCTGATTCTTCTAAAATTTTGTGGGTTTCAAGAAAAATATTGTATGATGCTTCTGTCAAAATTTTACAAAAAGCTAGATCACAGCTTTGTGAGAAAAGGTGAAAACAATATTCAGACTGTTTGTTTGGATCTTGGGAACAAACAGGTCAGCTGTTCAATTTCCACTCTCTCCATATTTTTTATTAAATTATTTTTTTGAAAAATTTGGAGAAATTACTAAATTTTGGGAGATTTCCAAATTTATAAGCTCACCAAACACATTTAGAGCCACCGCTAAATTTAGCGGAAAAACACCTATTGGGGGTAAAAATATTTTTGGCCTAAATTGTGTATTTTGTGATTCTAGACCCTTTTTTGTAAAGAGGGGGGACACAAAAACTTCATTTTGATGTACTTTTGGAGCATGTTGTACTAATCTTGGTGCATAAAGTGAAAAAAAGTGCAAACTTTTTATTTTATGTTTGGTTCTATCACACGAGATCTTTGATCTCATAAAGAATGCGTCAGTATATACGGTGCCTCTGGGAAGCACTTACGGGTGATGCCGTCGCGACTACTACTACACTTAATGCCTAACACAGCTGCCTAAACGTCATCTAGGAATCGACCCTATAAAATTGACAGGGAGTAATAAGGACATAATACACACACATTTGAGCCCTCCCATCCGTTTGTGCTTGCATAAACCCCTCTCCGTACTGTCTACATACCACGTACTAAATTCTTTCACGTGCGTTAACACCTCTTTTCATACTGATGAGTATATTGAAAGGGTGATCTTCTTCCACATACCAATGGGTATATCGGAAGGGAGCATATATAGAAAGGTTTGGTATATCGGCCTGACGGTATATTGAGAGGGAGACCATAAACCTGGAGTGATAAGAGCCTTACCCTTTGTCAGAAATTCAGATTGCAGAAATGGGTGCACAAGCACCAAAGTTCTTCTTGCCAAATTCACAACTGCTTAGAGGAGAAAACTATGCTGCATGGAAACCAAAGATCAAGGTGTGTTACGTGAGTTTGAAGACCTATGGACAACAGATGGACAAACAACAAGGTCACTTGATGATGGAAGAAAACAAGTTCAATTTGACAGGGCCAATCAAAAGGCCAAGTTGATCATCTTGTTTAGCGTAATAGACGATGTGCAACCCCACATTAGAGATGCCACATCAGCCAAGGATGCATGGGATAAGTTGAGCACACCTCATGAGGCAAAGAATAAGAATGCCATCCTCAACCTACTATCACAACCGCATACTCTCAAGTTTAAGCACAATGAGAAGGTTGAAGTTTTTTTTTTTTTGAGTTGCTACTTTGAGGGCATCTCTATTGGCATTGGGAAAAGAGATAAGTGATGAAGACCTCATACCAATTGTGTTGTGAGCACTTCCTTCTTCCTATAGAATCTTTGTGACAACTATCAATATGAGTGAACACACAGTCACCTTTGAGAAGTTGGTCAATCTACTCCAACAAGAAGAGGCAATGAACAACAAAGATCATGAAGATGAGAAAGCACTATCTTCTAATCATAAAGGAAAGGGGAAATTTCAGTCCAATCACAAGAAGTCCCAACAAAACCAAAGTCAACGAGACAACACCAAGAAGTGTCCCATTTGCAATAGAGGGGGACATGACATCAAAGATTGTTGGTACAATTCCTATAAAAAGGGTTCATCAAGCAATTCAAAACCCAATAACCATCAAGGTAACAATAATTCAAATAAAGGGAAGTCCAACAACAACAACAATCAAGGGCAGAAAAATGGTAATTGGCAAAGAAAACCCAAACAACAAGGGTACATTTCCGAACATGAGGACGATTCAAATGAAGGACACCACATGTATTCTGCTCAATTTGATGAAGAAACCAAGTCCACACAAGATATCCGGTATGTTGACTCGGGCAACTCGACACATGACTAGATGCAAGGATTGGTTCTACACATTACGTGACTCACCTAACAAGAACCATGTGTCATTAGGTGATGACTCATCATACAGTGTCAAGGGGATTGGAAACATTTCACTACCTCTTGGAAAACATGACTGCAAAATCACAAATGTATTGTATGTACCTGGGTTGACCAAGAATTTGCTATCAGTTAGTCAACTCCTTGATCACAACTTGAAGTTAGATTTTGACAGTAATAATGGAGAAAAAGTGTGCTTGATAAGAGATAAGTCAAGAGGTTCCAAGATTGTAGCAAGAGCCTCCAATGTGGGACGCATGTTCCAACTTGATTTTTTCCACAAGGATGATCAAGCTCTAGTGGCCAAAGACACACAATCTGCAGAACTATGGCATCGCAGATATGGTCACATCAGTTTTGGCTATCTCCAAACACTTCAAAAGGGCAACATGGTGAAAGGATTTCCTACACTCAAGCACAACATTGACAAGTGTCACAATTACCTAGTTGGAAAGCAACACAGAGTACCCTTCCAGAAGAACACATATAGAGCTAAGGGAAAGCTTGATTTGGTGCACACCAATCTTTGCGGGCCCATGCAACCAAGTCATTCTGGATGTCAATACTTCATGCTTTGTGTTGATGACTACTCAAGAAAGATGTGGATATATTGTCTAAGAAACAAGAGTCAAGCCTTTGAGACATTTCAGAAGTTCAAAGCACTTATTGAGAATGAAGTTGGTCACAAGATCAAAACTCTCCACTCAGATCGAGGGGGGGAATTCACAAGCAATGAGTTTAAGAATTACCTGGAAGCTCATGGGATTCGTAGAAAAATGCCTCCTACTCACACACCATAGCAGAATGGTATAGTTGAAAGAAGGAATCGTACTATCATGGAAATGGTGCGATGTATGATTGATGACTCAGGTTTAACAAAGATATTTTGGGCGAATTTGCAAAACTGCAATCTATTTGTTGAACAGAGTGCCCACGTAGCTCTTGAAGGAGTGACACCTCAAGAAGCATGGTCAAATCAGAAAGCATCAATTTCACACCTAAGAGTATTTGGGTGTAAAGCTAGCATGCACATACCCAAGAAGAACAGGAACAAGTTGGATATGAAAGCTGAGAAACTGATATTCATTGGATACAGTGAAGAAGCACTTGGGTACAGATTATGGGATCTGAAAGCAAAGAAATTATACACAAGTAGGGATGTTGAGTTCTTTGAGAAGAAACAAGTAGATGCTCCACTCAACGACTCAATAAACATGCAGAATACACCTCTTGTGAAGACAGAATTTGATGTTCCCACTAAAGATGACAGTGATGAATTGGATGATGGTGAAAACTTGGATCCACCACAAGCTAATGGAACAGCTAAGAAGTTACCTAAATGGTATACTCAATTAATAAGAGATGCAAATTTGGATGAAGCACCTAGCACATCGTCCAATCCTGGACCTAGAACTCACAGTCAAGCTCGTGAAGAGGTCAATTATGCCCTAATGAGCAGAGTTGTTGAAACAGTTGAGCCATCTACAGTTCAGAAGCCCTACAATCAAAAGCTTGGAAAGATGCCATGGATTCAGAGTATCAGTCAGTGATGAAGAACAACACATGGCAACTTGTCAACCTTCCACCAGGGAAGAAACCCATTGGATGCAGATGGATATTCAAGACTAAGTACAAATCAGATGGGACTATTGACAAGTATAAAGCAAGGCTTGTAGCAAAGGGGTATGCATAACAAGAAGGCATTAATTATGAGACATTTTCTCCCACAGCCAAGATCAAGACAATCAGGATGATCTTTGCTCTAGCTGCACAATTTGGTTGGAAAGTCCACCAAATGGATGTGAAAAGTGCCTTTCTTAATGGAGATTTGCAAGAAGAAGTCTATATGACTCAGCCAGAGGGTTATGTAATACCAGGAAAAGAGATGATGGTATGCAGACTCATAAAATCTCTATATGGCCTAAAATAGGCACCCGGGCATGGTACATCAAAATTGATGAGCATCTCATAAGTCATGGATTCGAAAGGAATCCTTATGACCCCAATCTCTACCTCAAAAGCAAGGGGGAGATTTTCATTGTGGTTGTTTATGTTGATGATCTAGTCATTACAGGCAGTTCTGTGAAGATGATCAATGCAACAAAGAAGGATTTTAATCGATCATTCGACATGACAGATCTCGGGCTCATGCACTATTGTCTTGGGTTGGAAGTATGGCAAAAAGAGAATCATCGCAATTGAAATACACCAAGAAAATGCTCGAGAAATTCGGGATGATGGACTGCACTCCTATTGCTACACCTATGGAAGTAAGACTTCATTATCTCATTCGATCGATCCATCACCACCGTGAATGCAACTCTCTATTGGCGCTTGATCGGGAGTCTCATTTACCTAACATATAGTAGACTAGATATCAGCTTTCACTGCATGCTAGCTATTTATCACGCTTCATGCAAGAACCAAAAATATGTCATTGGAAAGTAGCAAAGAGAATACTGAGATATCTAAAGGGTACAGTTGACCTTGGTCTAGAGTACAAGAAGAACGAAAACTTCTTCTTGACAGGATATTCAGATTCAGATCATGCAGGAAACATGGATGATAGGAAGTCAACATCAGGCTTCATCTTCTTTATGGGATCTGGAGCGATATCATGGGGAAGAAAGAAACAAAACTTTGTTTCTCACTCTTCTACAGAAGTAGAGTATCGAGCTGCAGGTGAAGTGTTTGTGAAGCAATATGGCTATGCCGAATACTGGAAGGAATTGGTCTACCACAACAGAAATCTACTCCAGTATATGTTGATAATGAAGGAGTTCTGAAGCTTGTTCGCAATCCAATATTTCATGAGAGAACCAAGCATATTGAAGTACAGGTTCATTTCATACATGAGCATGTCTTGAAGCACAACATACAGCTCCATTTCTGTCCTACAGCTGAACAGAAGGTAGATGTTTTCACTAAGTCACTTGCACGTGACAAATTCACACTGTTCAGAGAGTTCCTCTCCACTTCATTGGAAACTATGCAAAATTAAGGGGGGGAATGTTAGCATAATTTAACATAGGCATATTTATTGTATTTTATTGCATTGTCTTTTATTTAATAATGTGCAACATGTGCACTCTAGTTTAGTGACTTGCATTCAATATTGTTATGTTGGATAACATTCAATATTGGTATTAGTAGTAATTACATGTGCATGTGAGATGGGTCTTATCATCTCGTAGTTGGTGTCTGCTAGGGTGTCATGTCTATCCATATGAGGTTGTCTAATATCTATAAATATTACAGCTTTTGCATTATTATGTAATCTGATTTCATGATCAATAATATTTGTGAGGCTTCCGTCCCTCTTTGGTCATTGCAATCTTATTCTATTGTATCATTTGGTATCTAAGCTATACCATTATTATCAGTTAATAGTAAACTCTAGTCTTGGAAGGGTCTCTTTCTCTCTCAAGCTAGTATGATTCAACTCGGTCCAAAGCTCCCTTCAAGTCCCATTTATGTGATGTCTCTTTTCATGCTCCCTACTAAAATTAAGGAATCGTTAGAGAAAATCAAAAAAGGTTCCTCTAGATGAGAGTTGTTGAGAAGTTCAAATATCCTCTTATGGCACGGGATAAAGTTACTAAACCAAAGCTATGTGGAGGATTGGGGAACAAGCCCTTAAGCGACAAGGGATGGAGGATTTTTAGGGAGGAAGGTCTTTGGGTGCAAATTATAAAGATGAAATATTTATGGAATATAGGCGAGAATGGAATCCTTTTTTAACCAAAATAACCTCCTAAAGGGTATTTTTCTGGAATTCCTTTGTGGCCTCTAAATAAATCTTATCCAAAGGTACGATTAGGGAAATTGAAAAGGGCTCTAAACTTATTTTGTGGTCTAATAATTGGCTTGGGATTCCCCCTTAGATAACTTGGATTTACGGAAAGAAGTTGCTCAGTACTACAAGGAATCTTGAAAATTTTGGATTCGGGACTTTTGGATCTAGGAATATTCATCGATTGGAAATCATTGAGCCTCCTCCATATTTTGATGGTGACATCCAACCTTTTCGGGTTCTCAACAATAAACTTAAGGCTTTCCACATCCCCATGTTCCAAACCAAGGAGGACTCCATCAAATGGAAAGAAGAAGAATCTGAAAATTTCACGATTAAATTAGCCTACATGTCAAATTTCAAGAATGATTTGCACAAGGACTATTGCGGTAAACTTTGGGTGAAGGATCTCACCCCTAAGATTAATATATTTTTCTAGTAGTCTTCCTGCAGAAAAAATCCTGACTGTGGAAAACCTCAAGAAAAGGGGAATGAATATTCCCAATAGATATTCACTCTATAAGAAAGAGGAGAAAAATCTCAACCATCTCCTCCTTCATTGCTCCTTCTCCTAGGTTGTCTTTGCTACTATTCTGGATTTGTTAAATATCCAATGGATCATGCCCTTCACGATTGAAGATTATTGCTTTCAAAGGGAGATCCCGTTCCGCTTTTCCTATCTTGATCATAGCCTAGAATATCGCCCTTCCTCATTTTTTTGGGGGTTTATGGAAATCTAGGAATGATGGTATCTTCCGTGATCAAAAAGCTCTTCTCTCAAAAGTTAGAAGAAAAAATTTGATTTCCATAAAGGAAAAAATTAAACTCTTTAAAGGTAAATGTTATCCAAAATTCACCCCCTGGGTAAATTTGATAACATGCATCGAATACTCAAGTCCCAGGCAAATAGATTGATTTAAGGCAAAAATCATGTTTCTGGGTCCCCTCGGCTTTTTCTAACTCTCCCGTCTAAGGAGAAAGGAAAAAGTTCTAAAAAGGGTGAAAAAGTTGCAATAACAAGCTTGGGCCAGAAAAAATTATGAAAATCGGCTAAGTCCTAGTCCTCGCAGCAGCTTTGGATAGTTGGGACGTCGGGGCGCAAATCGGTCGAAAAGCCTCCAGGCGGTCCGCGCAGTAAAGGGACATCCGGGCCATGGGGACACGGGGACGCAAAAGGGGCGAACCAATTTGAAGGTAAAAACAAAATTGACTAATCAAGTAACCGAAGCAGTGCGGGACATCTGGGCCGTAAGGACGCGAAGGACGCGAACCACCCGGATCGGCCAAAATAGAGAACTTTCACACTGGGACAGTTGCGACATAGGGACGTGTGGGAAGCGGAAACCTGAAGGATCTGAGAGCCAATCAAATCACGCCACGTGTCTTCACCTCAAAGAGGGACAGGGAAGCCCGAATCGGGCGGATCGGAGGAATTTTTCCTAGATAGTTCGGGACAACCGGGCCAAAGGGATGCGAGGGACGTGAAAAGCCGGTAGGCCCGCGGACGAATCAGGAAATGCCACGTGTCACAAGGGAAAACATCCAAAATTTCAAAGGGCAAGGTTTGAAGCGTTGGCCCGAGCCAATAAAAAGAGGACACATGTCCTAAGGAGAAGGGGAGTGTGGAGCTCGGGGAGGAATTAGAGAATTTGGCAAAAGTTTTGGCCAAAAACTAAAAGGTAAAGGATGACCCCGCGCCCCTGTCCTCCAACCAGATCATGCCACGTGTCCCAAGTGGCGGGACGTGGGGAAAAATGGGAAATTTTCCAAAATTACAAAAAGTCAAAACTTTCAAGGAAAACCCACAGGTAAGGGAAGGAGAGAGAATTGCTCATCCAATCAGCGCCCGACACGTGTCGTCAGTGGCCGAGTGTGGGAAAAATTTCAAAACCCATTTTGCCCGTTTTGTGCCCTAAATCTTGAACGCCATATCTTTTGATCCAGAGCTCGATTTGCACATTCTTTATATCATTGGAAATCTTATAAAATTCTCTACATGATTCGAGGTCAATCTTGAATTTTGGTTTAGTATGGAGAGAGAAAGTTAAGAAATGGCTCTGATGTGTGTTCATGGTCGGAAGTGACATTTCAAATGACCAAATTTAATACTGAGAATGGGTCGCATTCTCCTCCGATTTGGTCAAAAATGGCGGGGTATGGGTTTGTAAGGTCCTTAATGCTGATTTAATGAATTTGCAGTCAATGAGGAATGGGCTGCCACGTTTTGTACATTTTCTCTCTCCTGGGCTCGACCCATGCAATGTAAAAGCCAATTTTGGCTCATTTCTAAAGAGGTGGAACACTTTTGGGCATATGAGACTTCTTCTTTCACCTCCAAAGCAAGTGATTGTTGCAAGAATCGGACCTCTTCAAAGATCTGTAATAGCTTTTCTACCTCTCCGAGGTTGTAATGCAAAGATGGTTTTGACATTGGAAATGATAATGCAAGCTTGTGTGAATGGGTTTCATCCTTTGTTTGTATTATCTACTTCATTTCAGATCCTAAATTATATTTCATTAGCCTATGTATGATTTTATGTTGCAATCTTTGGTTTGTGTCTATTTGCATGACAAAAATATTCACCACTCCTTTTGGTGCATCACCATCTTTAGTTAGTTTCAATTTTTGCACTTTTATCCGTGTCTCCTTGCAATTTAGAGTAGGATTAGGATCTCGAACCTCTATAGTTGTGCAAATATAGATCTAAATCGGAGGAGTTTGAGGAACCAACCTCTAACTGAGATTCCTCTCTCGGTTTCACAAGTCCCACACTTGGAGAGAGGTTTCTATACGTACCCAAAATTGTAAGGTACTGTACTGCCAGAATAGTGTAACAAGTGCCCCAATGATGATATAGGTCTCCTCGCAAGGTGTTCGGGATCCGGAAAATCCCTCGAGTATGCGTTAACATCCCACATGCCCCGCTTAGCCCCCGCACCCTTTGTTTTCCCCTTTTCCCCTCTTTCCTTGGCCTCTTGACCTTCAGTGACGAAACCACCGCCCTTCGTGGCGGTGTCTCAGAACCGCCGCCCTACTCGGAGCGCGATCCGTGCACATTTTCCAGAACACTCTTTTGACGCGACCCGCGTGAAATATCACGTTTCACCAGCTTTTCTTCACCGACTTGAGCATGCATTAATGTTTTTGGTCCCCTGGAACAGTGTTTTTCCTTTGTTTATTGTTTAGGAGTTCAATTTGGTTTTGGTTTTGAGAGTTGGAATTCCTATAAATGCATGGTTTGTGTACATGCAAATGGTCTGATTTTGGTCTGAATTTTGGCTGAGTTTGTGTGAAGAATTTGAGCTGGAGTTTTGATCACCATTTTTCCTTGTTAGAGTCTTCTGGTTTTTAGTATTTTGGTTAGCTTGCTTAGGATTGATAGCATAGTTTACTTCATACTTGGTTTAGCATTGCTCAGCTGTTGGTAAGCCACAGACCCATCTTGTGCAGGCAGTGCTGTTGCTCCATCCAATCCGGTTAGAAGCTTGCCTCTGAATTCCTTTTGCTGTAAATTTGTTTTACTGTGACTTAGAGTTCTTAGTTCAATTCATTGTATACCTGGTTAGCTTTATTCAGCTGTTGGTAAGCCACATATCCAACTTGTGCAAGCAGTGTCTTTATTTTGGAACAAAATAGCTTAGGAAGCCATTAAAGTTGCAGGTTTTGCTCTTCGTATAGGATAGTCAAAGGTTCTGGTCACTTCACATTGCATGACTCGTAGTAAAATCCCGCTAGGAATCGCATAAGCCAAGCTCTACTCTTGCGCTATCCCTCTCCTACTCACATTCTCAGTCTGCATTCTGAGCTGTCCTTGTCCCAAAATCTACTCCCGGTGCTAGCAAGACATGCTTTTCTAGATCCAAGTGAACATGAAAGAACGAGAAGATCATACTGAGGGGACGAGATCACATACACCATCGATTCGCCACTGCTCGCTAAGTCCAGGTTTTAAATTTCAAAGTTCTAGTCGATCTATATCAAATAGAGTAGTTAATCGCTTTATTTCATTTCATTCTATTCTCGATATTGCCGTGAAGTCATGTGGGATTGATAGTTTCTAAGAAACTATGATTCACTCCTCACTTCTGAGGTAGGATCGAGAATCTTGCAGGTAGATTAGATAGGCTATCATATTTATTTAGAATAATTCTACAAATTACACAGGCAAATAACCACACTCGGTTATCTTGTCTGTTTTAAATTATTGTTTAGTTATTATTTCTAGATACGCTTAAAATAGTTTGTTTTCCTTAGAATTGTTAGAATATTTCTTATAAAGATAAAGGTTATATATGTTAGATTTATTTCACATAGTTAGAATTTATTTCATTACAGTTAGATTACATTTTGTTTTGTATGACAATCACGGGACCTCAAGAGCCCAGGGAATATATATTTGAACCGATCATGCCTCAACCAAACCTAGCCACAAAGAATAGTTGACATAGACCAAAATCTCAGGATACAAGTATTCCGAACAACCACAGATCTACAACTGATCAGCTCACAGTTAAGAGGATTAAACATAGAAGACGACCAAGCACATGCGTTTTGGTCAAGTCAGCCAAACTACAGATTACCCTAGAAAATATCCACATGACTGTAGAAGGGCTCGAAAGAGGACAAATATTCGGGTGTGATCCTTTAGTTCCACAGCCAGACGCTGGAGACACCCTCGTAGACATAGATACCAGCTTAAGAATCCAAGTTGCTAGAACACCTGTGAGGTATTCTGAGAAAATCGCACAACTGCTGATTCTAAACATAGAAGCTGAGAAAGCATACGATTACTGGATACTAGGGATTAGAACTTGATCTCGCGTATGACCATAACAGGACCACAACAACAGAGAGTATACGGTTGTGATCCACAAACCCCACAGCCCAACGAGTCCACAGGTCAATCCGATATAGACGCTAGCCTACGTACTTTGGTATTCAGGTCTACCCCAATTCCACCTATCATCATCCAACAGTTATCCCTACTGGACATAACAGCTAACGAAGCTAGAGAATTGGACTAGGCCAGAGAATCATCCATAGAGTTGACTATATTCACCATATGACCCTATCAGGAGAAATACACGAAACCATCCCGGGTCATTTCCCACGTATTCCACAACCCATAGATCGAATCACGCCAGAGCTCGATATTGATTGGAGCCTTCGAGCAGTCATCCTTGCTGATCGATCTATCACACCGGTCCAGGTTAGAAGGGCCTTCTTTGCCTTAGATTCACAGATTCCATTAGTGCGTGTCGAAGATATTAGATTGCCTAACTAGTCTATCCGTATACTACCTGTATTCCATCCCCACCGGCTGTCTCGGCACGACCTCGGGAGGTCGGGTACGCGGAAGAGTCACTTGTAGATTCTCACGCTCGCTTGTCGCTTTTCCGACGTACAAAATTGGTGAACCCAACGTGAAACAAACAATTGTTTCACCTTCTCTTTGAGAAGTTTCATCTTCTCTCATCCACCTTCACTCCTTCCCATTATTCTGCGGGTATTCATATACCCCCCGAATATGTCGGGATTCGATGCATATGGCAGACCCCTCCTGGGTCTTGAGGCATACTACGCCCAACAGAATAGGGAATCATCACCCTCGCTCTCAGTATGGGGTGACAACTATTCAACTAATCAGTTGTCAACTCAAACCCCAAGAACCAGATATAGTTTGTCTCTTCAAACCGAGGAGTTAGATCAACCCCCTCGAAACCAACAAACAGAACCTTCAGGTTCCAACAATATGACGTTTACAGGAGAATCTGGTTCATCTCCTCAAATGTTACTCAGACCACATATCAGTAGACAATCAGATCCATACCTGGTCTTAGACGATGGACAATCAATACCTTATCCTAGGAGTGAACAACGCTCCCGGGGTATGTACCCACCTATAGGAGGTTTACAAGCACAACCCGAGACCCATTTTCAAGAAAATACCTCTACAGGAAATATTCTTGGAGAAACTTGGCAAGATAGCAATCAGTTCATGACAGGCTATCACATGCCTATACAACACCAGGGTACACAACAAACGCCGCTCAGAAAAGTACCGTGACTTCACCAAATGAAGTCATTTCAACGTTAGTAGAAAGAGTGAGAGGGTTAGAACTTGCTCAAGCAAATCAAAATTCTCCGTTCATGCAAACGGGGAGTTCCAATCCTCCATACCACTCTGGCCAAGTAGATCTCCTCACAGGAGTAGGCACGTTAGGCATGCCTCCTCAATTTCCTCAACAAGTGCCAACTAGACCCACTATCGCTAGCACTGTTCCTCCAGGTCTAGTACAGAGCAATCCATTCCTGGATAATACCCCTTCGTACTTAAACATGTATTCAAAATCACCACAAGGGGATATGTTCTCCTCTCCCGGCATGTTTGCTCCAACGCAGGGACCTCCTTATGCCCCTGCCAACGCGTACGTTATGCCATATCAACAACCCATTCCGCCATTGCTCCCGCAGCAACCACCATCAATGGTCGAAAGCTATGCAATAGGGACATATTCAGAATATCTAAAGGAACCCTTAGATTTCACCATACGAAGCGTCATGCTTCCAAGACCTCTCCCTGATTTTCCCAAGTTCAAGGGCGAGGGAGATCCAAACGCGCACATCAAAGCTTACGCTACAGCCATACGAGAATTACTCCCTTGGGATGGGGTTGTTGCTAAAATATTTCCCAAAACCTTGGAAGGCATCGCTCTCGATTGGTATTATAGAATACCTGAGGCTTCCATACATTCATTTAAACAACTCGTGTCAGAGTTCATCAAAGCCTTCGACATGAACAAACTACTGAGAACAGGAATCAGGGAATTCTTGCATATCAAACAAGAACACAATGAATCTGTCGCTCATTTCATCCAGAGGTGGCGTACACTTCTTTATTCATCAGCAAGTGCTCCAAACATGGATCAGATGGAACTATGTGATTTATTCCTTCATTCTCTCAGCAGAGAAGTGAAGGAAGAAGTCCAGAAGTTCCCACTAAGGACTTATGATGAGGTACTTGAGAGCGCTCTGCGAATTGATCAAGCAGCAATAGATAGTGGTCGTAAGACTTACGGAGCAAATGGGAGGTTAATCACCTCCACTCAAAATACTACAACTACCACAAATGTCAATCAAGGACCCAAAATCCTTAACAAAAATCGTGGGGTAACAACGGATGGGGTAACCAACCAACCCAAGAGGGTAAATGTTGTTAATACTCCGTCACAAACAAACAATCAACGAAACAACAATTTTACCCCAACGGTCAATACAGTGGATTTTAATCATCCACAACAACAACAACAACGGTGAAATCCCATACAAGGGCCAAGCCAAAACTCATTTGGTTACCAAAACCAAAGTCAAAACCAAAAACAACAATTCCAAAACTTTGGTCCTAATAGGCAACAGTTTGATCGAATTTTAGGCCACAATACACACCAAACCAACAAAACGGGAATTATAATCCCAATTCTTATTGTGGTTTCCATAAAATTCATGGTCACGACACTAGAACATGTTGTGACTACAATAAATTTATGCAACATTTTCCGGAAGAACAAAGACAGTTCTTCATAGACCTATTCTTGGTAGATCCCATCTCACCACAACCAAATACTCTCGCGGGCGCTTTCCCCGCATGCTCCCCTTAAGATCTTTAATGATCCACTCCCAAATCATGACAGCAATAGGCTGAATCCAACCGGAACAAACAAAGGTGCAATAATGGGAAACAATGATCATGAAGCTTCGACTTCATTAAATCCATCAGTTGCGCCACAGTTGGGAGCTCAACCAAGACCTAAGATAGTTAGTTTGGTAGAATTAGACGCTGAACTACCTATCGAAGCTATAACAAGAACACGAGAGTATTTCTCTCAACCGAGCCCAAGTCATCTGCCAGAGATAGATAGGAGTCAACAAATAATTGAAAAACCCATCGGTGCCTATGATTTAATTAGTGACCTAACAAAGACCTTTTCACACATTTCATTCTTGGACTTGCTAAAGAACTCTCCCCCTCACAGAGCTGCTCTTTTAGAAGCATTAGGTCTAGGCCATCTAATTAACATCACTCCACCTCCAAACACAAGTAAATCACGTAGATTTTGATATCCACCCTCCGGGGCAGCTGGACAAGGATGTCGAATTCATCTTCGAAATAAGTAAAATGCCCACAGATGCTGAGATCGCACGCCGAGGTGACCCAGCCTTACACTTGCAAGTGTGGGTTTATAATAACTATGTAAAACAGTAATGGTTGACGATGGGGCTGCAGTTAACATAGTCCCTTTCTCTTTCCTCCAAAAACATGGATATGGAGAAACAAACTGTTCCACTACACGAAATACCTTGAGAGGCTATGATAGCCTTAAAGCCACTTCAATAGGAACTATAATACTGCCGGTCACCTTAGGGCCCAAAACCATCTTGACTGAATTCTATATTATAGATCGGGAAACTAACTATAATATGATCCTCGGCCGACCTTGGATACATCGAATGAAGGCAATCCCTTCCACGCTATTTCAAGAAGTAAGATTCTTGCATCTAGGAAAGGTATTCGTAGCCAAAGGTGATCCAAAACCTTTCGATTTGCACCTAGCTGATTTAAAGAAAAGACCAGGGGTGCACTCAGAATTTGAACTTCCAACAAACCAACTTAATAAACCCTCTGACCCAAAGCCAGAGGAAAAGTTGATACCTACGACGGATCTTGAAACTACCAGCATAGCCAAAACAACTCCAACCCCTAAAGGTAAAACTAAAGAAATAGTATCATTAGGGACTACTGCGAAAATCGCTAAATTGATAGAACAAGATTCGCCAATGTTCTTACCATTCGATTCAAGAGGCATAGGATTTTCCCTAGGTGTTGGTTCCTTACCGCAGAGGATCTCTCGTATGATAGAAGTAGAGTGTGCAAACGCAGCAGATACCCCTACATATATACTCCCGCTAAGTATTGACTCTCCATTTCGATGGAGTTAAATGCCGTTATGGAGCAAAAAGGTATAATTTTACTTCGCCGAGGAGAAGGTCCTCCCATTCTCATTTAAGTTAAACTTTGAATGCACAAACAATGGCTCTGAGTATGAAGCCCTCCTTCTTGGCCTCACCTTAGCCAAAAGGATTGGTATTGATAACATCAAAGTCTTGGGAGACTCGCAATTAGTAACAAACCAAGTTGCTGAAGTATATGAAACTAAAGCCAAACATTTACAACTCTACAAAAATGCTTGTATTAGATTTAAGCAAGGCGTTTAACTTCATATCCATTGAAGCGATCCCGCGAGAGAAAAATCTTCTCGCTGATTCAATAGCAACCTTAGCATGTTTTACTCCAAGCAATGAGTTAGAAGATACTCACTTCACAATATCCATTCGTGATGAACCATTAATAAAAACAATGACAAATCCTCTTTTAAGCGGAAGTGAATCTACCGTCCTAGACCATGTTGGAAATGATGCGGCTACTTTGGATTATTTAAATGCCTATGCAGCATTACATCTTTCCTATCACATGCTAGATTTATCCCTGATCCCACATTCGTCCTCCTACTTCGAAATCCCATAACGGATCTTCCATCACAAAGGGAACCTAACATATACGTAATAGAAAATGGGGATGATTTAGATTTACCTCCAAACACCACTCGAGTTCGAAGAGGGTAACACCTCTTTAATCGAAGAAACAATCAATGTCAACATTGGGACAAGACGAACCAAGAATATTGAAACTAGGTTCTTCGCCGACACCGAGAAGAAGTGGAAATACATACTCAGGTTCTCAAAGAACATCGAAGGCATTTGCATTTAATTACAAGGAGATGACGGAGTCGCACCCCAAATTGCGGTACAAAACCTCGTCACTAGAGCGGATGCAAAGCCAATTAAACAAAAATCAAGGCCCATGAAACCCAAAGTAGCTCTCATGGTAAAAGAGGAAGTAATAAAACCTTGGAAGGCATCGCTCTCGATTGGTATTATAGAATACCTGAGGCTTCCATACATTCATTTAAACAACTCGTGTCAGAGTTCATCAAAGCCTTCGACATGAACAAACTACTGAGAACAGGAATCAGGGAATTCTTGCATATCAAACAAGAACACAATGAATCTGTCGCTCATTTCATCCAGAGGTGGCGTACAGTTCTTTATTCATCAGCAAGTGCTCCAAACATGGATCAGATGGAACTATGCGATTTATTCCTTCATTCTCTCAGCAGAGAAGTGAAGGAAGAAGTCCAAGTTCCCAGTAAGGACTTATGATGAGGTACTTGAGAGCACTCTGCGAATTGATCAAGCAGCAATAGATAGTGGTCGTAAGACTTACGGAGCAAATGGGAGGTTAATCACCTCCACTCAAAATACTACAACTACCACAAATGTCAATCAAGGACCCAAAATCCTTAACAAAAATCGTGGGGTAACAACGGATGGGGTAACCGACCAACCCAAGAGGGTAAATGTTGTTAATACTCCGTCACAAACAAACAATCAACGAAACAACAATTTTACCCCAACGGTCAATACAGTGGATTTTAATCATCCACAACAACAACAACAACGGCGAAATCCCATACAAGGGCCAAGCCAAAACTCATTTGGTTACCAAAACCAAAGTCAAAACCAAAAACAACAATTCCAAAACTTTGGTCCTAATAGGCAACAGTTTGATCGGAATTTTAGGCCACAATACACACCAAACCAACAAAACGGGAATTATAATCCCAATTCTTATTGTGGTTTCCATAAAATTCATGGTCACGACACTAGAACATGTCGTGACTACAATAAATTTATGCAACGTTTGCCAGAAGAACAAAGACAGTTCTTCATAGACCTGTTCTTGGCAGATCCCGTCTCACCACAACCAAATACTCTCGCAGGGGCAGTTTCCCCCCAGAATGCTCCCCTTAAGATCTTTAATGATCCACTCCCAAATCATGATAGCAATAGGCTGAATCCAACTGGAACAAACAAAGGTGCAATAATGGGAAACAATGATCATGAAGCTTCGACTTCATTAAATCCATCAGTTGCGCCATAGTTGGGAGCTCAACCAAGACCTAAGATAGTTAGTTTGGTAGAATTAGATGTTGAACTACCTATCGAAGCTATAACAAGAACATGAGAGTATTTCTCTCAACCGAGCCCAAGTCATCTGCCAGAGATAGATAGGAGTCAACAAATAATTGAAAAACCCATCGGTGCCTATGATTTAATTAGTGACCTAACAAAGACCTTTTCACACATTTCATTCTTGGACTTGCTAAAGAACTCTCCCCCTCACAGAGCTGCTCTTTTAGAAGCATTAGGTCTAGGCCATCTAATTAACATCACTCCACCTCCTGAAACACAAGTAAATCACGTAGATTTTGATATCCATCCTCCGGGGCAGCCGGACAAGGATGTCGAATTCATCTTCGAAATAAGTAAAATGCCCACAGATGCTGAGATCGCACGCCGAGGTGACCCAGCCTTACACTTGCAAGTGTGGGTTTATAATAACTATGTAAAACGGGCAATGGTTGATGATGGGGCTACGCTTAACATAGTCCCTTTCTCTTTCCTCCAAAAACTTGGATATGGAGAAACGAACTGTTCTACTACACGAAATACCTTGAGAGGCTATGATAGCCTTAAAGCCACTTCAATAGGAACTATAATACTGCCGGTCACCTTAGGGCCCAAAACCATCTTGACTGAATTCTATATTATAGATCGGGAAACTAACTATAATATGATCCTCGGCTGACCTTGGATACATCGAATGAAGGCAATCCCTTCCACGCTATTTCAAGAAGTAAGATTCTTGCATCTGGGAAAGGTATTCGTAGCCAAAGGCGATCCAAAACCTTTCGATTTGCACCTAGCTGATTTAAAGAAAAGACCAGGGGTGCACTCAGAATTTGAACTTCCAACAAACCAACTTAATAAACCCTCTGACCCAAAGCCAGAGGAAAATTTGATACCTACAACGGATCTTGAAACTACCAGCATAGCCAAAACAACTCCAACCCCTAAAGGTAAAACTAAAGAAACAGTATCATTAGGGACTACTGCGAAAATCGTTGAATTGATAGAACAAGATTCACCAATGTTCTTACCATTCGATTCAGTAGGCATAGGATTTTCCCTAGGTGTTGGTTCCTTACCGGTAGAGGATCTCTGTATGATAGAAGTAGAGTGTGCAAACGCAGCAGATACCCCTACATCTATACTCCCGGCTAAGTATTGGACTCTCCATTTCGATGGAGCTAAATGTCGTTATGGAGCGGGGGCAGGTATAATTCTTACTTCGCCCGAGGAGAAGGTCCTCCCATTCTCATTTAAGTTAAACTTTGAATGCACAAACAATGGCGCTGAGTACGAAGCCCTCCTTCTTGGCCTCACCTTAGCCAAAAGGATTGGTATTGATAACATCAGAGTCTTGGGAGACTCGCAATTAGTAACAAACCAAGTTTCTGAAGTATATGAAACTAAAGCCGAACATTTACAACTCTACAAAAACGCTGTATTAGATTTAAGCAAGGCGTTTAACTTCATATCCATTGAAGTGATCCCGCGAGAGAAAAATCTTCTCGCCGATTCAATAGCAACCTCAGCATCACGTTTTACTCCAAGCAATGAGCTAGAAGATACTCACTTCACAGTATCCATTCGTGACGAACCATTAATAAAAACAATGACAAATCCTCTTTTAAGCGGAAGCGAATCTACCGTCCTAGACCATGTTGGAAATGATGCGGCTACTTTGGATTATTTAAATGCCTATGCAGCATTACATCTCTCCTATCACATGCTAGATTTATCCCTGATCCCACATTCATCCTCCTACTTCGGAAATCCCGTAACGGATCTTCCATCACAAAGGGAACCTAACATATACGCAATAGAAAATGGGGATGATTTAGATTTACCTCCAACACCACCTGAGTTCGAAGAGGGTAACGCCTCTTTAATCGAAGAAACAATCGATGTCAACATTGGGACAAAAGACGAACCAAGAATATTGAAACTAGGTTCTTCATTGACACCAGAAGAAGTGGAAATACATACTTAGGTTCTCAAAGAACATCAAGGTTTTGCATTTAATTACAAGGAGATGACGGGAGTCGCACCCCACATTGTGGTACACAACCTCGTCACTAGAGCGGATGCAAAGCCAATTAAACAAAAATCAAGGCCCATGAAACCCAAAGTAGCTCTCATGGTAAAAGAGGAAGTAATAAAACTCCTTCAAGTAGGATTTATCAAGCCAGTTGACTACTCCCAATGGGTATCTAATATCGTTCCCGTTCTCAAGAAGAACGGAAAGATACACATTTGCATAGATTTCCAAGACATCAACAAAGTGTGTCCTAAAGACGATTTCCCATTACCATCCATAGACGTTATTATTGTTGCAATGTACTGGTTTTGAACTTTTGTCTCTCATGGATGGATTCTCGGGATACAATCAAATCAGAATATCCGAGCAAGATCAAGCTAAAACCACCTTTATAACTCCTTGGGGAACCTATTGCTACGTTGTTATGCCATTCGGTCTCAAGAACGCCGGTGCTACGTACCAGCGGGCTATGACTTATATATTTCATGATTTAATTCATAAGATCATGGAATCCTACGTAGATGACTTGTTGGCTAAGGCCAAGAAGCGTTGTGACCATCCCAAAGTACTCCACGTCATTCTTTCACGTTTAATAGAATACGGAGTTACGCTAAATCCGAGAAATGCGTCTTTGGTGTAACAGGAGGAAAACTCCTAGGTTACATCATATCGTCACGAGGGATCGATGTTGATCCAACCAAAATTCGGGCTGTCCTCGAAATGGTCCCACCCTCGAGTGAATCTGGAATCAGATCATTTCTCGGAAAGCTGGGTGCAATCCAGAGATTCATCCCGACTTAAGCTTCACTATTCATCCAATCAACAATTTACTCAAGAAAGACTATAGCATTGATTGGACCGAAGACTACAACGAAGCTTTCAACGCAGTTAAACGTTTCTTGCTGTCACCACCTACGCTAATGCCACCTAAGCTGGATCACCCGTTAATCCTATATTCATGAGCTACCAATGTCTCGCTAGCCTGTATGTTGGCCCAAGAAGACGATGACAAGAGAGAACGTGTGATTTATTTCATTAGCCGAACACTGCTCGACTATGAAACATGATATACACAAGCAGAACGAGAATGCCTCGCCATAGTCTTCACAACCAAATGCCTAAGACACTATATGCTAAATCAAGAAACGAGGGTCATGGTGAAAACGGACCACTTACGAACTTTCCTCACACAGGGGTCCTTGTCTAAAAAGGCGGGACATTTTATAACCTTAATGGGAGAGTTCGAATTAACATTTGTAAACCAGAAGTCAGTTAAAGGACAAATCATCGTGGATTGGTTAGCTGACAACCCATTAGACGGAGGCGATCTAGTAGATTTGGATTTTCCAGATGAATGCGTATACTACATCGAAACTCGACCTGCTATTTCTGAGTGCCCTTGGTACACTGATATCATTAATTATATCATAGACCGTACGTACCCGGATGCAGTGACACCGCAACAAAGGAGGTGATTACACATAATCATAGCCAAATATGTCATTATAGAGTAGGTGCTCTATCGAAAAGCATTCGATGGAATGCTCTTAAGGTGTGTCGACATAGAAGAGTCCAAGAGGATTCTCCATGAATCCCACAGCGGTATATGTGGAGGCCACTTCGGTGGCCATGCCACTGCTCAAAAAATACATCGAATGGGCTATTTCTGGCCCACTCTAGAACATGACACGATAGAGTTTGCACGCAGTGTCATAAGTGCTAGAATTCTCCCACGAGATCCACATGCCAAAGCCTGACTCTATAACCAATCGCTACTCCATGGCCCTTTTCTACATGGGGTCTGGACTTAATAGGGAAATTCTCTCCCTCATCCACAGACGCCACAATTTTATAATTACGGCCACTGAATATTTTACCAAATAGGTGGAGGCCATGCCTCTTACTACCGTACCTAGTTTTGTAATCGCTAAGTTCATTTTAAATCAAATCATTTGCAGGTACGGTATCCCACAAATCATTATCTCAGATAATGGAACTTCTTTCAAGAATGAAGAAGTTCGTGAACTATGCAACAAATTTAAAATAAGCCATCATACGGCTTCCTTGTATTATCCCCAAGCCAATGGGCAGGCTGAAGCAACAAACAAAACGCTGAAAGCCATTCTCCTTAAAACAGTGAAAGAAACCAAATGGGATTGGCACTTAAAGTTATATCCGGCCTTGTGGGCCCACCGAACCTCAATAAGGACACCAACGGGAGCAACCCCTTTCTCGCTAGTATTTGGGGCAGAAGCAGTTCTCCCACTTGAGGTCGAAATACCCAGTCTCCGCATTTCACTACAAGGGATTCTGGATGAAGACACTTACAGAGAAGCACGTCTTTCCCAATTAGAAAGCCTAGATGAAACTAGGTTAGATGCTGAACAGTGGCATAGGGCTTATGCTGACCGAATGTGCCGGCAGATATAACAAGAAGGTTTATGAACGCGATATATACGAAGGTGATCTAGTTCTAAGACTAGACAGCCGGATCGACAAGAAGACCGGCGAAGGAAGGAAATTCCGGCCCAAATGGTTGGGCCCATACCGAGTCATGAAGGACTACGGGAATGGTGCTTATCTCCTATGTACGTTAGAAGGTGAGGAATTTGGTGAAACAGTCAATTCCCTGCACCTCAAGCGTTTCTATGCATAAGCAGCAAGCGCTACCTATATAACTATCTACATTGCATTTCCATATAGATTAGGATCATTTTGTCCACTTGTTCTTACACAAATTGTGATCAAGGAATCTATTCTCAAAGTAATTCATTACAAACTCATGATGTTGTTGGCACAAAACTTTCTAATCATATCTCTCCATTTTCATGATATCATCAATCACTTCAGAATCTTTTATCAAATAAAATCAAACATGACAAAGTCTTAACGGTAACCATACCAAGATCTGCAAGTTTGTTCTCGCTTTGATTTCTTCTTAGGATTGGTGTCTTGCCTATGGTCTGTTCTAGAAGCTTCATGGTGTCACATCTATCCCATATATACACCTCTTTGGAAACAAGCATATACTGACATTTTACTCAAAAAGACAAGTCAAAAGTGGTTAAACAAAAATTTTATTTTACACATTTCCTTGCCCTACCAACCTTCGGTGATGAGCTTGCGTCTCTTACTAGTGACGTAGGGTTGGGAAAGGATGGAAATGCCCTTACTCGCCTATACCTTGCCCACGGTGATAAACCCACACTTCTTACTAGTAGCATGGGGCAAAGTGTAGGGGGTCCTCTAGACAATGCAAACATTAAAAGGTCATAAACAAACTATTCAAACTTTGAGTCAAAAACGAATGAATCAGATGCTCAAAATTCCAAGAGAGTTAAAAATCCTAAAAACCAGATTTTGTCTACTATGTGGCCATCTACGGGTCTAAGTCTAGATAAACCGCAAAGCAAGTTACATCCAAAACTATGAAGTCATTCGGGTGGAGTAAGCTTGTAGTTTTCAATTTGGTTCCACCAAAGCTTTGTCTATCTTTCATCACTATCGTTTCACCATATTTCATAACTTGCGCCCTTCTTGGCTCTTGGTGATGAGCCCTCGCATCCTACTGGTTGCGTGGAGTTAGGAGTGGGGCAAGTTAATCTATTCATCATACTGGTTATTTTCATCACTTTGCCAAAACAAACATGAGGTATCCAAATTGCTCACAGAAGCTAAGATTTAAGATCACAATATATCTACAATATCATGTATCAGCATCATGAAACACAAAAAGAAAGCAAGCATTCGCATCATCTGTTCTCCATTGCATACATTCTAGAAAGCATATAAAACATACATCGTAGTATACACAAAGCAGCTAGAAATAGAAAGGACAAACGAGAATGACAAGCTTTTGATCTAAAATCAATGCATATATATAAATAATCAATATACAATGCCATCATGCTCTAGGCATGGTCAAAACGCTCAAAGAGCCCGTGATATACAAAAGAATCTATAGTACAAAATACAAGGGCCAAGTCGCCTCTCAACCCCTACGCGACCCCTCCGAGGGTGCGCGCCCTCGCCTAGGACTCCGGCTATGCCAGCGCTCTGAATGCATGGAGGGCTCAGGGTCTCGAGGAGCAGCCGCGGTCTCACCACGAGAATGGCTCCTCATAAGACGCTCGGCTGTCCTATAGCCTCGCCAACTCTGTACGGAGAGTCGACACCATCCTGGCCACGTGCCAAATGGGAGCAAAGACGTCGGTATGCCTACCGGCTGCTGAAGGCTCCCCGGCATCTACAGATAGCTCCGCACGGGTCCTATCCATTGGGATCATTAGAGAATCGGACATACCCTATGGATTAGATCCGCCACTCGGCGACAGTCTCTAAAAACAAAGAAGAAGAACAAATTAGAAACTAGGCAAGAGGCTAAAATATACAAAATACAAATATAAGGAGAGATAGCGATTAAAACAAGTCCTAAATCAAACTAACACCGAAAGAGGAGAGGATGACTTACTCGGATCGCCGAGCCTCCAAGATGGATCGGGGCCGGCACCCGCCGCGGATGCCGCTGCCGACCGTGGAGCTGCTCACAGCAGGGGGCAACATGTCGCCCCAAAATCGACTCATCCTCTCCACCATGGCCCTGGGAGAGTGGCTCCTCTGAAGCTAGAGTCTCTCTCTCTACACTCTGCTCCTCCCTCTCTGCCTGCATAATATCCTGAGTGTCATGCCACTCAGGATCGCTGTCATCCGTCTGCTCCTCTGACCCTCCCTCTGTGGACTCCTCAGAATCGAGTCAATATCTATAGGGTCATCGCTGCTATGAGCAGGACCCGCATGATATCAAGTAAAGGTGCCCGAGGCGCACCAGCTCTCCCTCTGGCCCGAACAATCCCCCTGGCTGCAATAGGAATACCAGGAGTGACCACTGTCCAACCACGGCCTCTAGGCCCCCCTCTAGCCTCCCGGACTGATCTATAGACTGGTGCCACTGGAGGAAGCATGCCCACATATGGGAGGCCGAACTGCTGAGGGACCCTGCCGAAAGGATGTACCTCCACCCGTCCCACACGGTCAATAAGCTGCCCTGTGGTGGAGCAAGAGATCAATGTGAGAGCCTCCTCTCCCCAAATGCCGGCCATGAGCTGGTACGGTATGGCCTCCATATCTGCTGTGGTGAGGGAAGCTACTGGCTGGTGAGGTGCTCTAAGCACCGACATATCTGACCATCTGGCTGCCCTCACAGCCCCAGGATCTGCCACCTCCACGCCTCTGCCATAGGGAATGAAGCGCTCATACACCCAACTCATAACTAGAGTAGGGTGGCTCAAAGACTGTCCCTGTAAACGGACCACCCTGTATAAGTCGTGATAAGTGGTCCCCAAAATATCTGCGCCCGTGCGTATATCCGACCATGCCCTCTATCTATCTGCAATGATGGGGGCCCAAGATATAACAATGTATCCCCCCTTATCCCCGATCAGTCTCGAGGCAAGGATCCCCATGATGGCTCACCGAAATACGGGGATGGGCAAAGAAGGAATGGATCTGACTCTCACTCCCTTCTTCGGCCCCGTGGAGATAGCTGCATCCCCCATGTAGCCTGCCCACTGTGCAATCTGTGCTCTGGACCCAGCTGTCTCCAGTGTGAGCCTCCTCCCGATGATCGGGACCCCCAGGATACGGTAAACATCCTCCAAAGTGATGGTCCACTCACCGCGGACCCCTGGCAGTCGGAAAGTGTTCCGATCTGCATCCCAATAAGAAAATAAGTCACAAAGGATGTGACTAGATGGCGTAACATGGGGCACACGTGATATACGCAATATGCCGGCCCTCTGCAACGTGTCCTCCTCGTCTGGCGAAAGGGCATCCAATACCCCGGGCAACCAATCACACTCTCTCTCCCGGCTCCATCTAATGTACTCCTCCCTCGCCTGCATACACCCAAAAACACACAAAACAGAGCAAGTTAGTATCTAATCAATGCAGGGAGAATCATAAAAACATACAGAAATGCAAGAAAATATAAGTATAAGTCTCCAAAACAAGCTCTTTTGCATTTTGTGCAAAACCGCCGCCCTGAGCAGGGAGGCGGTTTTGTAACCGCCGCCTTAAAGGCGGCATCTCAGAACCGCCGCCCGATCGGGCGCGGTCATGTAACCGCCACCACCGCCGGGCGGCGGTCGCGGTCCGAAAACCCGCGTGGGTTTTAACCCTAAAAATCTAAAAAAAACGCAAAAATAGACCATTTTAACTAAAAAGGAGCCTACCCAGTAGGCGCCCCCCCTAGATGGACCTTTTGAACCAAACATTTTCAAAAATAACCCCCCCATTACAAATAATTTGCCATTTCAAATTTGAAGGGGGAAAAATGCAAAATTGAAGAAAACCAACCTGTGATCTCGCGGGGTGGCGTTCCGCACGTGGAGGCATGATCACGATCTCACTGCGGACGTTTCGACTATACTCACAGAAACCATCATCATGGATCCCGAGCTCAAAATCGATCAAATCAACTCGCGCAAATGAATAGGAAAATGGGCCCACTTTCATATATATATTGTTCTATTTCGTCTTAAAATGACTTTTTCGCAGGTTTGGAGCGCTGACGGAGGTAAGTTCCTATCCCCGCACAAATGGTACGTCCTCTTTCCCTGTTATTTTAGTGTTTGTTTTCCAAATTATTGTATCTATCTGCACTTGAGTTCTCTTTTCATTTTGCAGGTAGCGGGAATTTTGGATGGCGTCATTTCGACACACGGACGTGTAAGGTATAACTTCTAACTCCCCATTTCGGGACTGCCATACTCGGACCCACCGTTTTATGCCTCTTCATGGCTAAAACACTTCTCCGAGGGGGCAATATGTACATACCCAAAATTGTAAGGTACTGTACTACCAGAACAGTGTAACAAGTGCCCCAATGATGATACAGGTCTCCTCGCAAGGTGTTCGGGATCCGAAAAATCCCTCGGAGTATGCGTTAACATCCCGCATGCCCCGCTTAGCCCCCGCGCCCTTTGTTTTCCCCTTTTTCCCTCTTTCCTTGGCCTCTTGACCTTCAGGATGAAACCACCGCCACGAACAGGCGGCGGTCCTCGTAACCGCCGCCTTGCTCGGGCGCGGTCCCTGTGCGCATTTTCCATAACGCTCTTTTGATGCGACCCGCGTGAAATATCACGTTTCACCAGCTTTTCTTCGCCGACTTGAGCATGCATTAATGTTTTTGGTCCCCTGGAACAGTGTTTTTCCTTTGTTTATTGTTTAGGAGTTCAATTTGGTTTTGGTTTTGAGAGTTGGAATTTATAAATGCATGGTTTGTGTACATGCAAATGGTCTGATTTTGGTCTAAATTTTGGCTGAGTTTGTGTGAAGAATTTGAGCTGGAGTTTTGATCACCATTTTTCCTTGTTAGAGTCTTCTGGTTTTTAGTATTTTGGTTAGCTTGCTTAGGATTGATAGCATAGTTTACTTCATACTTGGTTTAGCATTGCTCAGCTGTTGGTAAGCCACAGACCCATCTTGTGCAGGTAGTGTTGTTGCTCCATCCAATCCGGTTAGAAGCTTGCCTCTGAATTCCTTTTGCTGTAAATTTGTTTTACTGTGACTTAGAGTTCTTAGTTCAATTCATTGTATACCTGGTTAGCTTTATTCAGCTGTTGGTAAGCCACATATCCAACTTGTGCAAGTAGTGTCTTTATTTTGGGAACAAAATAGCTTAGGAAGCCATTAAAGTTACAGGTTTTTCTCTTCGTATAGGATAGTCAAAGGTTCTGGTTGGTTCACGTTGCATGACTCGCAGTAAAATCCCGCTAGGAATCGCATAAGCCAAGCTCTGTACTCTTGCGCTATCCCTCTCCTACTCGCATTCTCGGTCTGCATTCTGAGCTGTCCTTGTCCCAAAATCTACTCCTATCGGTGCTTGCTTGCAGACACGCTTTTACGGATCCAAGTGAACATGAAAGAACGAGAAGATCATACTGAGGGGACGAGATCACATACACCATCGGATTCGCCACTGTTCTGCGAAGTCCAGGTTTTAAATTTCAAAGTTCTAGTCAGATTTATATCAAATAGAGTAGTTAATCGCTTTATTTCATTTCATTCTATTCTCGATATTGCCAGGGAAGCTGTGGGGATTGATAGTTTCTGAGAAACTATGATTCACTCCTCACTTCTGAGGTAGGATCGAGAATCTTGCAGGTAGATTAGACAGGCTATCATATTTATTTAGAATAATTCTACAAATTGCACAGGCAAATAACCACACTCGGTTATCTTGTCTGTTTTAAATTATTGTTTAGTTATTATTTCTAGATACGCTTAAAATAGTTTGTTTTCCTTAGAATTGTTAGAATATTTCTTATAAAGATAAAGGTTATATATGTTAGATTTATTTCACATAGTTAGAATTTATTTCATTACAGTTAGATTACATTTTGTTTTGTATGACAATCACGGGACCTCAAGAGCCCGGGAATATATATTTAAACCGATTGTGCCTCAACCAAACCTAGCCACAAAGAATAGTTGACATAGACCAAAATCTTAGGATACAAGTATTCCGAACAACCACAGATCTACAACTGATCAGCTCACAGTTAAGAGGATTAAACATAGAAGACGACCAAGCACATGCGTCTTGGTCAAGTCAGCCAAACTACAAATTACCCTAGAAAATATCCACATGACTGTAGAAGGGCTCAAAAGAGGACAAATATTCGGGTGTGATCCTTTAGTTCCACAGCCAGACGCTGGAGACACCCTCGTAGACATAGATACCAGCTTAAGAATCCAAGTTGCTAGAACACCTGTGAGGTATTCTGAGAAAATCACACAACTGCTGATTCTAAACATAGAAGCTGAGAAAGCATACGATTACTGGATACTAGGGATTAGAACTTGATCTCACGTATGACCATAACAGGACCACAACAACAGAGAGTATACGGTTGTGATCCACAAACCCCACAGCCCAACGAGTCCACAGGTCAATCCGATATAGACGCTAGCCTACGTACTTTGGTATTCAGGTCTACCCCAATTCCACCTATCATCATCCAACAGTTATCCCTACTGGACATAACAGCTAACGAAGCTAGAGAATTCTGGACTAGGCCAGAGAATCGTCCATAGAGTTGACTATATTCACCATATGACCCTATCAGGAGAAATACACGAAACCATCCCGGGTCATTTCCCACGTATTCCACAACCCATAGATCAAATCACGCCAGAGCTCGATATTGATTGGAGCCTTCGAGCAGTCATCCTTGCTGATCGATCTATCACACCGGTCCAGGTTAGAAGGGCCTTCTTTGCCTTAGATTCGCAGATTCCATTAGTGCATGTTGAAGATATTAGATTGCCTAACTAGTCTATCCGTATACTACTTGTATTCCATCCCCACCACTGTCTCCTGCACGACCTCGGGAGGTCAGTCACGCGGAACTTTTCCGACGTACGCCTTCCATGTTGTGCAATCACACTGGATGCCCAAACATCAACCTAGAAGCCCGATCAACATTAAGGGTGTTGTGATCCCACAACAACAATTTTGGCACGCCCGATGGGACCTAGAGGTCTCATTTTTATTGCAACAAAGTTGATGTGCATCTGCTGCAATTTTCTTGCTTAAAAAGAGCTATTATTTGCATATCTGGCGACTCCAAGGGGAAGAATCAACTGGTTTCAACAGTGCAGGCCTGAAAACTCATGAGAAGAGTCACCACAAGGTCAAGAGTTGGAGAAGAAGAAGTGTTGTTTGAATATCTGCAATTATCCCCAAGAAGAAGGAAAAGAGGAAGAAGGACTCAAAGGTCTCCATCTCCACCAAACAGAACTCTCTCAACTCCTCCACCTGGTAGGCCTTTCATTTAGTCAACAAGGGTTTTAAGACCAATTAGAATGGCACAAAACAACCCCTATGTCAACTTCACAGGCAGCAGCCCACTTGCCCTCAATGCACAACATCCAATTCCTATTGCAGCCTTGAAGAACATTCCCTACTTCACTGGAGAAAATCAGACTACTCCAGGTGATCATGTTAAAGACATTGCCAACCTTTGTGCAATCCATGAAATCAATGAGATGCAAGTGGCTGTCAAGTTACTGGCATCTTCATTCAAGGGTAAAGCATTGCAATGGTTTAGAAGCCTTGGAGCTGGTTCTATCACAAATTGGAATCAGCTATGTATAGCACTTCATGAGCAATTTGGATTTTAGAGCAGCTAACAACCATCAAGAGAGCTCCCAATGAGCAGCTGACCAATTTCAACTTCAGATTTCAAAAGACTTGGGAGAGAATTCCAGTGGCAGTCAGGCCAACAGCAGAAGGTGCTTTTCTCTAATATCTCACAGCTCTAAATTTTGATATTTCTATGTTAATTCAGTCCATGGGAGGCATAACTATCCCTATGGCTTATAGCATTGCCATTAGGGCTGAAAATTGTTTGATCCAAGCTAGCAAACTTGCCCCTAGACCTCCCATGTCATTGTTTCCAAGTTTAGAGAGTCCAAACACCAATCAAGCACCTAATTTGGCTCCTTCTCCCACTCCTAGAAATCAGAGTTCAAATGAAGCTTCCACTTCATCTCCAAGTGCCCCAAATGAGCTTCAAGAAGTCATGAAACAATTGCAGAACCTAGGCAATGAGTTGGTTACTCTCAAAAGGCAACAAGCCCAAGGTTTTAGACCTTCCCCAAGCTCAACCTAACAGCAGCAGCCATACCAACTACAAAGGCCACCTAATCCAGCTTGCAAATATGAATCAAACAAGGCCTCCTGCCAATAGACCATTTCAGCCCTATAACCCCAATGCCATATCTGCCTCTAAGGCATTGGTGCCAACACAAAACAACATTGCTTAGGAGTATGACTGGTGTTTTCCATGCAATGAGCCTCATAACCAATCCATGTGCTTCATTGGTGGTTTGAATCAAGCATTAATGGTGACAACTACGGTGTGGGAGGGTGAGGGTAGTCAAGGAAACAGCCAACAACAAGAAACATTCCAACAAAGAATCAGCCCCGAATGACACCACATTGGTAAATTGGCAAGCGAAGATTTATGTGGCATGAATCAGCGCTTTCTCAAGGTGCTTCAGCCAACACAAGGTCGAAGAGGAGGAATTTGAGTGAAGAAAAGCCATTAGCCCCAACCAATCCACAACCTTCCATGGTTCCACAAGTGGTTGGCAAACAGAATCCAATTTCAAATGCACAAGGGCAGCCAAAAACAGCTCCTAGACCAACTCAAATACCAGTTGTTGCTGCCCACATGCAAGGAGTGAATGTGTAAACCAATGGACAACAAAGAGATCCTTCATCACCATTCAATATCATTGATCAGATGAAGAAGACAAACATTAATATATCAATGTGGGAATCCCTATCTATCCTGTGCCAAAGAGATCTGCTGCAAGCTGCCATGAAGGATGGCTAACTTCAAATCAGCAAGTTCAGGTGCAAGATAAAGTGCTTACAAATGCTGCCTGACTGAGGAAAATCATGGAGGACAAAGAGGTAAAATGTTGAAGCCCCCTCCTTTCTATGTTTCATTAATCATTGGAAATCAGCTAGTGCACAATTACATGATAGACTCAGGGCAAGTAGCTCAAGAATGCCTAAACAAATAGGCCGATCAGCTAGGGCTTTAGTATGAAACAACATCCAAAGGGGTAGTGCAGCTAGATGGGACAGCGTGCAATAGTTGGAGTGATTAGAAACTTGAGTCTTACCTTGCATGCATGTCCAAACGTTGTTGTTTTACAAGATGTATCAGTCATAGACCTTCCACCACTCTTTGCCCTATGTTTGTCAAGGGACTTCACAGCCAAGATTGGGGGATATTTGTCTGTTGATTGGTCACACATGTTGTTCAGAATGAGGTATGGAACCAAAGCCACAATCAGGTCTGAACCTATTGCAAACTTTCACATTGAGCCTTACACTCCAAGTCAGATTAATGCCAATTGCTTAGCATTTGATCAAGAAGATCACCCAAGCACTGATGAGGCTGACACCAAGGTTGGAAGCATCCTGGATCTAACTCTTGATGAATGGGAAAACAAGATACATGCTTTTGATCCTTATCAAGAAGTGGAAGAATCTGAGCTAGGGGTCTATTGCATACACGAAGAAAATCAGCCTATTCCTAGCATCACCAAGCCAAACCACAAAGATGAAAATGAGGTATGGCAGCTGTTTTTTGATGGATCAAGGAGTAGACAAGGTGCAGGAGGTGGAGCTATGCTTGTTTCACCTCAAGGAATAAAGTACTATTTAGCTTTTAGATTTCAGTTTACATGCTCCAATAACACTACTCGAATATGAAGCCTTGGTGCAAGGGATGCATTGGGCAATAAAGAAGAAAATAAAGAACTTGCAAGTCTTTGGTGACAAAATGAATTGATTGTAAATCAAGTCAAGGGACAACATGCTGCTAAGAATGATCTACTCATGTGCTACAAGAACAGGTGTGGGACCTCATGGAAGATTTTAAGGGTTTTGGCATCAAATCCATCACTAGGAAAGAGAATCAAGTCTGTTGAAAGGCTTGCAGCGGTAGGGGGTAGCCTTTGACATTGTGGAAAGCATTCAACAAGACAAGGTACAACCAAACATCCACGTGATTGTGAGGCCTTCAAAGATGCCCAGAATAACAATGTCAGGTTAGCAAGTGTTTGAAAATGACCAAGAAATCATCCATTTCTTGAAGAAGAAGTGAGTTCTCACCAAGAATCAACTAAAAATTGGAATAGCGAGTATGGTGACCAAGTGGTACAGTGAGAACTAACACACTATCCAAGGGACTTATCACCTTGGAGTCCATTTTTAACCCCAATGATCAGTTTAGAAAGGAGAAAGCAAACATTCAGGTCAAGAGAGAGGATTCAGTATCCATCTTGGTAGAAGAGAACAAACCATTGCAAATTGGAAGGATGACAACTGAACAAGAAAGGTATGAGTTCATACAACTGTGTCAAGAGTTCCCTAACGTGTTTGCTTGGAGCTATGAAGACTTGAAAGGTTTCAATCCCAACTTAGCTCAGCATACCATCGAATTGGATCCAAATACTAAGCCTGTCAGGCAGAAACAAAGACCAGTCAATCCACACATGGAGCCTCTCATGAGGAAATAATTGGACAAGCTGATTGAGTCAAGGATCATATTCCCAATCAAGCATTCTAGTTGGGTTGCCAACTTAGTTCCAGTCAGAAAGAAGAGTGGAGAGATCAGATTGTGTGTTGACTTTAGAGACTTGAATAGAGCCTCTCTCAAGGACCATTACCCACTCCCTTCCATGGAGAAAATCTTGCAAGTTGTGGCTGGCTCCGAGAGGTTTTCACTACTTGATGGCTACTCGTGTTACAATCGATTATGGTGAAGGAAGAGGACCGAGTTCAAGACAGCCTTCACAACCAAATGGGGAACTTTTACATACAGGAAAATGCCATTTAGGGTGTCCAATGCTGGTGCTACCTTCCAAAGGGCAATGGATATGGCATTCAAAGGTTTGATTAACAACGTGGTGCTGATTTACCTTGATGATATCACTTTTTTTCAAAAATGTAGCAGACCACCTCTCTCATTTGAGACAAGTCTTCATGAGGTGCAGGAGATTTGGAGTGTCTTTGAATCCTAAGAAGTGTATCTTTCTTGCACATGAAGGAAAGCTCCTTGGCCATATTGTCTCCAAATAAGGATTAGCAATTGATCCAGAGAGGGTTGAAGCCATAAGAGCACTACCATTGCCAAGCCATAAGAAAGCCCTTCAGAGTTTCTTGGGAAGGATAAACTTTGTTCGGAGGTTTGTCCCAGATTTTGCAGCCCTTGTCAAGCCCATCACCAAAATGTTAAAGAAGAGCATGGCTTTCAAGTGGACAGCAGAAGGCAAGGAGAGTTTTGAAGCAATCAAAGAAGCCATCTCTCAAGCACCAACTCTCATCAACCCAGACTTCTCCAAGGATTTCATCCTCTATGCATTCGGAGGTGATGACACTATTTCTGCCATTTTGGTACAGCAGAACAAGGATAATGATGAGCAGCCAATTGCCTTCTTCAGCTGGAGCCTAGATGACTATGAGGTGAGGTAATCTTTTATTGAGAAGCATGTACTTGCAGTAATCAGAAGCTTGAAGAAATTCAAGCATTTAATCTCAAACAACAAGGTCCAGTTGCTGGTCTCGCATGCTGGGGTTAAGGACTTCCTCCTCAACAAGGATTTGAATGAGAAAAGGGTAGGTTGGATCACCCGTGTCATGGAGTATGACATTGAGATCAAGATCACCAAGATGGTAAGAGGGAAAGGATTGTGTGAGCAGCTAGTTTTGGGAAGCAAGAAGAAGTATGCAATGAAGAAAACGCTGTTTTGACAGATCTAGGACAGCCAGAATTCCAAGTGGTAATCGAGAAGAAGACGATGCTACCCCCACTTCTTGCTGGACCCAAGGTATTATACACTTCCTAGGCACAGCCTATGCCCTCCGGAGATGAACAAGACCCAAAGGAGACACTTCAGATTGTAGGCTGTCCCGTATGCCATTTTGATGGGGTTTTGTTCAAGAAAAATGTGAATGGAGTGTTCTTTGAGATGCGTGCATTAGCACAAATCAGATTCAAAGGGTGTTGGAAGAGTTTCATGGTGGACCAGCTGGTGGTCATTTTGCACCAAGAGTGACAGCTCTAAAAATCATGAAGGCCGGCTATTATTGGCCTAAAATCTTCAGTGATTGCTATGCATGGATCAAGAGGTGTAAGAATTGTGCATTCTTCACAGGAAAAGAGAGACTTACTGCCCTTCCATTACATCCAATTTCAGTTGACCAACCATTCATGCAATGGGGTTTGGACTTCATTGGAGTCATTAATCCCAATTCAAGCCAAGGGCACAAATGGATTTTGATAGCCACAGACTACTTCACCAAATGGACAAGCGATAGCACTCAAAGAGGCAAATGAGTCTAGCATCTTAGACTTTTATGAGGGGATAACAACCAGATTTGGTGTACCTGCTACAATAATCTCTGATAATGCATTGGAATTCATTGGATCTAAGGTGACTAAGTGGGCTATCAAGAACGGTATTTACCTAAGCACTTCATCAAACTATTACCCTCAAGGTAATGGCCAGGCCGAGTCTATAAACAAGAACTTGTTGAGGATCATTAGGAGGACTCTTGACGAGAATCAGAGGTCTTGGCATACCAAACTGAAATTAGCCTTATGGGCTGATAGGATAACTCCCAAAAGATCCACAGGTAACTCTCCATTCAGGCTTGTCTATGGAAGAGAGGCAATCTTGCCCATGTCACTTGAGTTGCCAACATTGGAACTCATGAAGCAGCTAGAGTTGCTTGAATTTGAGCCCATGGAGGTGAGGTATGCAGAGTTGATGGAGCTGTAAGATATCATACATCAGACATCCCAAGCAATGGAAAAGGATCAAGCATTGATCAAGAAGACCTTTGATAGGAAGGCCAAGGATAGATCCTTCCGAGTTGGAGATCTAGTGTTGAAATGGGATGTGGATAGAGCAAAACCGGGAAGGCATTCAAAATTTGATGCCATTTGGAGTGGCCCATACATGGTCATGAAATGCAAGAACAACAATTCTTTCCAATTGGCCTCATTGGATGGTGAAGAACTGTAGATTCTAGTAAATGGAATCTATCTCAAGCGTTGCTTCTAAAGGGAAATTCACTACCTTGTAAATATTAGATTAGATTTTCATTCCTCCAAGTGCTTGTGCACATTGTTTTGTTGTAGGTTAGTTTTGTTTTCCCTAAGTGCTTTGGCACAGCTTGCTGTCCATGGAGATGTTTTGCAGCCCTTGCTCCCCTCAGGAGATATTTCATCTTCCTCCTTACACATTCTAAGTCAGTTGGGGTTTTAAATAGAATATCTGATGACTCCATGCCCAATGGACTACTTCAGGCAACTGGTATCTTCTACCTAGCAGGCAGGTAACCCCTCTGAGTCGCCAAATTGTTATCCAAAATTCACCCCCCAGGGTAAATTTGATAACATGCATCAGAATACTCAAGTCCCAGGCAAATAGATTGATTCAAGGCAAAAAATCATGTTTCTGGGGTCCCCTCGGTTTTTTTCTAACTCTCCTATCCAAGGAGAAAGGAGCAAGTTCTAAAAAGGGTGAAAAAGCTACAAAAACAAGCTTGGGCCAGAAAAAATCATGAAGATCGGCTAAGTCCTAGTCCTCACAGCAGTTGGGACAGTTGGGACATCGGGGCGCGAACCGGCCGAAAAGCCTCCAGGCGGTCCGCGTAGCAAAGGGACATCCGGGCCATGGGGATACGGGGGACGCGAAAGGGTGAACCGGCCGAAGGTAAAAACAAAATTGACTAACTACTAAGTGGAACAGGCTGGGACATCTGGGCCGTGAGGACGCGAAGGACGTGAACCACCCGGATCGGCCGAAACAGAGAACTTTCACACTGGGATAGTTGGGACATAGGGACGTGTGGGACGCGAAAGCCGAAGGAGCCGAGAGCCAATCAAATCACGCCACGTGTCTTCACCTCAAAGAGGGATAGGGAAGCCCGAATCGGGCGGATCAGAGGAATTTTCCCAGACAATTTGGCACAACCGGGCCAAAGGGACATGAGGGACGCGAAAACCCGCCCGCCTGCAGATTTAATCAGGAAACGCCACGTGTCACAAGGGAAAATGTCCAAAATTTCAAAGGGCAAGGTTTGAAGCGTTGGCCTGAGCTAATAAAAAGAGGACACGTGTCCTAAGGAGAAGGGGAGTGTAGAGCTCGGGAGGAATTAGAGAATTTGGCAAAAATTTTGGCCAAAAACTAAAAGGTAAAGGATGACCCCGCGCCCCTGTCCTCCAACCAGATCATGCCATGTGTCCCAAGTGGTGGGGATGCGGGGAAAAAATGGGAAATTTTCCAAAATTACAAAAAGTCAAAACTTTCAAGGAAAACCCATGGGTAAGGGAAGGAGAGAGAATTGCTCATCCAATCAGCCCCGACACGTGTCGTCCAGGTGGCGGAGCGCGGGAAAAAATTTCAAAACCCATTTTTGCCTGTTTTGTGCCCTAAATCTTCAGATCGCCATATCTTTCGATCTAGAGCTCGGATTTGCACATTCTTTATATCATTGGAAAGCTTATAAAATTCTCTACATGATTCTCGAGGTCAATCTTGAATTTTGGTTTAGTCTGGAGAGAAAGTTAAGAAACGGCTCTGATGCATGTTCATGGCCAGAAGTGACATTTCAGCGACCAAATTTAATACAGAATGGGTCGCATTCTCCTCCAATTTGGTCAAAAATGGCAGGGTATGGGTTTGTAAGGTCCTCCATGCTAATTTAATGCATTTGCAGTCAATGAGGAATGGGCTCCCATGTTTTGTACATTTTCTCTCTCCTGGGCTCGACCCATGCAATGTAAAAGCCAGATTTGGCTCATTTCTAAAGAGGTGGAACACTTTTGGGCATAGCAGACTTCTTCTTTCACCTCCAGCAAGTGATTGTTGCAAGAATCAGACCTCTTCAAAGACTGTAATAGTTTTCTACCTCTCTGAGGTTGTAATGCAGTGGTTTTGACATTGGAAATGATAATGCAAGCTTTGTGAATGGGTTTCAGTCCTTTGTTTGTATTATTTACTTCATTTCAGATCCTAAATTATATCTTATCAGCCTGTGTATGATTTTATGTTGCAATATTTGGTTTGTGTCTATTTGCATGACAAAAATATTCACCACTCCTTTTGGTGCATCACCATCTTTAGTTAGTTTCAATTTTTGCACTTTTATCCCTGTCTCCTTGCAATTTAGAGTAGGATTAGGATCTGAACCTCTATAGTTGTGCAAATATAGATCTAAATCAAAGGAGTTTGAGGAACCAGCCTCTAGTCTGGAGATTCCTCTCTCGCCACAAGTCCCACACTTGGAGAGAGGTTTCTACATTGTGCAATCACACTGGATGCCTGAAACATCAACCTAGAAGCCTTGATCAACATCCGTGGTGCTTTGTGATCCCATGCAACAACGGTAAAGTCAAGAAACCTTGCCCGAATAGTGAGCAGAAAGTTCTTGACAAGTTTTCCCTTGGTCCGGTGGAATTTCACATTCCTAAAAAGAACTCCAGTTGGAATAGGCCTAGGGGAAATGTTGTTAAGTTAAATTTTTATGGAGCCTCAAAAGGGAATCCAAGTCCTGTTGGGGAGGGGCAATTCTAAGGAATAGTGAAGGAGATTGGTTGTTTGCCTACGCGGGTCCTTTAGGTCACCAAACCAACAACATGGTGGAAGCTAGAGCTCTTCTTTGGGGGTATTACTGGCTAAAGAAAAAGGCTTCAAGGACATCCAGATCGAAGGTTACTCTCTCTTCTTAATTAATTCCCTCAATAATCATGGTTCTATTAATTGGGCCATTAGTAATATCCTCAATGATGTGAAGGAAACTTCAATTTTTTTAATAACATTTCTTATAATCATACCTTACCTCAAGGGAGCAAATGTGTGGATAAGATGGCCAATTATGGAATCAATTGTAATGATTATAATATATGGTGTAAAGTTGATATATTACCCGTGAACATTAATGATATTATTAGTAGAGATAGAGGGCACTAATTTTTATAATGTTGACACGAGCAAGCCATGTGGCGGAAAGAACTTACTTAATATATTGTTTTTCAAGATTTATGCTAGTGTAAAAGAAGGTTATTCTTTGAATTTTAGTAGGAAACAAAAGAAGCTCAGTCTGGTGAAATTGGGGGGTGATAGGATTAGAGTTTAACCTGCTAGCCAAATCATTGAATCTTTTAATCAGCCTATGTGGAACAGGCATAGGATTGGGGGTTTCAATAATTTCATTACCAAATTACATTGTCACGAACCCTCCCTGTCTAAGGATTTTGGAAAAGATTGGAAAGAGTATAAGTTTTTTGTCAGAGGGATGGAAATTGAGGTGTCTAAGTCCTTGATTTCCCTGGCCACGGACATGAAAATGGACAGGTTTAAAATTTTTAAGGAAAGAACCCGTAGAGAACAGGAAATTGAGTTGTTCTCTATTGGCAAGGAAATATGTTCTTTCTTTATGGATGGTATTTCCAGGTCGTGCATTTTGGGTATTTGGAGAGAGGTGTTCCTTCAAATCATGAAGTACATCACCCTAGAAGGAAAATATAGAAAAATATATGCTCACCATTTGACCCTTCTAAACATGTTCCACCATAAGAACATGATGAGCATCCCCTTATTTTTGTTTATGTCTCTGACTAACTATTTGATGGATTTCTAGCAGGGAGAAAGTGGAGATGCCTCTACATGAAGGGCTCATTCTTCTGATGTTTGAAAATGGGAAACCTGCTCTATCCTCTTCCCTAAAAGAGCATGCAGATGAGGATGACCTCACTCTCACAAATTTCCTTACTAAGATGAAGGCCAAAAATGCAAAATTGTGGGGGAGGATTCTAGTAAAGATATGGGTGAGGATGGTCATGGGGAAGTGAGCACTTCGAGAAAAAGAGACCGAGAATGTAATTTAAATGGTTTCAATGATTTGAGCAGAAGGTCTAGTACGTAGAAGGTGTTCTTCACGTGATGGAAGAAACCAATGCTAGTCAAAGGAAAACAATGATGGATGTCATCAACGCTTCCAAGAAAATTGTCACTACTACGGTGAAGTCCAAGCGAGAAATTTCAGAGTTGGAGGACTAGGTCAAAAATCTAAGTGACGAGGATGGAAGGGATGGAGGAGGACTCTAAAAGAAGGAACTTTAACTAGCACATCGGTAGCTCCGAGGACGAGCTAGAGGATGATATTAATGAAAAAGGTGCTGAGGGTGATGTGATCAAAGATAACCATGATGGTAATAGTGGGGATCCCCAAAAAATTAACTTTTGGTTCCAAAATGTTGGTAGAATTTTGGTGAACTTCTGTTGTTTTGATGTTTTGGAGACTGTTTCTCCTTCTCTCTAGTTTCCCCACCTTATTACAAATTTTGGTTCTTAATTGTAAGAGTTAAGCATGTTTAACTCCTTTCTGGGACTTTTTCATTTCCTTCTTGCTTGTTGTTTTCTGTTCCTCCTCTTGTAATGGCCCCTGGGAGCTGATCCCTATTTTTTACCGTATCTAATAAAAAAGTATCCCTTATTTTTAATTTCTACTAGGGTTTCACAATCATCAATTGTGTATGGTAGTCTCACTCTGCCATTGAATACAATACTTATTGTGACAACGAATAAGCTAGACCCCACATCTCTACAATGGAGTGTATCTTTGGATGGATAAACTAGTCCCTCCGCAAATTTCACACCTTTGGATAGTAAATCCACATGTGCTCCTTCTTCAAAAATAGAGTTCATTTTCAACTGTATCCACAAATAAAAAGAGAAAATTAGTACAAAGAACACTTAAATATTTAACATTAGTGTGGAGAATTGAAATCACAATGAGAAAATAAAAATATACATCTTATATGAACATATTTAAAACCTCATTTAATCCAAATCTTTAAACATATAACAAATTTTTTTACACCCTTTAGATCCCGCTACTATGTGTATAATTTTATCCATAAACCACATAGTGTAGGGGAAAGATTAATATTTTTATAATGCACACAATCATTGGCTTATGCACATTCATTGGCTTCTTTCCCATACGGCTTTCAATAGTTCTATTACCCTAGCGGCCGGTATGACGTAATTATTTTTTACATGCTAAAATTCAAATATTGATTAGAATGGGAGGCTAGAAGTTGGCGATCACACTTCAATGTGTGAGTGGGCTCAATTCCAAGTTAGAAAAATTACACTTAGACTTGATAGTGATAGCTAATCATGGAGTAAGAGATTCGCCCCTCTCACATCCACCAAGTTTGATTCCTCGCAACAACGAAGTGCGATCCCTTACACATCAACGAGTGATTCCTTGCATGTCAAAGTGTGATCCCTCACCCGAAAAAGTATGTGCATTTTCAAGACGAAGTCCATATTCACACTTGGCCTTATATTTAGGGCCATTAATATTGTGTCGATGTAAATTGTTCATGTATTTAATTCTCTAATTGATTAGCTATGCTTATTTTATGGTATAGAGTTCAAGTTTTAGTCTTTATTTTATTAACGATGGTGGTATATGCTTTGATTCAATTATATGTATTAATTTTTTCTAATATTTTTATATCCTACATAATCTTTTAACAATATAAGTTTATTTTTAATAATTTATACTTTATTTGATTAACGATGGTGGTATATGCTTTGTTTCAATTATGTGTATTTAATTGTTTCTAAGCTTTTTATATCTTTGTTTTTAATAATTGTATATAATATTGAGTAGAAGTAACACATGCTACATAGTTTTTATTAATAATTCTCAATATTAAAGACTTAATTTCAATTAAATTTTGAAATTATGTCTCAAACAATGTCGAATTGTAGTTTTCCTACATTAAAAATTATATTATAAAAATGTTACCTTAATTTTAGATTGCATTACCGTGTGTATAATTTTATCCATAAACCTCATAGTGTAGGGGAAAGATTAATATTTTAAAATACAATAACAATTACTCTTTTTTGTAAGGTCAAATGTTACATAATTAATATTGCGCTTCCCTAAACATTAAATGGCAATTAAACCATGTAATGTAAGATCCGCCACTTGAGAGTATGTTTTTATTTTTTGTACTACATTTAATATTAAGTGGTACAATATTAAATTTTAATCCACACAAACTCTGCTAACATTTATATTTAATGCAATAAAATGGAAAACTATATACTCATTTTGAAGGCAACCACACCAAAACAAGGAGCACATACACAACTAGGGGAAGAACAGAGTTACAGAAAATTAAAAGAGGTAAAGCAATGTTATTTTATTTTGAAGGATTTCAATTTATACATCCATTTCAAAGCGGTTATAAATATTGTATTTGTTAGTAGGTAATTAACCAATTTTCAATGGTTCTCCACATGTTTTGATTATGTGATTTTACAAAGCGCAGGACTCCTTGTATATTTATTTTTAGAAAATGGAAAATAAAATTAAGTTTAGATAAAAAATGGAGTACGTAAATTGTTTCATTTTTGATTGTATATGTAACTAATAAATTTGCAGGACATGAAAATATCACCATTTTCCTTTTTTCATGTTTCGAATCACAAGTTTTCAAATCAACTCCAAGAAACTATGTAGACAATATGGTTTTTTAAACATAGAAAAGAAATTGCCATGTAAAGGAATTTTTTGTGCAAAACTTATATGGAAATAATGTCTCAAATTTGGAAGAGAATACAAGTGGCACAAAAAATTGGGTCCTTGCATTCCACATTCACAAATTGATCTAAATTCTCCATATAGTGTTGATGATGTCGATGATTCAAAATCAAAAGAAAATTTTTCAATAGCCCATGCATATGAAAGAGATAGAAATAAAGAGGAGCTGATGAAAGAATACAAAGAAGAGTTGTGGTCAAAATCTAATGTGAAAACATTTATTTCAAAATATGAAGAGGTGTATGAACATTTAAACCATGGATATATCGACAAGAAACATTGGGATAATATATCATATGCTTTGAATGAAGTCTATGGAAAAACATTCACTGGGAAGCAATGTAAATACAAGATGGATGGGTTGAAGAAAACCCTCAAGAAGGAGAAAAAATTGGAAAACACAACATTTCCAACACAATCAACATGGACTTTATATGAAGATATAGATCACATTACACAAAAAACATACAAGGTTATTGGTTCTAATGGAAAAGAGAGGGTTAATACAACCAATTATACTTCTAAAAAAGACATGAGAGGGAAATCAAAAATACCTTCTATCAACATTGAAAATTTGGAAGGAGCAAAGATAAAATCCACTTTGAATAAAAATAGAATTTAGAGAAAAATGTGAAGAGAAAAAGAAACTCTTATGGAGATTATAAAGAGGTAATAAAAATAGCATGCATCTATTGTGTCATACATTGAAAGAAATTGAGTAGGGAAGGCTTCAACAGGAGCGTGAAATAATGGAACAAGAGAGAAAGCTAATGGAGAAAATATTAGATGTACAACTTCAAGTCGCAAGTCTTTTTACCCAGGTAAATTACATATTTTTAACCTAAGTAATATAGTATTGCATCATTCATTCCATCTTAAAAGAAAAAAATTTCATGCATTGGAGTTAGCTAATACTTCTCTATTTTACATTCTTCCTTTTTGTTTCAGAACAATGCCAACGATCAACATCATGGGTGCCACCAAGATCATTGACACACACATCTAAAGATATTGTTTGTGTAACAAAATAATTTTAAAATGATGTTGGTAAACATGTATTTTTTTATTAAGGATAATATGATAATTCAATATATGAGACATCAATTGAACCACATATCACTGATAGTATATTCAAAGTATGGAATACTTATATACTCACTATGTAATTTAAAGATGATAAAATTGACATTGAGCATGTTGTTATTTTGATGATATTGTTGTTAATATTGATAATTTTTATGTGTGGCATATATGGTTAATATAGTGTTTACCCTAAAATTAATTAGCCATTAACCGAAAAAAGTAAAGATCATGTGAATTTGAAATATGTGTGCCATTTGATAGAAATTAATAAAGAAAATTATCATCAGGTGCGTGTCTTTTTTAATTCTTGTGCCGAAGAAAGTGGCGTTTGGAAGTGTCTATTCCATATAAATTATAGATTGACATTCATTAGTATATTTCAAGGACACTTAAATTTTGAAGCTTATGCAAGAACATTGGTGTAAGGGAAAAAATTGTAAGCATAATAATTCATTGGAAAATTAGATCACGGTTCGATTGGAAAATTCTAAGTTGTTTTCGTGAAGGTGTCAAAAATCGGTATGCATTATCACCTTTTCTCCTTCCAAATTTTTGAAATTCTATGTATGTAGAATATTATGTAGCCTTTTCAATGAAACCCTAATTTCTCTGCTTCCAGTAGTCGAATCTATCTATTCTTTAATGCTCTTTGAAAAACACTTCTCAACTAATAGGGTTTGACACCATTTTGTCATTCTTTTTCCGATCCCTAAATGATTTTCTAAATATGTGTGTACCCCACTTCTAAGTAATGTAAAACATGTTATGTGTATTTCTTCACAAGAGTATTGGGAAATGATTCGTAAAATACTTGAAATGGATATCGATGATTACTAGAAGTTAACAAAATGGGTGTTTCAAAAAGGCTGAGGAAAATACATTTTGCTCAGTTAGGGTTGTTAATCATTTAGGGATTTTGGACCGTTAGTGGCCAGTTTCTATAGACATTTCATTTTAAATTAAATTGTAGTAATGAAATAATGATAGTAACTTCTAGTAGATGAAATAGTAATAGTAACACAAATAATTGTTTGCTTGTTTACAGTAATTGTTTGATTACATAAGGAAATTGTTGGAAATAATTTAATAAAAACATATATGTGACTACCAAAGCGAAAATGCAAAGAGTTATGTCTGTGTAGGTTCCTCTTTAAAAATGAGTGAATTGGGAATTATAAAACCTAATATTTGAAAATTTAGAAAAAAAAAGATTTTGAATAATGTTTCACTTAGTTAATAGTTCTAGAAAGACATATACGCTATTCATAGATTAAAATTACAGGCTCTGGTTGTTTTAGTTAAATTAGCTAATGATATAACAACAGTAAAAATTATAAGATGTCATGGATTTTTTTTCTTAATGTGAAAATAAGCATATGGAAATAGGGAGATGTGATATCATGAAAAATTATGAGGTTTAATAATAAGGGAAATTATACATAGGGCGATCTGTATTTTCATATTAACACTACAAAGAGTGTGTTCATTATATTTATTAGAATTATACCATGGCCTTTGAGAATTCATTTAATAACTAATTATAGATCACCATCTCTTTTGAGATTTCATTTATAATTAAAATGTGGAATTTTTATCTTCCTTTCAATAACTTATAGTAAACAATATGAGAACTAGTTAAGGCTTGAACCCTAATGAGGGTATCTAGTGTAGTACTTGGCTCAAAAAAATTCATGGAACAAACTAATGAGAGATAAGAAATGTGTGACCCCTGAAAAAAACATGTAATGCAACTCTTTTCTTAGTTCAATAATAGATGTCCAATGAATGATGCCTTGCGAACAATAAGTTCAAAATATTTTGTCAATGCTAGATCATAATGACCGCTAAGCTTTTAAATATTTTTTTGTGTCTCACCTTAGAGACCACTAGGAACAAAATTTCATATGTGTTGACTACTCATTATGATATTTAATGACCTAGGAATAATAGTTATCATGTGAATAAAATCCTAGACATGACCAATCTCTAAATATTTCATTGTTGATCAACTTAGTGACCGATAGGATCTGAACTACATAAGACCTGAAGCCTCAAGAGTGATTATTTTGACAAAAATTTCTCATTGTTAGAATTTGAGGATTCTAATAAATATGGATTTAATCAACTTACATATTACATAATGTTACAATAAATATTTAAATAAAAATTACATAATAACATAAGTAAATAAAAACATACTTACAGAAATAAATAACACAGGTGACACATTATTTATAGTGGAAACCCCATTAGGGTAAAAACCACTTTGAAAATAATATTTTACTTCAGAGAACTTATTTTACATCCAATAAGATCACCTCCTCCTTTAAAACCCTATTTACCAAGGGTAAAACCAAATCACTTGATTTACACACCTTTGATATATTTCCTTAATATATCAAATGAGGACCTAAATTCCTTTTTATATAAGGTGATCGGGTATGTCTTTCGACCCACCTTTTCAACCTAAAATGGTTGACACATAAACCTAGGTTTATAATATTTAATATTAGAAATATAATCATTTCATGATATTAAATACTTAACCTAACGTTTATACCTAGGTTATCATATTTAATAATAGAAATATAAATATTTTATATTATTAAATATTAATGTATATATTAGTGATGGACCCATTTACATTAAGGGTTGGCTAGACCACTTAATCATTATGTTCCAACACTCCCCCTTAATATTAAGTGGGATAACATAACATATGCCAATGTATTACCTACCCGTGGTACACTACAAGATTTACAATCCTTAGACCATAAAGGTTTTAGGCTAGCATATCGGCTGAAGGAATTATAACATCTTCATCATACTCAATTTACATTTTGGTACAAAAAGATTTGGAATCCCAAAGATCATCCCATGATCAGTGGCTAAGTATGATTTGTGAGTTTTACATGTTCTCATAGGTTCTCATAAAAGGTTATTGAACCCAAGCATATAGGATCATTTTACAACCAAGGACCTCCTTAACAATATTCTTGTACTAGATATTTACCAGTAAACTCAATAACATTAAATATTTTACTAAAAACCACCTTTAATATCTTTCTACACTTCTTTCTAAAAAATAAGCCGAGGAGGTATACATTCCCGAAGGTCTTTTTACACTTGCCAGAAGGTATTTTTTATAGTTGCTCAAAAATATTTTACAAATTCCCGAAGGTATTTTTATAAAAACCAAGTTCCATTAGGAGGTGACATTGTCATGCACACTCCCCCTCAATGATAACTATGACCACCACTCCCTTGACTCTATCTCATCACTTTGCACCTTCTCACAAGTGAAGCGTATATGTATCTCAATGTTCTTCATCCTCTCGATGTTGATCTGGATTCTTAATTAAGAGTAATATAACTCTGACCATCACATAGAAGAGAACTACTTCTTTTAGCTTCCATTTTTATCTCTACCAATAGCCGTTAGAGCCACATGACTTCTTTACTTCTTTCATTGTACTTCTCTACCTCAATAGAAGAAATGGAGACTGTTGATTGTATTTTTTGTTCCAAGTAATGGTTCCTACACCAAAAAACTTAAACACATATCCAATATATTTTATAACACAACATCAGTATGGTTAGAATCACAAAATCCATATAAGATAGTATTTTCATTCTTAGTATAATGCAACCCATAATTGATTATTCCTTTCAAATATCTAAAAATTCTTTTTGCAAGATTTCAATGATCTCTAAAAAAAGGTTCTTGCATAAACCTTGAAGTAATTCCTATTGTATAGGAAATATTTGATCTAGTTATAGTTAGATAAATCAAACTATCAACTAACAACGTATATAAAATAGGATCAACATTTTTCATATGCAGATTTAGGATCAATATTTATTGAAAATTCTATTGAAGTAGAAAATGGTTTACAATCAATCATAAGAAACTTTTTCAATACAATGGTTGTATATTGTGTTTTTAAAAAGAAAAATAGAATAAAATAAAATCATACAAATAACATGATATGAGAGACCCAACTCATTCATTTCAAATTACTGCTTCAATTTCTCTTTAATCCTATGAATTAAATCTTAATTTTCACCAGACATAAGAAAATCATCAACATATATACATATAATGATAATATGCAAGCCTTATTTCTTAATGAATATATCATTGTTAAAAGAATAATTAACAAAACCTAACATTTTAAAGAAGAAAACAATTTTTGCATACCAAGCTCTAAGAGTGTGTTTTAAATCATACAAGGATTTCTCAACTTACAAACATAGTTTTCTATACCGTTTCATCAAATCCTTTAGGTTGAAACATTTTAACTTCTTATTTTAAATTGCAATTCAAAAAATATTTTTCTTATCCATTTAGTGGATTTCCCACTCAAATTGAGTGGCAATTGCAAATAAGGCCCTAATAGTACTCATTTTAGCTACGAAAAAATGTCTCAACATAATCAATACTAGGTTTTGAGTGAAAATTCTAGCAATAAGTCTAGATTTATGTTTGTTAATACCACCATCAACATTTATATTTTACTTTGTATATCCACCTAGACCCTATAATACTTTGCGGCTTAGGTTCATACAAGGTAATTAATGCATGGTACATATGATGGCTTCGGTTATTTTCCTAAGGTTAATAGGATTTGAACTTTCTAACATAGATTGAGCCCAATTTAATTTCTTATCTAGGAAGATAAGAGTTTCAGAAACATCTATAGCATCAAAACATCATCATGACCATTTACTAAATCAGAATCAAAACCATCATTTAGAAGTATTTAATGAAGTAACTTCAAGAGAAGAAGACAACACATGTAAACCTTTCACTATATTATATTTATACATTTCATATAAGATTCAATAATTAACATGTCCTAACCTTTCATGCCATAGTTTTGAATTATTCAAACTCTGAGATATAAAACAAGATGTAGAAGAGAAATCATCAAAAATATACAAACCATTTCTTTGAATTCCTTCAGCTATTATACTCTTATTACTATCCTCGATATACCAAGTATCCTTCATGCATGGATTCTAGTTATGTCCATACCTCTTTTAGATGTTTGATATTACCAATGTGTAGAAGGTACTCGTCGTCCACATTGCGCAAAATCGTAGAAAGAGCCTCCTATATTCGTTGCAATAATGCATTCATGTTATCTACAGTTGCTTGACGACCATTGGGAGAAACCTCAAATCCAGAAACAATTGTCTAGAGTTTCCTCACCATAAATTATGTTTTGACCCAAGTGTTGTAGTTGGTTTCATTCAGGATCTGAGTTTTGTCAAGATAGAAATAGTTAGACGTCATTATTTTCCTAAACACTAAAACACAACCCATTATAATATACAATGTGCCACAAAGTTAGATACATATTTATCGATAATAAAAACAACACTTTTAATAGAATCATATCTAAATTTCATAGATGTAAAGAAACTATTTGATCATAACTAATTATGTCATTACAATTCATTCGAATTAACCTCCTATAATCAAAATAATAACCCGTAATATAAAGGGCTCTATATTATACCCCATATTTATATTAAATTTTTTTGACCATATAGAAGTGAAGAAGAGACCCCTAAGAATTCATAACAACTTCAAATTTCAGAAAAAAAAATTAATGTAGACAAAAATCTGTCTAGCTTAAATTTGACATCTAAATGACCATCATAATGGCTTATTTTTTGATTTGTCGTGACAGTTATTTGACCGTCTATTTTAACACAGTGAAAGTTTCCTGTAACCTATGAGCTTAAATTTGACATCGAAATGACCGTCATATTGTCCTATGTTTGGTCTACTGTGACGGTCATTTGACCATCAAATTTAATGAAGTAAAAACTTGTGTATTTCCGTAATGTGAAATTCCATAATTTCATCTTCTCGTATAATATTAGGAAGTTTATTTTTTAATACATTATAATAACCTATTATAATTTATAATGTAAAAATATATGCACTATAAAAAAAGTATACGATTTATAGAATGTAAATAAAAAACAACATATAGTTCATAAAAATTATAAACTATAGTATATTGTTTTTATATAAAAAAGTACATAACCCTTATTAAAGGGGTTTAAAGGACATAGACCAAAAGTTAAAATAATTTTACCAAAAGTAGATTTATGAGAGTATAAATTAAACCGCATATTTTACGGAGGGGACAAGTAATTTTACCCAACCAATGAAATAAATTGAAATCCCTATTTTTATTAGATAAGGTAAAAATAGGGATCGGCTCCCAGGGGCCATTACAAGATGAGGAACAGAAAACAATGAGCAAGAAGGAAATGAAAAATTCCAAGAAAGGAGTTAAACATGCTTAACTCTTACAATTAAGAACCAAACTTTGTACCAAAGTGGGAAAACCAGAGAGAAGGAGAAACAGTCTCCAAAACTACAAAACAACGAAGTTCACCAAAAATTTTCCAACAGTCTAGAACCACTAGTTAATTTTTGGAGATCCCCCACTACTGCCATCGTGACTATCTTTGATCTCGTCACCCTTAACACCTTTGTCATTAATATCTTCCTCCAGCTCATCCTCGGAGCTACTAATGCACAAGTTAAAGTTCCTTCTTTTAGTTCCCTACTCCATCCCTTCTAGCCTGTCGCTTAGCTTTTTGACCTGGTCCTCCAGCTCAGAAAATTCTTCTTGGACTTCACCTGAGAAGTGACAATTTACTTAGAAGCATTGATGTCATCCATCATTGTTTCCCTTTGACTAGTATTGGTTTCTTCCATTGCCTCAAGTAACCCTTCTAAGTATCTTGGACCTTTACTGCTCAAATCCTTGAAACCCTTTAAATTACCATCCCGATTTTGTTTTCTTGAGGTGCTCGCTTCCCCATGACCATCCTCACCCTATCTTTACTAGAATCCTCCCCACAATTTTGCATTTGTCACCTTCATCTTAGTAAGTCAATGCATACGTTGATGAGGTCATCCTCATCTACCTTCTCTTTCGGGGAGAGGACAAAAGGTTTCCCATTTTCAAACATTAGAAGAATTATCCCTTCATACGAGGAATCTCCATTTTATCCTGTTGAAAGCTATCAAAGAGTTAGTCAGAGACATAAACAGAAAGAAGGGGATGCTCACCATGACCTTATGGAAGAACATATTCAGAAGGGTCATATGGTGAGTATATATTTTTCAGTGTTTTCCTTCTAGAGTGATGTACTTCATGATTTGAAGGAACACATCTCTCCAAATACCTGGAATACATGTCCTGGCAATACCATCCATAAATAAGAAACATATTTCCTTTTCAATGAAGAACAACTCAATTTTATGTTCTCTGGGGTTCTATCCTTAAAATTTTTAAGCCCATCCATTTTCATTTACGTGGCTAGGGCGATGGTGGACTCAGAAACCACAATTTCCATCCCTCTGACTTGAAACTTATCCTCTTTCCAAGCTTTTCCAAAATCCTTAGATAGGGAGGGGTTGTGACCATGTGAAATTACCGAAACCCCAATCCTAAGCTTGTTCCATAGAGGCTGATTAAAAGCTTGAATCTAAATTTGGCTAGCGGTTTCAACGCTAATCCTATCACCCCCATTTTCACAAAACTAAAGTTCTTCTGACGTTTACTACTAATTTTAAAAAAAAACCTTTCGCACTAGCAAAAATCATGGAGAACAAGATATTAAGTAATCATCCACTATAGGGCTCACTCATACCAACATTATAAAACTTACTATCCTTTATCTCTACTAATGATCTCATTAATATTCGTGGGTAATTTATCAACTTTACACCATATCTTATAATCATTATAAGTGATTCCATAATTGGCCATCTTATTTGGACATTTGTTCTCTTGATGTAAGGTATGATTATAAGAAATGCTATTAAAAAAATTTGAAGTTTCCTACACATCATTGAGGATATTTCTAATGGCCCAATTAATAGAACCTTGATTATTGAGGGCATTAATTAAGAGGAGAGAGTCACCTTCGATCGGATGTCCTTGAAGCCTTTTTCTTTAGCCAAAGAAAACCCCTCAAAAAAGATTTCTAGCTTTTGCCATGAAATCCATATTTTCATGAACCTTGTCTCCTCCCTTAATTTAATCTTAATCTTACCCCACACACATTTTAAACTATGGAAATATTGCAAAATATTTTATATAATTCTTAAGCTAAAAACTTTAAAACTTTTATGTGGCAATAACTACCAATATTTTGATAAATATTTACAACACTTCATGTGAGCCACCAATAAACTAGATTTCTTTTTTTTTTAAATATTCATTTATACCTGAGAATTCCACATTTATACCTGAGATATTATCTCATTTTATTATCCACTCCCACTCTTATATAAAAGAAAACCTTTAAATAAGTTTATTTATATAGTTTTTATAAACTATAAGATATAAATGAATGGGGCCGCCCCCTTACATGGATAATATAAATGGTTAGGGACACATGTTAGGTTTTATTTAATAAGTATTAAGATTTAAAAAGTAATCTCTTCATGGCTAAACAATAAACATGGGCCCCCTTACTAAAAAAAAAAGTAAGCACTTAGGTTTTTTTTTTTTTTTAAACATATATAAACCAAATCTAATAAAATTTATATTTTAAGTGGTTTAAACTAACCATATATATAAAATATGATTCAAACTTAGGTTTGTTTCTTTTTTTTTAAAACTATATATGCCTAGATTTATAAGTTAAGTTTAAATATGATTTAAACTTAGGCTTAGAATATGGTTTGTTGACTCTTCCCTCAATCCCATGTAATTTTAATATGGTTTAAGACTTTTAATATATAGTTTTTTTCAAAACTATATAAATTTTAATATGATGTTTATATAAATTATTATATAAACTTTATTCTATATTATATATATTTTATTTAAAAATAATAATATAGTTTTCAAATTATATAGGATATAGTTATAGATTAACTATAAACTATAGTTTTCTAAATCGAATCCTTTTAGAGGGGACCAAAGAACATGGTTATGAATTTACCTTCTGAAACATTCAACCTGCAAACATTTGAAATTATAAAAAACATAAAAATTATTTCATATAGTAATAAATTCTTTCCTTTTCGTATGTGATTTTCACGCAGTAAATATTTGAAGCCCCTTTACCCATGCACACATCAATCTCCAAACAAACATTAATTCCATATAATTTACAAAATGTAAATGAAAGTAAAAGTCATATAATATTACTTCTCCCCCAAAAATTAGGGATATAAAATTGAAAAACCCTAAAACTTTTACTGATAATTTAATTGCACAAATGTAGAGCCAAAATAAATTGGGGAACAAAAATAAGGGGATAATATACTTTTAATACCCTTTTGGGTTGGTTGAAAAAATCCATACAAATTAAATAAATAAAATACAAAACATTTGATCTTAATATATTTAATTTACTTCGCTCTGATACCATGTTAGAATTTGAGGATTCTAATAAATATGGATTTAATCAACTTACATATTATATAATGTTATAATAAATATTTAAATAAAGATTACATAATAACATAAGTAAATAAAGATAAAGAAATACTTACAGAAACAAATAACACATGTGACACATTATTTATAGTGGAAAACCCCAATAGGGTAAAAACTACTTTGAAAATAACATTTTACTTCAGAGAATTTATTTTACATCCAGTAAGATCACCTCCTCCTTTAAAACCCTATTTATCAAAGGTAAAACTAAATCATTTGATTTGCACACCTTTATATATTTCCCGAATATATCAAATGGGGACCTAAATTCCTTTTATATAAGGTGATCGAGTATGTCTTCCGACCCACCTTTTCAATCTAAAATGGTCAACACATACACCTAGGTTTATAATATTTAATATTAGAAATATAATCATTTCATGATATTAAATATTAAACCTAAAGTATATACCTAGGTTATAATATTTAATAATAGAAATATAAATATTTCATATTAATAAATATTAACCTATATATTAGTGTTGGACCCATATACATTAAGGGTTGGCCAAACCACTTGATCATTATGTTCCAACACTCATTGCATTAATATTTTTTACTGGAGTGGTGCCTAGCAAATGCCATGGTTAAAAAAATAATATATTGACCCCTCAGTGGTGCTTATAAAACAGTACTTAGGTCATTCCATTGATAGTATGTATGTCAATGATATCCAGCAACAAGATGTATTCATGATCCTACAATGAACTAATCAAACATAAGTAAATGTTGATCCCTTATGTATACATGTAATACAACAATTTTCTTAAGTCAATGATATATGTCCATTGAATGGTGTTTTTCTAACCCTAATATTTAAATATTTTTTCGAGGTGGATGTTATTGACCATTAAGCTTTGTATATTTTCTTGTTAATGATGTCTAGCCACCACTAACCTATAGGTATATCATTACGACTGATCATAGTAACAACTACTATAAAAGTATGCATTTACTTGTTAACGAGTCTTATAAACCATTAAGGTCTATGAAATTTGTTGCGGGTAACCCTAGCAATCACTAGGATCATAAATACTTGTGCCTGTACCCCTTAGTAGTGTAAGGATTGGCATTCTATTTCTCATCACAATAATAGTTGGACTTTGAAATAAGCCTAGATATGACAAATTTCTAAATAATTTGTTATGGCTGAGCATAGCGATCGCTAAGATCAATAAAACGTATATGTTGACACCCCACCCATTTAAATCTTGGAGAATTTGTTCTCATTCTTATAATAGTTTTCTAGTGGATAATACATATATACAACCAATCTATAGATATTTTGTTGTAGTTGAACATAGCCGTTGCTAGGATCTGAACTACATAAGTCTTGAAGCCTCAATATTTCTTTTATTGACAGACTTAGATTAGACTTATATCTACACAATTTGGATGGTTGTCACGAAATGGAAAATCCTTTCAAAATATGTTGCATGTGAATTGTCAAGAAATATTTTGCATATTTCTTGAAATTCACAATCTACAATTGAATAGATAGTGATTACAACGGAAAATGTTATTAATAGGAGCCTAGTGGCCGTTAAGCTAGCATAGTAATGGAATTTAGTGGTCACTAAGAATTTTCTTTGATATGAAGAGAAAGTCTTGATCCCTCTTAATGGAAAGTAGTGTAAAAATTGGATCCACTAGGAAACATGTGGCTAACTTGATACAGATTATAATCATTGGCAATCAAATTTTTTTCAAAGTTGCACAACAAGTGATTGCTACAACAATAGGTTTATGAAAGTATCTTTCTTTTTAAATTAAGAACCAAAAAATCCTAGTGGTATTTACGTCATTTATTTCAATTATTAGTGGATTTTTGTAGCTCGAAAGTGTTTTCTTGATATGAATGGATGTGAATTAATGCATACTCCAATGCTCGATTTCAAATTAAACTAGTTAGGTATTTAGGGGTCCTATGTTATTCTTTGCAAAAAAATTATTGGACAGCTAAACTATTTTTTTTTGACAAATTTTTCTAAAAGGTGACCATGGACCCATTATTGTGTTTTGTTTCTCACACACTCTTTTCAAAATTTGAAAAATTAAATCTTAATGGCCTTTACGCTAGTCCATTCAATTGGTGTTGATTACCAATAAGTAATGTTAAAACTTTCCATTCATATGTTGACTTAAATCCTCACTCTTGCTAACATCTATGTTTTCAAACTTTCCTTTCATGTTATCTACGTAATGTGGATGGTTGTCAGACATCGATAATCCTTTCAAAATATCACCAGGATCTGAACTACATAAGTCTTGAAGCCTCAAGAGTGCTTGTATTGACAAACTAAGATCTTTGCATTAATATTTTTACTACCCTGATGCCTAGCAAACACCACAGGCTAAAACTACGTATATCTTGAACCCTCAGTGGTGCATGTACAACCGCACTTTGCTCATTATATTATTAGTGCTTATGTGAATATTTCCTAGCAACCGCTAAGATCTGAATATTTAGTAATTGTTGACTCTAGTGACTGCTAGGATCAACACTTCTTTCATTTATTTGGAAATTATTTTCTAAGCTTACCTAATATTCATTATAAGGGACATATGAATGTTGCCATAAAATCAATTATGTCATTTATCTCAGAATTTATTTCTATTAATGACATATGCAATGTTCATGGCCATTAAATTTTTCAACATGGAGAGAGAGTAGGCAATGATGATGGTAGAATATTTTTATATTCCAATGACAACGACAAAGTAATAAGAGATACCATGTTCAATCTAGTAGCCTTAGATGATGAATTTCAACATTACTCAGCTCTATATTCCGCAATTCAAAATGAAAGGGTTGATGTTGATGTCGTTGACATAACGGGTATATTGGAAGTGCAATCATTACAGTTCCGAGATGTAAGGGTGATAAAAATAGCTTGACTCCATTTAATTTCTGCTAAACCAGAGGTAATTCCATTTTCGGATTTGTTCACTTCCTATCTATTTCATGCTAAGTCCAAGGATTTGTCATTATTTTACAAATCAGGGAAAAAGTGAATAGCTTTATTTATTGGGAATATATATAAAAATTATTATAAACTTCTAGATCCATACTACTTGTACAAATCATAAAAAGTCGAGTCCTAGGATGGCCAAAAGGAGAGTAAGATATGTTTTGCAGAGTTGGGCATTTGACCCGATGGATAATATGGATGATTCTAAGCTGTCTGAAATCCTTATTAAAAGGTTTAGACCAGGATTCCACATTGGCATGACACTCATGAATAGGCTATATGGAAATCATTAATCTCTAAGGTGGATGTTTCCTAGATCCTGTTACTTTCTTTTATTATTGATGAAGACAAGATTCCCTCCTTAGTTCAGATTTCTTTATTGCAATTTAATGACACAAAATTTTTTTTGACCATGGGAAACCATTTTACATGGCTTCCTATATTCTTGATGTTGTCACTGGTGTTCTCAATTGTCTAGATTTCTGTCAATTCTGGTCTCCTTCAATCCCTTTGAGGGTAAATGAGCAATATGCATACTTGTATGCCCATTGTTTCAGATCACATATTCAAGATATATGTACTTATTTGTATCATGTTCTATACCAACAATTACATGAAACGATGCCACCGAGAATATCTGATGCCATCCTCACTTCGATAAGGAATATGGGAGTTGTATTCTTCTATCCAGAATATACATTTATCATGATCGAGGGCTCCTTACACCTCCTTTTTAGTTTCCATATTATGTTCCTAACCAATTGGCGATACAATGGTATTACTTTAAAGTGTAAGGAGAAGAAGCTTAAAACACATCCCTTATTTTCAGTCTCATGGGATGCACAATGTTTAAAAGGTGTCCCAATTTGAAGGTTTCCTCAGCCCATATAAATTCATTTCATCTCCTAAACACCCTTTAAGGAAATATGACAAATGGAATAGGGTTTCTGGCACCTTTATTCCCTTAAAGGACAGTTAAATATAAATTATGATCACGTGCATGATGATAATGACTGGGTATGGATTACCCAAACACAAGATATCCTTGTTCAACATAATATGAAGGAGACAAGGGAGGTTCCACCTCCGAGAGTAATTATTAAAAATGAGGCTATGAAGAGAAAGAAAGCTTTGTATTCGAACATTCACAATAACCTTGTGCTCCCTTATCTCCACCAAATGAATCTAGATCTGAGTTTCAAGAAGTCTTGGCTGAAACAAATAAAGCTCTAGCCAGTGAAGCCCCTATGCAACCCTCTCAATATTCTCCCTCCACTTCACAACAAGCGAGAAATGATTGGCTAGAGAAATTTGTACTTTCCTACAAAGGACATCCAAATTGGGAGGCACAAGAAGATCCCTTAGTGAACATTGAATTCAATCCAAGGATGAGAACCTTGAAAAGGGTAACCAAAAATAAGGTGTCAACACAACAAGCCATCATTTGGCATGAAAATTCAGAAGACCTCTTCACTCTTATAAAGAAAAGGAAATCTAAAGGATCCCAAGTGGTGCAATATGAGGAAGATCCAGAATCCTTTATAAGGGCCACAACAGAAGCAACCGTAGAAGTAGTGAGGGGAGTACGTGCTAGAAATATAGAGCTTGAAACTCAGTTAAAGGCCATAGTTCCTCCCGACATAGTTTTTGATGTAGGAGAGGCATTGCATGGCTTGTACAATAATATAAATAATTGCATCCATGCAAATAAGGAGGAAGAAGAGGGCTTGGAAAAAATAAAAATATCATTACATGAGTGGCATCGTTGCAAAAAACATTAACACAAATGGGGCAAGTCATTGAAAAAGGCATTTGTAAAGACCCTACAATTATGACCATGGATGATATTGGTATATGCCAGACATATGCTAATTATACAAAGTGAAGTCTAAGGGAATGGAATGAACAAGTAAGAGAAATTTATTTGTAGTTTGATGACATTATTTCTAGAGGAAATCATGTTTTCATAGAATCTTTGGTCATGGAAATATTTAAAGGAAACCATGCATTGGTTTCTGATGAAGAGTTCACAACATCCCTTCAGAAATTCATGGTTAATTTTCAAAGGAGAATAGCTGAGGTGAACAAGGGAGAAACTTCACATGTCATTGAGATTATTTCCAAAACAAGGGAAAAAATACAAAAATAGAGACTCTGAAAGGAAATTGCCAAAAAAATCATGTGGTAGTCAAAAGGATTTTCTTGAAAAGTCTTTATGCTATATAGAAGCACGATTTTGGATATGGAAAAGATAAAAAGAGATTATAATATTTACAAAAAAATATTTTGAGGAGGCATGACAATGAGATGATAAAGTAGTTCCCAAATGAGAGAAACAAACCTAGGAAGCAACTATACCCATGGGCTTGGTTCAACAATAGCCCATAGTTAAGGAAGAAACCGTGCCCGTGGTCTCGGATCAACAACACCCCATAGTTAAGGAAGAACCACAGTGAATCATAAATTGTAGTATGTGAGATAGGTAAGAAAGCATTGTGATATGTATGACATGTTAATAGATGAATATTTATAATTGATACAATGATCATGTATATATTCCAAATGCTATACTTATCTAAACATGCATTTGTTTTTTTGATAAATGTTCAAGAAAAATGCTCCAAATTTTTCGATGTGGCATAAACTATAATTAATATGGTGTTGCAATACCTAGCTCACAATATACTTGAAATATATTTCTCTATTTTTTAAAATCCCGATGGCCGCTATGTTCCAACTATTATGATGTGGTAGTATCTTAACAGCCTAAGAGTTCATAATATCCTAGTGATAACATATCTTCAAATAATTTGTTGCAAAATAAGCTTGTGGACGCCAAGATTAAAATGTCACTCTTTGTCTTGTAAAATGTTTGAGACACCTAAGAATGAAATATTCTATTGTGGAAGCACCTAGATGTCATGCAACTCAAAAATCCAGCCACCTAGAATCTTAATGTAATGTGTTTAATCCTTTCAAATGCTATGCTCCAAATTATGCGTTAAATACTAATAAATGTTAAGCGTAACTTTTTATGTTGAGGAAGTACGTAGAGGCCACTAATTTCATACTACCTTAATTAAATGAATTAAATCCAAGTGACCACTAAGATCCAAATAATATTTTACCACAACACCTAATGGACTCTAATTTTGAAATATATTACTATATTTTGATAAATCCTAGCAGTTGTTATGTTCCAAATATTATGATGTGGTAGTGTCTTAGCGGCGTATCACTTCATGATATCCGTTGTTGAGAACCGAACGTTAAGCTCAGAAAAAAAAATTGAGCCATAACCCACGACCGCTAAGCTTGTAATATCTGACATGTTTCTACTTGAATCCTAGTGACAAAATAGCTTCAAAGAATATGCTGCAACATAAGATAGCGGACATCAAGCTAAAATTTTCATACTTCATCTTGTTAATTTTATTTGTTAAAGCATACTACCAACAACTTGTAAACATTATGAGTACGCATATTCTAGCGGATGCTAGCCTCTTGGAATCTTATGTTAATGTGTTAAATTATTGTGACCTCCATGACCCAAATCTTATGTGTTAAATCCCAACAAACGCAAAGCTTAAATTGTTACATCGTTGTAAAGGCTAGTAGACACTAAGCTCAAATCAATTTCAATTAAAATGGTAAATCTTTTAGATTTTTTTTTTAAAATTATGTTGTTCCAGGAAGTTGAGGCTGATAATTTCATACTAACTTAATTTAATTTGTGCAATACTAGCGACCTCTAAGGTATAAATAATATGTTGCAGCAATGCCTAGTGGACACTAGACTCACAATACCTTTCTTTATTTTTTGAAATCCTAGTGGCCGCTAAGCTCCAAATAATATGTTGCATGCAGTGTCTTAGTGGCGTATAACTTCATGATATCCATTGTTGAGTATCGATCCATAAGCTTAGAAATTTTTTTAGAGGCATAACCTAGCGGCCGCTAAGCTTGCAATATTTGACATGTTTTTAGTTGAATCCTAGTGACAAAATATCTTCAAATATTATGTTACATCATAAAATAGTGGACGTTAAGCTAAAAATTCCACACTTTGTCTTGTTAAATGCTCGAGACATCCAATCTTGAAATATTTCTAATGTGGAAGAAACTAGATGCCATGTACCTCAAAATTTGTTAATTTGATTTGTTAAAGCATACCACCGATAACTTGCAAACATTATGAGTACGCATATTCTAGCGACACTAGCCTCCTGGAATCTTATGTTAATGTGTTAAATTATTGTGACCTCCATGACCCAAATCTTATGTGTTAAATCCCAATGAACACAAAGCTTAAATTTTTACATCATTGTAAAGGCTAGCAACCGCTAAGCTCAAATCAATTTCAATTAAAATGGTAAATCCTATAGAAATATTTTTTTAAATATTATGTTTTTGTAGAACGTAGAGTCTACTAATTTCATATTAACTTAATTTAATTTGTGCAATATTGGTGACCTCTAAGGTACAAATAATATGTTATGGCAATGCCTAGCGGATGCTAGACTTGTAATACCTTTCTTTATTTTGTGAAATCCTAGTGGTTACTAAGCTCCAAATAATATGTTGTGGAAGTTTATTTGCAGCATATAACTTCATGATATCCATTGCTAAGTACCAATCCATAAGCTTAGAAAATGTTGTAGAATCATAACCTAGCGGTCGCTAAGCTTGCAATATTTGACATGTTTTTACTTGAATCCTAACGACAACATATCTTTAAATATTATGTTGCATCATAAAATAGCAGACATCAAGCTAAAAATCCAAAATTCATCTTACTAAATGCCCAAGACATCCAATCTCAAAATATTTCTAATGTGGAAGCAACTAGATGCCATGTACCTCAAAATTTGTTAATTTGATTTGTTAAAGCATACCACCGACAACTTGCAAACATTATGAGTACGCATATTCTAGTGGATGCTAGCCTCTTGGAATCTTATGTTAATGTGTTAAATTCTTGTGACCTCTATGACCCAAATATTATGTGTTAAATCCCAACGAATGCAAAGCTTAAATTGTTACATTGTTGTAAAGGCTAGCGGCTCGCTAAGCTCAAATCAATTTCAATTAAAATGGTAAATCTTATAGAATGTTTTTTAAATATTATGTTGTTCTAGTATGTAGAGGACGCTAATTTCATACTACCTTAATTTAATTTGTGTAATACTTGTGACCTCTAAGGTACAAATAATATGTTGCGTAAATGCCTAGTGGACACTAGATTCGTAATGCCTTTCTTTTTTGTGAAAAATCCTAGCGCTAAGCTCCAAATAATATGTTATGGAAATGTCTTAGTGGCATTTAACTTAATGATATCATTCGTTGAGTACCAATCCAAAAGCTCGAGAAAATGTAGGAGAGGCATAACCTAGCGGTAATACCTAGTGGACACTATACTTACAATATCTTTCTTTATTTTATAGAAATACCTAGCAGACGCTAAACTTACAATATATTTCTTTATTTTGTGAAACCCTAGCAACTACTAAGTTCCAAATAATATGTTGTGGAAATACCTAGCGGATGCTAGACTCACAATATCTTTCTTTATTTTATTAAATCCTAGCTACAAATATGGTATTACGTTATACCCTAGTGGTCACTAAGCTTGCAATAGCTTTCTTGTTTTTGTAAAATCCAAGGGATAACTAATATCCAAATAATATTAGTTTGTGGCCTTCTAGACAGACTAATAATATTGTGGCCTTCCACAACAACCCTAATGAATTAATATATATGCTAACACTTTATCTTCTACCAATAATACATGGCCTACTGATAATATTGTTTTAAAAGAATTAAATATATAAATTAAAATACATAGTGATCATAATATTTTATATATAAAATTTAGGCATATATATAATATGTTTAACCTTCCATTGCACAAAAATTATCTCACAATTAAAAACCTAATATGATTTTACCGTGGCAACCATATAAACAATGAACAATGAAATATTTACCTTGGGTTGTTTCTATCATCATATTAAAAGGTAAAAAAGGCATACATAACAAATACCAAAATAATATTTTGAGTCTCATTAAACATTGCACTTTCTAAAAACTAGTGTTTAGGCCACTTGGCCATCATTTTCAAGAAAAGTAATCTAGAGGGCAGAAAATATTGGTGGAAACTTGAAAGCATTCAAATGAAAAAAGAGTTGAAAGGGGATTAAATTTTATTTGGTTGGGGCCAACAGATTCCTCGTTTTCTTTCATAACAAGGTGATGTGAAAAAATGATTGGAAGGAACCAAGAAATAGAGTTGGGCCACGGGTCACATTTTCATAGGGAAAAGCAGGGCTAGACTGACTTGAAAAATACATGGCCTAGTATTCACAAGGCTATTTGCAAAAACAAACAGAAGAATCGGTAATCGTAAGTCCGGCTACTAAGCACATTTTTTGTAGGGAAAAGTAGGGGTGGACTTAGGTTAGAAAAGATAGGATCCAGTCAAAGACAGAGCGATTGTTGCATCAAGATAACTATAAAAAGGTGCACATTTAGTATAGTATAAGTTTTTGATAAATACCTTATTTAGATCTGAGATTCTTTCATGCTTGGCGATGTCGTTCAAACCGTTGACTACTAGATCGAGCTAACTATCTGTGCTATTTTTCCTCAACCCATTTTACTTCCCTAGTGTATAAGGACCCTTTTTATTACAACTTGATTGTTCCATTTTTGTCAATCACAAACAAGATTATAATTACTTCCTGATTGCTCCCTAGCCAAGACGACCGATATTTTTCAATTTGGCCATGTAATCTGTGGTTTGCTTGTATTGTTCTATGATTTCATGAGCTATTGTTCTACAAGACTGAAAAAACAAAAACCCTAAAAATTAGTTCTCTAGGGTATTTAATATTTTTTTCTGGCATAGTCCACGTTAGAAATTTTGAAAATATAAAAAAGTGCGGAAATGGAATTTTTAAAATCAGAGCGGGAAACTATGTTAATATTGAAATTTCAAATTCTCAAAAATGGGGGAATTTGCAATTCAAATTTTGAATTTTCCACTCATTGAGAAAAGGTGTGGGATATCGAAAAAATAAACAATATTGAAAACAACACCTTTTGTTATTGGTTATAGCCTAAAATAGTTGAAACATAATAAAACTTATAATATTATAATAAAACAATAGAAATAAATTATATCAATTTATAGGCACATTTATTTTTATTTATTTTATCAAAAATTACCTAGATAATGTTAGATGTAGTGTGCTAATGAAATATAATTCTCCAATTACTCTATGCCACGTGTTAAGTTTGAACCTGATAGTTAGAAAACATTATAATTTACACATTTATTATGAAATTAAAATGTAAAGAAACTAGTATAATATGAAACCATGATATTATAATATAAATAACAACCAGTAAAATGATGAAACATGGCTATAGCCTAATTTAGTTGAAATGTAATAAAAATATAATATTGTAAAAAAACAAATGAAATAAAGTGTACGAAAGTATAAGCACAAATTTGTTTTTAAAAATCAAAATTGACCTAAACAATGTTAGATGTAGAATGCAAATGAAAAATATTTGTCCAATTATACTATGCCACATGGCATGCTTTGAACCTAATAGTTAGAAAACATTATAATTTACACATTTATTATGAAATTATAATATAAATAGCTACCATTAAAATGAAGACACATGGCATCAAATTCTCAAATCCCAAAAGGTATATAGCTAGCGGCCACTAGGTTATTCTCAAATCTCATAAGGTATATAGCTAGTCGGCTCTAGGATAAATATGTAGTGTAGCAATTAGGGATGCCATGTAAAGTCCACCCAAAATGATACAATTACAATGACAGGTGATAATGATAGGAGCCTAGCGGCTACTAAGATGGACCATTGTTTGTTATAATATATCTATTCACAAATTAGAAACTGATTGAGCCTAACAGCCGCTATGTTATTCCTTTCAACTAGTAATCGAGCTTATCAGTCACTAAACCTTTTCTTTGATATGAACCAAGAGTCATGATCCCTCTCGATGGAACGTAGTGTAGAAATTGGCTCCACCAGGTAACGTGCAACCAATTTGAAACTATTATAATCATTGAAAATTATAATCAATCTAAATATGTAAAGATAGTGATTACTATGACAAGAGGTAATGAAAGGATCCTGATGGCCTCTAAGCTATATCATGAGTTGTTAATCAATAATTGAAATGAAAATTACTAAATTGTTAAGCCTAAGCGCTACTCTAGGTTTTTCCTTGATATAAACTAGTATGGATTATAATTTACAAAGAAATGTCTTAGGAGAAATAAATAATTCTTGCATCCTCTCAAAATTAAACACTTAAGCCTAGCAGTCACTGTGTTATTACTTTCAATGAGTAATGAAGGTTGGCGGTCACTAAGCATTTTATTTGATAAGAATAGAAAGTATTGATCCCTCTCGATGGAAAGCATTGCAGGAATTGGCTTCAAAAGGTAACACGCAAACAATTTGTTAACATTTTAATCATTTACAATTACAATTGATCTAAAGTTGTATAGATAGTGATTGCTATGACAAGAGGTAATGATATGGTCGTAGCGGCCACTAAGCCATTCCACGATTTTTTATTCAACAACTATTTTGGAATTAAGAAATGCTTAAGCGTAGTGGTTGATACCCTTTTACTCTAACACTAATGAATACGGATTACAATTTTCAAAGTTATATCTTAGGAGAAATAAATAAGACTAGATGCCTCTTGACATAATGTAGTGTAGTAATTGGGTTCGCCATGTGAAGTCTACCCAATATGTGACACTTACAATCAATGAAAATCACTAACCATCCAAAGTTGAACAAATAGTGATTACAATGGAAAATGGTAATGATAGGAGCCCAACGGCTGCTAAGCTTGACCATTGTTTGTTATTATATATATATACTCAAATTTAGAAATTTTTGCACCTATTAGCCGTAATGTTATTCCTTTGATACGAAGATAAAGTATTGATCCCTCTCAATGGAAATTAGTGCATAAATTTTCTCCATCTAGTAACGCGGGTAATTTGATACAATTATAGTCATTGACAATAACAATCATTCTAAAGTTGTACTTCTAGTGATTTCTACGACTAGAGGTAATGAAAGTATCATAGCGGATGCTAAGCTAGACCATGATTTATTATTCAATAGTTATTTTGGTTTAAAGAACTTGAAGCGGTCGCTAGGATTTTTATTTGATACGAATGAATATGGCTTATAATTTATAGAGATATATTTTAGGTGAAATACATAAGTATTTATCTGTCTTGTTGAAATGTAGTGATGCAATTGGGTCCGACAAGCGACATCCATCCAATACGATATAATTACTATCAATGAAAATAATATTGGTCCACAGTTGAACATATAGTGCTTACAATGACAATCACTAATTAGAGGAGCTTAGTGGCCGCTAAGCTTGACCATTTTTTGTTACCATATAGCTATTTTCAAATAAATACATTCTTGAGCCTAACGGCCGCTACATTATTCTTTTCTACTAGTTATGGAGATTGAATCTTAATGGCCTTTAAGATAGTCCATTCAATTGGTGTAAATTACCAACAAGTAATATTAAAAATTGTCCATTCATATGTCAACTTAAATCCTCTCTCTCGCTAACATCTATGTTTTCAAACGTTTCCTTTCATGTAATCTACACAAAGTGGATGGTTGTCAGAAAATGGATAATCCTTCCAAAATATGTTACGTGTTAATTGTCAAGAATAATTTTGCATGGTTTCTAGTATTAATGTTGTGATCCAAAAAATATGATTTATAGTAACTTGAATAAGGTTAGATGTCATGTTCGGTCAAATCCTAACAATAGCTAACATTTACTTTGATTGCTCACTAATGATAAAAAGTAAAGTATTATAGAGATTGGTGATCGCAAAGGCTAATACTTGCATTCATTAACATATGGTGAGAACAAAAATTAATCCATATGTGAAGTAATTTTTAATATATTCTACTCCAATTATAGATACAATGTCTTCCATTGGTCACAATCCATTCTTGGAAATTTCATTCATTGAAGGTCTTTGAGAGATGGAAGAAAAGAGATGACGACTAGTTTGTTGAAGTTCATGGCCCTGAAAAATACTACAAGGACCTATGTTTTTTTTTGTAGATGACGGACATGAGGAAATCAAAATGATTATATCCTCTGAATTTGTTGATTTGAGTACACTGCATGTTCAAGTTGAATGCATTGACAATGAAAATAATAAGTGTCTTATTGTGGATATGGATTTGGTTATTTATTTATTCAGAAATGAGAAATGCAATCCTTAGAATACAAAATATAATGTCCTTGTTCAACACATGGATGGGATTTGGGGTTGTTAGTAGATGAAGACAAAACTGGATGTTCAAATGCAGAAGAAATTCACAATGGCATGCTTGTAGTACTTAGAAAATTGTATAGAGGTGATACAACCTCTTCCATTTGTCATTTTTGAATAGAAAAGGTTCTCTTTCACCACCTAAACATGCCAAGTTGTTTACTATGCTGAGGAGAACATATTTGGCTAAATTAGATCTTGATGCATCCAAATCAAAGTTCTATGGGTTGAAAAAGAATACTAAATCAGCTGCATTTATGAAGAAAGAAACCACTATATTCACAAAAATAGAACCTTCAAGTAAGTAGCAATTTGACTACATTTTGTTCAATGGTGAATTATTTTAAATTGATGTTTCCAGGTGCCATGTATCACCTCCAGAGTATCAGTATCATCTTGTTGATAATGATAATGTTGATCTTCTTATGCACTCCATGTTGATAAATGTTATTCCTACACGAAGGATGTAATTCTTCTTCCCTTCTTGGAGTCTACAAATAAGGTTGTGGTGCTCCAAGATCTAAAAGACTTAGAAAGGGTTGACATTAAATTTTATATACTTGATGGCCATAATACAATATGTGCACAAAAAAGGGTTTTTGGCTCAGATACTTACAATTCTTTATATAATAGGCTATGGTTTTGAAGGGATCACATTCTTTCTGCATATACAACTAACAAAGCCATTATTAATATTTGCAAACAACAGAATGAAGTGAAAAAAACTTGGATAGAAACCAAGTTTATTGATTTTTTGTACAAAGATAGATCAGTTTGGAAATCACTTAGATGTCCTCAACGTCCCATTGGAAAAACACAAAACAAAGGAATGGAAGGTAATGTATTTTAATTTTATTGCATTTGTTATTAACTTTTTTCTTCCTTATATAAAAAGAGAAAAACATATAATTTTCCTTTGAATGCAGAACTTTGAGAGTCAATGCCTTTTGATTTTCAAAACAAACACAACCATCAATCTATACGACAAATGGACTTTTCTATTATTGTCGATGATATATGGACTAAATGGACTACAACATTTGAGTTGTTTAGATTTGGTGGCCTTTCTTGTTCACCTATTAAATATAATCAAGATAAATTTCAGCCTAATTCATTGGCAAGATTCACAACTAATTCATTCAGGTTGCTAGAGGAATGAACGATGAAGAACTATTAGTACTAGTAGATAAAGTACAATCAGGTAGGCATAATAGAAGAGACATTTGATTCTTATTGTTAGAGAGTAAAAGGAGACGAAAAATGAGAGAAAAATTTCTATAATATTTTAAAGACAAACATCCAGATATTGATCTATTGACATCCTATAGTGAATCCAATGTAATTGAAAAATTTAAATTGCATGAATCACACTACCACTAATTGTCTATACTATTGGGTGAAGAGAGGAAAGGAAAGATAAAATTTGATTCCCACATAGGGGAAAAAAATCTAAACACAAAAAGGACCAAGTGGCGGAAGAAGATCTTCCCATCGAGGCTCAGACAATATTAGACAACTATGTGGTGTCAATGGAAGAAAATATACTGGACAAGGATGGAGGAAAGAGAATAATTTACTTATCAATGTGTATACTCATTCCATATTTCATCAAATCTATTAGCTATTCCCGCAAACAATCCTTTCATTCGAATATGTTATCGTTGAATTTGGCCATTTGTCTAGCGATATTTTTTCCTTAAAAATAATGGATCTTCCGATAGTTAGTGGAACCATTGAATTGGAATGTAGTATTATTGTTCTCATACCAATTGAATATTCAAAAATGTTGAGAGAAATAGTAAAAAAATACATGGAAAAGGTTAAAGATAGTGAAGAATCAATTCTGGATGGATGCTACAGACTCTATGATAGTAGCGAGAAATTTAAAAGTTTTTGTCTTATGTACACAATAACTGGAGTGCACAACTATAAAAAACAATGATGAAAGAGAATAAGTCACTAGGGATTGGATGGAAAAACTACCACAACAATTGATAACTGCAAGCGAAATTGGCCTAAAAGGAACCAAACATCCTTTTCCTTTTGAGTGATCATATGAGTTCTGGTTTGAGATGTTCACTCGATGTTGTTGTCGATTCTATAGTATTAGTGCTATATGATGGTAGTGTCGCACTTTGCATGCATTAGTTGAATCCAATATATATGTTGTTTTTATTATTGAGACACATAGTCAGGAAATGTTTTTGAAACATTACTATTCTCATATGAAGAAAGGTTCGTACTGAATACAACTCGAACATGTGATTATGTTAAAATTCTTTCAACTAAAAATCTACTTACACATTTCTTATTTACGTAAAAAACCCAAGAACAATAGGAATCGATGTAAAAACCTCTCAACTTGATGCTACACAACCAACTCATCATGGTGATTGAACTTCAATCACTTTATAAATATGTTTAATGAGCTCTATTTTCAATTTTCATTGTTCTCATTTTTGACAATACTCTATGCTCACCAGCTCTGACCACAGATGAGGAGAAATCAACCACATCATCCACGAATATGCAATAAAATCTGGTATGTTAGTCATGTGTATTTATAAATAAGAACCACTACTAAGCCCCACAAATTTATAAGAAAAATTAATGGCTTATGCAGACCACCAACACCCAGAGAAAGTAATAGTGGAGTGCATGGTGGTAACCAACATGAATATGCAGATAGAACCAGGTATGTTAGCCATGTGTATTTTTAAACATAACCATTTCTAAGGATCACATAGTTATAGAAAAATTTCAGCTAATTCTAGAAGCGGAATCATTTTTAAAGAATGGATTTCCAAATAACATATTTCAAAAGTTCTTATTAATGGTTTATGTAGACCACCAACACCCAAAGAAAGTAATAGTGGAGTGCACGGTGGTAGCCAACATGAATATAGACAAAACTAGGTATGTTAGCCATGCGTATTTTTAAACATAACCATTTCTAAGGCTCACATAGTTATAGAAAAATATTTCAACTAATTCTAGAAGTGGAATCATTTTCAAAGAAGGAATTACCAAATAACCTATTTCAAAAGTTCTTGGTGGCATCCAACACTACATAGTTTGTAGTTTCTAGGTTGTTGGTTATGTCTGCATAAACCATTAGTATTGACATAATGATACATACATTAGAATCTATGTTTATTCTAACCAATGATGGCATAGCCTAGTGGTCGCTAATCCACATCAATATCTCAAAAGTTTTGTCTACCAATGGGTGGTTCAACGAGATATAAACGAACCCTAGTGGGCACTAAAATTCATTCAAAAGACATAGAACATTTTGATTTGTACTTACCATATTACCACGAAGACCAGTATGCTTTTCAATTATGCTTTCATTTACGATAACATGAAATTGATTTTGAATTGATTATTGTTGTTTGTAACACATATTACATCAAAAAAACTAGCAGCTAGTAAGGTTTGTGCAAGCCAAGCCGGAAGCTCAGTCGGTAAGTGCTAGCTACCTAAAGTGCTAATATTGAATTTACCATTTTACCACGTAGTTCAATATGTTTTTTTTCAAATACACTTTCATTTTCCATAGAAATAGCTATATTAATAATATTAATATTATTTGAAACAGATATTTCATCAAAGGATCTAGCATTGGGTAAAGAAGATGCAATCCTACATGCCAGGCCCACTGGTAAGTGGTAGCCACAAGATAAAATGTTGATTTTTTCCATTGGTTAGAATTGATATGAGACTAATTTAAAAAAAAAAATTTACTTCCCAGAGTTAGCCACAAGAATTATTTTCTTATTTTAGATTTAGAGGGCTTGTTGTATGAGAAAAACCAATCACCCTCTGGGGACATCACATTCAAGTTATGTAGGAGATAATGAATGTGTGAGGTGGCCTAAAAGAGTTTATAAATTCATTATCAACAAAATTTGAAATGGGATTCTGGTCAGACAAACTCACTTTAGCTGATGTTGAAAAGATGACAAAGGCCTTCAATAAAAAATTATCGACTGACTTGAATCCATTAATCACCTAGGGAAAATAACATTGCAAAATGGTTGATGGAATTGCAATAAAAGATCTAGAAAAGGTTTGGAGTAGAAATGATGTCCCCTATAATTTTGAAGACACAATGTGTATTACATTAGGTGCAAAGGGAAACCCTCCAACAAATTTTATGGTTGGGATGAAAAGCAGAGGAGAAAATTGCTCAAAAGATATGTGGTTGATGACTGATTTGCACAAAGACTTATCACTAATAGTGTCAAAGGAATTGAATGTGATAGAGGCATCAAATAATTGGAGTGAGAAAATGCTAAATAAAAATTTAGCATTTCAAAATGTTATTGTGATGATACAACTTAACATTGTAAATAAAATGCATTCATATGTTTTAGTGATGGTTCTGCGTAACTATTTAAATTATGATTGTATGATTATAAGTTGGGAGAATTTAAATCTTCCCTGATTATAAGTTCAGAGTGTGAGTGTATAAGTTACAAATGTGAATTAACATAAAATATTTAATGTAATGAATCTTTGAGCAGTTTTATTAATGAAATATGTATTCCTAAATTAATTGTGAGCATGCTTAAATACTATTTTTGCTTCGATATTAGAAAACGTATACCACTTTCTAATGAAATGAAATAACTACAATACAGTATGTAAATATTGGTCTTGCTAAAACATTACATTTTATTCAAACAAATTCTTCACAAAAAATTATTCCTATTATAACAATAAGAAATGAGGAACGCCCTTACATTTTACCTTTGTCACTACCTACAACCATTTTATTTTGGATAGAACAATATCGAAAGGGACTCTTTTTTATTTTTTAAGTGATTCACCATCCTCAATCATTTGATTTTTTAAATTGTAGATACGAACACATGTAACATGAAACTGATTATATTTGATATAAATAGTGTTTTGGCACACACACCCTCCATAAGGAATCTTCGACATTTAAACAATTACAAAAATTTGGCGGCATCGAGATCAAAATAAAAATATTTTCTCAGGTCTAATGTGAAAGAGATCTTGCAATGGCGTAAAAAAAAATTTCAACATAGCAATGTGGACATCAAAGAGAAAGTTAAATGTTTATGACATGATGCCTTCATTCCTTTAAAACATCAGCTTTCATTTTTTAAGCTTTGATTCATATTTACACAGAAAATTGTGTCAAGACGAAATGCTCTTATTATGAAGGTTCTAGGAATCCCAAATTATATCTCAAGAATCTTAACTTCATTTGGTCGTGGTTTAATGCATCGTACAATTGTAAAAATACAGTGCTTGTAGATGACTCTTTAGAGAAAAACAAGTTCAATGATGTTGTGAACTACATAATTGTTGAAACATTTAACATAGATTCTAAGTCAGAAGACACATACTTGTTAGATGTGTTGTGGCCTTTGTTACAACCATTGAAGGATGTCAAAGATGTTCAGATTATATTAGATCACAAAAAAAATTATAGGAGATTTTTTATTGGATCTTTACTATGATTTGTATTGTTGATTTGGAAGCCCATCTTTGGGAATAGTGTTACATTATAAATTCAAATTATTCATCAAATGTTTTACTATAATTCTACCTACCTTTAGTAAAGGAATTTCAATTTATTTCATAGCTATATTTAAATACTAAAATATATATGGGATAGTTTTATAGTTAATTTTAAATAAGTTCATATCCATATTTGAATAAGAAAATTTTTATGCCATGTTTCTTATAGTTGATTTTATATCTACATTTAAATATGAAAATATATCTAGTATGGGGTAAGTGCACCAAGTTGGGGAGCCAAAAGGGGGTCTTAAGTGGACGCATTTTTTGAAAAAAAAAAAAAAAAACTTCAACTTGTACGAGTTTTTCGAAATAGTTACACTCAAAATTGGAAGATATTGTAGAAATATGAATCGTAGAATTTTGAGTCTAGTTTATAAGATACTAAATTTTATTGAAAACAGATAAGTTTAAGTGGGTCAAAAAAATAAAATACCAACAAATGCTCCTGTTTTTGTTAAAAAACACAATAGAGTGACTTTATTGCCCCCACCATTTTTTTAGCACCATTTAGTATTTTTGAAAACCATTGGGTAGAAAGATAGCTCGGAGCATCTAGTTTGGGCTCCATTTTTATAAAGATTTTATAGCGAATATTTTTTTATTTATGATTTTTCTAGTACAAAAATTTTATGTTTTGAAAAATAACATAGCTCCAACCGTGCCCCCCCTAACTACCTCAAAATATATCGAAAATTAGATTTTGTTTTTTTAATATGTATAGAATTATGTCTAGTTTAGGCTAGTAGTTTTTTTTTTTTTAAATTTTGATCACCCAAAAAGAGATACACCATAAAAGATGGACATATTTACACTCCAAGAAATAGCTATAAAAATATGCATAGTTAGAAAATAAATAATATGGAAACCTTAGATTGTTTTATTTTGATTTATCATAGAGGAGTGGCATTTTTACATTTTCTTACAAAAAACGTTGTTTGTTGTGTTTATACAGGTCCATGCCTTAGGCTTAGGGATCCAAACTAGATCCCAAGCCTTGAGGCATGGCTTGTAAAAAGATAAAATACAAAACATGTATGCATTTTTCTTTTTTTATATATTTTCCCCCCAACATCCCTTTCATATCTTTCATGGGAATTCTGCAAACATTATGTTTTTTCTGCAATTTTCTCTACATTCTTGCACGATTTTTTAGTAGTTCATTTTTTCCCCTACCCCACTAGTTTATTTTTTCTAATCATGGGTGATAAACGTCGAGCTAAGGACAAGAGGAAAGTCAAGAACAAAACACAGGAGAAATTGGAAGAGAAGAGAATAAATAAATTGAAGAGAATGCAAAAACTTCAAGCAGGGCAAGGTACATCCACTATATCAAATGTAGCTAATGTATTAGAAAATGGGGATGAAATACATAATGAAAATGTAGAGAATAATGATTTTGCAATGAATAATGATATTGAATTGAATGATAATTTTGGTATGGATGAATAAATTGATATGAATCCAATTGTTGAACCCTTACCTGAGAATACAAATGTTAACCCCGAAATTTGTATGAAAACACTGAATGAAGAAAGTAACCTTGTAAATGAATCTTCACCTCTAAGAACACCTCCTTCCATTTTGTGAAGAAAACTAATTCACTTGATTGAAATTGATGAAAACATTATAAAACCAATGCCTAACAAAATATGGTACATTTGGAAATGCGAAAGGAAAAAAGTGGAATAGAAATATGAGAATTTAAATGAAGGTCATTGACTATATGGAAATTGATGGTAAAATTAAGAGATGGAAACAACTCTATGGATGGTATGGATGAGGAATCTATCTAATCTCTTGATCATTTGCATCTCATTCCTTTGAATCAATTGGATGTCAAAGATGAAATTGTTTGGTTCAATTCTAAAGATGGGGTCTATTTGGTGAAAGGTGGATATAATTCCTACTTTTTGAATACCTAGAATGAATTTGATTGGAGCAAAATATGGATGACTGAGCTTACCTCTAAAATAAACTTTTTCTTTTGGCTTGTTCTCAGAGGTATAATTCTTACCAATGATAACTTTGATTAAGAAAGGATTCATCTTGCCCAATAGATTTCATCTCTGTAGAAAAGATTATGAAGATATTAAACGTATGTTTATCCACTGTGATTATGCTACCATGATTTGGAGCCATGCCCTTTCCAAGTTTAATATCCTCTGGGCGGTCCCTAAGGACTTCATTCAATTCTAGACCCAATGGAACCCCCCTTTAAACACTGCATTGTGAGAAGACTCTGGAAGCTAACCATGCCCCATATTATCTGGAGAATATGGAAAGATAGGAATGATATTATCTTCAGAAATAACAATCATAATTTCAAGACCAACTTCACTAAGATTGAGCATGCTATTAAAGCTGATATCGAGATTTAAACCCCCCAAAAACAAAAAATATCCTGTTGATGAAGAGTACATTTTATCCAATTGGAAGATTGGAGATGCTGGAAGGTTGATAAGGAATACCTCAAATATTGATAGGTCTCTAGTCCACTGGATCCCTCCTGAGAGAAACTGGTATAAACTCAATTTTGATGGTGCTTCTAAGGGTAATTCTAGTATGGCAACTGGGGGTGGAATTATAAGGGATCACAAAGGTCAACTTGAATTCTCACTTACTGTTGGAAAAATGGGGATTCAGACAAACAACTATGCTGAAGCCCTAGCTACTCTTTGGGGGCTTAGGATTGCAAAAGATCTTGATATCCAAAATTTAATCTTGGAAGGAGACTCTCTTAATATTATCAATCATATGAACCAGATTCTCCTCCTAGCTAGACCATCAAGGATTTTATTATGGAAGGCAGAATTATTTGTGATAATATTGAGCATATTATTATAAGACACACCTATAGAGAGGGGAATAGGAAATGGACACTTTGGCTAATGTGGGCATTAACATTAATTTCACCATGTGGAATAATACAAACAACATCCCTAAGGAGGTTCAAATCAGTATTAATGAGGATAATAATGGAAATACATACGTGGCGTAATCACAATTATGGCAGGGTGCGGATCTTAATGGAAGTGAAAGATCTCACTTGTGTGATTTATCCCCCTCTCTATGGAAACTATAAATAAATCAAGCCTCACACAGATGGGAGGAATTTCAAAATTCGAATGGATACAGGCAAATTACAGGTCCCTTACGAGGGTTTCGAGTAGGATTTTTACCAAATCTACAGGAAGAAGGAAAATATGGGAGGGGCTCCATGTTAGTTAGAGCTGAGCTATGACCCATCCTAGAAAAACAATGTGATCCTCTAGAATCTACTGCACAAAGGGGGCATTTCTAATTTCATCGAACAAATTTAGGGGCAAGACCTGAATATCTTGGTCCAATTTGCTACTGAGTGGAAGGACAAGAGAGTCAAGTATGGTGGGCATAGCATTATTATCAATGAAGAGTTGATAGCCAAGGCCATGGGCCTGGCATTAGAGGGATTTTGGTTCTTTAGTAAGAGGGTGGACAGGACAACTAAGGCCAAGAAGTTTATAGATGAGGGAGAAGAGCTGGATTTTGTTGCTGCGGGTTTAAAGGTAAGTTCCATCCCTGCTCTATTTGATGAAGTGACCAACATGATGGTTAGGTACATATCATTGGAGGGGAGGTATAAAATGGTCCCCATAAAGCATCTTATTTTTTTAAATCACTTCAGAAGAGATCTTACTGTCTGTTTCCCACACTATCTCCTTAATTCTCTTTAGTGTTCTATGCTTGACTTCCAAAAGCATGCCTAAGCTATTCCCTTACATTAGGGTCTTATCCTCTTACTTCACAAGCTCTGCGTTGCCAAGTACCTTGGTTTTCCAATTACTCCCAGTGAGCCACTCATTTCCACCTCCTCTGTTCCCTTTACCACGCCTGCCACCCCTTCCAAGTCTAATTCCAAGAACCCAGTGAAATATGACATTCCTACCACCGGATCCTCTGGAGCTCCAAGGATTTAGAGGTTACCTGCGTCTGCTGTTGTATATATTTACTCTCGGGTAAATATAGATCAACACAAAGGAAATATGTCAGAGGGTTTCCAAAACCCGACACAAAAGAAAATCGGGTTTTGGGTTTCGGGAAACATGAGACATGAAGCATGCAAATCGCAAGGGATGTCCCGATGCTCGAGAGTTCCACAAACCTGAAACACTTCCTAAGAAAATCGGGTCTCGGAGTCGGGAAAACATGTCAGGAAAGCATGGAGCGGAAACATGTCGAGCCACTTTCCAAACCCGATGCGCATGCAGGTCCATTTTCCGACCCCGAAACAAAGGAAAACTTGGAAATACTAGCGGAAGCGGGTTTTGGGAAAACACAAACATCAAACACATGTCGAGGCATCCTCCAAACCCGATGCAAATGTAGAGGAGAACCCCGAACCCGACAGGTAGAAGACCCTGACGCGGGAAATATTCAGATCACCATAACTTTTCACAGGGAGCTCAAATTCACACAAGGTTGGACTTTTCGAAAGCTCTCGGCATCCTCTACCCAACTACGACTGGATATCTTTAATTGGGTGGAAAAAGTTCTTCAAAATGTAAAATACACTTCGCCACTGTTGGGTTGTTGAGATTCTCACCTACCGCCATAATATGATGGGTTAGGTGCAGTCTTGGAGGTGGTTGGGGCAGAATTCGAATCATTCTCTTCTCCCACATTTTTTCCTCATATAAATGGTAAGGAGAGGCTCTTTGTAAGGGTTGGACAATTTTGTTTTGCATCCTTCCTTCTTCCCTTGCTTGCAAGAGAATTTGTGGAGCTTTCAAACCTCCCATATGGGTTGTAATGACAGTTTTCCTTGCCTCTTGGCCACTGCAATGTACTGTATCAACTCTTGAGCAATAATATATATGTTTGTGATTGAGTCTCAACCCTCTCATGTATTCATTGTTGTCATTTTGATCTCTTATTGCAGTTTGGTTACCTGTGCATGATGTTTGTATTGCATCCCTGTGGTCTGTGTTAAATTTGCAAAATGAGTGTCTAACATTCCTCGGTGCATCACCTTTGTTAGTTTAGGTTTATTTTTATGCATCTCTCTTACCCTGTCTCCTTGGCAAGTTAGATTAGGTTTTGAGTGAACCCTCTGCAAATTTCACGTGTGCATCTGAACAGAGGAATAGGAGCCGGCCTTCATCCGGAGAGCTTTTCCGATTTCGCAAGGTCCCACACTTGGGAAAAGCTCCATGTTGTGCAATCACACTAGATGCTTCAAATGATCAAACTAGAAATCTGATCGACATTCCAAAGCAATTGCACATTCGACACCAACACTTGCTTCACATCAAGCAACACCTGTGAGTCAAGTGAAATCCTACAAGCTTAGATACTTTTAGGTCGGATGCCCTGAGATGGAGGTTAAACAAATGCAGAAGGACTTTCAGTGGTTGAGAAAGCAAAAAGGAAAGAGAAAATTTGAGGAAGAGAGTGACACTGATAAGGAAAAGTTCTCTAAGATTTACAAGAAGTTGAGCTCTCTTGATATTAGGCTGGGAAGAGCAAAGGATAGACATGAGCATAATTTGGCTATTTTTAAAGCCATTAGTGATTTCTTGGAACAACAGGTCCGGAGCATTGTAAGGTTAAGTGGGATCCCTGATACTCTATGGGGAAATGAAAAAGAGAGGAATATGACCATTGCTCAGATGGATGCCTCAGACTCAACACACACAACTACTTTGGCACTTTTCACCTCATTACAGATGATTCATTCCAGAATTGAAAGGGCATCCAAAAAATAGTCTTTCTTAGGCATGTGGAATTCGGGATTGTGGCTATTTATGTGTTTTTCTTTTGTTATATAGTTGCTACTTTTTTGTGGTCTAAACATGCAATTCATCCTTCTTTGTTCCTTGTTGTTCCCCAATTGTAGTACTTGGGTAACGATGTTACTTCTAGTTTTGCTCTTTTTTTGTTGTATTCTCATTGTTATATCTGGCTGGTGAGCCTTCCTTGTATTTGGGTATAGTCCCACCAAAACTATTTACCAATAATAATAAAAAAATGCCTAATAAAATGTCCAAAGAAATGCGAGAAGAAAAGCTAGTGGAATTTAGGATAATTACTTTAAGAATTTAAATGACACACAAAGATGTCAATTACATATGTAGAGGTGCTGATTTGTTACATTGATGAAATTAATTAAGATCGACCTATAATGAAGACCATGGGATTAAGAAAATCTAATGTTGTTGATCAAAATGCATCAATTATTGAAAACATACATAAATCATACCAAACTATAGGTGGCAAAAGATGCACCAAATATAGTAATGCTACATGGCATGCACTTACTAATTGTATAGTAAGTGATAAAATAGATAATAAACACTTGATTAGAAAAGCATGCAGTGCTTTGAAGCTAAACAGAAAAACACTAATGAAAGCAATAGAGAGACGTAAATGTCTTGAGTCAATCAATAAAACTAACTATTGGGCTTTCTCTAGCAGACTTCCATGAAATGACAAGAATACATCGATATTATAAAAGAATTAATTATAAAATTTTGGAATGAGAACACAAGGGTGTCATCGAATAGAAGAGATAGAGTAAAAAGAAGAATAAGTTCTCTTAATCATGAATCATGTGAAAACATTTCTTAGATATGACTAAAATAAAATTGTTCTCTAAGTTTAAGAATGAAAATCTAAAATTAACATTAGCCAAAGATTCTTTGAAATGAGTAAAACCTTTTATGTGAAAATCAATCACTCACGTACCACTTGTTGCAGCATCATGTTGAATTTTCAATGCATTATGATGTTTTTTCAAATACATTTTGTTTTTCATGTTGCATGAGTGTGGAATAAATGTCCCACAAAAATCTTCAAGGAAATTTATTCCGACAATATTTTGTGAAAAATCAACAAGACAATTTTTTTAACAAAGCATGTTTTGATGGAATGTGCAATGTATGCGGTGGCTTGCCAAATCTGAAAAGTTGTAACCACGAGGAGAGTACATATTCAATAGGAAAAGGATTTGTTTATTTCACCAAATATAAATCAAAGGTATATCAATTAAAATATGGAAAAGAATCTAAGAGGTGTGAGCTTGTTAGAAAATAATTACCGTATCGAATATATGGTCAAATTTAGAGAGGAAATTTTTATGAGTATGCAAAACACACACATAGAGATCAATGGTTGGATGAATAATTCAAGTTAAGAAAGGACACATTCCCACTTGGTGCTATTTTTTCAAGTAGTTAACTTTGTAGAGAATTACACAAATGGAGGTTTAGTCTCAATGTTATAACTCAAAGGCAAGTTTATATTTTCATGCATATAACATTCATGCACTCTCCTAAAAGTACCGAGAAGATCAAAAATATTAAGAGAGTATCATTTCTACATCGGTGATGATCGGACACATTCTACGTAATATGTACAAGGGTGTTTCTAGGTGTTTTATGTGAACTTGAATGATAGGAACATTAATTTTGATTAACATTACATTTGGTTGACAACTAGAAATCACAATTCAAGAATGCACATATTTTTATTGGCTAAGAAGGATGCACAAAGAAACAAGTGTAAAACATATATAGAGTTTTACCGAGGTAGGGCATGGAAAAGGAGAGCATGATGGTGCGAGCATGTGTGAAAAGAGCACTTGCAAGAGAAGAGTTAAAGTTCAAGGATGGTGCTAAATTTATAGATATAAAAAACATTGTTGATTAATGTGTCAAGAATATGGGCCATGAATCTCAAGAGAGATCAATGGTTCATATATATTTTTGGTTGATAGAGGAACAAAATCTGAAAAATTTGAAGATTGTATGATTTGCAGGATTAAGTGATATGCACTCATTCCGTAGTTCAGATACAAATGCTTGGACTATTTATACTAGGTGTATGACATGTTTTATATATCATGCATTAATTTTGTGTGGAATGAATGTGAGTCACAATAGTGGGTGCATGAATGGACTTTTAGATCTCTAATTCCACTCAACACATGTCAAGTTCCATGAGCATTCTAACTTACAGTGTCTTTAGATCAAATGACAACATCACTTGACTTTGACCAAGTCTTTGATTTAGTGCAATAAGGTACATATATATATGTACATGCCATGTTTTAGATTTATAAATTATTAAATGGTCAACTCTTAATGTATTTTTAAATTGATTGAACAGTTTTACTTTTTGATACATAGGGCACATTTTTGCAGTTATTGCGATGGAATTTAATGAAGAGGGAACATACTACTTCTTGTCTCATTGTGTAGAGGGGAAAAAATTGACTTCCACAGTCATTGATGGTGAAGACCTTGAGTATCCCACTAGGTCAATGATAGTCACTAGAACTTGGCTTTGACGATATCCTATCAAAAATAAAACATTTGGTTGTTTGAAGACTATGAAGTACATCGAAAGATAATTCACTATTCACATTTGGTCCTTGCAAAAATATTAAATTGATCAAATATCAAGGTCAGCCATCAAACAAGAATCATGTGAAAGGTTCGTGAATCGATCATGAAGCAATTCTTGCTCTTGCTATCAAGAATAGAGCTTTCCTTGTGGTTCATTAGATTGAATTTGCAAAGGTATGTTCTTCATGAATTTAATTTGAATATTTACTTAAATGATTTTGTTTAAATTTTGTATGATTTAAAATTCTATTTAATTGCTTACTAACATGTTTATGTAGGTTAGTGGTGCCAAAAAGCTTCCACCTTCACATGGTTGGCACTGTCAGTAGAGAATTTATTATTCTCAAGCCAAGTGAAGCTAAGAGAAATTAAATATTAGAAAGGAAAACAAACATAAATTCTCATTTCACCACCTATATTGTAAAAATATCTTATTAAAATTCTTATTTCACCACCTATATTGTATGAACCACCTATATTATTCATGTGATTGGCAATGGACAACCTTACACTGACTCAGACTGTAGTATTTCACGTGTTTGCAAATAGTAGGAAAACAAGAGAACCGAATGGATATGGAGAAAACCATGAGAGGATTTTGTAGAGAGCCCGATATGGAGGTATCGTATCTATCGACGATACATCTCTAGGTTCCACAGAGTCCGAGAAATCACCCATCGAAGATATAGCGTGTTTTGGCCTCGGGCTTTTAAAGGACTACACCCAGACAAGGTATCCCAAAAGCATGGGTAGTGTAGGGAACCAAAAAAATCCTCCAATAGCGTTCACCTAGCCACGTCAATGTGTTGGAGTAGCTGGTTCGGTCCTATGAGCTTCCGTTTGCAAACTATAGCGTTTGGACAGATGTACACCGATTCGTGATCGCAATATTTCATGTGTTTACAAAAAGTAGGATAATAAGATAACCAAATGTATATGGAGAAAACCACGAGAGGATTTTGTAGAGGGCCCCGACATGGAGGTCTCAGATCTGACGAGATGTCTCTAGGTGCCACGGAGTCTCGAGAAATCACCGTCGAAGATATAGCGTGTTTTGGCCTCAGGGCTCTTAAGGGACTATGCCTGAACAAGGTAGATTGAAAGCACTGGTAGCATAAGGAATCATAAAAAATCCTCCACTAGCATTCACCTGGCCACCCCAATGTGTTAGCATAGTTGTTTTGGTCCCACGAGCTTCCGTTTGTAAACTACAACATTTGGGAGCCCTACACTGACTTAGACTGCAGTATTTCACACGTTTGTAAATAATAGGACAACGAGAGAACCGAATGGAGATGGAGAAAACTAGGAGAGGCTTTAATAGATGGCTTCAACATGGAGGTCTTAGATTTGATGATATTTCTCTAGGTGCCATGGAGTTCAAGAAATCACCTGTCGAAGATATAGCGTGTTCGGCCTCGGGGCTCTTAAGGGACTATGTCTAAACGAGGTAGCCCAAAAGCACATAGGGGAGCATAGGGAACTAAAACAAAGCCTCTAATAGCATTCACTTATCCACGTCGACATGTTGGCATAGTTGTTTTGGTCCCAAGAGCTTCACATTACAAACTATAGCGTCCCGTCAACCGTACACCGACTCGAGTGCAAAGTATCTCGCGCATTTACAAACAATAGGACAACGAGAGAACCAAATGGATATGGATAAAACCATGAGATGATTTTGTATATGGCTTCAACATGGAGGTTTTGGATCTAACGATATGTCTCCAGGTGCCACGAAGTTTGAGAAATCACATGTCGAAGATATAACATGTTTTGGTCTCAAGGCTCTTAAGAGACTACGCCCGAATGAGGTAGCTCAAAAGCATGGGGAGCGTAGGGAAACAAAAAAACATCCACTAGCATTCACCAGGCCACCCTGACATGTTGGCATAGTTGGTTTTTTCCCATAAACTTCTATTTGCAAACTATAGCATCTGACAACCCTACAATGACTCAGACTGCAATATTTCACGCCTTTGCAAACAATAGGACAGTGAGAAAACTGAATGGAGATGGATAAAAATACAAGAGGATTTTGTATAGGGACCCAAAATAGAGGTCTTGGATGTAACAAGATGTCTCTAGGTGCCACAAATTCCAAGAAATAACCCACAAAGATATAGTGTGTTTGGGCCTCATGGCTCTTAAGGGACTACACTCGGATGAGGTAGCCCGAAAGCATGAGGAGCATATAGAACCAAAACAAAGACTACGCTAGCATTCACTAAGAAATACAGAAATGTTGGCCCAGATGGTTTGGTCCCTTGAGATACGATTTACAAAATATAGCATCTAACATCCTTACACTGACTCAGAATGCACTATTTCACGCATTTGCAAACAATAGGACAATGAGAGAACTAGATGGATATGGATAAAACCGCGAGAGGATTTCATAGGGCCCTGACAATTTTTCCATGTTAGTACTGAAGAGATTCAAACTTTCATTGAATGACTACAAAAATCTAACCTAAATAGTCAAATTAATAGACTAAATCAGCATTCTATTTCTCACATATAAAATGAATTTCTTCCTTCAAAAAAGAAACTATGGGTGAATGCTCAATCAAAAAATAAATTACAATTCTAAACGAGTTTTAGGCTCAATTATCAATACTTCATTGCAATTTTTCTTGCCAGTATGTTTCTTTTGGAACTACCTGGTTTGATTTGTGAAGTTGAAGCAGCTGGAATTAATAAAAATAATCAACTTGGCATGTTTTCCTTAAGATTATCCATGATTATATCAACAACATCACATAGATATTTCATTCCAATTAAGTTGTGATCCTTCCATGCTTCCCATTTTTCCTTTTCTTCTACTCGTATCTTCTCTTTAAGTTCTTCCAGATGTTTTTAGGTAATCAAATTGAATCTTTATGACTTTTAGGAGGCATTTCTTCTTGAATCATAGTGACATCTTCACCTAATTGTTTTTCTTCACGATGTTCATTTTCATCTAAAGTTGAAGACTGAAAATTTATATGGCCTTCAACTTCTTTTTGGGCACAAACAACCTTTTGTAATGTCCAAAAAAAAAAATTAGGCTCTTCATTCTCTGTTTGATTGAAGATATTCATTCTTTCAAAATGAACAGTTGGAACATTGGTGGTCTCCCCAACAAAACTAAGTTCATATTCTACATAGTTGCATCCTATGGAAAAATCATTGAACATTGGTGGTTTCCTCCACCCGTTATTTCGAGATACCTTGTCCGAGCGTAGTCCCTTAAGAGCCCTAAGGTGAAAAAATGCTATATCTTTGATGGGTGATTTCTTAGACTCCATAGCACATATAGATGTCTCGTTTAATCTAAGACCTCCACATCGGGTCCCTCTATGAAAACCTCTCATGGTTTTCTCCATCTCTATTCAGTTCTCTCAATGTCCTATTGTTTGCAAACACACGAAATAGTGTAGTCTGAGTCAGTGTAAGGCTGTTAGATGTTATATTTTTGCAAACGGTAGCTTGTGGGACCAAACCATCTGGGCCAACATGTCCAAATGGCTTGGTGAATGCTATTGGAGGATTTTGTTTGGTTCCCTACACTCCCCATGCTTTTGGGCTACCTCGTTTGGGCATAGTCTCTTAAGATCCCTGAGACCAAAACACCTTATATCTTCGACATGTGATTTCTTGGACTCCGTGGCACCTAGAGATGTCTCGTCAAATCCAAAACCTCCATGTTTAATCCCTCTATGAAATATTCTCACTGTTTTATCCATATCCATTCGGTTCTCTCGTTGTCCTATTGTTAGTAAATGTGTGAAATATTATAGTTTGAGTCAGTGTAGGGATCCCAGACATTGTAGTTTGCAAACAGAAGCTCGTGGGACCAAGCCAACTACGCCAACATGTTGGGTTGGCCAGGTGAACGCTAGTGGAGGCTTTGTTTTGGTTCCCTATGCTACCCATGCTTTAAGACTACTCGTCTAGACATAGTCCCTTAAGAGCCCTGAATGACTAGATTGTCTTAAGAATGAATTTGATAGCGGTATGTCTAAGAACACATGGGAGTTATCAATCACCTAGTAAATCTTTCCTATTTAGTGATGTATGGGAGTTAGCTAGCCTACAGCTTAGTGACCTTCCATTCATTGATTATTTATACTATGATAAACCCATGGATGCTTTCAAAAGTGCCTTCAAAAGAATATGGGTAGTCATCAAGACTAGTGGAGGCTATGATGTGATTTCCAAATAACTTGAAATGCCTAGAGATTTAAAGGTAATAACACGAATTACACAGGATTAGAAAATCAAGAATCATTAAGTGTCTAAATTAGAATGTCATTGCATCTAGAGACATTTTCAATCATTAGAGTAATGTATATGGAGAGACATTATCAAAATATCAACAGATGAAAGGCATCAAATTGTGATGACTCTCGGGTGTTTTAATAGGAGAAGACTAAGAAGCATAGAAGAATGTAGTAAGTGCATGATAAGATAGGAACCAATATAAAGAGACCATGAGAAATAAGAAGCGCAAGTAAGGTAAATACACATATACACATTGATAAATTGAATGAATAATTACTCGATTAGGTAACTCTTTATATACATATATTATATAAAGATTGATTTCCAAAGTTTGATGCATATTATACATTGAAAATTCTAGTACATGTACATCACCAATAAATGAAAAAATAATCCATAATGTCTTAAATATTGTTAAGTGCACATCATATTAGTTTCATGCAAAAATAATATCAAAAATGTAAGGTCTCATACAAAATTATCAAGTTCCAAATAGTATTTTAATGTGCATAATAAATACAAAAATTCCCAAATAGGTCATATATCATCAAGTTAAAATTCCATGTAGGTGTACATATAATTCCATGCACATACGCATACAAAGACAATGTCATGTAAGACATATATATTTCCTACTCATCAAAATCTATCTCTTTCTTGGCCTTACTCGAAGAAGGCCCTCCCTTAGACGAAGATGGAGATCTATGAGACAACTTTGGATCATCCGAGCCCATGCTTCGAGTCCTCTTCTGCTGAATACTCACCTGTAGATGAGCCTATAAATGTAAACAATGTTTTCTTGTCAAAACTTAATTTATATATGTTTTCAACATGTATTTAAGACCATGCTAGAATGAAAGTATTTACATAAAAACAAAAACTTACCGCAAGTTTTCGATCACGCCAAATATTCATCTCACACTCAGATGAGTCATCGAGAGCTCTCCGCAGATTTAATGGGGGTATGAAGACAATGAGATGGAGGAGTCTGTGTCCTTGAAGTCAAAATGGAGGGGGTTGAAGTTCCCTATATATACATAACATCATAAAATCTAACATCAAAATTAGCCAAAATAGAACTAAGTACATGTATGTATAATGACAATATTTTAACTAATTTTATCAATATAAAACTATTGTTTTTACCCCACCACGCCTGTGAATCAAATGAACAGGGCTACTACCACGTGTAACTCCTGCATATACACAATGAAGGAAATTATTAACATAATTTAATAATTCTACAATGAAAAACATTACTAACATGTAATTTAACATAATATGAATTACACTATAAATTTAACAAAATTTACGTCTTGTTTGAATACCTCGGTGAGTTGCTACATAGATGAAATGGCAGCGGAACACCTTATCTACTTGTCGTAGAGATGGTGGGGTGTCTAGTGAAGTCAACATATTTATCAATCATGTATATCATGTGAGTTAGATGGACATACAAAAACATAGATATATTTGAAAACTTAAATATATATATATATATATATATATATATAAATATATATATACACACACACACACACACATGTATGTGAAAATTTTACATAATTAACATTCTAAACTACCTTTGTGAATGTATGTGTACACATGGTGCTTACCGCTTGTGGTCGGGATGAATATGTGCCTCCCGTGCACTGTAATATCAATGCATATACATGTACAAATACAATTATTTCAAAAATTTAACATATATAAGTAAATCAAGTACTCCAAACTTTTTGTAACACACATAACAAAACATAACAAATTTACCTGCGAAGGTGATGCTTTGATGAATGTAATCCAAATGTCTCACTCAAAAGGACATCTGACATAGTGACATTATCGTGTGCACCCCTAGCACTAGGTGCACCAAAATCAGTACACATGAAAGTATCATCCTCCTTGGGCCCCAAACATATGCTACCACATGACAAGAAAAGATGTGGCCTCATGCTAGTACTCCCTGAGGGAATACTTTGTGTACCTCCACGAGCATTTGGCTTAGAAATCTCCCTCGTATGTCGAACAAGGGTCGTAGATAGCCCCTGAAGCACGTGGAGTGTATCAATCTCTATTGTCTCCTTCACTACTTGAGGGACAATCTTAGGGTGAGGGGGCTTCTATGTGGGTAATCTACCTGCTCTTTGAATAGGTGCACGTTACGTGCACTAGTCGATCATGTGCAAATCCTTTTCCTCACCTGAAATCTCAAAAATCAAAATAATTTTTGATCTTGTTGAGGATAAACTCGTAATAGAGTTTGTTTAGAAAGTATAGTGACACCTCATTGTTATTACAAGGTGGAAAATCAAACACCATCCACCATCGGTCCCAAAAATTATTTTTAATCAAATTATTATTGCACTTATGGATGGGAACCATTTACATGACAAAGCTAACAGAAAATTAGTGTGGGTGTTCAGAATAAGGTGCATATGAGGTCTCTTGAAATTTAATTTTTCTTTACATCCACATATGATTTTTTTTTGGAATAATAAAACCTGAAACCCTCTCTCGTAATTTTTTTAACAATCAATTTTCCCCATTTCCGTGTCAACTTGAACAAGTAATGCCTCCAATTTGTTTACAAGAGAGGTGCGGTGGGGGTTTGTAGATTGTGAATCCCTCATTGTTTTGATTAAATCCTCAATTTCAATTTTTTTTTCAACTATGTGGGCTGCTAAATCTTCTTGACTACTCAAGGGATGTTGAGAAATTGTGGGAGTGTTGGGAGGGATGATGGGAATAGCAGGGTTTGGTTGTGGTTGATTCCCTCGACATCTAACCTGTAAAAATATGTATTCAAATCAAATTTTAATCTATAATTATCATATTTCAATGAAATTTTGAGAAAATAATTATTCTTACCTCTTCTCCGTGGCACCATCATCGATTCAGATCTTCCCATCGATCTAGAAATGATCCTTTGAGTTTCAGATCCATCTGAATGAAAAAACACAAGGGCATGGTTAAGCTCTGAAACTCGCGTTTGAGGGAGATAAAATGATAGAGGCTCAGGCCTCTTTTTATCTTTATATTAGCCATAACGCATACATTTTATAATGCATACGTGTTATAACACATATGCGTTATTTCTCAGTAAATCCCAAAACTGACAATTTAAAACGTGATCACATTATAATAGAACGTGTACGTGTTTTTCTTTTTTTCAGTTTTTGTCCACTTTTCGTCCCCCCAACTTCGTGCACTTACCCTATATTTTTACAATTAATTACATTCTCCTACATTGGATTTTTACCCTCTGCTAATTTCTTCATAACATCTTAAAAATTCTCTGGTTGTGTTGAGGTTCAATCACACCATTATAAATGAAGTAAATATGAGCTCTAACTTTAAATATGAAAATATATCTAGAATGGTTTTATAGTTAGTTACATTCTCGTAAATTGAATCTTCACCCTCTTTAAGTTTCTTCATATTTATAGGGGTTAAATTTGATGGCCATTTAGACATTTTATATGATTTTAGTTGTAAAATACTTCCGAGATATTTGAAAAAAGCTGTTACATGTAACTTGTAAATTGTAAGTATAACTGCATTTTTTTATATAGTTTTATTAGTAAAATATACAAATATATATTAGAAAGAGTGAAATACATATAATATAATATTTTATAAATCTTATTAATAGTATAAAATAACATTATTTTACATTTTCGAAGGGAAAAATTTGAAAATTTCCCTTCAGCTAAAAATTGTTTGACAAGCATAGGTGGCCACCAAATTTAACCCATAAGGTAATTCTATGGTTTCCCCAAGGTTCAATCGAACCATAGTAATTGAATGTGGAAGTGTCTCACATCTCATGAATTTCATTAGCCTATTGGCCTCTTGCTTCATGGCATTTTAAATATCCAAATTTGCATAGTTTAATCTTTAAAAATTCTTAAAATTGATAAAAGCATTATTCCAAAGTTTAAGCCTAGTTGTTGCTAGCCCTTATAAAATAGAACATTTATCTTATCTATACGGACTATTGGCCACCAAGAATTATTTCTCAGATCAATGTTTGATTCCATGAAATCATTAAACATTATTTCATAGATTCATAAATTTAAATCGTGACCAAATATATTGGACTTGAAGGATAATTAACGATTCAAATATTTGGATTTTTGATTCAAATATATGTGATTTTGGAGTACATTTAATTCCAATATTCATGATTCTAGATTCTGATATATGTGATTGTGGATTCAAATATATGCGATTTTGGAATATAATATGTGTGATTTTGGAATCCAATATGAGCGATTTTGGAGTGCAGATAATTCCAATATTTGACATTTTGGAATCCAAAAATAGCTATATTGGATTCCGATATTGAGTACATTTTTTAGCTTTTGGGACTGGAATAAGTCTCAATTTAGTGAAATAATATTTTCTCTCTCTCTCTCTCTCTCCTTCTCATTCTCTCTCTCTCTCTTTCTCTCATTCTCATTCTCTATCACTATCTCTTTCTCTCTCGTTATTTTTATTATTAAAAGCACAATGAATTGGGGGTGAATCAGTCTGTAAAAACATTAATTCCATTATGTATTCATCATTCATTATCATCCATGATTAATTCAAGCATTCTAACATTCAATAAAGGCATGTACAACATCCACATAAACAAGATAACACAACGAACATAAGATATAAAGTGGGAAACCATTAAGGGGATCAAAACCCACTGAACCTCTACTTATATTACTAAAAAAGGACTCTCATGAATATTACACATAAAAATAGATTTTTTTAGTGAGGCACTAACCCCACAAGGAGAACCAACCCCTAGTTTAGTAAGGCACCAACCCTACAAGGAGAACCATCCCTTGATTTAGTGAGGCACCAATTCCAAAAGGAGGATATAACCCCCTAAAATGACCAAACACCAAATCATCCACCTTAATGTGTTTGTCACCACTGATGTGTTGCTGCTACAACTGAAGATGACACCATAAAGCTCACTCTCCTTCATTCGTATTCAAATATTCCCTCTAGACCTCCTTGCTCAAAACCTTATTCTTCAATCTAATTTCACACTTTCCCTAACTCTCCATCACATTATTTTTCATAATAACAACATTAAAAACTCATTTTCCTCTCAAAAATGTCACAAACGCCTTTTTCACCTTCACTTCTTTCCCCTTAGGTTGAACTTTTTCCTCTCTTACATAAGTTACACAAATGAAATTTATAATTCACTTCATAACTATTTATTTTCCAAAAATCACCTGGGTTGGAATTAATATATAGAAACAATTAAATAATCACTATGAAATCTTATAAAAATAATCCAAATGACCAAGTAGGTTGCAAACTATCACCAAGAACATTCTAGACCTCCATTAGGAAATAACAATCCCTAAAACATCTCAAAAAGACTACTCGCCAAATATGAATGTGTAAGACCTTAAAAAAATCACCAAGGAATTCTCCCATACTTAGAAATGTTTTATAAGTCCTAAAAAATCTCCAAAAATCATGAAACACTCAAAAAAATCCTGTCAAGCCATGAAACCTACTTGATACAAATCTTAACCAATCATCCTCAAAATTGACCTTCAAAGAATAGGTCATAACTCTCTCAAATATAAACAAAAACTTAAGTGTGATATATTATTGGAAATATTTTGAAGTCAGAATCATCAAAAAATTCAAACCAAGTCATGAAACCAATTTTAGAACCTCTAAAACTTCTCTATTCCTAGAATTCTCCAAAGTTCCCCAAAACTACCTAAAACCCAGTCTTAAAAAATAGGGAACACTTTTCATTGTAAAGACACAAAAATGACCTGAAACAATCATAGAAATGTAGTAAAAATTTCTATTGGTACCCAAATTGGTTCTCCTTGTGAATTTGAGCAACATCTATAGGATGAAAAGGATTCTTAGAGAAAGATATATTAGAATTTAATTTGTTTTATAGATGAAGAAGGATCTAACTGGCTCTTTTTCACTCAAGCTTGGAAAAGTTAGATAACACCCTCATAAGGGTTTACCTTACCCTATTACTTTAGGTCCTTCCTTCCACTAGGGTGAGAGAACCCGTTTTGTAACCTCTATTTGTAGGGGAAAATAATTAATTAAAAATATTTCACTCGCCCTTTTAATAAATTGAGAAATAATACTTGAGAAGATATGGTCAAGTGAAACATAATATAACTCTCACAAGTTGTCACCTTAGAATACAAAGATGTCTCCTAAATAAGGTTTGGGTCACTAAAGACAACAACAAGACCCGCTTTCTTTTACATATTTTGTTAAGTTCTAGCACATGAGTATACACATAGCAAACATGGGTAGTTCTTGTAGGATTTATTGGTTTTGGATGTAATTTTTTGGGGAAATAAGAAGGATAAGTTGATTATAACAAATTTTTGGGAACTTTTAACAAATATTGGAAGATATACCAAACAAGATGATGAAAACACTTCAAATAACCAACAATAAACCTTTAACCCGAAGATGCGCACCCATGGAAGCCCAAAGATACATGGTTTCACACATTCTTTGATAATTTAAACATAAAATATCATGTCAAAGACTCAATTAAACATCAATAATCCTTGATCTATCATGCCTAAGATACACTCATAGACTAACAAACAACCTGTATCAACAAAATGGAAGTAAAGTGAATTTAAAACTGTTTATTGCACAATGAAATGAAAGCTCTTCTCACAACACAATTGCAATTACCAAAATACTACCATAAGGATAAGATCTTGTGTGATTAAGAGGAATTCCAAACATAAGATTGCAACAGAACATGCATAACTACTTGAAAGATCTTTAAAAGAAGATAGAACAATGGTAATGATTACCATAATTAACTCATGGCTCATCAAATTTATCAGCAAGGGAAAGTTTCATTTACAATCTCAATGCTTGTCAATGGTTGTATACTTGTAACCATCTTGACATGATTCAATTTGAAGGCTAAGGAAATTAACAAGTTTCTCGATGACAAGTTATTGAAAAATGGTTTCTCTTAGTTTACGCCTTTCTCTAAAATAATTTTAGAAATTTTTTAAATTCCCTCGATATGAGAACATGCCTCTCATATCTATACAACCTCTTTTCCATTATTTGAGTTTTCCCCCAAAATCTAATTTTTTTCTCCGGATATTCCCAAGATATTTTTTTATTCTTTTGTTGTAGTATTTTATCCTTTGTTTTCCAAGTGGAGAAATGCAATGTGAATATTTCTAGGTGTGTATTTTATTCTTATGTGGCGAATAAAATGCTTACATCATTTATCCCGACATCATCAATTTTGGATTCTTTTGAGTTGGTTTGGAAATTCCTTTCCATAACTCTTGGGTGCCCCAAAATGGCTTGATGTGATTTATAATCATTCTTACTTTTCGATTATTTTCCCTCGGGATACACACACTCTTCTCTGCATTGCTCAGAATTGTACATTTTCCACCCATTTTGTGTCATGTCAAGATGCTTATCATCCCGTTACAAGATACTATTTTGATTCATATTTATGTCCTTGTGTGAGCCGAGAAATAACTCTTTTCTCATTCAATGGAAATGATTATGTCCAATTCAACTCGTATGTATATTTATTTCTATAAATATACCTCATTCGCCTCTCCTTTAAAAAAAAAAAAAAAAAAAATTATTTATTTGCCTTTGAACACGATAGAATTTTGCAAAATTATTTTCGGTGTGATGGAAAGGGTAGCGGTAGCATCAAACTTGAAATAAATATCTTTAGACTTAAATTTTATTTTTGACTTTTCAGGCCCAAACAAAGCATTCATCAGGGATTTGTTTGAGATAGTTAACACAGGAAAATAATGGTCATTGACACACTAGGTGGTTTGGATTTCTCTCACGCTAAGGTTAATCAAGATTAATCTTGTTTTTTCAGCATTTCAATCTATGTATTATCACCTCTTTCAATGAGAGAATCGAAAAAATCCAGAGGTGTTGAAAAAAGTTTGGATTGAGATAAGGCTTTTTGTAGCAGGAGAAACTAAATATGAATTCCCTTTCTTATGTAATCAAATATTTATTCAAAAAGAGATTCCTTCCAAGTCTTATTTTCTCTATGATAAGACTCCAATTGATGTTCTTGTCCCACTAGCAATAGAAGTCCATTCATCAATAATTCTTGAAGTTGGTCTCTTTGAAGGTAATTGAGGATATTTTCCTACTAGCAGATCCATATTATCATCTCCCTCCTTCAAAGGGGGATCTTCCTTCAAAATCCCTAATTCTTTGAACTTACTGAGCACTCTTGTATTCTAAATGGATAAATCAATGTTCTTTGTTTTCAACCAAGTCACATTTCTCCTTATTACATGAACAATCCTACCATATTGATCATCATATTATTCCTTATCCCACTTCATGGGGGTCATTAGCTGGCCTTCTATTCCTTGGTCAATATAAAATTGACTCATAACTTGTTGGTCATCTACAATTCCTTAAGGTACCACAAAAATTTGAAATCAATGATTTTGTGAGGGTCATTCTCAAGAATTACTTAAGTCTAACATCTTCCTCATCCCTACAATTCATCCAAAGAGTCTTCAAAGTGAGGATCATGCTCAAAGGAATTTTCTAAATTATTTACCACCCACCTAATGTCATAATTTGACCTTTCTTAAAAAATTTCCATATCAAGCCTTTTCATTTCTTCCTCTATTAACTTGAATTTTATAATGGAAGGGTAGGAATATCTTCCAATTATGATGGGAAATTTGATATTTGTCTTATTTTTCCAAAAATCATCTTATGAATAGGAGTCAACTATCTTTCCAGCTCACATAAAGCCATCATGTCATCCAAATACCTTGGAAATTTGCAAGGTTGTCCTTCAAATCCACTAGCTCTTATGTAAGTGAATTTTCTATACTAGAATAAAGAGACAACCAAACTCCATTATTATGTTTCTATACACTTCTGATATCCTATACTGCTCCCATTTAGGTTTGAAAAATATATAAAAGGTGCAAAAAATGCATCGTTCACCAACCTTACATTTCCTTTCCAATTACTCAATTGTAATTGGGGATAAACATCATGCATCTGGTTCTGTTTGAAGGGAGTACATGGTACAAGGCTAAGGAAGCATCTGTGGCCTACAATGTTGTAAATCAAATATGTCATCATGTAAAATTCTAGTTCCCAAGACCACCCATATTGACTTTCAATGCTAGAAGGTGCTCATGAATTGAATTTGCTACGAGGTTTGCCCAAAAATGTTCCCCTTCCTTTCTAAAACTATCCACATGTAGGGCACATCCACTCTTTGAACTCATTTTTTATTTCTAAACCAACCATTCTACTTAGCAACATGATCACATCCTCTACCTCTTCTACAAATTGTTCCCTAACCAACTTTTTGGGAATCCTAGTGGTGACCTTTTTATCTACCAACAACCACTTGGTGTTTATAAATTTGCATAATCCTTCTTCTTGGTTTCATAATCTCAAGGGCCAAATCAAGACCTAAGGTTATTAGAGTTTTTATCATTGTAATTTCAACATTATTCTAAAGGCCTTGGGTGTCAAAGTTAGTACTACTTCACCACTTCCATCTAGAACTTCCCTCTTCTCTGGATTATAATTCATGGCACAAAGTCTCACCAATTCAGGGCAATGAATAGAAGGGGGAATAACACCAACCGAGACAATGTTGATAAGATCTATTACTTGCGTGAGTTCACTCTTGTTTGGTTTATTCAATATTTTTTTGAACTCATTTAAATCCACATTCATTAAATCCATGTCTGTGATCTTGTCTAGATCACCGTAATTCTGAAGTGACAGGAAAACCCGACAACATTGTCTTCATATTTTTTATGCCCTATCTTTTACTTTCAATTACTTCACAAATTTGGAGTAAAAGACAATGAAAGTATGAGAGTAATACAATCCTTACCAATTTCCTATGAAAATATTCATGTAATTCTCCTTCACTCCTCATATTTTTGAATCCTCATCTCTCAATCGATGCTTCCCAATCAATCTCACTTCGTTCTTCCTAAAATTCTGATAACAAGGGAACTTGATTTCTTGACATACGATATTGAAAAGGCTCAAGCATTTAAATAATTTAAATAACTTTTCCTTGATTTTTGAAAAAAATGCATTGATGGTAGAATCCATAAATGCATTGAATTGTAACCATCTGTCATGCTTCCACCATTTTTAAATGTGGGCCATCCATGCTATGTGGGCTCAGGGAGTCTTTTTGTATTTTTACACTTCCTTTAAACGTAAAAACAATTATGCATTTGACCTAAGCATTTACCCTCTTACTTTTATTGTAATCATGACACATGTTTAGATCTTAGCAATAGCAGGGCTACGAGACATTTCTGAATATCTATCTATTTTCCTGACCAAGCACAATCTTACCAATTCAACTTGAGGCCCCATTTATCTGACCTTGGCTTGAGAAAATACCACTTGTCCCTGACGGGTCTTAGAATTTTTTTGCACTTTGTACTTTTATCGACTGAATGTCAAGAAAACATCATCGGCCCTAATTCCCCGTTCTTATCATCTTTTAACACATATACCACTTTGGGAGTGGGGAAACTTCTTTTTTTGCAACTTTTGACTTCAAATATTACTAGGAATATTCATTGGGCCTCAAGGATAAGATTTTATTTTGTATGTATTGTGTAATTGTTGAAACCTTCCAAATTAAGCCCACAACACCATAACTAATGGGAACATACCATGTATCTTCGGGTGGCAAAGTAAAATATGAAATTTGTAGCAGCAGCCAGAGGATAGTATAAAAGTATGCTTTTCAAGATTACACCTGATTCATGCTCATCCTTTGACATGGATTTTACAGAGGAAACATGAATATTACGTTCCTCGACCAAAAAAAGAGGATTTACACCCTAAACATGAGATTTTCACACATATTCACCATGACTATATCTTCAAAAATACATTTTTATATGAGTAAACCAGCCGAGTAATTTTTTTGAAGGCATATACTTGGATAAAAATGTGAGATATATTTGAATACTAACAATTCCATGATTCAATAAATGGTAATTTAGTTAATAGGTTCAATGGGAAACTTTGTCATAAATCAAAACATTCCGAAACTTTCCTTTTGGGTGGGGCCTACATACTATCACAAGATATAAAATACATAAATGGAAAGATATAAGAGTCCTCTATAACATAAAATCAACATACGAGAAAACATAATCCATTATTGGCTTGTACAATGAATATCTCTCAAGTCACTCCATAGCTAGGGTTTAAAGAGGGTTAAAAAGTTGTTTGGTTTCTTAAAAAAAAATCATAAGAACATGGCGATAAAAAAACATCATTCTTCTTGTAAAATATTCATAACTGAATTAATCCACTACCCATAAGATCTTGGGTCCCCATATAAATAAAAAAATCCCAAACGAGCATCTGAAAGTCAACTTTTGGCTCAAAAACACACCTTTGGAAACCCAGTTTTGGCAAAAAATCAATATCTTGCAAAATATTCATCGTCTGGACCTAAAAATTGACACACACCATCATAAAAAATTTCTTGATGATATCTAATTCTCATCCATGTTTTATCATACATGAAACTCTCCATACAACATGACTTACCCATGCAAACTAGTCTTATCTTCGTTGAATTACTTTAAAATGACCTTGTACTTGCAATATTCAACTGAAATATGACCTTGGAGACTTTCCACACATTCCATACAACCTAAAAACATATTCCTCATGTTTTCCATGACTTTATCTACTTCATTTAACAAGCTACCATACTAACTTGCATACTTTAGGTCTAGGATTAGGCATAGTCAAGATTGAACCAACACATGATTGTAGAAACTCTTACACACTTCGCACATCATATTGAACATGTTTAACACCATACCATCACTCATATAACTCTTGAAGCCCATACATGTCACCAACTTTCTTGACCATGCACCAAGAACATGCAATCTCACCTAGTCATCATGCCTTTACAACCATGCAACTCATCATGCCACTGCTCCATGACACTAGAAACCTCATGATGACTCAAGACTATCTTTAGAATCAATGTGATGCTTTAAATCAATGAAAAAAAGATGTAATTTCAAAAAATCTCCCCCTTTGTCATTGATGGAAACAACAAATGCAAACACCTATAAGTCTTTTTACATACCTCTTTTCATGTGTCTAAGCATACTCTCCTCCTTTCACATCTATGAAAAATTTACTATAACTATTTAACTCCGATTCTTAGACATTTCTTCGAAAATGACAAAACAGAGATAGCGTAAGTGTAGGAGGAATACTTGTTGAAATGTTGGTTGATAGGTTGTTGCACACGTGTTGAATCCTTGTTCTACACACCTGATCATGAGAGCTTCCTTTTGGCTAGGAGGAACTACCTAAAATAAAAAGAAAGACCACCAAAAAGAGTTAAACAATATATGTAGTGCACTCGCCTAGCATATGCAAGATTCAGGGAAGTGTGATACTTCATAGACGGTTGTCACCCACTTTGTTTAAAATAATTTAATGTTGGTAATAAATCTAATCCTATTATAGTTAAAATGATTTAGGTATCTCATTTAAAACACAATAAGAAAGATCTAATCTAATAAACTAGGTTAAAATAAGATCCGAAGGTCAAGTAATCGGTTTTGGGTCTCTCGCAGGGTGATGTGGGAATAGGTAGATGGGTTACTGTGGGAATAGGTGTATTGGTAGATATAGAGACCGATGCCGGTTAATGGTGACCGATCACGCCGGTTTGGGAGAACTAATACTAGTTATCAGTGGGGTATTGGGAATGTCACAAATGAGCTTTAGATCTCCCTTATGATTGCACAAAGGACTAGGCTGGTCGAAAAGAGGTATTAAGTTGTTTGGATGGGATTTGGTGAAGTTTTAATAGGGATATGGAGGGGTGAGTATTAATGGATGTCAATGGGTGACTAGGAGAACAAAGGATGAAAATATAATGATGAAATAAGTTAACCGAGGAGTAAAATGTTCTATTTACTTGGAATCTGGTTCTAGACATTTGTGAATGAGGAATGAAGGTGTTGAAAAGAGGTTGAATGCTGAAGAGGATCACCAAATGTTGGGGAGATCTTGATGGGCTGTATGCACTCTCCTTCTTACCCGATTAGATCACATCCGTGTTGGGGTGAGTCTTGGATGGTTGCTAGGTGAATGTTGGATTTACGTGTAAGAGAAAATGCTTGATCTCCTTCTTTGCATGTGTTTTCTCCCTAAAACTTGTTCTCAAAAGATGTGATATCTCTCAGGAATCTGCCAACCTCCAAAAGCAATGTGCCAACCCAAAAATAAGGTTGTTTTGGGAGTTAAACGGTAATCGACGGTGGTTCTAGCTTAATCGGTAGTGGTTAAGGTTAACCGGCATCGGTTAGGGCGGGATTTCCTAGGTTTACTAAATTGGGCGGATCCCCTTGATTTTTGGGATCTTGTTTCATTTTTCCCGTAGATTAGACTCGAAGATTCCTTCTAACATGTGGGAATGTGGTTAGAGGGAATGGAGGCATTGATTTTTAGGGTTTGGGTAGGTCTTAGTTAGTTATGGTAACTTACTTCGAGAATAGGTCTTAGGGTGAGGTGGCTAGATGAGGTGGATATGTGGGCATTATCCCAATTAGGATATTTAAATTATAAATATGGTGAGGAAAATGAATTAATCTAATGTAAATAATTAAATTAATATTATAGTAGGGTGAAGGGGGCCATGGTTAGGTGAATGTGTTCAATGGTGTTTATTTGACGAGGGACCAAAGGCAAGTGTGACCTAATTTTAGTGTCTATATTTTTCCCTTTTTGTTACGTATTTTGTATTGGTAAGCGAAGCCGACAAAAATAAGATGTGGTTGCCCCATGTGTAGGTGGAGGTGATCCCCCTCAAACTAGAACCGATTTAGGCGTAAGGTAGAATCGGTGAGTGGTTTAATAAAAGGTAAATGTGATGAAAAGGAAGGTGGGTAATAGGGGGAAAAGGAGCAAGGTATACTCAAGTAATCTAGGTAATGGATCAGGGTCAAAGGGAGTAACATTCAAATGCACGAACACGTATAAACCGCATTATGCTACTAGGTTAAAGAGTAGGAAAACTCTATATTGTCTAAGGTTAATAGGTTTATCCAAACAAGGTGGAAGTAATTCCGGTATCCAAGGTATAGGATATGGTCAGGAAACATGACGTAAGTTAGGTGTAGGAAATTTTAGGTATGTTCTGGTACACCGAGGGTTGGGTTAGGATAAACGGTCATGGAAAGAGGTAAGGTAAGGTCATTAGGTCAATCAACACAAGTAATAGTGCCGCAAGGTATAGCAAACACATGAGTTCAAAGGTCACTAGCGATGGTCTAGGTCCAAGAATCTAGGTCATGGCATGGGTAGGGCTGAGGTATGGGCAAAATAAGGAGTCCTTGAATGGGGACGAGGTGAGGGGTTGAAGAGTAAGGTCAAGGAGGTCAAGTGGTGTGCTCCAGTGATGGTGAGTAGAAGATAAAAAGGGGTTTAAGACAAAAAAATAATCAGAGGGGTAGGGTAAAATAGGGTGAAATTGTGGGCAATGTGGAAAAGTATGTGACCAATTCCGGTCAAGGGTAACCAATGCCGCAGATGCTAACCGACCATGATAAGGTACAACATAAGACTAATGTCGATCAAGGGGAAACTGTCACCGGTCGTCGTAGGGATATAGAAAGAAAAAAGTCCACGGATTTAAAATTCATTTGTGATTTACAAATTAGAGAAACCAAGAAGAGAGAAGAAGAGAAGAAGAAAACAACTAACGGTGTCGAAGGTTGAGTTGGCGAGCCACGTAGGTGATGAGTGTTGATTGATTGGTGGGGTCATGAGAGTGGGGCATTGGATTTGATTGGTTGGAGATTAAGAGGACTTTTGGTGATGGCAGAGGTAGGAGAGGTCTCGGGTGGACCTGTGTAGGGGCTTCTAAGGTGCCACCATGATGATGGCAATGGGATGAGGTAAGACCTAAAGCCTATGTATGTGTTGTTTAGTTAAATGAGAAATAAATTTAGGGGGAGAAAATTGGGGTTGGGGGGAAAAATTTAAATGTAAAATTTGAAAGAAAATGGGTGAAATGGGAAAGGGCTTGAGTAGAAGATAGGGAAAGGAGGGGTAGGAAGGGACGGGGAGGGTTTGGGGGAGGAATGGGTGGGTAGGGAATAGAGTGTGGAGAGAAAAGGGGGTTTGGGGATGTGGTGGTTGCCGTGAAAGTGACCGACATCGGTTCCACTATGGCCGACATCGGTGGGTGTGGACCGGTATCGGTCCCAAGAGAGGTGACCGATGCCAGTCATAGTGAGACCATGGTCGGTTAAGGGTAGACTAGGGTTGGTCAATGTTGACCAGCGCCGGTCTAGATGAGGATAAACAAGGGAAGCGTAGTGGGTAGGGAGGGGTAGGCAATGGTTAAATTAGATAAGGAAGGGTAGGGATAGATAGGTAAAGTGGCAAGGCCAGGGTTTGGGTGCTAGTAAGTAGGTTAGGTCAAGATGTGGGGTTAGAGGAAAAGGTAAATAGATGAAGGCTTGGGGTATGGGTAGATAGGTTTGGTAGAATTTGGGGTCAAAGGTAACGGTAAAAAAGTTGTAGGTATAGGTAATTTTTAATAATGTGATCATTCTATTGGATACAGGTGAGAGATCAGCTACTTATACGGGACATGGTGCCACCCCCTTCTTGAGATTACGAGGCATGATGACCACTGAGGAGTGGCAGCATGTGGAGGAGGTGGGCTTGAGTGGGTTCCGACACTATCGGCATGTAGTCTGACAACCGAGTTTGATGGTCACTCTCATTGATAGATGGGATTCAGTGACCAACATGTTCCATACCAACGGGTGAGATGATAAATCACCCTAAATGATGTGTTTAGGATCCTACGGCTACCGATACTGGGTATGCAGGTGTACTCGATCTCCTCCGAGGCCTCAAAGGAGTTGATGCTGATAGTGTTTGGAGAGGGACTGGCATACATGACATTCCATAGTGCTAGTCTGAGCTATGGAGGGATGTACACAGCCCGTCCAGAGGAGACGAGGCTAATTTTTCTATCATGGAGCAAAAGATGTGATGTTTCACACTGCTTTGCTAGATGTAGAGGGAGGTATATTTCCCCACTCATTGATGGGGGTACTTCATGACATGATGATAGATCAGACCCACTTTACTTAGGTGCCAACATTCCTAGTGTAGCTAGATAGAGAGCAGTGGATGTATGGGTGTGTCTACATAGGTTCAAATTGTGTGATGTACCTTTTTACTACATTACTGAGCCTATGAGCATATTGTGTGTGTGTGGCCGATTGGGATGCCTCAAGAAGATGCATTTCTGCTGAGATTGGTGCGGAGGGGGTATAGGTGATGGGTACATGTGATTAGAGAGTGGCAATTAGATAGGCCCATACATGATGTGGCCTATTATAGGTGTTTATTGGAGGGGTTTTCCAGTGGACATCATATGGAGCTAGATGGGCTACAGTTGGTGAGATGGATAGTGGGGTGCTATGCCGGGGAGCACAAGATGATCCCAGTGGATAGAGTTAGATGGTAGTTTGGACTACCACAAGACATACCTCCACCCTTCCCGCAGAAAAGAGAGGTGACGTGGAGAGGTCATTGCCTTTACCATAGCCGATAGTGCCCATAGGGTAGGAGAAGCAGTGGTCGACTCGGTGGATTAATAATGTTAGGGTTATAGACATATATAGATAGTGGTGGGTGGCTCATTTACGAGTAGTACCACCCAGGTTGGGGCAGCTGGATCTATCCATCATCACGGTGTAGAGGGATGCCCTATAGGGGTAGGTGGCGTCCCTGATTACCCAGTTGGGTATGGTGTAGGCACAACTTGCCAGTTTAGAGGTGGAGGTGGCTGAGTTACATGCACATGTGGAAAGTCTTCAGGCCCAGATGGCCCAGGATGGGGATGGAGATGGAGATTGAGATGATGGTCGGGTGGCTTCCCTATAGGCATAGGTGACAGGGTTGTAGGGACTAGTTGGCCACACCACAAGCACATATTGGGGCTTTACAGCCTAGATATAGGCACAGGGGCAGGGGCCGATGGCACCACCACAGCACTGAGATAGGGTCCCAGTTCATAGGCAGGGGCGAGATAGGGTCCCGCAGAACAAGTATAGGGGCCGAGGCCTATGGGGCCACCACATACCATGCCCATATCTAGGTTACGAGATGCCCTAGGTGAGGCCAGATACTACCAAGATCAATTGATGGCGGCTGGGATAGATTTCCTATCCTATGGAGAGTACAGGCACAATAGGCCTCGAGTGAGAGGACTAGATCCTAGACTCATAGTGTAGAGGGCACAAGGGGCCATGAAGCTCCTAGATATGATCAGGGAGAGGCCACTAGATCACAAAGACTAGCTCCAGGTGATGTGCCAACAGGGGGTGGTGAGATGGTACCAGGCCGGCGAATAGGAGCCGAGGAGGAGACTGGAGAGACCGACATGGAGGATGTTCATAGGGTGAGGCCTGATGCCCAACCCTATATTTTTGATGTATTGTAGTCATTTTTTTGATATATATCATCCTGCGTGCTAAAGATAGTGAGGCTATATGATAGTTTTTGTATATTTGTGAGCATATACAAACCTGTGTGCCGAAGAGATTTTGTATTGCTGTATTATTTTATTTTATACGAGACCAACATGCATGCCGATGACATTTTGTATTGAGTATCGATCTATGTGCCAAATATTTTGAGATATGGACATGATTGGATATCCATTTATATTTTATTGAGACACACATATTTGTTTATATGATGAGATGCATGAAATTCTTGATTTGTTGGTGTTTTATGAGAATTTTAATTTTTTATTGTGATATGGATGAAAATAAGGTGAGTGAGGCATGATGGAGTCAGGTTGGTTTAGGCATGGATCGAGTCAGGTCATAGGCATGGATTGAGTTAGGTTGGTTTAGGCATGGATTAAATTAGGTTGGTCTATACATGGATTGAGTCGGTTTGGTTAGGAATGGATCGAGTTAGGTCATAGTATGGATGGATTGAGTCATGTTGGTTTAGGCATGGATTGGGTTAGGTTGGTCTAGGCATGGATTGAGTCAGGTTTGGTTAGGCATGGATCGAGTCAAGTTATAGGCATAGATTGAGTCAGGTTTGGTTAGGCATGGATCGAGTCGAGGTTTGGTTTAGGCATGGATTGAGTCGGGTCATAGGCATGGATCGAGGTTAAATTGGTTGAAGTTGTGCTTCATTAATTTGTGTAATGAATGGTGATATGGGTCATGTTTATAATACATGCATGATGATGGTAGAGAAATGGTAGTTGTAATAAATGTATGTTGTGATGATGATAAAAATGTGAAGTAATTTTTTTGTTTGTTTTGGTTTTATTTCCAATTCGTGTTATAAAAATGAAACAACGTAGGGGTAAAATGTGATTTAGGAAGATGAAAGATGAATTGGTTAGGGTAGAGAGTGGTCGAGCTAACCTCCAAGGGCCCCATGCCCTTAGAGTGCTACCTACATAGTCCTAGCGAAAAGGGACCTCAAGCCGATGTAGTTCTCCCATAAGTTAGGGAAGAATATGAGGAGGTATGAACATGAGTTGGTAGGTTTTAGGCATGATTTTGGAATTAGGTCAGTTAGGTATGAGTGGGTTATGGGCAAATTGGTATAGGTGATGTCGATGGAGGTAGAAGAAGAAGATTACCCCAAAAGTAAGTGTCAAGGACCAAGTCCTGTATAAGGTAATCAAAATGTAATAAAGACGGTTAAAAGATAAGAGGGGGCAAGAAAGCTGCCTGATTGGTTAGGATCATACCGAGTAGGTCATACCTTAGAGGAGGTGATGAACGTAAGGCCCAAAAGACATTGCATGATTGATTGTTCTAAGGGTGAAAATTAGTCACATGATCACCAAATGTCATGGTTTCTAAGAGGTCCCTTAAGGCAGTAGAAAATGGTATTATGAATGGTGAGAGGGGTGAAAGGTGGTTAATTTTGATATTGTATGAGGTAGCATGCTCTTTAGGCAAGAGATACAAGATCACAATGGACAAGTCCATGACTAAAAGGCTTTCTATATTAACTGATATTTGATATAGACTGATCGATGCGGGAAGTCTATATGGGATGAGGAATTTAACTCCTTGAGGTCTTCGTGAAGCTGATCGATGTGGGAAGCTTTAATTTCTCTCATTTTTTTGAAAGAGCCTTACATAGTTGTCCTTCAAGGGAGCAGTCTATTTATAGTAGCGATTACCAAGAGGAAGATGTCCTTTTGAGGGAGTCATATTTTATTAGAAGTTTGACTCAAGGAGTTGTGTCCCATGTGAGGGCTTTGAAGTCATGGACAAGACCAAGGTGAAGAATAGGATTCTTGTTCAGAAATTAGGGTGAAATGACCATGGGATCTCATCTAAAGGTAGACAAAAAGTATCCATGAGAATCATGCTATGTGTAGCATTGTGGTACACATATTCAAGAGGAGATAACAAGTGATGGGTACTCACATGATTCTTGTTTAGTCATCGGTGAGGTGTAAGAAGTGGATAGTACTCAAGGGATGAGCGTGGAAAGAGGTAAAAGGTGAGGTAGGACTAAAATTCAACAGTAGAATGGTCGAAGATGCAAGGTATTAAGGGGCTCAAGTTCAGGTTTACCATCAAGTTAAGATAAACGATAAGCACCTGATCCATAATTATGGGTCACGATGTATGGTCCAAGCCAATTAGGAGAAAATATTCCCATTTACTTTTTTTCTACTTTGGTTACATGTTGATTTTCCTTCACGACAAGGTCACCGACTTGGAAGGTTCGCTCATGACATGTTTGTCAGAGGCACGTTTAATACATTTTGGTAAACTTGAAGGTGGTCAAGAGGATTAAGATGGCATTCATCTAATAATTCAAGTTGTGCTAAATGGTCTTGATGAAAGTCATCATCATTGAGCATGTCATGGAGAGAAATTTGGAGTGAGGGAATCTAGACTTCGAGAGGTAGAATAGCCTTTGTACCGTAGACCAGAGAAAATGGTGTGGTAGCAGTGGAAGTACGGATACTAGTGCGATATGCCCATAGGGAAAAAGGAATATGAATATGCCAATCCTTCCTTGTATCATTAACCACTTTCATGAGAATTTTGTTTAGGTTTTATTAGTGGATTCAACTTTGCCATTGGTTTGTGGGTAATAAGGTGACGAGAAACTTAGCTGAATGTCGAAGGTGTCGCAAAGTTTTTGCAATGTTTTTTTTTGAATTGTTTTCCATTATCAGTGATGAGGCAATGAGGAACACCAAAGCAAAAATGATGTGATGATTGATGAACTCACATATTTTCTCAGCTTTTGTGGAGATGAGTGGTATGGCTTCAACCCATTTTGTGTAGTATTCGGTAGTGGTGATAATCCATTGATGGCATTGGGAAGAATGGGGGTTGATCTCTCTAACAAGATCCAAACCCCATTGAGAGAAGGGCCAAAGGTCACGAGTGACCTGTAAGGTGTGACTGGGTGTATGATGAAGGTTGGTGTGTTGTTTGCATTTTACACAATGTCTTACATATTCGCAACAATCATGATTAAGGGTTAGCCAGTAATAGCCTAGGTGGAGAATACGCTTAGCAACAACAAGGCCACTGAAGTGACCTCCACATATGCCATCATGAACTTCCTTAATGGTATAAGGAATTTTAGAACTCATGAGGCATCATAAGAGAATACCATCAAATCCGTGCTTATAGAGAAGGTCCCCCATGATGACGCAATGAGAGACCTTTTTAAGGAAGGCGCGTTGCCCATTATGGATGAGATCAAGAGGGAAGATGGAGAGATAAATATAGTTGGAGTATTGTTTATACCAAAGGTCACTCGGGTCAGGGGTAGCGGTTTCGATGGAGTAAAATTCTGAGGTAAATAAGAAGGTGATTGGATTCATTGTATGGTGAAAATATTTTAGAATCAGCGGGTGATGCGGGTATTTGAGAAGCCAAGCAAGCCATTGTATCTCAAATTTGTTGGTTGAAAAGGGACAGGTTTGAAGGGCGTAATGGTCAATGGTGGTCAAAAGTATGTCTATATGATGTTTATACTTTTGAAATATCTCATTATGACATTGGTATATACCATTGACTTGGTTTATGACCAATTGGGAATAACCAAATATGTTGATTGATTTGACATCTAGGGCATAGGTAGATTGGAGACCTAATATGAGTGCTTCGTATTTGGAAATATTGTTTGTATAATCAAAATTGAGTTTAAAAGACAAAGGCATGGGTTCACCATCAAGTGGAATGAGAATAACACCAGCCTCACCCCCACGCTGACACTTAGAACCATCGAAGAAGAGCATCATTTGATAAGCGGGTTCATCCAATGAAAGGGTAGCAATTGATTCATCCGAAAGTCAAAATTAAAGGGTTGATCCTGAAATAGGTGCGTCGGCCAATTAGTCGGTGATAGCTTAGTCCTTGATGGAATTTTGATGAATTAATTCGAGGTCGAGGTCAGCTAAAAGCATAAGCCATCGTGCGGCACACTGATTTTGATAAGGTTTGGCGTACATGAAGTGTAAGGGGTCGTGTTGGTCACAACATAGGTTTTGTGGTTGAGTAGGTAATGGTGGAGTTTTGTGGCAATGAAAACTAAGGCTAAACAAAGTTTTTGAGATGGGTGTATCAAGTTTCGTATTCCAAAAGAGTATGGCTTATGTAATAAACCGCCTACTCCCTATGTTGTTCATCATGATGAGTGAGCATGGCTCCCAAAGAGTGATCGGTAGTTGAGATGTATAGGTAGAAAGGTTGATCATCTTTAGGTGGAATGAGTATGGGTGGTTGGAGAAGGTATTGTTTTAAGGCCTTAAAAGCTTTATGGCAGTCATCATCCCATTTAAAGGAGACATCCTTCTTGAGAAAATGATGAAATGGTTGACACTAATCAGATAATTGTGAAATGAAATGGTGAATAGATCAAACTTACCTTACAAAGCTATGGAGTTGTCTAAGGTTAATGGGTGGAGGAATTTCCAGAATGGACTTGACTTTAGCAGGGTCAACTTCTATACCACATAGGAAACGATAAATCCCGGAGATTTCCCGAGAGGACCATAAAGATCCACTTCTTGGGTTGAAGGGTAATGCAATATTAAATGAGGTGGTCAAAAATGGTTTGGAGGATGGCAAGGTGCTTGAGCAGCATTTAGATTTGGCCAGAGATCATCCACGTAATCTTCTAATATATGATGTATGGTGTCATGGAAGATGTAAGTCATAGCCCACCGATATGTGACACTAGCATTTTTAAGGCCAAAAGGCATGACTCGAGTGAAAAGGTCCCCCAAGGGGTGATGAATGTGGTTTTATGTTGATCCTCCGGGGTAAGCAAGAATTGGTTATAGCCCGAGAAGCCATCCATGAGTGATAACATCTCGTGACTAGTGGTAAGGTCAACCAGTTGGTTAATACCAAGTAAAGGAAAGTCATCTTTTAGGTAGGCTAGGTTGAGGTCACGGAAATATATGAAAATGTGAAGTCCCCTTGTCACCTTAGTGACAAGGACAATATTAGAGATCCAATGAGGATAATCAATGGGTAATATGAAGGAAACAAAAAGAAGATGCTAAATTTCTTCTTTGACGAGAAGGGCAATGTGAGGGTGCATTTTCCTCAGTTTTTGTTTGATGGGTTTAGCATCGGGAACAGTTACGATATTGTGGACAACTATCGTGGGGTCAATACTAGGCATGTTTGTGTAATACCAAGTAAAAGTGTGGTTATGATCTTTGAGAAAAGAAGTGATGGCTTTTTGTTCAACAAAGATCTAAAGATTGAACGATCTTTAGGATGTCCTGGTTGTCCCGAGTGTGAATGTTGATCTCGATAGTCGATTCATTCAACATGGTTTACATCTCAAAGGGTAATGAAAAATGAATATATGAGTATTCGCACTAAGGTAGGTAAGTATAAATTCATCATCTTAACATTGAAAGACGTTAATTAAAGGTGTATCATCATTGATCATTTCAGGATATAGGAAGGGAAGAGAGGAAGGAGCCTTTCCCTCGCATTGATAAGTCAAAGGCCCCAACGAAACGGTGTTTATGAAAAAAAAGTTAGGAAGGATAGATTCTCTGATCCATCGACTCTACTGTCGGTGAATGTGGAGATGAAGGCGAAGTGGGTGAAGAAGGTGGAAAAGGGTGGATGTTCTCAATGGGTTCAATGTGGGCTTGCTTTGTAGGTGGTTCAAGACACCCAATACCACTACCATCATTATGTTTATGAGTAGTACATGGAATAATAGTATGGCAGCCTTTCTCACAAAATCCAAAACCAAAACCATTCCACGCACATTGCAGGTAGGAAGGTGTGGGTGAAACAACGACCCAGGTGAGAGACTGGAAGTCAAAAGAAAATGGGCAGGTTTGTGATAGTGGTTTGGGTGTGTAGGTGGTAGTGTCAAGTCCCCCATAGGTGAGATTGGTATGAAGCTGAGGACCATAAAGTAGGTGTTCTCCTATGTGGTGATCATAGCAAGGGTGTTGGTGAAGACTTCCATACTCTTGTGGAGTAAGGAATGTGTTGACACTATATAGGCAATACTCCCCCAGAGTGAGGCATTGAAAAATGCCTTCTAAGGGATTGTTGTTGGTATGTGGGTATCTAAAATAGATGATGTGTCAGTGGTCAATGCAAAGGTAGAGCTAATGGATTGGGAGGATGATGGGTTGGCCGTGGAGGTTGTGGCGATTGTAGGAATGGAGGAGGCATGTACGGTTAAGGTAGCAATGACAGTAACGGTAGGTGGAGGTGTAGATGAAGTGGTAGTGGTTATGGAGGTAGAAGAATTAATGGGTATAAGCACATCATTTGGTCGGTAAAGCATGTTGCATGTTTTAAAAGGTGATGGATCAGCTAAAATAGTATAGGTGTGCCCTTCATGCTCAAACTTTACACAACGATGCAAAGTGGAAGGAACGCAACCCATGACATGAATCCAAGGTCTACCAAGCAATAGGTTATATTGAAATTCCCCCTCCAAGATGTAAAATAGTTGTAGAATAGTGCGGGGACCACACGAATGTGGAGGATGACGGTTCCTAGTGTAGAGGTGATAGCGTCATTGAATGAATGCAACATGACAAGATGTTTATGCATGCAATTGTCAGGTATGCACATTTGATCAAATGCATGGGATGAAATGATGTTAATGCTAGCACCCCATCGATCATTACACATCGTACATATATATCATCGATGTGGACAAAGATGAAGAGAGCTAGGTCTGGGTCATCCATTTGGTGTGGTGTGATCTCTTCCTCTGAGAAGCTAAGGGAAGCTATTTGGTGAGTAGGGTGAGGTGTGGATAAAGGTGGCAATTTGGTGAGAGAGGCTACATGATGGGGTGTGATAATGGAAGTGATGGGTGTAGGGTCATTGGGTAAAACCTCAATAGATAAATAACCTCCATGAGAGCTTGACGATGGGATTTCAAGGTTTGGATGAGGTCATATAGGGACATTTTGAGGGGATATTGGTGTAATTGTTTGAGCATGGTGCGATGTGTGACCCCATTAGAAATAGGGTATGTGGGGCCGTAGATAGTAATTTTAGGTGTGGGTGCAGATGGTATGTTGGGTATAGGATTGGTTGGTGAGTTAGTTACCTTTTCCTTGTCTTCGTCTCTCTGAGCATGAGTAGTGACGTATATCATGTTGATCTGAGGGGAGTTGGCAAATGGAGGTGTAGGATGAGTGGTATAACGACATGACAGGAAAAAACCTACCGGGGGAGAAAATCCTTGTGAAGTGGGCTGGGTGTAATGACATTTAGGTAATGGTGGAGAAAGTTCCCTGATGTGAACCATGTTAATTTCGAATCTTGGGGGTGGTTTTAGGAGTCTGTGGGGTGGAGGCCATGTTTGTTGAGTAGCAAAGAGGGAAGGACTATGGGAATGGGTGTTGGTGAAATGAGGTCTTCATTGATAAGGTTGTCATCATCAAAGTTTGCCTCGTGGAGGACATAACTGGATAAGGACAGCTTTTAAAGCCTTCCTCAGCATTCTCGTATCATGCCCTGCACACGATGGTCGGCACAAAATTTAGTGTCATCAAACCCTTTTGGCTTGGGTTTGAGGGGGTCATAAGGTCTAAGTGGTGGTAATGTGGTGACATAAGTCTCAAGGAGGTTGGTTAATATTTTTGGCATAGGAACCTACTAGTGGGTTATAATGGGAAGTCAAAGTGGGTTTGGGTGCGAGTGTGTGGCTGATTGTTGAGGAATGGTCCTTGCAGGAGGGGGAGTGGGTCGAGCTATGGTTTTGGGTGCTAGAGTGGTCTTGGGTGTTATCATGTTTGATTGGATAGGGGTATGGTAGATGAACAGTAGGAGGGTGTATTGTTGTTTTGACTATCTTATTGGAGTATAAATGGATACTTGTATGTGGGTTGCATTTTCTTCAGGTAAAGGTGATACAGTGTACAAGATCTAGAGGGAAAAATAGATAGTGGAAGAGGGTGAGTATCTAGGGGGAGCATATAGGTCTTTGTGAAGGTAGATGATGCGGGTTAGTGTAGGAGGTGTGAGGGACAGAGACTGCAGTGTAGTGGGTAGTGAAGAATTGGTGAGGGTATTGGAGGTATGGGTGGTAAAGATGCTGCAGGTGCGGGTGTAAGTCATGTCGGGTGCTTGGGTATGTTAGAAGTTTGCGAGGAAGGATTGGGCTGTTGTGTTTTTGGTTTATTAATAGGTGGAGGTTTCTTAACCGCATTGGGAGGTTGGGGTCCTAAGATGGACAAAAAGGGTGAAGGTGATGCAAGTATGATTGGCACAAATGGGTATGATCTCTATGGGCTTGGTTTTTCTGTTTGAGTGCCAAAGTAGGTTTGGTGTTGACTTTGGAGGATGTAGCTAAATCTAGTTTGATACGTGGATGAGTAAGGTTGGTGGTTGGGGTGACCCCTTTCTGCGTGCGTGATAGGTTTATTCGAGGAAGATGGTGTGGGTTTGGGTTTGGATTTAGATGTATGTTGGGTTATGGGTAAGGGTGTGTGTGAGCTATGATGGGTGTCATGGAAGAAGTTGTGATAGAGGTAGTTGTGCTTTGTTTGATTGGTCAAAATATTTTTGGGTAGATAGTGGAAGTGTCAGCAAGTGACATTTGCATTTGTGTTGAGACAGGAAGTAGAATGCACCCCCAAAGTAGGGCTCTATCCATATAGTCTAAGCGATTGGGTAAGCATGAGAATTGCATGTCCATTAGTGAGGTTGATGATGACCTAATGGTAATTCCCATAAAATGTGTCTTAGATAAGGGGAATTTTCTATCTTCAAATTCTGTGGGTAAGAGAGCCGAAAGTAGGTCCACATGATCTTGGGTAGTTGATGGAAAATGCTCGCCTAGAGGTAAAGATATCTCTACAGGATCCTTGATAGATGGAGGAGAAAATGGGTGCTCCTCTATAGGTGGAGGAGATAATGGGTGCTCCTTTTTAGGTGGAGGAGATGATGGGTGCTCCTTTGTGGGTGGAGGAGGTAAAAAATATCATCCATGGACTAAAGAAATGTCATGGGTGATGATTCTCTGTTTAGCCTGAAATCCAAAGATGAAATAGTCTTGATATTAGTGGAGGGCTCCTCCACATGTGATGAAGGAAGTGAAAGGTGTTCCTTTATGGGTGGAGGAATAGGTGAGGTGGGTTCCAATACGAGAAGGAGGAATTTAGGATAGAATTTCCTTGATGGAAGGAATATAAGGTAGTTGGGAAGCAATGGGTGCATCACTAAAAATAGCGTGGACCTCATGCGGGTATGGCTATCGTGAGTTGAGGTCTCTCTGGTTTGATCAGAAGAAGGGGCATGATTAGGAAAGGGTTTATTGAAGATATGTAGGTTTTGGTTGGCCAGTGCATTAGGATTATCCACGGTTAACTCACCTTTATCGAGCATTTCTTGGACAATGTTTTTAAAAGTGATGCAATTTCCATCACTGTGACCCTTTACTCAATGATAGTTACAGAAGTCATGTTCTTTATACCATCCGGTATGGGGTGATTAGGGTCAAAACTAGTGTGTGGTTTTATAGGTGGAAGGGTGATGGCCGTAGCTTTGATGAGCTTTTCTAAGGTATAAGAATAAGGTTCCCCCGATTGGGGTGTATTTCCATTGTTCTTGTTTGAATTGAAAAGTCCGAATGGGTGAGAGATTAGATGAGGGGCTAGCCTTGAGTAACACTACATTAGTAGTCCCCTTGGCCTTTGAATAATTTTCTATGGTTTGGAGGAAGAAGAGGTATCGTTTGACTTGAATGCAGAGTTTTATTGCGTCATTGGATTTTCTTCTCTTCGATGGCCCTAATATCTAGCTTTTTGTGCCATGGTGAATGCTTCATCGAAGGTTCAAAAGTTTAGACCTACAGGTTCGGTGAGATATGTCTAGAAAAATACCACATAAAGAGCTTGATGAGTTCTATTTATGGTAGTTGGAATGTGAGTTGATTGATCAGGCTACACCGATGAGCAAAAAAATCTTTGATAGATTCATCATCATACTTGACGACGTGGATTATAGGTCACCATGGTAATCTTCTTAACAATGTTAATGGAGAAATGATCTGAGAAGGCTTGTGCTACCTTATTAAATGAAATTATAGAGTGTCTCGGTAGCCCACTATACCAATCTAACACAGGTCCAGTCAGAGACATGGGAAAAGTCCTCAAGAGGAAAGCATCATCATGGGCGATTAGGTAGCACCCATATTTGAAAGACCACAAATGCTGCTGTGGGTCTTCTTTTCTATTGAAATAGTTAAATTTACACATTTCCCAATACATGGGATATGGAAAAATAGGAATGGATGGGTGGATAGGCTCATTACAAATTTCATCGTAGGTGAGAGTGTTGCATGAGCTAAAAACTGATGCTTCCAAAGTGTCTGCATCTTGTCCATCATTAACTTGATTAGGTCATTGGTAGATTGTGATGGATGGGTGCCTCCTATAGTGTAAGAGGGCTTGTGTTGGGCATGTAATAAGGGTGGTATTCCAGTATATGGCACTGCCATGTAGGTAGATTGAGAAAGAGGGAGTGAGATAGGGGTATGTACCTAGAATGAATGATAGATGAAACGGGAGGCTACTGGTAGTATGTATATGGAGGTGGAAGGTTTGTGGTAGCCCTAGTGGCAATGGGGCTAAAGATTTCGTAATAGAAAGGATGACATTTTGAAAAGGGGTAGTGGTCACCGACACCGGAGGTGGTTTCATAGCTACGGGTATATGCAAGATAATAGGGGTGGATGAGGTGGTGTTCTAGATGGTTGGCAAAGGTATAGTGGACGTGGAGGGTGCAAACAGATGTAGTAGACACGGAATTCATAGTGAGTATAGGGCCTAGCTGCAAAACGACTAGGGGAAAGGTAGAGGTGGGTAGCGTGGAGCTAGATGGGGCTGACGCAGAAGTGGGAACGAGAGTCGGGGGATAGATATAGGCATTCCATATATCAACTGACCCGAGGCATCTTGAGTGGATGAGTGGGAAAGGTAAAACTGCAAGGCGACAGGGTTTTGGTCAAGGAGTCATGCGAACTCCTCATCTCTAGTAGTGATAGAGATAGGTTGGATAGGTTCCATGGCTAGTGATAAAATGGAAGGTGGTGAAGGACTAGGTGGGAGTGGTTGACAAATGTCATGGAATATAAGGACGTTTGCTTGTCAATGTGTTAGCACCATACAAACAGCACTAACTTGGTAAGAATTCTTTCTATAAATGACACGAAATACAACAAAGTGACAAGATAGCTAGGTGGTTGTTTGTGAATTGGGGTTAAATGACATAGGCTAACTAATGTCGCTTAGGGTAAACTAATGCTACCAAAGGTAACCACGATTGGTCACTATGGAATGTGAACACTTGGTCGATATAAGGTATAAGGCCAAATCGATGTGTATTTCAATACTGATGAGATTTACAAGGTCAATGTATATGATAAGAGTGACATAAACTCTGAATAATCAAAGAAGGTGAATAGGTGTCCTTTTCCATAGGTTAACCAAAAGGACCGAGAACCGATGCCGGTTGGGTATAACCAATAACGGTCAGAGGGTAACTGAAGATGGTCACTTGACCGACACTAGTCACTATGAAATTGAAACAATGATGAAAGAAAAGTGGTTGTGAATTAAAATATGATGTGGAATCAAACCCAAAATTTTGAGAATGATGAGAATATGGTCCAGGCACACTCAGATGAAGCTAGAATACACCAACTGTGATGAGGAGTGTGCAAGGAGAAACCCTAAAAATGATGAACATGACCTCTCATGTCAAAATGCAAGCCAAGCAAAAACACTAAGAAAAATGTGATCCTAAGAGTGCCTTTTCTATTATGTTTGTTTATCTTATGCTATTTAAGGACCGACTTATGAACTGTAGAATAGAGTTTTTTGTGAGGATGGCTTCCTATGAAGAAGGAGATCTAAAAGGTGAGGTTTTAGGTATGTTATGGTGGGGGAGGGCTTTGCTCTGAATTATGACTCGACAAAGCAAATGAGTGGGAGTACCTATCAATCCTTGGATCGGTGCGATTGTTAATAGGCGTTCCCGTGAAAGATGTGGTTTACGAATATGTATTTGTTTTGAATTTGTGTAATTTGGTAATACTCGGAGAGAGAGATGTGCTTTTTATGATTTTTTTGTCAACCATTAGTTGGGAATGACTTCCAGTGTATAGGTTGCCCTCAATTAATGTGATCTAATGTAGAAAATCAGAATGAAATGCAATGATTTTTAAGCCCAAATCGAAATATGAAATTTGATGACACAATAAGAGGAATAGGAGAAAGTATGATATTTCACTAATGTAATGCCAATGAAATAGAATAAGAGTTCTTTTTAAGCACCAAAACATGATTGCTTTGAGACAATAGAAAGAAGAGAAGATTCCAAGGGGAGAAATTTAAATGTAAGAACCTTTTGGAAAGGAAACAAACATGCAACTTTTCACCTAGAAATGAATGAATGCAAGGAACCCTAAGTGGGTCCCACCAGGGCCAAAATGTTTCACCTGATTCTTAGATGTTTCTTTAAAAATGACAAAATAGATAGGGTAACAGGCGTAGGAGGAATACCTATTGAAATGTTGGTTGATAGGTTTTGCATGCATGTTGACTCCTTGATCCACAACTGATCATGAGAGCTTACTTTTGGCTAGGAGGAACTACATGAAATAAAAAGCAAGACCACCAAAAAGAGTTAAAAAATATATGCAATGGACTGCCTAGCGTATGCTAGATCTAGGAAGTGTGATACTTCCTAGACGGCTATCAATCCACTGTTTAAAACAATTTAATGCTAGTAATAAAGTAAATCCTATTGTAGTTAAAATGATTTAGGTATCTCATTTAAAACACAATAAGAAATATCTAATCTAATAGGCTAGGTTAAAATAAGATCCAAGGTCAAGTAACTGGTTCTAGGTCTTTGTAGGTCTGACAGAGGTCTTAGGCAGGTCACAGGTGAGTAAGGGTGATGTGGGAATAGGTAGGTAGGTTACTGTTCTGGGATGTATTGGTAGATACAGAGACGAATGTCGGTTTGGGAGAACTAGTGCCGCTTAATGTTGGGTACTAGGGATGTAACAGAATGATCTTTAGATCTCCCTTATGATTGCACAAAGGACTAGGCTGGTTGGAAAGATGTATTAAGTTGTTTGGATGGGATTTGGTGAAGTTTTAATAGGGAGATGGAGGGGTGAGTATTAATGGAGGTCAGCGGGTGGCTAGGAGAACAAAGAATGAAAATACAATGATGAAATAAGTGAACCAGAGGAGTAAAATGTTCTACTTACTTGGAATTTAGTTTTGGATGTCTGTGAGTGAGGAATGAAGGTGCTGATAAGAGGTTGAATGCTGCAGAGGATCACCAAACATTGGGGAGCTCTTTCATGGCCTGCATGCACTCTCCTTCTTTCCTGATTGGATCAAATATATGTTGGGCTGACTGTTGGATGGTTACTGGGTGAATGATGGATGTTTGTGCAAGAGAAAATGCTTGATCTCCTTCTTTGCATGTGTGTTCTCTCTGAAACTTGTTCTCAAAAGATGTGATATCTCTTAGGAATCTTCCAACCTCTAAAAAAATGTGCCAACCCAAAAATAAGGTTATTTTAGGAGTTAAATGGTAACCAACGGCGGTTCTAGCTTAACCGGTGGCGGTTAAGGGTAACCAAAGATTGGTTAGGTGAGATTTCCTAGGTTTACTAAATTAGACAGATCCCCTTGATTTTCTGGGATCTCATTTCATTTTACCTACATATTAGACTAGAAGCTTCCTTCTAACATGTGGGAATGTGGTTAGAGGGAATGTAGGCATTGATTTTTAGGGTTTGGGTAGGTCTTAGTTATTTATGGCAACTTACTAAGAATAAGTCTTAGGGTGAGGTGGCTAGATGAGGTGGATTTGTGGGCATTATCCCAATTAGGATATTTAAATAATAAATATGGTGAGGATAATGAATTAATTTATTGTAAATAATTAAATTAATATTATAGTAGGGTGAAGGGGGCCATGGTTAGGAGAATGTGTTCAATGGTGTTTATTTGACGAGGGACCAAAGGGGAGTGTGACCTAATTTTAGTGTCTACAATAAAAAATTGAAAATGAAATCAACTTACTTGATCACAAACATACTCCCCCTTGGTGTGTACACACTTCTTGACTTCAACACTTGGTGATGATCCATGGACATGTATGAACATGCTCATTACTCCCCCTAAATTGATACACTCCTGAAAAAATGACTCAAACCTTCTTACCATATTTTGACTTCATTTTTGTTGTATACGACTTTGAATATGTGCCTCTAACTATCATGGAATTTACTCAAACATACATGTATGTAACAATCTCCCCGAGGTGGTACTCTTCCACTTAACCGATGACCTACCTATCTAATTACTTAAACTATTTCATTGAAAAATTGACTCCCCCTGGATTAATACTCACTTCTCAAGCCCACAAGCCTCTACAAGGTCTTTAACACACTCTCTCATAGATCTATACATATTCAAATAGACTATCTTACCTAGTACCGATCATTACTCTTTCTGAAACTTAGAATATTCATAAAAAAATATAGATGTTAACTTTAAAATATTTACCTTAACTTCATACTTGACTCATGTTCATGGAGTCTTGTACTTATTTCATACTTGTTAATTGTCTTCAAGATATTTTACACAACTTACCCTTGATATAGTGCATTATTCTTGCAACTTCAACCTTGAAAAATCAAAAACTTGCTAAGATAAATATATCTACAATGTACCTATAATTTTACTCACTTTTCATACTTTCAATCCATAATTTCTCTTTCGAGATGAAATTATCCTTTGAGCCACTTTGATGCTTGCTTCATGAAATTCTTATAACATATCTCCATTGTATGATTTCTTGAAAAGAATCATTTATACATGTTCACCTGATTCTTTATTTACTAGACTTATTGATGCTACTATTGGAGTCTCAATAAACAATCACCTTTTCATCCAACCTAGAATCTATCAAGCATTTACAAGAATCTTATGACAATTGTTTATACAATTTACATAGTCTTCAATCATCCTTTTAATGAAAAAAATAGTCAATAATATTTATCAATCATACCTCTATACATCAACATCTTACAAGTTTTTTAACCTTACGGGACTCCCTTCATCTACACCTTTTTGCCTCACGATATGAAAATATCCTCAAAATTTCAATCAACATGACAAATTAAAACTTAGTTTACCCAAATTTGGACATATAGTGTTTCTTAAAATCCTTCAAGCCTCTTTAAGGCACCTATCACTATTTTCAATATCATATGACAAGAGCAAACACCAATCACATACCTTAAACACTTCATACTTTTAGGGGCATACCTCATTACAAGTTTTTCATGTGCACTCTAATATTTTGAAATTAGTACCCTTTAGACCTTATCAGGACTTTAACAACACTTTCATGCCTTCAACACTTTATGGAACATGTAACATCACCTTAATACCTCACTCATGGAAATAGGTTATCAACTAGAGACAACTATTTCCTTTTGAAGCATCTACAGATCATGATTTCACTATTCGACCCATATTCAAGCTTAGAATCCTAATTCCTTGACCAAAATACGTTTAAAGCTCCTCCAATTTAATATTAAGACCGATCAACCATAAACCAATCTCAAGAATTTATGACCTGAATAGAATAAAAACTCTTCTTTCACTTGATATAACCAGGCATCATTCCCTTGAGTCGACTTCTTCATGTCTACAATCTTGAACCTTCTAAAAATAGAGCCAACTTTCTTTTACTTCTTCATGACATTTTTTCCTTTTCTCAACTTAGACCTTTATCATTTTCTCCCAATATCATTAAGACACATGTACCTTCATTCTCATATCTTCATGGGTATATTTTTAGATGACACAGACTTTACAACATTGTGTATCTTCTTAGAACCTAGAAATTTCCTTATTTTGACCTTCATACTATTGATAATCCTTGCACTACTTTATCTAACCTTAGAGCACACTTTGAATTCATAAAAAATATGATGAAGAAATAAATCACATACCTTTAGACCTTATAACTACCATACCTTCAATCACTCTATCTTCCCCGAGATCATAGGTTCTCCTTGAACACCACACTATGAGGAGACAAAATGGATCAAGATAATACCTTTAAGGAACCCGATTAAGTCCTTATAATCTTCAAGCAGTTCATGTTAAATTTCTATGACTTCAACCTTAGAAAGACTTAGTAAGTAAATTACAATACTACTAGCTTTTTCACAAAAACTCTTCATCCGTAGGCCAGTACCATCTTGACCTTTATACTTCATCTAGGATCTCATGTTATCTCATCACAACAGACTTATTGAGATTCATATGCAACTCTCCATTTAGATCATATTGATGATGTATCGAGATACCATAACATGCATACCAAAAAAGGATATTTAAAGCACATATAAAAAATACTTACCATTCCTTGAAGAATTATGCCTCCCGATTTGCTCTTCCCACATACTTATTAGCCCATTCAAGATAACTATAGACTATCATAAGAATATAAAATTCTCAAATAGTCTTCATGTCTTTAGTTGCCTTCTTGACACTCCTTTAAGATCAATCAAACCTTGAAAACTTTGATCAACTTCACACTTAGACATTTAGCCTAGTTTTGAATTTAAATTCACGTAACAAACTTTGATTTCAACCTTAACCATCGTAACCAAGACACCATAACATATGAAAAAAACTATGGGACAATACTAATACTTATTCACATCAACCAAGAACTATAAACATATCTCTTTCTTGACATACATACTTTCATTTCATGATAAAAAGTAAAATATTTGTTGCAACTTTAAGGTCTTCAAGCCCTGAATCAAAACCCTAGAACCATATAGATCCCTGTTTTGATTTTTCAAAGCATATATCCTAAGCTCAAATATTTTGCAATAGTAAAAAATTATTGATGAACTTTCCTTAGAAAGATACAATTCAAATGAATACGACTCAATATGCATACATTTATTAGACTGATACATACCTAAAGAAGAATAGAAATATGTAATATCATAACACTATTTTTGCAACAACTTGACTACACCATGGCAACAACACCTAATAAGATACTTGTACAATACTAGAAGGTAAAATTTTCATCTTCAATAACATAACATATCCAACCTCTTCCACTTAGAATTATTTGGAACATCAAAATAAATAAATTTTAAAGAAACATGATCCTCATCAAGTACTTCATCTTTTTTTATTTTGTAAAATTATGGAAAACAACCCACTTTGACTTGAGGAATGATCAAATTTTGACTTCTTAGTTGTATCCTTCTCCTTATCTACATGGTGAACATTCTTGACATAACATAATGTAATTATGAATATCCTTGCATCCATAATTCCTTATATTTGGTAGCATCAACCTTATTGAATTTCCTTGAAAAAGAAGAATCACAAAGAGGAAATTTTACAATATGATATTCTTGCTAATAACTATAACAAACAATATGATGTATATCTCCTATATGATTCGGACTATGATTTTTATATTAGTCCATGGGCATATATTACTGAAGAACCTCCCACAATCCTTTTCTCTATGAAAAATACCATTGCAAAAATAATAATAACCATAAAATTTTCCATACCTCATAACATTTGCTTGTTTCACGAGTTTGGATTATTGACACCGACCTTACTTTAACCTCGCACATTTCTTTTGATGTTTTTTTGAAATAGGACCATAATATTCTTGTATTTAATCATCATGTAGAGCTTTATAGATATTATAATAATATTCCAACATGCTAGATACCTACTCCAATTATGATCTTAATGACCTCATTTCGATTCACATCTGATACATTCATCTTCTTTGGCCTTTAGGCTTTCCATATCCTTTATGATCTTGACACAATTTTCTTCCTTGAATTGAGATCAATAGACAATCTTAAACTTGAGATTCCATTTCCTTGATGCTTGACTTCAACTTGAGATTATCCTATATTTGATGCACTAATTCAACATGTAAATCTACTTTAGCCTCTTCATTACCAAGAGCATCATAAGAATTGTTGTAACATAGCTTGGACTTCAATTGGTTATACTCATTTTCCTTTGAACACAAACATGTAATTACATTCTCCAATAGAATCTTCAAAAACTTGATGTTTTTTCATCCTTCTTGGACATGAATCTTAATTCTTGGTTCTCTTTCTTTATTTGCTTATCCATCTTGAGCTTCAATGGATCTCCTTTAAGTAGCTAAGCTTGATTCAAAATAACCTTGATATGATACCAAATTGTTAGAAGCACAATGGGTTAAGGGGGTTGAATAATTCCTTTAAAAAGTCATTCCATTAAATTTATCATTCATTATCATCCATGATTCATTCAACCATTATAACATTCAATCAAAGCATGTACAACATCCACATAAGCAAGATAACACAATGAACACAAGATATAAAGTGGGAAACCCTCAAGGGGAAGAAATCACACTAAACCTCTACATTTATTACTTAAAATAAAGGACTCATGATTATTAAACATCATAATATATTTTTAGTGAGGCACCAACCTTACAAGGAGCACCAACCCCTAGTTTAATAAGGAAACAACCCTATAAGGAGAACCAAACCCTGATTTAGTGAGGCACCAACACCACAAAGAGCTTATAACCCCTAATATGACCAAGCAAAAATCAACCACCTGAATGTGTTTTTCACCACTATTTTTTTGTTTCTCAACTGAATATGACACCATGAAGCTCACTCTCCTTCCTTCTTCTTCAAATCTTCCCCGTAGATCTCATTTCTCAAAATCTTCTTCTTCAAGTTGATTTCACACTTTCCCTAGATTTCCATAACCCTCTCTCTCACAAGAATAAAATTATATACTCATTTACCCCTCAACAAGTTCACAAGGACCTTCATTTCCTTTAGTTCCTTCCCCTACAAGTCACATTTTTCCTCTATTTCACAACTTAAACAAATGAACTTTCTAATTCACTTTTATACTTTTTCATTTTCTAAAATCACCTGGTCAGCCTTCATATAGTAAAAAACTTAAATCATCATTAAAACATCCTATAAAAACCATCCAAAGGACTAAGTAGATCGCCACGATCACCAAGAACCTTCTATCCCTCCATTGAGACACAACAAGCCCTAAAACATCTCAAGAAGCCTACTCGCAAAATTTGAAGGTGCAAGACCAAAAAAAACTTCAAAAATATTGCCACACACTTAGACATGTTTTCTAAGTCCTAAAAAATCTACGAAATCATAAAACACTAAAAAAATCATCTCAAGACATGAAATGTACTTGAGACCATGCTCAACTAAATAACCTCGAATTTAGCTTCAAAGAACAGGTCATAACATGCTCAAATATCAAAAACTTCATTGTGATATAACATTGGTAATATATTGTATTTAGGATCATCAAAAAATTTAAACCAAGCCATGTAACCACTTATAACACCTCCAAAAGTTCTCTTCTCCTAGACTACTCCAAACCGCCTCAAAATTGACTAAAAATAGTCCTAAAAATAGGGAGCACTTTTCATTATAAAAGGAAAAAACATGACATGAAACAATAATGGACATATAGGAAAAATCCCATGCTTCAATAAATGGTAATTTAGTCAATCATTCAATAGAAACCTTTTCGAGAAAATGAAACTTTCTAGAAACTTTCATTTTTACATGGGGCCCACATACATTTACGAACTATAAAATACATAAATGGAAATATCAAAGAGTCCTATACAACATATAATCATCATACTAGTAAAAAAACATTCAGTCTTGTACAACAAAGATATCTCAAGTCACTCCATAACCAGTTTTCAAGAGTGTTAAAAATTTGTTTGGCTTCTTAACAGTTGTTCATAAGAACATAATGATAAGAAAATGTAACACCCTTGACTAATGTTATTCTCCTCCTTAGCATTCAAGTGTTGATATGTGATTTTCCTTATATGGATATATACTTGATTATTGGAAATCATGCTTAATATGGACACGTCTTTTCTACTCTTAGGATACTTTAATCAAACCGGTATGACTTCTCTGAATCCATTTTTCACTTCTGGTAGGTGATTTGCAATCTGGTTTAAGAGTTGTAAACTTGTCTTTTTATCCAACTCATCCTTGGATCAATTTCAGTGATCCAAGGAATGTTTTAAAACTGCTCTGTTGAATGAATGGTAAAATCGACATTCCATGTGTTAAGGTACATGTTGGATTGAACTTTTTTGTTGCAAGTTCTTTGATTTATGTGTGAATGTACTTCCATTCACTAGGTTGTTTGGCTTGGGTCTTTGAAGATCGACCAAGACAGGTCATTGCTAATAAAATAGGCATGCAGCCTGTACACGGCATAAGGGATACCCAGGACCCTATTGAGGATTGACTTACGGAATCCTAAGCTAGGTGGAAGTATTTCCTACCTAAGCTATGTTACTTGATACAATTATGTTTCTAACCTAAACTGGTACTAAAGAGTTAGAAGGGTTGCTAGGTATTAAAACTAGAACCTAACACTACAAGGTTATTTGGTGATCTAACCTAGTTTCTAAAAGCTATTGTATTTTTGATTACTTACCTATGTGGAGTTATCTAACCTAATTGCTAAGGACCTATGTTAGGGGTTAGTGGTTAGTGTTATATCCTAAGGTATAAACCTTAATTCTACCTAAGATCTAACCTAAGCCAGTAATCTACCCTAAACTAATGGCATGAAGGGGAACCTAGGGGGTCACAAGTATTGGGCGACAGTTCCTAAGGAATTAATGTTGTTGATAAGGATGAAAGGACATGAGGGACTACCAACTTTGGTAGGGGCTAGTTTGGTTGGCGGAGGCCTAGGTGGTAGTATCACTAGAGATGGAAACACATGTAATTTTTATTTGGAACTTGCCAGACTTGGTAGGTGGTGGCAAGGAGATTGGGTGGGAGATATGGAGTTAATGCAATTAATGAACTTAGTTTCACGATCTCAAACCGCTTTGGAAGGCATGCCAAAATTTTTGTTTGGTTGTTTCATTTTGCATGCTCTCCATTTTTCTCTCTTCATGTGCTCTGGTTTTTCGAACCAATAGTTTAAACTACACTGCATGGCTATTTTGGAGGTTTCAAATCTATTTTTGTTTCATGGAGAGTATATGAGGCATTGTGGAAGAAGTATTTTGTTGTTTGATATTTCATGGAGAAGAAGGGAAGAAGTAAGCTCAGCTAGAGGTCTTCTTCGATTTTATAGTGACACTATCAGGCATGATAGGCCCTAACTGTTAAAATCTCTTGCTTTCCTCTAAGTGTTTTCATTAAAACAAATTTTCTCTGATGAGTTCTGTGCATTCATGCTTAACTGGTAAATTGATAGATGGGTTTTGTAAAAACTTGTATTCTATGTTTTTGAATCTATGTGTTACATGATTCTATTGAAAGCTTACTTTGCACTGCCTTTTCATAAAGGAACCATGTATACGTAAACAAAACTGGTAACACTGTTTGCTTCTTCAGTGGTTTGAAATTGTTGTTGGTTTTGACTTCTTTTGTGGTCTTTAATTTTTATAGAGATCTATCTCGTATTTTTGATTTTTGTGTTGCAAATCTATGCGTTTATATACCCGAGCTGGTAAGCAACTCTAGTACTTATGGAAACTCACAAACCGGGTTTGAGATATTTGATTGGAAACTTATTTTGGTGGATAGAACCTTTGTAGAGATTATTTGCTCTATGATGTTAGCGTTTTATTTCATGGTTATTTGACTGTGAATAAACTGTAAATGGCTTGTTTGTATCACCTTATGGAAACTTTGACTGTTGCAAAGTTTGCATGCACAGTAAAACCATATCTATTTTAGTTTTGTATTTCTTCTTACGAAAAGCATTGATTGTTATTGAAATTCATAAGCACTGTGGATAATCTAGTATATGGTTTAGTTTTGGTTTTTTTCTTCTTACGAGAAACATTGACTGATATTGAAACAACACGCACTAGAGAAACTGTATATGGTTTAGTTTGGGGTTTCATACTGCGCAAACTTGATTGTTTTTGGAACAATATCAAACTTGAAACTTGGGTTTGTTATCTTTGATAATTTGTACTGTGTTTGAAGCCGCTTAAGGCATGGTGCTTGTGAACTATTTCTTGTGACTATTTAGCTATTACTGTAGGTTCGTTATGAACCCAACTTTCATGTTTTGTAGTCATTTGGACCGAACTCTGTTAAGTATCTTACATTCAGTATGGGAAACTGGGTTTGAAAGGTTTTTAACTGAAAATGGGAGTTAGTTGTTCATAGAATGAATTGTTTAATAAGAAGTTTCTTTTTATTGGATCTATCTTTACACTTCTGGTGTATTTAGGGAATTGTGATTGTGATATTGAGATGATCACTGTACAATCAGTTTGTTACTTGGTGTTTATAAATTGAAATGGTAACCTGAAAGTTGTGTTGATTCAGATATTATAGTATTTTGATTATTTTATAAACTATTGAAGGAACGTGTTGTTATCCTACTTGGTTACATGTATTTGAATGGTCTTGATTCTTCGATGGTGTTTATGCTTTGCATTGTTCTCGAACTATAATTGAGTCCTGGACTATACATATTATTTTTTATGTTTGATCTTGTCTTTTGTTGGAAACCCAATATGTAGTTCTTGTATTGATGAGCGGGCATACCGTTGAGATGGTTCTACTTTTCCGAACTATTGGGAAGGCTTGAGTGTTAGAAACTTCTCAGATTCTTACCTCTTATTGGGTCCAATAAATGTATGTTATGTCTTGGAATATTCATTGTGATTCAAAATTTATCATGGGTTGTGTATGAACTTCATTATTACAATGTTTCAATGGATGGCATAATCCAAGCATTATAATGTGAAGATTTGGAAGGGAAAGTAGCAATTAGTTTTCTTTTCCTCATTTGATCTTGTTCTCTATCTTTGGAACTATTGCAAGAGCTTAAACGGTATGCATGAGAGGAGGTAAAACTATTTAATTAAGTTGTAAAGAAAAGATTAAATTGGGATCAAATCCTGTTAGGTCTCCTTTTATAGTACATTTGGATTAAATTCTTTGGTTGGAACCTCCTGATTTTTATTCTTGTTGGAAAAGAAAATCAGTGTTTATTAGTCTTGTATACTTTTCATTTGACTGAAATGAAGTGGAATGAGATTGAAGTTAGTTTGGCAAAAGAAATTGTAGCTTGTTGTTGACTGTTAATCCATCACTTCTTCTTGAATTTCTTTCATATGGATCTGTTTGATGAATACCTTAAATTGTTAAATTTTAAAGTAGAGTTACTTTAAAGGAACAGTTTAAATCATGATATACACTATTTCAGCTTTGCTGATGGTTATGTACCTTGGTAAATGGAATGCTTTCTTTTCTTCCTTACATGAAAGTGAGATGAAACATCCAAGAGGGAATATGTTGTAAACACTTCTGTATCTTATAGTAAAGATATGAGTTGTATTATATTTGGTAGATTGGAAACAATGATATGTTATGTTTTGTTGTTTGGTAAAGATAATTTTTTTATTAAGGGAAAATAGTTTTGAAGGGACTATACCCTGTATACAAAAGGGCTCGAAGCCAGATAGCAAAGGTGAGAGAAACAGCCCAGAGAAGGGAAAAACAGCCAACCAAAGAGGGCTCAACAGCCAAATATGACAATACAAGTGAAGAAAGGATCCAAACGAACAATGATCCAAAAAGAAGCAGAAAAGATCAAAAAGAAACCAAAAGAGAAACAACATATAGAACTCCGCCAAAAAGCAGCGCCAGAACCGCCAGATAACAACAACTTCACAGCCAAAAAACAGCAACACAACAACCCGTTACTTGATAGCCCTGTCAATCTTGGTCTTGATAGCCTGCAATGACATGAAGAAGGCAATGGCAGTGGCCTGAGAGGAGTCTCTCATATCTGCTTGAGAAATTGCAATATCCCTTTTCTCTTTAGGGCCCCAAATGTCCTCATTAACCCCACTTAAACTACAGACACTATGAACATGTTGTTCAATGAAATTATAAATGCTTTTAAGGGCAGATAATATGCAGTCATTGTGACTTTTTGCATTCCCCATTCTGCCATCCAAGGACTGTAACTTCTTGAAGACTTCAGCAATAACCCCCTCTTCATCATCACTTTGAAGAATTCCTTTTCCCTTAGCTCTTTCCATATTTTTATAGTCCCTTTGAGCTCTTGTATCTCCTTTTCTAACCTCTCCACTCGCCCATCAATCCCTCCTCCTTGGGCTCCTCCAATCTTTTGTTGTTTGGTAAAGATAATTGATGGAATCCATTATACTTTAATTTATAATACGGTATTATAGATTATATTTTTTTCTTCTTTTTATTAAACCTGTTTAGTTTTGATCTTCTTTTTATTGATATTACTTATGCTTAGGGAGTATGAATTACTTGTTGTTCATTAAAGTAGGGTTTTTTTTATTGGAACAATTAGTGGAATGCACTTCATTTTAAGGATTAGTGCTTATCATGCTCAGTTCATTGAACTGACCCGTGCTAGCAATTTTTGCAGATGGAATTCGTAAGTGATAAAAGAAGGCAAAAACTTATATGTTGCATTGGCTGATCTAAGTTGATTCTTGAGAAGAATTCTGATTTGTTCTTAAGTTGTATTGAAAAATAAAAGTTATTCTCTTTTGAATGAAGGCTGTTGTCATGTAGTATGTCTGTAATGCATAAGTTGTAAATGTATAAGCTTTGAAAAGGAAATGTAGAATGAGAATTTACTTGCATGGATTATGTAAATTATCTTGTACTTTTGCAAAAGAAATGGAATCCTATTGTTGATGTTCTTCATGTTAATTATATGTTTTGATGAGTGTTCTTGGATAAGTAGGAAAAAGGGAATTAGAGTATTTTCCTTAAATGTGAAGCAACTAAATAAGTTGCAGATAATCAATGTTCTTATCTAAACAATTCATATTATTAAGGTAACGTGTGATGAACTTATAATGAAAACTATGAACTTTTTAGGGAACATAAAGGGTGTGTTAAACCCTAGAACTTAAGAGGAAGAATCTTCCTCTCTTATTAAAAAAAAAAAAAAAGCAAAAAGGGAGATATGAATACAATCATTAGACTTCATTTAATAAAGTCTACCAAGTTACAACCTCGGTGGTTATTACACTTCCTTGAATAGTTAAATCACATTGAATGAAACTTAAGAGGTTGTTGTCCTTATTTCTTGGTGGTTGTTTGTTCAGCCAATGTTAACGAACATTGAAAGCAACCTTAAATTTAAGGAAGATCTTCAAGGGTTAATGGAACCTGATTTGGAAAGGAACTTAGGGAGAGTTGGATTAGAGTCTGGGCAGGGTTGCTGAAATATGCCTTTAGGAATCCAAATTAATTTAACTTTAATAATCTCCTAAGGGTATGTATATCTCAATGAGGCATCCTATAGGATGTTGGCACACGCCGACTACAGAGTTGTACCTTCAAGAAGATTAGGATCTTCTCGAGGATACAACACTGTAGTTGACATGTGGCAACACACTTCTGCATTGATCATTTAGATCTACACACTTTTGGACTTGAACTTAGTTTCTCTCGTGACCGGTAGTAGCGTAGTTGCGATACGAAGCATCCTCTAGGACTCAGGGTATCTTGGCACACGGGGTTGACCTAGGTTGACCCAGTATGCCAATCTATCCTAAGTCTTTGTGAGCTCCTTCCTATCATAACCTATGATGTTAACCAGAACTAGGGATAAACCTTGGGCAAGAGGACTGGTGAAATTTAGTAGAGGACATTCCGATAAAAATGGAGTGTGGTGAAGGATGTATAACAGATTGATGAGTATGCCGTCAAGGAATAAGTAATATGAATAGTATGTTAAAATATTTGGCCAAAGTATCACAAGCTACTGGTTACGTTGTCCTATGTCACCTAGTCTAAGGATCGTGATGTAGATGAATATTGGTAACAACTATTCAATTAGGTTCCTTAGACATATCACTCAATACCTAGAATAGGGTAAGAGAACCAAGTATACGTAGTATATAGAAAAGTATTCAATACTTAGTGTTAAACATGAATAGATCGGTAGTTTACCGAGTCATGAAATGAATAGATCGGTAATTCTGAGTCATTACACATTTGCATATGGTTCTCTTATAATAATGGTTGTTTTTGGAATGTGTGTTCTAAATTACATATTTAGAACAGGGAACATTACTCAAAAAAAATTCCCTTGTTTCTAAAGTCTTAAAATGGGAATGTTACGAGAAAACCTCATTATTATTATTAAATATTCATAACTAACCTAATTAAATACCTACAAGATCTTGGGTCCCCATGCATAGTACACACTCCTAATGAGCATCTAAAAGTCAAATTTTAGCTCAACAACACACCTTTGGAAACCTAGTTTTAGAAAAAACTCAATATCTTGCAAAATATTCATTTCCCGAGCAAGGGTAAGGGCCAAGGAGGAATACCTATTAAATGTTGGTTGGTTGATGGTTGTTGCATGTGTTCTGAATTCTTGATCCACAACTAAATGTGAGAGCTTCCTTTTGGCTAGGAGGAACTACCTATAATAGAAAACAAGACCACAAAAAGATAGTTAAATGATATATGATAGTGGACTGCCTAGCGTATGCTAGTTCCGGGAAGTGTGATACTTCCTAGATGGCTGTCAATCCACTGTTTAAAACAAGTTAATGTGAGAAATAAAAAAATTCCTACTGTAGTTGATATGATTTAGGTATCTCATTCAAGTACAATAAGCAAATCCAATCACAACAGGCTAGGCTATAGTTGATTTGAGAGAGTGAGGTGTCTGTCAAGGTACTGGGACTGGTCAGGGTCTGATTCTGGGTTATTTAGGTCAACTAGTAGGGTGATTGTTGGGTCTATTCTTGGTCAAGGTGTAAAACATAGAGACCGACATCAGCTAAATGTGACCGATGCCGGTTTAGGTAGAACCAACGATGATGGTTGTGGATAACGCATCGGTATGGTCGAGGTAAAAGAAACTCAAATAGATTAAATGGTAGGGGTGATCTGAGGTCAAATAAAGTTTGGGAGAGTGAATGGGAGGTCTGTAGAGGTCTTAGGTATGCTCAAAAGTATACAACAGGTGAGGATAGGTGATTTGGTGATATGGGTGAAGGGATATTTGAGTTCATAGGCAAGTGGGTGATGAAGCAATAAGCATGCAAAGAATAGATTAATAATAGGAGTAATAAAGATTACTAACTAAAATAAACCCTACTGGTTAGGGCCATACTTATTGTGTTAAGGATCTGATGGCTGAGTGGTGGAGGTGGTTGATCGGAGAATACGTGTATGGTCTTATAGTAGTGATTTCCCGGAGTGCTCCCATGAATGCAATGGCTCTATGATTGATCCTGGTGATGGCTCTAGATGTCTGGATGCGTAAAAGGATGCTTGTTTCACTTGCATGTAGCTCTGATCTCCTTTCCTTTCTCTCAGAATGTGCCAACCCAAAAACAAGGCTGTTTGGGTGAATAAATGGTAACCGATGATGGTTCCAGGTTGACCGACGCGTCGATTTAGGGGTGACCAGCATCGGTTAAGGTGGGATTCCCTAGGTTTACTAAAATGGGTAGATCTTTCTAATTTCTTGGGCCCAATTAGTTTATTCTCATGGATTAGAACGGAAACTTCCCTTCTAATGAGCAGGAATGTGGTTAGAGAGATTTTAGGGATTGATTTTAGGGTTAGACCAAATCTTAGCTCATTAAGGCAAGTAAGACTTAGTTATTGTTAGTTATGGAAACATGCCAAGAATAGGTCTAGGGTGAGGTGGCTGGGTGAGGTGGAAATTAGCTTAATTAAAATAATTAAGTAATGAATATTGTGAGGATGGGTATTAATTTAATTAAGTTAATTAAATTAATATTAATGTGGGGTGGAAGGGGCCATGGTTAGATGAGTATGCTTGAGTCGGTTATTTGACAAGGGACCAAGGGGAGTGTGACCCAATTTTGGTGTCTACATTTTGCCCCTTTTTTGTTGTGTAGCTTGTATTGGTAAGTGACACTGACAAAAATAAGATGTGGTTTCCCCATGTGTGGGTGAAGGTGATCCCCTCAAACTAGGAACTGATGTGGTAGAAGATAGAATCGGTGAGTGGTTTGATAAAAGGTGAATGTGATGAAGAGGAAGGTGGACAACGGGGTAATGGGGTAAAGGTCCAATTGGGTAATCTAGGTAATGGGCCAAGGTCAAAGGTAGTAATAGTCAAATGCACACACACATATAAACTATAACATGGTACCAAGTTGAAAGAGCATGCAAACTCTACATTGTCTAAGGTCGATAGGTTTATCCAAACAAGGTTGAGGTGATTCCGGTATCCAAGGTATAGGATATGGTGTGGAAGCACTTCACAGGTCAGGTGTAGGAATGTTTAGGTATGTTCCAGTACACCAAAGGTTGGGTCAAGATAAATGGTCATGGAATAGGCAAGGTAAGGTCATTAGGTCAAACAACATGGGTAATAATGTCACAAGGTATAGCGAGCACATGAGTTCACAAGTCACTAACAATGTTTCGGGTCCAAGTAGCTAGGTCACGAACATGGGTAGGGCCGAGGTATGGGTAAAATAACAAGTCCCTAAATGTAATTAAAGACAAGTATAGGTAATGTAGGCTTGGAGGTAGGTTGTGATAAGGGTGGGTAAGGCCAAACGATGGCTGGGTTGGTTAAGTTGGGTTAGAAATGGGGAAAGGGTAGGGGAAAGAGTATGACAGTAACTGATGCCATCATATACAACCGGTGATGGTCTAGGTAAGCCGATCATGGTTTATTAGGGGACAGGTGACCGATGTCAATTTTGGTATAACCGACCACGGTGTTCTAGGGCACAGACCGATGTCGGTTTAGGTATAACCGACGTCGGTCAGGTCAACATGGGTATATAAAAAGAAAAAAATCGTATAAGATGGATTCATTTGTATGGTTTGGATTTTTTGAAAATGATAGAGTGTTAAACGAGTTGTGCTTTGTTAGGAGGAAAAGATGAGGGATGATATCCTACTGAGGTGGAGAGATCTAGTTGGTTAGAGGAGCCAGGTAGATGGGTTCACGAGCATAGGGGGATTGATTGTGATTAGGTGGAGGTCAAGAGGATTGGATTTGGTGATTGGACATGGCAGAGGTAGGAGAGGGATCGGGTGGACCACCGGTGTAGTGGCCCGATGTGCCACCACGGAGATGGTAGATGATGAGGTAAGATTCAATCTCTTGCATTGGTTTGGGAGGTAGATTGGGTATATAGGTTAGGAAGGAATACAGGCTTTTGGGGAAAAGGGGATTTGAATTTGGGAAGGAAAATTGGGTAAAATAGGAATGGGGAGAGGTGTGGTTAGGTGAATGAGGGGTGGGGAGGAGTTGAGGGTAGAGTTAGGTAGGAATGGGTGAGAAGAAGGGAGTTTTTTAGGAAAAAGGGGGTTTGGGTGTCATGGATTTTATGATGATAGTGACCAGCATCAGTCAAGGGGTGGCCGATGTTGGTGGTGTTGAGCCATATACTTGGTCATAGATAAGGTGACCAATGCCAGTTTGGGAGAGACCGTGGTTGGTTAGGAGTAACGTATCGGTCATCATGTGGAGAAAAAGGGGCCAAAAGAGCCCTAGGGTGGGTGGGTGAGATAGATAGTGGGAAAAAAATGATGTTGTGGTGATGAAAAATAGAGCATGGGTAAGAGGTTGAAAGAGGTATGGTATGATTGATAGTGGGTGAGGGTTGGGGTGGGTAGATAGAATATGTGATAAGAAGGTAAGTTGTGAGGGGAAAAAGAGGGAGGGTAATAGGTGTAGGTGAGGTGTCAAGAGTGATTGTGGGTATGATCAAGGTGTATTAATGTGATGTTTTGTTGGATGCAGGTGAGAGACCAGCTATGGATGATGTGAGATAGGGTGCCGCCCCTACTCGTGATGGTTCGAGGAGGTGTGACAACCGAGGATTGGTGGCATGTTGTAGAGGTTGGCCTGATTGGGGTCAAACACTACTACCGATGTAGTCCGGTAGCTGAGTTTAATGGTCACCCTCATCGATAGATGGGATTCAATGACCAACACATTCCATCTACCGATGGGTGAGATCAGGTCACCCCGAGAGGATGTGTACAGATCCTATGGTTTGTCGATAGTGGGGGCGTAGGTATATTCAATCTCCTCAGAGGCATCTGAGGAGTTGATGCTGATAATCTTTGGTGAGGGGTTGGTGGAGATGAGGTTTCACAGTGCCAACATGAGCTATGGGGAGATGTACTTGGCTCATCCAGAGGAGACTAGGCTAGTTGTGTTGTTGATGGAGGTAGTTTGTTTTTTGCACTGCCAGATGCAGAGGGTGGGAGATTCCCATGATCATTGATGGGGGTCCTACATGATATGGTGATAGACTAGACCCATTTTGCATGGGTGCCAACATTCTTAGTGTAGCTATATAGGAGTTATGGGTGTATGGGTGGCTTTGGAGGTTCAACTTATGTTGCACCTTTCTACTTCATTATTGGGCATATGAGCACATTGTGTGTGTGTGCATCCTAGTTGGTATGCCCGGGATGATGCATTCGAGCCAGGTTTGTTGGTGGGTGGCATGGTGTGATGGTGTGTCCTATTATGGGAGAGCATCGAGTGACCAGGGTGACATGATGTCACCTACTACAGGCATTTATTGGAGGGGTTTTCCTGGCATAGACATCATTTGGAGACCATATGTGGGTTTTCCATCATATAGGCAGATGGCCAAGGAGCTAGATGGATTACAACTACTCAGATGGATAGAGGGGCAAATGTGCTAGAGAGCATGAGATGATACCCATAGATAGGGTTAGATGACAGTTTGGGCTGCACCGAGATATACCTCCACCCTTCCCACAAAGATAGAGGGATGACGTGGAGAGGCCATTGCCTCTACCCCAACAATGATCCTATAGGGTAGGAGGAGCAGGTGAGAGACCGATGGATCGATGATGCCAGGTGACTATGAGATATAGATGTGGTGGGTTTACACACTACGAGTAGTACCACCGAGGCCGGGTAGCTGATTTAGCCACCATCATTGTTTAGAGGGACACCCTACAGGGGTAGGTGGCTACCTTGATTACATAGCTGGGGATGGTGCAGGGGTAGTTGATAGGTGCAGAGGCACAGGTGGCCACTTTACAGGCACATGTGGCCAGTTTATAGCCCAAATAACACAAGGATAGGCATCCACAAGGTGGTGATGGTGATGGGATGGGATATGGTGGCCACCCCCTACAGGTGTATGTTATAGGTTTCAGGGCTAGTTGGCCACTTACACATATGCACATATGTAGGTTGCACCTTCACCTCTAGATACATGCAAGCAGGGTGGACAGGGTCCCCAGATAGGCACCAGCAGGGTACTAGGGGATAGGTCCCTCTTATAGGCACTAGTGGGGGGACAGGTCCCACAGAGATAGGTATAGGGCTCGAGGCCAATGGGGCCACCACAAGACAATACTATAGCCAGATTGTGGATGCCCTAGGTGAGGCTAGGTATTATCAAGATATTTTTGATGGCCAAAGGGATAGATTTTCTATCCTATGGAGAGTATAGGGCACAATAGCCTCGAGTGAGAGGACTAGGTCACACACCCATAATGTGGAGAGCATAGGGGGCCAACGAGCCCCGAGATAGGGTCAGGGTGAGGCCACCAATTCACGGAGGCTAGTCCTAGGTGATGTACCAACAAAGACCCAACCACAACCCATGATGGGTGGTGAGATGTTAGCAGGCCACCGTATAGAGCCGAGGAGGAGGAGGAGGAGACAGGGGAGATAGAGATGGAGGATATCCAACAGATGATGCCTGATAGCCATGTGGACCTCCATTTTGATGTAGTTGTTTTATTTTTTATATACACCGCCTACATGCCAAAGAGAGTGAGGATGTATATGAGAGTTTATTGATTTTGATCATATATTGGCCTACGTGCCAAGATGGTGAGGATGTATACATGAGAGTTTTTTGATTTTTTATGATATATATTATCATTCAAAGATGGTGAGGATGTATATGATATTTTATTGATTTTGATGATTTCGGCATGATGTTATGTGATATGGTGAATGATGATGATGGTTTATGATTTGTTTTGAGATTTTGATGATTATTATATGGGATATATGTTCACATGTATTAATTTATCAAACTTTATAATTTATGATGGAAATCAAGTTTAGGCATGGATGGAGTCACATGAGTTCATGTACATGTATGGTGGATTTTCATATAGTCATAGGCATGGATGGAGTCAGGTCATGGATTAGGCATGGATGAGTTAGTTAATTTAGTATGGTTGAGTAGGCATGGATGGAGTCAGTTAGGTTGAGTCAAATAGGCATGGATGAGGTTTTAGGTATGGTTGATTTTAGGTTGGTTTAGGCATGGTTGAGTTTCTAATTCATTAATTTGTGTAATTAATGATGATGTGGATCATGTTAAGATGTTTTGTAGGAAAATGTATGATAATGGTAAAGAAATGGTAGACAAGATGAAATGAATGTATGAGTGATGATGGTAAAGATGTTAAGAAATTGTTGTTTGTTTGGTTTAATTTCCAATTATTGATATAAAAGGAAACTAACTAGGGTAGAATGTGAATAGGAAAGGGGCAGAGGGAATTGGTTAGGGGAGAGTGGCCGAGCTATCCTCCAAGGGCCCCATGCCCTCGAAGTGCTACCTACATAGTCCCAATGAAAAGGGACCTCAAGTGCCGATGTAGTTCTCCCATAAGCTAGGGAAGATTAGGGTGAAATAGTGGAATGGTCTGATAGGTGTTAGGCATGGGTGATGTAGGTCATAGGCATGATTGAGTTTAGGTTATAGGTATGGTTGATTGATTTTTAAATACATGTGTCAAGGATCTTGGTCCTGTATAGGATAATCAATAGGTAATGAGGAAGGTGAATGGTAAGAGGTGGTAAAAGAGCTTGCTTAATTGATAAGAACCCTAATGAGTCTACCATACCCTAGATGGGCTTATGAACGTAAGACCCTACAAGCCTTACATAATGGACTATTTTAAGGGTGAAGAAAATTCACATGATCACAAATGTCACGTTTGTGGCAAGTCCCTTGAGTAACGAGGAATTTAGGTGAAAAAGACAAGGAGGTGAGAATGAGAGGTTTAGCATAACTTAGTGTATGATGACATGTATTTCGGAACAAGAAACCCAAAATCCAAAATAGGCAAGTCCATGATGAAAAATTTCATATTTTTCTTGATTTTTTTGTTTTTAATAGACTGATCGATGCAAGAAGTCTATATGGGATGAATATATTATCTCCTTGAGGTCTTCGTGAAGCTGATCGATGTGGGAAGCTTCTGAATATTTATTATATTTTTGTAATGACCGTATATAGTTGTCCTTCGAGGGAGCAATCTATTGATAGTGGTAGAATATAAAGAAGAGATGTCCCTTTTGAGGGAGTCATCTTTTTCTGAAGTTTGACTCAAGGAGTTGTATCCCTTTTTGTTTTTAGACATTTAAGTCATGGACAAGATTATAGAGGATGATTAGGTTCTTGTTTTAGAAGACAAGATCATAGTACACAAAGATTAACTATGAAAGAGGTGGTTTTGAGTGATGAATGACCATGGGATTCCATCTTGAAGAAGATGAAAAGTATCCATGAGAATCATGCTATGAGCAGAGCCGTGGTACTCATATTGAAGACAAGGCTAAAAGGTGATGGGTAATCACATGATTCTTGTTTAGTCATGGATCCTCAAAATGGGTAATTATGGAAGGTGAACAACACTCAAGGGATGAGCAATCAATTGATAGAAAGTGATATAGGACTTGATATCAACAATAAAATGGTCAAAGATGCAAGGCATTAAGGGGCTCAGGTTCAGGTTTACCTTCAGTGAAGACAAATGATAAGCACCTGATCCATAGGCATGGGTGACGATATAGGGTCCAAGCCAATTAGGAGAAAATTTTCCCCATTTACTTTTCTCCTCTTTGGTTACATGTTGATTTTCCTTCAGATGAGGTCACCGACTTGAAAGGTTCATTCATGAACACATTTTTCATAGGCATGTTTGATACGTTTTTGGTAGATTTGGAGATGGTCAAGAGCATTGAGATGATGTTCATCTAATAATTCAAGTTACACCAAATGATCCTGTGAAATTCATCATCGTTGAGCATGTCTTGTAGTGAGATGCAGAGGGATGGAATCTAGACTTCGAGAGGTAAGACAACCTCAGTACCATAGACTAGAGAAAAGGGGGTGGCAACTAGTCAAGTGTGAATACTAGTGTGATAAGCCCACAAGGTGAAAGGAATGTGCATATGCCAATCCTTCCCAGTATCATTGACCACCTTCATAAGGATTTTGTTCAAGGTTTTATTGGTTGATTCAGCTTGACCATTGGTTTGTGGGTAATAAGGTGATGAGAAACTAAGTTGGATGCCAAAAGCATCACATAGTTTGCGTAAGGTTTTGTTTTTGAATTGTTTTCCATTATCCGTGATAATGCGGTGAGGGACACCAAAGTGATGATGTGATGGTTGATGAATTCACATATTTTCTTGCTTTGGTGGAAATGAGGGGAATGGCTTCTACCCATTTAGTGTAATATTCAGTAGTGGTTATGATCCATTGGTGGCATTGTGAAGAATGGGGGTTGATCTCACCAACAAGATCCAAACCCCATTGAGAGAAAGGCCAAAGGTCTCGCGTGACGACCTATAAGGCATGACTAGGGGTGTGATGGAGATTAGCATGTTGCTGGCATTTTATGCAACATTTGACATAATCACAATAGTCACGGTTTAGGGTTGGCCAATAATAGCCTAGGTGAAGAATGCATTTTAGTGACAATGCAAGACCACTAAAGTGGCCTCCAAAAATTCCATCATGGACTTCCTTAATGGTGTAAGGAATTTCAGAACTTGGTAAGGCATCACAAGAGAATGTTGTCAAAACCACATTTGTAAAGAAGACCACCCATGATGACATAATGGGAGACACTTTTAAGAAAGGCACGTTGTCCATTATGAGTGAGATCGGTGGGTAAAATGGAAAGGGAAAGATAGTCTGTATATTTATATACCAAAGGTCACTTGGGTCAAGAGCAAATGGTTCCGATAGAGTAGACTTCATGAGGAAAATAAGAGGGTGATTGTAGTCTTTGTATGGTGACAAAGATTTTAGAGTCAACGGGCGAAGCAGTATCTGAGAAGCCAAGCAGGCCATGGTATCTACAAATTTATTGGTAGAACGTGGGGTGGTTTGAAGTGTGTAATGGTCAAAGGTGGTCAAAAGTATGTCCACATGATGCTTATACTTTTGAAGTATCTCATTACAACACTGGTATATACCATTGACTTGGTTTATGACCAACTAAGAATCACCAAAGATGTTGATTGACTTAACATCTAAGGCATAAGTATCCTGAGACCCAATACGAGTGCTTCATATTCAACAATATTGTTTGTACAATCAAAATCAAGTTTGAAAGACAAAGGCATAGGTTCACCATCAAGTGGAATGAGGATAACACCAGCCCCACCCCCACACTGACACTTGGAGCCATCAAGAAGAGTGTCATTTGGTAAGTGGTTCATCCAGGGAAAGGGTAGCAATAGACTCATCTAGAAAGTCAAAGTTAGAGGGTTGATCCCCGAAATGGGTGCATCAGCCAATTGGTCGGTGATAGTTTGCCCTTGATGGAATTTTGATGGATGAATTCAGGTCGAGGTCAGCCAAAGCATAAGCCAACGTGCAAAGTGGCACATTGATTTTGATAAGGTTTGGCATACATGTAGTGTAATGGGTCAGTATTAGTAATGACAAAGGTTTTGTGGTTGAGTAGGTAATGGCAGTGTTTGGTGGCAACAAAAACTAAGGCTAGGAAAAAAATTTGGCATGGGTATATCTAGTTTCATAGTCAAGAAGGGTACGATTATGTAATAAACCACTTTCTCTCGTGTTGGTCATCACGATGAGCGAGCATGGCACACCTAGAGAATGGTCAATGGTGGAAAAATATATAGGTAGAAGGGCTGGTCATCCTTAGGAGGAATGAGCACTGGTGGTTGAAGTAGGTATTGTTTCAAGGCTTCAAAGGCTTTATGGCATTCATCATCCCATTTGAATGAAACATCTTTCTTGAGAAGATGATGGAATGGTTGACAATGGTCGAAAGCTAGGAGATAAAATGATGAATTGATTACAATTTTCCTTGTAGGCTATGAAAAGTTGATGGAGATTAGTGGGTGGCAGCATTTCAAGGATAGCCTTGACTTTAGTAGGATCAACTTCTATGCCACGCAAAGAAACAATGAAACCTAGGAGTTTCCTAAAAGTACCGCAAAGATGCACTTTTTTGGTTGAAGACGAACACAATATTTGATGAGGTGGTCAAAGATGACTTTAAGAATGGGTAGGTGTTTGGTTTGATGCTTGGATTTGGCAAGCAGATCATCTACGTAATCCTCCAATATGTGATGCATGATGTCATGGAAGATGTAAGTCATGGCCCACTAATATGTAGCACCAACATTTTTTTGAGACCAAAGGGCATGACTCGATAGTAGAAAGTCCCCCAAGGGGTGATGAAGGAAGTCTTGTGTTGATCCTCAGAGCTAGTAATATTTTATTGTAGCCTCAAGAAACCATCCATGAGTGATAACATTTCATGGCCAGCAGGTGAGATCAACTAGTTGGTCAATGCCTAGTAGTGGGAAATCATCTTTGGGATAGGTGAGGTTGAGGTCATGGAAATCCATGCAAATGTGAGTCCCCTATCACTTTCATGATAGGAACGATGTTAGAAATCCATTGGGGATAATCAATGGGTAGAATGAAGGAAACCGAGAGAAGGCACTGAAGCTCTTCTTTGACTAGAAGAGCAATGCGAGGATGCATTTTCCACAGCTTTTGTTTGATAGGTTTGGCATCAGGAATGGTTACGATATTGTGAACCATGATTTTTGGGTCGATACTGGCATATCGGCATAGGACCAAGAAAATGCATTGCTATGGTCCCAAAGGAAAGAGGTGAAGGCTTCCTATTCAGTAGCATCTAAGGATTGGCCGATCTTTAGAATGTGTGGGTCATCCTGAGTATTAATGTTGATTTTGATGGTCGATTCATTCAACATGGTTTATGTCTTAGAGGGTAACAACTCGGTGATATAAGAGTCTTCTACACCAAGGTAGGTGAGGATGGACTCATCATCCTTGACATTGAAATGACGTTAATTGAAGGCGTATCATCATCGATCATGTCAGGATATAGGAATGGGAGAGAAGAGGGAGCCTCACCATCACATTGATAGGTCAGCGGTCCCAGGGAAATGGTGTTTACAAAAAAAAAGTTAGGAGGTATAGATTCAGGATCTATGGACTCCATGGGTGAGGATGGTAATGTGGGTGAATGAGAGGGGGAAGATTTCTCATCCTGATAAGGTCGATGTGAACCTTCTTAGAGGATGGAGCATCAAAACCAATGCCACTATGGTCATTGTGTTTATGAGAGGTACAAGAGATGATAGTGTGGTGGCCTTGTTCATAAAAATTGAAGCCAAATCCTTTCCACGCGCACCGGTGGAGGAAAGTGTGAGTGAAATGGGTGGTTAGTGAGGGAGTGTAGGTTAGATGAAAATGGTTGGGTTTGGGATGGAGGTTCGGGTTTATAGGTGGCCATATCAAGTCCCCATACGTTAGATTGGTGCGAAAGGTGGGGAGGGCCATAAGGGAAAACATCACCAATGTGAATGTCATAACTGGGGTGTTGACATAGATTCCCATACTCTTGTGGGGTGAGGAAGGTATCAATATTATATAGGTGGTATTCCCCCAGAGTGAGGCATTGAAAAACACCTTCTAAGGGATCAGTAGTTGGTATGTGGGTAGTGGGTATAGATGGCTCACTAGATGAAGGGGAGACAAGGGCACCAATGGTAGAGGCTACAACTATAGTAGGGATAGTGAGGTTAGACGCAAGTAGAAGTAGTGGAAATTTTGGTGGATGGGCTCATGGGTGGAGGTGAAGTGGTTTTGGTGGTGGATGCCTTGACTGGTATAAGCACATCATTGGGTCGATATAGCATGTTACAGGTCTTGAAAGGTGAGGGGTCAAGGGATGGTGTAATTATGTCCCTCATGTTCAAATTTGAGGCATCGATGTAACGTCAAAGGGACACAACCCATAACACGGATCCAAGGTCAGCCAAGTAACAAGTTATACTAGAACTCCCCTTCTAGGACATAGAAAAGTTTCGGATGGTGCGGGGGCCTACGCAGACATGGAGAACAATGGTACCTAGTGTAGAGGTCATGGCATCATTGAAGGAACACAACATAATGGGGTTACCATGCATGTAATGGGTAGGTATTTACATTTGGTCATACGCATGGGAGGAGATGATGTTAATGCTAGCACCACCATCGATCATAACATGTCATATGCATATATTATCGATAAAGATGGAGATGAAAAGAGCGGGGTCGGGTCATCAAACTAGAAGGAGTGATCTCTTCATCTAAAAAGTTGAGGGCAGCCACTTGGCGAGTGGGTGGAGGTGTAGAGGAAGGTGAAGACCTAGTGAGAGAGGCTACATGGTGAGGGGTAATGATGGAGGCTACGGGTGTGGGGTCATTTGGTAAGACTTTGATAGATTGAAGGACCTCCATGAGGGCTTGATGATGTGACTCCGAGGTCTGGATGAGGTCATATAAAGACATTTTGAGGGGGATTGGTGTAGTTGTTTTAGCATTGTGTGATGTGTGACCCCATCGGAAATGGGATATGCAGGACCTCGAATGATGACTTTGGGTGTGGGTGCGGATGGTATATTGGGTACAGGGTTGGTTGATGGGCCACTTGCTTTTCTCTTTCCCTTGTCTTTCTAAGCATGGGTGGCAATGTTGATCATGTTAATCTGAGGGGAGGTGGATGAAGAGGGTGTGTCATGGAAGGTATAACGGCAAGAGGGACAAAACCCTAGTGGTGGATACGAGCCTTGTGAGATGAGTAGGGTGCATTGGCATTTGGGTGGTGGTTTGGCCAACTCTCTTATGTGAACCATGTTAATTTTGAATCTCGGGATGGATCTAAGAGTTGTGGGGGTGGAGATTTTGGTCACTGAGTAGGAAATGAGGGAAGATCTGATGGAAATTGGTGAAGGTGAAATGGGGTCCTCATCAAGAAGATCATCATCATCAAAGTTTTCTTCAGAGGACACAATTGACAAGAGTGGTTTTCAAAGCCTTACAATTCTCTACATCATGTCCTAACACACGATGGTAGGTGTAAATTTTGGTTTCATCAAACCCTTTTGGTTTGGGTTTGAGTGGGTCATAAGGTCTAAGAGGTGGTAATGTGATGACAAAAGTTTTGAGGAGGTTGGTTAGGATTTTGGCATAGGATCCTACTAATGGATCACAATGGGAGGTGAATGTGGGTTTGGGTATAGGTGCGGCTGACTATGGAGGAAGAGTCTTTACAAGAGGGGGAGTAGGTTGGGCTACTAGTTTGGTGTGTGGTGTGGTCTTAGGTGTTGGTCATTCATGCTTGGGTAGGGGCATGGTAGATGAACTGAAAATGGAAGGTTTGGTTGGTTTAACTACCTTATTGAGGGTAGTGGATTTTTTTAGCTTTAGGTTGCATCTTTTTGGGTAAAGGTGATATGGGCACACGAGATGTGGAGGGAAAAGCTGATGGTGGAAGAGGGTGGGTTACCCATGGGGGTAACCGAGGTGCTGTGGAGGTAGGTGGTGGGGTTGGGTCAGGGAGGCATGAGTGAAAGAGAAGGAAGTGTCATGGGTAGTGAAGAAGTTATTGATGGTATTGGAGGTATGGGTGGTAAGAAGGTTACGGGTGAGGGCGGAGGTTGTGTGGGTCACTTGGGTATATTAGAGGTCTGTGATGGGGAAATGGGTTGTTGCATTCTTGGTTTACCAGTGGATGGGGGTTTCTTGGCCAGGTCGAGGGGTGAGGTCCTAGGATGGATGGAAAGGGGTGAAGGTGATAAGGGTGTGGTTGGTGAGGTTGGGGTATGAGATCTAGGAGATTGGATCTTCTTTTTAGGGGTCTGGGTTAAGTTTGGTGTTAGTTTTGGAAGATGTAGCTAAATCTAATTTGATGGGTGGGTGAGTAAGGCTAGTATGTTGGTATGACCCCTAAGGTAGTGATAGGTTTAGGTAAGGGAGATGATATAGGCATGGGTTTGGGTGTAGATGCATGTTGGGCTATGGGAAGAGGTGTGAGTTGGGCCATGAGTGGTGTCATGGAAGGTATTGCAATAGTTGTGGTTGTTTTGTTTGGTTTCTCAAACACTTTTGGATAGATAGTGGAGGTGTCAGTGAGTGACAACTGCATTTGTGTTGAAACAGAAGTAGAAGACACCCCCAAAGTAAGGCTCTATCGACATAGTCCAGTGATCAGCCAAGCATGAGAATGGTACTATTGTAAGTGGAGCCAATGTGGATCAGTGGCAATCCCCATAAAATGTGTTTGAGATATAGGAAATGGCTAGCCTCGACTCTGTGGGTAAGAGAGCCAAAAGCATATCAACAGGATCTTGAAGGTCTGATGGTGAATGGTCATCTACAAGTGGTGGTACTTCTATAGTATCCTCCATGGGTAGAGGAGAGGATGGGCCAGCCAAAGTGGACTCTCCTTGTGTTGGTGTAGGTGGTGGACCTGCATCTTCTATGAGTAGGAGAGGTGCCACTGACAACTGCTCAAAATTTTGAGGGGTCAAAGGTGGCATGTTGATTATAGGCTCATCCATGGGTGAAGGGGAACATGAAGGGGGTTCCTCTGTAGAGGAGTAGATGAAATAGATTCTAGTGTAGGTAGGGGAGCGCGGCTAAGATTTCATCTATGGAAGGAACATGAGGCAATTGGGAAGCAACTGTATATCATTGAAAATAGCGTGGACCTCATGAGACATTGCTATCATTGTTTGAGGTATCACCAACTTGGTTGGAAGATGGGGCATGATTAGGGAATGGATTCTTGAAGATATGTAGGTTTTGGTTAGTGGGTGCATTTGGGCTATCCAAGACTAGATCTCCATTGTCTATCATTTCTTGGACATATTCTTGAAGGTGATGCAGTTATTGTCATTGTGACCTTTGACACGATGATAGTTACAAAAAGTCATGTTCCTTATACCACGTAGGGCATGGGTCACTCAGGGTCAAACTAGTATGTGGTTTTATAGGTGGAAGGGTAATGGCACCAACCTTAACAAGATTTTCCAAAATGGAAGAATAAGATTCTCCTAGGGAAGTGTACTTTCATTGTTCTCATCTAAACTAGAAAGCTTGGACAGAGAGAGATTAGAAGGGGGTTTGGCTGGGTTTGATTGATGAGGGGACCATGGCTTTGAGAACTACGGCATTAGTAGACCCTTTGGGATTTGAATAGTTTTTTTGGGGTTTCAAAGATGAAGAAGTATCATTTGATTTGAACGTGATGTTCTTGTTACGAAGTTGAATCTTCTTTTCTTCGATAAAGATGAATTTCCAATTTTCGCCATGGTGAATGCCTCATCAAAAGTGTGAAAATTTTTCACCTAGTAGGGTTGGTGAGATGTGTCTAGCACATGCCCAAGTAAATAGTTCTATAAGCTCAGTTTGAGGTAATTGAATGTGAGCTTAGTTAATGAGGCTGCACCAACGAGCGACAAAGTCAATGATAGACTCATCATCATATTGTCATGTGGAATAAAGATCTATCATGGTAACCTTCTTAACAATGTTGATGGAGAAGTGATCTAGGAAGGCTTGGGCTACTTGATTAAATGAGTAAATGGAGTGTCTTGGTAGTCCACTATACCAATCTAATGCAGGTCCTATCAGGACATTGGGAAAGTCCTCAAAAGTAAAGCGTCATCATCATGGGCAATCAGGTAACACCCATGTTTAAAGGACCACAAATGTTGTTGTGGATCTTCTTTTCTATTGAAGTGGTTGAATTTTGGCATTTCCCAATGTACGGGTATGGTCAAATAGGAATGGATGGGTGAATAGGCTCATTACAAATTTCATCATAGGTGAGGGAATTGTGTGAGCCGAAACCGATGCTTCTAGTGTTCTGCATATTTTCCATCATCAACTTGATGAGGTCATTGGTAGGTTGTGATGGAGGGACACCTCCTATGGCATAAGGAGGTGATACTAAACCTGATAGGGAGGTTGAGAATAAGGAACCGACATAGAAGGCACATATCCAAAATGGGTGACAGATGAGATAGGGGGTTGTTGATAGTAGGTGTATGTAGGTGAGATGGTCATCGTGACTCTGGTAGTGATTGGGGGTAGTGTTTGTGGGATGGAGAGGATGAGATTTTGGAATGGAGTAGGGGTCACCGACACCATGGGTGGTTGTGTTGCAATGGGTATTTGTGAGACAATGGGTGTGGATTGTGCTATGGTCTGGGTGGTCGATGAGGGGACAACAGATACGATAGGCATGAGTGAAACTGTAGATGCAAATGGTCATGGTGGGTATGGGTCCTAGCTACAAAACTACCGGGGGTGAAGTAGGTGAGGGTAGGGCCACATTATTAGGGGTTGATGTAGCAGTAGGAATAATAAGGGTAGGAGAGATGGATACAGCATGTCATATATCAACTGACTTGAGGAGTCTCGAGTGGAAGAGTGGGAAAGGTAGAACTATAAGGCCATGGGATTCTGATCAAGGAGTCATGCAAAACTCTTCATCACCTACAACAATGGTGGTAGGTAAGGTTGATCCATGGGTGATAGGATGGAAGGTGGTGAGGGACTAGGTGGGAGTGGTTGATGACTAGCGTGGAATATGAGGGCATTAGTCTAGGCTATGAGTCAACACCATGTGAACAAGTGTTGACCTAGTAAGACTGTATTCTGTAGATGACACAAAAAATAGTAGAAATAGAGAATAATGGGGTCCGGGAGGTGAATCTAGTCAATGTCTAGATTTTGAAAATCAAACACAGAAACAACGATGGTTGATTGGTGATGGTTATGAGAAAATCGATGATGGTCAGGTTGAATGGTTGTGGTTGGGGGAACACCGATGATGGTTTTTAAAACCGATACCGGTCACTATGGAAGAAACCAATCTCAAAAAATGAAATAGGAATGTTGGATGTGTATCTGTGAAAACTGTGTATGATAGTAAGTATCAACAAGGGAGAAATATGATGATGCCCTAAGGGCCAAAAATAAAAAAAAGTAGTGATGAAAGCTATTCTAGGTAAAGTAACTAGAAAGCCAGAAGCTGACACCGGTTAGGGTTTAATGATGATGGTCAGATGTGAACCAGTGATGGTCACTGGACCGATGTCGATGACTATGAAATTAGAAAGGAATGAAGAAAATTGGTTTTGTGAATTAAATTAAGTGAAGAATCAAACTCAAAACCTAAGAATGAGGAGATGGGGCCCTGGCACACTCAAAAAAGTTAGAATACTCCAACTATGATGGTGGAGTGTGCAAGGAAGAAGAAAATGGAGATTCGTAGTCTCACACCTCAAAACACAAGCCAAGAAGAATGCTAAGAAAAAGCACAATCCTAATAATGATTTTCTTATGTTTGTTTAGCTTATGCTATTTAGGACTAAATGTGTGTATTTAGAACAAATTTTTGGTTGGGAAGGCATCCTACAAAGAAGGATATCTAAAAGGAGAGGTTTGTATGTTATGGTGGGGGTGGGCCATCCTCTAAGATGATGACTCGAACAGAGGCAATGAGCTAGGGAGTACCTACCAACCGGATCATGTGATCACTGATAGATGTTCCCGGGTAAGATGTTGTTTAAGAAAGATGTGTATATTTTGATTTTGTGCAAGTTTGGTAAGACAAAAGAGAGAGAAAATGTGCTTTTTCTATTCTTTTTGTGTCAACCATCACCGGGCATGACTTCCAAAGATATAGGTTTCCCTCAATTTAATGTGAGCTAATAATGCAACAAATCAAAATGCAATGCAAGTGTTTTAAACCCAAATCAAAGTGTGATATTCGATGTAGCAAGATGATGAACAGAAGAGGGATGCTCTTTCACTAATGCAATGCAAAAGAAAGGAAGATGTGTTCTTTTTAAAGCACCAAAAATATGATTGTTTTTAGACAATAGAAAGAAGGAGAATGATTCCAAAGAAGAAAATTAATGTGGAAGATTTTCAAAGGGAAAAAAACACACAACTTTCACCTAGGAATGAATAAATGCAAAAGAACCCCTGATGGGTCCCACCGGAGCATGCCAAAATGTTTCACCATTTTCTTTACCTTTTTGAAATGATGAAACAGATAAAGGTAAGGGCCAAGGAGGAATACCTGTTAAATGTTGGTCGGTTGATGGTTGTTGCACATTCTAAATTCTTGATCCATAACTGAATGTGAGAGCTTCCTTTTGGCTAGGAGGAACTACCTATAATAGAAAACAAGACCACAAAAAGATAGTTAAATGATATATGACAATGGACTACCTAGCATATGCTAGTTCCGGGAAGTGTGATACTTCCTAGATGGTTGTCAATCCACTATTTAAAAAAAGTTAATGTGAGAAATAAACAAATTCCTACTATATTTGATATGATTTAGGTATCTCATTCAAGTACAATAAGCAAATCCAATCACAACAGGATAGGCTATAGTTGGATCTGAGAGGTGAGGTGTCTGTCAAGGTACTGGGACTTCAGGTCTGATTCTAGGTTATTTAGGTCAACTGGTAGGGTGATTGTTGGGTCTGTTCTTGGTCAAGGTGTAAAACACAGAGACCGACATGTCAGCTAAATGTGACCGATGTCAGTTTAGGTAGAACCGATGATGGTTGTGGATAACCGGCGTCAGTATGGTCGAGGTAAAAGAAACTCAAATAGATTAAATGGAAGGGGTGATCTAAGGTCAAATAAAGTTTGGGAGAGTGAATGGGAGGTCTATAGAGGTCTTAGGTATGCTCAAAAGTATACAACAGGTGAGGATAGGTGATTTGGTGATATGGGTGAAGGGATATTTGAGTTCACAAGAAAGTGGGTGATGAAGCAATAAGCATGCAAAGAATAGATTAATAACATGAGTAATAAAGATTACTAACTAAAATAAACCCTACTGGTTAGGGCCATACTTACTATGTTAAGGATCTGATGGCTAAGTGGTGGAGGTGGTTGATCGAGAATACGTGTATGGTCCTGTAGCGGTGATTTCCTAGAGTGCTCCCGTGAATGCAATGGCTCTATGATTGATCCTGGTGATGGCTCTAGATGTCTGGATGTGTAAAAGGATGCTTGTTTCACTTACATGCAGCTCTGATCTCCTTTCCTTGCTCTCAGAATGTGCCAACCCAAAAATAAGGCTGTTTGGGTGAATAAATGGTAACCGACGATGGTTCCAGGTTGACCGCGTCGGTTTAGGGGTGACTCGACGCTCGCTTAAGGTGGGATTCCCTAGGTTTACTAAAATGGGAATAGATCTTTCTAATTTCTTGGCCCAGTTAGTTTATTCTCACGGATTAGAATGGAAACTTCCTTCTAATGAGTGGGAATGTGGTTAGAGAGATTTTAGGGATTGATTTTAGGGTTAGACCAAATCTTAGCTCATTAAGGAAAGTAAGACTTAGTTATTGTTAGTTATGGAAACATGTCAAGAATAGGTCTAGGGTGAGGTGGTCGGATGAGGTGTGAGGTGGAAGCTTAGTTAAAATAATTAAGTAATGAATATTGTGAGGATGGGTAATTTAATTAAAGTAATGAATATATGTTGATCTGCTTACTTGACAAGGATCCAAAACTATTGACCCTCTCAAGGTAGAATCTAAGGGTACCCCACCGACAAATGTTGGACAATCTGAAGTGGGGAAAAGTAATACCAAAAGAACTATCCCCTTTGACCATGTCGTACGTGGTTGGGGATTTTCAAAAAAGACTCTATGTGACATGTGGACCCCAACACTTTGAGTGCCCCTCTGGTGCCTTCATTTTTTCGAGCTCAAAGAATGAAAAGGAATTCACCACATAAATATCCCAAATAACTTCTTGAATAGAGAAATTCAAAATTCCCAAATGGCATTTACTAGTAAGTTTATAGGTTCTAGACCTAATATTTCGTAGTTAGAAAATGGACCGAGAGGAAATAGAGCCCACTTAGAGATATTTCTATTTCTTCCATGGCCAACGGATTTTATTGTTCAAATTTTCATTATTAGAAGATCTTGATGTCATTCTATTGGGTGGACCCTAGTGCCTTGGTAACATGGGTTTGTTCATTAAGTGGTGGTATCCGAGATTTGATCCATTCAAAGAGAATATCAATACCATACCCATATGGTGTAGACTTCTTGGACTCCCTCTGCAGTTGTGTGATGATGAGATCATCATAAATATTGCAAGACTGATTAGATCTCTTATTGGCCCTAATAGTTCCACTAAGAATAGATCATGGTTAGTTTATGCTCATTTTTGTGTCTCCTCCGACAAGGAACAAGATCTTCCCGAAAAAATCATCCTCCAAACTAAATTTGTCCCTTAGACTTAAGCAATGGTTTATGAATCCTTTCAGATGAGATGTGTTAAATGCCACAAGCTATGAAACTTCACTAGGAAATGCCCTAACCTAAAATCACCCTCTAAAATCAATGAGGGTAATGGTAAGCTAGAAAACCTAGAAAAAGGGAGATAAACCCCAAGAAAAGAATATCAAAAATCCCATAAAGAAACCAACAGATTTGGAGGACTCTTTGCGTTCCAAAGACATAAAAAAAAAAATTAGATCAAAAAAAGGAACCTCTTAGAGCGATGGATTTACTGATACGTTAGATGATCTCAGCCTTCAGGTTGATGAATAACATCAAACAGTCAAGGTCCTCCTTAAACCTTGTGATTTGAACCAAAAATGGATTCTAGATCTCATTCCTATTATTGAAGATAATCCCATTTTGCAATACCCTCAGGAGGCTGAGTCTCTGTCATTCAAAGGAAGCCCTTTTGTAGCTCTAAAACAACCCTTTTTCAGCACTCAAATTCCCAGACTTGGTCCAGAGGTTCAAGAAAGAAGTGAACACTCTCCTTAGCAAATTTTGAATATTTTTATGGTTCACCCTCCCCTCCCCTAAAACAGATTATTGAAGGGCTTTAGAAGTCTCTTAGACCAAAAAAGGAGGAGGGTGAACTTACCCCCAGTAAAATTATTGTCCTTAATGATTCCAACAACTCACCTGAGTTCACTATGGTTTGTAGAATAAAGAAAAAATCTAAAGGTTATGAAAACATACTTTATACCCTATTCTTTGATAAGAAAAAATATCTTGGAAGATGGGTTGCATCTACTTCTAGGGTGACTAGATCTTCATTTAGAGAAAATAATAGGGAAAACACTACAAAAGAAATATCCTTTAAAAATGATCAAAGGAATAGGGAGATCAATAAAACGTTGGCTGATGGAACTCAGTCTTCATTATACCATTTGGTCTAGTCCTCTCCTCAAATTTTTTAATGAACATCATTTCTTGGAATATAAGGGGCCTCAATGGTAGTGGAAAGCAACACACTTTAAAATATCTATGAAAGAGTTGTAGTCCTACCATCTTGGCCATTCAAGAAACTAAAATGGGTATTGAAGCTTTAAAGGTTTTCTCGTAAGAAAATTTGGAAGCAAGATGGGTGGGTATTTGTTGATTCAAGAGGTTTTTATGGAGGTATGGTTTTCTTTTGGGACTCTAACAAGGTTACTGGGTAAGATAATCATTGCATCTCATTCTCATCTAGAAATTTCCTTCCATACTTCGATAACAACTTCAACTAGATCTTTTTGGTTATTTATGCTCCAAACATGCTACATGGTAGAAGGAATCTTTAGAGAGACCTTCTACATTTCCAAAGCACTTGCACTAGTTGGAACTATTTAATCACGGGGATTTCAATTCTCCTCTCTCTTTTGATGAAATAAAAGGTGGTTCTTCCGAGCACACAATTGGGATGGATGTTTTTTCATAATTCATATCTCAAGCTACTCTTTTGGACCTTGAACTCCATGGAAATCCATTCAAGTGGACTAATAAGAGGTAAGGAAACAGTCTTATTCAGAGTTCCTTTTGTCGAGATCTTATCTCAAATGATAAGATTCTAATTTAGGACTTCTATCTCTCCTCTCTTCCCAAAATAACATGTGATCATAACCCCATTGTTCTAAATTTTCTAAATAATGAGAGTTCTTATCAATCCTCATTCAAATTTGAAAAGATGTGTTTTGATCACCTATATCATATTGATAACATCAAGGAATCATGTAGGATGCAAGTGGATGGATATTCCCAATATAGATTCATTTAGAAACTCAAAAATTTTAAGAAGAAAGTTTGTTCTTGGAACAAACAAGTTTTTAAAAATATCTTTGGCAAGAAAAAACAAATTAAAGAAGACATTACTTCTCCGGAGAATAAGGTGGCCACTTTTGGGATGAGCCAAGAAGACTACGTTAGTGAAAAAACTCTTCTAGCTAAATTTCATACTATTTGTGATAAGGAGGAATCTTACTGGAGAATGAAATCCATGGCTGTCTAGATTAAGGAAGGGGAAAGGAACACAAAATGTTTCCACATGACAACACTTAAGCATAGAGCCCATACTAGAATCTCTGAAGTCACTAGACATAATGGAGAGACTACAAATGATTCTAAATGTATAAGAGAGGAAGTGGTCAATTTCTACAAGAATCTTCTAAATGAACTACCAGAGATGTCTTTAGGGGCTACTAACACACTATTAAATTCCATCTTGAGAAACTTGGTAAGTACAGAAGTATTTTGCAATCTCTCTAATCATTTCACCATTGAAGAACTTCAAAAACCAGTCCTATCTATGGAGGGGGGAAAATATTCGGGCCCTGATGGTTTCCCAACTTTTTCTATCAAAAGTGTTGGGGGATTTGTGCAGAGGACCTCCTCAAAGAAGTTAACAATTTTTTTAGGATAGGAAGATTTCTCAAAGAAATTAACAACACCTTCATTTTCTTGGTGCCTAAGAAAGTTGGGGCTAAGGACTTCAAGCACTTCAGACCTATAATCTTGTCCAATGTACTAAGTTATAAGATCTTCACAAAAATCCTCATGTCTAGGCTCCATCCTTTTCTTGCTAACATCATCTCCAACCAGCATGGGGTATTCTTCAAAGGAAGTATGATTTAAGACAGAGTTTTCATTGTTCATGAAACCATACACTCGATGGAGAAAAGCAAAAAATCATGTATGGTTTTAAAACTTGAGATGTAAAAATATTTTGATAGAGTGTCATGGGTATTCTGGATAAGGTACTAAAAATTTTGGCTTTAATGCTCACTTTAGAAATATCATTTGGACCTGTATCTCTACTCCAAGATTCTCGCTTATTTTCAATGGAAGTCGTGTGGGTTTCTTCTTGAGTAGATGGGGCATCCAACAAGGTGACCTTATCTCTCCCATTATTTTCATCATTATGGTGAATAGTCTTAGCAAAACTATCACTAGAGTTGTTTCTTTGGGTTTTCTTAATGGGTTCAATCCCACCTCCCATGATATTATTATCTCTCATAAATAGTTTTCGGATGACACTATCCTTCTTCTTATTTCCTCCATTCTTGAAATCAAAATGATGAAATATATACTCCATATTTATGAAGAGGCGTCTAGGCAAAGAAATTAATTTTGATAAAATCTCTCTATATTTCTTTAAAACTCCTTCAGCTAAACAAAGAAAAATTTCCCAAATCCTTGGCTGTAAGATCAATTAATTTTCCACCACTTACCTTGCCCCCATGGTACTAATAAGGTTTACATGAGTGTTTGGAATGATTTTCTAGATAGTTTTCAAATAAAGTTAGCAGGTTGGAAGGTTGCCACCCTCTCTAGTAAAGGTAAATGTCTTCTTATCAAAAACACTCCAAAACCTATTGATATATAATGTATCTCTTATTTATTCCAACCTTTATATATGATAATATTGAGAAGATTCAAAAAAACTTTCTTTGGATGGGCACAAAAGAGAAAAATAGAATTCACCTGGTAGCTTGGGAGAAGGTTTGTAATAGCAAGAAAGATGGGGGCATTGACATTAAAAAATCAGAACAATGAATGTTGTGTTAATTTCTAAAATGGGTTGGAGATTCATCAGAGCTAGATATTTAAACATGGAAAATGTCCAAGATTTCCTCAACAATACCACTCTCCCAAGTAGATCCAATTTTTGGAATAATTTGGTTACAACCAGAACAGAGCTTTCCTCTGGTTGTAAGTGGATTTTGGGTACGGGGGAAAGTACTACCTTTTGGAAAGATAGGTGGGATGATTTTATCACTCTCACAAATAATCAACACTAGGAATGGCTACAAAACAACCTTACTGTAGCTTTGGGATAAAGCAGTCGGTGACTACATGCATGAGGCTAATAGAATTGTGCAATGGAAAAATCTAGGGAATTTCATACCCAATCGGGAGGAGCTCCTTAGTGATCTTCAAAGCATCCTTAGTCATATTCCCATATGTAAATTATAAAATAAGGATGAATTTACCTGGGCCCACTACTTTGATGGAAACTATTTATTCAGATCTAGCTACTAGTTGTTTTCTAATGAACCGATAACAACTTTCCTTAGAGCAGGACTTTGTTCAAGGAGCTTACACCTAAGATCAAAAAAATCTCTAATTCATTCTTAATAAAGGCAACCTCACCATTGATAATATTATTAAGCAGGGGATCCATTATGTCTAATAGATGTTACCACTCTAAGAATGCTAATGAAACCATTCAACACCTCTTGCTTCATTTCCCAGTGGCCATGGCTCTTTGGAAGCTCATCTTCAAAAGGTTTGGTGTTAATTGGTCTTTCCTAGAAGACATTATTCAAATTTGGATACAATGGAATCCACCTTTCAAGCATGCCCTTATTTGCATATTATGGAAACTCATTTTTCCCACACTATCTAGAGGATTTAGAAGGTTTGGAACTCCATAATTTTTAGAGGAATATCGAATCCATTAAAATCATCTTGAATGAAATCACAAGGTAAGTAAAGAAAATTTACAAAAATTTAAGCCCCTAAAAAGTTGTGTACCCCAAGATGAGGAGAAATATCTAAAGGCATGGAACATCAATACTCATCTTGTAGCAACTTCTTCTTCCAATAATAATAGATATCTAGTTCAAAGTGGATACCCCCTCCGGATGGTTGGCTCAATATGAACTTTGATGGTGCTTTCAAGGGCAATCCTAGTTCAACTAGAGATCATGGTTTGATCAAAAATCACTTGGGCCACCTCATTGCCACTTATGCAGGATCCATGGGAAAGAAAAATAACCACTATTGTGAAGCCCTAGTAGTTTTTGGGGCATCATAATTTCTAGAAATCTCAAAGTGGCTAATATCATAGTGGAAGGAGACTCAATGAACATTATAAATAATCTTTCTAAGACCCAAATTCCTAGTAGAAGCATAAGTGACTTTATTAATGAATCCCTATCTATATGCAATGATATTAACATCATTTTTCAACATGTGTATCAAGAGGTGAAAAAATCAGCGGACATCTTAGCTAATGTAGCGGATTTCATTAATAATTATACTGAATGGTATGATATTCAAGAAACCCCTCATGAAGCTCACCAAGTAATCATTAAATATGCCAATGCAAATCCTTAGTTGGAGGAGTTCTCATGTGTGGAATCCTTGGCATGGATTTTTGAAGAAAATTGCAATTAAGTCCCTTATTTCCCCTTCATCTCAAAAATTGAGTACTTTTGGCCTTTCAAATAGAATTGGTGGAAGGAGTCAGGTTATATTTCTGAAACTACCAAGTTTTTGAGTTTTCAACATGTTGTTGGGAAGTATGTTTGTAGTTGTTTTAGACTCGTGCTTTGCAATTATCATCATTTTACACCATGGGAGGAGTTTCTTATCGTGTTGAGACCATTTTTGATCTTCCTTGTAAAGAAAATGTTGAGTTATGGAAAAACTTTAGCATTGGGGTTTCCCCAATTTTATCCAAAGAATAAAGGGGCACGACTAATTTATCTCTCTAGAATTAGTTGAGAAATGGAAAGAAAAAAAAATTAGTACAAAGGAAGAGAATTTAATATCTTTGAGGAGTTATTTTCTTTCATCACCGGGCTCAGTATGGATGGAAATAAGTTTTTCAGGAATAAATTTGATAAGGAAGCAGAGGAAAGAATATTCCTTGATGATGGGGAAAGCTTGGATATTAAGAAGGAGGGCATTGTCTGTGATAAAATTCCAAAGCCATTTGATGAAGTAGCGTGCATGATGATCAAGTATATCACATTGGAGGGTAAGTTTTCCATAGTCCCGCTTCATCACCTAGTGTTATTAAACCACTTCAGGTGCAAGGCCAAGGTGAGTCTATCCTACTATATCTAAATTCCATGGAAAATTCAATTGTGGAGGTTCAAGGCCATAAAAGAACTGTGTCATTGCATCAAGGATTAATTTATATCATGCACCAATACATTACTGATGTTGTGGATAATGATCCTAGTCCCCTAATTTCCCCACCACCCCCTCAACAACCTCGTATATGTTCTAATAATTCCATGTATCGTGAAACTACACCGAGCCACCTCCTAAAAGGATTCTTAGGAGTAGAAATGGAAAATAGATTATGGCAGATACTAGCTCCCCTTGTGTTATTGTGTTTAGTGATCAGGACCATGTTTAGGACAAGCTGAGACATTAAAAAATATTGAAGATGATGTGGATTTCCTTCTCAAATATGGCATCAAAAAATCAACCGATGACTCTTTCTCCAACCTTAGAGAGGAGGTTAACACTCTAATTAATAAAATTAACACTTTGGAAGAGAAACATAACAACCTTCTAGCCATTCACAGGCGGCTCTTGACCTCCTACAAGTAAAAATAAGTAAAATCAGACGTGACGTCGGGGTGTCCCGAACTTCGCATGGAAAATAGTTATAACATTCCCATTTTAAGACTTTAGAAACAAGGGATTTTTTTTTGTTCACTATTATAGATAAAGCATTATTTAGAACAAACATTCCATGCCAATAAAATTCAATGGATAAACATATGCAAATTTTAAATGACTCGGTGATTCACCAATCTATTCATTCCATAACTTGGTAAAGCAACTGATCTATTTATGTTATCTTATGTATCGATTACATATCATATACTTTTTCATCCTACCCTACACCGGGTACTAAGTGATATTTTTAAAGAACATATCTGAATATCTTCTACCAATATTCATCCGATATCACGTTGTTTTATACTTAGTGACATAGACAACGCAACCAACGTGATTTGTGATACTTTGGCCAAATATTTATAACATACCGTATGTCACTATTCCTAGATGACATACTCGTCATATTGAATACATTCTTCACCTCACTCCTCATTTATCATGATTGGTCTTTACTAACTATTATTATTCCACTTGTTCTAGGTTTAACCCTAGACCTAGGTAGGAAAATAACCTATTATAAGAAGACACTCACAATGGCTTAGGTATATGGGCATAATTAGTTTACCTAAGTCGATCGATGTGCCAACTTACCCTGAGCCATTGGAAGCTAATTCATATCCTAAATATGCTCCTATCCATACCTAGAGGGAAACTAAGTTCAAGTCCTAATTCCCATTGGGTGTAGATCTAGATGATCAATGCAGAAGGGTGATGCCACATGTCAACTACAACATTGTATTCTCAAGAAGACTCAATCCTTCTTGAAAGTACAACCCTATAGTTGGCATGTGCCAACATCCTATAGAATCTGCCTCATCGAGATGCACATAACCCCAAGAGGGAATTGTTAATACATTGTCGATCTGAGTTAATTCTTGATTACAGCAACCCTGCCAAACCCTAACCCAACACTTAATAAGTTCCTTCCTAAATTTACTTCATTAGGTCCATTAAGAACTTCTTTATATTCCTGGTCACTTTTAATGTTAGATCTCATAGTTAAACTGCCAAATAACTGCAACCGAACAACTTTATCAAGTTTCATTTTAAAAGTACAATAACTTTTAGACAGGTTCAACGTTCAAGTATATATCCAATTAAATTAGACTTCATACAAAATGAATTCTAATAAATTGTAATCACTTAAACATACCTTTTAGGTTTATATTCAATTAAGGAAGATAAAGAGTCTTTATTTACATGTTAAGTGTTAGGGTATACCCTACCCAGTATCCACATTTCTTAATGTATGTTCAACACATATTACATTACCATGTTATATATTTTAGATAATGAATATCATATTCAGCACCTTAACAAGCTACACATATATAGTAGGGAGATTGAACTAAACCCCTTTATCCAAATTATCAATGATAACCAATTAAGCATATAATAATATGAAGAATATCAAGAAGATAAAAAACCATCTTTTTCATGCGAATACAAGATAATTTACACAACCAATACAAGTAAATTCTCAACTTTCAATCCATCTTTATAACTTATATAGCTTACAAGCCTTATGCACTTTAGGCATACCGCATAATAACCACCTTCATCGTAAAAGAATACTACTTTTGTTTTTCAATACAATCTCAAGAAACGAATCAAAATTCTTCACAAAGAATCAAATTAAAATCAGCCAATGCATCTCATAAGTTTAGCCTTCTCTTATAACTTATGAAGTCCATCTAAAAAAAATTTTAGCACGGGTCAATTCAATGAACCAAGCATGATAAACAATAAGCCTTAAAATTAATTGCATTCCACTAATTGTTCCATTAACACAACTCGCTTTAATGAAACAATTAATATATCATACTAATAAACATAAGTAATAACAATCAAGAAAGGAGTACATTAGAAAATCTGAATTCACTTCTATGAGAAGAATAGAATCTAATCCACAACATCAGCCTTACAAATTATAGTTTAATTGATCCTATAAATTACCTTTAAACAAACAAAATATCATATCATCTCATTGTTCCCAATTCTATCATAATAGAATAAAAATTTATCTTTACTAAAGACAAAAGAAGTGTTTATAGCATGGTTCCCATTAGGATGATTCATCTAACTCTTCAGCAAAAAGAAGAAGAAGAACCATTACAAACTATTCCCAAACACAAAACACTTGAAAAATAGAAATGTGTTCATAACATGAATTTAACTATTTCATCTTAAAGGACAATTACCTTAAAATTCAACATTTAAGATATTCATTAGAACGAGAATCCCATGTCTATCCCGAAGGATTATAGAATCAAACAGTCTATCAACAAGACCGGAACATCTAATCTCTTTTTACATCATTTCACTCAAATGATATGTACATGAAGACTAATCAACATAATAAATCTCCATTCCCTAAGAGAATTAATAACAGAATTTTTCAAGAAAATGAACTTAACCCAATAGCATAGAAAATGAATCTTATCGAGAATGTGAATCATTCCACTACACTTAATAACAAATTCCCTTTCTAATCCAAACAATAAGCTCATACACTAGTTCCCGGAGAGAACAAAACCAACTCAAGGTAAGAAGAAAACATACCGCAAGTCTCCTTACAATTTTTACCTCGAATAAAGCATGAGTTCCCATTTCAATTCAGAACAAATACACAGTAAAGTTTAAAAAAAACATACTATCCCAAATGAATCGAAATTTCTTTTCTCTAAGAAAAAGAATAAGGACTCATTTACTAAATTTAGTCAAGAAATAGAAAATCCCTAATAGAAAACTAATAATTCTTAATTACCCACGAGCTCAACAAAGACTGAAACTTCATTACAAGATTTCAAATTTTTATTACAAAGAGCAAGTGGTTCGTGGTTTCAAGAGAGCAATAATCCAAACAAAACTATCTCAACTTCATGTTTCCAATAGAGGAGACATTGTTTTAAACAAAACAATCAACCCAAGATGTGGGTTTCCTCAAATAGAGGGGAAAAGGCTTTCCCTACTTTAATGCCATTGCTAGTTCAAAGAAGACGAACAATCCACAAAAGAAGTTCTAATTCCATTATCTAATGAAAACGTTTCCAGTTTAATTTTCCAAAAGATATTCAAATAGCTCGGTTAAACTACTCTACCAGATTTCCCTTGAGTAAGTAGTTCGAATTGACAGAGTTATAAGCTTAAACCATAAAGGCAAGTAAGAACCCAATTCAATACCAAACCAAATCGAACAGGTCTATAATACAACTAGATCAAAACTCCAAAATACAAAATCTGAGCACAATGTTGAACACAAACTTCTCACAAAGGTTCAGGACCACTCAAGAGAATATTTACACATTCAGGGCAGCAACATGTTCCCATTCCTGTTTATATCTTAAACAAATAAAAACCAAAAAGATACTAGAACAGAACCGATACCTTGTTGCAGTTTATGAATTCCACACACTAAGTAACAATTTAAATGTACAGTGTCGAATCACAAAATCTCCAACATGAGTTTAGATATACACCAGTATCTTAATACGAGGTAGTATATATTACAAATATACATTAACAATTCAAAACAACAGGGAGCCTCCATTACCAATTTATATCTTATCAAGAAGCCCTATTTCCAACTCAAAATGAAACACGAGTTTCCAACAAGAGTTCAGAGCCATACAAGTAACAAAATATGAGTGTGGTGAAAACATGAACTTCCATTAATAGTCCAGAATATCACAAGAATAAAACATGAGTACAAAGCTACATACGGACTTCAAACAATAGTCCCGAGTTACCTAAGGTTCCAAACACGGGTTTAGAGCATCAAGAATTATCCAGTACCAGTTCTTATCCAAATACGAACCCAATACAAGTTCCAAACTAAACACTAGCTCGAATACAAGCTCAAGCTTAGATAAAACACAAGTTCCAATGCAAGATCAAACAGAACTCAAGGTTCCCAAAAACTCATAACCAAATAAATAGCAATGAAGGTCAGTTAAAACACAACACTTCAAATACCGCTTCTAAATGACAAGCAGAGCTACAGAAGCAAGTTTCCCATGAATGATTCAAAATTTAACCCACACAAAGAAAGTTTCCAAACTTAATGTTATTTTTCTAAGGATTTCATATCCAAATTTCCAGAGATTTATAAAACCCATCAAGAAAATAACCAGATAAAACATGAAGAACAAGAATCTCATAAGAGCAGAGTCATTTTAATGAAATGTTTAGAAGAAAGCAAGAGATCTTAATGGTTAGAGCCTATCATGCCTGATAGTGCTTCTGCCAAATCAAAGGAGACTTCCAACTGAGATTTCAACTCCTTTTCTTCTCCACAAAATATCAACAAACAAACAAATTTCCTCAGAATGCCTCATATACCTTCCCATGATCGAAAATAGACCAGGTGAGTTAAAAATAGCAATGCAGTGAAAGTCAAACTACTGGTTTGAAGAACTAGTTTGCTCCATGCAGAGAAAAATATGGAAAGCATGCAAAAACAAACAACCTCCCACAAATCCACCTTCCAAGTTTCCTAGATGGTTTGTGAACAAAAACCGAGACCAATAAATTCCATTAATTCCAATTTCCTGCTTATCTTTACTTGCCACCACCTCCAAAGTCTGGCAAATGCCAATTCAAATTTAACATGCAATTCCATCTTTAGTGAAATTTCCACATAAGCCTCCACCAATTCAACTATCCCTTGCTAAAACTGGCAGTACTTTATGCCTTAAAAACCTTATCAACAACTTAAATGCCATTATAACTATCACCTTTGATGCATGCGACCCATTAGGTTCCCATTAAAATAACTTAGGATAGATCCTTTAGAACTTAGGTTAGTTTAGAATTGATCACCTTAGGACTTACACATTACCTTAGGTAGTTTCCACATAGGTTAGATTAATTCACAACATAATAGTTTTAGGCATTAGGTTAGATCATCGCATAATCTTATAGCATTAGGTTTTAGGTTAAATTAAATAGCCTAGTAACCTCTCCATAATTATTTAGCACAAAGCTTAGGTTAGGATAAAAATTCAATTAAGTAACATAGCTAGGTAGTAAATATTCTTACCTAGCTTAGGATTCCGTAGGATAATCCTTTAGTTTTAGGATTCCAAATCCTTCTAATGTCATGAACAGGATGCATTACATTTACGTCAGCAATGTCCTACCATGATCGATCTCCAAAGACCCAAACACAACATACAACTAAATGGAAACACGCTCACACAAAATCTAAGAACTTGTAACAACAAATTTCAGTTCGATATGTCCCTCAATTATGGAATGTCAATTTACCATTCTTTTAACTGAGGAGGTTTAAAACATTCCTTGAATCACTGAAATTGATCCAAGGATGAGTCAGATAAGGAGATAAGTTTGTAACTCTTAAACCAAATTGCAATTCACCTACAAGAAGTGAAAAATGGGTTCAAGGAAGCCATTCCATTTCAGTCTAGTGATCTTAAGAACATAAAATATTTATCCATATCAAGCATGATCTCCAACAACCAAAAGAACACATCTTTAGAAGAAGATCACATGTCAACACTTGAAATGCAAAAGAGGAATATAACAATTGTCGAGGGTGTTACAATAGCAATCTCACCAAAAAGTGCAAAGCTTCGAATTGGGATCCAAACATCACTATGGCCTTGAACGTGTACCAGGACACTTAGAATTTTTGTTAAATTCTACAACAAATCTTTCAATTAGTGTATATGTTAATGGCGATTTGGTGCAGTTGTTATAATACTATTTTTAAGCTATTGTGGTGCTGCATTTTTGTAGTTTTTCTCATAGTAGGGCTTCCTTGTTGGCAAATGGCCCCTGCCCTAGTTCTTAGTTTGTTTCTACTTTTGGCTGGGTGTGGCCCCCTTCTTCTATTAGCCACTTTTTTTTTCATGTTTATCTTGGTTGTTGAGCCTCTTGTTGTTCTTGGGTAAGGTCCCTCCAAAACATTTTACCAATAAATTAAAAAAATGTTTTTTTTGTGCATATGGTAGGGTTGATGTAACATTGTAGATGTGTGTGAGTTCAAGTGTGAATTCAGGAGATTTTGATGAGCACATCTCCAAACAGATATGGGTATTGTATTGAGAGAATAGGTAGCTTGTAATAAAATATGAGAAAGTGATTCTTTGTGGATGTATCCCAAATTGGGTGAACCATGTTAAATAGTGTCTCTGTGTTGTGTTCTTTTATTTTCTACATGTTTATTTCATATCTGTAATATTTTTTCGTATATTAGTTTCTATTGTTGTGATTCGATTAGGATTGTTACACATATTTTATCCCTTAATTCCTAACAATGATACCAAATAACTGACCTTGAAAACACATTACGAGACACTCTTACACACTTGAAACATCATATTGAACATTCTTGACACCATATCATCACTCATACAAATATTAAAGCCCATACATGTCACCAATTTTCTTGACCATGCACTAAGAACATGCAAACTCACTTAGTCATCATGCCACTACTCCATGACACTAGATACCTCATGTCTTTGAATCAAAAGTCCCTTTGACATCAATGACAACAATAAGACACAATGTCCAACATTTATCTCACTTTCTCTCATTCTCTCTCTCTTTCACGCTCTATCCCATCTCTTTCCTTCTTGTTATCTCTTTTTCTCTTTCTCCCTCTCTCATTCCCTCTCTCTATATTATGCGTTATTTCTTTGTCTCTCTTTATCTCTCTATCATGTTATCTCTCCCTCTCACTCTCACTCTATATTTCTTTCAAATTCTCTTTATATATCTCTCACTCTCAAATTCTCTCTCTTTCTCTCGACACCCACTCTTTTTATTATATCTATCCATATTACACACACACTCTCTCTCTCTCTCTCTCTCTCTCTAGCTAAATTTTAATTATTAGAGTTAATGTAATATTCTTGTTATCCAAAATTCACCCCTCAAGGTAATTTTGATAACATGCATCAAATTATTCAGTCCCGAGCAAGTAGATTGATTCAGGGCCCAAAATCATGTTTTTCGGGTTCCCTCGGCCTTTTTCTAACTCTCCCATCCAAGAAGAAATCCCAACAAGTTGAGAAAATGGAAAAAATACAAAAAATAAGGTTGCAGTAAGACTTTTTTAAAGAATTTTGGAGTCAGAAGGGTTCGGGTCGTCTTGAGGTTCGTCGTACCAAGCTTGGGGCTGAAAAAGCAAGAAAATCAGATAAGTCAGACATTTTTGTCCTAGGCGATCCATGCGGGACAGTTGAGGCTCGGGACGCGAGGGACGTGAAAATCTGAATCGGCCAAAAGTAGGAAAAATCGTCTAAGTCTTTTGTTTCGCGCGGTTTGGGACAGTCGGGACAAAAGTACGCGTGGGATGCGGGTGGCGATTTTCGAAAGACAGTCCATTTCGGGTAGTTCAGAGATATTCGTCCGGGACAGCCGGACAAAAGTATGCGAGGGACGCGTGAGACGCGAAAAGGTGAAAAAGCCACAAGCAGGGACAAGGAAGCCCGAATCGGCCGATGCGGGAGAATGTGTCCCAGGAAGTGGTGGAGAAAAGAGGACTTAGAAAATTTTCCAAGTTTCGGTCAAAGTTTTCAAAGGTAAAATTTTTCCCGCGGGCCCGCCAACGAATCAAATCTCGCCACGTGTCTTCACCATCGACCCAGCGGAGTGGGGCAAAAATTAGAATTTTTGGCAAAATGTTTTGCCGAAAGTCCAAAGGGCGAGTTTTGGCCCGCTGCCCCCGCCATCGAATGGGATCTCACCACGTGTCATCCAAGTGGTAGAGTGTGGGAAAAATTCAAAATTTTCCAAAGACCAAAATGGGTCAAAAATTCAAAAAAATTTCCTGTCGATCTGTTTTGGGCCTATTTTTGCCCTACATCTTCAAATGGCCATAACTTTTGATCCAGAGCTCAGATTTTCACGTTCTTTATATCAATTGAAATATGGTGAAATTCTCTACATGATTCTGGGGTCAATCTTGCATTTTGGTTCAGTTTGGAGAGAGAAAATCAAGAAATGTCTCTGGCATGTGGTAATGGCCAGAAGTGACGTTTCAACAACCAGTTTTAATGCAAAATGGGTCCCATTCTTCTTCAGCATGGCCAAAATGTCAGGGCATGGGTTTGTAAGGACACCCATGCTGTTGTAATGCATCTTCATTCAATGAGTAATGGCTCCCACGTTTTTTACACGTTTTCTCTCTCCTGGGCTCGACCCATGCATTATAAAAAGCCAGATTTGGCTCATTTTTTAGGGGGAACATTTCTTTGGATAGCAAGCTTCTTCTTTCACCTTCAACAAGTGATTTTTGCAAGTATCAGACCTCTTGATGGTTGTAACAGGTTTTCTACCTTTTGATGTTGTAATGCAAGGATTTTGACGGTGGAAATGACAATACAGGCTCTGTGATCAGTTTTCAACCCTTTGGTTGTGTTGTTTGCTTCATTTCAAACTTTCAATTACATCTTATCAGTTTGTGCATGATGTTTATGTTGCATTCCATGATCTGTTTCTATCTGCAGAACTAGAAGTGTTCACCACTCCTTTTCTGGTGTATCACCTATTAGTTTAGTTTCAATTTTTGCACTTTCTATCTCTGTCTCCTTGGAATTTAGAGTAGGATTAGGATTCAAACCTCTGCATTATGCAAATAACAGATCTGATCAAAGGAGTTTGAGGAACCAGCCTCTAATCTAGAGATTCCTCTCTCATTTTACAAGTCCCACACTTGGAGAGAGGTTTCAATGTTGTGTAATCACACTGGATGCTTAGAATGATCAAACTAGAAATCTGATCAACATCCAAGGGGTGCTTTGATTTACACTAACAGTTTTGGCATGCCCGGTGGGACCTTAGAGGTCTTCCACTTTATCTTTGACAGGTTGGTGTGTTCCTATTAAAGATCCAGCCTTTTAGAGGCATATTCAAAAGCACATCTAGCGACTCCATCTGGTAAATAACTCATTCTCTGAGTTGCAGACCCATTTTCATCCATTTCCATCCATTCTTCTTTCCATCATTTTCATTCTTTTCCATTCCATGAAGTTGTGCAATCATGACTTCATTTCCATCATGGAATTCACATTTACAACAGCAGTTTATCACACCTCCAACATGTTTTACAAATCCTCCAAATCAGCATTTTGATCAAATTCAAAATCAGCATGTCTACCCATATGAGCAGCAGTGCAAAAGTCAGTTTGGATATGAAGCATGTTAAGCACAAGGGTATGCTGATTGTGAGGGCAATCAAGAAGAAAATGCAAATCTGCTAGAACAAATCCAAAAGATGGAGGTGAAGATGGTGCAATCAAGAGCAACAGCTCAAATGAAAGCTTTTAGAATTGGTTGCAGGACTCCTTTTCCATGGGGAGGCCATTTTCCAAGACACTTCAGCCCTCAGGAGAAGCTGGACTTCATGATGGAGATACTACCCCAACTTGCACAATGGACAGCAGAAATAGAGGCCTATACACTTGGTGTTGAACAACCTTGTCAATGGGTAAGTTCTACACCATCATCTAGTTTTTCTCTTCCCATTACTCAAGCAGCATCATCTCATTTGGAATTTCAAATTCTAAATCCAGTCAATGCTGCCCCAGGAGTTAATTCCATTTCTCCATTCCCTAGTCTTTCACCACATCTCGATTCTTCTATCCTTTTTCCTTCCAAACAGCCATTCCCTCCTAAGAAACAAGAGTTCCTACCTCCTCCACCACCATGAAAAATTTACAAATCAATTGAGTTACAATCCACTTCTCCTCTTGTATTCCCAAATCCATGTTGGGAGGATAAAAATCAGAATGCCACCAAGGAAAACAAAGAACAACAAAAAAGAAGAGCCAAACAAAGATAAAGAAATTCAAATTCTGAAGAGTTGGGCTCTTAAATTGGGGATGAAAAATATCCCTTGATGGTTAAGCCTTCGAGAAGAGGTTGGAGTTGGAGAACAGGTGGTGGTTAAGACTGATTTTGTGACGGTAGAAGAAGAGCAAAAAGAAGAAGCAGATCAGCAATCAGTTTGCTCATAAAGTAGTGTCCATGTTGGCACTCTATTTGAAGGGAATGCTGATTCAATTCAAGTTACACAATCAGCCATAGAGGAAGAAAGCTCTAAAGAAGATCCTATAGTCCCAACTTGTCCTCTAGAGCAGCAGATCGAAGAGTTTGACTTAACGAACTTCATGCTAGAGGAAGAGTTCTATCAAGAGCAAGATTGTCTTCAAGTAGTAGAAGAGGGAGAAGCTGCTCCAAATCCAAAAGAAGAGGAGCACATTCTAGTTGTGGAGGAGAAAATTGCAGATCCAAGGGATTTGAGCACAAAGCAGGCTACAAGAGAACCTTCAGTTCTTCTTTCTACTTCATCTCTCTCAAGTTCTAGTGCTGAAGAAGAGTTTGATCTCTCAAACTCAATGTTGGAGGATGAAAGAAACCATGATGATCAAGTTACAAATCAAGAGGATACCATGGAGGAAGTTGAGCATTTGCAGCAGGACAACCATGAGGTAGTGTATCTGTCAGATTTGGAGGACTGTTTTGATAAAGAAGAACCAGTTGAGTTTCCACCATTCCTTCTTTCATCTTCCACGTCCCAAATACTTGAGCCTGCTGTCATGAAGGAGAGCATTCATTTGCAGCAGCCTGCATCTTATAGCAGCCCTTTAGAACCAAGATTGGAAGATTTTAATCTTTCATGTTCTTCATTGGAGGAAGAGAAAGGGCAAAAAGGTTCTACCTTTGCTTCCACATCACCCACCCAAGAAGGTCTACAAGAAGACTCCATTTTTGGAGTTGAAAATCAGAGCTATGGGCATATCAAATGGATCATACCTTGCCCAATAAGGTATTTGACTTCATTGGAGTCAAAGGAGAAGTCACAACCAGTCATGCTTGCTTCTAAGCATGAGGGTGAGCTACAAAGTACCAAGGATCAGCTGTCATACCTCTTCAATCCAAATGTAGAGCAACTAAAAGAGGTATTGGATTTGTTTTCAGTTGACACCTTGATGATTTGGGTAGAAGACCAACTTCTTGTTGATTTTCCACTCATTCAATCAGCCATGTTCAGTGCCAAATTAGTTGCATGGTTGCAACTTTTGAGAAAGGGAAGCTATTTCTCCCAACCAGTTACAGGGTTTGTTTAGCCCACTTTTGCTTCTAGTTAGAGTAGGATAGGTAGTTTTGCTTTCAGTAAAAGAAGTGCTTGTGCACACTCTGCATGTTCCATTTGGAGCATGTATGATTTTCAGTTTTGTACATAGTTTTTGTGGTGCTGGTTTTGCTCTTGCACAGTCCATTTCAGTGGGTTTCCAAGTGGCTCAGAGAGGAGGTTTTCAAAGTTCAAATTAGTTTGCAAGCTACAACTCATGACTCCATGCCCAATGGATGCTTCAGACAACTAGTAACTTCATCCAGCAGGCAGATGACCCCGCTGAGTCGCCAAAATTGTTATCCAAAATTCACCCTCAAGGTAATTTTGATAACATGCATCAAATTATTCAGTCCCAAGCAAGTAGATTGATTCAAGGCCCAAAATCATGTTTTTCGGGTCCCCTCGGCCTTTTTCTAACTCTCCCATCCAAGAAGAAATCCCAACGAGTTGAGAAAATGGAAAAAATACAAAAATAAGGTTACAAGACTGCTTTTAAAGCATTTCTGGTCCAAGGGTTTGGGTCGTCTCGAGGTTTGGTGTACCAAGCTTGGGGCTGAAAAAGTAAGAAAATCAGCTAAGTCGACATTTTTATCCCAGCGGTCCGTGGGACGCTTGGGACGTCGGAACGTGAAAAGCCGAATCGGCCGAAAGCAGAAAAAATCGTCTTAGTCTTTTGTTTCAGCGCGTTCGGGACAGCCAGGACAAAATACGTGTGGACACGAATCAGCCGGTTTGCCAAAAAACAGATCCATTTCAGGCGGTTCGAGATATTCGTCGTGGGCAAATAGGGACAAAGGTATGCAAGAGGGACGCGTGAGACGCGAAAAGGTGAAAAATCTGCAAGCAGGGACAAGGAAGCCCGAATTGGCCGATGCGGGAGAATGTGTCCCAGGAAGTGGCGGAGAAAAGAGAAGGACTTAGAAAATTTTCCAAGTTTCAGTCAAAGTTCTCAAAGGTAAAAATTTTGCCCGTGGGCCCACCAACGAATCAAATCTTGCCATGTGTCTTCACCATCGACCCAGCGGAGCAGGGAAAAAAATTAGAATTTTTGGCAAAATGTTTTGTCGAAAGTCCAAAGGGCGAGTTTTGGCCTGCGCTGCCCCCACCACTGAATGGGATCTCACCACATGTCATCCAAGTGGCAGAGCATGGGAAAAATTCAAAATTTTCCAAAGACCAAAATGGGTCAAAAATTCAAAAAAATTTCCCGCGTTCCGTTTTGGGCACATTTTTGCCCTAAATCTCCAAATGTCCATAACTTTCAATCCAGAGCTCGATTTTCACGTTCTTTATATCAATGTAAATTTGGTGAAATTATCTACATGATTTCGGGTCAATCTTGCATTTTGGTTCAGTTTGGAGAGATAAAATCAAGAAACATCTCTGGCACGTGGTAATGGCCAAAAGTGACGTTTCAACAACTAGTTTTAATGCAAAATGGGTCGTATTCTTCTTCAGCATGGCCAAAATGTCAGGGCATGGGTCTGTAAGGATGCCCATGTTGTTTTAATGCATCTTCATTTAATGAGGAATGGCTCCCACGTTTTTTACATGTTTTCTCTCTCCTGGGCTCGACCCATGCATTGTAAAAGCTAGATTTGGCTCATTTTTTAGGGGGAACATTTATTTGGATAGAAAGCTTCTTCTTTCACCTTCAACAAGTGATTTTTGCAAGTATCATACCTCTTGATGGTTGTAACAGGTTTTCTACCTTTTGATGTTGTAATGCAAGGATTTTGACAGTGGAAATGACAATACAGGCTCTGTGACTAGTTTTCAACCCTTTGGTTGTGTTGTTTGCTTCATTTCAGACTTTCAATTACATCTTATCAGTTGTGCATGATTTTTATGTTGCATTCCATGATCTATGTCTATCTATAGAACTAGAAGTGTTCACCACTCCTTTGGTGTATCACCTATTAGTTTAGTTTCAATTTTTACACTTTCTATCTCTGTCTCCTTAGAATTTAAAGTAGGATTAGGATTCAAACCTCTGAAATTATGCAAATAACAGATATGATCAGAGGATTTTGAGGAACCAGCCTCTAATCTGAAGATTCCTCTCTCATTTTACAAGTCCCACACTTGGAGAGAGGTTTCAATGTTGTGCAATCACACTGGATGCTTAGAATGATCAAACTAGAAATATGATCAACATCTAGGGGTGCTGCTGATTTGCACTAACATTTACTTTGTCTCATTACATATGTTTCATTGAATTATTGAGATTCTAGGAATTTTATGTCATTGACATTGACATTATATGATTATAATTGATGGCATTGAATGATTATAATAGTGGCTAAATTATATGTTAGTTACATATATAATTTAATTCATGTTCAAAACATTAAAAAATAACACTAATAATACATGTTAACATAACATACATATGGAATCATATTAATCCACTTAGATATATGTATAAAGCATGTTTCATCCACTATACAAGTTTTAAAATAAAATATTTTTGTCTCATACATTATATTGATTACAAAAATCCTTGATAACATACAAAATTTGAAAAAATCAATTCCTTAACAAATCCATGTAGGTATACAATGATATACATTAAAAAAATACAAATCCACACGAATATTCCACGAAGGCCTACAAAAAATTTGTATACATCTAAACTATGGGGTATCATCAAATAATATGGTTCTCTTTGGCCTCCATGAAGATGAACTAGTCACATCAGTGGAATGTCCCTTTTTCGATCATAACTCCTATGCTTTGAAAGGATTCTTGTATCTATAGCTATCAATACAAATAAACATCATACCCATTAGTATATAGCTAATGACATATAAAATGACATTACTTACAAATAAATACTTACTGCAATTTCATGATCACTCAAAATCATCCTCTACCTCTTAATATCGACCTCATGGGTAACAATCTAAGTAGGAGGTGTAGGAACATGAGTTTTAAACTCCTATGGAAACCATGATTATGAAAATTAGAATACAAATGAATTTCATTTAACTATACTACATGATGATATTTAATACAATCAATTCAATATGAAAATTACATTACTAGCTCATACCTGTAAGAGGGAAAAAAATCTATGCCCATTAAAAACTCCAATATCTAATGATCATTAAATATCATAAGGATACTATAATGATGTCATCAACTAAAAAAGGAAAAAGGTAACGCACATACAAGTTACATTGCATTATATTCATACATTAATTATCATCCATTCTCTTCATGTATATGATGAATAAAAATAATAAAAACACATCACTCATACCAACATTCACATGTTCAACATTAAACTGTAATTTTAGGATAACTTATCTATATGAAAAACAAATTAACATAATATATTTACTAATTTATTACCAATTTATACTTAAGGGGTTGGCGCTCCATAAACAAATGTGAAGAAGGGAATGTGACATTGGATGTATAGTTTGACCCTGTAATTTTATAAAAATACACATGACTCATTAATTTTCATTCATAATGGATTAATATTGTTCATTATAAAATTTTGTATGATATATATATATATATACACACACAATTATCTTCATGTAAAATTACCTACTAGTCAATACCAAAGGTTGAATGCAGTAGAACATGTGTGATGATGATATTGTCCAATAAATATTCATGAAATGAATCCTCTAATCAAATACCCTTCTCAACCTATGGAGCATCCTGACTAGGCTAAGGATCCCCCTCATGAGGCTTTAGAGATATATCGCTAGGCTATGGAGATGCCTCATCAACCAAATAGGTTCCTATACTCTTATTGATTAACTAAAATGGGGAAGAATGGTAGTTAAAATAACTAGGAATATCAGTAAATAACATTAGATAAAATTAGTAAATAAATATTAAAAGTGACTCAAGCAACTAGAATAATGAAAATAAAAAACCTAATATGCAAAGAAGGGTTGGAAGGAGCTTAGCTGATTCGACAAACTTGTTAGACTATGTCACGAGATGATTGAAGAAATAGGAGGAAATGACTATGCCGAGGTCTAGAAACTTGTAGATCTAAGAAATCTAAGTAGATTGGGGTGATTGGGAGAGTATCGTGAGTGCCTATGGGCACCCTAGTCTGCATTTTATGCACACATGTCTATGCAGGAGGTCCAAAAACTAGATTTACAGGGCCACTATATGCTATGAAGTATTTGCCACCTATCACAATAGCTTTTCTACACTATATTATATGTCACACGTAATAAATGATGAAGAAGAGACATGTAAACCCTAAGAAAAACATCAAACCCCTGAAAAATAAAGATTCATATGAAGGGGTCATACTTTCCTCACCTACCACAATGGCAGACTTACTAACTGAGCACTACACTACATCTCAAACCCGATGTAGTTTTATATACAAGTGTGTGAAATCATGCCCTGGTGCTCTTGTTCCAGTTGCACTCTATGAAAGTAGTTAGCAATAACTATGTGTAGAAAATGTACTAGAATGGTGGATGGAATAGAATAAACTTCCTTCTTATGCGGTGTGATGAAAATGATCAAACCTTGTGCCTTTGTGATGGAGCTATATGGATGAAAGTGTAGCCTTTGATGGATGAAAGCTTAGGTGATGATAGTAGTGACTAATGATTGGTCCCTAATTATGGTCACATAACTTTATATTTATATGGTTCTCTTTTTCTAATTTTGTAGTTAACCAAAAAGGGACAACCAAAAGAAATATGAAAGGCTCAAACAGATAGAAAGTACCCAAAAAGTGGTGAGAAATTTGGAAAATGATCAAGGCACCCGATTAGAACCGGGGCACCTGTTGGTGCCCGAGTACTAGCTTAGTACCCCAAATCAGATATAAAATAACATGGGATGAAATAAATAGAGTAGGCATGCATGTGTGCAAGGTTGGGAGTGACGAAAAAAGAAAAGTAAAAATGGCCAAAAGATAGGGGTTAATTAGTACTTTCTTCAAAAACCATATGAATAGTAGTATGAGATCGGGACTAAATAATGTCTAAAGTGCATGATTTTGTGACTACATTTTCCCCCACTTTATGTTAGTGAGTGAAAATCTTGGTAACATAAAGTAGATAGAGATGCGTACTGATAATTTCGTGTAGAGTGTGTAGAAACACACCGAAGGACTAAAAATTCTTGGAGTAACAAAAACATGATAGAGTGTAAAAACTAAAGATGTAAAATTGTAAGAATAAAGTGATGAGATTTAACCTAAGGTGGAAATTCATTTGTATTTATTGACATGTGTGATGTACTTTCATGGTTATTATAGTGTGTGCTTCCATAAAATGTTGTTATTGTTGCCCCCATTTTTGTTGTTGTTGTTGACTTCTTACTTCTCATACGGTCGGACTTGCAAGGAGAAGATGATCAAGTAGTCAAATACGCATGTATATATGTCAAAAATGCATGTAAAATACATATGTATATGTAATGAAAAGACTAAAATGAAAGTATGAAAAGTGTAAAAGGAACATGTGCACTTGATCCATGATGAGAGAAAGGGTGTAGAAAGAGGATATCCTATCCTGGGTTTTTAGGCAATCTAACACCATAGGTCAAGAAGTGTATGGAGAAAGCTACATTATTCTCCACCCTGTAACTTCTTCCCTAAAAACGTGTGAAGAGATATCTACACTACATAGTTTTTGTGTGATCTAATGCCACTAAATAAAGTAGTGTAGAGAGGAATTCTAATACATCCTCTAACCTGTAATTTCTCCCTAGAATGCTAAGGAAAACCATGTCCTATAACATCCGTTGTGTACGGGGTTCGTAGATTGTTGTGAACCCACTTGCCATATAACTGAAAATTCTAGGGGTGGAAACCAACTCGAATCGAACCGAGTGTAGAAGCGTTGTCTAATATGTAAAATCCCAAATGATGCCCCCATCTTTGTGGGCACACGTGATGTCATCATTAGGATAATGTGGCCCTAAAAGAGGACCAACCACATGAACATTGTAACTATTCCTTGTAGGGGGAAAGGAAAGTGCTTGGTAAAAACCAAGGTGCACACAAAAAAGAGGCTAGCCAATGACAAGTGTTAGTACACACAAACATGGATGTATAAGACAACATGTAATCAACATAAACAATGTATAAGCTACTAAGCAATATAGTAATATAAGCATACAAGAAGACAATCATAGACCGCTAAAGTGGTTTTCCAACATGGTACATCACTCATGATGTCACAAGACACGTAAGGACATCATGCTTGCATACAAAAAAAATTGTGCACACCAAACAAATGTTAAGAACTACATACAAGAGAAAACAAAACAAGAAAATACAAATAACATATAGCCATGGAAATAAATAGTCCCGCAAAATAGATGTTGCACATGAAGAACCCATTAGTATGTTAGAAAAATAACTCATATCTCAAAATCATGTATAAACCAAGACTATAGATTTCTAAGTACAAAATGAAACAACTGTACCTATAACAAACGAATGTGGATTCCCCAAAGACTGTTGTAGAGGAGTGGTAGGAGGCGAGCATCTATGTTACATGTAGGATACCTTTATGTGTGATAACAACTAGAAAATACATGAACATGCATGTGTGTATGGTATAAATAAATGACATATAAGAGATATAACAAGCGTGTGTAGCAAAGTGAACATATTCAAGCAAGTGCAAGCAAGAGTAAGAGCAACCAAGATATGAAATATGTTGTGGATAGATGGGATGGAATGCAAGATGGAATTATAGGAACCATGTGACTCCCGAGTGAATGGAAATGTATGCAAAGGATGTTCATTTGGTTTTCCCCTCGTGATCAAAAATGAACCGTAAACGAGAGTGCGTCATCGGGAAATGATCAAAATGTGTGTCGTGTCTAGTGCACTCGATGAATGTGTATGTGTGTAGTGATGATAATATGCAGCCTATAAATGAATGTGTGATGAAGTGGTGTAAATTGTATATCATGATGAGATGAATAGAGGGACCGGTGATGTATCCTAAAGTGTATACCGCTACAAGATGATGGGAATCAATGACCATTTATCCTAAAGCGTATACCACTAATCGAGTAATGTTGCATGATAAAAGGTCGAATGATGAATGTGTGTATTATAAGGTCAATTTGATTGGTAAATTCTCAATAGTCAAGTATGGACCGAGGAACTAAAGTATGCCATAGGGTAGTGAGTGTAGCACATGGAATAATGTTTAGTATGTGTGATGATAATAGATGACCATATGATGTGTAAGATGTGTAAAAATGCAATGTATAGTGTGTAATGTAAGATAGACTAGTAATGTGAGAGTGCGCACAATGTAGTATGTAGGAGGAGTAGTATGTGGTGCTAGACTCATGGACAATAAAAGTGTGACATATGTATGATGAATACTAGTATAGTGTATAGACAATGTGTGGTGTATAAATGTGCAATGCAAGTATATAATGTAGACCCTAAAAGTGTGATGTATGTATAATGCTGACTAGTATGATGTATGATGTGTAGATGTGTAATGATGTAGACTAAATGTAGAGTGTATGATGTAAGATGTGAGATGCAAGATGTGTGAATAGACGTAGTGTGTAGTAACTATTGTGCAGTGTGTGGGGTTCATGTGTAGTATGCCCTCAATAGTCAAGTGTGAACTAAATCACAAGAGTGTGTCATCAAGAAATGGTTGCAAAGTGTGTAAATGAATATGCCTATGCTAGGAGAGTGACGTATGATAATGAAAATATGAGAAATGTGCTAATGCTAATGTGATGGGGGGAATGTGTGAGATGTTATGCCCCCCAAGTATGTGAGATGTTATGCCCCCAGGTATGTAAGATGAGCATCATCTAAGAGATCATCTAAGATGAAGGATTGATTGTGTCATGTCATCTACGAGATCATCGCCAGTTTCGGTCAAATTCATATGGATAAGCATTAGAGACCTGATAAGAAATAATGTCTGGTTAATCACGGAATGGACCATTGAGGCACAAATGATACATGCCCATAGAATATTCCTCATTATTGAATGGTGGAAGTGGACAAATGTGTGCATACCAATGAGTGAGATTATGTGTATAGATGAGGAAAGAATTATTGCAAATGAATATGTGACCAAAGGGCATAGGAAATGAAATATCAATATGATCAAGATCCAATGTGCCCCCTATATAAGTAAGCCAAGAATATCCTAATGTGAGTGGAGAAGAGTGAGGAGTGCACAATAGATATACCATAAGATGAAAGACATGTAAACCATAAGAAATAGTAATAGTGATGAATCCATAATATAGATGAGGATCATGAGTAGGAGGATAAAGGTCCTCGAAAGTGAAACCAAGTCGAGCTAAACCATCATGTGAACATATAGTGACATCACAAGTAGGATAAAATGGGATATGTTCCCAATATGAATCATTCATGAAGAGTGTGCAAGTAAATGGTGGGCATGCTAATGTGGGTGGGACATGTGAAGGTATAGGTGATAGAGTGATGTCCATAGACTAGATAAGCCCCTAATAAGGAATCATAGTAGTAGTAGTAGTAGTAGTAGTAGTAGTAGTAGTAGTAGTAGTAGTAGTAGGTAGTATAGAAGAAACCATATCTATCACACAAATGACACCTTCAAGTGGTGGTAAGTGAGGTTGTTCATCCATAGGTTGAGGGTCATCTATAGTATTAGTGCGTGGAATAGGAAGAGTAGTATTAGGATCATGAACACAGTATTGGAATGGGTTGTGGTCATGAAGAATAGTATATTCAATGCCTTCATGGAGGAATTTAACACAATGATGCATAGTAGATGTGATGGATTGCATGGCATGAAGCCATGGCCTACCAAGTAGATAGTTATAAGAGACTGGGAAATCAATGATGAAAAACACAGTGGGGATTTTTTTGGGCCCTATAGTGATAGGTAGTGTAATGTAACACACGGATGACCATAACCATCATAAGCATGCAGTGAAAGACAAGATGGACTAATGTCATGAGATTAAATACTCGAGGTGTTGAAGGAATGACATAGGAAATAGGTTGAGTTTAGACCCATTATCTATTAAAGTGTGATTAATACCAGTATTGATAATGTGAATCATAATATGCAAGGGTGGTTAATTATCGAAAGTGTTTAACTCATTGGGAAGATTATATTTGAATGACGATGTGAAGTTGAGAAAATGCATTTACAAATGTTTGAGATATTTGAGTTGAGATACATGTCAGCAAGAATGTGGGTAGTAGCTAGAACATGTTGGACTTTATACCGTACATTAGGGTGCATAAGAAAATAATCAATAATGGAGATATTCATGATGACTAGAATCTAGGATGAGAAAGAGTAAGGATCCTATATACATGAAGATCGAGTACAAGTTCACCAAAAATAATTAACGACATGGGGAATAATGGAAGTTAATCTAATTAGAAACAATAGTAAATAACAATAGATAAAAATAATAAATAAATATAAAAAGTGACCCAATAAAATAGACTAATGAAAATAGAAACCATAATATGAAAAGAAGGGTTGGAAGGAGATTAGCTGATTCGGTGAACTTGTTAGAATGTGCTGCAAAGATGACTAGAGAAATGGGAGGAGGAAATGACTATGTCGAGGTCTAGAAACATACATATCTAGGAAATATTAGTGGACTGGGTCACCCGGGGAGAGTATCGGGGTTCCCGTGGGTTCCCTAGTCTACATTCTAGGTGGCCTGAGTGCATGCAAGAGGTCCAAAACTAGATTTGTAAGGATGTTATATGATTAGAATGCTTTTCCACCTCTTGCATTAAGTTCGTTTCATTGCACCGTATGTCACTAGTAATCAATTATGAATAAGAGAATTGGAAAACCCAAAGATAAGAATCAAACCCCGAGAAAGAAATATGCATATGAAGGGGTCATAGTATCCTTACCTACCAAAATGGTGGACTTACTAATTGAAAGCGTTGTACTACATCACAGGACCTAATGTAGCTCTATGTGCAAGTGTGTGCAATCACACCTTAGGTTTTCTTGTTCAAGTCACACTTTGTGAAAGTAGTGAAAAATCACTATGTGTAGAAAATGTAATAGAATGGTGGATGCAATATAATAAACTTCCCTCCTATGAAAATTGATGCAGATGAACCAACCTTTTTCCTTTTTGATGGAGCTAGATGGATGTAAGTGTAGCCTTTGATGGATGAAACCTTAGGTGATGATAGTAGTGACTAGTGTTTGGTCCCTCATTATGGTCACATAAATTTATATTTATATGGTTCTCTTGTTCTAATTTCATAATTAACCTCGAAAAGGCCGACCACAAGAAATATGAAATTCTCAAATGGCTATAAAGTTCCCAAAAAGTTGTGGGAAAGTGGGAAAAGTATCATGGTGCCTTGATTGGGAATAAGGCATTTTGGCGCCCAATACTATCCCAGTGTGCCCTAGTCAAATGAAAAATAGCATGAAATGATAGAAATAGAATGGGCATACATATCCGGAATGTTGGTAGTGATGATAGAAAGTAAAGTAAAAATGGCAAAAAGATGGGGGTTAATTAGTAATTTCTTCACTCAAAAACCATATCAATAGTAGTATGATATCGGGACTAAATAATATCTAAAGTGTGTTATTTTGTGACTACACCCACAAGCATAAATTATATGTTATATGATGTTTGATGCCTTGAAGGACCAACCTCATCATCATGGGAGAGATGAGTGCCATGTTAAAGCAATGAATGTGTCAAAGACCTAATAGAATCAAGAGTCTCAACCTCCGGTCTCCTTCACAACAGAAGGGACTGAAACATGTTGAATATATGGGCAAGAAATGGGTCTAAGTGGTCAGTTTTACAAACATTGTGCCCTAATATATCATGTGCAGAGCCTTTTCCTCTACCTTGAAACTCTTGAATGTCAAAATAGTTTGGTATTTCATTGAGGATGAACTCACAATAGAGTTTCCTCAAGAAATACTATGACACCTCAATAATTTTATAAGGTGGTTGGTCAAAACCATCTACCATCTATCCCAAAAATTATTTTTATCCCCTCATGGTTACACCAATGGATTAGGAATCTTCTACAACTCAATAGTAAGGGTGCATTAGTTTCGTGGATTAGTGAACAAAGCACACAACTTGTCTTTGGTGATTTTTTCTTCACTGCATCATAAGACAACTTTTCTACATAAAAATTACAACAATTGGTTTTATAACCCTCCCATGTGTTTATTTGACCCACCACATTATCAATATTATATAATAATGAATCTAATGATGTAGCAAGGTTTTGGAAATGTGGATTTATTGCATTGGGGTTTCTTAGGGTTTCTATTAAACCATCAATTTGAACTTTTTTATTTTCAATCTCCCCTAAAAAAAATTTAGGTGTTTGGAGGATGTCATGCTATTGAAGGGTGTGTTTATGGAATTTTTTATTTATCTTAGTCTATGAGTGAATGAGGGCTATCAATCAAAGCTTGTGAAACATTTGAAAAATAAAATAAAAAATCAAGAACAATGTAATAAATAGATTAATAATGAAAATTACTCTGAAATCAACTATGAATCACCTTGTGAACTCTCCGCTATGGTCGATTCCATATGTGGAAAAATGTTGGCCTCCCAAAGTGCTCTAACCTTTTTTTCCCACCCACATTTTAGACACAATAGTTATTTTATTTTTTAGAATGATTTTTAGGTATCGCGTTCAAATATGTTTATTACAATCTAAACATGAGTTCCATATAATGTGATCATGTTATAACACACTGGATTATAATGCACTTGTGTTATAACATCGAAGTGCATTATGGTATGGTAAATCTGAGCCATAACACGAGCTAAACTTTTCACTATCACGTTATAATGCAACCAACCCATAACGTGAGCGCATTATGGAAAAATGGCCAAAAAGTGGATTTTTGGCCACTTTTTTGTCCCCCATCTCCAAGCACATGCTTGAAAATACATCCGTGATGTATTAATAGAAAATCACAAGATAACATCCCAACTCTAACATGTCATCATATCAATACCCAAAAATGATTAATATATATTAGCATCGTATTCCCCATCAATAACCTATCCAAAAATGAGTTACCATCCTAATGCTAATAGATATCCATATCATATAATAATATCAACACCAAAATGGTAATAACACAATAACAATGTATCTATCAGAAATAATATAGTGGTATAATGAATCCACATATTAAAAATGGGAATGAAAAATAGTTGGGCACTACACCATGTCCCTTTGCACCTTGGGGAAAATGTGAGGGGACAATATGGGTGTGAAAATGTGAGAATGGGAAAATCAATTTGGGTGGTTGAGTGGTCCATAACTTCATCATTAAATGAATTGACTATTTTTTCTCTATCTCACCTACCAATCCTAAGAAAAATTAGAAACCGATGATGCCAAATTGAAGGGATCAAAGAGATCTTTCCAACAAGACCAATTTTGTGTGATTTGAAGCTCTGAATCAAAATATATGGACATTTAAAATTTTACAACTCAAAGGAATGAGATAGAGTTCCTAATGACACATGTCTATCTTTGATTTATTTTGGGGATTACCTTTCCCTACATGTGCATACCCACGTGTCATTCTTAGATTGTTCGTTGACTACTTAGTGACTTGTCTTGACCCGCCATTTGTCAAACGATGATTGGTTACAGGGTTAGACCCTTTGAATGCAAGCATCAAGGATTGGGGAATGGTTTGCAAATTACATGCTAGCATGTGGAGATTCTTCAATTTAAGAAAATCCCAGAGGTCCACAAAGAGGAGATCATCGAGCTCGTGATAGAATGTATATTTACAAATTATATGTTGAACTACTTCCCTACATGATAACTCCTAATTCCCGTAGAGGTTCCACGTGGTGTCGAGGTTAGGGTTTCGAGAGGTAGTTTTAACTTTTAAAAAAATTTGAATATGCAATGTGTGAGATAACTCGTTGAGATCGATAATGGCTGATGTTAGGGATCAGGGTGTGTTTTGTAACTTTGCTCTTGTAAATGTAAATTCCCATAAAAGTATTTCCAAGGCTTCTAAAGGAGTTTAAATCTAAAATTCTTACTATAATTTTTTAAAATAGATGCGGGGGTATTGTAGACAATAATCCCTAAACTAAATCCCTCCACATTTTATCGTAATCCCCTCTTCATTCAACCAACATAACCTCCACAATATCTGGTTTTTATGGTTGATTTTTCCTCTAACCACACCTTCTCACCCTCAATAAGTATCATAAACATATGCCAAATGTCCTCCAATGTGATGGTTATCTCAAGAATCTCTAGATGGGAATTTTTTGGCATCATTTTCCTATCTCTCTAGAAAAAAATCAACAATGAGTGATCCATTTTCTTTTGCTCAATATATATACACTTCATCTTTTATAGTTAACCATTACTATTATGTAAGAATTTCCAATGCATCTTCCTCCTAAGTAGGTGCCTCAAGAGGACTATCGATATTGGGATGTACTTAGACTTGGTCATGTGAGCTAGACTATAGCATTTGAGAGATGTTCTTATAATACCATAGCTCCCCTACCCTTGTTTCATTTCCTCCTTTTGTTCACAAATTACATCATTCATGCCTACTTATCTCATCAATTCTAATTTTTTATGCTTATTTAATAATATTATCCCTAATTTCAGTCACCCTATACCTTCATCATTTAAATCTATTTTTATTTTGACTTAAATATCACATGTTTTCACTTGTTTTACCTCAAGGTTCCCCCAAGTTTAACACCATTTTTCGTGGGAAATGGTGTCGGTTTTGTGTTTTCCATAGCGGAAATAATTTCCCATAGGTGATGGTATTGGGTATGATAACCTTGCCTTTTAATATAACCACCACCAAGAAATCATTTTTATCATACATAAAGGAACTTATATCTTGAATATTTTCACATTATTCTACGCCTTATTGGTTGACTTGGTGTCTTAGAGCTTACCACTTTAGCATTTGGGTCACCATTGTGAGTTAGGAATGAAGATATTATAGTTTATATTTCCCCATATCCACTCATATTTATTATCTCTCAAAATTTTCTTTTTAGAGGATTATGCATCAACAATCACACATGTGCTACAAGTAAGTAGTTTTAACCTTTTTAGTCTTTTATCTTGCACATGTATGTTTTTTATTGTTCATTCATTACTATATAATAGAGTACATGTATGTTTTATTTGATATATTACTTTGTCTCATTATATTACACCCCTTGTCTTTATCCATCCCTTGATTACTCTTAATCTAAAACCTAGTAAGATACATATCTTTAACTTAGGTATATGCGTTGGAAAAATATAGCTTTCCTAGAGTTAGGATCACAATCCTCTAGAATTATGACACTAACACTCCTTAAGCACCTTTGTATCTACATCATGTCACATGAATTATATTTTATCCCTATATTTGAGAATCTATTCAAAAACCTATATTTTCTCATCATACACTCTAATGAGTCTTACATGAATTGTACTCATTCTTCCAATTGAGTAATATTATTATTTATTTTATTTATTCATTATTAATCTTCAAATTAAATTCACTACACTCTGGTGAACCCAACGTGAATTTTAATCTACTAAAAATCATCCCATCTTCACTTTGTTTGTTAATTTTTTCTTTTTCTATGCCATAGGAATCTATGCATAACCCTATTATATGGTCAATCCTGCCATCGTGCCTTGTCATCCTATTTTGAAATAACAATCCTCTCTATAAATTTTATACATGTATGATCATGTTTTAAACCTATTCACTTTCACATTTAACATCTCTAATGCCATTGGACCCTATGTAAATTTCCCACATGGAAGATCTCATCTAAAATAAAATTTTATATTATTTCCTTCGAGCATCGCTACTTCACAATGCAAAGATTTTCTCAATGATTCTACTACATACACTATTAATTCATCTAGGAGTGACCAAAATAATCATTAGGTTGATGGTTTTTCTAATTTAATTCCTTGTTGACCTAAAATATCGACAACAATGTGGGGTTGAAGACATTTAACCTTAAGTTAAGGATGTATGCGGGAAAATTAAATGAGTCTAAACTATTAACAAAAATAGAAAATATATAACATATTCCATCCCAAACTTCAATATTTATTTATTTCTCAGAAATCATTACATTAGTCTCAATTACATTCACATTCTTCTCACTCTATCTCATATAACTCTTTCCTTACAATATTATCTCAATATGGAACTCACATATTCATTTCTAGTGACATGCTCACATAAATAATGTTAATTACAATTTAAAAAATGACATCCAAAAGTCACTTCTTTTGATTTGTGCCTCTTCCGACCTCTATCTTGTACCAGCTCGATTTTTCTTCAAATCACGGATTTGTGTCATCTTCTATGGATTCTTATAATGTAATGTGGCTATTACCAAAGTATCTCGCAGCTTTCTATGTATCATGTGGCTTTATCTAGTTTACCACAACATTTTCCTTCTATATGCAACTTCCTCCTTTGTCTATGGCTTTAGCCTTGCCTTTGAAGTTTTTTTCCTTGACTCTTGGCTACTTCAAGTCTTTGGCAGCTTTACTTTTATCTTTGCAGCTATCTCAAAATGTGATGAAGAACCATGTCAACATCATCCCCTCAATTAAAATTTGTCTCGTCCCTCGAGATAACAAATAACGGAGAACCATGTTATTTCCTCTAAAATTATTTTCCAAAATTATATTGTGTAGGCATCAACCAACTACAACTTAGACATCTGGCGTAAGGAAAGGTTCTTTTGCTCAACTTGCTCAAGCTAAATTTATGGGATTCCAATATTGGAAAGATAAAGAAATCAACCACAAAGGAACTTAGACATCTAATGTAAGGAAATGTTCCTTTGCTCGACTAACCCGACCGGGTATGTGGGGAACCCCGCCTCCTACTCCTCCTTATGGTGTAGCTTGGGGATATACTTTGTAATCTGTGGGGTTATATTCTTCTCAAAATTGTACCATAAATCAAGATGAATGTTAATTTGATTTACCCATTCTTGTATCTATGTGTTTTCTTGGATCAATGGAAGAATGTCCTTGGGTGCAGGATTTTCTTGAATTTGACTCCATCTTTTTTGAGAAATTGTGACCTCTTGTTGCATTCTGATTATAGCTCTGTCCATCATATTGCTGCATTCTTGCATTTCTATGATTTTTTTCTATCCGCGTCCTTTTCTTTGTTTAATGTTTCTCTCGTGAGGTCCGCAAGCTTTATTCTTTGATTTCCATCTTTATCTATGTCAATATCATATGTGGCAGATTGCATATTTATTTTTGTTCCAATTTATCAAGCTCTACTTTCTCCTGTTGATTTTCACTGAACCACCCTATTGTATATATGTATTAGGTCGCGACATTTTGTAACACTATCTCTAACATGGTGATCGGGCTTATATATATTTTCTTCTCTGTTGGTTCTTGACCTTATGTGGCTTAAGAATTTGTTGTTTGTACTCTTCCACAACATCCTCATGGATCTTCTTCTTTTCTGTCTCCAATTGAATTGTATCTTCTTTCAATATTTCTATGTTTTTATTCTTTATTTGTACCTCTATTTGTATATTGGAGGAAGCATTGTTATGTGGACTTACAGCTTTGAATGGATGCAAGTATCTTTTGAATTTTCTTCTATCTCAATACATATTTGCATCCAATCATGTTTAGCACTTTGCTCTAGTACTTGGTTACAAGTAATTTTCTATAAGGGGGTGAGTTTATCCAAGTTTGCCTTATATCCTTTTGTGGTTTGTTCAACTACCCCTTATCAGAATCAGTATTGAGTGTTCCATCTTCCTTTGTTACAGTGTTTTTTTAATTCTAGCCAAAGAGTCTCTGGGTGCTTGAACACGTACCATGCTTGAAGATGTTGTTGTAATGTGTGTAATTATATTGTATTTTTCTCGCTTCTCCTAGTGTTTTGAGTTATGTATTTTTCTTTTTCTCTCTACCTCTTTTTCTTCCTCTCTTGTTCTTCCTTATCTGTCTTTTCTTTTTCTTGTCTTTCTTTTACCTCCTCCTTTTTCTCTTTTTCCATTTTCAACTTTGTTCTTCTTCATTTCTTTCTTTTCTTTCTCCTCTTCTTGTTTTTCTTTCTCTGCCTTCTCCTTTTGTTCCTTTTCCTTCCTTTTTTCTCCCCGCCTTTCTTTCTTTTTTGTTTCCTCTTTTCCCCTCTTGTCCCTTTTTTCTCTTTCTCTTCCTTCTCCTTTTCTTTCTTTTCTTTCTCCACTTTTTCTCACTTTTCTTTCTCATTCTTCTCCTTTTCTTATTTTTCCTTCCTTTATTCTTCTTTCTTCTTCTCATCCTGTTTCTTCTCTCTTCTTTGTCTCTATGTCCTCTTTTTTTTTTTTCAATTTTATTTCTACCTCTATCTTCTTTTGTTTGTCTTATTCTTCTTTTTCTTTCATTTTCTACTCTATTTCTTCCTTTTGTTTATTTGTTTCTTCTTTCTTCTTTTCCTCTAAGGCCTTTTTGTTATGTTCTTGCTCGTATATATTTTTCGTTGTCTCTACTTCCTTTTATATTTGTGTTTTTATTATCTTATGTCATGATGTCTCCATGAATTCCTCTCGTGCTTATTATTTTCTTATCCTTTCTGTTGAGGTCTTCTTTTTATCTTATGTTTAGTGAAGTGGATATTTCTTCTTTGTTTATCACTCATTCTCTTGTTTAATTAACAGTCTTATCAATTCCTCTACCTCTTTTATTTTGTGTAGATCTCTTTTAATTCTAAGTTTTTTTTTTTTTTTCTTCAGTGTGGATCTTTTTTTTTGAAGATATACGAGGTAATGTGTTTTTTCTATATCTATCTGATCCTAGATTTCTGCTTTTAGTGCTAGTGTGAGTAGATGGGTCATGTCCTCAAGTACAAAAGAAAATTTATCCAAATAATACCATATATTTTATGTTATGGAAATTTTTTTCTCCTCTTGTATTGGCTTCATATTATTATGCAATATGGGAGATTCCATCGGGATCTAAACATTTTTTATATTAGCCATATGCTTGCTTAGTGAGTCACGTTTCCTCCAATGGTTCCACTTCTTCTAAAAAGTGGGGTGTTGACTGCTCCTGCGGAGTTATTGGTGATGAAGTCTCTTCTTCCTCTGACTTAGAAATTTCTTGTAACTCTTTAGATGTTTCCTCTTCTTCTTCTATGTTGGTCATGACTTGCTTTAACTTCCCCTTTTCTACCACTGCTTTGTCTTTTGGTGGCAGGTGCTAATGCACTAGGTCCTTTCTTCCTTTTATATGTTTTTAGACCTCCTTTACTTGATCATATCTTTCCAAATTATGATGAGTATTTTTCCGGTACTCCTTAAATGTTTCTTCAAAATTTCATCCAAATTAGTCATTTTTGGTTTTCTCGGCATCTACGAATAGATTTCGATAGCTTTAATCGATGTGGCTACTAGTTTAGTAGAATCCTTATATGGAAATGATAGTATATGTTTTGTGTGGAGAGTTGTGGTTCGGATAAAAGTGTAATCAATATCAGCAATAAAATATACTTCTTTATCATATATTTCTACTACCTAATATGAGACTCATGCCCTATTTCCAATTATCTCCCTTATTTTCATTACCCATTCAAATAATGAAGTAATCTGGTTCAAGTGCATCTAAATTATTTATTTGTTCCCAAATTTGTTTAGCTACTGGTTTGTTTTCTTGTCATTCTACTAACTCTGCCTTGTTGGGTAGGGTTTTTGTAAAATACATTGTTAAGCATATTAGTAAGGAGACATAACAAAATGTATGCTTTCCTTATTTGATTTTTTGTGTGTTTTTGTGGAATTCACAGGCCAATAATTCATCTAGGTTATATTTGGAGTGTGAATTCACCATATCTAGGGATAATTGTGTGTTTAATCCATGGGTGTCATCTTCTCTATTAGTGTGGTAAATTTTTAAGCATATGGCCTTGGTGGCATACCCGAGGGAAAAATTAGAAATATCTACGATGCATACCCCGTGTTTCCACTTTGTCACTCCTATTGCCATTTCCATGTCTTTTAATGCTACCTTTTTATTTGTAATTTCCTAGCAACCTTGTGCCCACAATCTTGTAACCCTAGCCATCACTTACTCAGTATCAATGAGGTATGATTGATCTAAAGATAGCATTTGATTGTGTAGCCACTTTCAATAAATTTAAATGTATGATCTACCCTTTGGAAGTACGAAATGTGACTCCATGTATTAATTTTCAATTCACTAATCACTTTTGTGTTCTTCTTGTACACTAGGTCCTTTGTGTTGGGATATTCTTCTAAGATTAAAGATTTGTCCACTTACAGAAATGTGTGATCATATTCAAAGATCGATAAGTGAATGTATTTTTGTAAATCTCATGTATGGGCCACTTTAAACAGAATAATATGAAAAATGCTCCTTCATGATCATGTTGATTTTCTTTCATTGAGTGCTTCATGAATTTCGCCTTGGAAGTTCTAGCTTGTGTTACTTAAACTGGAGTATCCATGTCCTCTTCTTGATTTTCCCTAATTTTTCCTTAGCTTTCTTCTTTACACTTGCGCCGATGAGTTTCTCGATCTCTTTGTTTTGATTTTTGTGCTTTATTTTTTTAATTCAATGCCTTTTATAACCTCTCTCCTCGTACCTACCGCTTTTATTACAATTTTGGTGGGAAAACATTTTATTTTGGCTACGGATTTTATTTTGTTATCTTCCATGTTCCTTGTTTTACTTTATTCAGCACATTTTTGTTCATCCCACGGATATACCTTTTATCTCCTTAATTGTGCATCTTCCTTGGTCCCATTTTCTTATTTCATGGCTATATATTCCTTTATTACATGGTTTTTTCTCCTTTCCTCATTTGGAAGTTTTTCTTATTTCTTCATGCCATGGATTTTTCTACAATCCTTTGTTTCTTAGTTTTCTTTATTTGGTCTGTATTTCCATAGTTTCCCTTTATTTTCTTGTTCCACGGCTTTCCTTAACCATGGATTTTCTTATGGGTCTCCTTTTTGCATGGGTTTTCTAATCTTTATGTTTTTCTTTATTGCATGGTTATGCTCCCTCCTCTGTGGATCTTCCTTATCTTCATTGCATGGATATTATTCCTTAGTTATTTATTTTATTTTTTTTTTTTTATTTAGAGTTAGGATGCCCTTGCAGGTTTTCATCCTACCCCTCATCCTATCCGTCAAATTTCTAATTTGCGAGATAGGCCGGATTTTTTTTTCCTCAAGTATTATACTTATTTAGTCTGGCTCCATTTACAAATCCTGGTAATTCCTTCTATTGCAAAGTTTCTAATTTTGTAGCTCCTGAAGATAATATGTCTTTGACAAGGTAAGGTCCTAGCCATCTCACCTTGAGATTACCCAGATATTTCCATTTTCTATCATACAATAGGACCTTATCTCCAATATAAAACTCCTTCCTCTTTATGTGGCGGTCATGCCATGCTTTTTGTCTTCTTTTTCTCTTGTGTTTGGTTATAGGAAACTATGAATATTTTTCATCTAGCTTTTCCAGTTCAATCAATATTTCATGCAGTGATGAATATTTTTTCATTCTAAAGGTGACTACAACTCTTAAACTTGGGAGCACAAACTCTAAGGGTACTATGGCTTCTAATCCATAGACCAATTAGAAGGGAGAGTATTTTGTGATCCTTTTATATGTTGTGTGGTATGCCCATAGAGCGGATGGTGTATTCAAATCCCATCCCGCCTATTAAAGTGAATAAATATTGGTTAGAAACCTTCTCCAAAACTTTATTAAATTATTATACCATTCCATTTTCTTGGGGATGGTATGGTGTGCTCTTGTTATGATTGATCATTAACTTATTTAATAATTCTTCAATGGTATAATTGACAAAATGCTTCCCCTGATCACTGGTAATGCTTAATGGACATCCAAACCTTGTAATGATATTTTCATAGAGAAACCTGGCTGTAGTATTTGTAGTGCAATCTTTGGTAGGAATCGCCTCCACCCATATTGTTAAGTATTCGGTAGCTGTGATGATGAACCTGGCATGATAGTGTCTAGTACTAGTTTAATTGCTCCAATGAAATCTATTTCCCATTTTTCAAATGGGGCTAAGGCTAGAACAGGCCTTAGTGACATCTCATCCCTAGCATTATGTTTTCCTACTCACTAGAAAATATCACAGGTTCTCACATGTTTGTGTGCATATTTGAAAAGTGTAGGCCACCACAAATCGACAATCATAACTTTTCTAGTTATTTGTTCTAATCCATTATTTCCTCATGCAACTCATTCATGTGCTTCTATCAAAATGTTTTTCCTTTCATGATCCAAAGCTACTCTCCTCAAAATGTCATCATGTCCCTATTTGTATAATTTACCTTAGATCAAAGTGAATGGGAAAACTCTCTTTAATAAGGTTTTATTTTGTTGTGTCATGTAGTCTACTAGAAATTCTCCTGTGGTGAGTAATTGAGCTATCTCATCCAGTTCTTTTGGAATTGCTTCAACTCTAAACAAGTGAGATCTAGGAAAATCATCATCTATTGGACCTTCATCCTCTCCATTATCTATTCTTGATAAATAATTTGGCCCATTATTTAACTTGCATGGCTTAACTGCTATAGCGAAGTCAAATTCTTGGAAGAGCCTCAATCATATGAAAATCCCTTCTTATAATACTGGTTTGTTTAGAAAATACTTCAATGGTTCATGGTTAGTATAAAATTAAAAAGTAGGTAATAAATATTGGTGGTATTTATGCGGAATACACCATACTTAATTCATCTCTCTCTCTCTCTCTCTCTCTCTCTCTCTCTCTCTCTCTCTCTCTCTCTCTCTCTCTCTCTCTCTCTCTCTCTCTCTCTCTCTCTCTCTCTCTCTCTCTCTCTCTCTCTCTCTCTCTCTCTGAGTCAAAATGCACCAATTGCAATGTTAGATGTATCCACATGAACATGGAAGGGAACCTTATAATCAGGAAAGATAAGGATAGGTGTATGGAGAATCTTGTCTTTCAATACTTCAAATGCATCGGCACATTCCTTGGGCCATGGTATCTCGCTTGTTTTTTCTTTTCTTCAATAGTTCTTCCAATGGTGCACTTATTTCTGCATAATTCCTTATAAATTTCCTATGGTATCATGTATACCCTAAAATTGTTCTTACATCCTTTTGTGTTTTAGGTGGTGGCAGATTAACAATCACTGATGTTTTGATTGGGTCAATCAACACTCTTTGCATATGATGTGTCCCAATAATGTTCCAAATGGTGTCAAAAATATACATTTCTTCAAATTGAGGGATATTTGTAATGCTCTACACTTTTGAAACATTATTCTCAACGCACTTGAATATGATTTTTCAATAGTCCATATATTGTCCAATCGTCTAAATATACTTCCAAGAAATCATGGATAAATTCCTTTAAAGAATTGATCATTATTCTACTGAAGACTCCTGTGCATTCTTTAAGCCAAATGAAAAACAATATACATAAATGAACCCAATTCCATGGAAAATGTAGTCTTTAGTTGATCTTCAGGGAAAATTCTAACTTGATGGTAACCAAAGAAACCATTAGTAAAATAATACACTTCCCTTCCTGCCACATTCTCCAAGACTTCTTCTATGAAAGGCATAGGGAATGGGTCATGAACACAAGCTTTTTTAACTCCCTATAATCTATGCATATGCATATTTCTCTAGTTTTATTGTTTTAGATAACCATTGGACTTATCCATTCTAAATACTCTATTGGTTTGATGATTCCAGCATTTAATATTTTTTCAATCTCTGATTTCACCTTAACTTTCAGATTTGGATTGAGTTTGTAAGGTCTTTTCTTCAAGGGTTTGAAGCCTTCTTTGATTTGGATCTTCATTATGCCCAATTCTTCTTTTATGCCTTTTAGCTCCTTGAAATCCTTAGGAAAATGTCTTGAAATTCTTATAGTAACTCTACTACCTTAGCCACTTCCTCATCTAACCAGTAATCCCCAATCTTTGCAATTTTTACTCTCCGTTTATGCCAAAAAATTTAGTCCTCGAGTTTTAGAGGATGATAAAAATATTGATCTCCTTCCTCTTTGGTTTCTACCACTTCTCTTTCTCCTTCTATTTTTTTATACCTCAGGTTCTTTGGTTTTCTTCCCTCTCTTGTTTTTCTACCGCAAAACAACATGCCATTTCTAGAGTTTTGCTTAAACTTTCTTGTGGTTCTAGGACTTTAGTTTCTAGTTTTCCTTTGAATAATGTTTTGTTGCTTCTTCTGGAGTTAAGAACAAGAAATTTCTTATCTTTTGTAGTGCTTACAAGGTGTTCAGATCTACATCCCAAAAATTAAATGTGTGATAGAATTCTTTGACAATCTGATTCCACTCCCTTATTTCACGTCTGATTTCTTGGTGCATATACCAAGACTGCAGTATTGGTCCTAAATTCCATACAAATAATTGTATCCATTCTAATGGTGAATGTTATCCACATATCTTCCAATGTCTTTCAAAACCTACATGTGTCTCTATGGATAAGTTTCACCAGTATATTGAGGTATTGTTGCATAGTAACCCTCACTCTCCAAATATATTGTTCTAAGAAATATAGTCAATGAATTCCAGTGAGATATGTTTGGTTTATGAGCCACCCACCAAACTGAAACTTTGATGTTTAGGTATCATCCAAGGATTCCATTATGGCCTTTTCATTTGGAAATATTCTTTCCATTATCTTAATATATCCTTCTATGTCTCCAAATCCTGAGTATTTTGGTAGGGTTTGGTGAGATGCGTCATGGATTAACCTATACAAGTGTTTAATTAGTAAGTCTTCAAATAAATATTTTACAGGATAGTACAATTCATCATCTTTGAGTCCAATTTCTTCTTTTGTAGAATACCTACCATCATCATCTTCAAACCCAAATTCTTCTTTTGTAGAGTAATAGCCATCATCCTCTTCAAATCTATCATGCATGGGAGAGAAGATGTCTAAATCAATATCCGTAGTATCATTGTCCAAAGTGATTATCCATGGTGGGATTATTCTTGCATAATGTAGTTTTCTTGTCTGTGATTCTGGAAATCCATGTATCCAAGATTCAATAACATTATCTAAAGTGACATTGTTAGCTTCACTTTTAACCGATATTTCATCTTCTAAATTTGACACGAATTCTCTATCAATACTAGAAAACTTATTTAGAGCATACACCCCCTGAATCTCATCGAATTCTTATTCTTTAGGATTGTTCCATACTTCTTCCACCCACGTGACACTCATTCATGCATGTAAGGGTACATGTACACATATGTCATCTGCTTGGAGTGTCACTTATTCTTTTAATTGAGTGTTCCATTAAAATCCATGAACCACTCCAAGGCTAGGATAACATTGTAAGAAGGGTTCAAAGCTACATTTTCTACCACTTCAAAATTGACTTACTTCTTTATGCCCATGACATTTAATTCAACATTTTTCAATGCTCCTAGCGGTTGTCTTGATGATCCATCTACAAGCCCAATAAAGTACCTAACGGGTTCCAAAGGAGGCCTACCTATTCTTTCCCAAGTGGTATTTGACATCATATTTACGTCCATGCAGAGGTCTAGTAGCACTCTGGTGATGGTGGTCTCAAAGATATTAGTGTCCAAGTAGATTGCATATTTATGCCATGTGTGTTGGGTACGAAACACATTTCTTTTCTTCTTATTATATCCTGCTTCAATTCTCCGACATGAAAAATCTTTTCCTCCTTATTCCAATATTTGCTAAATTGTTTTAATTTTTCTACTAAACCATGGTTAATTATTAGTTTAGCTATTTCTTTTAAAGAAAGGATCTCTTCCTCCACAAAACAATTTTTCTCCTTTTCTTCATGGGCTTGTGCCTCTTGTACCAATGCCTTACTTTTCTCAACTTCTTTCATATAGGGGTATGGTCTAATCTCTTTAGGGATCTATTATCCAAATAACTCTCCCACTTATTTAGGTAACTTACATACACCTTCTGGCTCTGAATTTTCCATTGTAAGGTTGTGTGTGCTCAATTTCACTTGGCACATTCCCTTAGTTGCATTTCCTTGTGCGCCCCCCTTCTTTTCATATTTGTTCCACTCCTCCCTATGCACATCTTCTACACATTTTCCTTCTTCCTAGAAGTTATTTCTTCTTGCACGTACACCTTCCACTTTCTTCAATCAACTAATTCCCTGGCCCTCTCACATGTCCCTTATAATAGTTGTGCCTTGACCATGAGTTCTCCAATCAATTATTTTCCTTATTTCCTCATGTTTGCTTCACGTGCCTTCCTTTTGTCTCATTCTCATGCCTCATTCTTCTATGTGCATTATATTTGTGCCCCCCTTCATGCCTTTCCATTCAATGTCATCCTTTGAAACTCTTGAGTGTGCCACACACGACCAGTCAAAGCATGCCAACAAGGTGCCGAATCCTAACAACCATCTAATTAATTATATGTGGCGAAATGATAAATCAAATGAATGGTTGGATGATTTCTTTAGTCAATCCATGCACACCATGTGTCTTGCATTCCCAAATGGCTCTGATATCTTCTAAAAACCATATCTTTTTCTACAAAGCTCCGATAGGTGCGTGACTAGTCTCAATCAATAGCTGGTGACATTAGCTATAGTGCTAAACATTAAAATTCAAATTTTTGGTGGATATGGTAGGTGAGAAATGGGAAAACATATTTCTAGGCATTAATGAGAAAATCTGATTGCTTCAACCACCTAATTTGATATGATCTCGCCCTCCTTCCTTCTCCAACATGCCAAACAGACTTGGGAAACATATTTGATAAACTCACAGGTGGATTTATAGGCATTAAATGATTTTTGTTTGTGGTTGTATTTCAAATTTGGGTTTTCCCTCCTTCTCTTCTTCTTCTATGGATTCATCTATAAATGTAAGATCTGAGTTCATTATTAATGTTGGACATTTTGGATCCTTATGCATTTTTCAAGGACTTCATATTTTCTGTACTTTGAGTTGTAGACCTCTAGATCTAGCTCTTGTATATGGATATCATCCTGTTTCACCATTATAATAGCTCTGTGCATTTTTGGAAGTAATAAAAGCATCAATTTGTGACTATTATCTATCGTAATGTGTTTGCATTCCTTCTTCTTGCCTTTTCTTTTGCATTACATGCTCATTGTTCCATTCTATGTCCCTTACAACTCCTTATTTGGTTGTGTTCCATGAAACTGATATGGTAAATACATTTTAAGTTGTGCTACTCATGCCTAGCTTTATTTCACACATTTCCCTTCATTTTTATTAGAACAGATAGTGGTCATCCCTCTTCTCTGGTGCTATCAACTTTTAGTGTAGATTTCCTTTTGTTTTATCCTTTTATCCTTGGTCCTTGGCATTTTTGGTTTAGTTTTCCCTTTCAACACTAGGAGTAGCAGTAGCGGTAGAATCAAATAGAAGAACCGACCTTCTCTAAAGATTCGTCCTAAGCACACAAGGTCCAACATCTTGGGGATACAAATGTATCGGTTCTTCCATATCCGAGATACGGATGCAAGTTTGATGAACAACAATTTCTTGCTCACCCGATTGACAAGCATTGAAAGATTAAATTTCATATTGCTAAGATTTGGTGTGTGGACTTAGTATTTCAGCCTTTGGAGGCTCACTTTAACACATCTGGCGACTCCCAAAATTTGTAGATCTTTATTTTTAGTAGCCTTGAGTGCCTTTCATGAGAAAAGTGCATACAAGGAGAAGTGTAACAACTGAATATTATTTTGAGTACCTCCAACTATGCCTGAGAAGAGTTTGTTCCGAGAAAGCTTGCATGTACATCTCCATCTCTAGTACCTGAGCCCATTCAACTCTTCATAGTAGATAACCAATACCTTAAATATGACGCATGATATACCTCCTCCATTAAATAACTTTTCTAACTTCACTGGAGGAAGTCCCCTGGTTTTGGCTGTGCAACATGATATGCCAAATGGTGAGCTCAAAATTATTCCATACTTTACTGGTGAGAATTAATTCAACCCTTAGGATCATATCCAGGATGTAGAAAATTTATGTTCACTCTATTTGATCACACATGATGATGTAGCAATCAGGCTACTTGTAGCCTCTTTCAAAGGAAAATAGCTTCAATGGTACCTAGGTTTGAGACTTGAATCTATTACCACTTGGGATGAGCTAGGAACAACTATTTGAAATTACTTTGAAGATAATTCAGATCACATAATAGTAAGGAGGGCACCCAATGAGTAGATGTTTGATTTCAACATCGATTTTAGATGGCTTGGGACATAATCCCTCTTATGGTAAGACCTATAGCCTGACATGATTTTTATATTATCTAAAGGTGTTGAATGGTGATATCTCGACCATGATTCAATCCATGGAAGGTAGAAATTTACCACCACTTATAATATTATAGTAAGGGTAGAGAATAGTCTTATTCGGGTAGGACTATGCTCTTATTTCTAGAAATGTCACAAAGCTCCCCAACCTTTTATGGCCCATGTTCTTATTCTTGAGAAAAGTGTGTAACCTATTAAATCAACATCCTACTCTCCATTGTAGTAAAAGGCAGATGAAGAATCGAAGACACTAATTAGAAATTTGTCAAATAAGGTCATATCATTAGAGAAACGACATGCACAAGCCTATAAGGGTAGTTCTAATTAGGTGCATAGACAAATAAGTCACCCTTAGCGAAATCAATATAGAAACAAAAGTTACATACCCAACCAATAGAATGATAGATGGCATACTAGTGTACATCTTCCCTTGTAAGTTATATATCCCGCACCATCTCTTCTAGCACCTAGTACAAGTCGTGCGCTTGTTCCAGCTTCAAAACAACATGGCACAAGAGTCTAAATGGTGTTTTCCCTACAATATTCCACATAGCCAATATCACTATGCCAATTTTGTGCGTGTGCAAGCCTACATGATATAGAATGTTTCCACCTTTGAATTTTCAATAAGTGCACCTGAAGTAGTAAGCCAAGAAGGGTTACAAGTTCCTCCCGATTCCAATCTGATGTTCTTTAGTACTGAGGACTTCTGTGCAATCAACCAAGATACGAAGGATATAAGAAGACTACATGCCCAAGTTACGGACAACACAAGATACAAGAAGAGAATACTCAAGTTTGGTGTGAATGTCACAATCCCAACAACTCAAGCCAATCCTCAAAAGAAAAATAAGTAGCTAAGATATCTAGTAGTAAAAGTGCTCAAGTGCCAATGCTTGAGGCTCTGCGTAAATTCCTTCGAAATGGCACAAGCCCTCCTTTGTAGGTCGGGCCTCTCCGTGCTGCACTAAGGTTCCTACCTTTGTACCTGAGAAACCAATCAAGGATGTTGTTCCTCAAATGTGAAAGTCAATAGGTTTTCCATTCAACATTTTGGACCAAATGAAAAGGACAAACATAAATGTTACAATGTGGGATTCCCTGACCATTCCATCCTAGTGCAACTTGTTGCATGGAGCCTTGAGGCATCTCCCATGCACAGATCCATCTATATAGAAGCCACACACTTCTATAAACATATTCCAAGAAGAGGAGAAATAATTAAGTGAAGTTTTTAAACCCCCACCCTTCTATATGTATTTTATCATAGGAAACATATTATCCATAACTATACGATTGACTCATGTGCTAGTACTTCTTTCATGCCTCGATAATATTGCTAATGTCCTAGGTCTCAAGTATAGCCCCTAACAAAATCAGTCTTAAAAATTGATGGCTCAACTATTACTACCTTAGGAGTCATCAAGGATCTTGAGTTGACCCTTTATGCATGTCCAATCATCACCATAACTCAAGATGTATATATTATTGAATTACCTCCTTTGTTTTCCCTATGTCTCTGCATCAAGAGAATTCACCGTAAAAGTGGGTGGTTACTTGTCTTATGATTGGTCTCACATGTTACTCAAGACAACGTATGGTACCTAGTTTACCATACAAGATGAATTAATATTTTCATATCATGTAGAGTCATATGTCCCATCTCATCTCCAAGCCAAATGTTTAATCCAAGAGGAACAAGCTATAGTTCCTGAAGATAAGCCTCTTCTAATTTCTATTTCTGATCTAGTACTTGATGAATGTGTGGAGAGGAACCATAAATTTGAACCATATACTGAAGAACTAGAAGCCTATGAAACTGGGCTTGGCACTTACTACATTCTTTAAGAAGAAGTTGTGATGCCATGCACGCTCAAGAAATACCAAGTTGAACCTGGTCTATGGAAATTATACTTTGATGGATCCAAAAGAAGAAATGATGTGAGAGAAGGAGTTGTTCTCATTTCTCCCAAGGATGAGAAATTCTTCTTTTCTCATAGGTTGCGATTCACGTGTTCTAACAATATTACAGTAGTATGAGGAATGAGTGCATGGTCTACTTATTACTCGAAAAGAATAAGATTAAAGCATTATAGATATTTGGAGATATAGAATTGGTCATCCACCCGACTACCAACAAGTTCCGGACAAATAATATTCTTCTCAAAGATTATAATCATAGATTTTGGGACCTCCTTGAGATATTTGATGCTCTAAACTTATAGGTGGTGCTGCATAAAATGAATAAGGAAGCTAACCAAATGGTTACGCTTGATTCACAATTCTCTCCTGCTGAGGAATTTTTCAAAGGAAACACTCAGCACATTAATATGGTGATCAAACCATCCATTCTAGAAAACAACACCATCTAGAAAGTGTTTGAAAGTGACACGTAAATCATCTAGTTCATTCAAAATGAAGTTGATTTCTCACCAAGCATGCAAGATGACTTGTATGATAGCTATGGTGACCAAGTGATTCAACTGAATTCAAATAAGATGCTTAAAGGGTTGGTCACTTTAGAACAAATTTTTATCCTTGATGACGAGTTCAAGGGTGAAGAAAATTATATGCACACCATGCAAGAATATTTCTCCTCGACTCACTATCAGCATGCTTTGAGTAATAATTGTGTGCACAATGAAAAGCAGGCCTTCATCTCTCTCTATCAAAAGTATAGTGATATCCTCTCATGGGAATATGAAGACCTCAAAGTTTTGATCTAAGTGTTTCTCAACACTCCTTTGACCTTGATCTTGGTATCAAGCCCGTCAAACAGAAGCAACAATCAGTCAATCTAAAGATAGAGCCCCTCATGAGAAAGGAATTATCCAAACTCATTGAGGAAAAAATTATTTTTCCCATAAAGTACTCTACTTGGGTCATGAATCTAGTTCTAGTATGCAAGAAGAATAATGAAATCAAAATCTGTGTTGATTTCAAAGATTTGAAAAGGCATCTCTAAAGGACCATTATCCTTTGCCTTGATAGATCGATTCTACTGATCGTGTCTAGCACGTGGAGATTCTCAATGTTGGATAGGTATTAAGGTTTCAACTAGATCCTGGTCAAGGAAGAGGATTAATTCAAAACAACGTTTACAACAAAGTGGGGAACATACGCATATCAAATATGCCCTTCGGTCTGTCAAATACAGGCGTAACATTTCAGTCCGCCATGGATGTTACCTTCAAAGGTTATATTGATGATTTAATCTTGGTTTACCTTGATGATATTACAGTATTCTCAAAGAAAAGAATGGATCATATGGCATCCCTAGAGAAAGTCTTTGAGAGATACATAAAATTTGGGGTATCCATTAACCCCAAGAAGTGCAATTTTGTTGTGGCATAGAGAAAGAGTTTGGGCCATGTGGTTTCAAAGGATGATATATCAATTGATCCTGAGCACATTTCATCCATCCCAACTCTTTCCCTCTTGGCACATAAAGAGGATTTGCAATTCTTCCTCGGTAAGATCAATTTTATTATGTGATTTATTCCTATCTTTGTAGGACTAGTTCAGCCCATAACCTTGATGCTCAAAAAATACATAGCTTTTAGACAGATAATGTAAAGAAGAGAAAACTTCAAAAAGATCGAGCAAGAAATTGCTTGTGTGCCAACACTCATCAACCAAGATTATTCAAAAGATTTTATCCTTTATACTTATGGTGCTAATGAAAGTGTTGTTATTGTCCTAATACAAGAAAATGAACAAGTGCTAAAACAACCATTGGCTTTCTTTAGCTAGACACTAAAGGATTATGAATTAAAGTAAAGTCACATAGATAAACAGTCTTCACCATCATACGCACACTCAAGAAATTCAAAATTATGATCACCACAAATCATATCAAGGTGTTATTCTCCCACTCTTTTGTTAGAGACTTCATTATGGGAGCAGAAATTAGTGAAAAGAGAGCACGTGACCAAAATCATGGAATATGATGTGACTATTAAAGCCACAAAAATGGTAAGAGGTAGTGCACTCTAAAAACATATTGTTGAGGATGTGTAGAATGATCTCGAGGCTTCATTATTTTTGGATGAGGATCTCCAAAGATTAACTTGAAAAAAATATAGACCTTGACATACATTAATGTATGAAGAACATAATAACATTCCTTTCCGAGGGTGCATACCCTCCTTGTTTATAAAAGAAAACAAAATACATCCGAGGTTACATTCTATCCCTTATGTTTTGATTGATGGACTTATCTTAAAGAAAAATATTGATGGTGTGTTGTTAAGATGTATCAACGGCACGCAGATTGAAAAAGTGTTGGCATAATTTCATGATAGATTCTTTGGTGGACACTTTTCTACAAAAAATAAAATAATGAAGATCATAATGGCAGGAATATTTTTCCTACCCTATTTTTAGATGCACACAAGTGGGTCACAAAATGTAAGGAATGTTCTTTCTTTACAGGAAAGAAGATATTGGTAGTGCTTCCCCTTCGACCAATCCAAGCATATCAACATTTTGCACAATAGTGTCTTGACTTCAAAGGCATGATCAATCTACCTTTAAGTGCTGGACACAAGTGGGTAATGACAGCTACGAATACTTCACCAGATGGACAGAAGTTTTCGCGCTCAAGGAATCAACTAATTCAATCATCCTTGACTTTCTCGAAGGTATAGTCACAAGGTTTGGCCTTCCTCAAACCATTATCTCTCGATAATGCAAAAACTTCCTTGGGATAAAAATCACTGATTGGGCTCTAAATCTAGGAATTGAACTAAAGACTTTTTCTAACTATTACCCTCAAGGAAATGGTTTGGTAGATTCAATAAACAAGAACCTAATTAGGATTATGAAGCGCATAATGAACGTTAGCTAAAAAGCGGTGGCATACAAAGGTCTCACATGCGCTCTAGGAAAATAGAATCACAATTTAAAATGCAATAGGAACTTCACCTTACAAGATTGTCTATGGAAAATAGGCTACCCTTCCTTTGATGTTGGATTTGAACTCATTGGCACTTTCCTAGAAACAAGAATTTGAAGGCATGGAATAGAGGAAAATACGAATGGCAGAGCTAGTTAATATTGAAGAGTTAAACAACTCTACCATGATCAGGTTAGAGAAGCATTAGTAAGAAATAAATAAATGGATTGAAAAAAGGCTAGGCTTCAAGATTTCAAATTTGGGGACTTATTCTTAAAATGGGATGTTGACAGAGCTAAACCAAGGTGTCATTCAAAGTTTGATGCACTTTGGAGTGGCCCATACATCATCAGTTTGTGCAAAGAGGCTAACTCTTTCAAGTTAACTCATCTTGATGGAGGCACGTTGCAAATCCCAATAAATGGGATCTATCTCAAACCCTTCCATTAAGTTTGTTGCATCATCTTATAAATATTAGAGTAGTTTTAATTCCTCTAACCGCATGCGCACACATTGTTGTTTTGTATATAATTCTTTTTCTCGCATGCTTCCTGTACATGCTCTTCTTTTGATTCTAGGATTTTGATATTTTTCAGCAGTTGTAGGATTCAAGATAGAGTCAAGAAATGGTCTTTCAAGTGATTTTAGGGGTAGTTCATCAAATCCGTAGATCATAATTTCATGATTACATAGTAGAATCCATGCCCAATGGATGCTTCAGTTACTAATTTCATTCATCTAGTAGGAAGATGACTCTGAAAGTTTCCAAAACTATTATCCAAATAACTCTCCCAGTTATTTAGGTAACTTACATACACCTTCTGGCTCAAGTTTCCATTGCAAGGTTGCGCACACTCAAGTTCACTTGGCACATTCCCTTGGTTGCATTTCCTCATGCACCTCCCTTCTTTTCCTCTTTGTTCGATCCTCCCTATGCACATCTTCTACACATTCATCTTATTCCTAGAATCTATTTCATTCTCGCGCGCATGTCTTCCACTTGCTTCAATCAACTAAGTTCATGGCCCTCTTGCGCATCCCTTATAATAGTTGTGCCTTGACCAAACATTCTATACTCAAAATTTTTCCTTATTTCCTTGTACACATTTCATTCTACACCTTCCTTATGTCTCCTTCCCCTTCCTCATTCTTCCACGTGTAATATCTTTGCACCCTCCTTTGCACCTTTCTGTGTCATGTCATTCTTTGACACATTTGAGTATGCCACATGTGACTAGTCAAAGTGTGCTAACATGGCACCAAATCCTAATAACCAGCCAATGAATGACACATGGCAAAAATGAAAAATCAAATGAATGGTTGGATGATTTCTTTAGTCAATCCATGCGCGCCATGTGTGTTGTGTTCTCGATGGCTCTGCCATCTTCTCGACAACCATATCTTTTGCTAAAGAGCTCCGATAGGCACATTCCTAGTATCAATCAATAATTGTTGACATGGGCTATAGTGCTAAACATTCAAATTCAAATTATTGGTGGATCTGGTAGGTGAGAAATGGGAAAATGTCTTTTTAGGAATTAATGAGCAGATCTGATTGCTTCAACCACCTGATTTAATATGATCCACCCTCCTTCCTTCTCTAACATGCCAAAAAACTTGGGGAAACATATTTGACAGATTTACAGGTGGATTTACAGGCATTAAATGCTTCTTGTTTATGGTTGTATTTCAAATTCAAGTTTTCCCTCCTTATTCTCTTCTTCTTCAATGGATTCATCTATAAATGTAAGATTTGGGCTCATTATTAACATTGGACATTTTGGATCCTTATGCATTTTTCTAAGGAATTCATATTTTCTGTACTCTGAGTTGCAAACCTCTAGATCTGGCTCTTGCATGTGGATATCGGCCTCTTTCACCATTGTAATAGCTCTAGTGCATTTGTGGAAGTAATAGAAGCATCGTTTTGTGACTATTCTTTTTCCTAACGTGTTTGCATTCCTTCTTCTTACCTTTTATTTTACATTGCATGCTCATTGTGTCATTCTATGTCCCTTACAGCTCCTTATTTAGTTGTGTTCCATGAAACTGATCTGGTAAATACATTTTAAGTTGTGTTACACATGCCTAGCCTTCTTTCACGCATTTCCCTTCATTTTCTCTCAGAATAGATAGTTTTCATCCCTCTTTTCTAATGTTATCACCTTTTAGTGTAATTTTCATTTTGTGTTATCCTTCTATCCTGGTCCCTTGGAATTTGTGGTTCAGTTTTCCTTTTAGCACTAGGAGTAGCGGTAGTGGTAGAATCGGATAGAGGAACCAACCTTCTTTAAAGATTTGTCCCAAGCGTATAAGGTCCCACAGCTTGGGGATGGTTCCATCATTGTTACAAATGACTCATTTCTTCCGGATATGAGATACGGGTGTAAGTTTGATGACCAATAGGTTCCATTCTTATTCACTTGAAGAATTTTATTCTTGTAATAATATGATTATTTTCTTCTTTTTGGGTACATCTTCATTCCTTGTGGAACTTCTGTAGTAACTATTGTTGTATATCTAGGTTCTTCAATTTTTATGCCTTTTCTGCTACCTTCCTCCACGGATAACTCTATTTTACTTCTTCCTTCTTATCCTCTTCTATTGGCCTACTTCCTGAGCTAGATTCTCTCATGGCCTTATCTTTTTATTTTGTTTCCTCATCCCATAGAATTCTAGTAAGATGCTATACATGTTTCTAAGAATCCTTCCCCAAAGCTTCGATTTAATTCCTCCACTCCTATAAAACTATGCAACTTTAGGACAACTTAATGCATCATGGGATCTTTCATGACAAAATCCACAAGGATCGGGTTATGTGCGCTTTTGCATAGGTTTCCATCTTTACCACACTTATAGAAATTTATTTGTCTTTTATCTTGGTATCCACCTCCTTAATTATCCCTATAGCCTTCGTGATAACCTCCATCATTATAACCTTGGTAACCTCTTCCTCCTTGATAATTGTCATAGCCACCTCTATATCCTCCCTAAATCCACCTCTCGTATCCCTCGCAATATCCTCCTTCATTATACCCTTGGTAATTTGGATTGTAATTGTTTCCCTGATAGCCACCTTTGAACTGTGGTTGTCCTCCTTACTAGTTTGAGTACCCTGGTGTAGTTATTGTTGGTTGTGAGGGTAGTGGGTTTTATGTAATAATTTGTTGTGGTATAGGGAAGGATTAGGTGTTTTATTTTTTCTCGTGGCCATAGCTCTTCTAGTATAATCTTTTAAATCCTCTAGTGCCTCTACCTAGGGGAAAGTATGATGGTAGTGATTATATGAAAAGAAAGCAAAGTAATACATCAATTTATTATATGGAGGTGCCACTTATAGTAAGGGATGGGTATATTTTGTGTTTTGGTCCCATATTCTACAAATGCCACACCATGTTCTTTCTGATGTTGGGATGTTAGAAGATTCTCTTTATGAGGAATGTTGTATAACCGTGATCGGTATTTTTACACTCTCCAAGTGAGAAAATTCTATTATACTATTCCCTTTAACACAACATATTGTGCAAAAAAATTTGGGTTTTAAGTGACTCCTTGGTGGTGAAATGTTCGTAAGCCCTTCATTCTTTTGGTTTTCTTGTTGACGTTTTCGTTTCTCTAGTTCCATTTGTACCCTTTCTAGTTCTGTTTTTTAGGTATGTTTCTCCTTCTCTCCACCATGGCTGGGATTCTAGTATGATAGCCATTTAAATTTCCTCTACTAGTTGTTTGAATTGTTGTCCATCTAATGTCCCTCTCGATATAGGGAAGAAGTCCTAAAGTGAACCATTCGATCCTTTATTTATCTGTGAGAGGATCCTCTAACTTCTTGGTAGTAGTTTTGAATCAATGGCTAAATTCTTTAATTGTTTCCTTCTCTCCCTACACAAGGTCTCTCATCTTTCTCACCCCTTCGATGGTGCTTACCAGAAATGGAAGTCTATCCTGAACTCCTTTTCAATAACATCCCAATCCTTAGTTCCTTGGGCATTTTTTTTCATGTACCATCTCAATGCATATTTACTCAGAGTGCTAATGAATTCATTTAACTTGACTACATTATCCATGATATTTATGTTCTTCCACTGGGTCTCTAACAAAAACAAATGTTCCACAACATCACTTGAGTCTAAATCAAAAAGTGGCAATTTGACCTTTTTTGCCATCCTTCCTACTGGTTAAGGGTGTCTTTGAGGTTGATTAACTATCTGTTGTTTTTCTGGTTTTACCTTCCTTAATTAGTTCTGGGACTTTGCTAAGTTATTATTTCATCCTTTGTCTCTAGATAAATCGATATCAAAATATAATTCTCCTAATAATTCTCTCACAATTTCTTATCTCTTTTGACTCTCTTCTTGTAATTTGTGATATATTTCTTCCAAGCTTTCTCCCTTTTCTATCCTTCAAATAGGTGTTTCAAGTGGCACATGGAATGGTGACCATTTTGGGGGTCATCTCCTTTGGGCTCGTGTGGTGGTTGGGGTGCATCTTTAATTGGTGAATCTTCATAACTATTATTTTCTACACATATCTTCCTTCCTTTATTATTTCTAAATCTAAGATTATCCTCTAACCCTTCATCACTTCTTATTTTCATATTTTTTTCTCATCTTAATTTTCTTTTTCTCTTGCTTCTCTATTTCTTCATCTTTCTTCTCTAACTCTTCTTTCTCATCAACTTTTCCTTATTCCTTCTTCTCTATTATACTTATCTTTTCTCTAAATTCTTCAACTAACTCTTCTATCTCATTAACTCTTTCTTCTTCCTCTCCCTTTTATTTGATTAGTAAAGGACCTTCTATCATTCCTTCTTCCCAATTATCTTCTCCTACTAATTTCTTGAATGTTGGTTCCAAACTTCCTACTAACTGTTGTAACTCGGTCATCAAAATAGTTGTTCTAGATATTGATTGTTGAATATGATTATCTATAGATATTCTTCTTATTGGATTATGTGGGGTAACTAAATCAAGTTGGTCTCCACCTGGAATGGGTATTATAGCTAGAATTTGTACATCTTCCTCCCTTTCGGGTAGCCATTTGTTGGCCTCCACTTGAAGTGGGTGTTTCTTTCTTTCCTATCTTCTAAGGTTTATTCAACTTATCCTTCCTCTCCTTCATCTTCTTTTCTCTTTCCTCTCTTTCCAATATTTATTTTTCTACCTTATTTTCTAATTCCTTCTTCTTTGTGGCTAACCTTGCTCTCTCTTCCATCCTCCTCATTTTAGTTATATTTCTTAAATTCCTAACTCTCCTTAATTCTCTTAATATTATCTTTTCCAACTATCTAATTTTTCTACCTTTTTATTTTCCTCATGTCATCCTATTTCTACCACCCTAACCAACACCCCATTATTTCAGATCAATTATGTCTTTTGATCTCCCCTTTCACGTACACCATCTCGCATGGAGCTTGTCCGCTAAAGGAACTTTTTGTGCTTTTGATTAAGCCCTTCTCTACCATAAAAATCTTAATTAAAAATGGAACTAATTTAAGAAATATCCTCTTGCTCCACTTATTACTTCACCTTTATTGTGATAAAAACTTGTCCAATCTTGTATGGCCCAAGTAATTATGTATGAATCTAGAGTAGTCTCGTACCAATAGTCAATAAATCTTGTCCACGGTTCTTCGATGGTTTAATACAGATTAGTTTTGTTTCATTCCACTCAAAAGGTCATCTCAGATGTAATATTGACCACTCTATTCTCTTAACATGTGCTAGTAAGCAAGGCCACAGAAGGTGAGGGAAATGTGAAAATAATTACTCTCTATACTCTCCAAGAACTTCTCATTTTTTTTCTTTGTAAGAAGTTTTCAATATTTTGGCTTCTCCTTTCACAAAATTTTGAATTTTCACTTCCCACCAATCTTTAATTTCTATCAATATAGGTTTCCAATATTTAGGTGGTGATATTTTTCTTTACATTTGCTTAATAAAAGGATACCTAAGCTTAGACACCAAATGTTGACCTAAAACCCCAACAACAGTGTGGTGTTGAGGATGTTCAAACTTAAGTTAAGGATGTACACGAGAAAAGTAAATGAGTCTAAACTATTAACAAAGATATAAAATACATAATAGATTCCATCCTGAACTTCAATCTTTATTTATTTCTCAGAAATTGTTGCATTAGTCTCAATTCCATTCATATTCTACTCATTGTATCTCATACAACTCTTTCCTTACAAGATTCTCTCAATATGGTACTCACATATTCATTTCTTATGACGCGTTCATATACAAAAGGTTAATTCAATAAATATACAAAATAAATGACATCCAAAAGTCACTTATTTTGATTCATGCCTCTATTGGCCTCTGTCTTTTTACTGCTTGATTTGTATTCAATTTGTGGCTTTGTGTCACCTTCTGCGCTTCTTACGATTGTAACGTGGATGTTTCCAATTTCTCATGGTTTTCTTCGTATCCTATGACTTTATCTAGTTTACCCCAAATTTTTCCTTCTATATGCGACTTCCTCCTTTATCCTTGACTTTAGCCTTTCTGTGTAGTTCTATTCCTTGACTCATGGCTACTTCAAGTCTTTGGTGGCTTTACTTTTATCTTCATGGCTATCTAAAAATGCAATGAAAAACCCTATCAACATTCCTCATTACACTGATATATTTTTAGGAGCTATGAACATTAAGAATTCAAAACCTCCACCTTGAAATTTACATATAAAATCCAACATCTGAGATGTTGTCTTTGAAACCGGAGAGTAAAGGGAAAATATTGTTCTCCTTAGTATTATTATACTCTTTATGAAATAAAAATCTTCAAATCCCTTAATATGTAGGAGAGTCACCTAAAATGTTACAAAATAGCATTAGATATTATATTTCTAATAAGTTGGATTCACCTAATATGTTTGGATGAAAGTAATTTTTGTATCATGGCATGCTAATTAGGCTATTATTGTGATAATTTTTGTGCCCTTATAAGTTTAACCCATAACTTTATCCTTGAAACAAATTTTACCATGAGGCTATCACATAGGAAAGGATGGATGAGGCCATCATGGAAAATGACAAATATCAACAACTTGATAGGAACTAAGTTGTTCATTAATCTAATTAACATCTTAAAATATAAAATTATCCACTCCTAATCCATCCAAGTATGAATAACCTAATCCTATTCCTATTTTGACCAAAAATATAGATATTAACATTTTTGACAACTCATATCCCTCTAATAGTGTATCTAATGAGAGAATGGTTCATATGGATGATACCAAACATTTTATCACATGTATTAAACCTTCTTATCCTTCCTCTATTCGTAATAAATTGTAAAAAATCATCTATTCTTGTTCTCAAAGACAAACATCTCAAGAACACATTTCATTCCTAATCCCAATGTTTAGGTTAACACCATCATCACATGCATAAAAATTATTACATGACTAATCCTTTTGTGATGCAATCACATCTCCCAAATGTCACTGCCCCTATCAACCTTCATGGTCAACCATGTCTATTTCTAGTTATGACATTTTGTAGAGCATCAACCCCGTGAGGATATTTCTACACTATCTCGATTATGTAAAAATTACGAAAAATGCAAAATGTAGAGTTTTCTATTCATTCTCATTATTTAAAACCTAGTCATACTGACCTTGCTTAGTTTTATACTATTACACATTCTATCCTTGACGATTAGTACCCTCTTAAATAACTCTCTCACCTTCCAAGTTATATCACATTCTTAGAACTCATTCATACCTTACATAGACATTGTGATCTTATTATGTTAAAAATATTCACTATGAACATCCTTTTCCACCCACTTTGGGGTAGTACCCTACCCTACATGGATCGAAGAGAGAATCATGTATTTATGTGAAGATTTATCCATTTCTATTGATTTTTTTGCTAATCACTCCTCATACAATTGTTTTCTTTTTATTTCCATTATTCTTATGATATTTTCTTTCATGGAGACTATATGATGGGTAAAAGAGAGGTTCCCAACTAGGTTCTCAAATATAGAAATCAAATCTAAGGCTGGTCACACTGTACAAATACAAAAGTTCTTAGGAGCGAAGTTTCATAATTATAGAAGATAGTGACCCTAACCTTAGGAAATCTATAGGTTTCCAATTCCTACAACTAAGATAAAGATAGGTATAATAAAATGATTTAGAAATAAGAGTAACAAAGTGGTGGATAAGCTAAGGGGAATAATACAATAATGTATTGCAATATACTAAAGAAAACATACATTTAATCCATTTTATAGAAATGAATGACTAATATACAACATACACAAACAAAATAAGATACAAAAGAGGGTTAGAAATATTTACAGGTAGTGTGTGTGTGTGACCGTTGATGCATAAGCCTCAATATAGACAACAACACGAGAGAATTTTTATGGGTTGAGATGGGAAATCTCAAGAACAAGATCTCATGTACTTACTCACTATGGTGAACCAAATGTAAAATAGGTAAGCTTGAAAACTCCAAGTCAACAAATAAGTGAAAAATATTGCAAGAAAGATCAATTATATGTGTGAGAAAATGATTGTAAAATTGGTTATATTGATGGTATTTTTGTCAAATATATATAACCAATGCCATTGCCTTTGGATGATGGTGTGTGTTATGGAAAAAAATAAACACAATCACCTGGGAAATGAAACTGGCCTTGGGGGAAACATTATGTAGAGACATGTATTTAACTTCAAACTCACAAAAACGTTTTCCTTCGAAGTCAATAATTCACTATGTAATCACCCTCAATATCAATTATTTATTACTTTTGCTCCAGAGGGAAATTCTTGTTCAAAACCACTAAAATGAATAGAATATTGTATCAAGTCTAAAATTCACTTTGAACATGCTTATACCATTCAAACACACCATCTCAAGTAATCAAATTAGTTTCACATCATCATTTTCACCATTTTCCTTTTAGACCACCATATGCTCTAGTAGCCCTAAAAATGCTATTTTTATATCAAAATTGACTAATCACACACCTTCATGCCTGACCAAGGTAAGATTTTTCAATACCCATTTTCCCCATTAAGATGTATGAGAAGTTTGAAGTCCTAACTCCTTACCCATTCATTTTTATTCCCTTTTTAGTCTTCTGGCTAGTCTTGGAAATTAGGCCTCCTCTAGGAAAAATCTCAAAACTAGGAACGATGCAATAATATTCCCAATAATATATTTACATTTTTGGATACTCATTTTGGATTTATTTCTTTTTCCATTTATTTTCTCTCAATTATCTAATCTCTTCACCCAACTCTAAATATTCACTTTAGTTTGTTTACTAGAATTAACTAGGGTTTCAAGAGCTAAACCTAGGGTTTTGTGAGTTAGCACAACTTTAACCTCTAAGATACCTTCCAACACTTATTTCAAAATTTCTCAAGGTCATTTCAAATGTTCACACGACTCCTTCATAAAATTTTCCATCTTTACCAATTTCACTCCATCTTCAACCTTGTCTTACCTTTAATCCTTCTTAGTATTAAATGCTCTGGTTTTAACTTCTTCACCTTATACATATGAATTTTATAGATTATTATCAACATTTATTCCCTATCTTCCATCTCATTATCCTCATTTTGTTTCCAATTTCATCCTAACTTCATCTTCCTTCAAAAGCTACTATATGAGCTTCTTGGTTTCCTAGCTTTCTCCAAAGCACCAACAACTATCACAACACTATTTCCTACTACCTCTAGCTTCCTTAAAGTTTATAAACCACTTACTCAGTCAATAATACCTATAATCCTACTTAAAATTTGTTTATTATTCATTAATTAGACACTTTCCATCCCCTTCTCTATCTTCTTACTCATTATTCTTCCTCACCTGTCCTTCTAAGACTATACTACAAGTATTAACTATCCTTTTCTTGTTTTGCATGGTCAAAACACTTTTGATACCAATAATTATTCTATAATACTCCTTTATAGCTTGTATTATAGTTCATCATTCCTTTAGAATCACTTTCCCTGGTTTTTCTTTTGTTTCACTAGTCTTTCTAACTATTTAGGCCTAGAGCTCTATTTTAGACTTCTTCATTGTTTGACTTTGTTTCTCTCAAAAATATCATCATCATTATATGCCTTAAATATCCATTTTCAAATATAATAAAAATTTTATATATGATATCAATACTTTCATTTACTTTCTCATAGTTATAACATAGTTAAGTAGTGAACCTTACTAGTATGTTTCCAAACCGTACATGCATGTTTTTCAACCCCGAACTTCAATACTTCTCATGCATTTTTCTTTGTTTGTGGTATTCATAAGCCTTATATACTTAATAAAGGACTCATATGCATTCCTAATTACCATTAAAAATATATTTAGATATTTTATCTCCTTTTTCTTGGTTTAAACCATTGATTTCTCCTCAAGATTTGATTGTCCCAGTTTGAAGGGGGGTGTGTTAATCCTTTATTTTCCTTATAGGTTATGAACTCACATAATTTAAGATCTCATTAAATTTTTACCAACTTCATTTTATCCTCTGCCACCTCATATTATTTCTTAACGATAAGATAAGATGGTTTAAATAAGAAAATTTCTCTCTAACCATGCCTAGGGCATACACAAATCAAACTAGAGCCTTCACTATTTTACATAATTTTTAACACCTCTTATTTCTTGCTCTTAAGACTCTCAGTATCCATGAAAAATCAGAAATTACTTTCACTATTACAACACCAGTGATGTTCAATATGGAAATATTATTTCCATCAATGATCAATTGTATATAACCCCTCAACAACGTGACTAGCCTATGCATACTTGTGATAAAATGTATTTAATGATTTTAAACTTACTAGAACTCTTTTTCAAGAAATCAAAACTTTATAGGAATATCAATTACACCTCTCCCATTATTTGTCACTAAGAATTATTTGGTTTTCCACCCATGTAGGTTTGTCAAGTAACCTTTACACTCTCAACTCAAATCCTAGTCTTGTCTCGCATCGAGGTTCACATTTTGTACTTAATAACCCTTTTCCTTCAATTCAAGATTTGTCATAAATTTTAAGCCTTCAAAATATCTTAGTTTAAATATTTTTACCTTATTCAAGTGCTAAAAAATTTCTCAAGCTATAAACATGATTATAAACTTCTCATTAATTGTCTTGCAGACTATTAAAATTTTATGCTAATTGTCTTCCTTGAAGAATCTTCACAAGATAACATCATTGTTATCCCTGAACTTGATTATACATTCAATTCATAATTAATTTCATCTAATACATAAATAATCTGACACAAATCCATAATAAATCACATTCAATAACTAAGAAAAATCCAAACAACATAAATATTCAATAATGATTTTGCAAGAAAATTGATTTATTCATCTTCAACCTAATCACAGACTTCTTGAGCCATCGTTGGCCCTTCCTTTCATGCTTTATCTCTCAAAACTTCATCCTACCATCCATAACTAACTTCTATATTCAAGTTTCACCTTTTTATGTCTCACCCATGGTGTTTTCCCTAACCTCTTATTTTAATCCTTACGCTTAAGGGCTTGGTTATCTCATAATCTCTCTTAAAAATATTGATTGCACTTAACTTAGTTATTTTTAAGGTCTTGAATGACCTCTTATAAATTATAATTACCTCATCCTCAACATTACAACTCTCAAGTCAACCTTTCAAATTAAAATTTTGAATTTTCTCCTTTTGAAGGGAAACTCATAATAGCTTATCTAACACACTAGAAGGGTTTTCCAAAATAATGGAGGAGTTATATGACAAATAACAAGACCTCTATGACCTAACAAACCCATTACCAACTAAAAATTCTAAACTTGATGACTTTATAGTGATTCTCTTACATCTTACTCCCATAGTAGGAAAAGTTTAAACCCTCAAGGAGGTTTTTATTTTCTTTATCTTATTCCAATATTTCTCTTTCTTGATATATTCTTTATCTCTTCTTTTCTTTTATTCATCTTCATCTCTCTCACTATTTTCTATGCTTGACATGTCTCTTGTTTCTTTAAAATTTCTCTTCATGCCTCCTTTTTTCTTCAAATAGTCCTCATTGTTTTCATTCTCTTTTTCTTATAGACTTAGCTATATATTTCTTCCTTTTTCTTATCTTTTTCCATACTCTTTGATTAGTATTTTATTGTTTCCTACACAAACACAACTAGGAGCAATATTGGATACAAAAGGGTGAGAAAAAATTGTTTCATTTTGGTCTTCTTTCATTCTTTCTTTGAGTTCTTCATAACATTTCTGATCATCCTCTCTTATTCCGACTATTATCAACTGATTTTCTTCATATTTTCCCTCTTGTGTTTTCTCTTGAACTTGTAGTTCACCTTCATCCTCTTTAGAGTTCTTATTGTTCAATTTTTCCAATGAATTTTCTTGCATTTCCATTCCATTCACTTTCTTGCTATTTCATTCCTTTAACTAATTTGAACCTATACCTATCATGAATAGCTCCTCAATCCTTTTTATTTCCTCATACAACAAGATTTCACTCTCCTCTTCACTTGCTTCATCATATTTAGGACTCATTTGGTCTTTTTATTCTTTGAAATCACATGCTAGTTCACTAAACTCATCTTTCACTTTCTTTGCCTTCACTTTATCTTCATATTTCCTCATTTTTCTATCTTCTTCTTCTTGGTTTTCATTCACATGTTCTTCATCATGCATGTTAGTGTTCAAAATCAACTCATTCTCACCTTCAAATAACTCATCATTTTCTTTCTTAACCAAAAAATTCATATCATCACATTTACTGTGTTCTTCACTTGTTTGCTTCACTTTCTAAGCCCTTATTAGGCTGAAATGTTATCCTATTCTCTCTTTGACTCTCCACACTTTTTTTCTTGTCTCTTTAGGCTGATATATACATGTAGTTTCAATCTTCCTTCTTGTCTCATAGGCTGGTTTGTGCTTAAAAACTTTTCTCTCATTCTTCATTTCTTGATCTTCATCATTGCATGCTTGTTCCACACTGAAATCTGATCTTGAATTTTCATTTTCCTCTTGTTTTCCACTGCATACCACAACCTCATTATCTTATTTCTTGAATTTTATCCCTTGTTCACAAACAACTGACTTTTTAAGCCATTTAGGCATGATATATCCATGTTGAAATTCATATTTTGAAGAACTAACCTCTTCTTTCATTGTGCTATCTTGCATATCAAAGAGTTCACTAACATATGCATGAAGGAGATCATAATTCTCATCTTCCCATACCTAATTATAAGCCATCTCTGTGACCATATCCTTCTCTTTTTCCTTTTTGGCATCCATCTTTTTGTTTTTATCTTTTTCTTGTCTTCTCTCTCTTGAATGCTTTCCAAAGCATCATAAAACTTTGTGTTCTCCTCTTCTTATTAATTATAATGCTGGAGGATCTCATTATTTCCCTCATAACCTTATACAACCTGATCTTTTCTTCCATCATATGCATTTGACTCAAAAGAGTCTTTTCTTGACCTTTCACTTACACTTTTCATTGTCTTCTTCTTGATTGTATTCACAAAGTCTTTCAAACATGTATACACACATGCAAACACAACATTAGAATATAAAATTAGAGACCACATTGTCTCTATGAGTGTCTCTCTCTTGGACACTTTCCTCCTTATCCACCCTTCTTCACTAAGTGCTTCATTTTGCACCTTTCTTCTCCTCCATTCTTCTTCATCTTTCACTATGTTCTCCACAATGAGAACTCTCTTCTCTTCCTCTTTCTCATGTTTCTCACATGGAAACTATCTTGTTTTCAATCCTCTGTAGGCTCTCACTTCTTTTCTTCCTCCACTTCTTCTAGCATGCTTCACAAGTGACTTGATTGGCCACTTCACTCTCCTTTTCAAACTCCATCCACCTAGCTGACTTCTTGCTTGACTTCTTATTTAATTGCTTACTTGTAACCACATCCTTTCTAAGGCTTCCAATATCTAAAAATCACTCCTAAAATCTGATATTTCCTTCTCCATTTCTGAATCTTTCTTAACACTTCTTGTCTTCATGGATTTTGGCCTCCCTTTGTAGCTAACCTCAAAACCAAAAATGTATTCTTTGCACAAAACTTGTCAAATCCTTATTTTCTTTGTCATTCCCACTCTGATACCAAATGATGTGGATCCATACATTGAAATTCAAACTAACCACATTTTTTTGCTTTATAAGTCAATAATTCACTATAGAATCACCCAAAAGCAACAATTTATTACATGTGCTCTAGTAGGGAATTCTTCTTCAAAACAACTAAAATTCATAGAACAAAGTGTCAAGGCTCAATTTTTATTTTAACGTGATTATATCATTTAGACACACCATCTCAAGCAATCAAATTAGTTTCACATTATAATTTTTCACCGTTTCCTTTTAGACCTTCATATGCTCTTATAGCCTTGAAAATGATATTTTCTCTAAAAATTCTCTAATCACACACCTTCATACCTGGATGGAAATATTTTTCAATACCCATTTGCCCCATTAATTTTTTTGAGAAGTTTCAAGTCCTAACTCCTTACCCATTCATTTTTATTCCCTTTTTGGTTTTTTTGGCTAGTATTCACAATTAGCCCTCATATAAGACAAATCTCAAAACTAAGAACTATGCAATAATATTCTCAAGAAGATGTTTACAATTTTGATACCAATTTTTATTTCTTTATTTTCCCATTTATTTTCTCTCAATTCCCTAATCTCTTCACCCAACTCAAAATCTTCACTTTTAGCTAGTTTACGTGGCTTAACTAGGGTTTCAAGAGCTAATCATAGGGTTTTGTGAGTTGGAAAAATTTAACCTCTGAGATATCTTCCAAAAATTATTTCAAACTTGATAAAGGTAATTTTAAAGGTTCATGATTCCTCCATCATCCATTTTTCTAGCTTTACCAATTTTTCTCCTTCTTCAACCTTATCATGCCCTTAATCCTTCTTAGTCTTCAATGCTCTAATTTTAGCTTCTTCAGCTTAGATCTCTATTTTTTTATATTTTTCTCAAAATTTATTCCCTATCTTGCATCACCTTATCCTCAATTTCTTTCCAATTTCATCCTAACTTCATTTTCCTTCACAATCCACTATATGAGCTCTTTGGTTTCATAGCTTTCTCCAAGGCACCTACAACTATCACAACACTATTTCCTACTACATCTAGCTTCCTTAAAGTTTATACACCACTTCCTTGGTAAATAAGACCTATAAACCTACTTAAAACATGCTTATTATTCCTTAGTTAGACACTTTCCATTCCCTCTCTATCTTCTTAATCACTATTCTTCCCCATTGTCCTTCTAAGATTGTACTACGAGTATTAACTGTCATTTTCTTGTTTTGTATGATAAAACCACTTGTGATCTTAATAATTCTTCTCTTATTATCATTTATAGCTTGCCTTATAGTTCATCTTTCCTTTAGACTCACTTTCCTTTTTTTTTTTTTGTTTCACTAGTCTTTCTAACTATTTAGGCCTAGATCTATGTTCTATACTTCTTCACTATTTGAATTTGTTTCTCTCACACATATCATCATCATTATATGCCTTAAATATCCATTTTCAAATATTATAAACATATTATAGATTGTATCAATATTTTCATTCATATTCACAACATACTTAAGTAGTGAAACTTACTAGTATGTTTCCAAATTGTACATGCATGATTTTTAACCCTACAACTTCAAGCTTTCTCATGAATTTTTATTTGTTCATGGTATTCATAATAATTTTATACTTAAGAAAATAATACTAGGTTTTCCTAATTACCATTTAACACATATAGTTATATATTTTATCTACTCTGTCTTGGTTTAAATAATTGATTCCTCATCAAGATTTGACTATCCTAGATTTGAAGAGGGGAACTATGTTAATCCTTTCTCTTATTTGTAGGTTATGAACTCACTAAATTTGAGATCTAATTAACACTATATAAACTTCATTTCATTCTCCATCACATCACAATATTCCTTAAGGACAAGATTAGATTGTTTAGATAATAAAATTGCTCTCTAACCTTACGTGGGGCATACACAATCAAACCATAGCCTTCACTATTTTACACAAGTTTTAACACCTCTTATTTCTTGCCTGTAAGACTCTCAAGATATCCTGCAACATCACTCTCACTATTATAATGAAAATGAGCTTCAATATGGAAATATAATTTTCATCAATGATCAAATGTATACAACCCTCAACAACGTGACTAGCCTAGGCATGCTTGTGATAAACTCTATTTAATGCTTTAAAACTTACTAGAACTCTTTTCAAAAAAGCCAAACTTTATAGGAATCCCCATTACACCTCTCCCATGCTCTGTCATTAAGAATTATTTGGTTTTCCATGTATGTAGGTTTGTCATGTAACCTTTACACTCTCGACTTAAACCCTAGCCATGTTTTAGATCGAGGGTTCACATTTTGCACTTAATAACCTTTTTTTTCCTTCACTTACATCGTTTTCATAACTCTTAAACCTTAAAATATATTATTTTAAATATTTTTACCTTATCTAAGTGCTAACAAAAATCTTATTCTTTAAACATGGTTATAAACTTCTCATTAATTATCTTGAAGACTGTTAAAATTATGTGTTAATAGTGTTTGTTGAAGAATCTTCACAAGAGAACATCATTTTTAGCCATGAACTCATTTATACATTCAATCCATCATTAATTTTATATAATAAATTAAGAATATAACAAAATTCCACGAGAAATCACATTAAATAACTAAGAATAATCAAAACAACATACATATTCAATAATGATTATGTAAGAAATCTAATTTATTCATCTTCAACCCAATCGCAGACTTCTTGAGCCAAATATGGCCATTCCTCACATGCTCTCTCTCTCAAAACTTCCTTCTACCTATTGAATTTTAAGAAACCTAACCCATTTACATAACTATTCCTTATGAAATCCATGTTTCTTAAAAAATTTATGTAAGCCCCTTTTTGCATTTTTGTGCATTTCAAAGTTTAAGTTCCATTTTTTACTTTTGTGTATTTTGGAGTTTAAGTTCCATTTTGCATGTCACAACTTCATGTAGAAACTGCACGTCAAAACTTAGAATCAGAAAGAAAATCCCAACTTCAGAAATGCAAAGCGAGTTCCGACTTCCGAAATGGAAAGTAGGTCACATATTCTAAAATGAAAAGCATGTCCCAACTTCTGAAATGCAAAGTAGGTCCCAACTTCTTATTTTAGAACTTAGCAGCTATAAAGTAGGTCCCAACTTCTGAAATTAAAATCAAGTACCAACTTCTAATTTCAAAACTTAGCAAATTTCAGAAGAAGGTTTGACTAGTCAATGTTGCACAACCACATGACTATTTTTGAGGAGGGATCTTTCATAGATATAAATGCATCCTATTTTTAGAATGTAATAGGTTAAGAGGAAGGATTGATATTGCTTTAAAAATTACCTATATTATATATAAAGATACATGATGTATTCAAAACTTTTAGATCTCATTGTGAAGGGCTCTATAATTTTGAGGAGTCTTTGAACAAGCTTTAAGCCTTTGTTATATTTAGAACAATATTTTTCTTTGAATATTTGATGTATTGTGCACTTTGATAATTCATTTAATACTTGTGAATGATTTAATTCCTTGTATGTGTGGATTATATTTCCTTTATATCAATTATATTTTTCAATTAATCTGTAACTTGTGGTGTGTAATTTTTACTATTTTAGTTTTGGAAATTATTGAATCCCTTCTGTTACTAAGGTTTTGTACTCATTTAGTATAGTGATTGAGAAATATTATTAGGAGATGTGCATGTGATATATTGTTCTGCAATATTACTCTATGTATATGAAGTAGATATTTTTGTTCCATAAAATTTTGGTGCATCACCGCTTTTATACAATTCATTGATTTTTTTATCCCTTTACCCCAAATAAACAAATAGATTAGCATTTATTTAAATTTTTGTAGTTTTACACCTTGATATTATATAATATGCACATGTTTTAGTAGGAAGTTGTCCTTCTCCAGAGGTTCATCACAAGGAGACAAGGTCCCACACCCTGGGGATGTTCCCATGTTGTACTGTATCACTTAATGATTCAACAGGTACACGATCCACGTGACAACATTTTTTGGCATGCCCGGTGGGTTAAGTTTGAGGATCCAAAGTCCTACACCTTGGGGATGTTCCCATGTTGCATTGGATCACTTAACGATTCAACGGGTGCGTGATCCACATGATAAAACTACCATCTATAGCTAACTTCTCTATTCGAGTTTCACCTTTTCTATGTCTCACCCACGGTGGTTTCCCTAACATATTCTTTTACTCCTCATAGTTAAGGGCTTGGTTATCTCATAATATCTCTTAAAAATATTGATTGCACTTAACTTTCTTATTTTAAGGTCTTGAATGACACATTACAACCTATAATGATCTCATCCTCAACTATACAACTCTCAAGTCAACCTTTCAAATTCAAATTTCAAATAGTCTCCTTTTGGAGGGAAACTCATAATAACTTATCTAACACATTGTGAAGGTTTTACAACATAATGAAGGAGTTATATGACAACTAACAAGACCTATAATTCCTAACAAACCCCATACCAACTCAAAATTACAAAATTGATGCCTTTATAGTGATGCTCTCGCTTTAAAACCCTAAAGGTCAAAATTTTCAAATCATAAGGAATGAAGGATAAGAAGTAAATGAATGTGATTGGAAAAGTTTCAGGGTGACAAAAAAGTAGATATAATATTATTATTGAGAATAAACAAGTAGATGCAATTGAAAAATTATAAATAATAGGTGAAATGTGTGAACAAAACGAGGAAACGAGAAAAATGTAGTGTGACTAAGGCTAAATAACAACATATCTCAATTTTTTTAGTCAATCCCACATGACCAATTTTGATCACACCCCAATCCCAGTAGGACCCTTAAGGAACATGCTAAGGAGGAGAATCCATCATAATCCCTTACACAAAATAAATGGTTAAAATGCATCAAAAATATGGTCTATACATTTTCCCCAACTATATCATCATGTGTCACAATTGTGAAACATGATATGGTCTTCATAAAAATATCTATGCAATATGAAATCAAAATAAAATACTAAAACTAAAGCTAAAATGAAGGTATTGTAAAGTAATAAGGAATTATACCAAATGAAATATACCTACCTCATATTGACATGTCATTATTACTTGGCTTGTTTATGGGAGGCCCAATAGCTTCTTGGAACCCTATATAAACATGAATGAAAACAAAAAATAGATGATAAATAGTAAGATAATACATAAATTACCTAGATACAAGGACGTGGGAGGGATGCAAATGAACATCTAGATGATGGAAAATGAGGATTTTCATATGAAGTTAGTAAAGGTATATGTAGAATATCAAAATGAGTAGTTTTTGTAGCATAATGTTTTTAAGGTTTTAAGTTTAAAAGTTATGAAGGTTTGAAGGTTGAGAAGATCAAATGAAAATAGTTACAAGAATTTCCATAAATAGTAAAGGGATCAATTCATTTTTACTTGGCTAATTTGAGATTAAGATAAAATAACATCTAAGGTAATCCAAATCGAGTTATTTAAGTGACAATGGTAAGATTATGGGGTGGTATATGAGGTTTTTGAAATGATTTATGTTGTGGTGTAAATCACATGGTATATTTTTGAAATTAGGGGTGGGTAACTAAGAAAAAATAGAAAAAAAAATCAGGGAAAATTTAACTAGTGAAATTAACCCCAAAGAGAGTTGAAATGTAGATAGATTCAAAGTCTAGGTGGGTGTGGGAGGAGTTTGAATTTTGATATCATTGGGTAAAGTGTTTGTAATTAATGTTAAAAATATCACAAGACTTTAAAATAGATAATAGGGAAAATTTTAATACCCCCTAAAACACCCCTAGTTATTACTTGGTGAATGCATGAAAATAATTTTAAAATCACGAGAAAATCGAAATGAAATGGGTTTTAAACGGTTAGAAAATTATTTGTTAATGTTTTCAATCGTAGTAATTGTCAATGATAGTATTTGTTTAGTAGCAATTGTCATCCGATAATATTTTTATCAACCGTGCTTAAGTCACATGAGGTAGCATATGAAATATTCTAAAAATCATTTTTAAGATAAATAGTTAAAATAACCATCTTGATGAGAAATATGTCCTCATAAAATATGAAAAAAATAAGAAAAATAAAAAAGTGGTTTTTACAATAAATGTTGATTTCAAGAATTTTTATATGGGAATTTTTTTTTTTTTTTTTTTTGATGTTAGTAATTAAAATAATTGTCTCGATGAAAAGTTTGTACTAAAAAAATATGGCACAAGAAATAAAAAATTTCCAGACTTTTTTTGTAGCATAATGGTGTTGATGTTATGAGTTGGTAGTATATAATGTGTTACCTTCCAATAGCATAGTATATGTTGTTAGCCAAGATCATAATATATGTTACTAATCGATAGCACAATATATCCTACCGACCAATAATATGGCATATATTGTGATACCGTATGATAAAATATACGATACCATATATTTTACTACCAACCAATAAGATATATTGTGTTACCATCTGGTAACATGGTATATATTGTCAAGTGGTAACATCTACTCTATTAGTGGCTAATAGCATATATTGTGCTACCGCAATGGAATGGTAGAATTTGCGACATTTTGTAACATATGAACTTCAACATAATACCATTTCAATAGTTAAAATTATAGAAGGGACCTTAGAGATTACAAGGAATTATTTTTAGTGTGTAGAGACACACTCGGTAGATAGATTACCATTATATTTTTGTGTCCATCTTATGTAGTAACCCTACCTCTCTTGTAGATTTGACCACAACATGTAAGAGAGAGGGGCCATGTGGTAGGAGTTCCAACTTTGTGACTAGACCGAGTTAGGTGTTCCCCTCATCTAGGGTGGTAGGCTGTAGAAATGTAGGGGAGTAGGATGTGTAGAGGGAACTTGGGTGATAGAGGTAGCTAATATACCCAAGATAAAAGTTATCATGGAGGATAAGAGAGTAGAAATGATTTGGGGATGACACCATGAGTGGAAATTGCAGAGGCTCGGAAGATGGTAGTTGTCAAATTCAATTTCCTAGATAGTGTCATATATGAGGGGGCAGGGAATGCATAGAACCGAGGAAATAATGATATATTTAATGATATTATTTCCCCATGATAGGTCGTAATAGTTAGTAAGATCTCACCAACATAGATATGAAGAGGTGGAGGCTATTTTTAGAGTTTAAGAAGATGGAGTTTTCATGGTTAATTATCTTAGTGAGGTAGATGACCCACAGAGCTAAATTATTGGATAGTGTAGATCATAATTTTTGGGATAGATGAAGATATTTTTAATAGGGTGTGTGTTTTTGTATTTTACAGAGAGAAATACAATTGAGATATACATGATGATTGAGGAATCACCCCATTATATCTAGGATAGTATCTTGGGCCTGACAAATATAAACATGATGTCGGATCCCATGTTAGTGATAGTTAGAGACTCGGTGAGTGCATTTATGATAGTGGGAGAGGTATATAATAACCTACAAATACATATATTATATAGAAGTTCTAATTCTAAGAGATATAACAACATTAGTGTAGGGAATTATCAGGGCACAAAAACTAGAAAAAGAGGAAGGATTGAGGCTATTAAATATATAGGGGAAGTAGTGCACTAAGCTACGAATGTATCCAATATTGCAGCATTGAAGGTTCATGTGGCTAGGGTGGACAGAGAGGATTCTAGTGCTTTTTTTAGAGCCACATCCTTTGCACAATCCCTACATGTGACTAGTTGGGAACAATCATCTTAAAAAATTGACCAACCTCTATGTAAGAGAGGGTACACTTGAGGGATGATTGATAGTAGTTTTGAGAAATGTATGCATTGATGATGTATAAAATGATTCATTATATATATATATATATATATGAGATACCATTGTTTTGGTGATATCCTATGTATTGATGTTGATGTATGATGTATGATGTAGGTTTGTATGCTTACTTTTATGATTCCATTTTATTCTATATGCAAAGATGTATGAAAATTTATGAATAAGGAAAATGAAATGATTAAAGGTTTAAAATTGATAGTGTAAGTATTTTATATAAGATATAATGGTATGGGGACCAAGTATAGGACCAGCCCAATCAATGATAGTTAAACCTAAACAACAGATGAGAGGAATTATCAATGTATATAAGATAGAATAAATGGCCATATAAACCCAAGCGGGAAGGATAAACCCAAGTAAGAGATAGATAATAACTACAAAAATATGTAAGAGTGGAATAAATCAAGGTCGCCAAATAAACCCAAATGGCAAGGATAAACCCAAATAGGAGATAGATTAGAATTATAGAAAATAGAATAATGTGTTTCAATGATAATTCATGAATGATTAGTATGCATAGTTGATAGGTTTAGCTACATCATGAAATATTTGTTGGTAAGTTTGAATTATGAGATATTCAATGTTATCTTGGATTATATTAATACCATGATGGACTTGATTGTGTATAAAAGAGGTATTTATCATTCCTATCAAAGATTTGTGCAAGGACACCATGACAAATATAATCAAGGGAGGAATGAGGAAATAAATGATGGAAAATAGATGATGGCATGGAAGGATTTGATAGAGGGGATCAATATTAACAATTACACACATGAGGAGAATTTTATGGGGATCGGTGTTTATAAGAGATAACCCTAAAGGTATCATTGGTATGTGAGTAAAAATTGTGATGAGACAAATAGAGTGGTACTATAAAGGAGGGTTATATGGCCTTATTATTTTGGTATCTCCTAAATTCTACTTTATGTTTCTTAATATTTTGTTGATAGGATCTACAATATAAAACATCTAGTCCACAAGACTCATGTCATGTGTAGTACGGTTCAGCCATAAGTTGGATATAATATATAATGGAAAGAATATTTGGTGGTGATGTTGTATGATTTGTAAACTCTCTACTTTGGAATTGTTCACAGAATCACAATTAAATGCTATTGTTCTACTTTCGATTAGAAAATGACAGAGATAGCTAGTGAATGAATTTTTTTTATGCTTAGAATCAACAATTACAGGAAAGGAAAGAATATAAACTCATGAACACCAACAAGTTTTATCCTGGAAACCTCCAGAGGAGGAAAACCAATCGGGAAGGGAAAATTCTCTTTCTTCCCACTTTTTATTGGCCAATTCAATTAAGAAGTACAAAATTTACAATAAGTATGAAAGATAAGTAGATAATATCTCACACTTCCTCCCAATTACTTGCTTGCTCTACCTCAACACTCCTTTCTTCTACAAACACAATTCCAACACTAAGAATTCCTTTCTCACTTGCTTTCATGCTTCGATGATCCAAAACTCTCCTTCTTACATGTATTTATAGCCTTTATCATGTCCTCCCATGCACTAGAGGATGGGAAAGGTCATGGAGGAGAAGAGACATGGAAAACCTTTCCAATTCTAGGACTATTCATTTCAAATTTTATTTTTCTTCCTGAGAGTGTTTGAACCACCACCCAAGTGTAAACCGGTGGTCATAGGATCGCCACCCCGGGTGGGTGGTGGTTACAAGACTGCCACCTGTGTCAGGTTGTGCATTGGTTCTGTTAACATAAAGATAGAACCTCTATTTCTTCATTTTCCGTTTTTGGTACTAGTTGATCTGATGAATAGAGTCAGTTTGGATCCCTATGGATCATACTTCCCCTTCTTAGGAAGATTTTGGTTCCACAAAAGCTTAGTGGGGGAGTAGATAAGGAAATAATTCCCTCACTTTCTCCTTCAAGTACCATCGAGCCTTCCTTGGTGTCTTCCCTTTCGGTCTAACTTAACAAGACTCCCGTAAACCTCTCCTAGTCTCTCCGACCTTCATCTATAACACTACATTCTCCTCCAATTCATCTTGTGATTCCAACATGTAATCCTCAATGGAAGGTAACAATTGTAATCCTTTATCTTCATGTAGCATGGATGGATCATATAGGTTCAATTTCTCATAGTTTACTACTAAGTACATCCCCATAAATGAAGGAAAATTAATTCGAAAGGCATTTTCTCCAAACTACTTCAACATGGTGAAGGGTCCATATCATTGTGGCTTGAGCTTCGTGCTATACCTTGTAGTCTCTCCTTTTTCCAAGAAATCCAAACTCTATCTCCAACATGAAGCTTATGTTCTCTCCTATGTTTATTGTTCCTAGCCTTGCACTTGGCTTGGGATTTCTCTAACAATTATTTGACTTTGAGATGAATTTATTAGATCCTCTCAATGAATTTGTTTTCTCTAGTCACCTTTGTGTCTCATATCTCCTCCTCATCCTTCTTCCCAACTGATATGTCCAAATGGATTCATAGGTAGATATCCAAAGAATGCTTAAAATGGTCACTTCATAATGGATGTGTGTACTGTCTGGTTATAGGAATGTTGAATGTAGGCTAAGGACTCATCCCAAGTCCTTGGCTATTTACTATTATACCCTCGATCAAACTGTACCAAATTCATGTTCACACCTCTGTCTGTCCATATGTCTATGGATAGAAATTCATGCTCCTCTATAACCTGGTATCCATCTTGTCCCAAAAATTATTCCAAAACTTCCCAGAACCTGGAATCCCTCTCGAAACAATAGACTTTGGAAAACCAAAATGCACCCATACATTAGCAAGAAAATATTTCTTGCATCATGTGCCTTTACTTTCTTTTTACATGCCATAAGAATACACATATTACTAAACCTATCAATAACAACATAGAGATAGTCATGGCCATGTTTAGATATAGGTATTTCTCCCGTAAAATCCATAGAAATGTCCTCCCATAGATGAGTAGGTACTTGGAAAAGAAATATACAAATCCTCCTTCCTAGTCTTAGGCTTATTGGTACAACAAAGTTTACATCCACGTATAAATTTTGATAATTCTTCTTGCATATTAGGCCAATACACATACCGTTGTAAGTGGGCTAGGGTACTACCAACATTAAAATGTCCTCGCTACTTTTGAGCTATGTGCTTCCCTCATCGTATAAGTATTTATTCTAGGAACACAAAGCTTCCCCATCGGTAAAGAATCCCATCCTTGAGATAACAATCTTGAATCCCCATCCTTTCAGCCCCTTAGGATTGCAACTATTGAAATGTCACCCCAAAGTCTCTATTCGTAATATGCCTCTCCGTAAGCTTCCTTCGTGAAGGAATCAATGCAAGAATAGTGTCCAAGTAGGATAAATTCTCCTATGTGGGAGGCCTAGACAACATGTCTTCAACAAATTTTGTACTACCTTTCTTGTATTTGATCATCGGATGGAATTGCTGAAGGAACCCCATCCATTTGTAGTGCCTTTCCCGCTACAATTTAGATTGTGCTTGCAAATCTTTGGAGAGGTTTTGGTGGTCACAGTGAACAATAGTTTCTTTACCTAACAATGCTGGTTTACCTCCCTAAAGAAACACTGTGCCCATAACGTAATCATTGGCATCTGTCTCTACTTCAAAGGGTTGCTGCAAATTAGGAAAAGCAAGTATTGTATCATGACTAATATTGTATTTCAATAACTCAAAGGATTTGTCTTGTTCATTACCCCATTCAAAACCATTACTCTTTGTGGCCACTATGTGTATAGGTGTTGTAATCATGGAGAATCCTGAAATGAACTTCCGCATATACTTTAATTCTCCCAAAAACTCCTAGTCTTTGTGGATCTTGTTAGTATTGGCCAAGTGGTGATGTATTCCACCTTCTTTGGTTCAACTCGTATATCTCCTCCTCCAACCACGTGCCCAAGATAGACAAGTGACGGTGTGGAATTTCACATTTCTTCATATTACAAAGCATTTGTTTCTCCCCGAGAACTTACAATACTTGCTACAAATGAGTTATATGTCCCTCATGTTGTCACCAAATCACTGCACCCTCTGAAGGGCCATAATGTTGCTAGGATGTTTGGTGTGATTGGGACATATGGGATCACCTCTCAAGATGTGGGACTTAGGCTCGAGGTGAACCTCCGGAGAAGGCCAACTTCCTCTTCCTGAACTAAGTATTGTACTACTCCTAGTGTAATAAAATGACCATCTAATCCTAGGCTAACATCTTCATGAGTTTTAAGAAAAGATATTTTACAAAAAATTAAACTATCCTAGGATAACTCGATAAAGATGTTGAGCTAAACTAGGATCAAAACCATGCAGATCTTTGTAGCTCCATGCGAAAATATCATGATATTCTTGACATGCAGCTTAAATGAAAGCTTTCTTTTCTTAAGCAAAGCATCCCTTACCAACTTTTAAAATTTTTTTCTTTCCACCTCGACCTCTTCAAAATCCTCTTCCTTGACCACCATATTAGTGCTCTTTCATTTGGCTTAATCATCTGAATTGAAGATAGATTCCAATGTAACCAGGCCTTTTGGTATCTTGTTCCCTTTCAGCTGTATAATTTGATCATCGTAGGAGTTTTGAAGTTTGTTTTGATGCTTGGCAACAAACTCGCTTCTTGTTGTAGGAAAAGAACAATTTTTTGATCACTATTTAACACCTATCAGCTACTTACATTATCTGGTAATGTGGGATGGACCACCATTTTGACTATCTTCTACTCTTCTTTCATGACGTCCATAGGTACATCATACTGGGAGCCAATAGTAGCCAGCCTGTCAGCATCTTGATTTTGCTTTCTAGGAATTGCATGAATTCCAAAAGCTTCAAAGTCTTCTATCAAGTCCCAAACCTGATTTTTATATGATCTCAGTAGATCATTTTTTGAGGCACTACGGGCTATTACTTGGTGGACAATCAATTCACTATCACCAAAGATGGTCAAGGTTTGGATTCCTCTTCTTTGGGCCAACTGAATTCCTTGTATAAGAGCCTCATATTGGGAAACATTATTAGTACATCTGGACTATAAACAAAAGGAAGAGAAATATATGTCTCCTTCTAGAGAGATAAAAATAACTCCCGCTAGATCCATTTTTACTTCTTGAGCCATCAAAGAACATTTGCCACAATCCTTTTGTGTCACTTGATGCTTTAACAAGTTCGGGTATGATTGTATTTTCTTCATGAATACAGTATGTCCCCAATCCTATTTCTTCCAGGAGAAGAAAACTTGATTCTTCATCTAGCTAATAAATTGGCATAGGGATCATATTGGTGGTTGATACTTACTTCACCAAGGACCATGTTAGTAACTTCTTCCGTGAGAGTAGTTGGCTCATGATCTGTATCTTCTTCATCTGGATCACCAATGGCATAATTCCTATTTATGGGTTTGGTGGTGTATGGTTCCACATGATTATGACAAATGGGTTCAGCTCTTATAGTCACCTTTGTACCGTAACGAGTTCTAAGAATCATATGTGACCAATCTGATGAAAAATAACCACCCATCTTGGCAGTGAACTCCCGTGATAAGAAGATGGAAAAAAGGGGAGGGAGATCAATAACAGATATGTCTTGTGTGAATGTCAAGCTAGGGAAGGCATGGATAGTAAGTTAAAGCCCCTTAGTGACCCACACACGCTTTCAATGTAGTACTATCTAACTGAACAACTCTTCTTGAAATTGGAATATATGGAATTTGTAATACATCTACAATTTTTTTGGGCATTACAGAGCTACTAGCCCCAAGATCAATCATAGAATTGTGCACCAAATGATCACCGATAATCAATGAGATATAGAATGGTGGAGGTTTGTTGGCTTTAGAAAATATTTGTGTTTTAAGTTGGCACAGACTTGTTGCCACTACTACTTCTTGACATGATGATCTATTGGTATTTCCAAAGGTATTCAAAGACTCTCGTAAAAATTTCCTCTAAGAAGGAATAGAGAGTGCATCCCACATCATGACACTCAAATTGGTCTTCTTCATTTGCTCCACAATGCTTTGAATGGAATCGCCCCCACTTTGTTAAAACCTTTTGGGGCATTAGAGTCTTATTTTGGAAAATTCCTATTGGGTATTGTGATACTTGAGGTCCCATCCTTCTTTGTAGACTGGTCCATGGATACTTCCAGGATTTCTTTCCCATTCCTTTATCATTTTATATTTGTGTTGGAGACTCGAGAAGTAGATTCCTTATCGGTCTTGGAAAATTATGGGTGTATTTCTCTTTTCTTGGACGTGTGTTGATGCTATAGTGGAGGCATCGGTATCAAAAAAATTCTTCTACTTGCCTATTAAATAACGTAGTTTCATCAGAAGGTTGGTCTTGAATTTTTTGAGTGGATGGTCCGGTAGATGATTCAAGTGGAGTAGATATGCTTTGGACCATAAGGGCCTGATTTAGAACTTTGTATGGGAAAATATTTTGGTTGTGAGGCTAAGAACAAGGATAACACCACTCATAATCTTGAATGAGGTTATTCTGACTGGTACTATGGCTTTAGATGAACTAGTAATAGAAGGGTTCTGGAATTTCAAAGGTTTCACGCTTGCTGATTGGTAGGTAACCTAGTTCTGGGCTTGATTATTTCCTTGAAAAGTAGGACAATTTTCTTGATATTGGGATTGAAATGGTCGAGCATATTAGGAATTTTTCCTTTTCATTGTTACAATCTCATTTCTTAAGGTCTACTGTACTGATTTGAATTCAAATAGATCATTTGAAGAGGCTAAGATAGATTGAGCTAGGCTGATTAGAGGTTGCTAGAATAGGCACAATGATAGGTTGATTATTTGTAAGATCCAAAGAAAATGGCATGGGTGGTCGGGGATCTATCTTTCCATCCTGAATAAAATAATTTTCCACACTTATGGCTATGTCATAAGCATCAGGTAATGTATTCCCCCATGGATTGAATCATAATTGCTACATCACTATTTAAAGCTTACAAATAGTACAAAAATGCATTATTTGGAGAGGGCTTAATGAGTGTTAGAATCCTATTCCACATCATGTGAAACCGGAAGTTGAAATCACTCATGTACTCCTGGGGATCTCTCTTTATGGTGGTGAGTTTTTCTAAGAGTGATAGGTGATCACTCTTGTCTTCAAACTATTTGCAGAGCTTCTCTCCTAACTCATCCTAAGTGGTTATGCTGCCAATACGTAACCCTCGAAACCATTGAAGTGCTTTCCCCTTGAAGGAAGTGGCCAAAAGTATGATAACAACATTATCCTCTATGATGTTATGTACCATGAAAATTCTGGCTACATCAAGAATGTGTTCTACTGGAGTAACATGAGTTTCTCCTGTGTAAAAGGATAAAATTTTGAGTGCCGCAATAGGTATAGGGTCACGTTGAGCCAATAGAAGCAGACTGCTTGCATTGAAAGGGGGAAAAACTTGGTTCCATGTCATAGCAGCAAGAGGTTGATTGTTCCTTGATGGAGGAAATATTCTGTATGGAGGAGTTGAATGACCTCTATGAGATAAGCTACACTAATGGTTTTAAATTGCTTCTACTTATTCTCTTAGGAGGATACATGGAAAGGTTGATATGCTAACAACTTTTGTGCTTTGAATAAGATCTTGTCTGAATTATTTGCATAAGTGAATGCATTGAGATTTGGAATCTAGAGATATAGATTCACCAAGTACTTTGATTTATGCTAATGAGAAGATAAGTACTAACTCATCCCACTGGGTGTGCCAAAAACTGTTGTCTCCAAATCACTGCACCCTCTAAATGGCTAGAATGTTGTTAGGATGTTCAGTGTGATTGGGACACATGGGATCACCTCTCAAGCTATGGGACTTGGGCTCAAGGTGAACCTCTAGATAAGGCTGAATTCCTCTTCCTAAACTAAGTGTTGTACTACTCCTAGTGTAATAAAATGACTATCTAATCCTAGGCTAACATCTTCATGAGTTTTAAGGAAAGATATTTTGCAAAAATGAAACTATACTAAGGGCGGTGATGCACCAAATAAAGGGATGTTTAATATCTGGAAGGGTTAATGTGGATAGGATGCTTACATCATTGGCCACCTTCACCTATTGCAACTTGGAAAGGATACAAAAATACCACAAACCAAGGCATACGTTCCTTCATTAAACTTGAGCATACATAAAGGATAGATCAAATTTGATTCAACACATAGTTAATTTATCATGAGGAAAGAACACATGCACATGTCAAACATCTATTTCTACAACTATGGATAATGATAACATAACTTAACACAGAAGGAAAATAATATTTTCACAACTAACATAAAATATAATCACATTACTCCCTCACAACATGAAATAGATAACCCGAAATAAAGGTAAGCTAACCACTCACACTAAGGAATCATACATTCACAAAGTAAGCATTGATTAACCATCCAACACAATAAATTAGATTTCCAATAGCAAGGTATAACTCTGAATATAATTAAAAGGTTTTTAGAAATATCTGAAGCACTCTTCCAAGCTTGAAGAGAAACTTCTCACCAAAAATGATCTATCTCCTAGCTTGAAGCATTCAACTATTTATAAGTTCTTAGGCTGAGCCATTATAGTTGGGCCTTTAACTAACATTTTTCTAAAAATAGAAATGTCATTAAATTAAGGGAACATGATCCCATGAAAATAACAAATTTGTTACAAGCATTTAACTCAGTCACCAACCTGCAACTTTGACTCATCCAAAGCTTGGATTTAACCTTTCATGGATGCTTAAATTTGGCTTTCTTCAGCTACACCTTCCCCTCCTACAATTTTCTGTTGTTCTCCTTCCCACACAGCCATTTGATGCTTATACTCAATGAAGCACTTGATGACTCCCTAAATTTCTTCATCTCCAGGCCCACATGCGTAGTGATTCACTATGTCTACCATCTTGATCTCCTTTGTGATATTGGCTGGAACTCTTTGAAGCTCATTCAAAACTTTCTTCAGCCTCCCTATGAAATTTTGGCACAAGACTAATCGGTCAATGGAGTCACTCCTGAAAGTTTTGGTGACCTCATCATCACACTTCACCAAGTCCTTGAAATTTTCTTTAATTTGATCTTTAGGAAGAACATCGATGTTTTCATTAAATAATTTGAAATTAGCAATATCAAACTCTTCTGAGATGTCATTCAGGGCATTCGTGATTTCTACTCGTTTATCTTCCATTTTTTTAATTAAATGTTGTAACACTTGGCATTGAAATTCCATGGCCTTTGATATTCAAATAACTTCTTAGCATCATCAATTAGCTCTTCTTGAAGGAGAAAGTTGGGGTCTTCTTCTCTTATATTAATCCATGTTGCCAAATTTAAATTTAGATTATTATTATCTTTAGAAAAAGGCCTCATCCATTTTACAAATAGCAACCTTCCCAACCTATAGATCATTATATATTTCGACAACCTCCTTGATTAAGGGATTAGCTTCCTACAGTATGCATTCAATCCATCCATTTACCGATCTCCCTTTCTATCCTAGCTTCTCAATCTCATGATAAGAAATTTCGTTGATGGTAGATGAAACTATTATGGCCGTAGTAGTTGAGACTTTGATAGATGGAGTTGGTTGGGTTACTTTACGTAACAATGAAGTGAGTTGTTTGACCTTGAGTTTGAGCTCATATTTTGTAGCCTTATCTTTTCATATCTTTCAAGCAGAGCCCCAAGAGAAGTGTGCACATCTTGTTTGGCTCCTTCATGAGTATCTTTTCCCAATGAAAATAAAGAGATCCAATAATATGCTGCAATAATTTTTTCCTTAGTTTTTCCCTCAATGGGAGTAGCAACCTCTATAATTCACTCCCTAGATGGATTCACTATCAGACTTGAAACAATTCTTGGCCTCTTGGCCTATCTTTTGGGCATATGTTCCAATATACTTGAGATCTATGACATCTCCTAGAGGTACCTTCTTATTTTACTTTGGAGTCTTCCTAAAAAACCATTCGGAATGGCTAATGCTGATGAAGATGGGATAGTAGATCGATACCTAAAACATTAGTCATGAAAAGAGCACTAGAAACATTAGTTGGCATTTGGGTAGAAGTGGCAATGATGGACGGGGTGGATGTAAGGACAGCCATAGGAGTTGATAGAATGATGTTGGGGAATGAGATGGAGGAAAATGGAAGTGTTAAGGGGAGTGAAGAAGAAATGGGTGACCTGATAGTTTCTCCAGCTAAGAGAAATGGAAGGGATGAGAATACCTGGGCCATAAAAGGAGATGGGAATGAAGAAATGATTATGGAAGTGGAAGGAACTGATATTGGAAGTGATAATGGAGGAGGAAGAGATGATGGATCTTGTGAGATACTAGGGAGTCACTGACTTCAACCACTTCTGTCACAGGTGTTGTAGGGGACATAGCCTTGGAAATGGAAGCCTTGGAGAGAGATGAGCCACCAAAAACAAATGAAATATTTTTTAGAGTCATATGGGTTTTTGGGTAGACCTTGTTGTCACCCTCAAAATCCCCCCCTCATTTTCTAATTCAAATTCAAATATTTTGAGCTCACACCCTCCATAAGTGTTCAAGTAAAGTTGGAAGCCTAAAAAGATAGAGAAATTCATGCTTTGAAGTTGTTTAAACTCTTCAGTCTACGTGGTTTGATAAATTTTCCATTTCCTCATCTAGACGCATGAAAATTCTATTGTCATCCTCATTTTAATGAAATTTTCAAATCTTTCTATGGCCATGGATCATCAAACCTTGTATTGTTCTCAATCCCTTGGTTTGCAAAAGAAATTTGAAAATCGGACACAAAATGCTGGAGTTTTCTTCTTCTCTACATTTTTCCACAATCAAGAACAACGAGTTTTTTCTTCCCCATCAAATTTTGGCTCCATTATCCATGGTTACGTGGACATATCTAATTGGAAGTGGGTCATTGGGGCATTTTGAGAATTTGATGGCTCATGTTTCTCTGGTGAAGACCACTTATACAGCTAGAGCAGTGGCACGAGTATATTTGGATGAGATTGTTAGGTTACATGAGATTCCACAGAAGATCATATGTGACTGCGATCCTTTGTACACTTCACATTTCTATACTACCATACAGTATGTCCTTGGGACGAGAATCAACTTCAGCACAACATATCACCCTGAGATAGATGGAAAAATTGAGTGGGTGAATCAGATTTTAGAGGACATGCTCAAGATGTATGTGATGGATCAGCAGTCTAAATGGGAGGAGTACCTGTACTTAGTGGAGCTTGCCTACAATAATAGTTTTCAGAGTTCCATAGACATGGATCCTTTTTAGGATTTATATGGTAGAGAGTGCAAGACACCTCTTAGCTGGGACATGTTAGAGGATAGAGTATCTCTTGTACCAGCTCTTTTACGGACATGGAGTAGCGGGTGTGTTGATCGGGTAGAGAGATTCTATGAGGCAGGATAGGCAGAAGAAGTATGTGGATCAGCATAAGATCGATCGTAGTTTTGATGTGGGCATGAAGGTGTTACTTCATGTTATGCCACACAAGAGCCCTATCCATTATGGATGAGGTTCCAAGTTAGCTCCGAGATTTGTGGGTCATTTTTAGATCTTGGAGTGTATCGGCCCTTTGGCCTACTATCTAGCATTTCCACCCAACTTGTCTCGCATACATGATGTTTTTCATGTTTCGAGCTCTCAAGAGATATATTGCATATCCATCTCATGTGTTAGATTGGACATCATTCCAGTGCGGGTCGGGGCGGGTGATGGTGGATCCCATTTACATCCTAGATCGCATGACCACGAGCCTTTGAGGTAGAGAGGTTAATCAAGTTCAGTGCGGTGGGACGATATGATGAGACTCACACTACATGGGAGGATGCTACTTCATTACAAGCTCATTTTCCACATTATTTCCAGTGACTTCCAGGAGGAAGTTGAGTCTAAGGGGAGGGGGATGTAGTGCCCACTTCCCTTTAACACCTGTTGATACTTATTTTGATATGGTTGATTACATTATGGACATTATTATGTTTTGATTTAGTATGATGTTAGACATTGGTCATGGATTATTGTTGATCTTGATTTGGTTATGGTGCATGATGATTATTGGAGACACTTCATATGTGGATGATGATATACTATTTGACATGGATGTTTTATGGATGTTGTTTGGACATGTGATTTTGGATATTATGAGTAGATCTAGAAAATGGACATTAGATGATGATGATATAGTTGTTACTTTGATGTTGCTAATATAAATTGTAAGTGTTTTTGTTAAATTGCTTTGATGTTGTTGTGATTCACATACTTAGATGATTTTGTGATTTATTTATATCATATTGGATGTTCTGATATGGCCACAATGCTGAAGGAGGTATTTTTGTTTTACAGGTTAAATGTCACAACAAACATCCTAGGGATTGAGACCAACCACAAGGGAATTCTATGTGAATTCGATAAGGTCACCATGACAACTTGTTTTATTGTGTTGTGTTTGTTTGTTGTTAGAGATTCCCATGGGGGGTGACCTTTATATGTGACCATGGGTTTTGTGTAATTATTAATGTGGTTAATTTTTATTTATTGTTGTATGTATTTTATTAGTAATGTGTCCCTTTATTTTATTTAATTAAGTTGTGGTGAATTAATGAGAGAATCATATGATTAAAATTTAAATAAAGTAAATTGGGATAAGGGAAAGTAATAATGGGAGTTGTTGGATTTTGTATTAATTATGTAAGGGGTGTGTACGTTTGTGTAAGAGTTGTGTAAGTCATATTTTAGAGTATGAAACACTCCAACTCCTTGGAAATTCGAATTTGTCCTTGGAGGCTGTTTTTGGAGGCTTTTGGGACAAGTAAAACTTGTCCCATACCTCTTAATTTAGTTTACCAACCATACCCATGGTTGGAAGGCTGATTTTAGACCTTTTTAATGCATTTTATTAATCATGTTGCAATTTTAGATTGCACTCTATACATCTTATTTAATTTGCAGTCCTTTGGGGTGTGGGCTTTTAGTAAATTTTTGGGGGCATAAGGAAATATGTGGGGGCATAAGGAGGGATTATGGGGGCGCATAAGGATATGTGTGGTGAATTTTATTGGCGTTTTGTTCTAGTGGATGCCCAATTCCCATTAGGAGGCATAAGTAGCTTCCCCCATAGTCCTTTCTCCTTTGGCTTGCATGATCAATCTTGAGTTCTATTTGAATGTTTACAAATGTAGTTGTAGACTACTGCTTTTGGTTTGGAATGTGTTTTATATTGAATTATGTATTTTGAAAGAATGTTATGTGTTTGTGGAAGCCAGATTGTTGCCATGGGTTGAATTGCACCTCTTATTGTTTTATGGTTGGGGCTCGGGGCCAACGATGAAAGATGGATTCTCCTTTCATTGGATGTCTTGGCTTGGTGGAGAGTGTTTCCTTTCCCCCACTTTTGTTGTGATCAAACTGAAAATGGAGAAACTTGCATGTTGTTGTTCGGAGTAAAAGAAGACAGCTTTGTTAGTACCTTATGAAAAATTAATTTGAAACCTTTCCCACTTGATGTGGATGAAATTATAATACATTTGTGAAGAAAAGATGTATGTAGTTGGTTATGAAAGTTGTATAATTGAATTGTGAAAGATATTTATTTTTGTTCTGTACATTTGAAAGAAAAAAATGTGAAATCTGCTTATTGCATTCAAGGAATGGAAGAATGTAAAGATGTATATATTTTTGGAATTAATAGATAAATTGCAAGACCTTCCCTCATTGCATTGTTGATTTAAATTAGAATATCAAATTGTGATTGGAATCCCTATTTTGGAAAATAGAAAAAGGAAGAAACACGTGAGATGTAATTGTATTATTTTGCTTGTTTTCAAATATATGATTTTGGGGAAATATAGAACTAGATTCTTGTTTTGATGATTTCTTGAAGAAGGAAAACACTTAATTCTACCATGGATTGAATTAAATGTTTCATTTTATGGAAAAAGAGATAGTTAGATCTCTGTTTGAAAAGAACAATTGCACATGGAAATAATGCAAGACTTTGTATCTTTGGACATGTGTAAAATGGAATGCGATGTGCATTTTGATTTAGAATGGTTTGTTTAAAACAACCGAATGTATTATATTAGATTAGAAATGAAATACCACACTTGAATGATGAAATTGATAAACATATTTCTAGAAATGGATCTCTGTTGTAAATTTAAAATCGACAAGTAAATTTAATTGAAATGTATAGTTCAGGCCTGTACATTATAATTAACTTGGAAATGTTAAAATTTAGAGTTTTCTATTATCAAGGAACTCAAATTGACAAATAACACTTAAGAAAACAATTAAAACATTGCAAAATCGAGCCCAATCCCTTTCACAGTCATTTTCCATCAATTATTCAAAAATTCAAGTTGCAATCAATTAAGAAAATTTACCTTCCGAAACATTTCAAATCCTTCCTAGAATAATCCTCCATGTCTTTTTGGCATGTTGAGTGAAGGAGGAGATCAAATTGAATAAATTTTATAAGTTAAAATTTACCAGTTGGCTTTTTAAAAGCCTACAGATCATTTTCATAAAATTGACCCCTTAAAATTTATCAAAATGTAAAATTAATGTTTTCTGTGCAAAGAGGTCATCGAGAGATTTCCAGAAAGTCCTTATTTTCCCAAAACTAAGATTCTTAGCCAAATTTATTTCCCTTTGAAGTTTTCCTACCTTGGTGGGAAAATTTGGGAGAATTTTCCCTGGCAGACCCACGTCCCGAAATTTTCCCGTTGAAAAATCCTTAGAAAGATTTTTTTAGAAAAATTCTTGGGGAAAATTTTTAAAATTTCCTCCACTAGCCCACAACCAATCAAAGGCTGCCACATGTCCTCATGGGGAAATGGCAGAGGCGCGAAATCATTTTCTCCCTTGGGCCTTTTTAAAAATTTGAAAAATTTTACCTATTTCCTCACGCCCGGCATGACCAATCACAAATCGCCACATGATAGCATGGGGTGTTAACAAGGGGGTGGAACCCTCTCAAACTTTATTGTTTCTATGAAATTTTGTTTTTGAAAAATTTGGTGTTTACCTCTATGGCCCCGCACTCCCATCCTCACCTTGGTGTAATCCCCTCCACGCACGCATGGACCCACACGCGCCTTTTTCCCCTTATCTCCCCTCTCAAAATCTCCCAAAATATTCCACCACCCCGCCCTTCCCTCTTTCCTTCCCCACATTGTTTGGTTGAGTGCTACATGTCCCCTGTGGACCCACAGGTTCATGGGCACCAATTGGATTCTTTCCTCCCTTTGGAAAAATTTGCCAACCTTCCTGCGTGAGCTTGGATCCCGACACGTGTCCTTGGCAGCCACAAATGAGGCACGGGAACAAATGGGAATTTTCTCCCCACACAAGAAAAATTCCAAACACCACCCCATGACCTGCCAACTTGACAAAGGGTCTTCTTCCCCACTCAACACGTGTCCCTTTTGGGAAAATTTGACCCCTAAGGTCCGCCGGTCCATAACTGGAGTTTTACAAGGAGTTAGGAGGACTTATTTATATCGTCGGAAAGGTGAGAAAAAAATTTATCCAATAGGGATGATTTAGGGAAATTTTTAATGTGTTAAGTGTGAGAAAAATCAAGTTGAAAATCTGAGCCTATTAGAGAGTGGGTATGGTGATAATTTACCCCTTGAACCTAACTAAAACTTCTAACCCTAAAATTTGGACCTTGTGACCTATGATAATTGTAATAAAATAAAAGTATGTTCTAGTAGATTAAACTTGTTCCGAACTGTTAGTGTTAATTGTTGTCTTGCAACCTGGTTGTGGACACTTCTAATCAAAAAAATTATTCCATAATTTTCCTAACTAACCCTAGGTTATTTCTTGGGTCTCAAGTGGGTTGTTTTAATGGGCATCACACCAAACCACTATTTTGAGTGCTCAAGAACCTTAAAAAAATTATACATCATGTAAAAATGATTCAAAAGCATCTAATAATCTCATAATATCAAGCTACATCTCCTATACACTTGTGAAGCTTACGAGAACAATCACACCTCACTGAATCCCACTATATCAGCTGATATACATTTAAAACACCATGTTAGCATCATATAAATCATCATAATATCACCATGAAACATTCACTTTTTCATTAATGTGGTTTTTCATCAATGAAAACACCTATTAGGACCACATTCCAACATTTTGTATAGAAAAAGATGATCGCATACTAATTATCCAACTAGCATAGGAAACAAAGTGCAATAATGTAAATAGTATCAGCTGATAAGAGTAAATATAACCTAGATGTTCTAATGTTGTGTGGAAGTGGTGTGATGTGATATGTAAGATGTGTAGAGGAAAGGGGTCACATTTCCCCTAGCATATGTGTGTGATATGAGGTTCATTTAGGAATTATCCCTCGACAGTCAAGTATGAACAATAGAACAAGAGTGCGTCATCGGGTAATGATGGTACATTGTGTGTACCCAAGATGTAAGAATGCATGGAAAGGTTTATCACGAAGCACAAGTGTGAAATGTAGAAAAATTAGATGATGTGAGGTTCATTTAAGAATTTTATCCTCAACAATTGACTATGAATTGTGGAACTATAGTACATCATTAGGTAATGATGGTACAATGTGTGTACTAGAGATGTGAGAATGCTTGGAAACGTTTATCGGGAAGAACATGGAGAGTGAATTGTATAAAAATTATATTATGTGAGGTTTATTTAAGAATTGTACCCTCAACAATTGAGTAATAACCATGGAACTAGAGTGTGTCATCGGGTGATGAAGATAAATTATGTGTTTTGAGAGTATATTCTATAAAATATTTAATGCAAAGCACAGAGCATGAATTATAGGAAGTGAACTAAGATTATACAATAGAAGAATAAAATGATGATGGGGGGAAGTGTGATGCCCTCCCAAGTGTGTATATCATGATCTACTGGAAAATAGATGTGATCATTGTGAGAAATAATAGCCACAGTATGTATAGTACATGAAAGGATGTTTACCTTATGTATGAAGTAGTATATGTATCATGAATCGAAGGATCCATTAATAATCATGAGTAGTATGGATAGGAAACTGTTGATTAGAATGGGGGAGTTATATTCCCCCTAAGTGTGTCAGTGTTGGAGATCTATGTAATGATGTGAGATAGACCATGCTAGTAAGCATTATCTTGATAAAAAAAAGAGGAATTATATGTTTAATTAGAGGAGGGTGGTGAGTAATTCCATCTTCTTGTGAGGGGATTGGTGGTTTTTCTTTGGATGTTGGTTGCATATGTGGGATTGGTAACATTGTAGATGACTTACTAGGAGGAGGTGATGGGGTAGATACTTCTAAAGGTGGTATGACAATGGGTTGGATAGGTGGCTCTTGAATTACTAGAGAAGGAACATTAGTAATTATGGCATGATGCTCACTAGACATAGAGGGATCAGATTTGGGAGCCCATTGGGGATTAGTAATTAGAGATGAACATGTAGTAGAATTTTTGTATCAAATGAAATAAAGCCTTGATACCAAAGTTGCTTGATTCTTCATTCTAAAACATAATAATCATTGTCACGATCTCCAATAATTCTATGATAATTCCAAAATGGGTGATCTTTGTATTTTGTAAGCTGATAAGGATGGTAGTAATTATTAGGTTGAAAGGTGATTAATAGATGATTAAGGATCTCAAAGAGAATATCATGTTTCTTAGCATTTTAATAAAACTTGAGATGTATTTGTTGTGAGGATATATGGACCTTACTTGTATGAGCACATGTAGTAGATATGGGATCAAGATGAGGTGCAGAAGGAGTACTATCATGGGCTTGAGGATAATCCTAGAGATTTTGGATTTCATCTATAAGGGATGTGATTTTTGTTTCCATATCTTGGAATTTATCTTGAAATTAATGTTGTAAATATTAAATTGACTTGAAAATGGATTAATTGGTTGTGGTATCAAGACTGATAGGGGGATTCAGAGATACGATCAAAAATGGAACTTACTTGTGAAGGTGGCATATTGTGAGGGAGGTACATAGTGTGTAAGGATTTTTGGGTAACATATTTGCAAGTTGGGTGTATTTGAATTAATTGATACAGGGAGATCTGAGGAACCTTAGGGGCCATGGAAGAAAAGGTAATGTGCGAAATAAGAGCCCTTAGAAAGATAATACTAAGGATGAAACCCTAGGAAGACCTATGTAGATTATAGGTATGATAAATAATAGATGGAAATATGAACCTTGATGTAACTAGGGTTTGAGGTTAAGGAAAGAAAAATCCAATAGAATGGGGGAAAATAAGGATCCGAGTTATCGATCACAAGTGGGGTTCACCAAATGATTTAATCTAAATTGTATTAAAACTTTTATTTTGAAGTAAATTTACTATAACTAATGATATGCAAGTGATAAAATTTATTAAGAAACCATCAATAAGCATGTAATGATATAAAATCCTAAGCATTAGAGGACAAGAAGGTGACTTAGCTAATTTCTCAATGATTTGGATTGAAAAACTGCTACAACATACTAGAAAGAGTGTCATTAAGGCTCACCGAGGGTATCTGGAACTCGTAAGCGCATATGATAGAAGCTCCCATGGAAGGGAATGAGTTTTTGTGTGCTAGTGAGTGATCCAAGTTCTAGTTTCCACCGAGATACTCAATTTCTTTACTTTTGGGTTGGAAGAGATTTGTTGTTGATCTGTTTTGTTTCTTTGGTTTTACTCCAATGTCGTTAGTTATACCTATAACTTTGTAAAATAGATATCTATTTGTACATGCCAAAAACCACATCAAACCTAATAAAGAAGATGAAAAATAGGGATTTTTACTAACCTCAGTAGTCACCCAAAGAGTGATCTTACAACTGAGCATTGCACTATATCTCATAATGCATATAGTTACATGTGTATATGTGTGGAATGATTCCCTAGGCTTCCTTGTGTAAGTTGCACTATGATAGCAGGATAGATCTAGATTAATCTAAGTATGCAAATGTGTGACATGGAATAAAATAAACTTTCCTTCCTATGTTGTGTATGCAGTGAGTGATGCACCCCTTTTCCCTTGTATGGATGTGCTATATATGTGTCCTTGTAATTTTCTTGTGCATGTGATGCAATCTTAGGTGATGATATATAATGTTTATATTTCTTGGCCACTTGTTTGAGATAAGTAAATAAGTATATATATGATTCCCTTTTTTAATTTCATATTTAAAAAATGAAAGGTCGACCCAATGTTATAAAATGTGAAAAAAATTAAAAGAGACCCAAAAGAGTAAGACAAAGGTAAAGAAGGTCGGGAGCGCCCAAGAGGGATAGGAGTGCCTGGGCACTTGTGTCTAAGGCCATAAAAGCTAAATCAATAAAGTTACAAAAATATTGTAAGATATGTAAGGCTAATAAAAGTGCAAAAGATAAATCAAAGACCCAAAAGAAGTTGTTAACCACTAGTTTTAATGCTTAAGAATCATGTATATATTAATATGCTTTAGGACCTAGAAATGTACCCAAGTGCATAGATTTTGTGTCTACACATAGAGAGTTGAGATGATAAGGTTCGTTATTACATTCGAGGAGGAAATTGGTATGTGGAGTATATAGAGGGATGTGAAAATATTATATATGAGTGGATGGGGAGAATTAAATGGTAGGAATTTATTTTATCAAGCTTATCTTATATGTTTTAGTTATGATTGTGGGATTATTTGAATTTTAGTGATTATTAAGTTTAATATTATTTTTTTATTATTAGCTTGAGAGACCTTATGCATAAGGTGCATTTTTTATGTCTACATTTTCCCCCTTTTGGGTTTTGTGTTACAAAGTAGGAAGCATGAAATGTAAAAACTAAATATGAGATAGGTTTCGTCGACCCTATGCAATGGTCTTCGTGCATGCGGGCTTTCATAGTTGACCAGATAGATAAGAACCTAGAAATGTGATTGATGGGCCACTTCAATCAAAATATTTTAAGGGATCAATATCTTGATTTCATAAGGTATGGGATATTTAGCCTATAAGACAAATTGATTATTGTAATAATATTGATGAGAAGGGTGTGGTGTACGATCCCTCCTCAAGTTTTCATTTTTAAATAATTTTCCCCATCATAACGTGGGAGGAATACTTGAAATTCATGAATGAGTGAATATTACCTTGGTAAAGGAAATTATTTCCTCACCCATGTATGTGAAAGTTTTCTAAGTGATAGATGCAAGAGTGGATAAAAAATAGGGAGCATGAGAGATTTGTTTCCCCATCCCAACAAAGTGAAAATTAATGCAATTTATTATGGATGAGAAGTGGTGGTCATGAAAAATTATGCTTAAGGTAGTAAGTTCCCATGAACATTCTATCTCGGGAAAATTGGAATGAAATTGAAATGGATGAAATATTGAAATACAATTAGGTGTGTATGATATTAACATGGTTTGAATAATATTATTGGTGATAACTAAGATGGTCTATAAGGCACGTAGCATGAGATAACAAGTGGACTAAAATAAGAGTTTGAACGAGGTCTAAACATCACTTATAAATATAATATCCACCTATTTCAATGAGATCTGGTGTGTCCGCATGAAATTTAATTGTTAATTAAAGTGAATGCCTATTGGATAGTAAGTTAAGACATACCGGTCAATATGTAGGAGTGATTGAAATAATTTATTGGGGTATGGTGGAATGTGGAAGGAAAATGTAATATGTGCATTTCTCTATTGCCATCCATAAATAAATACCCTTGATGGATATATATTTATCCTGATAACAATATTTATCTACCGTTATCTAAGATTTCATATCCTCAATAGATATAATAGAAATAACCTATAGAGAAAGTTTATTTATATTGCTTTAGTTGAGATTTTTTTGTTTCACAGGATATTCATCTCTTTCAATTTGTTTAAGGGGTTAAGAACTACTAGTGGATTTATGGAAGGACCGGAAGGGATTGTGGAGATGACATTGGATAACATAAATGAAAAATTCTTGGGTGCCTTCACCATAATTTGTTAAGTTTCTAACAAAGTGTGGATGAAATTTGTTCTTATATTCACCAAGCAATGAGATACCAAGGTCAAACCATTACGAGATACTATTGACTCACAATAAAATATAAGAATTGATCAAAAGTTTACTAGAATTTGTTGATAAAAACATGACATGGAATGTTAATTAATTGTAAATAAAGTAAAAATTAGCGAATGGATAATTTGAATGAAGTAGATAGAAGTGGAGGAAGGATATTCATGTCTAGGTGTCAGTTATTACAAAAAAATGGATCTTTTGAGACTTTTTAGATTTTGAAATATGTTTACCTATTTTGATATTTTTGTGTTTGTGTTTATGGTGTTGTTAATGATTATAATTTGATATGTGTGGAGAATCAATACATGTTTCAAATCTAGATGAAATGAAGATGAGAGATAAGTGTGAAATGGTGGAAGTGTGTAAGTGAATATGAATAAAATTCTCCTAAGTCTTCTAAGGATGTTAGAAAGGAGAGACATAAAGTAGAGAACAATGTATATAATGATGTATATAAATAGAATGTAGGCTATGATGTTGAAAAAGAGTGAATCAATAATGCCAAATATAATCCATAATTTGGTAGATATTGGAGGACATAAGTGTGGAAATGAAGAGGGAGAAATTAAAATAGGTATCGGGAGAAGTAGATGTGTGATAGTTTCCAGCAGATGAGGACTCAAGTATAGATCCTTGGTAGGATAAAGAGTGGGATAAAGTGGTGTTCCAGGGATAACATCAATTGAATTAGGTTTGGATAAAAAATTAATGTCTAAAGGTGATGTGAGAGATGGTGATGTGATCTTGTGAAAAATTGTGCAATAAGTGGATGAATACATGTAATAGGATAAGTCATGTAGAAATGTTTTTCATTGAATGATAATATTCCAACAAATTTGACTGATTTGAAGGTGTACCAGTAAGTGTAGGTGATATATGAGAAATATTTAGGAGAATAAATGTAAGTAACTTCTAGCAAATATGTAGGAGAACAAGTTTAGGTGACTTACAAGAAAGTGATGTGAGAGGAGCATGAATGGGAACAATAGATGTAGTAGGATGGGATAAGGAAGAAGGTAAGAATAAGTGTTCCTAAATAATTTGTTACGATGATACTAAGGTGTGTTTAAAATAGGTAATCAATGTAATAGAATCATTGAGTGGATAGAGATATAGTGGATACCATAATGTAGGTGTGGTAAGTGGAGGAATCACCAAGGTTTGATACATAATAAATATAAGTGATGAAGGTTATAATTTAGTGTCTCTGCAAATATTTCATGATGGTGTACAAGGGGAAAATGATGATGTAGGTGATAATAGTGAGGTATCTAGGGAGAGTGGGAGGGTGAAGTACTTAGTATGGATGAGAGTAATGAAAACCACTTAAGGTAGTAGATTTCTACTAGGAAGTGGAGAAAGAGGTGATGATGAGTCAAAAATGATTTCACTATTTTCAAAAGGTCATAGATGATGTTCAATATTTGGGGACATGAGTTGGTGGAGTGTGCATATGTGTAGTGATAGTCACACTGATCATGGGATGTGTAATGCAAGGGTGGGGGATGATGAAAATAAGGGTGATCAACTTGGCATCGAGAAACTTTTGGAGGATTTCAAAGAGTTACTTAATCAAGGTATTATTTTTGGGTGGAATGGAAGAAATGGTGAGCATTGGAAGGAAAGAGTATAGGAGAGTGAGGGAGGACTATTAATTTAAATGTGTCAAGGAGATTTTTGGGGAGGAAAGGAGGTTTATAAGTGAGTGTGCAAGGATAGTAATGATGTGGGATAGGGATCCTAGCATATAATTTATTGGATCTATGAGGGATTTGGAAGATTGGGTAAGAAAAGACAAAAAAATCCATAGAAAGGTAACAAGACACATAATGTGGACATCCTAAAGGAGGTGATCCATGGACATGGACCTATCCCATATTTTTAAAGGGTACATTCAAAAGTGGCACGAGATGTGGGAAATGTAACTTTTACTAAGGATATTGACAAGCTCATACTATGGAAGTTGGAATGAGAGGTTATAGATTAGTATGCACCAAGGTGCAATGAAATTGAAGATGAACTCAATGGTGGATGGATAAAGTGTATAAATGTCATCCAATGTTTCTCTCAAAGAAATATGAATGGAGAAATGGTTATCGGAAAAATCATTAATTTGTGAAAAGATATGAATGTTATGTTATGGGAGGTAGGAGCACCAATATATTTCTTGAATAAATAAATAAATGGGAAAAATTTCAAGTGGAGGGTTTCATTTTGTAATAGGAGGTGGCATGTGAAGTTAAAAATACACAAGTGGTGTTGGGGGTCCCATGTACCGATTAATTTTTCAGAAATGGGTAGTTTTAAACTATGGGTGATAGGGTCAATGTGGCACCATGGGATGAATGGGTTCATTTAAAATTTATATTTAATATAAGATATGCATGCCTCCCTCCATTTATTATTACTTAAGTTAGATGAGTAGGTCGAGTAGGTTCTTATGGAGCATGTCGGGGTGTGTGAAGGTGTGGTTGAAGTAAATTTATAGAGCTCTTAAGAGGTAGTTATAAAGTTGTTGTAAGGAAGTTACAAGGTGGTTACAATGTGGTTATAGGGTGATTATAGAGTAGTTTTAGGGAGGATGCATGTTAATTATAGGGTGGTTGTAGGCTAGTTTCAAGGTGGTTGTAGGTTGGTTACATGGTGGTTGAATTATTGTTGTAGAGTGGTCGTAGGATGGTTGTTTGATAACCATAAGGTGGTTACAAGTTTGATACAAGGTGGTTTTATGGTGGTTGAAATGTGGTTGTAGGATCATAGAAGGTTGGTTATAATTTTACTACATGATAGTTGTAAAGTGAGTCTACGAGGAAAAATATCAAATATGGCTTAGAAAACATGTAGGAAACTCGTGCAAGAAATGGGTCTAGATGGTTTAGGATGGATGAAATATGGATAATATGGGAAGAGAATTTTTTTATAGGTCAATCATAACTAGCAACCTAACTTTCAGCTAGAAAAGGCGGATGTTTGTGCATACAATTGAGACTAGATGTTTCTAATGCAGAATATTGGATAGAGCTTAATAATGTGCAAAATGGTAGGTTTATAAAAATATTTAATCTAATCAAGCATGTGACTAGGAATATGAAAAATCTCTATGAAAATTTTTGAAATATTACAATTTGGTCACACATGCATCTCGAAAGTGTAGGAAACATCTAAGTGGAAGGAAATAAAAGTAAAAAAGTTAGTCATACATATAATTGGGGAATGGAAAACTATGTGTGGAACTTGATAAAAAATTATAATCGAATCATGCATAAAATTAGGTTTGGGAAAAATATGAGTGGAATGTGATAAAACATCACATTCCAGTCCACACAAGAATTTAGGAAAATCAGACTGGAATGTGATAAAAATATGATCAAACTCGTGGATCGACGCCGAGAAAAACTCTAGGTAGAATGTGATTAAAAATTCAAGATCTTCATGCATGTGAATGAGGTTGGGATTTTTTTATTTTGTATATATTATCACAATAGTCATAGTTACGACTATTTCTAGGATAAACTAGATTGTGTAGAAATCATAAGTTGGGGTCAACTAGAAAATGTAACAAATTCACGCATATAACTAAACTTGGGGAAAAAATTAATTTTTGAGGCTTCATGAATTAATAGATAATTTTATGAACTGAAAATAAATAAAAAAATAGAACCATGACTAGTAAAACATGTGTATAAATTACTTAGCAGCCCACTAATATACCTTAAATGTATAGATTGCGTAATTTTTAGAATTATGTGTTCCTTACACTGTAAAGAAAATCACGTCTAATATACACTCCAAATGCTAGGATAGACATTTTTATTCTATAGGGAATCTTCAATATACCTTGTGGTATGAGAGGCTCTACTTCTTTGATACAAGGGTGTTGTCTAATGCATGGGTATTAGTGTAAAGAACACATCATTTCACAGAAGATATGGAAAAATGTACTCATTCTTAGCCAAAACTAATAACTATAAAAAGAATGTTTAAATTCTAGAAGAACATGGAATCTAATCTATGGGTTAGTTTTTATCATGTGTAGTATGAGTAGAACATTAAGGATCAAGACATGTTTTTATGTCCAAAATCAACTTCCGGAATGAGGGAAGAGTATATGTCAATTTTATCTATGTAAATAAAATTAAAAAAACATGGGATAAGTACATAAACTAAATGAAATAAAAATTTAAGATTCTTGTGTATTTTTTTGAAAAAATACTCAAGTGTGATTATTGTGCAGCCATATATTTTAATATTTTATATTTTGTAATATTTGAAAGGATAAATATTAAATATACAACAAATAAATGTTATTAAAATAAAAATAAAATGCAATGAGTCTAAATATTAATGAAAAATAATTTTATATTCAAAAATAAAAGATACAACCAAAATATGTCAATCAATAATGCTACTAAAACATTTCATATTGTTATTTCCATTGTATGTGTGAGTGATTAATATGAGGTTCTTTCTATGATTTAAGTAGGATAATATATGAATGTGACTTTACAATCACAAAACTATGGGAAAATGTTAATATGTTTTTGTGGATAGGGGACCTACCTTGGTCAATAGAATACTTATACTTATACTTGTTAATAAAATAGTATACTTATTCGAGGTCCCAAGGGGACCAAGCCATGGTGCAGGATTTATTTTTAGTTGATTTCTTATTTAATGGTATGTTAACCAATTAGATGTTGTTGTAAGTGGTATCTTATACACATATGTGACCATAAAGAAATCATAGAGAAGTCGCAATCCATTCATATTTGTGACGACACCTATGCCAAGATTTTGAAATTTATTTATGTACAGAGCTTTGGTTTTCCAAGATACTCTTCCTTCTCTTTCGTAAAAACCTACAAGTAAAGTGTATGCAAGTAGGAGTAATGATTATGTAAACAACAAAAAGAATTAAATAAAGGGTGAGTGTTATTTTATAGAATTGGTGTGCTTAAAATATTGGGATGGATATGGTTGGAAAGTACATAAAGAGTTGAGATGATAAGGGTCTATATTACATTGAGATGCAAATGGATAGGTGGATTAAATGGGATTATTGAATGTGTTTGGGTGAGGACAATAAGTGGGTGACATTTCCTCAATCAATCTTATTTTATGTTTGTGATTTGTTTTGTGGGATTATTTGATTTTTAGTGATTATTAATTTTAATATTTTTATTTTTATTTTTATCTTAAAATACCTTATATGTAAGGAGCATTTTCTTATGTATATAGGTTGCATGGTGGTCGCATGAGTAAAATATATTAAAAAACACAAAAATATGAAAAATGGGATTACCAAAGACTATAAAGCCCTTTGTCTCAATGTTAGTCTCTCCTCTCTTACACTATATCACTCCACTCCTCCACTTCCCATGCACCATGTGTCTAAATGGGGGCATCTCTAAATGTTGACCTCTATTTATGCCCTCCATTTTCTCTCCAAACTCATTATAAATGTGGATCGTTCACCCTCACAACATGACATATATACTATGTTACATCCCTAATACCTACACTACCTCTTTAACTCTATATCCCTAAGTGGTTCTCACTCATAAATTATCCCACATTTTTTCCTAATCATGATAGCAACCTCTTCCATACTTTCTCCCAGGTTGTTATAGTGACCACTTCCCTATCCACATGCATTCATTCTTCAATGTCTCTACGCTCCATGGCTTCACTTCCCTAGTCGGTCATGTTATACATCCCATATCTTATCTAGATAGTCTCCCATGTTACTATTCCAATATAACTCCTCCCAATGTCCTCATTATTCACTCTACACCCCGGACTTCGAACTATTCATGTAGTGATTACTTCCCTTCTTCTCCCTTCTAATTTTCCCTACCATTATTCACCCTTTGTGGTCAATTCATACCTATGAACTGACTTCCATTCCATCCCTACCCTACTCCTTCCCATTTCCCACACCTATCTTCTCTTGATTGAGGTGACAAGAACTTAATTTCCCCACCCCTGCAACATTACGCATGCTGTCCAAAATAAATCCTCTAGTTATTTTGAAAACTTACATCCTAATTTTAACTCTGAATTTCAAAACTCTAGGTTGTGCACGCACTCTCATTATTTCCTTGGCACAACGCTTGGTTGCATTCTTCCATGCACCCTCGCACGTCCTTCCCACTTCTTCCTTGATCCTCATTCTTCTTCCATTTTCCCTTTACACACCTTCCTTATTTCCTATAGTTCATGTACCCTTCACGTGGACCTCGACTTGCCTTCTAATTTGGCCAAGTCCCCTTCATGCTTTCTCTGTGCACCACCTTCCATTTTTCCATCGTGCGCTCCTTATTTGAATTTCACACCCCACTTGCATAATTGTATCTTTTTAAGTATTCACATTTTCTTCCCACTTCGGTTCACACTCCTTTTACATGCTCATCTTCTGTATTTTCATGCCTCTTTCCCGCGTATGCACCAAGTGCACTCTCTCGTCTTGATTCATTATGTCACATCGCATCCTGTCATACTTGAGTGTGACACACAACCTATTATATCATGCTATCTATATGCCAAAAATAACATTTAATGGGCACCTAATATATGGTAGTAACTACAAAATACCATAAATGTAGTCGATCCTATAGATCAATCGAGCATGCATCGTGTCTTGTGTGTTCTTCTTACACTATAGAATTTAAAATGTCATAACGTTTTCTATATGGATAAGATATATGCACTCCTCATCTTGATGGAGAGTAGTTGACATTGGCTACACTCTAGATCATTAAAAATCATATTTTGGTGGGATTTGGTAGGTGAAAAATATGGAAACGTGTCTTAGGCCATTAATGCACATCTTCAATTAGCCCAACCACCCAGATTTGATCCAATTTTCCCTCTTTCCTTCTTCAACAAGCATGCATACATGGAGGGTCGCATCTCGAAAACATTTGCAGTGGATTTTCGGGCATTCATTACTTTGGTTTTTAGTGGTTGGAAGTTTGAATCTGATTTTCCCTCTCTTTCTCCTCCTCTTCTCTCCTTCCTCTTCTATAAATTAAAGAGAAATGTTCATTGTAAAATGTTGGAAACCTTTAGTTTGCTAAGGTATTTTGTTCATTTATATTTTTGAGTTGTGAGCCTCAAATATGATCCATTTACATACAAATGCATGCCTCCTTCACTCTTGTAATCGATTTTGCATCACTTAGAAGCAATAAAAGTTGTGTTTTGTGGCTATTCTTTGCCTTAGCTCAAGTTTTACTGCATCTTCTTTCCTTCATTTGCTTTATTGATCTGATGTTCATATTATATATCTCTTGTAGGGCTTTGGTTTATGGTGTTTCATGAAAATAGATGTGTGATTGTGTTTTAAATCGTGACATGCATGTTTGTCCTCTCTGTGCACATTTTTCTTCATTTTAACTTAAAACTAATTTTTTAATCTCCCTCTTTCGGTGTTATTACCCTCCTTTAGCTTAGGATTTTCCTTTTGATGCATCCCCTTCTAACCCTATCCCTTGGAATGTTAATTTAGGATTATATAGCTTCATTTTCCTTCATAGGAGTAGTTTTAGCATTAGGAAATAGGTAGAGGAACCGGCCTTCTCATGAGGTTTGTCTCAAGCACGCAAGGTCCCACAACTTATATTCAATCCCATGTTACCTCCAAATCCTAGTTTACCCTAATCTATGACATGTGCAATTTTGAACTCCAATAGTTTTGACACACCCAATGGGACCAGTATTGAAAGCACATATTTCATTATTGCTACGTTTCACTATGGGACTTAGTGATTTTCATCCTTTGGAGGTTCTTTTCAACACATATGGTGACTTCTAACTCTTATATCTATTGTTTTCAATAGTCCACTTATGTTTTTCATGAGAAGGATACATACTAGATAAAGCGCAGTAGTTGAAGAGTCCTTTTAATATCTTTAGCTTTCTCCATGGAGAAGAGGCAACAAAATAACCGCGTGCACATCTCCATCTCTAGCACACCATGTAATTTCCACTCATCCTCTTAGTGTACCTTATGTACACTCCATTATGGTAGCACTGACATGAAATACATTTTCCATTTGTCAATTTTACTCGCAGAATTCCTCTTGTTATAAATGTGCAACATGACATGCCAACAATTGTGCTCAAACGTATTCCATACTTCACTAGTGAGAACCAAGTTTCTCTTGCTTATCACATCCGGTATGTTACAAATGTATGCTCTATTTATGTAGTTACACATGATGATGTAACACGTAGGATGATGACATATTCACTTAAAGGTAAACTGCTCCAATGGTATAGGAGCTTGAGACCTACATCCATTACTGGTTGGGATGATCTTGGCACAGCTCTTTGTAACTATTTTGAGGATAATTTAGATCACCTATCTTTGTAGAGCAGATGACAATAATGAAGAGAGCATCTAATGAACATATGATTGATTTCGATATCAGATTTCAAAAAATTTGGAACATGATTCCTCAAGTGGTAAGGCATACAACCCAACATTATTTCCTATATTATCTAAAGTCTTTGAATAGTGACATTTTATGCATGATTTAATCAATGGGGGTATAACCTTACCAGTTTCCTATAACATATCTATTAGGGAAGAAAATAGTCGTATTCGTAGGTAGGGAAATTAGGTCCTAGACCACCCATGCCATTGTTTCTGAAATGCCTCAAGTTCCCACCTTATATTTCTCATATTCCTTAGCGAACTCTCAATCCGCTACATCCACATCCTATCCTCCCACGTAGAAAAAAAAAGAGGATGAATAAATAAAATCCTTGATTAGGAAATTTTCAAATAAAGTCTTATCCTTAGAAAAATAGCGGTATGAAGCCTTCAGAAATAATTCTAATCAAGGATTTAATCAAATCCATCAACCCTTTAGAAATCAATATCCAAATCAAAGATATGGGTAGAACTAGAAAAATGATAGATGACATGTTGATGCACATCTACCACTTCAAAATTTTTCCCCTGCGCAACCTCTTCTAGTGCCTAGTTTAATTCAATAACTTGTTCTAGTTCAGAACAATTTTTTTCGAGAGACAAAGTGGTTTTTTCCTTGTAACATGCCTCATAGATAGTATAACTCGCAGCAATGTATTATGTGCATAGGACTACATGATTCAAATTGCTTCAGGTAGTGAGCCTTCCACTAGCACACATGAACTTGAAAAATGAAGAAGTGCCAGAAGTTATCCCTAAAACCAACCTTGTCTTCTTTGGTGTTGATGACTTTTATGTAATTAACCAATCTATGGATAGCTCAAATAGGTCACGCACACATATTGCTGACAATACAATAAGATAATGTTAGAAACTAGCACACAACCTTCAACTTCTACTAATTAGAGTGATCTACAAAAGTAGAAGGATGCAAATTCGAATTATACCAAAGCGGTTTGGCATATAAATTCATGCACACAAGATTTTTCACAAGGTTCCAAGTGAAGTTTCACATGTCTCTTCTTTAATTGATTAAGCATCTACACATCCCAAATATTTAGTATCCATGCCTAAATAATAAAAAAAATCGAATGGTGTACCTCAAATGCATTATTCTATGTGTCTTTCATCCAACATTATTGACTAGATGAAGAAGAAAATTTAAATTTCATAATGTGGGATGTCATGGCCAATCCATCTCAGCGTAACCTATTTCATGAATCTTTGGTGCAACTCCCACACATCGATCAATCATCAAAATACCTCATGTTGTTGTCAAAAAAAATTCTCATACATAGGATTAACAAGCAAGAAATTTTTTCAAAACCTCACCTTTCTATATGTCCTTGATAGAAGGAAAACATCTTGTGCACAATTGTTTGATTGATTCAGAGATTACTGTTTATTTTATGCTAAATAAAATTGTTGATATCTTAGGCCTTGAGTACACCCCCATGTCTAAATGAGTCTTGCAACTTGATGTCTCAATTGTCACCACTCTAGGATTCATCAAAGTTCTTAAGTTCACCCTCCGTGCATGTCCAATCCTAACCATAACTCAAGATATGTCATTTATTGACCTGCCTCCTTTGTTTTCCCTTATCCTATCAAGAGATTTCACTGCCAAGGTAGGTGGTTAATTGTCTTCTGATTTGTCTCATAGGTTAGTAAGCATAAGGTATGGTACTCAATTTACCATACAAGTTGAGCCCATATTTTCATATCATGTTGAGTCATATGACCCATCACCTCTCCAAGATAATTTCCTAATCACATAAGGCCAAGAACAAGATTTAGTTATAGAATATCAACATGGTCCTCCTCCTATACCTGATCTATTGCTAAATGAATGGTCTAAAAGGATCTATGAGTTTCATCCTTATAACATATCTCTTGAAACTCTTTAAACTAGCCTTGGTACATATTACATCCTTGAAATAAATTGTGCGTTGCTTACCACACTCAAGTAGAAAAGAAATGATGATTCTTATGGATTGTGGAAAATGTATTTTGATGGCTCCAGAAGTAGAAATGGTGTAGGTGTGGGTGTTGTTCTCATTTCTCCTAAGGATGATAATTTCTTCTTCACGTACAAGATATAATTTGCATGCTCCAACAATATAGTAGAATATGAAGCATTGGTACATGGTCTTCTTATTGCTGAGAAAATGCATATCAAAACATTGTAGATATTTGGGGAAACTAAATTAGTTATCCTCCGTAAAAAAAAGTGTGCAATAAATAATAATCTTCTCAAAGATTATAAACATAGAGTTTGGGACCTCCTGAAGAGATTTAATGCTCTAAATCAGTAGGTCATATGAAGAAAATTAAAAAAGGAATCAGATTAGATGGCCACGCTCGGTTCACAGTTCTCTCCCACTAAGGATTTTCTCTAAGGCAATGTGCGACATATCAAGGTGGTAATCGAACATCTATTCCGTAAATTGAAACAAGTCGAAGGTATTTTACAATGATGTGAAAATCATGCAGTTCATCTAGAATAAAGCTTAATTTTCCTCAGATATGAAAGTTGACTTGCATAATAGATAAGGTGACCAATTAATTCAATTAAAGACAAACAAGTTGCATAAAGAAATTGTCACCTTAAAGAACATGTTCATTCTTGACAATTATTTTAAGGGGAAAGAAAATAATATGTGCATAGTGCAAGAAGACTACATACTAGTTAGTATTGCATGCGGTAAAGAGTTGTTTCTTGGAAAATATTACGTGTAAGATGAAAATTAGGCATTTATTTCTATCTATCAAGAATACACTAACATCTTCTCATGGGAATATGAATTCCTCAAATGCTTTTATCCAAGTTTTTCTCAACACTCCATTGACTTGGATGCTAGCATCAAACTCATTAGAAAAAAGCAAAGGCCCATCAATCCTAAGATAAATCCCCTTTTGAGGAAAGATTTATCTAAAAATATTGAGGAAAAAATAATATTTCCATCACGTACTCTACTTGGGTGGAAAAACTTGTTCTAGTACAGAAGAAGAACGGTGAAATCAAACTCTCTGTTTACTTCAGATATTTAAACAAGGCCTCTTTGAAGGATCATTATCCTTTAGCTTTAATGGAGATTATTATATAGGATGTGGTTGGCGCATAAATATTCTTTATGATTGATGGCTACTTCAGCTTCAATCAAATCATGGTTAAGCAAGAGGACCAATTCAAGATAAAATTTATAACCAAATGGGGAACATATACATTTCAGAAAATTCCTTTTCATTTTTCAAATGTAGGTGCAATATTTAAGAGAGATATGGATGTTTCCTTTAATTTATATATCAATAAGTTCATCCCAATAAACTTGGATGACATAATTGTCTTCTCAAAGTAGATCACATACCGCATTATGCATCTAGAAAAAGTATTATAGAGATGTAGAGAATTTGGGGTGACTCTTAACCCCAAGAAGTGAAATTTTTTGATGTTTAAGGAAATTTATCAGGCCATATGGTCTTGAAGTATGGAATTTCCATTGATCCTTAGCTCATTTCATCCATCCTCACTCTTTCTTTACCAGCGCATAAGAAATCCTCGCAATAATTCCTAGGAAATATCAATTTTGTCAGGAAATTCATTCCTAACTTTATAGGTTTGGTAAGGCCCATCACCCTCATGCTCAAAAAGGAAACAACCTTCAAGTGGATAGTAGAAGGAAAATAAATCTTGACAAAGATAAAGCAAAAAATTGATCACACACCAATACTTATCAATCTAGACTATACGAAGGATTTCATCCTTTATGCATATGGAGCTGATGTGATTGTTGTTGTTGTCTTGACACAAGAAAATTAATAATGAATGAAGCAACTAGTGGCTTTCTTCAGAAAAAAATCAAAGGATTATGAGTTGAAATATAAGCACACGAGAAAAACATGTCTTCTCTATCATGTGCGTGATCAATAAATTCTAGATTATGCTTGTTATAAATCATATTAAGGTATTAGTTTAACACTTTTGTGTGAAATAATTCATTATAGGATTAGAAATCAGTGCAAAAGGAGAAATATGGCTGACCAAAATCATCAATTATTATGTTACCATAAAATCCACTAAGTTGATTAGAGGCAATGCGCTCTATAAGCATATTGTTGAGGACATGCAAATCCGATCAGAGACTTCATTTTTCCCGGATGAAGAGTTGGCACATACTAAACCTAAGAAAATGAAGATCCTAGTGCACACAATTAGATAGATATAATGGTAACATTCCTCTCTTTTGGTACATACTCCCTAGTTTTAATAAATAAAATATAAGACATCTAAGGTTACAGTCTATTTTTTATGCGCTCATTGATAGCCTTCTCTTCAAAAGAAACATTGATGGTGTATTCCTAAGATGTATTGATGGTGCACAAGTCAACCAAGTTTTATCATAATTTCGTGATGGATTCTATGGTGGACACATCTCTACCAAATAAATGACAATGAAGATCATTAAAAAGGGTACTTTTGGCATGCCCTATTTGTAGATGCGCATAAGTGGGTTATGAAATGAAAAGAATGTATTATCTTTGCAGGAGAGAATAAATTGATATTTCTTCCCCTCTGACCAATCCAAGTGGATTAGCCTTTTGCGCAATGGGGTATAGAATTCATTGGAATGATCAATCCTCCTTTGAGTGTGGGACACAAATGGGTCCTCACAACTACATATTACTTCACCGATGGACAGAAGTTGTCTCCTTAATGAATCAACCAAATTAGTCATCCTTGAATTTCTTGATGGAATTGTAACAAGGTTTGGCATTCCTCATATCTTGTTATCTTTGATAATGGAAAATCCTTCCTTAAGAAAAATATTTTATATTGGGTGCTTAGCCTTAGAATATATTTGAATACTTCTTCTAACTATTACCTCGGGGTAATGTCTTGGTTGAGTCTACCAAAAAAACCTGATCAAAATCATGAAGTGGAAAATGGATATCAACTAGAGGAAATGGTACAAAAATGTCTCGTGCACGCTTTGGGAAGACAGAATCATAGTGAAAAATGTAAAAGTTACTTCACCTTATAAACTTGTTTATGGTAAAGAAGCTAGTCTTCCATTATCACTTGAATCTCCTTCCTTAGATCTAACCTAGTGGCTGGAACTTAAAGGCAAAAACTAAGAATAAATACGAATGACAAAGTTGATTGAACTTGAATAATTGAGAAAATCTTCCATGATCAAGTTAGAACAACATCAATAATTGAAAAATAAGTGGTTTGATAGAAAGGCTAGACCTCAAGCTTTCAAAGTTGGTGATCTAGTCTTAAAATGGGATGCTAACAGAGCCAAACCTAGGTTTCATTCAAATTTTTATGCACTTTGGAGTGGCCCATACACTATCAATTCTTGCAAGGAGGCTAACTCTTTCGATTTATCTCACCTTTATGGAGGCATTATACCAATCCCAGTTAATGGGATTTATCTCAAGTATTTCCATTAAGTCTTTTACATATTGTATATACTAGAATAGTTTCAATTCCTCCAAGTGCACTCTGCACACATTGTTTTGTTTGTATATAGTTCATTCCTTTAATACGCTCCTTATGCATGCTCTTTTGTTGCTTTCAAGATGCTAATTTGGTTTAAGGATCTTCCAACATTTTTCTACCCTCATAAAATTCAAATCAGAACATCTTCAAATGAGAGTAGTAGTTGTTTAGATTTCAGACAAGTTGCTTCAAGTGAATTAAGGGGTAGTTCTTTAAGAAACAGATCGAACTTTATAATTTTAGGTGAACTTCATGCCCAATGAATACTTTAAGGCTAGAAATATTTTTCATCTAGTAGATAAATGTCCCTAAAATTCACCAAACTATTGTCCAAAATAACTCCCCTAGTTATTTTGATAACTTACATCCTCATTCTAACTCGAATTTCAAAACTTCAGTTGTGCGCACACTTTGGTTGTTTCCTTAGCACAATGCTTGGTTGCATAGCTTCTTTCGCAAACCCTTGCGTACTCCTTCGCACTTCTTCCTTAAGCCTTATTCTTCTTCCATTTTCCCTTTTCACACACTCCTTACGTGCTTACATTTTTCCCACAATTTTTGCACCTTTGCATGCACCCGTGACTTGCCTTCCAATTTGGCTAAGTCTCATGCATTAATTCTCTCATGCACCCCCTCCTTTTATTTTCGTCATGTGCTCCTCATTTAAATGTTGCACCCCACTTACATACTTGTATATTTTTCAAGTATACACCTTGTCTTCCCACCTCTCGTTCACACCCCTTTTGTACATTCATCTTCTATATTTTCACACCTCTTTCTTGCATACTCACCAATTGCACTCTCTTGTGCTGAGTCATTCTACCATGTCACATCCTGTCATACTTGAGTGTGTAACATGTAACCTATCATAACATGTCAGTTGCAAACCAAATCCTCACATGTAATGTGCACCTGACACGTGGCAATAACAACAAAATATTAGATAGTCAGTTGATCCAATGGATCAATCGAGCTTGTCATGTGTCTTGTGTGTTTTGCTTCCACTATAGACTTTAAAACATCATAAATTTTTATACGGGGCTCATATCTATGCACTCCTAGTCTTGATGGAGAGCTTCAAGTGGGATACACTCTAGATCATTTAAAATTAGATCCTGGTAGGATTTGGTAGGTGATAAATAGGGAAATGTGTCTCATGCCATTAATGCACAACTTTAATCAGCCCAACCACCTAGATTTGATCTGATTTTCCCTCTTTCCTTATTCCACAAGAAAAATAGACATGGGGAGTTACATTTGATAGCATTTACTGATTAATTTATAGGCATTCATTACTCAAGTTGTTGGTGGTTGGAATTTTTAATCCAATTTCCCTCTCTTTCTCCTCCTCGTCTCTCCTTCTTCTATAAATTAAAGATAAATGCTCATTGTAAAATTTTGAACCTATTTATTTTTCTAATATATTTTGTTCCTTTACATTTGTGAGTTGCAGACCTCAAATATGAGCTATTTGGATATAGATACATGCCTCGTTTACTTATGTAACCAATTGTTCATCACTTGGAAGCAATAAAAGTTTTAATTTTGGCTATTCTCTACCTTAGCTCAATTTTTACTACATCTTCTTTCCTTGATTTACATTATTAATCACAGTGCATATTTTATATCTTTTACGAGCTTTGGTTTGTGGTGCTCCATGAAAATATATTTTTTTATCATGTTTGAGACTGTGAAAATGTGTGTGTCCTCTTTTTGTGAATTTTCCTTTGTTTTCACTTAAAACTACTTGTGTCCATCCCCCTCTTTCTGGTGTTATCACCCTCTTTTATCTTAGTTTTTCCTTTTCATGCATCTCCTTCTAACCCTATCCCATTGGAATTTTAATTTAGGATTAGGTACCTCCATTTTCCTTCATAGGAGTAGTTTTATCATTAGGAAATAGGTAGAGGAAGCGTGGAAGGTCCCACAACTTGGAGACAATCCTGGGTTGCCTCAAAATCCCAATTCATCTTGATTTGGGATTTGTGTAATTTTGAGCTCCAACAACACCTTTACACTTCCCTTGTAAACACCTCTCCACCTCAGTTGTAGATGAAAATACCCCACCCTTTTATGCATACCCACTTCCACCACACTCCTTAGACCAACCTAACTCTATTCCCTCCTTCTCATGTCCCATCCACCTAATCATGATCATTATTTTCTCTCGCCGACACCACCGATTTATGACTATGAATTTCTCTACCTTCCTCAAATTATACCTATGGCTCTTTGGTGATCATATTCCTCTAGTTCCATGACTCACTTTCTCTACTTTATCTATTCCTTCCTCCCATCTTTTCCCCTTCCCAAATCCACAAAGTCTGCAATAATTATTAGGTTAATTGTATCCTTCATTTTTTTCAAAACATAATACAAAAAAATACACTTGTGTCGGTTACTAGTGTGACTAGGATGAAGCCCGCCCCCTTTTGTCACATCCTTAAACTATGAATTTATTATTTTGAGACATTCTCGAGAATTTGGTGACGGTGGTAAAAATTATCCAACAATTTATTTATGTTTTGACTTGATTTCTTAGCATTATGACATATTTAAAAATAGTTATTATCGACATTGATTTATCGTTGGATGATTATTGTATGTAGAATTATAGTTATTGGTTACTATTATTTTTTATTACGGGTAAAAGAGGGTTAAGGGGTCCCTTCCCCATAAAAACAAATCTCCTTATACAACATATATTCAGCTATACAATAACCAAGTAGGATAGGTTACGCATTAACCATATCTGAATATAACACATATACCATCTAATAACAAACTAACAACAAAGTAATAGTAAACTATTAGCATTCCAAAAGAGTGTAAGGAAAAAATTCCATATTCATACAACATATTTTTCAATGTCTTTCAATAACTGGACCACTATTTATCTAGATTTTCAATAGAATCCCCATGGTTAGCTAGATCGGAGCTAGTCACATCTCTCTTTATTTTCTTGGAGGTCTCTTCATTTTCATTTTTCCTATAGGAACTAATAAGTTGAGCCAATAATTGGAGGTGTTGAATTGGGGATTTTATGTGCAACATACTCCATTGAGTAACTTGTTTTAGCGGGTCCTTAAGGAGATCCACTTGTTAGAAGCATAATGTACTTGAGAGAGGGGTGAGTCATTCTTTATAAAAAATTCAAATTATATTTCAGATCTGAAACTCAAAATTCCCAAAGCATTCAATCACAATATCCACTTATTCAATACTTAATGTGTGTGCACCATAACCATCAATGAAACATATAACCATGAAAGAAAATAAGGAACACAAGAATACAATATATAAATGGGAAACCCTAAAGAGGAAGAGGACCCACTAAAACACAATATTATATTGGTATGTTTATGAATTCAGTGATCCACCAACCCCACAGGATCACCAACCCCTAGTTTAGTAGAGAAAAAACCTACAAGGAGCACCAACTCCACAAAGAAGTTGAACCCCAAGATGATCAAGAACTAACTCAACCACCTGATGATGTGTAGATCTCTAATTTTTTTCTATCGAACTGATGGAGATTCAATATTCATCTTGCACTTCTTCAATAAAACCCTAGGTAATCACACTTCACAAAACAATCTCATCAATCAAAGTATAAAATTCATAAAATTATTTCTTTAATGTCCTATAATTTTTCATCACTTGAATCATCCTCAAATCATTCTCAAAACCTGCAATCAACTTTCACCTAGGTTGCACTGCATGGAACACACACACACACACACACACACACACACACACACACACACACACACACACACACACACACACACACACACACACACACACACACACACACACACACACACACACACACAACTAGTTCTAAAAACATCCAAAAAATTATTTTCTATGTTTCTCCTCATTTCAAACTTAGGCACAAAATTTTCCCTCATTTTATTCAAACCATACATCAAGGAAATAATTAAAATTTGAAATAAAATAGTCACAAGTGACCCAATAAGGTTGGCTTAACTCAAACCATCATTTAATGTGCCAAAAATGGCTCAAAATTAAAATTTCCTAACATTATTAACATACTTTTTAATGACCCAAAACCCATTACATATGAATAAAATATCATTAAACATTCATACATGGTCTCAATTAATATCAACCAATCAAATTATTTCATTTACAGGGCCCAGTTCTCTTTACAATTCTATAAACAGCTTGTTTCTGCACCCTTAAGAATCTTGGAAACTTCATTTGATCACCAAATCCATTAAACATGAGAAAAATATTCCATGTAATCACCTTATGGAAATTTAATAACATTTAGAACATTTCTAATCAATTTATAATTCATGAAACATCCATCTCTTCAAACCATTGCTACTTTTTCCTTCACCAAAACAACCTACCAAAAAAATTGTTTCCAATGGTTAGCTCATAAAAACATTTATACATACATTCAAGACCTCTAAATGGATTAATTGAATAAAAAAATTATCTTGATTCACATTCCATTTGATAGGAATCATCACCCAATCCATATAATTCTTCAAAAACATCAAACTTTCACTAGAACAAATGTTGTCTTAAACTATCTAAAATATTTTTATCCATGGAATGCCCTAGAAACCCTATCAAATGAAAAATCATGATGAAAACTTAATATCACTATAAATATATCTGAATCCTATTTCCAACAAAACTTTAATAATCTCAAAACTCCACCTGTAGCTCAAGTTATGCTCATTTTACTAAAGACTATTATTTGAGATCCCAAAACTACCCTTTGACCAGTCAACCTATTTGGACCTCAAAAAACCATATACGTGCATGAAATTTTTCTTAAAATTCATGGAAAACAATTAAAACTCCTATACATCATGCAACATTAATTTTTCATGCTACTCCTTTGGACCATCTTGTCCTAAAACCTTCTTCTTCGAAACTACTATTTTTAGGTGGGGCCCACTCATCATCATGACCTCAACAATAAATTTCTAGAAATATTATAGAGTCCTCTAAAACATAAAATAATTTATTTGTATTAATCAATAAAAAAATTCACAATACTTCACTTTCTGCCAACTACTCCTAGTTAGGGTTTAACTAGGGTTTTAGACCACTTTACCTTCTTAACATTTGTTCATAAAATAATGACAATCAAATGACCTCATTATTTTTTTGGAACCTTATAAAATAACCGTAGAATATTCCCTAAAATCAAAAAGGTCCCATGCTAAACACATTATTCACAACGAGCATCTAAAGTTGAACTTTGAGTTGGAAATATACTTGTTTTTCACCCTATGTCACAAAATCAGCCATATCTGGAATAATACACATCATGGAAACCTAAAATGTTTCTAAGAGAATCATGACTCATTAACCTAACATCTCCAATAATTATAATTATAATTCCATATTTCAACATCTGCAGTCACTAAGACTTACCTATGTTTGCATGTTATATCCTTACTTGTAGGTTGGTCAACTAAAATTATGCAATAATTGAACAAAAACCTCTTCAAATGACCCAAACCTACCTAAAATTCCATAATTCAACTGAATTCATTCTTCCATGAGCTAATATATCTCTAAACCACTTTGTCACACCTCCAAGCTATTATACCTACTCCCAATGAGCACTGTAACAAAGTGAAACACATGTGCATGTACTATGCCACTTCTATAATTGTTCAAGAACCCTTAATACATGTTTTAAATCATGTCAACATGCCTCCCAATAATCCAATAAGCTCTCAATATTAATCTATATCTCATAGGCACCTGTATGGGCTTGTTAGAGCAAGCACACCTCATTGAATCCCGCTATAGTAGTTGTTATAAATCTGAAACATCATGTTAGCACCATGAACAACATCATATGACCTCAATGCAACATTCAATTTTTCATTAATTTGGTTTTTCATCAATGAAAAAACCTATTAGGACACCATGCTAACAATCTCCCCTTTGTCATTGATGGAAAACACCCTGAACTTCTCCCCCTTTTTACATTAATGACAAAATAATACATGTATCTCACCTTATTCACCTACATCAAATTCATAACATCATGCTTTGGTTATAAAATCAGCCAAATGTCTTAAACTATATCGAATTCTTGATTTTTACACAAAAACTTATTTTTCCTTCATTTTAGGCATGCAAGCACCATGCTCCCCCTAGAATAAGAACTTCCAACATCTAAAAATCATTAGTAAAGAATGAAAAATCATAATCATACCTTTTTAGGAGCTACAACATCATTCTTCATCTTCTAGGCATGAAAAGACACAAATTTTCTTCTTCACCCTTGTTTTTCTCCTCTTAGAAACATTGTATCATACTGAAATATGAGTCATCCACATCTTCATCATGCCAACAATTTCAATCCTATGCATATCAAATCATTATGTAACCTCTCTTTACAATAATCCATCTTATCTAGGCCTAAAACAAGATATAATAGGCATATACATAATCTACATACCAAGAACAATATTATGAGACCAAAACAGACTTCTTACAGCAATTTTGACCAATTTCAACATCCAACTACAGGTCAACCATGATTTGACTCAAGAAACTATCACTCCTCCTAGACATAATGCCTCAAATACTATCTCAATAGCACAAATTAGAGCAACTAGCCTTGCTACCATGCCTTGAAATCACCTTTACAACTTTTAGCAGTCCCAAAGCAACTTTTTCAGTCTTCTATAGTCATATTTGACTGATATAAGCCAATACATACCATTACAAGCATGAAAAAAATCAAGCACTTTGTGTTCTCACCTTAAATGTCCTTGAGAACACCATTTCAATCCCATGAAGGAACAACTAAGCACTCCCCTTGTCTTGGAGAGCTCACACACACCTTGAGCAACATTTCAATACTGTTAGAGGACTATCAACAACCTATCTCTATCAAAACTCCATTGAGAAGGCAATAAAGTGTCTCTATGGTTCTTAAATACTTACAACCTCTTTCATAGTGAGCTATATCAAGCCCCCTGTCATGAGAAAAAAAATTAAAACCTCTTACCAATCAATACTTTGTCTTAGGATAATGTAGTACTATATCAACATTTACTTGGAGGTCAAGATAAACATATTGACCCAAAGTAGATCATTTCAACCCATGATCACACTCCTCCATATACATCTATAATGTAAGGCTCATAAAAATGATTGAAGGACATCATTAGTGATTCAATAACACTATTACCATGCTAAACAAGAGCTTTTACAGCTGTAGGATGGTATTTTGGAGCAAGAACAAGGTTTTCAAGCCTTGGAAAACAACTAGAATTCCATCTACTACCATCAATTGAAAATTATGGATTGATCTGAAAAATTATCAAGCTTTTATTCACCGATCTCTCGGACCCTTGTAGGCTTATCAAATTACCATTTAATTTTTACCCCATTAAAATCAACTTAAAATAATGCAATAAGTATGACACTTTGCAAAAGGGTTGATTACGAAGTTTGGAAATTGCCTACATCTCTAGGTTCTTTCAAACCGTTCCACTAGTCAAAACTTGTAAGTTACAATAGTACTTTCACAAGAAAACCTAATGGAAACTATTAATAATTTGCTTAGAATAATATCCAGACCTTTAGACAACAAGGGTGAAAGATAGCACCCGACTTCCCCTTTCCTGGCGTATTCGGCAAGCTCTATAAAGACCAACTCCACTTTTCAAAATCCTCCGGATCTCGATTGGCCTTGTAGATGCTTCGTAATGCCCTGTGGCACTTAGGTCAAAACTCTAAGCTTATCATTTGGAGTTGGTGGATTACATATTAGCTGCTATGTTTAATGCGCCCATTGTGTGGGTCAAGTGGTTAGAAATTTGAACATGCCACTACGTGGCGAGTTGGAGGTTAAATGGGTTAATATAGACCCCATGCAATATAGATGGTCCCGATCAACGTGGATAGCTCACCGAGCTAAAATGTAACTCAGTCCTTGCATGACTTGGCTAATAGCTCGATGTTGATCCTTGGTAGGAAAATCGATCGTATTCAATTCATGGTGGCAAGCCATGTGGTGGCTTGTGGACCCACCACGTCGGTGATAACAAATTAGTCCACACGGCGGTTGGGCTCCCCTCTCCGTTAAAAAATGTTGAGCCTCTTTCTCCCACGAGCTATATCATTTTATGACCATTGAAGACTGGTTGTTAAAAACTTCTATGATTTTTGCCAACGCCCTTTTGCCACATGTCACAGTGCGATTGGTCCAATATTGACCTATTGACCAAAGTTGACTTTCTCGTTGATGAACTTTAACCGAACATAACTAGAGCTCCCAATGTCCGTTTTTCACATTCGAATAGTCATAAAAATCTCTCAAAAATATCTTATGCACTTGACAAAATTTAGGGATGTTTAGGGAAATTTTGATATCAAAAATGATCCCCTGATCACACCTCCCCAATGAGAAAGGATTTTTGTCCCAAAAAGCTTATATTGGAACATTTTTCCATCATGTCCTAAATCTGAAAATCTTCTACCACCTCAGAAGTATTGTTGTAGTAGACCCTTTGGTCTCTTCCTCTACAACCTCCTCATTTCGACAACTTTTTTCTCGATTGTGGGACTTTTGGGTTATGGGCCCATGACGCTTCCGCTGCGCCACTCTAATATCCGAAGAAGACCTCCACACCTCCATTGTATGGTACTAAGTTTTTGAATGAAACCTCAACACTTATATTGTACGGTGCTAAGATTCCAGATATCTAACAACAAGGATCTTCTTTTACTCAGTACACGCCTTCGGCTCCAAATTGATTCCGTAGAATCCAAATTGGTTTGAAGGAGCTCCATGTTACTTAGAGTTATGATCGATCCAATGTCAATGAAGTATAATGACTTTTCCCCTTTCGACCTTAACGCCTCCATTGTATAGTGCTAAGCCTCTGCAGCGGGAATTCAATGCCTACAATATGTAGTGCTAAGCCTCTGGAAGAATTCAACACCTCTAATGTGTAGTGCTAAGTCTCTAGCAGACTTCAACACCTCCATTGTGCAAGTGCTAAGTCTCTTGCAGACCTCAATGCCTCCATTGTGTAGTGCTAAGTCTCTTGCAGACCTCAACACCTCTATTGTGTAGTGTTAAGTCTCTTTTAGACCTCAACACCTCCATTGTGTAGTGCTAAGTCTCTTTCAAACCTCAACGCCTTCACCGCATTCTTAAGTTTTATGATCATCTACCATTCGAATTTTTGGTCGCAATGTATTGAATTCGAATGAAATTCCAAGATAATCTTTTAAGAGCTCCTTTTGTTGACAAGCAATATTAGGTACCATTCTGCTAGATGCCCATGATGGCTTCTCCACAGAACAAAGTTCCGAACCGACGTCAATGCCAACGGTGATTTAGCTACCATTTGGCTTCATGGTGACAATGCCTCTACACAAAATGAATTTCTGAGTTAATTCATGTGAACTCTATTGTCTTCACAAATGGAAGATCAATCTCCAAGCTTTTAAATATGAGTTAAATCATGCATCCAAGTTGTAATGCAGTACTCACAAGCTTATTAGGAGATATGTTTGGAGCATTAATCAAATTTTCTAAGTAATAAAATCCACTTGAGTATTGTAAAACTTTGTCTCAAAGCATTTTCTCAAAAATATGATCTCAAAACAAATACCGCATATTATTCATCAATCTGATTATGCAAGATATAATTGAAAAATTGTTAACTTACCAATTTTAAAGGACTTTCACTTCTAGGTATTACTCGGTCCTGGGTTGAATTTTCAATTGGTGGTGGATTAGGAACCTCTTTTTCCTTTTCAATAGGCTTCAATTCCATCTTTGGCTTGCCATTACTCGATGGCGAGATGGATGCGCTTTCTAGCAATTATCCACCCGGTGCTGTTCCTCGCAATGAGCACGAAATTCCTCTTAATATCCTTCTTCTGGGAGGAGGAACTCTTTCTGTCATTTCTTGACTCTACATGACAAGATTGGTCTTTTTTTTTCCATGTTATTGATGAATGAAATCAACTTCTTCATCAATGTCCTTCTCTTCTAGCATCTAGCCATAGAATGATTATGCAATCCAAAAAAGTACATGGAAAGGAATTCCACATCTTCTAAAAATCATAACCATACTTCTTAAGTTGAAAAAGTGGATCATAATTTTTACTGTGCTTATGATTATGATAAGAAATTGGAGGTGGAATCTCACTACCTCTTCACCGATTTCTCTTACCACATCCCGCATGTGACGATAAAGAACAACTTTCCTTCTTAGAATATTCTTTTTGGACTAGTGGGGTATTCTATTTGATTTTAGAATCTTGTCTCCCATCATTGTTCTTGGAGCATTCTCCAATATCCATTGCCACACTAGAAAAATCCAAACCTGTAAAATGAGGATGATCCTCGACCTATATTGGGTTAGCTTTGCCTTGGCCAATTTTACGAAGGCCTCTTCCATCAAATCCCATTTTATCTAGTAATTTGGATCCAATGCCTCTAGTATTCTATTCAAATAAACCAAATACTCCATTACCCGTATCCGAAACTAAATGGGAGGAAGAAGAAGATTCCAATGGTGAACAACATATAGTGCACTTATCTTTCATGGTATCTACATCTGAAGTTGAATGAATTTCCTTATTCTAGTCACCCCATTGCAACCTTGCCAAGATTTCATCCTTGGTTTGAAATTATGATTTCAAGCGAGCATTCTCTTCATCCAAGGAGTAATACATTGATCACAAGAGAGAGTTCTCTTCCTGGATCTGGTGATTATAACCTTCAACCTCATCAAGTTTTTCCTATTTAGACATCTTTCCCATAGTGCACTTGTACCCTGTTCACAAAAACTGAACCAACTACACTAACTTAAAGTAATCACTCTGTTAATCATATTTACTAAAATCAATTATGGAGATAAACTGGCTCATACGATGCAAACTTGATCTAGAAAATTATCAATTTTTTATTCACTTGATCTTCAGACCCTTTTAGGCTTATCAAATTACCATTTAATTTTTACCCCTTTAAAATCAACTTAAAATAATGCAATAATTATGACACTTTGAAAAAGGGTTGATTACAAAGTTTGCTAATTGAAATAAAGAGTCTCTATGGTTCTTAAATACTTACAACCTCTTACATAGTGAGATATATTAATTCTCCCCCTGTCATGAGAAGCAAAATTACAACCTCTTACCCATCAATACTTTGTCTTAGGACATTGTAGCATTGTCTCAAAGCATTCACTTGGAGGTCAAGATCATTATATTGACCCAAACTAGGTCATTTCAACCCATGATCACACTCCTTCATATTCATTTATAATGTAAGGATCATAAAAGTGATTGAAGGACATCATTAGTGCTTCAATACCACTATTACCATGCTAAACATGAGCTTTTACAGGCCTTTAGGATGGTATTTTGGAGCAAGAACAAGTTTTTCAAGCCTTGGCAAACAACTAGGACTTCCATCTACTACCATCAATTGTAAAATATGGATATATGAAAGAACATACCTTTTATAATTGAGTATAAGCTTTGGGACATATGGCATACCACTAAGAAAAGTATACTTTTCCCCCTCTAATCATGTAGATGATCATTTTCTTCATGGAGAACCAAGAGACCCTCATAAGTGCATATCAACTAATGTCATAACCAAATGAACCTCTAAGAATCTTAAAACACTCCAATTAGTGAAATTACCCCAAGAAACATTCCAAAAATGAATAAAATTCATCATTCATACCTAATACACCATTGACACTACCCTTGTACTAGAGAAAACAATTCTTAGGACAAATCATGATGAAGAACAACCAAGAAACTGTAGCAATTTATCTAGATCATATGGGTAATCATATATATGCATTGGGAAATTCCATGAAGATCATATAGATGCAAATCACCTTTTCAAATCTTGAAGACACACATTGTAGACCAAAACCACTATTATCATCCCAAATTAGGCCTTTTTAGGCCACAAGAGAAACTTTTCAACATTGTCATGCATAATGAAGAAATATACTTACTTGAATCCTCAAACCTCTTCCATCCTTTATCCCTATGATCCTAGAATATTTTCTCAAAATTTTAGCTTCTAACTCTTCCATCTTGACCTCAAAAAGTGAGTTTCCATGCTTACCACTCAATTGGAATGTGTAAATCTGGTCAAGGACAATGATGTAGAAACATTGACATGATTTTCACTTATCATCTCCATACTTGCACAAAAACTTTGTAAAAGAATCTTTAAACATTCTGATAACATTTTGCATGTATATAAATCACGAACAACCATCTTTTATACATCTAACACTTCAAGTTTACTTGGAGAACCACCAAAAACAGGCTACTTAGATCACATGATACCTTTTCAACCATAACATTGATTAAGTTGTCACTTGATCACCTTCACCATATTCTTAGTGGTACTCCATCTGGTTAAATATGATGTAGATTCCTGAGGAACTCATTAATGAGACACAAGTGACCTTCACAGTCCTAGACTCAAGCAAAGACACTTATCAACTGGAAACACCCATGATATGAATGCAAGATGCCCATTTTTCAAAGCATTGACCACACTTTTGGATTCACACATAAATATTCCAATATGTCACACATATCAAGACCATTTATACCTCATGAAAACCCCTAATAACCTTCTAAGGACTCATCCAAGACATTGCAATCTTTCATAGTACACAATGATATAACACAAACCATATTAGGAAATAAAGACCATGAGACAAATATTCAAGAACTCTAAAACCTTTAAAAATACACATAGTGACATATCAAGATGACATTAAAACATTCATGAATCACCACAAATCAACTACACACCCTGAGATCTCATACACGGACCATATAAGCTACTTAAAGGTGTAATTTAGAGATGTAAGACTAATTGTCAAGACATATTCACAAGAACGAACCATATGAACCAAAAAATACTATGAGGAGCATACACAAACATACCTTGACATTTTGGAGGAGTCACACAATGACTTAGAGTTCTCTCCCTAACCTATATGCTTCATATGCAATGATATGCCTTCAAGAAGCATAGTGAAGGCATATAGGTTCCATAAAGACCTAAAATAAGGTCTTGAGGAGGTCCCAAGCCTTCTTGGGTACCTAAAAATACTCCATCCTCCCTTATCTAATATGAGCACTAAGATTCAATTCTCCTTTCACCAACAACTGCATTTAAAGACACAACATGGTCTCCTCTAGGCTCCCACATCCTTCTAGGATAATTTTCTTGCACTCTAGTTCTCTGAACATTGTATTCTTGCACTTTAAGACCTCAATAGATTCTCATTTGACCTGAGTAAGTTTGAAAATTATTCTTTTCCACATGGCCAACTTTGTTATAGTTGTAGTATACCACTTTTTTTGTTTTGTTTAGCTCATGAGAATGCCTAGATGACCCATTCATATAATCACTAGCAATGTGAACTACTTGATTGCACTTGAAGCATACAGCCCTCTTATCATAATCATCTCTAAATTTTCTCCATGGAATAGTGTATCATGATCTTTCTTACACTCATTATCCCTATGATCAAAAGTATTACATGTATAACAAAAACCATTGAAATACCTTTCATACCTTGAGGCATTAGGTTACCTAATTTTCTTTCCTTTCTCCATGTACTTGACCTGAGCTCCTTCTTTCCTTCCTTACTTCTTGATTCTACCACTTCCTTGCATGAGACTAGATCTTATTTCACCTCCTTGATGCTTTTGAATTCAGATTTGAAGCCTAAATAAGTCCTATCACAAGAAGCTTTTTTATTTCTCAAGATATCATTAAGAGCTTTAATACTTTCTTCAAACTTTTGATATGTCTTAGCCTTTCTTGTAGTATCTATGATTTCCTTCTTGAGAACCTTCATTTCTTCTTATTTTGATTGAAGGCTTAGGGTCATGTTGCTCATCTATAATTCTATCCTTCTTACTGATTCTTCTTGTTTTTTAGATATTTCCCAATGTTGACTTCAAGTTCTTGTATTTTTGTTTCATATTCTTTAACTTGGGCTAATAATTTTTGTTTTTATTCTCAGGATGTTCAATTTCAGATTGCACACATGCCAATTCAATCCTGAAAACATCATCTTGTCCTTCTTCTCCTTGTAAGAATAAGGTGAGATATCACCCCAAAGAGTAGATCCACCACTAGAGGACCTCATGGCCTATTTTTTCATAAAGAGAACTTCATCACCAATATCATTGTGGTCATATTCTACTTCTGATTAAAATATTTCTTCTTCACTCTCATATTTCTCCTTCTTAGTGTAGAGACTCTTCTTGTTCTTGTTCATAGATTCATTATTTTTGAACCCTTTCTTCTTCTTATCAAATTTCTGATTTTTCTTCTCATTATCACTATCATGATCATCATTCCTTTTCTTATCATGTCTATGAGGATACTTGGTAGAAAAATGACCAAATTTACCACATTAAAAACATTTGAAAGGAAGCTTACCTTTGTACTTACTAGTCCCAAGTGTCATTCTCCTAGAAACCATAGCAAATAGCTCCTCATCATCAAGCTCTAAAGTAGTATCTTCAGATTTTCCCTTCTTTTCTTTTTCCACCTTCTCCATATTTAAGTCTATATCCTTCTTAGTAGGCTTGGAATCCATTACCCTCATTTCATAGGTTGTTAGGGTACCATGTAGCTCATCCATATTTAGCTTAGTAACATATTTTCTTCCTCTATAGATGATACTTTTGAATCAAACTTTGGAGTCAAGGATCTTAACACTTTTTGAACAATAACTTCCTCTTTTAGATATTCTCCTAACCCTTTCATATTGTTAACAATCTTATCAACTCTAAGAAGATAGGCTACAATACACTCATCATCATTCATCTTAAGAGATTCAAACTGATTTCTAAAATTTTGAAGCTTAGAAATTCTTACCTTTGAGTCTCCTTCATAAAGCACTTGGATTTTTTCCCATGCTTCCTTTGCAGACTTACAATGCATCACTTTTCCCATTTCAGATTCTCCAAGACCACTTATGATTGCATTGAATGCCTTTGATTTATTGGTATATTCCTTCTTTTCATCATCAATGAGTGGAGAAGTGGTAGGAGGAGTATAACCACTCTCAATAGTATTCCAGACATCAAACCCTTGAGCCATGATATAAGACTTCATTCTCATTCTCCAGAAACTATAGTTCACACCATCAAACATTGGTGCCTTTCCAATCATAGTGTTTCTCGCCATTTTTGCTTCAAGGATCTCCTTTCAAGTTGTCAAACTTCTACAAAAAGGACCTTCTCTGATACCAATTTTTAGAAGAAAAATGGATTGAGAGGGGGTGAATCAGTCCTTATAAAAACTTCAAATTATATTTCAGAGCTTAAACTCAAAATTTCATAAGCATTCAATCACAATATCCACTTATTCAATACTTAATGTAAGAACAACATAACAATCAATTAAACATGTAACCATGAAAGTAAAGAAGAAATACAATATATAAGTGGGAAATCCTCAAGGGGAGGAAAACCCACTGAAACACAATCTTATATTGATATGTTTCTGAATTTAGTGAGGCACCAACCCTACAAGGAGCACCAACCCCTAACTTTATGAAGCAAAATCTCCACAAGGAGGCTACAACCCCCAAGATGATCAAACACCCACTCAACCACCTTATGATGTGTATATATCTCATTTTTTTCTGCCACAACTAATGGATATCCAATATTCAACTCACATTTCTTCAATCAAACCCTAGGTGATAACACTTCACAAAACAAGCTCATCAATCACTCTAAAATTCATCAAACTATTTTTTCATCTACTTTGATTACTCTGCAACACATTTGAATCACGATCAAACACCTGCAATCAAATCTTACCTAGGTTGCTCCACATGCACACACATAACTAGTTCCAAAATCACCCAAAAACATGTATTTACATGTTTCTCCTCATTTCAAACTTAGGAACAAAAATTTCCCTCCTTTTGGTTGGATCCATACACCAAGGAAACAATTAAAATTTAAAATAAAATAGTCACAAATGACCCAATTATGATGGCCTAGCTCAAACCATCATTTCATGTGCCAAAAATGGCTCAAAACCCCATAGGCACAATCTTAAAATTGCCCTAACATTAGTACTATTAGTGCCATTTTTGAGCATGCAAGATTTTGCCCTAATTTTAATTCATTCTATGTGCTCTAAAATGTTTTTCTCTCAAATCCATGGTCTACAACTTTTCCCCTCTTGCTTGGATGCTTCGAAGTGCTCACAAACTTGTTATTTTGCCCTAATTTGAAATAAATCTGCATGTGTGCCCTCTTTTGTGCCCTAATTTTTCCAAAATCTATGGGCTCTTCCTTTTTTCCCAATCGTGGAGGTCTAAAATTGATTGATTTACACTTGTATGCCATTAAAAATCCAATTCCATGATCAAAAATGCTTTGAAAACCTGTTTCAGTTGGTTCATTTTCAAGGAACTTTTCGTCCTTAGTGAAAAAATTGAATTCTAGGGCATCCCTGGCATTTTCTATGTTTTTATGGTCATATGGGTGCCATTTTCCCGTCAATTTAATCTTCAACACTCTAGGGCATCGCTGGCAATTTCTGCGTTGTTTGACGGTCATACGTGTGTCCTTTTCCTGTCAAATTTTAGCTCAAAAACTTCTCCTACGTGGTCGTTTGTGATTAGAAAAGGTTCAAATAGTGGTTCTTTCTTTAAAACTTAACATTTTTTTAGTTTTAAAAAAGTGTAAGTTGTCCCTGCATTTCCGCAGGCCCCAAAGGAGGTACACGTGTCGCAGGCATAGTGAAGGTGGACGGGCGGGTTATTTTGTGCCTTAAGGCATTTTGGAAGAAAGAGTTAAAGTAAAAAGAAAATGCCTAGGGCCCACAACGAATCAAGAGTGGACACATGGCAGCTTCAGAGTGCAGGCCCGCAATGAAATAGAATGGAACACATGGTGGCTTCAGCACAGGCCCTTAGCGAATCAGATGTGGACACGTGTCATGTTTTCATCAAAAGTGGGATGGAAGGCTGGTGAAGGACTTGTTATCCAAAATTCACCCTCAAGGTAATTTTGATAACATGCATCAAATTATTCAGTCCTCAGCAAGTAGATTGATTTAAGGCCCGAAATCATGTTTTTGGGGCCCCCTCGGCTTCTCTCTAACTCTCCCATCTAAGAAGAAATCCCAACAAGTTGAGAAAATGGAAAAAATGCAAAAAATAAGGTTGCAGGACTGTTTTAAAGCATTTCGGGTCTGAAGGGTTCGGGTCGTACTGAGGTTTTTCGTACCAAGCTTGGGGTCAAAAAAACAAAGAAAATCGGCTAAGTTAGAAATTTTTGTCCCAGGCGGTCCGCGAGACAGTTGGGACATCGGGACGCATGGGACGCGAAAAGCTGAAATGGCCGAAAGTAAGAAAAATCATCTAAGTCTTTTGTTTCACGTGGTTTGGGACAGCCGGGAAAAAAGTACGCGAGGGACGTGAATCAGCCAATTTTCCGATAGACAGTCCATTTCGGGCAGTTTGGAGATATTTGTCCCAGGCAGTCCGCGGGACAGTTGGGACAAAAGTACGCGTGGGACGCGAGGGACGCGAAAAGGTGAAAAAGCCACAAACAGGAACAAGGAAGCCCGAATCGGCCGAAGCAGGAGATTTTCATTTGGGACAGTTGGGACAAAAGTACACGTGGGACGTGAGGGACGCGAAAAGCCGAAACGGCCGAAGGCAAAGAAGAAAAGTCAACGTTTGACCCGTGAACTTCAAACGGCCATAACTTTTGACTCCGAGCTCCAATTTTCACAAAATTGGACTTTCTAGAACAAGCACGATGTCCTCTATGCCAAAAAAACTAGATTTCTTATTTTTAATGAGGGTAGATATATTTAATTAAAAGAAACATATTCGGCTCTAGTCAGTTAATGCTCATTCCCGTCAAATGACAGAAAACACCTGCTAGACCCAAAATAGCTGCCCGCACTCAGAAGGCCATAACTTTTGCATTTCTTAACGAAATCACACAAAATTAGTACCATTGGAATTGTGGATTTGAGCCTTACACACAAAAATCAAGAAATTCCAGATTTGATGAGAAATCGGTCAATTTTTTTAGAAAATGTAGCTGGGTTCATAACAGTGTTTTTATTTGGTGGTTGGGAGTGCAATTAAGAGCCATGGTCATCATTCTTTCTCTACTGCAGCACCTGGGATGGTATGGGGAGCCTTTTTCAAGTAATATACAATCATTTTACTCCATTTAATATCTCTTATAAATGGTTGAAGGATAGATTTTGGGATTTCCATTTTCCCTTCTCTCTCTCTTCTCATTTTCTTATAAATTGGAGTGTTGGGCTCATTGTAAGGGGAGGTAGTTTTTGTAGCAAAGCTCACCAAAATCACTTTGTGAAGCCAATGTGTTGTAGGCCCTTGTAGTGGACTCCTTGCATGGTGATCCAGGCCCTTTTCTTGTAATAGATTGAACTATGCATATCATGAAGCAATAAAATAAAAGTTTGTGGATGTATCTTCCCCTGCTGTGTTTTCTTGTATTCTTCTTTCCCCTCCAATCTTAGTTATAAGAATATTGTGTCTATTATTATGTTCTTGCAGGGATCCATTATTATTGTGTATGTTTGAAATATTGTTGTGAATGCATTTTGCTAGATTGTGGAGAACTGTCATCACCCTTCTAGCGTGTGCTTTGCTTCTGTATCTCACGCATTTGAAGACTACTCTCACACCCTCCTTTTTTGGTGTATCACCGCTTTAGTGTAGGTTTTCATTTTATGCATTCTCTATCCCTGGTCCCTTGCAAATTTAGATTAGAATAGTTAGTTTCCCCTGCATTAGAGTAGATTGTGGCAGGTAGTTTAGGAGCAAGAACCAGCTTTCTCTGGAGGTCTATCTCAAGTAGCAAGTCCCACAACTTGGAGATAGTACCCATGTTATCCAATCACACCATGAGTTCAAATATATGCACTTGTATAAACCATATAAGGGTGTTGTGATTTGGTGATAATAGTTCTGGCACACCTGGTGGGACTTAGAGGTCTTCCACTTTATCTTTGACAGGTTGGTGTGTTCCTGTTAAAGATTTAGCCTTTTGGAGGCACTTTCAAAAGCACATCTGGTGACTCCATCTGGTAAACAACTCATTCTCTAAGTTGCAGACCTATTTTCCATTCATTTCCACCCATTCTTCTTTCCATCATTTTCACTCTTTTCCATTCCATGAAGTTGTGCAATCATGACTTCATTTCCATCATGGAATTCACATTTACAACAGCAGTATATCACACCTCCAACATGTTTTACAAATCCTCCAAATTAGCATTTTGATCAAATTCAAAATCAACATGTCTACCCATATGAGCAGCAAAAATTGTGCTAAAGTCAGTTTGGATATGAAGCATGTCAAGAACAAGGGTATGTTGGTTGTGAGAGCAAATAAGAAGAAAATGCAAATCTGCTTGAACAAATCCAAAAGATGGAGGTAAACATGGTGCGATCCAGGGCTCAAGCACAAATGAAAGCTTTCAGAATTGGTTGCAGGACTCCTTGTCCATGGGGAGGCCCTTTTCCAAGACACTTCATCCCTCAGGAGAAGCTAGACTTCATGATGATGGTGCTGCCCCAACTTACACAATGGACAGCAGAAATAGAGGCCTATACACTTGGTGTTGAACAACCTTGTCAATGGGTAAGTTCTACACCATCATCTAGTTTTTATCTTCCCATTACTTAAGTAGCATCATCTCATTTATAATTTCAAATTATAAATCCAAATCAATGCTGCCCCAGGAGTTAATTCCATTTCTCCATTCCCTAGTCTTCCACCACACCTCAATTCTTCTTTCCCCTTTCCTTCCAAACAGTCATCCCCTCCACAAGAGCTAACAGAAATACCCCCTCCTCCAAAGAAACAAGAGTTTAGACCTCCACCACCATGAAAAATTTCCAAATCAATTGAGTTACAATCCACTTCTCCTCTTGCATTCCCAAATCCATGTTGGGAGCATAAAAATCAAATGCCAGTAAGGAAAACAATAGCAAAAAGAAAAGCCAAACAAGGATGAAGAAATTCAAAGTCTGAAGAGTTGGGCTCTTAAATTTGGGATGAAAAATATCCCCTTGATGGTTAAGCCTTTAGAAGATGTTGGAGTTGGAAAACAAGTAGTGGTTAGGACAGAATTTGTCGCGAGCAGGAGAAGAGCAAAAGAAGAAGCAGATCAGCAATCTGTTTGCTCGTAAAATAGTGTCCATGTTAGCATTCTATTTGAAGAGAATGCTGATTCAATTCAAGTTACACAATCAGCCATGGAGGAAGAAAGCTCTGAAGAAGATCCTACAGTCCCAACTTGTCCTCTAGAGCAGCAGATCGAAGAGTTTGACTTAACGAACTTCATGCTAGAGGAAGAGTTCTATCAAGAGCAGGATTGTCTTCAAGTAGTAGAGGAGGAAGAAGCTGCTCCAAATCCAAAAGAAGAGGAGCACATTCTAGTTATGGAGGAGAAAATTGTAGATCCAAGGGCTTTAAGCACAAAGTAGGCTACAGGAGAACCTTCATTTCTTCTTTCTACTTCATCCCTCTCGTGTTCTAGTGCTGAAGAAGAGTTTGATCTCTCAAACTCAATGGTGGAGGATGAAAGAAACCATGATGATCAAGTTACAGATCAAGAGGATACCATGGAGGAAGTTGAGCATTTGCAGTAGAACAATAATGAGGTATTTTTTTGTAGCAAAGCCCCGCCAAAATCACTTTGTGAAACCAATGTGTTGCAAGCCCTTGTAGTGGACTCCTTGCATGGTGATCCAGGCCCTTTTCTTGTAATAGATTGAACTGTGCATATCATGAAGCAATAAAATACAAGTTTGTGGATGTATCTTCCCCTGCTGTGTTTTCTTGTATTCTTCTTGCCCCTCCAATCTTAGTTATAAGAATATTGTGTCTATTATTATGTTCTTGCAGGGATCCATTATCATTGTGTATGTTTGAAATATTGTTGTGAATGCATTTTGCTAGATTGTGGAGAACTGTCATCACCCCTTCTAGCGTGTGCTTTTCTTCTGTATCTCACACATTTGAAGACTACTCTCACACCCTCCTTTTCTGGTGTATCACCGCTTTAGTGTAGGCTTTCATTTTATGCATTCTCTCTCCCTGGTCCCTTGGAAATTTAGATTAGAATAGTTAGTTTCCCCTGCATTAGAGTAGATTGTGGCAGGTAGTTTAGGAGCAAGAACCAACTTTCTCTAGAGGTCTATCTCAAGTAGAAAGTCCCACAACTTGGAGATAGTACCCATGTTATCCAATCACACCGTGAGTTCAAATATATGTGCTTGTATAAACCATAGAAGGGTGCTGTGATTCGGTGATAACAGACTTAGAAAAAAATTTCTTTTTAGCGAAAGGGAGAAAAAGTTGTAAAAGAGTTCATAGGTCCATCGGGCCAATCAAGAGAGGACACGTGGTAGGATCAGGGGTAGAAGGGAGTGTGGGCCACTGGAGGAAAAAAGGAAATGTTTCCTTTTTGGAAAAATGAGTTGAAGTGATAATTTGAAGCGTGGCTCCGTAACGAGTCAAAGGGAGACACGTGGTAGGGATAGAATCGGAGGTGTGGGAGTGTAGAGGAAATGTTGAAAATTTTCCTTTGGTGAAAAGGAATTAAAGTATGAAGTCAAAGCGCTTCCCCTCAGCTAATCATATGAGGACACATGTCTTGCAGGAGGGCGGAGTGGTGGAGGAAAATTGAAAATTTTTCCTTTTTCAAAAAAGGTGGAAATGTGAAGAATCGAGCTACGATTCCAATGGGGCCCACCTTGTGCCACGTGTCAGCACCAAATCTCAAGGGCGGAGGGTGGAGAAAAATGTCAAATTTTTTACATTTTTTCAAAAAGTGTTAAAATGTCAAAAAGTGATCCCAAACCCATTTCCAATTGCATTGTGACATGTGGAGGGCCCAAATTGAAGGGAGAAAGGCAAATCAATGGTAACTATGCATTTTTCAGTTTGGCCACCATTTTTGCTCCAGGAAGTGTGGAAATGCATTTTTGCATCGATTTTGATCAAATTTTTGGAAAATTCGTGTCGTTTGTGCCTGCAAGGACCAATGCAATTGGTTTTGAGGATCGATTTTAAGATCATATATGTTTTTGGAATAAATTTTTTCCCTAACCCATGCAAAAACATGAAATATCAAATCCAAAAGTTGCAGAGTCAAATTTTGGAGAGATAAGGATGAAATAATGAAAGGAAGGGGGTCCGTGTTTTGATTATGAAAAATGTGCCTCCACAATGGATAATGATGTGAATTTTGCAATGATTCACCTTTTTTCAAACACTGCAACTTTTGTTGCAAATATGTTAAACATCCCTGTCTGCGAATCAAGTTGAATTTGTAACAAACTAAGATGCCATATGATATTCTTTTCTTGGGAAAGAAGGATCAAATGTAATAGAGATATATAATGCATGTTTTTTGACATGCAAAGGGTCGAGAAATTGAAAATCATGAGAAAATTTTGAGAGAAGCTCATCTTCTGAGAAACCCTCTAAAAACCTGGTTAATTTCTTTTATGTTAGATTTTCATTCATGTTGAGTTGGTTACAAGTGTATAGCCATCACACAGCTCTGAGATTGTTCCTGAAACTCTCCCCTGTTGATGAATCTAATTTTTTTGAATTAATCTATGTTATTTTGGGCAATATGATGTCTGTTATCATGTTTAAATGTCTACAAATAGTTTTCCTTGTTCTTGTTGCAATCTTGCATTGAAATCTTTAGGAATCACATAGATCTCATCCTTATTGATAGTTTAGTGGCATTTGCAATTTTATTTTTCAGAAGAGCTTTCATCTGGCATTGAAAATAAGCAGTTTAAAATCACTTCACCTTCATTTTTTGACAAAGATTGCTTGTAAGACTTTGGGGGTACCTTAGGCGTGATTTGATCAGAGATTTTGATGTTTAATTGAGTCCTTTAACTCAAGATTTTGTGTTGAGGTATCAAATATTGTGTGAAGAGTGAAAAATTGGGCCTCCATTTGTGTATCTCTTCTGGTTAAAAGAACATCCTGACTGTTTTTGAAGCATTTTATCTGATAGTTGTTCAAATGTTGTAGAGGTTGTCAAAGATCTAGGCATAGTCAAGTTTGTCTTGTCAATATCCCACCAAAAATCATTCTAAACAACTAATCCTACCCCATACTACCCCTTTTTGACCTATATACCCATAGAATATCAAAATCCATTTGCTAAAGTATGCAGAATAGATCAGGATTTCAAAATTTCTTCAGTAACCCTTTCCTTGCATTGAAATTATCTCCATAATCTGGGAGTGACAACTTGTGAAAGTCAGATTTGGAGTATTGATCATATTTTCCCAAGGCCCCTTCATACTATTTGTACAAATTAAGGGATATCTTCATCTCCTTCACCATTTGAGTGTTATAAAATAGGTCCTCTTACCTTGGTTGAAAGGCACAACCTAAAACAATTAAGACAAGATCAAGTCCTATTTGAGTGCTATCCATATCTCCACAAATATAAGTGCCAATTAGATCACATCCTCGCTACAAAATGACATACATCATGATCTATCTGTCTTCAAGCTTCATGTCATATCTCTTATGTTGCTCAGACTAAAAAGGAGAACAAATTTGGGTACCAACACTAGTGGCATCATTGCCGGGGAGTTGTTGAAAATATTTGAGATATTTGGATACATGTCAAACCCTGGTAATGTTTCTTACAAATGTTGCATGTAAGTACATTGTTGAAGCATCATTTTATAATCAGATTTGTAAGGATTAAGTGAAGATATAAGTTCTTTCTACAATTTTATCAGTTTCCAGCAGTAGTTGTACTTCATTTGCATTTATGGTTGATAGATTCAAGAAGAGGAAGGTCTAATCTATAAAGTTTGGAAATATTTTCAGTTCTGATAGGTGTTTGACAGAGTATTTTAGTGTATTTACACAACTAGGGTGAAATTCCTTAGTGGCAAATCCATGCTATTTTGATCTTGATAAATATTAGTGTCTTAGCTTTCAATCATTTGTTTTTTGGTGTTGCTAATCTACAAACCTATAAGGTAGAATATCTCTCTTCAGGAGGGACCTAAGTAGAAATTTATTTCAAGAATTTGGAAAGACAATTTTAGAGGAAAGAAAATTTTGGAAGGTTGTTGAAGGTCAGACATCAAGCAAAGGTATATCCATTGGTGAGAGAGATCAGCCTTTGGTAGAGGATTATCACTCTTCTTCTAGTGATTCTGATTCAAGCAATCCTCTCATAAACTTGTTTACTTCAACTAGTAAAGGTCCTTTTATTGTACCTGTAAGTTATTTTCTCAATCTATACCTGTGCTTTAATTCAAATAAAAATTTCCAAGAAAATCAGCACCTAGAGAATACCAATCTTGTGAACCACATTCTTGAGCCCCAAAGACCTCTCACTCCTCATCATTATGTTTCTCCTCCAAGATCACCACCTCAAAATCATATGGCTCAGCCTCCCCTAGACCTCCATTTGTTGTTAACACCTTTGGTCCTATAAATTTTAGAGGAATGGTTGGTTATCCTAATGTTGTCCCACAAGATGTTAGAAGTAGATTGCCAAAGTTCCAAGGGAATAATGCCATAACAGGTGATCAACATCTAAAAATTTTTGTTAACATGATGGAGGAATTTGAGATTGAGCATGAAGATGTGTATATTAAATTTTTCATTCATACACTAGAAGAGGATGCAAGAGATTGGTACAAGGCTCTTCCTGATAATTCTATTGACTCATTGACCGAAATGTAAAATGCATTCATATTGTAATATGGTGACAAAACTTATCCTAGGTTTCTATTGTCTGCGAATTTGAATATATCAAGAAAGGACCCCCGATGAATCATTTCATGACTTCAACACAAGGTTTAAAATTTTTTTGAGAAGGCTGTCAGTTAATTTGAGGCCATGTGATCAGTCACGCTTGATCAAATATGCAAATGCATTTGATAAGAAGGCAACCTATTACCTAAGAGACAAAAACCCTACCTATTTAAGGCAGGCCTTTACCATGGCACTGCAGATTGAAAATAACATTAAGGAAATTAGGAAACCTCTCAAGAGGGATGGTGTAAAGTTGATAAACCCTGAAAAACCTCAAGCAAGCAAGAGTGTAGACTTGGAGGAAGTGGTGAAAACTTTGGTAGGGGCTATCAAAGAGATTTCCTACAAGTTGGCAAGAGCTGAGAAGGGAATTGGGTAGACTTCACAAGGTCAACAAAAGCACAAAACCATGACACATTTTCCAATTATCCTAGAGGTTATCAAAGGGCAGATGATAGAGGGAAATTACCCATGGGGTCTGCAAATAGACATCCTCAAGCACATGAAGGAAGAGTGTTACCTGATCCCCTAACTGCTAGGGTTTCTGCTATTGAGGAAGTTTATGATATTGATTGGTGTGATAGGTTTTTTTTTCCAAAATATGGTGAGACTAATAATGATGATGGTACTGATGATGATATTTGCATGGTGGGCCATTCTTCAAGCTCATAAGAAGGAGCAACATCAACCGAGGTCATAAGTGCAAGAACAAATGAACCTTTGGGATTGCATCAAATGGGTACAAGTCTTTCTTCCCCCTCATACTCTTGAATTTGATGTAGTGTAAGCTTTTGAAATTCCTAACAATGACTTTGAATACTTAAGAGCTTTGATGATCAAGAAGTATGATGGAGGTATACCTTCGGAGGAAGATAGACAATTGTTAATGAATGTTGTTGTGGCTCAAGAGAAAGAGTATAACACTAGGAGAAAGGTTGTTAAGGGAGTTAGGCCTTAAGAAAAACCTAAAACACCCTTTCTTACAAGTATTCCCAAAGAAGATCCTAGAAGAGAAACACCTACCAAAAGCTTTGTTGTCCCAAGAAAAATTATAGTCCTCCTCATGCCCAAGCTACCAAGGATCCCATGCCATCTAATGAATCTTCTTGTCTCCATTCCAATGCTGCCTTGCCAAATAATGTTCCCTATGACATAGCCCAAGTATTGAGCCAAATCAAAGTGAGTGTTCCAATCATTGAGTTGCTTAGGATTCCTGAGCATAAGAAGAGAGCATTTGAGTACCTAGGTTTGAAAGAAGAAAATAGTACTCCAAGCAAAAATGTAAACATTGTTGAAACTCCTCCTCAGATCATTACAGACCTTGAGACAACACCATTTGATGATCTTGGAGAAACACCTAAGGTATACTTGGGGGCATCTTTGGTTGATTCCCAATTGAATGTTGATCCATTCTTTATAACTTTGATCGTAAAGGATAGACTACTTCACAATTACATGTTTGATTCTCGTGCATCATGTAATGTCATACCTCTAGATGTCATGAATGAGTTAGATATCAAATTGACAGCATCCTATGGAAATTTATTGTCATGGACACAAGAGAATTTTTGGTAGTTGGTTGTGTGAAGGGTTTGGTGGTACAACTTGCATCTTATCCTGGGAGGAATTTAAAATTGGATGTTTTGATTGTTGATTGCCCTACCAAATAGGGTATGATTTTGTCAAGAAAGTGGGTTGTAAGTGTTGGAGGGAGTGTCCAAATGGACATGTCTTTTTCCACTATTCCCATAGAAAGCATCCTTTTCAAGCTCTATGGATAAAAGAATATGTTGCATCTAATTAAGGATCCAAACAATGCTTCTTATGAGGTGTTGTTTGTTGATGTTGATGTGGATAATTTTATTTGGTTTTCTCGATGGTAATAAGCACAAGATAGATCAGTAAAAGTGCCTTGAATTGGTAGGTTCTCCTTGGACCTTGCTATTTTATGGAGATTGCTCCAAATTTGGAAATGGTACTGGTATAATTCTGATTTCTCCTAGCTTGGAAGAGTTTTTTTTTCCTTCAAGCTTAATTTTGAATGTACTAAAAACATTGTTGAGTATGAAGCCTTGTTTTAGGGTCTAAGAATTGCATGGAAGTATGGTGTAAAGGACATCATGGAAAAAGGAGATTTAGAGCTACTTGTTAAACAAATAAGAAAATTATATGCTACAAAAATCAGCAGAAGAAACAATACAAACATGCAGTTTGGGATCTAATTGAGATGTTTGATTCCTTCAACATTGTGCATCATGACAGAAGTTTCAATGTTGTTGCTAACAATTTGGCAGTGTTGGGGTCAAGATTTGGAAATTTCACCGTTTCACCTTATTGTGAGTACAATATTGAAGTGTTAACTAGGCCAGCTGTCCCTGACAACATCAAACATTGGCAAGTGTTTAATGATGATGCTCAAGTGCAAAGGTTCTTACAAAATCAAGGTGATTTTGTAGATCATAATATTGATTGGGAACTAATGGTATGTGTGACTGAAGGAAGAGATACTTTGTTTGGAAAGGATATTATCCAATTGAAAACTAACACCATTCCTAGAGGTCTTGTTGCACTTGAGTCAAATTTTAACAATGTTGATTGCATCATCAATAGAAACATGTCTACCTCAAGGGATGTGGAAGAGCATAACTTGGGCACTAATGATAAACCAAGAAAATTTTGGTTGGGTAGAAATCTAAACAAAGAAGAAAAATAGTCCTATGTTCAACTATTGAAGAAATATCAGGACTATCTTGCTTGGTCTTATTCAAAGATGAAAGCATACAGAGAAGACTTGTTTTAGCATGAGATTCCTCTTGAAACAAATGCCAAACCATTCAGAAAAAGTAGAGGCCAATTAATCCACTCCTCTCCATGAAGATGCAAGATGAATTGAAGAAACTGAAGGAGGGAGGAATCATTTAGCCCACAAGGTATTCATCTTGGGTTGTAAACCTTATGCCACTGTAAAGAAAAAAATGGAGACATCGACTTTGTGTAGACTTAGAAATCTGAATACGCTTCATTGAAGGATAATTATCTTTTTCCAAACATGGAAAACATGCTGCGCTTAGTGACTGGATCTAAATTATTGTCCACCTTGGATGGTTTCTCTGGCTACAATCAAGTTGTTGTCAAGGATTTAGAAAGATTTAAAATTGCCTTTACCACTCCTTGGGGAACATATGTTTATATGAGAATGCCTTTTGGAATTATGAATGTTGGAGATACTTTCCAAAGGGAAATGGATGTTTCTTTTTCTGGTTACATAAATGACTTCATTGCAGTTTATCAAGATGATGTGACTGTGTTTTCAAGGAGTAGAAAAGATCACTTGCAGCACCTAGAAAGAATGTTGATCAGATGTAGAGAATATGGAATTTCTCTCAATCCAAAGAAGTGTCATTTTGGGGTGCAAAAGGCCAAGTTTCTTGGTCATATTGTTTCAAAGGCTGGTGTCATGATTGACCCTGAGAGGGTAGAAGCAATCAACAAGGTTCCAATTCCAAGAACAAAGAAGGGCATCCAATCCTTCTTTGGGTAGATCAATTTCATTAGAAGGTTTATGTCAAATTTTACTTGAATTGACTCTTCCTATTACATGCATGTTAAATAAATACCAAGTTATCAAATGGGAGGAGGTTATTATTCTATCTTTTGAAGGAATCAAAGAAGCATTGAAACATGCACCTATCTTGGCAGCTCCAAATTACAAGAAGCCTTTCCAAATCTTCTCCTTTTCTTCTAAAAATACCATTGCATTTGTTTTGCTGCAAAAGGATGAAGATGGGGCTGAGAAGCCTATTTCCTTCTTTAGTAAGGCTTTACAAGATACTGAGTTAAAGTACACAATCATGGAAAAACAAGCATTTTCCTTGGTGAAAGAAACAAAGGTTTTTAGGCCTTATATATTAAGTTCAAAATTTGTTGCTTATGTTCCCCACACCATGGTAAAAGACATCTTATCAGAGATGGAGATCTCAAGAAAAAGATGTAGATGGGTGAAAAAACTACAGAATATGACATGGACATCTAAACCACAAAGTTGGTAAGAGGTTTAGGCTTGGCTAAGCTTATGGCTGAGAGAAACCTGTACACAATTGAAGTGAATGAAGTAGAGGAAGAAAGGGCAGATGTTCTTGAGAACTTGGTGATTTCTGAGTGGTACAAGGATGTACTATTTTACCTCAGATACCTATGCTGCCCTGATCATTTAAAAAAAATCAAAAAAGATCCCTCAAGATGGCTTCTCAAAAATACATCATCACTGACTTTGGGCTGGCTTGGAAGAACCCTAAAGGTGTCCTCTTGAAATGTGTAACTGAAGATGAAGCTCCCAAAATAGTTTATAATTTCCATGGAGGATTTTTTGGAGGACACTTTGCTGGAAGATTTACAGCACACAAAATTTTGAGAGCTGGTTATTGGTGGCCTACTCTCTTCAAAGATGTAACCTTGCTAGTTAGAAGATGTGAAAGTTACCAGCATTTCTCTGGAAGAATGAAAGCTTCAGGTTCCCTTCCTTTGCAACCTGTATCAATTTAAGCTCCTTTCAAACAATGGGGAATGGAATTCATTGGTGAGATCCTTATATCCATAGATTACTTCACCAAGTGGGTAGAAGCAATCCCCACCAAGAAAGCAACACACCAAGTTGTTATGGACTTCTTGTTGAATCATATCATATGTAGATTTGGTGTGCCAAGAAAATATTGTTGTTGATAATGCCATGTCTTTCAGAGCTAAACCCTTGATGGAAATGTGCAAGGAGTATGGAACCAATCTGACTTATGCTTCAAACTATAACCCTCAAGGAAATGGATAAGCTGAGTCTAGCAATAAGAACTTATTGAAGATCATTAGGAGAACCTTGGAGTTGAACAAGAGAAAATGGGGTGAATAACTAAAATTTACAGTTTGGGATGATAGAATCACTACCAAAAGAGCTACTAGTAAGATCCCATTTGAGTTGGTGTATGGAACTTAGGCTTTTTTTCCCTTATATCTATAATTATATTCATTTCATTTTGGTCAACAAGTTGAAGATCAAGAGGTCAGTCCATATGAAGCAAGGATTAATCAGATTGTTGAGCTGGATGAAGAGAGAAGAGCATCACACCAAAGGCATGTCAGATTTAGAGAGAAGTTGAAAAGGTTGTTTCACAAGAAGGTCACTCCTATGGCTTCCAATATTGGAGATCTGGTTTTGTTGTGGGATAGCAGAAATGAAGATAAGGGCAAACATGGTAAATTTTATGCATTGTGGATGGGCCCTTACTCCATTGATATCGAATTGGTCAAAATACCTTTTTCTTAAGAATTTAGATAGGGAATTGCTTGAACTGTCATTAATGGGAGTCATCTGAAGCATTTCTTGGATTAATCCCCAAATTTGAGGTATGCACCACTTGTACAGTGTAGTGTTTGGCTTATGCTCTGTTTTTGGTGTTTTGTCTGTTCATGGTTTGCCTTGGTGTGTGCTAGCCATTTTTATCAGTTTCTTAGCTGGTTTTTGGTGGTTTTGGCTCATGAATCCATTTGCCTAATGGATTATTTTGGCACTTGGTCTACTTTTCTTCTTGTGGCACTCACTGGGAGTGCCCATCCCCGAGCAGGAGCCGATGTTGGTGCCATTTTTGAGCCTGCAAGATTTTTCCCTAATTTTCCTTCATTCTGCGTGCTCTGAAATGTTTTTCTCTCAAATCCATGGTCTGCAACTTTTCCCCTCTTTCTTGGATGCTTTAAAGTGCTCACAAACTTGTTATTTTTCCCTAATTTGAAATAAATCAAGTGTGCCCTCTTTTGTGCCCTAATTTTTCTAAAATCTGTGGGCTCTACCTTTTTCCTTTTTGCTCGATCGTGGAGGTCTAAAATTGATTGATTTTCACTTGTATGCCATTAAAAATCCAATTCCATGATAAAAAAATGCTTTGAAAACATGTTTCAGTTGGTTCAATTTCAAGAAATTTGTTGTCCTTAGCAAAAAAATTGAATTCTAGGGCATCCCTAGCATTTTCTATGTTTTGACGGTAAGACAGAGCATCATTTTACCGTCAATTTCATCTTCAACACTCTAGGGCATCGTTGGTAATTTCGTGTTGTTTGACGGTCATACGAGTGTCCTTTGCCCATCAAATTTTAGCTCAAAAACTTCTCCTACATGGTCAGCTTTTATTACACAAGGTTTGGCGGGTCTACTTGAAAATCTTAACGCTTTTTACATTTTGGAAAAAGTGCAAGTTTCCCCACTCAGACTCTGTAGACCCTGCAGAGGAGGTACACGTGTTGCAGGAAAGTGAAGGCGGACGGGCGGGTTGTTTTGTGCCTTAAGGCATTTTGGAAGAAAGAGTTAAAGTACAAAGAAAATTCCTAGAGCCCACAATGAATCAAGAGTGGACACGTGGTGGCTTCAGAGTGCAGGCCCACAATGAAATAGAATGGAACACGTGGCAGCTTTAGAGCACAAGCCCTCAGTGAATCAGAGGTGGACACGTGTCATGTTTTCATCAAAAGTGGGATGGAAGGCAAAAAGGAATTAGAAAAATATTCTTTTTGGCAAAAGAAAGAAAACGTTTTGAAAGAGTTCATGGGTCCATCAGTCAATCAGAGAGGACATGTGGCGGATCAAGGGAAAAAGGGAGTGCGAGCCGCCGAGGAAGAAAAGGAAATTTTTCCTTTTTGGAAAAATGAGTTGAAGTGATAATTTGAAGCGTGGCTCCACAACGAGTCAAAGGGAGACATGTGGCAGGGACAGAATCGGAGGTGCGGGAGTGCGGAGGAAATGTTGAAAATTTTCCTTTGGTGAAAAGGAATTAGAGTATGAAGTTGGAGCACTTCCCCGCCAATAATAATATGACGACACGTGTCTTGCAGAGGGCGGAGTGGCGGAGGAAAATTAAAAAAATTTCCTTTTTTCAAAAAAGGTGGAAATGTGAAGAATCGAGCCACGATTCTAATGGGGCCCACCTTGTGCCATGTGTCAATGCCAAATCTCAAAGGTGGAGAAGTGGAGAAAAATGTCAAATTTTTATATGTTTTCAAAAAGTGTTAAAATGTCAAAATCGGTCCCAAACCCATTTCCAATCACATTGTGACACGTGGAGTGCCCAAATTGAAGGGAGAAAGGAAGATCAATGGTAATCGTGCATTTTTCAGGTTTAGCCGCCATTTTTGCTCCAAGATCAAAGATATTTTTCGAATAAATTTTTGGCCTAACCCATCCCAAAACATGAAATATCAAATCCAAAAGTTGCAGAGTCAAATTTTGGAGGGATAAGGATGAAATAATGAAAGGAAGAGGGTTTTCATGCTTTGAAGATGAAAAACGTGCCTCCACAATGGATAATGATGCAAATTTTGCAATGATTCACCTTTTTTTGAAACACCGAAACTTTTGTTGCAAATATGTTAAACGTCCCTGTCTATGAAGCATGATGAATTTGTAACAAACGAAGATGTCATAAGATATTATTTTCTTGGGAAAGAAGGATCAAATGTAAAAGAGAGATATATAATGCATGTTTTTTGACATGCAAAGGGTCGGGAAATTGAAAATCATGAGAAAATTTTGAGAGAATCTCATCTTCTTATAAACCCTCCAAAAAACCTGGTTAATGTCTTATGTGTTAGATCTTCATTCATGTTGAGTTGGTTACAATGTATAACCATCACACAGCTCTGAGATTATTCCCAAACTCTCCCCGCTGATGAATCTAACAAGATTTTGAATTAATGTATGTTATTTTAGGAAATATGATGTCTATTATCATGTTTAAATGTCTACAAATAGTTTTCCTTGTTCTTGTTGCAATCTTACATTGAAATCTTTAGGAATCACACAAATCTCATCCTTATTGATAGTTTAGTGGCATTTATAATTTTATTTGTCAGAAGAGCTTTCATCTAGCATTGAAAATAAGTAGTTTAAATCATTTCACCTTCATTTTTTGATATAGATTGCTTATAAGCCTTTAGGGTACCTTAGGTGTGATTTGATCATAGATTTTGATGTTTAATTGAGTCTTTTAACTCAATCTTTTGTGTTGAGGTCTCAAAGATTGTGTGAAGAGTGCAAACTGGGCCTCCATTTGTGTACCTCTTCTAGTTAAAAGAACATCCTGAATGTTTTTGAAGCATTTTATCCGATAGTTGTTCAAATGTTGTAGAGGTCAAAGATCTAGTATAGTCAAGTTTGTCTTGTCAATATCCCACCAAAAATCATTCTAAACAACTAATCCTACCCCATACTATCCCTGTTTTGACCTGTATACCCACAAAAGATCAAAATCCATTTGTTAAAGTATGTAGAACGGATCAGATTTCAAAATGTCTTCAGTAACCCTTGCCTCGCATTTAAATTATCTCCATAATCTGAGAGTGACAACTTGTGAATGTCAGCTTTGGAGTGTTGATCATATTTTCCCAAGGCCCCTTCATACTATTTGAACAAATTGAGGGATATCTTCATCTCCTTCACCATTTCGGGTTAAAAATAGATCCTCTTACCTTGGTTGAAAGGCACAACCTAAAATAGTTAGGACAAGATCAAGTCCTATTTGAGTGTTATCCATCTCTCCAAAAATCTGAGTGCCGCTTAGATCACATCCCACTAGAAAATGACATACGTCATTATCTATTTGTCTTCAAGCTTCATGCCATATCTCCGATCTTGCTCAAACTCAAAAGGAGAACAAATTTGGGTACCAACAAGTACCTTAATTTTTCATGACCAAAAACCCCTTACATATGAATAAAATATCATTAAAAAATCATACACGGTTGTAATTATTACCAACTAATTAAATTATTTCATTTGTTAGGCCCAATTTCATTTACAATTCTAATAAAAAAATATTTCATGCACCCTTCAACATCCTGGAAACTTCATTTGATCACCAAATAACTTAAACATGAGAACACCATACCATGCAACAACTTAATGGAAATTTTAGAACATGTAGAACACTTCTAAAAAGTTATAATTCATGAAACATTCATCTCTTCAAACCACTATAGTAATTTTTATGTCCTTAGAACAACAATGTAATCCCATACACATCATCGTATCACCCAACAAAGTTGGGTGCTTACTCGAGGCACTCAAGGGTGTCGAGCCCCTCCTTTATGTGAGTCTTGTGAGAATACATTAATCAATGATAGAAACTTAGATGCAAAAATATAAATAACCGTGCATTCATTCTGAGAGCTTGAGATGGGGAATTATATTAATATACCCATTAAGATAACCAGAGAAACATTATATGAATAACATATCTGATCCATACTAGAAAGGAAATATACTAGGATTCACACCCATGAATAACTTTTACTTAGAATAGAATCTTATATTCATATTATTCAAAGTTCAGTAACCATATTACATTCACCAAGCCATGACAGGCCAATGTAATAATGCATATCAGACTTATGCATCAGAAACCCTAACTATGCTCCCATATTACATAAATATTTTCACAAACCCATCCCTCTAGACAATCTTTTACTCCTACAATCCTCTAAATGAGAACCTCAACTCCTTAGAACCTTTTGATCATTTCTCAGAGATTTTCCTTTCATTATCTCTATATCCCTTTTTCTTCTCCTACCCAAGCATCTCTATATATAGCTTTAGCATCCACTACCATGCCTTCCTGAAGTAATAGATTAGTTTTCAAGTGTCCATGTAGTCCTCCAATGGAGCATGCTTACTCGATCTAAGCTCTGCACTTTCTACAAAGATTTCTTTATGTATCCTTCGATCGTATGGAATATCCCTTCCTTGACCACCAAGTTGTCGGGATGGAACCTTATCCACTTTGCATGATCATTTTGGTCATGTTTATCTTGTGTACTGCTAGGAATTCCAAATATGAATAAGTTCTCAAACCCCTTGCTTCACCTTATGCATGAGTCGTGGGTTCTACTAAACCCTCCTACAACCCTTACCCTTAGTGTCTTTACCTCGCGCACCCTTCTTCATATAGGTCCCACGCACCTTCTTGTACTTAGCTAATATTCTGAGGCCCAACATCACCCCACACTAAGCTTGATCTCTATCTTTGGGAGTACCTTCCTTCAATGAATAAATAATGGTAGACTCTAAATAGTTGGAATAAAGAATGAAGGAATTAAGAATGAGGAAGGAACAAATTAAATAATGGGGAGCAGAAGAATTTTTTTATTGATGGAGGAGTGGGAAATCCTTTCCAATATCTTCCTCAAGATTCTCCCAAGAATCTACCTCACTCTACACTTGCTGACAGAGGTCACCTATGGCGCTCACCTCCTCAAAACTTAGCTCCTCCCCCTTGGCACTCATCGTATCAACAATACCCTCCAGTTATTTTCCAAGGTCATCGAGTGCGTCCATTCTATGGGTGATCTGGGGATATAACTCCTTCAGCTTCTCCTCCCTTTCTTGGCATGCCAGTGCCTCTTCCGTGGATTCTACAAAGATTTTCGACCTTTCCATTGTGAGGATGTGAGTTAAATCCTCTAGGAACTGCAAGGTTGATTCATATTTTTTTAGACATTGTTAGGTTGGCATGATTTAAGACAATAACATTTGTAATCATCTCAATATTTTTATATACTTCACACACCCTTTCCTTCTCCTCTTTCATTTCTCACCTTAGCTATGCGATGATTAGTTCCTCTTGTTTTATATCATTTATTTTCTCTAAAAGCTCCTCCTCCTTGAATTCCACCTCTAGGAATTTCACCCTATCATTCCTTCCAAAAGTATTGCCTCAACCTTAACTAAAACCTTGTTAAGTGCATTACAGACTTTCTCATCTGACAACTATTGAGAATTTACCAAGGGGTTTATCCCTTTTATCTCTGACATCTTCATTAGTGCCCCTTAGCTTACTTCAAACTCAGGTTCATCGACATGGGATTCAAATGCCCAAGATAGAATTTTCCTAGATCGTGGATATGTGCCTTCTGCGTCAAATGAGGGCATGGCTAGGACTTGTTTTGTTAGCACAGTGCTCTGGAACCATGCGTGTAGCACCTTGCTTAGATCATTGATGTAACCCATTCCTTTCCCCTGTGCTATGACTATGCTCTTCCCACCTGTTCTCACAACCTTTGCAAAGCTTACTTCTAGGCTAGGGTCTCCGCACATGTTTCCATAGTATTTTCGAATGCTCTCCTCTTTTATCTCTTTGAGAACTTCATCCGTGATGCACTCTACCTCCTGTTCCACTAATCTTTTGATAATTCTTTCCACTTCTCTCTCTGCGGCCTCTTCTATTTGTTCCTTGGTAAGGCTTGGGGTTTTCTAATCTCTTGTGTTCACTTCTTTGCTCACCCCTTTTCCTTGAGCATCTGTTTCCTCCTCGCCATTCTTCTCTTCACTTCCTTCTTCTTCTTAATTTTTTATATCATACACAGGATGATTCTAAACTTATTCATCCTCATTGTCTTCTTTCTCGCCCTTATAGGCCACAAATATGTCCATTTCCTCTTATTCTTCCCTCTCTCGACACCTTTTGTTTCTTCCTAACTGGTGATTCTAGTATAAGAGACTCTTCCTCTCTCTCTCTCTCTAGCAGGTGAATCCTTCCTTGGTGATTCTTCTTGTATGGGAGGCTCCTCTTTCTCAGAACCTCTTCTTCCGGGTCTTCTCCTAACTCGGAAACTTCTTCCTACAAGCATAATTACTTGGCTTGGTGCTTGCTTCTAGCACACCCATAGATTGTGCTATTTACACACTTGGTTCCTTCTTCTCATGTACTTCTCTCTCCCTCTTCCTCACTTCACCCTTATTTTCCCTTTGGGGTCCTCAAGAATGGAGACATCATAATCCAATGTAGAAATGCTAATAAATAGCAAACTCACCCTCTTCACCTACAAGTGTGGGAAGTTTCTTAAGTATCCTCCACTCTACCCCAAATGCATCATGCATTCACTTGTACCATTTTTCTAGGTGTGCCTTGTGGGCAGTCATCATGGTATCACAGGTATACTTCTCAAACCTTTTCGCGGGTGAGGGATCTTCTTCTAGATACTCCCATATGAACTTCTCTAGCCCATTGGGAACTCTAATTTCTGAGAAAATGATGGTGAGGAGAACATTTTTGAACATTATCTTGTCCCCTCCTATGCACTGCTAATGATTTCATCTACAATAAAGGTGGAAAATTTGTAGATGGTTCCTTCTGAAATCTTCTGGCATACATTCAACCATGCCTTGTTTACTTGTGTCCACCTTTCTTGACCATTCATCTTGGTAACCAAGCATGCGGCCATCCTCATTACAAGGTCGGGATATCTGCAATATCAAAGTAGTGTGAACCCTTCTTGTATTCATAGGCCTCCATAATCTCCTTGATGGATTCTTTATAATCCAATTCATCATCTATGGAGTTAGCTTCACAAACCAAGCCAATAAACTTCGATATAGGTTGAGGAGTTATGCATATTTTTCGTCCCATAAAATAGAATTGTTCTTCATGCATGCATGACATAAACTATTCGTATAACCCCTCAAAGCTTACTAAAATAGGGAAACTCATATAGTTGCATCAACCTGGCCTTAAGCAACTTCACCTTCACCTCATCATTGTGGATCGACATTCCTTATGGTGTCCTTGTATTAGTTAGATGAACCAGTTCTAATTTCATTTCCTTCTTTTGGTACTCATGTGATGGTTATAGTCTCTCACGGACATCTTCCTGACGTTTGATACCCATTATTTCCTAACAATACTCCATCTGGGTACTACATCTCTACATACCACTCCTCATTAAAACTAGATGCAGCATTTTGTTTCCCTTTTCCCTTCTTCTTCGGTGAAACAATCACCTTCTTTGGTGTCATTTTTACTTGTCGGGTTACTATCTAAACTCTTCTTGCTTCTCTTCCTTACTCTGCTTAATCATGTGGCTCAACTCCACGGAATAATCCTTCTCCTTTGTGCCCTAGCTATAAAACCCTAACTTCGAAAAACTCTTCCACAAGATGGCGTACTCCTCTAAAATTCTCTTTCTTAATCCCGCGTACTCCTTCCACTCTAGTTTACAGTTCAACCTTAGTCACGTAATCAGATCTCTATGATTCTCTCTTCACACAAATATCTCTTCGCAGAAGTCCTAATTCATAAGAGATATTCAATTTTGTAATTTTAATGTAAATAATAATGTGCCCGACTTCATACTTATATCTTTTTCCCCTTTCTAGTAATAAATGTTTCAACACCAACCAACGTCCTTAGGATTAAATGTGGATTTTTCCTTAAAGTCGACCTTAATCCCCTTACTCATGTGCCCAATCCTTCACAAAACATTCTACAACCTTCTCGCATGTATGAAATTCCTTACCAACTAATGACTCTTACATGCGCATCTGCAACACCGAAGGCACTTCTTCCGCCGACCCGGTTTTTCCCTTTGCGTACCTTGTGTTGTTGCTACACTTCTCATCCTTTAAACGTGGTATTTGTTAAGCTATCCTGACACCAAAATTTATTTTCCACATTTTCCATGAACTCTCCTCACGTGCTTTTTATCTTTCAACTAGGCCATTTAACACAACTTCCACTGCCAACTAATACTTCACTTCGCATTACTTCCTTTACATTACTTCACCCCATAATAAAATCATACGTGTGGTCCTCTCAGTGCATACAAAACCTTTTTGAAATTAATAATTTGTTCTTGGTGCATAAGGTGCACAATAGAACAAAAAGAAAGGAACAAGTAATGAGAAAAGGAAACACAAGGAAACGAAATGCATAAAGGGAAATCCTAAACTACTAGAAATATTGCCTTATTTATAGTAAGGCTTCATCCTAATTCCATTAAAATGGCAAGGTAACCTCATCACATCTAGCACTTGTAAATGGTAGGTTCCTGAGTCAAGTATGTACAAGATGATGTAAGGGCCCAACCAATGGACTTTCAACTTCCTAGGATAGTTCAAAAACTTGGAATCGTACATCAGCACCATCTTCCCAACCTCAAACTACTTATTCTTGATATGATGATCATGTCATGCTTTTTGTCTAGCCTTTTTCAGTCTTCTAACTCCATCTAGCAAGTGATTATCTCTCATCTGACTACATCAACTTTTTGATCCTTTCCTCGATCACTTGTTCATCAAACAATCCTCCCGCATGCGCTATACACAGTGATGGTAACATGAATTCAACTTGCAAAATATCCTCTGTGCCAAACACCAATTGAAATGGTGTGGCCTTATTCAACCTTTTATAGGTTGTCATGTATGCCCATAAAACAACCTATACCTTATTATCCTAATCTTTTCTTTCAATATCACAAATTTTTGTCATAGTTTGATTTACTATCTTGTTAAATGTTTTAGAAGTTCCATTCACTTGAGGATGATAAGGGGTAGTCTTGTGATGGGCCACCATAAATTTTGCTAATAGAATCCTAACTGCTTCATTCAGAAAATGTGTACCCCTATCACTAGTCAAGCTCAAAGGACATCCATACCTACTGATTATGTTTTCCCATAAAAATCTAGTAGCTATCGTTGTAGTATAATCCTTTGTAGGTGCTACCTCTACCCATCTTGTCAAGTAATCAGTGTAAGTAATGATATACCATGAACCATTCCTTCACGTGGCTAGTGAAATTGGTCCTACAAAGTTGATTGCCTAATTTTCAAATGGATTTACACTGGCTATTGGACTTAATGGAATCTCATCCCTCTTTCTAGGTTTACCCAAGCACTGATAATGGTCACAAGCCTTGGAAAAATCAATACAATCCTGGTATATGGTTTCCCAGTAGATCCATGCAAGTAGAATCTTTCCTATGGTTACATTTCTTACATAGTGACCTCCTATAATCCCACCATATGCTTCCTCCATAATTTCTACGCATTCATGTTCTAATACATGTCATCGTAGAACCTCATCATGACCTAACTTGTACAGATCTCCACTAATCAACATGTAGGGTGCGGCGTGTATTGCTAACTATTTTCTCTCCAAATCCTTCATCCCGTCTCGACACCACACCTATTTTAAGGAACACCGCAATATCTTCTAAATCGAGGGCATGTGCCACAACCTAAACAACGTGCATCTAACATGGTATCCTCAATACTCTGTGTGTCCTCTCCTGAGTCAATCCTTGATAAGTGGTTAGGTCTTGAATTACTTTTTCCTAGTTTTACAACCACCATGAACTCAAACTCTTGAAATAATAGGACCCAATGACATATGCACCCTTGCAAAATGGGTTTGTTTACCAATTACTTCAGTGTCATGTGATCTTTGTAGAATATAAATGGTGTTGCTAGTAGATACTACCTAAACTTATGTAGTGCATAGATCATTTCCAAAGTGCCTCACACTCGCAGAGTTGTGTAAGTTTTTTTATTGGTGTCATCTTCCTACTTACAAAACACAAGGGATGATCAAAAATCCCCTCACCAGGTTGTGCTAGTACTTGCTCCAATGGATGTTCTTGAGGCATCAACATGCACATGGAAAGGCTTATCCCGAAAGGGAAGCATAGTATGGGTGCAATAACAAGCCTATCCTTCAAAGTGTTAAACACCTTCTGCTGCACTTCTCCCCAGTGAAAGGAACTCTTGTGTTTAAGAAATTCTTCTAATGGTGTGGTGATCTTGGCATATCCTTTGATGAGCTTACTGTAGTACCTCTTATGTCTAAGAAATCCATGCACCGCACTCGATTAGTATGCTCTTCCAATCTCACAATAACAACTTTTGTAGGATCCACTAACAAGCCTTCCTTACATATAGTATGTCCTAACAGAGTTCCAAACAGAGTAGAAAAGTGTTCGGACCCCAAAATATTGGCTAAGTACAAAAAGGCGCGTAGGCACGTAAGACCTAGTTGAAGAAGGGCACACAAGGAGAAGGTGCATAGGACAAGGTTTAAGGAAGGGTTTAGGAAAACCCATGGCATGTGCGCGACAAAGCTAAGGTTTCAAGACTTAGCCATATTGGGAATTTTGGGTAGGACACGATAAAAACATGACATGAACATGCATGCGGAGTGGATAAGGTGTCATCCTGGCAATGTGATGCCCACGAAAGGAATATGCCCTATGATAGAAGGTTCTAGAATACATCATGGAAAAAAGTGGAGAGCTCGGGCCTAGAGAAGCATGCTCCCATGGAGGACCACATTCAAACACTTGGCATTGGATCTGATGTCGTAGAAGGATGAGTTGGCACTTTGGCATGCCTATATATGTGAGTGCCTATAGGATAAAAAGGAGATAGTAGAGATAGATTGGATAGACGGGAGGAGAGTATAGAGCGAAGCTCTGCAGTAATCTTGTGAGAACTCGTGGGTTTGGGTAGAGGCTATATAAAGGAGTAATGTATTAGGGGGTTGGGATATAAATTTTTCTTTATATAGAGGAAAGACATGATCCCTGTTGTGATGCATTACTTCGGTCTAATTAAACTATGGTAGTCTAATGGATCCATTGAATGTAATGAGGTTATAAACATGAATGAGTATGAGTGTAATTGATTTGGTTCATATCTATATCTTTTCATTTCTATTCATGGATGTTATGGAGTAGATGTAAATCCTTATGTATTTTCCTTTCTACTATAGTTCTATCTGTTATCTATAAGTACCCTCTGTTTGGAATGAATACATTTGTCTAGAGGCCGTTTTGAGCCCTATGATGATTATATGTCTCATTTACACCTTTATTCATTAAGTTCATGACATAGATGATGGTTTCCCACTTAAATCACATAAAATAGAGACTCGGTGCCTGCGTGTGCCTTGGGTGAGAACCCAAAATCCACTGGGTGATAGGCCGGTGCGCATGGGATTTATTTCCTTTGTGATGGGTGTAAAAATGACTACACCTTGGTTCTATTTTCGGGACCTCTTTTTGAAGTTATAGTGGGAAATATCATTCATCATGATCTATATAATGAATGATGATAGAACATTTAACTTTGGAAAGTTTTGAATCATGGTTCAAGAGCATGGACGATGAATTTCCTCATAGATTCAGCACTGGATCTAAGTTTGATGCACGTAAATGGGTAGAAGATAACCTCTACCATGATTTGTATGAAACTTTTTTATGTTGCTTCCTAGTAGAACTGTATGAATGGCTCTCAGCATATGCATCTAAATCAAGCTAGTATTATAGATCACATGTGTGGACCCAAGAAGAGTACCAAAGGCTACAGGATGCAGATGTGATGTGTACTCATGATGTGGATCATTGGTGGAAAGGTGTGTTGGCTAGCTACACTCTAGAGTACGCTATTTCTACATATTATTGTCTGGAAGTTACTGAGTTTGAATATCTATGGGAGTCCTTAGGATCATTTCTACATGATATCCCTCTGGAAATGAAGATAGTGATTGTTACCTTAAATTTAGAGGTATTTCCAATGGCCGGCTAAAATGTTCTGAGCATTGGGTGAGGAAGCTAGGGTGGAAGAAGATGGAAGATATTACGATGGAGAAAGAAATGGAGGAAATACGACTCAAGTATAGTGAAGCACGTGAAAGGGAGATTTCTAGACAACATGAGGTTACAAGTGTGATGGATCTATGGAGGTAGACATTGTGGGAAGGATTGGAGGTTCATGCAGAGGACATGGAACCCGAGAAATATGTGCTACCCCATCTTGAAAGCGCATAAGAGAGACCCCTTTGGCTTCTAAAGAGAGTTCATAGCATGGAGAGAGAAGATTTGTTGGCACGTATCTGAACCCACCTAGTGACCAAACCTTGGTGCTTAGTTTTATAGATCCGGGAAGGAGTGTCATCAACTGACCCGGTTGGTATCGGTGGAAGTGATAGATCTGCACCCGAGAAGATACAATTTTTCAATTCCCACTTCTATGGCTACACATATTCCAATATTCGAGGGAATTTTTGGACAAGGAGTAAGTCTAAAATCCTTCGGTATCACATTTGGGAGTGGCATGGGGTACACTAATTGTATTGAGGCATTATCAAAAACTGCCGACATGCAGTTCGGTGGAACATTGGGGACCCTTTGATGACCACTACAGACCTGGTGCTTCGTGGATTTGGTGGGTCGGGAACAGGACTCGGTGGATCCAGAGGATCTCGGTGGCTCAAGAGGCATAGAACCCGGTGGATTTGGTGGATCCAAAGAACAGAGGAAACACCAAAGTGGGAACCAAGGCTCGAATTAGGAGGAAAAGGGCCCACCACCCCCTCAAGTATTCTTTGAGATATATTTACATTTGCCAAATTATAGAGGTGTTGAATATACTTTGCAGAACATGTTCACAAGTGTGATCTACTATGGCACATGAAGGGGATCACAACCCCAGAGCGGAAGGCTAGTCATTTTATAATGACGTTATAGGGGTGTATACATAACCGGTATAGGAAATATGACCCTCGAAAAATGATGGTGGATTATACCGCTTACAGAATGCCTTATTAGCAGAATTCCACATTCCCGAGTTTGAATAGAAGAGCATCAAGACTCGAAGGATATTCCACAGGGAATGGTGGAGATTGTGCGGGAGTATGATGCACACTTCAAGACCCTCCTATGAAAATTGTCATATGACATTCACCCTTCACAACATGCTCAATGGTTTGTTAGGGGTTTGATAACTCCTTTTAGAAGAGATTTATCTCATAAAACTTTCACAAACCCACGTGAGGCATTAGAAGTTGTTCTACACGCCGAGGCTATTAGAAGTGTTGATACTAGTTTTAGCTTTGTTTCTAGAGACTCAAATTACTGCTATGGATAAACAGCTAGAGAAGTTTTCTTCGAACTCATCCCATGAGACTCACATTGGTATATGGTGTACAAATTATGAAGTAGAGGGGCATGTCAAGGATAGTTTCCCCATAGAATGGTACGTGTCTAAAGATTGCTTGAGATCATGAAATTTTTCATGGGAACCATAATGTAAGTAGATGTCCCTTGTTAAAACACGCAATTCAAAGAAAGTGTATTACTACTCGTAAGATCTACACCTCTACAACCCATGATACTAAGAATTGTAGGCTTATTGACCAAATCCATGAGGCCATTGATCATTAGATGTGCCGAACAAAGATAGCCAAAAGTTCTAAAGGTGATAATCACCGTTATGAGGAGCACGTAGATGGAGGTGCGTGTGAATGGGATTTCATGGAGGATTTTGTGGTCATGGTAACCACGGAGGAGGAAGAAGTGAGTTCCCATGTGGAACATGTTTTAATTTTGGGTCTACAAAGCATTACAAATGAGAGTTCCCAGACCTATTACGTGCTCATGGTGTGGGAAGAAACATAACTATGAGGAGTTCCCTGAGTTGTTTGAGCACATGAATCACAGCAAGACTTTGGAAATACAAGGGTGCTGCAATGGTAAGAATTAATAAGATGGACACACAATGGATTCCTCGAGTAACATGTGATGTAGGAATAGAACATGTTATGGTAACAACAAGAGCAAAGGCCACGTGCACAAAGGAAATTTCAAGGTAGAAGAACTTGGTTTCAAGGGAAGAAGTAGTACATGGAAGTACCCAGGACCACTCGCACATCAAAAACAGGTATATCAAGATATCATTTAGAGTTTATAGGAGAAATCTAGTGTATAAAGGAGTAATTAAGGAGGGAGGAGAAAATAAGGAAGGTCAAGGCACCTAGAGATGACTGGATGAGGTGAAGGAAGTATGTAAAATGCTAAGGCAAGAGAATATTATTCCCTTGCTAGGAGCATGGTTGAGAGAGAATGTACCACGCACTAGATATGAGCATGAGAGGCAAGTCTTACATGTAAACCTTCCCCCTCACAGCCTTGACTATGATAGGAAATCAAGTTAAATGTGGTCATTAATAGATGGCTCCTTAGTAATATCCTCATTGATACATGTGCGGAGGTAAATGTTCTCACCTTAGATGCATGGCATCAGATGGGAAGGCCTGCATTACATCCATCTTCAAATGTGTTGTATATGACAAACAAAATGAGGGAAATTCCCATTGGTGTCTTAAAGGATGAAGCTATCACCATTCAGGGAGCTAAGTTTACTGGGAATTTAAAGACTTAGTGCTCACCGAGAAGATAATTTCCCAAAGACTACTTGGCGTCCATGGTGTTATAAGAATAATGTGGATCTTTGGCTCAATAAGGGGTACATTAGCTTTGAAAATGAGAAGGAATGAGTCATCATACCCCTGGTTGATGGGAATTCAACACCCTATACTTGAACCTTTGGGAGAAGAGGTCTTGGATAGAATATATGTGTGATCAATCAGAGATCTAGAGATAATCCATCCTACAGATGGAATTATCTAGTTTGAAGATGCTCACTCGGTAAGTGACACCACTAGTCTAGCATGTTATAATTGGGTGCTTGGAACCTATCAATTGATCGGATGAAATTTAAGAGGATCGGTGATAAAGGTGACAAAGGCACGCACATTCCTAACCTAGGAGGAAAAGAGATACCTAAGTACTCGTGGAGGAGCCTCCCCGAGGTCTTTCTGCAGAATATGGAAGCTCAATGCATGGAGGAAAATGAAATAAGGGGGATGTTAAGTTATGTCCTACTAGGAAATTTTGCGCGTTGGTGGCCAATACATCGGGATAATCTCTTGGAATTGAGTGAAATGAGAATTTCCTTCTCTTTTATTTTCTTTGGAAGCAACAACACACCCACCACCATCAAGGACTACCATGGTAAGGATCCCACCTCTTTTCACATCCGTGCCTATGAGAGAGCTTGCAGGGAAGGTGTGGAAGCTTTTCCATTGTCCCTCTAGGCACATAAACTTTATTCTACACTACAAGGTTGTGCACACGCATGGTACATCCACTCTGATACATGCCACCAAACAGGGAATTGGTAAGAACTACCAGCTGATCTCATCCAAGAAATTGAGTATCGTAGTACAAAACCCTTGGTGGATAAGAGATTATAGGTTGTTAAGTGCCTTACCATTGGGGATAGTGCCATGGCAGAAGATAGGCTACTAGATTTTCTAGGTGAACCTAACTAGGAGGAGTGCTTTAAGGAAGAATACATAGAAGAGATATAGTTTGAGTGCGCATGCGTAAAGAAAGAAAAGGGAAAGATGGTCTATGTCATAGATAGTGAAGAGATGGAAAATTTGGAGGTTAATTATTGTCTAGGCTCACGTGAAGTGATGGATAGTGTTGATGAAAGAACGCGTGCCTATCATGATACTTTAAAGACAAAGAAGGTTAGTATTGGGTCGGAGGGAGAACCCAAGGAAGCTATTATTAGAGATTATTTATCGGAGAAGGAAGTATCTAAGATCATTGATGTTTTACGTGAGTTTGAGGATTAATTCCAGCGTAGGTATCATGAACTCAAAGGCATTCACCATTCCTTGGGGGAAATGAAAATTAAGTTGAAGGAAGGTGCGCGCCCAGTCCAAAAGAGACCATACCAAATGAATCCTAATCTGTGCGTGAAGGTCAAGGAGGAAATAGACAAGATGTTAGTGTCAGGAATCATAGAGGCTATGGAGGAGACAGATTGGATAAGTCCAATGGTGATTAGTATCAAAAAGGATGAAAGGATAAGGATATGTGTTCATTATAGGGATTTGAATGCAGTGTGTTTTCATTGATCCCTTCCCAACCCCGCTCAAGTAAGAAATCTTGAAACGTGTGGCAGGGCATGAAGTCTACTCTTTTACGGATGGGTTCTCAGGCTATCACCAGGTGAGGATTGCAAAGGAAGACAAAAGAAAGACAAACTTCACTACCGAGTGTGGAAATTTTTCTTATACAGTCATGTCTTTTGGATTGAAGAATGCACTTCATGTATTCTCATGCATTGTAGTACAGACCTTCCAAGACTTTGTCCACAAGTTTCTCCAAGTCCACCTTAATTATTGGACCATGTATGGACTGCTCAAGGACCATTGTGACAATCTAAGATGGATTTTTGAAAGGTGTCGATAGTTGAGGATATCCCTCAACATCAAGAAGTTTGTATTTTCTACCCCATTTAGGACCATGTTGGGACACATCATATGCAAAGAAGGATTTCTTATGGATCTTGCCAAGATTGTAGTGATTGTGGGATTGGGGAAGCCAACTAGTCAAAGCGTAGTGTGTGGGTTTCTTCGACACGTGGGCTACTATAAGAAGTTCATCAAGGGTTATGCCAAGATCACCGTGCCTTTAGAATAATTTCTCAGACATAAAATTTCCTTCCATTGGGGAAAGGCACAATAGAAGGCATTTGACACATCAAGGATAGGCTTGTCATCGTGCCTATATTATGTTTGCCCTCTTGGGATAAGCCCTTCCATATTCATGTGGATGCCACCGAATGGCCATTAGGGCAGTGCTTTCATAGCCTAGTGAGGGAATTGTTGATCACCCCTATGCTTTGCAAGTAGGAATTTGACACCAGTAGAACATAATTATACTACGACCGAGTGCGAGGCATTTTCTATGATCTACGCACTTCATAAGTTCAGGCGGTATCTCACCGGTAACTTCCTTTATCTTCTACACTAACCACATGGCATTAAAATATTTGGTGAACAAGCCTATCCTACAAGGGCACATATGTCAGTGGGTGTTATTATTCCAAGAATTCAAGTTCACCATAGTTGTCAAACTAGGCAAGAGTAATTCGGACCTGACCATTTGTCTAGGATTGATTCAGGGGAGGACACACAAAGCATTGAAGATACCATGCTAGATGTACGGTTGGTTGGGTTACGGTGCGTGCCCTCGACTTGGAGGATATTATTTTGTTCCTTAAAATAGGTATGACACCGGAAGGGATGAAGACATTAGAGAAAAAGCAACTAGCCATACATGTCGCACCCTACATGTTGATTAATGGGGACTTATATAAACTAGGGTGTGATGAAGTTTTGTGTAGGTGTGTACTAGAGCATGAGAACCTCGCCACCATAGAGGAAGCACACGGAGGAAGTGTGGGTGGACATTACACAAGAAATTCCACAAAGACGTAAAATATTAATGGCATGATTATGGTTGGAAAATCTGCATAAGGATTACAAGGAGTATTGTAAAGTGTGTAATCATTGTCGACGTCATCGCAAGCTAGGATGGAGAGATGAAATGCCTTTGTGCCCTATCCCTAGCATCGAACCTTTTGAGAAATGGGCAATAGATTTTGTAGGCCCTATTGCACCAGCAGCGCGTAGGACTAGATCACGCTATGTAATCACTTGCACATACTATTTGACAAGGTGGGTAGAGGCAAAGCACCAATTAAAGATTATACAAAAGAGCTACAAAGTAGCAAGATTTTTATGGGAGAACATTATCACAAGGTATAGATTCCCTTTAAGTTTAACCAGCGATAGGGGTACACATTTCTTGAATGAGACCATGAGGGTCCTGTTATCGAGTTCATGGTGGCTCATCACAAAACTACACCTTATCACCACAAGAAAATAGAACTGCATAAGAATTTAACAAGATAATGAGTCATACCACGACAAATATTTGTGATGTCAAGACAAGATTGGGATGACAAGGTATCATCCATATTATGGGCTTATAGGACAAATTATAAAAGGATGACTAAAGCCACACCATTTCAATTGGTGTTTGGCACAGAAGTTGTTCTTTCGGTTGATTTCATGTTACCTTCTCTATAAATAGTGCACATAAGAGTGATGGCTAATGAGAAAGTGTTGGAGGAAATAATTGATAAATTAATGAAGCTATATGAAATATGATCACTCACCGTGGGAGCTAAATAATAGAAAAAGGAAAGCAAAAAGCATGGCATGATCACCACATTAGGAACAAAAAGTTTGAGGTTGGTCAGATGGTCTTATTGTATGATTCTAAGTTTATGCACCATCCTAGGAAGTTAAAAGTGCATTGGTTGGGTCCCTACACCATCTCATACATCCTTGACTTGGGCGCATGCCAGTTACAAGTGATGGATGGGATGAGATTGCCAGGACACTTCAATGGGAGTAGGTTGAATCCCTACTATAAATAATTCTTCTTAGTGTTTGTAAATAAGGCAATATTACCAGTTAGTTTAGGATTTTCTTTAAAGCATTTTCCTTTCTTGTGTTTCCCTTTCTCATTGTTGTTTTTTTTTGTGCCTTGGGCACTGGTAATCTCATTACTTTTTGAATTTATAACTACGCAGAGGACCACACATCATTTTAGTTTGGGGTGGAGTAAGGTGGAAGAAATTGAAGTATGAAGCACCGGGAAGGATTGCAGTGGAAAGCCCGGTTGAATTGCCCTATGAAGAAATTACATGCAAGGAAAGGTGAAAAAATATGGTTGGTGTCGGGATAAGGATACATTGGTGATCCACACGTACAAGAGAGGAAGAATCACATAAGCAACATGATGTAGGCGAGAGGAAAAATCATGACAGAAGAAGTGCCTTTGGCGCTAGTTACGCGCGTGTAAGAGTCTCCTATCAAGATGGATTGGTCATGCGGACGAAGGTTGGAGAATTGTATGTGTAAGGTTGGGCACATGAGTTAAAGCACTAAAATCAGGTTTGTTTGAAAATCCCATATTGAGTGTTAAATTACGGTGGTAGGTAAGGTAACATTTAATGTTACAAAGCGAGAAAAGATATAAATAAGAGGGTCGAGGCCTTTCATTATTTACTTTGTGTATATAAAGAAAGAAGCGCTTTTGCATCTTTACAAACTTGGGCATCTAGAACTGATCCATGCAAAGAAAAATTTGAAGAGTTTGAGCATGAATAACTAGTTTAGATTTACAAACCAAAAGGAAGGGATTTCACGGGCGTAAGAGAAGTTGTCAGAAGGTGCCATCATGTGAAGGAATTATCCTAGTTAGGGTTTGAGGAAATAGGGCACGGGTTTAAGGGGTTTTCTTCACAAGTTTGAGATCTAAGGTTAGAAGAAGTGGAAGAGAAGAGTAAAAAGAAGTGATTGAAGTGATAAAAGGACCTAGACAATGGCACCCATGAAACTAGCCATGTCACCCAAGAAGTCAAAGGAAAGGGAAAGGGAAAGGGAAGAGAGCTATCAACAACCACTACAAGCATGAATGAGAAGTGGTATGTAGAAATGTAGTACCCAGATGGATTTTTGTTGGGAAAGGAGTGGGAATCACATTTGAGAAATATGGTGGTGAGTGATTATAACCATCGTACAAGCACAACAGAGAAGGAAATGACGTTGGAGTTAGTGCACCCAACAAACAAAATGACACCAAAGGGTTTTCCCATCTATAACAATAGGTAAAAGTGAAGTTGGAAAAGTTAGGGTTATTATAATGCTATGAGTTGCCTTACTTTGGAAAGCTTGAGCACCTCTATCAGTGGCTGATGTCACACGTGCATGAGGATCACTTTTACTTCACAAGGCGCAAGATGTGCATAACTCCTTAGCTGATTTTGAATTTTACATTCCTCATCTCGAGAAGGACACATCATAGATGATGACCCGAGTGACAAGGAAGCCATTAAAGCAATCACGTCACTACATATGATTACAAGAAGGGGTCAAGGTACTTTGACATTGTGAAAATCTCGATCCCATCATGAGAATAGTTGTGTTCCCCGGTCACAAAGTTAAATGATCAAGAAAGGTGGACATGGGTGAATAAGGTATGGTTGAATGTATGCAGGAAAATATCACAAGTCACAATCTACAATTTATCGACCTTCATCAGAGATGAGATAATCGGTAGCGCCCGAAAGGAGACAAGATAATTTTTGGAAATGTCCTCCCGACAATTGTATTTTTGGAGATAGAAGTGCCTAACGCAATAAAAAAGTTTGTTTGGGAGTATCCGGATGAAGATCCCTCACCCACGAAAATATTTTCAAAGTATACATGTGAAACAATGACAAATTCCCACAAGGCACACCTGGAAAAATGGTATAAGCTCTTAAGGGAAGAATTCGGGGTAGAGCAGAGAATCCCATAGCAACTACCAAGTGCTTACAATGGGAGAGGCCGAGTTTTTGGGGTACCATCACTTCTACATAAACGGTTCATGATGGTGGATGAAACCATGAGCCCATGGTGTAAACCCCCATTCTCCTTCACCACCTAGTACTTCCAAGTGGGAGTTAATAAGTTCATAGAAGCAAAGAGACTAAGGTTTGACACTAGTGAAGTTGATCAGACCATAGGGAGTTGCACAGGATGTTGGTCTACCCCAATAAATAGTTGTACGTAGAAAATTACATAGTGCATGAAGTGGGAATGATGAAACCCCTGACCATAACCATTACAAGAAAGTCTACAAAGACGTATATATCTCTACATTAGGTAAAAATTCAAGAAAGGCGCATACTTGGAGAATGATGTCTCCATACCTGAAGATCCCACGAGTATAAGAAATCCCACACTCAAGAAAAGGGAGAGAGAAGAAGAAAAAGCACCAAGTGTACAGACTACCCGGTAGTAGTAAGCACATCGGTAGCAAGTTCCAAACCTAGCACCTATATGCATAGGAATAAATCCACAAAGAAAAGATAAGACCCCGTAAGAAGAGGCGCAGAACAACCCTTCACTAAGGAGAAGTCACCAGAGGAAGAAGAGAAGGTTGGATCCCCCATAGAAGAGTCACCTCTCAGAAAGAAGTAGAGGATAGAAGAGGAAGCTAACTCGGAGGATACGAATAGCTTGGAGAGATACATAGGTGAAAATGATGATGACGATGAAGAAGATGACAATGAAGAAGATGATCCTGAAAGAGATAAAGAGCCACCTATCTTCAGCGTGCACAATTTAGAAGAAGAGGGTGGAGAAGAAGAATAGGGGTTCCTTTTCATGCGGCACAAGGGTATCAAGGAGGCGGAAGGCACCCATGACATGGGAATAAGTGAGGAGGTTGGCACATAGAATAAGAAAGCTCCAAGCCTTACACATGAGTAAGTAAACAAGGAGGTAGAAAGGGAAGCAATGAAAAGAATTGAGGCCTTAATATAATAGTAATTAGAGCGTAGCATAGACATGGTGATGGAAGAAGGTAAGGAGGAAAGCATTGAGAAAGATAAAGTCGGTATGGGAGGAGGTCCTAGTCTAACAAAGTGAATTTCCCCAAAGGAGCGCACTCAGAAGGAAGATCCTTAATACGTAACGAGGACAACTCATGGGCTATGTTGATGACCAAAGGAAGGTGTTATGCATGTGCTTCTAGAGCACTGTACCCATGGAAGAAATTCTAGCTATGGAGTCATTTGATGAAGAGGGCACATACCCCAAGACAAGGAAGATGCTTTCTTGGGTGTTTGAGTCCCATATTGACAAGCTAGAGTTTGAAATATACTAAGGGGAAATCATACCAGTACCAGAGTCTAAGGGAACTAACCCCTTGGTAAATGCCCAATAGCTCTCGGATGAGTAGTTATGTAATGTGTTGAACAAGGTCACGGTCGAGACTAAGGCTAGGATCTTTGGAAGAAATGACAGAGTAATATTTCTAGAGGAAAATCTAGAAAATAAGGAAGAGGAGCTAGCTGAGAAAACTAAGGGCTTAAAACAAGAAGAGTTGATCAGTGCATAGTTGAAGTGTAAACTAAGGGATGAGAAGATGAAGGTACATGAAATATACTGAAATATGGAGTCTATCACAAGCATCATTATGTTGAAGCATCCAAACCTAACATCGTTAGCATAGAAGTACAGATCCGCAATTAAATGCTTAGAAGATCCGACGCGCATCCTCACCATGGAGAGACAACCGTTGGCCATGTAGTCTACAGAAGAAGTGGCAGCATGCTTGGAGAGGGAGGATGAATTGAAATTCATAGAAATCATTGCTGAGTATAGCAAGGTACTTACAGATGTCAAGATTGTTACCTAATCTGCTGAGGCTACGTACGATAAATACGCAGACAAGGATAGAGTGGTGGGCATCTTAGTCACCACTCATGAAGAATAACTCGAAAGGAATTTCAAGAGAAGAATAAGGGAAATAGGGAAAAAGGGGAAAAAATCCTTGCCGAGGTCGAAAATAAATCTAAGGCCATTGAAACCTTAAGGGGTTCAATCAAAAACCGGTTGAAGGAATTGTACCCACAGATTACTAAAAGGATGGACACACTTAAAGACATGAGCAAGTGAACGCTCAAGGAGATGGAACCACTTTTGGGGAGGTAAGTGCCCTAGTTGGTGACCTTTTTAGAGAGAGGAGAACGGAGTCGAAGCCCGGAACAAGTTGGAGGTCGACTTACAAAAATATTTTCCCGGCTTGTTGAAATAATGCCATCACTTCCTCATTCTTTATTCTTTCCCAAATTCTTCATCCCCTTATTCTTTTTCCAAGACGTAAGTCTACTGTAATTCTTTATTCATTGGAGAAGTGTTCCCGTGGACAGAGAACAAGTATAGTGTGGGGTGATGTTGGGACCCCAAAATATTGGCTAAGTACAAAAAGGTATGTAGGTGCACAAGGCCTAGTTAAAGAAGGGTGTGTAAGGAGAAGGCATGTAGGACAAGGTTTAAGGAAGGGTTTAGGAAAACCCATGATATGCACGCGGATAGAGATAAGGTTTTAGGACTTAGCCATATTGGGAATTTAGGGCAGGACATGAGAAAAGCATGACCCGACTACGCATGCAGAGTGGATAAGGTGCTAGCTTGAAAATGTGATGCCCACGAAAGGAATAAGCCCTATAATAGAAGGTTATAAAAGAAATTATGGAAAAATGTGGAAAGCTTAGGCCTGGAGAAGCATGCTCCCATGGAGCACCACATTCAGATACTTCGTATCAGATCTGAGGCTACAGAAGGATGAGTTGGCACTTTGGGATAGCTATATATGTGAGTGCCCATAGGAGATAAAGGAGATAGTAGAGATAGATCGGATAGATGGGAGGAGAGTATAGAGAGCGGAGCTCTATAGTAATACTACGAGAAATCTATGGGATTGGGTAGAGGCTATATAAAGGATTAATGTATTAAGGGGTTGGGATATAATTTTTCTTTATATGGATGAAGGACATGATCCCCGTTGTAATGCATGACTTTAATTTGATCAAGCTATGGTAGTCTATTTGTTATCTATAAGTACCCTCTATTTGGAATTAATACATTTGTCTAGAGGCCGTTATGAGCCCTATGATGATTGTATGCCTCATTTCCACCTTTATTCATTAAGTTCATGACATAGATGATGGTTTCCCACTTAACTCTCATAAAGAGAGACTCAAAGGCACCCACGCGTGCCTTGAGTGAGTGCCTAACACCTCTTGGGTGATAGGTAGGTGCACATGGGATTTATTTCCTTTGTGATGGGTGTAAAAATGAATACATCTTAGTTCTGTTGTCGAGACCTCTTTTTGAATTTATAGTGGGAAACATCAATCACCATGATCTATATAATGAGTGATGATAGAGATTTTAAATTTTGAAAGTGTTGAATCATGGTTCAAGAGCATGGACGATGAATTTTCAAAAATATTCAGCATTGGATCTCGAGTTTGATGCCCAGAGATGGGTTGAAGAGAACATCTACCATGATTTATATGAAAGCTTTTTCTATTGCTTCCCAAGAGAATCGTATGAATGGATCTCATCATATTCGTCTACATCAAGTTGGAATTATAGATCACATGTGTGGACACAAGAAGAGTACTAGAGGTTGTATGATGTAGATCTGATGTGGACTCGTGTTATGGATCATTGGTGGAAAGGTGCGTTTGCTAGCTACACTTTGGAGTATGTTATTTCTACATATTCTTTTCGTAAGTTGTTGTGTTTGAATTTCTATGGGAGAAAAGAGGATCATTCCTATGTGTTATCCCTCCGGAAATGAATATTTTGATTGTTACCTTAAGTTTAGAGGCATTTCCAATGGACGGCTAAATAGTTCTAAGTGTTGGGTGAGGAATCTAAGGTGGAGGAAGATGACAGATATTACGATGGAGAAAGAAAGGGAGGATAGATGACTCAAGTATAGTGAAGCGCGTGTAAGGGAAACTGCTATATAATGCAAGGTAGCAAGTATGATGGATCTATAGAGGCAGACATTGTAGGAAGGAGTGGAGGTTCACGCAGAGGATGTGAAACTTGAGTAGTCTGTGCTACCCCATCTTGGAAAGTGCATAAGAGATACCCCTTTGGCTTCGATGAGAATTTGGAGTGTGGAGAGAGAAGAGTCATCCACACGTATCTCAACCCACCTAGTGACAAACCATGGCACTTGGTTTTCCAGATCCATGAAGGAGTATCATTGACCCAGCTTGGTATCAATGGAAATTATAGATCTCGTGCCCAAGAGATATAATTTTTCATTTCCCACTTCTATGGCTACGCATATTCTATTATTTAGAGGAATTTTTGGACAAGAAACAAGTACAAAATCATTCATTCTCACATCTAGGAGTGGCATGGGGTACACTAGTTGTAGTGGGGCATTATCACAGACCATCAATGCATAGTTTAGTGGAACTTTGGGGACCCTTGGCATGACCACTACAAGACCTGGTGGATTTGGTGGATCTGGTGGGTCAAGAGGAACATGACCTGGTGGATCTGGAGGATCTAGTGGCTCAGGAGGCATAGGACCTGGTGGATCTAGTGGATCCAACAACGGAGGAAACACCAAAGGAAACCAAGGCTCTGGCTCAGGAGGACAAGGGCCTCACCACCCCCTCGTATTTTTTAGATGTCTTTAAATTTTCTTGATTACAGAGGGATTAAAGATGCTGCAAAACATGTTCACAAGTGTGAGGTGCTATGGCATGCAAAGGGGATCACAACCCCGGAGTGGAAGGCTAGTCATTTTCCAACGACGTTACAGGGCACATACATAGCTAGTATAGGAAATATGACCCTCATCAAATAGTGGTGGATTATACTACCTTAAAGAATGCCTTCTTGGAATAATTCCACATTACTTAGTTTGAATAGAAGAGCATCAGCGCCCTAAAGGAGATTCAACAGGGAATGGTGGAAAGTGTGTGGGAGTATGATGCACGGTTCAAGACCCTCCTGTCAAAATTGTCATATGACATTCACCCTTCACAACACTCTCAATAGTTTTTGGGGGTTGATAACTCCTTTTAGAAGAGGTTTATCTCATAAAACTTTCACAGAGACCCATGCAAGGTGTTAGAATCTACTCTATGTTCCAAGGCTATTGGAAGTGTTGATACTTTGGTGTTAGCCCGTTTTGGAGGCTTAAATTGCTACTATGGCTAAGCAAACGGAGAGAAGTTGTCTACAAAATCAGCCCATGACACTCACAAAGTGGTATATGGTGTATAGATTTTGAAGTAGAGGGCATGTCAAGGATAGTTTCCCCATAGGACGGTACATTTTGTAATAGTAGACTATGAAAATTTTCATGGGGACCTTGATGCAAGTATATGTTCCTTGTTACAAACACACAATTCGGAAGAATGTGTCTTGCTACTATTAAATCTGCACCTCTACGACCCATGATACTAAGGATTTTAGGCTTATTGACCAGATCCATGAGGCCATTGATCATGGGGTGCACCGAAAAGCATTTCAAGTAGTTCTAAAGGTGATGATCACCATTGTGAGGAGCATGCGAGATAAAGGCACGCGTGGAAGGGGATTTTTGGGAGGGTTCCATGGTCATGGTAACTATGGAGGAGGAAGAAGTGAGTTCCCACATGGAACCTATTTTAATTATGGGTCTATAGAGCATTACAAACGAGAGTGCCTAGACCTATTGCAGTACTCATGGTGCAGGAAGAATCACAACTATGAGGAGTGCCCTAATTTGTTTGAGCACATGAATCAGTAGCACCAAAAAGACAAGGGCATTGCAATAGTAAGCATTAATAATATGGACACACAATGCATTCCACGAGTAACACATGATGCAGGCTTAGAACCTATTATGGTAACAACAAGAGCAGAGGCTACATGCGCAAAGGAAATTCCAAGGTAGAAGAACCTAGTTTCAAGGGAAGTAGTAGACATGGGAATTACCTAGACCTGCGCATCAAAAATAGGTATATAAAGATACCATGGACATCATTCAGATTTTACAGGAGAAATCTAGTGTCTAGAGGATAAGTCCATGAGGGAGGATCAAAGAAGGAAGGTTGAGGCACCAAGAGATGACTGGATGAAGTCAAGGAAGTATGTAAAATGCTAAGGCAAGATAATATTATTCCTTGCTAGGAGCATGGTTGAGAGAGAAGGTACCACGTGGCTTTGGAGAAGAGTGATTGAGGCAAGTCTTGGATGCAAACCTTCCCCCTCATAGCCTTGACTATGATAAGGAGATCACGTTAAATGCAAATCGTGGATGGATGGATCCTTAGTAATATCCTCATTGACATAGGTTTAGAGGTCAATGTTCTCACTTTGGATATGTGGAATAAAATGGGAAGGCCTCGCATATAGCCATCTTTGAATGTGTTGTATATGGAAAACAAAACGAAGGCAATGCCCATTGGTGTCTTAAAGGATGCATCTATCACCATTTAGGGAGCTAAGTTTAGTGGGGACTTCGAAGTCTTAGCACTTGCTAAGGCAAATAATTTCCCAAAGACTACCTAGGTGCCCATGGTGTTCTAAGAACAATGCGAGATCTTCGATTCAATAAGGGATACATTATCTTTGAAAATGAGGAGGAACGAGTCATCATACCCCTAGTTGATGGGAAGTTAACACCCTATACCGAACATTTGGGAGAAGAGTTCCTAGATAGAATGTATGTGCGCTCAACCAAGGATCCGTAGATAATCCATCCTATAAACAAAATTATCCAATTTGAAGATGCTTAGTTAGTAAATGACACCACTAGTCTATCATGTGATAATTGGGTGCATGGAACCTACAAGTTGATCAGATGCAAATTTAAGAGGATTGGTGACAAAGGTGAAAAATTCACACACAAAATCCGGCACCTAGGAGGAAAAGAGCTACCTAAGTACTCAGGAGGAGCCTCCCCTGAGGTCTTCTTGTAGAAGATGGAAGCTTAGTAGATGGAGGAAAATGAAACAAGGGGATGTTTAGTTACATCCTACTAGGAACTGTTGTGCGCTGGTGGGAAACACATCGGGATAATCTCTTGGAATGGCATGAAGTGATAATTGCCTTCTTTGTTCATTTCTCTAGAATTAATGTGCCCACCAAAGATCAAGGACTAAAATGGTAAGGAGCCCGCCTCTTTCCACATCCAATCTTATTTGAGATCCTAGAGGGAAGGCACAAAATCTTTCCACTATCCCTCCTGGGTACACAAACTATATTCTACACTGCTGCAGGGGTTGCGCATACGCATGGTACATCCACTCGAGACACACCACCAAATAGGGAATTGGCAAGAACTAATGGCTGATCTCGTCCCAAGCATTTGAGTATTGAAGTAAAAAAGCCTTGGTGGATAAGGCATTGCAAGTTGTCAAGTTCCATGGTAGAAGATAGGCCACTGGATCTACTAGGTGAAACTTTCTTGGAGGCACAATTTGAGGAGTAAGACACAAAAGAGATACAGTTTGAATGTACATGCACAGAGAAAGAAAAGGGGAAAATGGTGTATGCCATAGATGGTGAAGATATGGAAAATTTGGAGGTTAACGATTCTCTAGGCTCGCGCGAAGTGATGGATAGTGCTGATGAAAGAATGTGCACCTATCATGAGCCTTTAAAGACAAATAAGGTTAATATTGGGTCGAAGATAGAACCCAAGGAAGCTATCATTGGATATTATTGGTCGGAGAAGGAAGTCTCTAAGATCATTGATATTTTACATGAGCTTGAGGATTTATTCTGTGCATGTATCATGAACTCAAAAGCATTAACCATTCCAAAAATGAAAATAAAGTTGAAGGAATTTGCACACCCAATATGGAAGAGACCATACCGAATGAATCCTAATCTACACATGAAGGTCATGGAGGAAATAGCCCTTCCATATTCATGTGGATACCTCCGGAATGGCCATATTCATGTGGATGCCTCTGGAATGGCCATTGGGGCAGTGCTTACATAACCTGGTGAGGGAATTGTTGATCACCCCATATGCTTTGCAAGCAGGAAGTTGACGTCAACAGAATAGAATTATACTACGACCGAGTGTGAGGAATTGTCTATGATCTACGAGCTTTATAAGTTTAGGCAGTATCTACTAGAAACTCCCTTTATCTTCTACACTGACCACATGGCATTAAAATATTTTGTGAACAAGCCCATCCTATAAGGACACATATGTTAGTGGCTGTTATTATTCTAAGAGTTTGAGTTCACTGTAGTTGTCAAACAAGGAAAGACTAATTTCAGACCTAACCATTTGTCTAGGATTGATTCAGGGAGGAATTGCAGAGCATTGAAGATACCATGCCGGATGTGCGGTTGTTTAGGTTATAGTGCGCACCCTCGGAATTGGAGGATATTATTTTATTCCTTAAAATAGGTATGCCACCGGAAGGGATGAAGAAATTAGAGAAAAAGCAACTAGCCATACGTGTCGCGCCCTACATGTTGATCAGTGGGGACTTATACAAACTAGGGCATGATGAAGTTTTGCATAGGTGTGTACTAGAGCATGAGCACCTTGCCATCATAGAGGAAGCACATGGAGGAAGTGTGGGTGGAAATTATGTAGGTAACACCACCGCATGTAAAATATTAATGGTAGGATTGTGGTGGGAAACTATGTATAAGGATTACAAGGAGTATTGTAAAGCGTGTGATCATTGTCAACACATTTGCAAGCCAAGACAAAGAGATGAAATTCCTTTATGCCCTATCCCTAGCACAAAACATTTTTAGAAATGGGAAATAGAAATTGTAGGCCCTATTGCACCAGTAGCGTGTAGGACTAGATCATGCTATGTAATCACTTGCACGGACTATTTGACAAGGTGGGTAGAGGCGCACCAATTAAAGAATGTACAGCAGCTACAGTAGCAATATTTTTGTGGGAGAACATTATCACAAGGTATGGATGCCCTATAATTTTAACCAGCGATAGGGGTACACATTTCTTGAATGAGACCATGAGGATCATGTTATCGAGTTCATGGTGGCTCATCATAAAACTACACCTTATCACCCACAAGAAAATAGAACCACATATAAGCATTTAACAAGATATTGAGTCATACCCGACAAAGATTTGTGATGTCGAAAGACAAGATTGGGATGACAAGGTATCATCTCAGTATTATGGGCTTATAGGAAAACTTATAAAAGGTTGAATAAATCCATACCATTTCAATTGGTGTTTGGTATAGAATTTGTTCTACTTGATTGACTTCATGTTACCTTCTCTATGAATAGTGCACATACGAGGGCTGGTTGATGAGCAAGCGTTGGAGGAAAGAATTGATAAATTAATGAAGTTATACAAAATATGACCACTCGTCTGGGTGGAGCCAAACAATAGAAAAAGAAAATAAAAAAGCATGGCATGATTGCCACATTAGGACCAAGAAGTTTGAGGTTGGCCAAATGGTCTTACTTGTATGATTCTAAGTTTCGCGCCATCCTAGGAAGTTAAAAGTGCATTGGTTGGGTCCCTAAACCATCTCGTATATCCTTCACTCAGGCACGTGCCACTTACAAGCACTTTGGATGGGATGAGATTTCCAAGACACTTTAAAGGGAGTAGGCAAGCCCTACTATAAATAAGTCTTCTTGGTGTTTGTAAATAAGGCAAGATATTGCCGTTAGTTTAGGATTTTCTATAATGCATTTTCATTTCTTGTGTTTCCCTTTCTCATTGTTGTTTTTGTGTCGCCTTGGGTGCTAGTAATCTCATTACTTTTTGAAGTTGTAGAATCGTGTAGAGGACCACGCATCATTTTTATGTGGGGTGGAGTAAGGTGGAATAAATTGAAGTATGAAGCGCCAGGAAGGATTGCAGTGGAAATCCCAGTTGAATGGCCCTGTGAAGAAATTACATGCAAGGAAAGGTGAAAAAGGATGGTTGGTGTCAAGATAAGGCTACATTGTGGATCCACGTACAAGAGAGGAAGAAGCACATAAGAAACACAAGGTAGGAGAGAGCAAAAATCATGACAGAAGAATTGCCTTCGACACTAGTTACGCACATGCAAGAGTCTCATGTCAAGATGGATTGGTTGCGTGCCATAAGGTTGGAGAATTTTCCATGCAAGGTTGGACGCATGAGTTAAAGTACTAAAGTCGGGTTTGTTTGAAAAATCCACATTAAGTGTTAAATTATGGTGGTAGGTAAGGTAGCATTTAATGTTACAAAGCGGAAAAAGCTATAAATAAGAGGGTCGAGACCTTTCATTATTTACTTCACGTATACAAAAAAAGAAGCACTTTTGCATCTTTGTAAACTAGGGAATCCAGAATCTGATCCGTGTGAAGAAACATTTGAAGAGTTTGAGCATGAACAACTAGTTTGGATTTGGAAACCAGAAGGAAGGTATTTCATGAGTGTAAGAGAAGTTATGAGAAGGTGTCATCTTGTGAAGGAATTATCTCAGTTAGGGTTTGAGGAACTAGGGCACGGGTTTAAGGGGTTTTCTTCAAAAGTTTGAGATATAAGGTTGGAAGAAGTGATTGAAGTGATAAAAGGACCTATAAAATGGTACCCAAGAAACTAGCTGTGTCACCCAAGAAGCCAAAGGGAAAGGGCAAGGGCAACATTAGAGAGCCAAAGAACAACCACCACAAGCATGAATGAGGAGCGGTATATAGAAATGTAGTACTCGGATGGATTTTTTTCTCGGGAAGGAGTGGGAATCCCATTTGAGAAATATAGTGGTGAGTGATTATAACCATCGCACAAGCACAACAGAGAATGAAATGGCACTGGAGTTAGTGTGCCTAATGAACAAAAGGACACCAAAGGGTTTTCACATCGATAATGATGATGTAATAGTGAAGTTGGAGAAGTCATGGTTATTGCAATTCTATGAGTTGCCTTACTTTGGAAAGCTTTGAGCCCCTCTCTATCGCTGGCTGATGTCGGGCATGCATGAGGATCAATTTTACTTCATGGGGTGCAAGATGTGCATACCCCCTCGCCTGATTTTAAATTTTACATGCCTCATCTATGAAGGAGACAACATAGATGATGATGTGAGCGATAAGGAAGCCATCAAAGCAACCATCGCTGCATATGATTACAAGAAGGGGTCAAGGTATTTTGACATTTTGGAAATCCCATATCCCGTCATGAGAATAGTCATACACCTAGTCACAAAGTTAAATGATCAAGAAAGGTGGACACAAGTGAATAAGACCTGGTTGAATGTATGCAATAAAAATATAAGAGGGCATAATTTACAACATATCGCCCTTCATTGTAGATGAGATAATCCGGAGCACCCACGAAAGAGACAAGATACTCTTTAGAAATGTCCTCCTGATAATTGTATTTTTAAAGATAGGAGTGCCTGACGCAATAGAAAAGTTTGTTTGGGAGTATCTAGTGAAGATCCCTCACCCGCAAAAATATTTTAAAAGTATACATGTGAAAAAATGATAGACTCCCACAAGCGCTGGACAAATGGCATAAGCACTTAAGGGATGTGTTCGAGGAAAAGTTGAGAATCCCATAGTAACTACTGGTGCTTACAATAGGAGAAGCCAAGTTTTTTGTGTACAAGCACTTCTATATAGGCATGTTCATGATGTTGGATGAAACCATGAGCCCGTGGTGTAAACTCCCACTCTCCTTCACCACTAATTACTTCCAAGCGGGATTTAATAGGTTCAAAGAAGCAAAGAGACTAAGGTTTGTCCTTATTGAAGTTTATTACGACCATAGGGAGTTGTGTAGGATGTTGTTCTACTTCTAACAATAATCATGTGTACATAGAAAATTACGTAGCACATGAAGTGAGAATGATGAAATCCCTAACCCTAAAAATTGCGGAAAGTTGGCAGCACATATATATCTCTACATTAGGCCAAAATTCGAGAAAAGTGCATACCGGAGAATGATGTTTCCATACTTGAAGATCCCATAGGTAGAAGAAATCCAACGCTCAAGAAAAGGGAGAGAGAAGAAAAAGCACCAAGTGTGCAGACTACCCAAACAAAGTAAGCATGTCGGTAGAAAGTGCTAAACTTAACACCTATATGCACGAAAGAAATCCCTAACAAAGGAGAAGACCCCGAATAAGAGGTGCGTAACAACCCTTCATCAAGGAGAAGTCACCAGAGGAAGTAGATAAGGATGGATCCCTTACGGAAGAGTCACCTCTCGAAAGAAGCAGAGGATAGAAGAGGAAGCTAACTCGGAGGATGCGAAGAGCTTGGAGAGATACATAGGTTAAAAGGATGATGATGATGAAGAAGATGATAATGAATAAGATGATCCTAAAAGAGATCAAGAGACACCTATCTTCAGCGTGTACGATTCAGAAGAAGAGGGTGGAGAAGAAGAACAGGGGTTCCTTTTGTGTGGCGTAAGGGTAACTAGGAGGGGGAAGGCACCCAAGACATGAGAAGAAGTGAGGAGGTTGACTCGCAGAAGTTGAAAGCTCCAAGCCTTACACAGGAGCAAGTAAACAAGGTGGCAGAAAGGGAAGCAACAAAAATAATCGAGGCCTTGGTAGAAAAGGAATGAGAGCGCATCGTAGACATAGTGATGGAAGAAGGTAAGAAGGAAAGCATTGAGAAAGAACAAGTCAGTATGGGAGGAGGTCCTAGTTTAATGGTGAGTTTCCCAAAAGGTGCACACTTGGGAAGGAAGATCCTTGATATAGAACGAGGACAGATCATGAGCTATGTTGATGACCAAAGGAAGGTGTTATGCGCTTGCTTCCAAAGCACTCTACCCATGGAAGAACTTCTATCTATGGAGTAATTTGATGAAGAGGGTGCATACCCCAGGACAAGGAAGATGCTCTCTTGGGGATTTGAGTCCCATATTTATGAGCCAGAGTTTGAAATATACCAAGGGGAAATCATACCAGTACCATATTCTAATATAACCAACCCCTTGGTAAATTCCTAGTAACTCTCAGATGAGTAGTTATGTAATGCACAGAACAATGTTTCGATTGAGACCGAGGCTAGGCTCTTCGGAAGAAATGATAGAGTAATATTTCTAGAAGAAAATCTAGAAAAGAAGGAAGAGGCGCTGGATAAGAAAACTAAGGGCTTGAAACAAGAAGAGTTGATTAGCACGTAGCTAAAGTGCAAACTAAGGGATGAGAAGGTGATGGTGCATGAAATATACCAAAATATGGAGTCTATCACAAGTGCCATTATGTTGAATCATCCAGACCTAACACCACCCACATAGAAGTATGGATCCGCACTTGAATGCTTAGAAGATCTTGCATTCATCCTCACCATGGAGAGACAACAATTGGCCCCGGAGTTTGGAAGAAGTGGCAACACACTTGGAGAGGGAGGACAAATTGAAAGTCATAGAAATCATTGTTGAGTATAGTAAGGTACTTGCAAATGTCAAGATTGCTACCCAATCTACTAAGGCCACGTACGATAAATACACAGATAAGGATAGAGTGGCGAGCATCTTGGTCTCCACTCACAAATCAAATCTAAAGGAATTTCAAGAGAAGAATAAGGGAAATAGGGTGGAAAGGGAAAAATTCTTTCCGAGGTTGAAAAGAAATCTGAGGCCATTGAAACCTTAAGGAGTTCAATCAAAAACCGATTGAAGGAACTGTACCCACATATTATTAGAAGGATGGACGCACTTGAAGATATGAGGAAGGAGTTGGAAAAAAAATTGACACTATGAATGCTCAAGGAGATGGACTAATTTTTTGGAAGGTAAGCACCCTAGTCGGCGACCTCTCGTTAGAGAGCGCGCGAATGGAGTTGATGCCTGAACAAGTTGGAGGCTGAATTTTAAAAAGATTTTCCAAGTTTGTTGAAATAATGCTATCACTTCCCCATTATTTCTTCTTTCCCAAATTCTTCATCCCCTTATTCTTTTTCCAAGACATAATTCTACAATAATTCTTTATTCATTGGAGAATTGTTCCCACGGATGGAGAACAGTGTAGTTTGGGGTGATGTTGGGACCCTAAAATAATGGCTACAAAAAGGTGCATAGGCGCATAGGCGCTTAGGTGCACAAGAACTAGTTGAAGAAGGGCGCTCAAGGAGAAGACACATAGGACGGGGTTTAAGGAAGGGTTTAGGAAAACCCATGGCATGTGTGCAGATAGAGATAAGGTTTCGGACTTATCCATACTTGGGCATTTTGGGTAGGACACGAGAAAAGTGTGACCCGACTGTGCATGCGGAGTGGATAAGGTGTCACTGAAATGTGATGCCCACGAAAGGAATATGCCCTATGATAGAAGGTTCTAGAAGACATCATGGAAAAAGTGGAGAGCTTAGGCCTAGAGAAGCATGCTCCCATGGAGAACCACATTCGGACACTTGTTATCGATCCGAGGCCACAGGAGGATGATTTGGCACTTTGGTATGCCTATATATATGAGTTCCCATAGGAGATAAAGGAGATAGTAGAGATAGATCGGATAGATGGGAGGATAGTATAGAGAGAGGAGCTCTGAAGAATATTGTGAGAACTCGTGGGATTGGGTAGAGGCTATATAAAGGATTAATGTATTAAGGGGTTAGGATATAAATTTTTCTTTTTATGGATGAAGGAAATGATCCTGTTGTGATGCATGACTTCGATCCGATCAAGTTGTGGTAGTCTAATGGATCCATTGAATGTAATGAGGTTATAAACATGAATGAGTATGAGTTTAATTGACTTGGTTCATATCTATATCTTTTCATTTACGTTCATCAATGTTATGGAGTAGATGTAAATCCTTATGTATTTTCCTTTCATTGTAGTTCTATTTATTATCTGTAAGTACCCTTTGTTTTTAATGAATACATTTGTCTAGAGGCCATTCTGAGCCCTATGATGATTGTATGTCTCACTTCCACATTTATTCATTAATTTCATGACATAGATGATGGTTTCCCACTTAACTTGCATAAAGAGAGACTCGGTACCAGCAAGTGCCTCGGTGAGTGCCCAAAGGTCCATTTGGGTGATAGGTTGATGTACATGGGATTTATTTCCTTTGTGATGGGTGTAAAAATGACTACACAAAGACACATTTCTTAATGTTGAGGGATATCCTCAGCTATCCATATCTCTCAAACATCATCCTTAAGTTGTCACAATGGTCCTTCACTAATCCGGACATAGTCCAGGTCATCTAGGTAGAATTGAAAAAATTTATGGATGAAGTAATGACATTTTTGTACCATGATGCATGAGAACACAAAGCAGTGCATTCTTCAATCCAAAAGGCATACCCATGTATGAAAAACTTCCCCACTCATGGATAAAAATTATTTCTTTAGTCTTCCTTTGCAATCCCGACTTGGTCATACTTGGACAATCCATCCATAAAGGAATAGACCTTGTGCTGGCTACTCATTGAATTTCTTCATCAAGGGGTTGAAAAGGCTCAATGAAACATATTGTGTTCAAGTCCCTGTAATCAACACAAATCCTTATCCTCTCATCCTTATTAATTCTTATAACCATTGGGCTTACCCATTTTGATTCTTCCACAACCTCAATGATACTAGATGCTATCATCTTGTCTATCTCCTCCTTGACTCTTACATGCAAGTTTAGATTCATCCAATAGGGTCTCTTCCAAATTAGGTGTGCACCTTCCTTCAACTTGATCCTCATCTCCCCCAAGGAATGGTGAACACCTTTGAGCTCATGGTACCCATGTGGGAATAGATCCTGAAACTCATGCAACAGATCAATGATTTTTGAAACCTCTTTCTCCGACCAATAATCCCCAATGATAGCTTCCTTAGGTTTTGTCTTTGTCCCAATGTTAACCTTCTTTGTTTTCAAGGGCTCATGGTAGGCATGTTCTTGCTCATCAGTGCTATCTATGAATTTGCGCATACCTTTAGAATGGTTAACATCTAGACTTTCCATTTCTTCACCATCTACTACATAGACCATATTTCCTTTTTCCTTTTCAATGCACATGCGCTCAAGCTGTATCTCTTCTCGATTCTTCTTCATTGAAATGCATCTCCAAACTAGCTTCACCTAGAAATTCAAGTAGCCTATCTTCTCATGGCACTATCTCCCATTGTAAATATCTTGACAACTTGCAATGCCTTATCCACTAATGGCTTGGTACTTCGATACTCAAAAGCTTGAATGATGCTAGTCGTTAACTCCTCGCTAATTTCCTATCCGACAACATGTCTCGAGTAACTATAACATGTGCGTGCATGACCTGTAAGGTGGAATAAAAAATTTCACCCATAATGAAGGTGGTAAATCTTCTATGCCTTCCATCGGGACTTCTCACATGCTTGGAAATGGGAAGAGGTGGGTTCTTTGCAATGGTATTATTGGATAATGATGGGTGCGTTTCTTTTGTAAAACCTTACAAAAAATTTAACTCTTACCTCACACCACTCTAGGAGAATCTTGCGATGTGTTTCCCACCAATGCATTGCAGTCCCGAGAAAGTTATAACTGAGTATACTTATCCTTTCATCCTCATTTTTCCACTGAGCCTCCATTTCTCATAAGAAATCATCGGGATTTCTCCTTCGAGTAACTTGGTAGCTTCTTCCTTCCCAGGTGCTTGACTGAGTGTGCCTTCATCACCCTTGTTACAGATCCTCTCAATTTTCACCCAATTAACTCATAAGTCCCGTGCACCCAATTATCACATGTTATTCTAGTTGTATCACTTATCGACTGAGCATCTTCAAATTAGATAAATCCTTCTATAGGATGAATTATTTTAGGGTCTCTAATGGAGCGCACATAGATTTTATCAAGGAATTCCTCTCCTAAGGGATCAGTATAGGGTGTTGAATTCCCATATGTTAAAGGAATGATCACCCTTTCTTCCTTGTTCTTGAAACTGATATACCCCTTGTTAAACCGTAGGTCGGCATTGTTTTTATAACACCAAGGGTGCCCAAGTAATGCTTTGGAAAATTATCCACCTCGGTGAGCGCCAAGACTTCAAAGTCCCTAGTGAACTTGGCCCCTTGAATAGTGATAACCACATCTTTCAAGACTCCAATGGGAATTTCCTTTGTCTTTTTCACCATATATAGCACATTCAAAGATGGCTATAATGTGGGCCTTCCCATTTGATTCCATGCATCCAAGGTGAGAACATTGACCTCGATTCTCAGTATTACTAAGAAGCCACCCATCAACAACTACATTCAATGTGATTTCTTTATCATAGTCAAGGCTATGAGGAGGAAGGTTGGCATGCAGGACCTTCCTTTCATACTCTCTCTTAGCATGTGGTACCTTCTCCCGTAACCATTCTCCTAGCAAGGGAATGATATTCTCCTACCTTAACATTCTTCACACTTCCCTGACCTCATCTAGATCCTTTTATGGATCCTCAACATTCTTCCTTTACTCCAACTACCTTGACTACTCCTTTAGACATTGGATATGTCCTTTTAATCCCTGAATCATATCCATAGTCTATTGGTATACCTCTTTATGATGAGCAGGTTCCAAATACTTCCCATGTACCACTTCTTCCCTAATAACCAATTTTTTCTTGGCATCTCCCTTACACCGGCAGCCTTTGTTCACATTGTCACCAGTACATTTTTCTAGTCCCGACTCACGCACCACTCTTGGCATCCACAATGGTTCAGCCTTCCTTATACTTACCATCCCAACACCTTTATCCTTTCATTTTTTTTGTCTCATGTGTTCAAACAAATCAAGACACTCCTTGTACTTATGCTTCTTTCCACACTACAAGCATTGCAATAGGTCAGGACACTCACATTTATAATTCTCCATTGATCTCGTAATTATAACAGTTCCACATTATAACTCACTTCTTCCTTAGCCGCGATTAGTGTGACCATGAAATCATCCACAAAAATCTCTTCCATGTGCTCCTCCATTTACGTTCCCTTCATAGAGGCGATCATCATCCTTGGAACTACTTGTAAGGCTAGTTTGGTGCACACCAAGATCAATGGCATCATGAATTTGTTCGATCAACTTGTAATCCTTGGTATCATGGGTCATAGAGGTATAGATCTTGTAGTAGCAAGACAAATTCTTAATGCTCGTGCGTTGTAGTAGGGGAAACCTACTCGCATCACGATCCCCATGGCAGATTTCATAGTCTATTGTCATGGCGCATACCGCTTTCCAAGGGAAATTTTCCTTTATATTCCCTTCCACTTCACACTTTATACATCAAATACCACTATAAACCTCATGTGCTGATTTTTTGGATAGCTTCTCCAACTATTTGGCCATTGTAGAAATTTGAGCCTCCACAAAAGGGCTCACACCAGTATCAACACTCGCAGCAGCCTCAACGCGCAGGTAGCCTCCAAAGCTTCACACGGTTTTGTGAAAGTATTGTGTGATAGTGCCCTTCTAAATGGTGTTATCAACCCCCCAATAATCCATTGAGCATGTTGAGAGGGGTGTACATCATAGGGTAGTTTTGATAAGATATTTTTGAACCAAGTGTCGTACTCTCGCACACTCTTTACCATTCCTTATTGGATCTCCTCTTCGGGCGCGATGCTTCTTTACTCAAACTTAGGGATATGGAACTCTGTAAGGAAGGTGTTCTTGAAAGTAGTTTAATCCACAAATATCTGGTGGGGGTCATAGTTGCAGTACCAGCTATGCGCGCACCCCTGTAATTTTTTTACAAACTGGCTTGCCTTTCACTCTAGGGTAGTGAACCCCTTTGTGCGCCATAGAAATTCACACTTGTGCACATGCCCTGTAGCATCCTTAATACCTTTGTAGTCCAGTAGGTGCAAAGACATCTCAAAAAATACTTGCGGGGGTGGATGAGGTCCTTGTCCACCTGACCCAGAACCTTGGTTTCCTCCTGTGTTTCCTCTGCCACCAAATCCACTAGACCCACCAGGTCCTATCCCTCCTGACCCACTAGATCATCCAAATCTGCTAGTTCTACCAGGTCCTTTGGCCCCTACACCACCAGATCCACCTCCTGTAGCTAGAAAATGGCCTAAAATGGCCATGCCTAGTGTCCCAAACGTCCCACTGAATCGCAAGACAATGGTTTGTGATATTTCCCCTACCAGTTGTGTGTCCCATGCCACTCCCAAACATGATACCCAAACTTTGTGTATTTACACCTTGTCCAAAAATTCCTCCAACCACAAAAATGGTTTGTACAGCCATAGATGTCCCAACCAAGAAATTATATCTCCTTGGCACAAATCAGTTACTTCCAATGATACCAACCAGATTAACAATACTTCTCCCTTGATCTAGAAAACCAAGCGCTAGGGGTTGATCACCAGGTGGGTTCAAATGTGCACCGACAACTCTCATTTCTCCATGTAATGGACTCTTATCGAAGTCAAGAGACTTCTCTCCCACACTTTTCGAGATGGGGTAGTACAGATCGCTTAAGTTCCATGTCCTCTATGTGAACCTTAACTCCTTCCAAAAAAAAATTCTCCATAGATCCATCACATTGGAAACCTCATATTGTCTAGTTATCTCCCTTTCACAAGCTTCACTATACTTGAGTCATCTCTCTTCCCTCTCCCTTTCATCCATAATGTATGTCATCTTCCTCCACCCTAGCTTTCTTGCACAGCACTTAGAGAAGCTTAGCGACCATAGGAAATGCCTCTAAACTTAGGGTAATGGTCAATATCTTCATAGACAGAGGTACAACACATAAAAACAAACCTTTGGGTTCCCTTAAAAATTCAAATTTAGCTACATCTAGACAAAAATATGTATAAATGGAATATTCTAGAGTATAACTGGTTAGCACTCCTTTCCACCAAAGGGTCAACAAAGACGCGTCCAAGTCGATCTACATCTTACAACTTCTAGTAATCATCTTGGTTCCACACGTGTGATTTGTAGTACCGGATCGATTTGGATGCATATGTATAAAGCCATTCATACAATTCTACAGGAAAGTAGTACAAGGAAGTTTCATATAGCTCATGGTACAGAAGCTCTTCTACCCATCTATGTGCATCAAACTCAAGTCTAGCACTGAATCTTTGAGAAAAATCATCCTCCATGTTCCTAAACCATGGTACAACACTCTCCAAGTTCAGGCACTCAGTCATCACACATCAATGGAACTAATATGTAGATGTATCCATTTCTCACAACAACTTGAAAAGAGGTCCTGGAAACAACCAAGATGTAGTCATTTTTATGCCCTTAGAACAACATTCTAATCCCATGCATGCGGTCTATCACCCAGTGGGCACTAGGTGCTCACCCGAGGCATGCGTGGGTGCCGAAACCCTCCTTTATGTGAGTCTTGTGAGAATACATTGATCAATGATAGAAACTTAGATGCAAAAAGGTAAAGAACCATGCATTCATTCTGAGAGCTTAAGATGAGGCATTATATTAATATACCCATTAAGATAACCAGAGAAACATTATATGAATAACAGATCTGATCCATACTAGAAAGGAAATATACTAGGATTTACACCCATTAACAACTTATACTTAGAGTAGGATCTTATATTCATCTTAATCAATGTTCAAGAAACCATATTACATTCACCAAGCCATGATAGGCCAATGTAACAATGTAGATCAGACTTATGCATCAGAAACCCTAACTATGCTCCCATATTACATAAATATTTTCATAGACCCATCCCTCTAGAAAAGATACTACTCCTATAGTCCTCTAAATGAGAACCTCAACTCTCTAGAACCTTCTTATCATTCTTGCAGAGCTTCACCTTTCATTTTCTCTATATCCATTGTTTCTTCTTCTACCCAAGAATCTCTATATATAGCTTTATCATCCACCGCCATGCCTTTTTGAAGTAATAGATCGGTTTCCAAGTGTCCATGTGGTCCTCCAATAGAGCATGCTTGCTTTGATCCAAGCTCTCCACTTTCTATAATGATGTCTTTCTAGATCCTTCCATCACATGGAATATTCCTTCCTTGACCATCAAGTTGCTAGGCTGGCACCTTATCCACTCCACATGCTCATTCGGGTCATGCTTTTCTCATCTACTACTAGGAATGCTTAATATGGCTAAGTCTCGACCCCTTGTTTTCCTCCTTGTGTGTGCGTCGTGGGTTTTACTAAACCCTCCTAAAACCCTTATCCTATGTGTCTTTACCCCACACGCCCTTCTTCATATAGGTCCCATGTTCCCATGCACCTTCTTGTACTTAGCCAATATTCTGAGGCCCAACAACTACAACTACTTTATCCTTCACCAAAAAACCTGCCAAAAAGTTGTTTCCAAAGGTTAGCTCATAAAAACATTTATACATACATTAAAGACCTCCAAATGGATTAATTTTATGCAAAATTCATCCCTCTTCACATTCCATATGATAGGAAGCATCACCCAATCCATCTCATGCTTCAAAAACATAAAACGTGCACTAGAACACATGTTGTCTTGAACTATAAAAAATATTCATGTCCAAGGAATGCCCTAGAAATCATGTCAAATTACCTCATCATGAGGAAACCTTATATAAATGTAAATATCTCTAAATTATCTTTCCAAAAAAATAAGAATCGTCTCAAAACTCCACCCGTAGCTCAAGTATGCTCATTTTATCAAAGTCTACTATTTGAGATCCCAAAACTTCCCTTTGACCAGTCAACCTGTTTGGACCTCAAAACACCATGTACCTACATGAAATTGTCCTAAAACCTTCATTTACATCAATAAAAACTCCCATACATCATGCACCATCAATTTTGCATGTTACTCCTTTGGACCATCTTGTCCTAAAACCTTCTTCTTCGAAACTTCTAATTTTAGGTAGGGACCACTCATCATCATGACCTCAACCATACATTTATGGAAATATTACATAGTCATATACAACATAAAATTATAATTTTTATTAATCAATCAAAACTTGGTCACAATACTCCACTTTCTACCAACTACTCTAGCTAGGGTTTTAGACCACTTTACCTTCTTAACATTTGTTCATAAAATACAGACGATTAACTGGCTTCATTATTTTTTAAAAACCTTAATAAATCACCATATAATATTACCTGAAATATAAAATATCCCATGTAAAGCACATTATTCACAATGAGCATCTGAAGTTGAACTTCGAGTTGGAAATACACTTGTTTTCACCCTTTCTCACAAAATCAGTCATATATTGCAAAATACACATCATGGGCACCTAAAAGTTTTTTGAGAGAATCATGGCTCATTCCTCTAACATATAAAATCATCATAATGACAATACAATTCTTTAATCTCTCCAAATCACTAACACTTACCTATGCTTGCATGTTATATCCTTACTATATAAGCTATGGTTAACTGAAAAAATGCAATAAATGAACAAGAAACCTCTGCAAATGACCCAAACATACCTCATATGCCATTATACACCTAAATTCATGCTTCCATGATATCATATATCTCCAAACCACTCTGTCACACCTCCAATCTATTGTACCTACTCCCAATGAGCATCTATAACAAATTGAAACACTTGTACCTATATTATGCCACTATTGTGAGTGCTCAAGCACCCTCAAGACATGTTGGAAATAATTTCAACATGGCTCCTAAGAATCTAAGAATCTCACACTATCAAGATTTATCTAATAGGCACATGTATGGGCTTGTTAGAGCAAGCACAGCTCACTAAATACCACTTTAGTAGTTGATATACATCTAAAACATCATGTTAGCACCATGAAAAACATTATTTGACATCAATGCAACATTCAATTTTTCATTAATGTGGTTTTTCATCAATTATAACACCTATTAGGAAACCATGCTCACACCACTTCCTTTTCCATATAATTACATTTGTCATGTAACATATCCACTCTGTCGTTGTTCCATATTTGGGCCATGTTGTTGAAATTTATTCTCATAGAGTTCCAATCATTAAATATGAATTGTATCATACCTTTAGTGAGGTATGTGTTGGTACTTAGGCTCGCCAAACTCTCTTGTTACTTGACCATCTCATTTTTGGATTACCCCGCATCTACCCTCTTTCCTCTATGACTAATTCATTGGCCTTCCCCCCCTCTTTCGTCACATGACTAGTTCGAGAACTTCTTCTATTTTTTCAATTCCTGCAGGCCCTTCTTAGCATCCTTAGTATCCTTAGGTTATTTAACCCATCCTTTGACGAAGGACTCTCACCGGGATCTTCCTCTTCTTACTCGCTCCGAAACATTATCACTATCATGTCCACTTAAAGTCTGACCCAAAGGCCCTAGATAATCAAATTACTTAGAAAATTGTGTCAATCCCCTTTTAACAAATTCTATTATCATACCTTGGTGTAAAGGATCTGAAATTTTTCCTTCTTAAATTATTCCATAGTAGCACATAAAGACCTAAGCATGTAATATGGAAAGCTATAACTTTTCCATGCCAAATGTAGTTTAGCATGGGTAGGTGATAAGAGAAAATGGCCTTATGACAGCCCTCTAGTGTAATGAATTTAATTAGTTTTAAGACAACCTCATTAAATGAATCTGCTAATGACTCCCTAAGAAATATGGAAAATTGAGTAGTAATATTTCCCTTACCTTTCAAAAACAACTTCATCTCCTCTACACTCTCCTTTTTAGGTTTATAAATATCCATGCCTTCTTTTTTCATGTCCATAAGATTCACCATTGTTTCAATAGTAATTTGTAGCTTCACCCCTCTAAGAACCACCATGCCCCTAGTCCAAATAGTAGAGGTATTCTAGGAGTTACTGAATTCCTTGCTAAGATTTTTATTGTATCCTTCAAAAATATTGAAAAACACAGCCATGCCTCTCTTTTCGAAAATCACCCAAGATTTGGGCACGATAAGAGACGAGATAGGGAGTATAAATAGATTATTTCACCCAATATGGAAATGAAATAATAGGTACTTGAAAGAGAGAATCATCAAGTGTAGTTAAATGCATGATAAATGGTGTTAAACCATATGTAAGGGATATAGTTTTTCCCTTTTGTGTATTTTTCACCTTTGTTGTTTATATGTCTCTTTATGCAATATACGTTATGAACGCTTTGTGAAAACAAAATAAAATGTGTGCTCATGCAATGTGGAAAGAAGAACATTTTTGCACTACATGTTAAAAAGAGGTGCATTATCAAATTTATTATTTAAAAATATATATTAGAGGACTAAGATTGAATAGATATCATAGTAATAAGCAATATCTATCATGTAAGAGACAAAAAAGTGTAAGAAATGGAGGGATAAGAATGAATTAACTTGTTTTTGGAGATCTACACTAATGTTTGGAAAGAAACTAGGTGGAACAAGCTAGATATGGGTTGAGTAACCTTCGTTTAAAATAGTGACATCTAAAACTCCTTTAGACAAAACTTACTAGATAAGGACAAGACCTCCCATGTGGCATTGTCCTAGAAAATGCTCTGCTTATGATTTTTTCAGGGTAAAAAAAATTATCTTTTATTTTATCTCTTTTTCGCATCCACTTCATTATAGGGTTCCTTTTTCACACCTAGACCTACAAAAATACCCTAACTACGTGCCTTAGACACAAAATATATGCACTTGGGTATATTTCTAGGTCTTAGATCATACTAATATATACATGATTCCCATGAAATAAAAATAGTAATTGACAAAGTTTTTCGAGCCTTTTTCTTTGTTTGTTATACTTTTTTGACCTTGCACACCCTACAACCCTATTGGTATTTGACTAATTTATATTTTATGGTTTCAGACACTAGCACTCATTTTGGACACTATTGCCTAGGTATTCTTATCCCTCTTGGGTGCTCTTGACCCTATCTCCCCTTTTCTCACTCTTTTGGGTCTCTTTTACTTCTTGGTAATCTTTTCTAATTTTGGGTCATCCTTCCAATTGTTAATTACAAAATTCAAACAAGGGAATTATATATATACATAGTTATAGCTCTCAAATAAAGGAAAAACCACTAGCATTACATATTATCACCTCATCTTGCATTCAAAGGAATAAGATCATTACAAAGAATCCATCTAACACATGCACTCAAGGGACAAGGGTTGAATCACTTCTACATACACATCATAGGAGGGGAAGTCTATTATATTCCATTGAACACATTTTCATCAATGGAGCATTCTAGATCTATCCCACTATCTTAGTGCAACTTGCATAAGGGAATCTTAGGGCATCATTACACACACTCTCACGCATAACTATATGGAGTATGAAATGTAGTGCAACACTTGGTACTAAGATCACTCTTTGGGTGACTGCCAAGGTTAGTATGAATCCACATTTTGCATCTTTTTAATTAGATTTGATGTGGTTTGTGGACATGTGTAAGTAGACAACTTTTTTTGTAGGTTACAGGTACATTTGGTGATCCAAAATAAAATCCAACGTGAATAAAAAAGGTCAACAACAAAGCTCCTCATGCACATAAGATATAAGAATTTAAGCACCTTTCTAGACACTAGCACCCAAATCCAATCACTAGCACTTGGGCACTTCTGTCCTCCCATGGATACTCTTGTCCTGCATCATTTTGAGTTTGAAAACCTACAATTTACAGTGACAACATTCCCCTCAATTTTTTAAATTATTCACCTTCCCAAATTGCTTCTAGACAACTTGGAAATCAACTAAGTCTCTCTATCTCCTCCTATTACTTAGGGTTTCATATTGTACATGCTTGTTTACTTGTGTCTTACTATATATTATCACTTGTATATCATTCATTACAATATTTACTCTAAAATTTAGATTTAATTTAATTTATATTAAATCATTTGGTGAACCCGACTCATGATCAAACACTTAGATCCTTATTTTTCCTACTCTATCTAATTTTCTTTCATGTCTCCTAAAATTCCTCAAATATCCTTTCATGACTTACTTCAAATACACCCACCTTGTAAATATTTTCTCCAAAAATACCTAGACACTATATACCTCCCTCGAAATACACCACCTACACAAGTAAGTTCCATTTTCAATCATCTCTCTCGACAACCATAGATTTCGTGATACCATACCTAATCATCCCATCTTCAAGTCAATTCAAACCTTACACCATTTATTTCAAGATAAATTTCAAGTTATGGAAACCATGATTACATCTCTCACAGCTTAAAATCCAACATCTTAAGGAAGTTTCTCAAGCCCATGCTAATTCTTCTTCTACACCTCATCTTAATCCTATATGTACTACATGTGCTCATATAAATGAATCCCAAGTCTTATATCTACCATCACCTCTCAAGTTTGATATAAATTTTAAGTAACATGATATTATTCCTAAGCTCTTAACTCACTAGTTGATCAAATTTCAATGTACTCATTACTACCATCCTTATCGGCTTGCAAAATATGAAGGTATTCCATATTGCAATTCTCAAATTAATGGACATCATGAAAATTATTGTTATGATTAAAAACTAATAATCAAACACCTTAATCATTAGGGTTTTATTTAATTTTCTACGCAACATTTTTCTATATGCTCATCTCCGGTTGTTAAATCCCACCGGGATCCTAAATCGATCCTTCCCTTTCTAATGAGCATCATGCCATAATTACTAATGTTCCTTCGCTTGTAATTCAAGAGTCGCATATACAACCCAATGTCATACCACCTTTAAAACTTAGTACCCCATCACCTCCTCCTATCAATTCTTCTACAATGTTACCAATTTCAACTAAGAAACCACCTCTCAAAATTTTTACCCCGTCACCTCCTCTTATAGTGTCTTCTACAGAGTTACCAATTTTAACTAACTAACCACCTCTCAAACTCCATACACCATCACCTCCTCATATCAATTCTTCTACAAAGATTACCAATTCTAACTAAGAAACCACCTTTCAAACTCCATACCCCATCACCTCCTCATATTAATTCTTCTATAGTGTTATCAATTCTAGCTAAGAAACCACCACAGTAGACACTAATTCATGAACTTTGGGTACATTTATAGATATTAACCACATACTTGAATTCATATGATTCGTAACAAAGAAAAGTGTTCATTGACCACTATCTTTGGCATCTTTACTTTTTTGGTTTCCTTCTTGGCTTTACACACCCTATTTCCAAGTCTGACTTTTGATACTTCATTTTTTTATAGTATGGAATCCAAAGCACCTAGTCGGACATCAATTCCTAGTTACCCTTGTCCTCGTGGATTCCCGCAACCTCTTTGTATCTTACTCACCTCTTTTGGGCCTCTTTTAGCTATTGGGCATCTTGCTTTCTTAAGGTTCATCATTTTAGTGGTTAATTACAAAATTCAAACAAGGGAATCATATAAATATAATGTTATGTGATCAAATTAAAGGACCAAGCTCTAAGAATCTACTATCATCACCTAAAGTTACATCCAAAGGCATTCTATGAGCACCAAAGACTCCATCTAGATTCAATCAAGTGATAAGGGAATGCATTCTTATGCATACACTTCATAGGAGGGGAATTTCATTTTGACATCCACACATCTATTTGCATTACAACATCTATCTACTACTTGTTATTAAGTGGATCTTGTACAATATCCACCTAGGGCATGATTCTACATAGAGAGAGAGAGAGAACTACATGGATTCTCAAATGTAGTGCGATTCCCGCATCGTAAGTTAACTCTATCAGTGACCATGGGGGTCAAGTATGACTCCCCATTTGAATCTTTTTATTTTTATGATTTGATGTGTTTTGGGTTTTGTAGGTGCTTTTTCTCTTTGCGAGATACAGGAGAATTATATGATCATAATGCATGATGAGTTTTATAAATTTATTTCATAACAACTCATATTTTATATTTTGATAAGAATATTGTAGCCATGTCCATGTATTTCCAAAGAACATTTTTGAACATCACCATCACAACCATGAACTTTTGGCATAATGATTAATTAATATAGTTATATCTAATTGTCTTTATTTTGTGATATTATGTGTGCATTTATTCTTGTTATTCCAATAAATTATTTGGATGTGTTGATGCCACTCTTGGTTATAAGTAATATTTCATATACAAATAAGGAATCTATCCACAAAAACTCATCCATAGCCAAAGGAAATCATTCACAAAGAAATATCATGTATTTATGAAGATATTTTGAAACAAAAAATGATGGCACTCAAGTCTTTATGAACCATTAGATAATCAATTATCACAATAAATTAGAAAATTAGGAACAAACCAGTCTTTGATTTGGTCATAGATAAATAACTATTGAATATTAACACTTGTCATGTATTTCAAATATGTGTCGAATCTCTTAGTTGAACTGTTGAATAATAATTATTGTATTCTTATTCCTTCCATGTGTTATAAATGATAAGATATAAAGGAAAGGAATTGTGCCTTGTAGCGATTTATTTATCTATTCAAGAGTTAAGAGATTGAGTTAGATTTGGATTTGGAAATCATATCACTCGATATTTTTGTTCCTAGATGTAATGCATTATAAAAATCAATAAAGATATAATTTCTTTCATTTAATTCTTAACTACGAGTTATGAAGGAATTAGCATCCAATTCACGGCACACTTTAGGTCTGCTACATCCCCTCCATTGTTTTATTTGATGCACTTTTACTTAGGAAAAATCTACTTTCTAAATATGAAACTTTGTGTTAGTAATAGTATTTAGCAGTAGTTCATTTTCCAGTTTGAGTTTTAGTTTACTTTTATCATTATTATGTGACAGTGATGTCCTTTCCAACCTCTTAAATCATTATATCAATGTATACAACACTGGCAATATTTCTAGTCTAATATCCCTAGTTTTCTAATTAAATGAATGTGATTCAATTTACAGTATATTAATTGTTGTAAGTTGATTTGCACCACCATTTTTGGTGCAGTTTCTAGGGATATTACCAAGTTATAGGATTTTGTGAGGTTTTTCATTACTAAATTTCTTAGAAAAGACTAGATTGTAGAAATTCCACTTTCAAAACCCCCCACTAATGAATTTTTATTGAGTTTAGCCATTTGATGTATGCACCATCATAGAGATACCCATGGTAGATTCCTACTCAATCCTCAAGTAGTAGAAACTACTTTCAATTACGAAGAAGAAACATTCCCTTCTATACATGGTTGGTTGATAGAACACTCCCATGTGAGACTTCTAAGACAGCTCATAAAAAGTTAAACATGGAAAATGAGGTCAATCAAAATATGGAAGAAGGGGAACTAAGCACATGTGAGTTTCCTATCTCCAATAAAAATCAGGTTGCTCAAATTAAGAACATCTCTCCATCATCTCTTCCTAATTTTCATGGATCTATGATTAAAGACCCAAACACTTTCTTATTTGGGTTGGATTTCTTATGCAGGAGCTATGAATATAGAACTAATTCACACAACCTGAAGTTTTTCCTACTACACTCAAGGATGCAACCTTGAGATGGTTTATGGGCCTAGGAAGAGATGTTGTTACTACCTAGCAGCAGATGAAAGACAAGTTTCTGTCAAGTACCAAGACTACTGTAGGAAAAGTAGTAGAGGAGGAGATGAACTCTTCAAGATGGCATAGAAGGAAGATGAGCCACTAGAAGATTACTTGGAGAGATTCTTATTTTGTGTTCAAAATTCAAGACACACAAGGTTACCTCCCGAGTCTCTCAAGTTACTTTTCTTAAAAGGACTCAGTGAGGAAGATATGGATGCTTTGGACTTAATAGGAGATGGATACATCTCCAAATCCAATTTTGAGGAGCTTTTTGAAGCTTGCAAGAACTATTCTAGAGTAGCTATGAAAATAATAAAAAGTATTAGATCAAAGGCTAGAGAAACTCCCAGAGGAATTAGGAAAATATCTAAATCAGAGATTGTAAACATGTTTAAGAACATGAAACAAGAAATATTTAATGACATGGCCACCCAGCTTGATGTTCTTCATGCAAAGAAGAAGAAAGAGGATACAGATGCAGCACTTACAAAGTTCTTCCATTATTTTAGAAGAACTAAGTATGATTGCACATGCAGGGGATTGGTTAGCATTACGAAGGAAAGGAGGTTGCACCAGAGTTTAAAATGATAGAAATGGAGGATGGGAAATTTTTCTACATTTCCCAAAGAAATCCATGGACACTAAGATAAGGAGGTATGTCATAATATCCTATGTCATCTTTTCAAAATTTGGATAGTAGTTTATATAACAATAAGCAACCCCCACCTTGGGCTAATACTAAAAAATGGTGGGCCCCTTACCCTAGCTAATACCAATAGTCATGGCAACCTCGCTCATGCCGATATTGGCAACACTCCCCTTATTCATGGTAAAAATTTGGAGAAGAGGGTACTAATGGAGAAATAAACCTCCTAACTACCAATAACCTCCCTACCCACAACAATAAACTTTTATGCCAAACCCCAATCTATCTCTCAACCAAAAGATACTCAATTGTCATCTCAACCAACAACTAACCCCAATAATAAAGTTTCTCATCCAACCTATAACACTAAATCAACCCAATAATTTACTTATTTAGTTGATGTCAACAATATACATCTCCACTTAGGAAGAAAACTTATGCCACCAAGTAAACCTATAATCATGGAGATAGAAAATGAACCATAGTTTCTACAAGTTGAACTGTAAAAATCTAGAATGTATTACAAGTTGATCTGTAGCAACATGAATAGAATTCCATCAAAATTAAAATGCAATTCAATGGACCCCCATTTCTAAAAATATTACAAAAGAGAAAGTCTGACCCTAAATCAGATTTTGATTCTTATTTTGTCAATCAATTGAAAGATAATTGTGTAAATATTTCACTCATTCAAGCCATCAAGGATGTGTCTATTTACAACAATCTGATCAAGGATATATGTATAAATAATTTGATAAGGAAAAGTAAATATTCATCCATTGTATAAGTAATTAGATAGTTTTTTGACATCATGCTTGGAAACTTGGTGTTACCTAAGTACATAGATCCAGGGATTCCTTTGGTGAATGTTACTATGAAAGGAACTATGATTAAAAAAACCCCGATTAACTTGGGGAGGAAATCAATGTCATGACCAATCAATTCATGGATGACCTAAAGTTGGAAAGACTAAGGCCAAAAGAAACAATTACAACTAGCGAGATGGATCAACAATAAATCTTGAAGGAGTCCTTGAGGACATTGTTGTGATAGTTGACTCTTGGGAGTACCCTACTGATTTAATTTTCCTACAACCAAAGACAAGTCTAGGAGGTTACCCTCTTATACTAGAAGGCCATGGTTGGCCACTACTAATGTATTTATAGGGTGCAATTCTGGAAACATGATCATCTCAAATGGAAATGGTACCAAGAAACTTATACTCTATCCTCCTACCCAACCATTGAATGATGAGGATAAATGGTTTGGATCAATGCTCTGTCTAACAATTGATTATGTTGGAAAAATATTACACTAATAAAGATCAAGATGAATATGTTTTTCTCTCTAATATTCTGTATAATAAATATGGAAGAAATGAAGAATTTGATGACAGATTGAGGTGTTTGAGCTATCCTTTGAACCAAGTCTTACCACAACAAAGCACCATGAGTATTCCTGGGTAAGAATTATATTTTTCACCAACTTCTTCCTCATGATTGCATATTAAATTTTGTTATTAGAAACATGTTTTTCAATGTTGGACCTCTCAAAGCAAGTAGAAACAATACCTGGCAGACCACTAAATGTGGGCAAGATAATGAGTGTACAACAAGAGCTATTGTTGATTGATATTCTTCAAGAACATAAAAAGGAATTTGTTTGGGATTATGGTGATATGTGTGGGATTCATCCTAGGATTTTTACTCATAGAATTTATATTAAATAATATTTCAAACCAATCATACAACCACAGATACGTGTGAACCCATCTGTAAGAGAAATTGTGAAGGGTGAACTACAGAAGTTGTTAGATGTTAGATTCATATACCCCATATCAGATAGCCAATGGGTATCACCTCTAGTAATTATACCAAATAAGAATGGGAAATGGAGAATCTATGTGGATTATAGAGAACTGAATTCAACCACAAAGAAATACCACTTCCCATTTCCCTTCATTGATCAAGTAATTGATACCCTAGCTGGTAAAAATTACTTCTCATTTCTTGATGGATACAGTGGCTACAATCAAATCTAGATTTCACTAGAGGACCAAGATAATACTACATTCACATGTCCATGGGGGACATTTTCCTATTCATTTCTCCCATTTTTCCTGTATAATGCACCTGCCACATTCTAGAGGGTAGTCCTGAGTATCTTCTATGATTTACCAAATGACTACATGGATGAATTCAATGTTCATGGCAGTACTTTTTAGGAGGCTATGCAAAATCTAGATAATAACTTGATAATATTCAAGGATAACAATTTTTCCTTGAGCAATGAGAAGTGTTATGATGATTTCATAAGGTATAGTGTTGGGGTACTACCTTTCCTCAGAAGGAATTCAAGTAGATCTAGCCAAACTATCTTTCATAATCAACCTAACCACACCAAGAAATAAATATATGTTAGAATATTTTTAGGCCATGATGGATATTACAGAAGTTTCATACAAGACTTCAGTGAAATTGTAGTGCCACTATTTGTATTGTTGGCAAAGGATGTTGATTTTTTCTGGAATGAAAGATGTGAAAGTGATTTTTAAACTTTAAAAAGAGATGCTAACCACTGCTCTTGTGTTGAGAGTACCTGACTGGAACCTACCTTTTCACATTCACACGATTCATCATATTGGCTTTGTCTTAGGTCAAAAAGATGGTAGTCTAAATTATGCAATATACTATGTCAGTAAGAATTTGTAACATGCAGAATTGAACTATATGGTGACTAAAAAGAGTTCATGGAAGTAGTAAATTATATAAACAAATTTAGAAATTATATCACATGATACCCAGTGTTTATTCACACGAGATCATGTTGTAATCAAGTATTTGGTAAAAAAACCAATAGTAAGTAGTAAAATCATAAGGTGGATGCTCCTCTTGTAAGAATTTGATGTCACCATAGTGGAAAATCTTGGAAAAGATAATGTGGTGGCATATTTCCTCTCAAGGATGGAGACCAATGGTGAAGAGAAAGTAGTTGATGATTCATTTCTATATGAGCACTTGTTTTTTATTTCTACAAGAATACCCTAGTATGCGAGACATAACCAACTAATTGGACTCGTGTAAAACACCACATTTTTTATAAAAGGCATTTATTTGAAAATATTTTACCCTTTTCTTGGATAGCTGGACATCTCTTTTATACATGTCAAGTTCAAGTAATGAGAAGGTTTATAGATGATGAGGATATATTTGATGTCCTCAGAGCTTGCCACAATGAACCTTGTGAAGGGCATTGTGCTACAAAGATAATATCATAGAAGGTGTTGACAATCGACAACTATTGGCCAATGTTACATAAGGATACAACATTATACACTAAGATATGTGACATATGTCAAAGAATGGGCAATCCCACTTAGTCTCGATGAGATGCTATTACAACCTCAATTGGTCCTATAACCTTTTGATAAATGGGGCTTATATTTTTGTCCCTCTAGATCCTCCATCTTAACAAAAAGAATATATCTTGGTATGTACTTATTACCTAACCAAGTGGACAAAGTAAAAGCATTGCAAAACCAAAAAAGTGAGAAGGTGGATAAATTCCTATATTGGAACATATTTACTAGATATGGATTTTTTTCTCATGCAAATGTGTAACAAGAAAATTCCCAATTTTCAAGCATGACAACCATACCCTACCCGAAAATTTTTACTCAAAGGTCATTCTGAGCCCTCCTTCACATTACCCTAATCCTTGAGTCATTCCTATCCCATCTCTCTAAAATGGTCCAATGTGTCATGTCGGTGTGTCCATAGGTGATTTAGGGGTATCTAGTCATTTCAAGTGCTTTCAAAGAAGGATCCATCAAGACATGATTTTTGGCAAGCTTTAGGAAAGGTTATTCCCTAGTCTTCTTGAAGTTGGTACATGCCCCTCGGAGTGGAACAGAAGACCTAAACTCATCAAGGAGGTGTACCTAAGAGCCAAGAACATTTTTTAATCACTTTCGGAAGGTTTTGAGATTTTGGAGTAAGCTTCAACAAAAGTGGGTCTTAGAGGCCTAAGTAGTGCACAGATTTAAAACAACCCCTAAGCTTCGGAAGTGATTATGGGAGCTCTGTAAGGAGTTAGGAGTCAAAAATCATCATAAATATAATTTAAAGTCCTAAAATATGGAGATTTCATATTTTTACAACACCTAAGCACACTCGCCTACAACCTATTTTGGAAATTAGTTGTTAGGATTATAACAGTTGCACAGATTAACAAGCATGCAATGAATAATGTAGAAAATGTGAAACAGAAAATGAATGCAATAAAACAGACATAGATTTAACGTGGTTCACCCAAAATGGGCTACGTCCACCGAAATGTGACCAATCCTTTTATTCACCCCGAAAAAATCTCTCTCATAGTGCCGCCACTAATACAATGAGCCTCATACATAACGAAACTTTAAATATATTAGGGTTTTTATCATTTTAGGGAAATATAGAAAACCACCTGTTAGATCTATGACCTAATAAGGAACGGTCCATTTTTCACAATGCATAAATACATATAAAATGTGGCTTATGGGGTGTTGCCCCAAACCCCCACCAGGGGGCCATCCCCTAGACCCCATAAGGGGGTGAAACCCCTCTTGAAACCCCCATTGCTATCAAGCTCCACAACCAATAATATCCCACTTGGAGACTGATTGTTGTAACTCCACCACTACAGCTCCTGCTGGACTTTTCTTCTTGGCTTGTTTCTTCCACTTCAAGATCAATCTTGAAGACCCACATAAGTTGAATGTAAATCCAAATTCTCCTTTGTCATTGGCTTAGTAAACATATCAACAGGATTATCATCTGTATGAATCTTCACCAACTCAAGCTTCCCATCCTCCAACACCTATCGTATGAAGTGATATCTTAGTTGAATGTGTTTGGTTCTAGAATGGAAGGCCGAGTTCTTTTCCAGGTGAATTACACTTTGACTATCATTGTGTAACTTGAAATCCCCTTGCTCCTTACCCAAATCCTCCATGAACTTGCTCATCCATAACATTTCCTTACTTTCCTCAGTCACTGCAACATATTCTACCTCTGTAGTAGATAGGGAAACTACCTTCTACAACTTTGAGATCCAACTCACTACCGCACCACCAATCTGTAAACATGTATCCAGAGAGAGCTCCTCCTACTATCCACATCTCTTTCCATATCTAAATCCACAAATCCCTATAAAGTATAATCTGCCCTCCGAAGCACAAGTGCCTACTACTGGTCCCTCTCAAGTACCTGAGAATCCACTGGACTACCTTCCAGTGTGCTTTACCCATATTTTCCATATACCGCTAACAACTCCTACTTATTGGGAAATGTCTAGCCTAGTATAAACCATGGCATACATTAGGCTCCGCATCGTCAAGAATAAGGAACTCGTGCCATATAATATTTTTCCTCTTGTGTTATTGGGCATTGCTCTTTACTAAATCTAAAATGCCTAGCCAATGGTGTACTAACTAGTTTTGCATTTTGCATCTGAAACCTTTCTAACACCTTTTCTACATAGTCCTCTTGAGACAACACCAATTTCTTATTTTGTCTATCCCTATTGATTTGCATACCAATGATTTTCTTTGCTGCATCCAAATCCTTCATTGCAAATGTTTTTGCAAGCTTTTCCTTAAGCTTTACAATTTCCTACATATTAGACCCTACTACAAGCATATCGTCTACATATAACAGAAGAATAATGTAGCTCCCACTATCCAACTGTTTAAATTACACACAATGATCTTATTGACATCTAGTAAAACCATGCTCATGCATAAAACTATCAAACCTTAGATACCATTGCCGAGGAGCTTGCTTGAGCCCGTATAGGCTCTTCTTCAACCTACAAACCAATTTCTCCTTACCCTTCACCTCATATCCAAGTGGTTTCTACATATAAATCTCCTCCTCCAAGTCACCATGGAGAAATTTCATCTTGACATCAAGTTTCTCTAAGTGTAAATCTTCAATAGCAACTAAACTTAATATAGTATGAATGGAAAACATATTTACAACAAGGGAGGAAGTTTCATCAAAATTGATACCTTTCTTTTGTTCATACCCCTTCACTACAAGCCTTGCTTTATACCTTTTATGTCCAACTTCTTCTTCTTTCACACAAAGAGACCCAGTTTTTTTAGTAATCTCTTCCCAACCAACAAATCAACTAAATCCCATGTTGGTTTATTTTCCAGGAGTCCATCTCCTCATTCATGTCACACTCCCACTCCTTAGTGGATTCCACCTGCATTGCCTCATCAAACCTTTCTAGCTCACCACTATCTCTGTTAGTAACAAATAATACAAATCAGGGGAAAATCTTTCAAGAGGTCTACTAATACGTTGTGAGCTTCATACCAAAGATGGGAGTGTCACGGGATCATTATTTTCTTGCTGCTCATTTTCTTGAATTTTTGGCAGAGGTGTCGATGCTGACACTAGTTGTCATGATTAGCCTACAAAACTATCAACCTCGATACATGTAGGTAGATATTTTCCACCCGAGAGTTCATTTTTAGGAGCTATATCCTCAACCAATTCTTCCTTGGGATTTTTTTCCCCTGTGCACTGATCCCTATATATTCCATTTTCACACCAAACAACATCACAACTCCTAATTATATTAGATTCATATAGATCCCAAAACTGAAATCCATAATCACCATTGGAGCCATAGCCTATGAATGTACAACATTTGGATTTTGAATCCAATTTTTTCATGTTTTCTTTATTAACATGCACAAATGCCTCTAAACTAAATACTCTTAAAAATGAAAGGTCTACCTCTTTCCCAGTCCAGGATTCTTTAGGAATTCCTCCATCTAGTGCACTCAAAGACCCATAGTTGATTAAGTACACAATAGTATCTACAGCCTCTGCCCAAAACTGAAGAGGCAACCCCGCATGCAATCTCATTGACCATGCATGCTCCATTATTGTTCTATTCATCCTCTCACTAACACCATTTTGTTACGAGTCCTGGGAACTATTTTCTCTCTATGAATCTTGTTTAAGGAACAATAATCATCAAATTTCTTACTTAATACTCACCACCATTATCGATCTCAAACATTTCAATTTAAAACCACATTGATTCTCAATAAGTGTTTTCCATTTCTTAAATGTATCAAAGACATCGACTTACGCTAATGAAATATACCCATATCTTCCTTTTGGCATCATCTATGAATGTGACATAGCACAGAGAACCACCATGAGATGCAACATGGGCCGGCCCCCACACATCTGTATGAACTAGCTCTGACTTTTCCTCTTTCTTGGTATTCCCTGCCTTGAGAAATATAACTCTTTTCTGTTTCCTAAAAATGTAATGCTCACGTAACTCTAATTCCAATTTCTTCAAACTAGAAAGATTACCTTTTCTTGTAGAATTTTCATTCCCTTCTCACTCATATGTCCCAATCTACTATGCCACATGCTAGCATCCTCATCTGAAGTAGACAATATGGTAGAAGGATAAGATATACAAGTAGACAAATAAAGAGTGCCTACTTTCTTACCCCGTGCCACTACCATGGCACCCTTGGAAATCTTCTAAGCATCTGAATTGAATGTGACTGTGTAACCTTCACCACCCAACTATCTTGTAGAGATGAGATTTCTCTTGAGGCTAGGTACATGCCTCACGTCTCTTAATATCCATGTATTTACGTTTTGTAATTTCAGGTGTACATTTCCCTTCCCAAAAATGTTGCATGGCTCATCATCACCTAAATAAACTTTTCCAAAATTTCCTTGGACATACTCTTTAAAATATCCCTTATCATGGGTTGCATGTAAAGAGGCACTTGAATCTATTACCCAAGATTCTAATCTAGCATCAAGAGAAAGTATAAGAGCATTCTCGAACAATATTACCTATCGGATTTTCCTCTTTAATACCTTTGGGTTGGTTTTCTTTGTTTCCTTTGAACCAAAAATCATTTTTAGCATATCCTCTCCTTCCACAGCCCAAAGCCAGTGATTCCTCTACTCCTAGATTTGGATCTACCCATATTCGATTTAGATCTCCCACGAGCCTTAATCTTTGATTTCTCCTTGCTCCTCCCTCTAATATCCATATTCAACACATTTCTAGAAGAAGATTTTTCCCCTGTACTTTTCTTGTGCATTTTTTCATTTAAAATGACACCGACTTGATATTCAAATTTAAGAGAAGTAGATGATGTATTACTAGTTTGTCATTACTAAGTTGTCCCAACTTTCTGGCAAAGAACATAGGAATAATAATGCTCTAACCTCCTCATCAAATGGGATATTAACTGAATCTAACTTATTTACAATAATGTGGAAATCATTAAGATGGTTAGATATAGATCCACCTTCTTGCATTTGTATATTAAATAATCTTTTCATTAAATAAACTTTATTGGATGCACTAGGTGTTTCATATAAATTAGCTAGGGTTTTTATCAACTCTATCGTACTCTTTGCTTGTGAGATATTTGAATCTACAGATGATTTTAGACTCAATTGAATCACACCGAGAGCCTTCCTATCTAGAACCTTCCATTATCATGCTCCACAACCAACAAGTAATAGCCTTGGAGCCTAACCAAAAATCCCAATTTTCAAGGATAAAATGGAAGAATCGTGAGTGATACCCCCACTATTGAATTCATAGGGTCATTTTTAAGCATAATCATATAAAATTTCATCAAAACAATCCTCTATAAGCTCAATATATGGTCCCAAAGCTCCCAAGATAAATCTTTAGGGGTTAGATAATTTTAGGCATTAAAAATCAAGCAAATGGGAGAGTGGCGCACTTTTTTACACCAAGGGATTGGTGCAAATGGTGAAAGAAAATTCTCCCCCCTCCCATTTGAGCCTCTAGACCCCAACATGACCTCAATTAAGATCTTTCTCACAAGTTGAGCCCCCCATGCTCCATTTCCCAAAACTCACTCCATCCAAGAGTGTACAAAGCATTGGTGTAGACGGTGAAAGAAAATGTACCCACATCCTCTTAATCCCTCATTCCATCATATGACCTTGGTAGGTGGAAAAAGTACCATTTTTAAGCCCCTACTCAAGCGTAATAGGGATGGGGTGCACTTTTTTAACCAATTGAATCAAGACCTTGGTGCAAGTAGCACACAAAAGTATGCTTCTCCCAAAATAATAAAATATGTAATATTTTTTTTTTTTTTTGTCACTAGTTATTTTTGTTTCTCCCTTCACATATGCATAAGCAAGCTTCCACCGCTGGAAACTCCTCCAATCCTCCATTTCTACTTCTACCACACCTTCTACTAAACTCTTTCATCGTCTCTTAATCATCTTTTAAGACTACTATACTAAAAAAATTGAGTATTTTCAAGCAAAACTCACAACTATGAGTTGTCGAAACCCTAGGCTCCAAAACAAGAAAACTCTCATATCTTCCAAATTGTGCACCTAATCTCTGTGAAATTTTGGGAAAATATCCCTCAAGAATCAAAAATGGAGAAGAAAAAAACAAAAATATCAAATATAATCTCGATTTTTATGGCATCCTTTCAAAAATTTATACCCTAGAGTACCTTTTCGCCATTTCCCATTAAACCATGCAGCGGATTGATCCGAAAAATTGAACAAAGATCAAAGAAGAAAAACCAGAAAGAATCCACTGATTTTTCATCAATCTGAGACCCAAAATTAACTTCTAAAAATAGTAAGTATTTTTGGTTTGCATTTTCCATTTTTAGTAAGTTTCCAAGAAAGGAAAAATCCTATAGAAGAGAATAATAGTGAAAGTTATGCAAATTGAAAACTAGGGCACGTGGGTCAAAAAAGTGAAAAAGAAAAAAGCAAAAATAAACTTTCCAAAAATGGAAACTACTTCAAATTAACCACCAAGTACCTATGGTAAGCTTATAACATGAAATAAATGCCCTAGTACTAGCTATGAGGTGAAAAAGTTACACTACCCAAAATAGCAGCTCCTGGGACCAAATTTCTAAAAATAGTAATTTTTGGTCCTAAAAGCAAAAGTTTATATATTTTCCATAGTAACATATATCATCACCTTTTTCCACTATTAATTTCAAGATCACTGGCCCTAATCTCGTTTCGGATCTCATATCAGATTACTTGAGTGTGGGTGATAGCAATATCACGCACATGGACCTGGAGGAACTCAAACACATAATGTTTGATGGGCCGAGGAAACTAATGGAAGAAAATATATTTTCTAGTAGTTTGTATATAACTAGTAGCCATCCCTAGTCCCTCTAAAACATCGAGCTAGTGTTGTCTTATGTCAAGCACCATGAACTAGATACCGTAACGATCGCTGCGATGAAAATTCAATCATGGGAGTTCTCAACCCGAAGGCCATATCACTGGGTTTTTACATTCCAATAGAGAATAAGATGGTTGTAATCGCAAAGGAATTTGCAACCTTAGAATTTTTCAATTCTAATTCATACCTCTAAGTTCTTTCTCTCAAATCATGGCTGAAACATGAGAGGAAGTCATCTCACACCCCAAAAATATTCTCTCACAATGAGTTTCACAACACCTTCTCTGATATGATCATCCTTTTGAGTCAAGTCATGGGAAAGGAGAGCACAAAGGGATTTCATGATTGGATGGCACTATTCATCACCAAAATCATTTAGGGAAAGAAAATTATTGATTGGGGGCATATTATCAGTGATGGCTTGCATTTCTAGCTACTTCAGGTTCATGCTTCCAAAATATTTTTCATGACTTCATATCTTTTTTACGCCTTAACAAACACAAGATCATTCAGAGGTTTGATACCCGTGCACTAAATTTTCCTCAAAAGGATCTTGCGTTTGAGAGATATACACAGTTGACCCTAAAGTAAAGTAATCAACATTAATTTATGGTGAATGAAACATTCACAATGTTCATGGTCAAGTTAATGGAAGGGAGTCAACACTTGAGAATGTCATCTTAAGCCATCACTTTGGTTAAAATTATGGGTCAAGATTAATCCAATTATACACATCTCCTACCTCGGGGTGGCTAGATTTAATCATGCTCCCCGAGGTTTCCCTGCTACCCAAGTGATCGGATGGTGTTGATGGAACTCTAAAAGTAATTGGTTCATGTGAACAACAAACTGAAGAGTCGAAAGAAGAAACAAGTCCCCTTCCCCATATCACTAAGGATTTTCACATTCAAAATCTATCATGATGCCGCAAACATCAAAACTACCCTTTCCCCAATTAGTATGCACTTGTATATTTCCATAATAGACTTCGATCTAAAATAAAGTCCATAATCCTTCCACTTCCCATACTTGCGCCATGTTCCTTAGATAAAATAATTTTGGGCCAATTACATCAATGATTATGAGGTCCATGAGTGCAATAATATGAGGATGATTGTGGAGTATATGAATAAATTCATGTTCAAATGGTATGAAGATGGTGTTCTTGAAGATGGTTCTCAAATTGTTGATCCCATGTACCGTGCGTGATCAAAGATTCTCCTCTCCCACAAGTAAAGTGAAGTGTACATGAGTTTGGTGATATCAAGGAACACACAAAGGTCTTCATCAAGAGATTGAAAGAGTGGTTCAATAATATAGGGTTGATCTCCTCACATTAGGAAACTTTCCATCCCTCCAAAGGAAAAAATCATACCACTCAAATTCTAAGGCCACGGATCTAGCCACGTGCTAAATTCATTCGGAGAGAGAGTTGGAAGAGATAAGTAGAAGAACCTAATCCCCCTCACTCTAGGAGATTGTGAAAGAGAGTAAGAATTGTAGATATACTTGCGATGGACCTCAAACAAGGGGAAATTGATCTAGTTAAGCCCTCCACCTCACAAAGAATCTCTAAACCCTCTATCCCCCATTATTGCACCGACCTTACCCGCACAGCCCATCCTCCTCGGGTAGAGAAAGAAGTTATGATGATTCCCACCACTAATCCATAGTCCTATGAGATCTTCCCCGGGATGCAAGATACAATCACAACAAAAACTCACACGGTGTAAAAAAACCATCCCCAACTTCTCATCCATTTCTTCAATGATCATATCAAATAAGGGAAAGTTAGCTCAAGAAGCTTCCAAATTCTATAGTGGCACCTCAAGAAATCAGTACGTGGAGATATTCAAGCCAAATTTTGTTAAGCATGTTGAAGAGATGACTCTAACTTCCTATGAAACAAGAAAAATTACACTTGGACCTGCCACATGTGGGGTGATCTACACTTGTTTTATGAGTCATCCAATTACCTCATCGTAAGGATCAAGGAATACAAATAAAAGTTGGATCATGTAGATGATCAAATTCACACCCTTACTTCCTATGTCTAAGCACTTTTATATCCTAGTGCTTCTAAATCCTAGTGCTACTAAATAAAATTTGGATCGGGTAGATGATCACAATCGCACCCTCACCGCTTTATTTGGTTCATGGAGTCACCTAAAACTTGATCTCTGTTGAATTTTCTCCTTCGTGGCCTTAGAAACCTAATGGACACTATGTAAATAACATCTCGAGCAACAACAATGTGTAAAAGCACTTAGGAAAGGTAACCTACACTACCAAAAAGACAATGTGCCAAAGGCACTTGGAGGAATGAAATTCTAATCTATTATGTACAATGATGCATGAAATTCTTAATGAGAGGGTTTGAGATGAATCCCATTAATTGGTATTTGAACTGAATTCCCATTAAGATCATACAGCTCAAAATATTTATCCACCTTGCATGTAGTGATGATGTATGGTCCACTCCAAATAGTATCAAATTTGGAGTGTCTACCTATTTTAGCCCTATCTATATCCCATTTCAAGACTAGATCTCCAATCTTGAAACTCGGTATCTAGCCCGCTTGTCAAACCATTGTTTGGTTGACTTCTGATGTTGTTCTAACCTATTCATGGTGGCATTCCTTGATTTTTGAAGTTCCACCGATTCTACTATATGGATCTCTCTTTGATTTGCGCCTTCAAATTCCAGCTATTGTACTAATTCAAGTGAAGGAAACTCAAGTGATAAAGGGGTTCTAGCTTCTTTTCCATATGCCAATTTGTAGGGAGAAGTTATAATTTCCTTCTTCATTGTTATCATGTCTACCCAAAGAGAATTTTTTACATTCGTATACCACTTTGCATTCGATTGATGTCCATTATTCTCTTCATGATCTTGATTAGGTTCTTGTTTGTAGATTCCGCTAATCCATTTCCTTGGGGTAATAATTGGAGGAAGTATTGAGATAAATCCTAGGTTGAAGATCCCAATGAGATATTTTTGATCCCAAGAAAGCTTTAGCATTCTCAAAAATGATGGTATGTGGAATACCAAACCTTGTGACAATTTCCTCCTGGAATTCCAAGATTACTCGTCAAGAGCTTCCTTTAATAGCGTGGCCTCAATCCACCTTGTGAAATAGTTTGTTGCTATTAGAACCCATTTGCGATCAGTACTTGATGGTGGATTGATCATACCAATGAATTCAAGACCCCATTATGCAAAGGGTTGATAAAATTGACTTGGATGAAGTGGAAGGGTAGCCTGTATTTTCTTACCGGTGAAAAGAGCACACTCTTTGCATTTTAAAACCCACTTGTGCACATCTGTGAAAAAGGTAGGCCAGTAGTATCCTACCATTATGATCTTCATCATTGTGGATTTTGTAGAGAAATTTCCTCCTAATAATTTATCATGGAATTCCGCCAACTCCTTTCACTTTCGTTCATTGTTGATACATCTCATCCGCACACCATCAATGTTTCTCTTGAAAAGAACACCATCAATTAGAAAAAAATGAATAGCCCTAAGTCTTAGATGTCACCTCCTTTTTTTGTTCATACTAGGAGGGTATACACCAAAAGATAGGAATACCACCTTCTCTTTTAGTGAGTAGTGTATGTTGTTATTCTTATTTTCTTCAAGCTCCACATACGGGTGTACTTAAACAAGGAACAAAGAAGTCTCAAGTTCGCTCCATGCATCCTCAACAAGCTACTTGCAAAGTAAATTCCCTCTAATTAATTTTGTGACATTAATAGTCACATGATACTCCATAATTTTTTTAATCCATCTTATGCACTTATCTCTCGATCCCATGACGAAATTCCCGATAGGGGAATGTTGGACCGAACTTGAATGTGGCTTGCAACAATCATACTCTTAAATTTATTTATAGTTCACATGACAGCGTACACTTACTTCTTTATGTGATTATATTTCATTTCATAATCTTTCAATGTTTTACTAAAAAAATCCACCGCTACTCCAATCTGGATCATTTTGTTGGGTTAAAACTTCATCAATACTAGATTCAATCTCGTAGGAATATAAGATGAAATATTTGGTGTAATCGGGGTTGACTAATGTGGGGCCTATGCAATATCTTGTTTTATATTTTCAAATCTCTCCTTCCTTCCAAGGTCCACTTGAATGTCGCATCCTTTTTTAGCATGAGGGTAATAGGCCCGACTAATCCTACAAAGTTAGGTATGAAACACCTAACAAAGTTAATATTTCCAAGGAAATATTACAAGGATTTCTTATGAGATGGAAAAGAAAGAGCCATGATAGTTGATACTCTATCTGGGTCAATGGTAATGACTTCTTTTTAAATAACATGCCCCAAAAGCTTACCTCTAGGGACTGCAAATTTACACTTCTTAGGGTCAGGGACACACCAAACTCCTTGCATCTATCAAATACCTTCTCCGGATGACCGATATGATCAATGCTTTTATTGGAGAAAATGGTAATGTCATCAAGATAAATAATAATAAACTCATTTAGACAACCCTTGACGGAAATTTCCATTTCTCTTTGGAATGTGGCTCCTATGTTTGATAGACCAAAAGGTGTTTTCGATATGCATATGTCCCCCATTTGGTGGTGAACACATTCTTGTATTGATCTTATTCTTTGACCTTGATCTGATTGAAACCCAAATATCCATCCAACATTGAAAATCTTACAGATCCTGCCATTGTTTGCATAATTTTCTCAATAGAAGGTAAAGGATAACGATTCTTTAGAAAGGCCTTATTCAAGTCCTTGAAATCAACACAAAGTCCGATTTCTCAATTCTTTTTCTCGACTAGAACCAAGTTTTCCACACAAGTTGGGTATTTGATAGGAAATATTATCTTGGCCTCAATGAGTTTAGATATCTCTTTTCTCATGAGGAGATTTATCTTGGGGTTTATCATCCTTTGTTTTTTCCTAATTGGTTTGATATCGGGATCAAGATCAATAGAATGTTAGGCTATATTTGGATTGAACTATTTTAAATCTTCATATCCCCATGAGAACACATCACTGAAATTTTGACATAAGGAAACAAAATTTTTCTTTTCATGTTCATCACATACCTTTCCAAGCAAAAGTTCTTTTCCGGAGCAATGACAACTAGTTGATAATATTCTTGTTTAGCTGCCATATTCTTTTCTTCACTCTGAATTCATCATCTCTGGGCTAAAGATCTATTTTAGATTAAATAATCCTTTGGGTAGTTTTTTTGGTTTCAGCTGAATGATCTTATCTCCATATATATCCTGCAAATCGGATTGCATTTTTAAAGAAAATTCAGCTTCATTTTGTATAAATTGGACAATTTTCTCATCACTATCAAAAACCTTCCAGCTGGTCTAATAATGGGATAGATGGCTTGACCACCATTTTTATGGGTTGCACATTACCCTTAATAAGGTCTTCCATGGGTGAGAACCGAGAACCAAGATCCACCATTTTATCTACTTCCTTATTCAACTTCTGGTATTTCTTGAAAGTTGAGAGCATCAAAATTCTCCAACAATTCCCAAAACTCTATATGTCTGTAAGATTTTAGAAGATTTTTCTTTGTATCACACCTGCCATGAACTTGATTGATGACTAGCTCATTATCTCCAAAGATTTAAAAATTCTTGATCTTCCTCTTTTGCGTAATTAATAGACCATGCACTAACGCCTCATATTAAACCACATTGTTGGAACATGTAAATTGTATCCTGTGAGAAAATAAAAAAATTCATTTACTAGAGATACCAATATGACACCTACCCTAGCTCCATTTCTACTCCTAGAACCATCAAAATACATCTTCCATAATCCGTAGACTGGCTTCTTGTCTTCTTTGAATGCCACGGGCATAACAGATTCTTCTTGTAGGACACAATAGGTGTCAAGACCAATCTCATAAGATTCAAGATCTTCATAATATGGATCCAATTTGTGTTCTCTCTAATCTCATTCATCGAACAACAAATCAGGCATAAGAGGAGGAGCAAGCTATTCTTTTGGACTTAAAACCTGATCTTGTTCTTCTTGTATTAAATAGTTTGATTGGATAGGGGAAGGTTCATATGACTCTATGTGATAGAAAAAGATAGGCTCATCTTGGATTGTGAATCTTGTGTCATATCTGGTCCTTAAAAGCATGTGAGTCCAATCTAAAGATAGATAACCCCTACCTTGGTAGAAAAATCTCTAGGCAGGAAAATTTTAAACATGGGCGGAAAGTCTATGACTAATATATCATGGGTTATTATGAGACTTGGGAAAGCATCAAGGGTTAACTGTAAATATTTAATCACCCCTAATACACCCATTATTGACCCATCAAGTTCCAAAACTCCCCTAGACATAGGACCGTACTTGAGACCTAGGATATTAGTAATTTTCTTGGGCATTATAGAATTACTAGCCCTTGAATCAATCATGCAATTATGAACCAAATTTTTACCCACAATTACTGACATGTAAAAGGATGGGGTCTTAAAAATATTACTTACCGACCTCTTTTTCTTGGCGACATGAACCGCAAAGATGATCCTTTTGAATTACTAGATCCGTCGGAGGTAGTTACTTGAGGGATTCACATAGAATATCACGATGAGATGGAATGGAAAGCACATCCCATATTGAGATGTTGACATTAGTCTTCTTCATTTTCTCAACTATGTTGAATAGGAGACCCACGGTATTTTGAATTTACGGCATGTTACTTTCCTTCCTTTGTTACGGAATTGTTTGATCATGTGAATTTGGTGAAATAACAACCTCCTTTTCCATGGAAATCTTATCATGCACCGCAAGCTACTTTAACACATTTTCTACTTTAGTTCATGGCTTTTCCTTAGTCCATTTAATGTCTTTTCCTTTCTTTGCGGTATTGTTCTAATCCACAAGAGTTATAACATGAGCTTCCAACATTCTTTTCTTATTCCACGTGTTGTCAGTAACACTCATCTTAGGTCTTCTAGAGCCGTCGGACATTTGGTTGAGTGCATAGAAATCCTTAGCTCCAAAAACATGAGATTAGCATCCGCATAAGCCTGTTGACCTTCATCCTCATCCTTTGGTACTTATAAAAGTGGTTCCATTTGACTTGAACAACTTTGGATCATATATTCTTCCATATGCATTTCTCTTTCACAACAAAGTTGGTTATGAGGTATATTACATGGAAAATTCCACTCTATTTCTTTCCCCATATTATTTTGTACTTGAACAAAGGCTTGACTAGAATTAGGGAAGGAAGTACCTATGGAGGAGGAAATTTTCCTAATGGAAGAGGAACACTTTGACTTTGCCATCTATCATTTTTTCAGTTTTGTACATATCTTTCATTATATTGTTAGTTTCTATATGGCCGAAATCCCGATTTGAAGATTGCCCTTGATTTTGATAATTTCTATATGATTGGGCTTGTTATTTTTCTAGGGATATAAATTTTTTTGTCAAGTTTCTAATCAAATATTTCATTTCTTCATCTTCCTTTTGTTGTGCGGGGGTTTGTGATGTGGAATTAATGGGTTCCAAATCGGTTGGGAGAACAGGAGCAATAAAAGTTACGTGGCTTGTGGAAATTCAGGGAATAATGGCATAGGTGGCCTGGGAGCTAATTTTTCAGCTTGAATTAAACAATTTTCAGCCCTAATGGCCAATGCATATGGTGTTTTTAGAGTTACACCTCTCATAGATTGTACCATAATAGATATATTAGAGTTAAGAGCTTTCAAGAAGTAGAGAAATGGACCTTCAGCTGTAGGCTTGACAAGAACAAGAATTCTATCCCAATTCCTCTAGAATCTAAAGTTGATGTTTGTCATTTGTTCATTAGGTGTTCTCTTGATTTTGGTCAACTACTCCAAAAGAGACAAGTTGTCACTATTTCTCCAAATTGGTTATACAAAGTTGTGCACAACTCATTCTAATTCTTGATTGAGCATGTGGTTAAGCTTCTAAACCATTGTAGAGCTTTTCCTTTGAGTGATGAAGCCAAGAGTTGACTACCACATCCATATTAGAAATTTCATGAATAGCATAGACATTTGCAATGTCTTAAATGTGATTAACTAGAGTAGTGTGATTTTCTCCAGTGAAATATGGAATATTCTTGGCGCCTCAATAAGAATAGGATTTTGGGCATTCAAGGCTAGCAAGTTTTTGCCTGTGAAGTTCAAGAATGGAATTTGAGGTGGTGGTAGTTGTTGATGAGTCATTATGATAGGTCTGAGAATTCTTGTTAATTACAAGAAGGACCTGCTAGGTGAAGGTGTTGAGAGAGTTTTGTTTAGAGGAGATGGAGATCTTTGAATCTTCCTTCCTCTTCCCTATCTACCTGGAGATAGCTACAAATACTCGAATACACCTTATTCTTGTGTTCTAGACCGAGTTTTTATCCTTCTCAGGAATCAAGGACACTTGAACTACTAAAACTGGTAGATTTATTAATTGGAGTCGCTAGATTTGCTATCACAAAACCTCTACAAGGCTGGAATTTTATCAAGCACACATAATAACTTGATAAATCTTGAAATATTTTAGTTTTGTCCCACCCGGCATGCCAAAACTATTGGAGCTCAAAGTTTAACTTGCATTCAAATCATAGACAACCTGAAATTTGATTCAATATGGGATTGTCTCCAAGATGTGGGACTCAAATTGAGACAGACCTTTGGAGGAGGACAGATTCCTTCACTTACCTCTACTACTAAAACTACTCCTAGAAAATGAAATGCATTTTTCTAATCTTATTCTAACCTTTCAAGGAACTAGGGTGAAAAAGAGATGCACAAACATAAATCCTAATCTACAAAGGTGATAACACCAAAAAATAAGGGCATGAACACTTCCAAAAGAGTGAAAATGGTAGAGAGCAATAATGAAGAGGGTATAAATGAAGACCATATATAAAGATCACATCCCAAGTTCCACTTTCGTGATGTATAATGAACCTAGAATCTAAAACAAAGCATACAACAAACCTGCGAATGAAAGAGAGGAAAGAGAGTGCAATAAAACAAGAGGTAGGGCCAATATGAGCCACAAAACAAAGATTTTATTGCCTACAAATCATACAAAGATCAACATGATACAGGTGGAAGATGCCAACATTTACGAGAAAATAAATCCCAAGGCATGCAAATTTTAGAACACTTATGCGATAAAATGATGCCTTCACATTCTAAAAGTATCCAACATTTTTATAAGGCACCATATTACATTATATAGAAAGTCAAAGAGAGGAAGATGAAAAGAGGGAAATTCAAATTTGAATTTCATTTCACCAACCAACAGCTTCCATTTAATTTCCCTGAGAAGATTTGATCTCTCTGAAAAATCCACCACCCCATACCACATTTCATGTTGAAGAAGGAAAGATGCCCATACTATATTTAATTTTGGTGATTGGGTAGCTCGAGTTATTGTTTTCATGTTCTAAGAGTTCTCCCTTCACTGCGCCTCTTAATTTCATGAAGTTATATTTTTTCATGGGAAAGGATGAGGTTTCAGTCATAGAATCAGATTTGCAGGATTCCAAGATCTGATTTTGAATTTTGACCAATAATAGTCTTTCATAGAATTTTTTTTTCTTCAACAAACGGATTTATTGGGCTCTGTTGTGTGTGGATTTGACCTCCTTGGTTCATATTTTTAATTCATGACATATGAGTGGAATGGTTACATGTAATTATCTGTAAACTTAAACTCACATTACCACGCGGCTTTCCTATTTTCTCATTCTGTGGTAAAATGTCTCTACGGGATCCCTATTTTTCCCTTCATGCAGTGGATTTACCAGACATCTGTGGACCCTTACTTCATGACATGACTTTACCAAATTCTACCCCTTGTCTTATGGAAACTACTCCTTAGTCGGGGCATTACTCTTCACTCTGTGGATGCCTAAACATTCCACGGTTCACTAATTTTCTCTATTTTGTAAGGGGTAAAAATAGACAACGATTCTCACTACATTTTAGACTCTATGTAGTTTTAGTGTGTGTGTGAGATTGAATCGTGTCCCTTAAAGCTATATTATCCTTGTTTCAGATCTTACCAATATAGTAGGATACAACTACATTTCCCCCAAGATGAATGTGTGAGATGGAATTCAGAAATATCCCCTCATAGGTAGTAAATAATATTGCTGCATGCATTCCTTGAATTTCATTTTTTTCCCAAGTAGTAGATAGGAAGTAATAGCCCAAATTTCCTAGTTCATAATAATAGTAAGTCATGTATATATATAATTCCCTTGTTTGAATTTTATCATTAACAACCAAAAATTCCAACCCAAAGTGATAAGAATTTTTTTAGAAAAGATAACAAGTAATTTTGCATTTCAAATTTGAGAAAAGGAGGGGAAAGGACAAAATCACCCAAAGGAAACATGTGATGCGTGTGGAATCCCTTGTCCTTAATGGGTGGTACTATCTGGGATGTTTAGAGGATATAACCAAAAATATAGAATTGGGTCACATGTTATACAATTTCCTAAAGTAAAGATGTAGTTCTAGAAAAGCTAAGGATAAAAGTATAAGAAGATAAAACGATGTAAATACAAAGCAAAGTAAGTTTTTTTAGTGCCTAGTTTTCTTGCTTAGGAATCATGCATATAATGGCATACTTAGAGGATTGATGTAAATATTAAGTGTGTGATTTAGTGTCTAAATTTTTCCCCACTTTATGTTGCGAGAATGAATATTCATTATAATAAATTATATAAGAAGAATGTACATTCTCGAGTCCAAGTGAGTTGTAACCAATAATGTGTCAAATGAAGATTATACCTAGTATCACACCAAATGGATATTGTGGCATGTATCATGGAATATAAGAGAGGATAAGGATTCTATGTGTTACCTTGTGTGCATAGTATAAATGATGCCTTTGTTTGTTCCTTGAATATTACCTTTCCCTAAGTTTCTAATGCTTGATTGATCCTTGTTCCATTTATGTGTTTTCTTTACTAGAGTAATATCAAACCTATAAAAGAAGCTAAGTGTAGTCAATTCTCATGATAAATGAAATTTAAATTTAACTTAGTAAATGTGAAAATAGAAATGTATATTGAAAAATAAGTGAATCAAGGATATAATACACTTAAATGCCATGAGAGAAGAGATATAATTGTTCATGTGTGTTTTTTTCCTTGAAGATGGTTGGAATAGTATTGAACATTAAGGTTTCTTATCACCAAAATACGTATTTAAGTGTCATATTGTTATACTGATGATTTAGGTGTCTTGTCACTAAGAGAAGAATATTGGGAGAGCTATAAGATTTTCCCTCCAACCGTTAACACTTCCCCATGGATAAGTGTCACTACAGATGGTCACAAACCCAATAGAAATTGGTCATGGATGACACACATTTTTAGGCATATCATTATCCTACATATGCCCTAGGTAGCATTCTTTATTTGATCCTAAGAAAATGTAATAATTAGTTCCCTTGCCCAAAGTCAGAACTTTCCATTTATTTTGTTCTTATTATATGTGATAGTAATATGTAACTGAGTATGTGCTGCTGGAAATTAGAAAATATTTTCATTGAGAACCTATTAAAACTGCATTGTACCTATTTCGCCTCAAAGAGAACCACCGGGTGTTACAATAGCACCCACTATTCTTGTCGATCTGGGTGCTTTTATCCTACACTAAATTTTTGGCCCAATTCTAACTCGATCCGGTTTGTTAGCTCTTGTTTACTATGGTTTTATTGTGTAACAACCTGTGTCAATTTTCTGAACTCTACGAGATGGTGGAATAATCACATGATGATTTCCCACTTTTTGGGGTGTGTGATATAAACCAATGTGAAAAAGGCTCAAATGAGGAAATATGAAACTAATGTGCACATCTTAAATATAACTCTTGCATGGGTAATAGGGAATGTGAATGGTAACAACCATGGTGCATATGAAACAATGGGAAAAATATAGTATAAAGTGTTAGTCATAATCAAACATAACATGATATAATTGAAGCTAGTCAAAACACACAGTAAAATGGAAAAATACACAGCAAGTAGATAGTTGAATACATGGGAAACCACTCGGGATGTCGAAAGACACTGGATTCCTTCAAGGATATAGAATCCAAACATGTAATCAAACATAGGGAATATCCCATAAATAATAACCATTAAGACACAATCATAGACAAGATACAATAAAATTAGATGACTATGGTTGGAAGTAGGGCTGCAAGACAAATGCTACACATGAAGCATTTGTTAGCATGTTAGAAAAAATGATAATATGTCACAATGTATACAACTTGAAATAAAAATGAAAGTAGTAGATATTGCAATGATAGAACTTGAATATAGAGAAGTATGAAAATTTAGATTCCTCTAGGAGCCTCATTGAGACGAGTAGAGAACAGTTACCAAGCATTATACATCATTTGATAACCTACCTATAAGTTTCCTATATTCAGCTCAAAATTATCATGTGAATTCACATATGTGTATGCAAAAATGGCATACTATGAATCAAAGTAACGTGGTAAGTAAAGTGCAATCACATAATAGTATATGTAATCAAGAATATAGTCAATCATGATCTAAGTAATTATTTTTGAATTTTTACAAATATGTGAAAGTTTTCAAATTATTAGAATATGAAATACAATGAATAAAAGAGGGGATAAATTTTTACCCATGGTGTTTGTGTGAAAAGTGAGGTCCATGTAGGTAAGTTCACCCTCAATAGTCATGTTTGAACCTAGAACAAGAGTGCACCATCGGGTGGCAGGGGGAATAGTATTCCCCAAGTGTGAATGTCATGATAATCTATCCAATGAGGATAGGGACGAGGTCTCACTATATTCTAGTGTGAAGGATGTACACATGTTGACATGATCTAATATTCAATTATCCATAGAAAGTGTATTAGATAAGATATATTGAGAAGGATTTTATCATGCACAGAGGGAATGAGACCATGAAGGAGATATAGATGTGCCAAGTATAAGATTTATCATATGTCTAGACCTATTAAGATGAGGTGGAATATGAGACCAATGTATTAATAAAAGGTGAGAAGAAAAATTTACATGTGTATGAGACCTAGGTAAAGATGTGGAAGTAGCTCAAAAATGGAGATGAGCCTTAGATGAAAAAGTAGTGCATGTCAAATCCATATGATTATTAGTAATAGATGTAACAATAGGTGTAGAATAATTTGAAGGTATATGAGTTATATAATCTAGGGATAAAGGTTCCCCTAGTGGGATTCCTTGAATATTGATAATGCAAATATGAAGGACAAACTTAACTTTGTTAAAATAAACTATGGATGGTATGGATTTGGTAGTCTTAATACAAGGAAGTACTAAGACCATGTCACAATGTGTGATTGTATATCTAACACAAAAATGGCATAGAGATAGTGACAAGCTCAATAGTGATGGGAATAATGACATGCCCATGAGAAGTAGGTGATTTATGGGTCATCTAAGATGATGGAAAAATTATAGCTTGAAGGATATATATTGAACATGCACTTTGTACTTGTAAGTAGGATGCACTATATCATTGTTAATAGCATGAGAACCAATATAAGAATCAATGTGTAATATATGTGATTGTTGACACAAAATCACACACTTGGATACATTTCTAGGTCCTAAAAGCATACTAGAATTTATATGATTCCTAAGCAATAAAACTAATGGTTGACAACTATATTTGGCATCTTTTCTTTGTTTCTGTAGGCACAAAATCACACACTTTGAGTAATTATCTAGTCTTGATTACATACTACTATTCATATGATTCCTAAGTAAGAAAATTACTAATTAACCCATGTCTTTGGCCACCTTTCTTTTCTTTCTATTACCACTTTTGGTCTTGCACCCTTACTTGCTCAATATTTCTTTTTATACTCTAGCTTTTATCATCCTAGACACCAGCTCCTAGCTAGTACGCTCGTCTTAGGAACCCTTGTCCCCTTTGGGTGCCCCCGACCCCTTCATACTTTAATCACACTTTTGTGTCCTTTCTAACCATTTGAGCATCTTATATTTTTGGTAGTCATCCTTTTCTAGGTTGATTACGAAATTCAAGCAAACATTTCATATAAATAATAAGTTATGTGATCATAATAAATGACCAAGCATCAATCATTAGCTATCACCACCTAAGGTTGAATCCATCAAGCATCTAAGAGATTCATTGCATCCATCTAGCACTATCTAAGGGAAACAAGGGTTGGTTATTCTACATACGCACTTCGTAGGAGGAAAGTTCATTCTATTCCATGCACACATATATTACATTTCTTTACATCTAGCTTACTTGCTCACTATCCACCGTGATATGCACAAGAGCCACATAGGGCATGATTACGCACGCACGCGCACGCACGCACGCACACACACACACACACACACACACACACACACACACACACACACACACACAGAACTACATTGGGTTTGAGATGTAGTGCAACATGCATTCGTAAGTTCACCATTGTGATAGTTGAGGACAATTTGACCCCTCATTATGCATCTTTATTTTTAGGATTTGATCTCTATTTGAGGGTTTTACAAGTCCATATTTTATTGCAGGTTTCCAGTGACCTTGGTGATCTTGGTGTGACCTCGAGTGACCAAAGGAGACTAATAGATAACATCTTTTAACCACTCAAAGGAGGTTTCTTGACATTTTTTTATACCCATGCACCCATAATCAGGCTAGGAAACTTGTAGGTGCCTCTATTCCTCTCAAAGAACCCCAATATAACCTATTTCTCTATATCTACATTTTTTGGGTCTCAGTGTGATGCTCCTATTACTTTGTTCACTGGTCGAACTTTGGTACAATTTAGAATTTATTATGAATTATATAAGTACCTTCTTCTCCTCCTTGTAACTAGGGTTTCATAATTTATTGTTTAGTTTGCTTGAGTATCATTTATGTACTTAATTACATATTTATTTACCGCTACAATATCATCAAATTAGGCTATTATTTCAACTTTTAGCTTAATCATTTTGGTGAATTTGTTACTCGAATCCACCTTATTTCTAGGGTTTTCTTCTTATGCTCATCACCCATAGTGGTTGATTTGGGTCTCTTGAGAATCTTAAGCTTCCTCCATCCTCTTATAGGGTTTCCAAATCAATCGCTGAAGTCTCTACATCAATGGATACAACTGAAAATCCCTTTACTAACTCTCGTAATTTTCCCCTTAATGAAATATAAACATCTGATAGTGAAAATTTATACAATGAGGATAATAATGTCGATTAAGACCAATTAAACACACTTACTAATTTTCAACTAGCTTTTCCTAATAATCCCACTTATCTTCCACATAATCTACATGCTTTAATTAGTGCTAAAAATACTCGTGATGTTGCCTCGGCTCATCTTGTTGCTAACTCTTCGACTCCCATGGTCTCCATTCAACATCTTACTCTAGTTTCCATTCCTACTATGACCACTCGTATCACTCCACCTAATACTCCCAATGCACAAGTTGGCTCTTCTTCGAATATTTCTGATTTTACTTTTTTATATCAAGATCTACAAATGAAATTTCACCAGCTACATCTTGTCACTTCTCTATATCTCCATGTATTGACTCCACTTCACTTCTTCACACTCCTTTTACACCCACCATTTCCTCCTACCCACTACCACCAAACTTCACCCCCTAAGTTTCCAATATTCAAAGGCCATGTCAAACCGTAAGAGAATCTCTGAGTTTTTCACATGGCATGTCTTGACTATATCGATGATCACACTATGTTAACAAATCTCTTTCCTCGAAGTCTCTAAGATTATATGATGCATTGATTATATGTCCTAAATTTCCACTCGGTAACATCTTGCACGCGTCTAGATGATGATTTTCTTACTTATTTTCTATTGATATCATCTCTAAGATCTCATAGGTGCAACTTGCATAGCTTAAGAAAGGATCTAATGAACATCTAGCAAACTATGTCTTACGATACAAAAACAACCTAGCTAAGATGTCTAATGTGTTTGTGGACTCTAAGATTCAAGACTTATTCATTCAAAGTTTATTTCCACCTCTTCAGGAGAGTGTTCTATTTGAGACATCTCCCTCATTTGATCACTTGTGTCACACTCTCAAGCTACGCAAGACTAAGATCTTATCTATAGGAAATCTAAAGTACCGAGAGAAAGCTTCATTCTCTACATATTTTCAAAGTAAAACACCTTTTAAGCCAACCGCAAAACCTACTAAAGCTAAAGTCATTGTCAACATTGTCTCTAACACCAAGGAACTCCAATGGCAACCACCCAAGCATACATTTACAAAGTTAACTATTTCTCCACAACTTATATTACAACAACTTCTTGAGATAAATCTTATTATGCTTCCTCTCTTCTCGAATTAGACCCATCTCACCAAAAAGGTAGGAATTACAATGAGAAATTTTGATGTGACTATCATCAATGTGTCGGACATTCTACAAATAGGTGCTTTAAACTTTGCAATATCATCCAATATCTTATCGATGACAAAACAATCAAGCTTCCATATTCTCGGCCTCTGCACCATCCAATAACAATCATAAGCTCAAAATATTCAATAATCGCTTCCAAAACATGACAAGACGGTGGTCGATTTGTCATTTAATCATACATATTGTCCAATGCATCCTCCTATATTGGGGAACTTGATTTCCTAGTTTCTCATATTGAGATTTATCCACCCATCATTTCTTTCTATGATCATTATCGGTATACTACATTATCTTGTAATCATTTGCACATTAGTGCCTCTATCAGATCCATCCCTATCAATAACACCAAATTTGATCCATCATGGCCTATCAATGCATGTTTTATTCCACTTCTTGTTGCTATTGGCTATCCACTCTCACAAATTTCATATCCAATGGATAACTCATACATGGTATTCCAACTTTACATTATTGTCGATCCTCTTACCATGCTTGTTCCTTTCCTTATAGCACAAACGGTTGAAGGGTGTGACATGCTCTTAGGCCTCAACTAGATTCACAGGTCTCAATCTATTATTTCCATGAACCACTTGCATCTAAATTTCATTCACAACAATCAGGTCATCTCTATCAATGGTGTGCTTCCCTCCACTCTGTAGTCACTGACCTCCTCATGAGGCTACCATTGCACCACCTTGCCCATCTACTTCCTCACGGCCTATCCAACCTAAAGCACAATCCTCTCCTAGCTCTCATGTTTGCACATGACCTATGGAGTCTCATCGGTCTATTATTATAATACATCAGTCTAATTCCATTGTGAGGATAACTCCTATATCTTGGCATACTTTGCCACCTTGTTTCACTTCACATATGCATTCATCACCTCCGCACTCTACTTCACATAGGTATCAATCACCTCCACCTTTTGGTAAATAGAGGTGCTCACCATATACTCATCGGTCACTTGCATATAAGATGCATTCACCTACATAGTGTCTATCTCATATACCACCACTCTTCAATCATGTTGATACACCTTCATCTCTACCAGCATTGGGTGGAGGTCCTTCATCTTTCATTTTTATCGGATAGTGCACTCACCATCACACACTTGGGGGCATCACATTTATTCTCTCCCCCTCTAGCATCAACACATATCTTATACTCTCATCACATCACACCTAGATCTTTACACACAACATACATGCTTGTATCATCATTTCCTGATGACACACTCTTGTGCTTTGGTTCACACTTGGTTGTGAGGGAATACTATTCACGTGAACCTCTCACATTGCACATTGTACACACCACACATTCTCACACACTTGACCATGTCACACATTTTACACTTATCACATTCACCATACATATCTCTAGCATTTATTATTCACACTACACAATACCCATCTCACACAAAACTTGTTCTACACACATGACATCTTCCTCTCATAACTTCTATCACACACTAGGTACATTACTCCCTATAAAAATTTACGCTACATTTCTCTTACGAGATAATTTTATACATTTGGATCATTACCCTATGACACACTCTAGTCTTTCGGTCTATACTCAATTCTTTGAGGGTATACATATTAAATGGACCTCATCACACTCAGGCATTTAATCAACTCACTCATTCACTTACACTCTACACTTTGCACTTTGACGATCACATATTTTTTAGTACAAATAATTCAAACCATTTCCTGTGGACTCACTCCCATTTATAGTTCATTCTTGAGTGCTAAGGGGGTATAAAAAAATGAACCTCGTTAAATAGATACACATTCACTCAAGGGGCACACTGCTCTCTATCATTCACACTGCCTTGCATTTCATTTTGTACCATCCATAACATACTGTATATCTTGGTTACATTTACTCTTGCTTACTTATGCTTTTACATGTACGTCTTATTACACATGCTAGATAGATATCTTGTATGTCATTATATTTTATCATACACACATGTGTGTTCACTTGATTTCTAGTTGTGATCGTAGATTATACGAGATATATTACACGTAGCATGGATGATTGGCGCAGTCCCTCATACTAGTATCATGGTGGCTCTGCGCAGGCATCCAATTTTGTACACTACAAGTGCTATTGTTTCATTTTTTTCATAACACATTACTTTATCAGATTATACACACTTTGACATACTTTTTATCTTTCTCACATGTTAATGGGTGTTTCATGTGCGGAAATTGTTATGCAAGGGTATTTTCTTCGATGGTTGTTTGTTACATTATTTTTCATTGTTTTCCATTGTTTTTGGATTTTCATTTTGTCTTGTGTGCACACTTGTCTGCTTTGCAGCCATTATGGCCTTGATTGCCTTACAAAATTGTGAGTGATGTCCCATGTTTACAACCTAAATTTCACGATATGCATTATCTTCTTACATGTTTACTTACGTCTTAGCTTACACATTGTCTTCTTAGCTTACATTTCGTCTTATACATGTGTGTTTATCTTTTCTTATACTAATACTTGTCTCCTAGCCATTTTGTTTGTGTGTGCCTTGGTTTCTACCAAGCACATTCCCTTTCCCCCTATAGGGCATAGTTTTAGCATAGTTGTTAGTCCTCTTTTGGTCCACATACTCCTTCAATGAACATCGCATGCACCCCAAATGAGGGGGCATCATATGGGTGAATTAGTCACCCCATATAATAATATATACAGCACGGTACTAGTATGACAATTTTTAGTTTTGAACAGGGCCCAGAATCAGACTTGGGTCCTTAGCACAATGATTTCCTTCCTATATATCAATAACCAAGGGTAGATCTTCAGCATTTTTCAGTTCAACATAGTTTTTGGCATGTCACAAAGGCATTTAACAGGGCAAAGAGTCCTTTAGTAGTGTGACATTTATATTGGGGAAATTACACACCATCTATAATGGTTTTTTCATTATGGGGAGTAGTTAAAGCTTAAACGATGACACCATACTTTCCTCTCTACAATACTTCTGCCATGGCGTAGGATCACCCAAAAAACCAACAATTTCAGTTCTTCTCTTTTACAGTTCATTTGTATGGGAAGCGGTATTCAACATCATCAACAACATCAACATCAAGAATAAGTACATTGCAACATCTACACATGTGTTTCCACCCTAGGTTCATTTTCATCACCACTTTTTGTACTTTTTCCTCCTTAGCATCCACACTTCACATTTTAATCACTCCACACTTTGTCTAGTCCCTCGGCACACTTTCATCATCAATCTACATAGTTATCAGGTATGTATCTCTTATCTACTTTATGTTACCGATATTTTCACTCACCAACATAAACTGAGGGAAAATGTAGGCACAAAATCACGCACTTTGGGTAAGTATTTAGTCCTGATTACATACTACTATTCGTATGATTCCTAAGTAATAAAAGTACTAATTAACCTATGTCTTTGGTCACCTTTCTTTTCTTTTTATTAGCACTTTGGGTCTTACACCCTTACTTTCTCAATCTATATTTTTATACTCTATCTTTTATCATCCTCGGGCCTAACTCCCAACCAGGATGCCAGTAGCTAGCGCCCTCATCCTCTTTGGGAACCCCTCACCTCTTTTTACTTTACTCACACTTTTTGGGTCCTTTCTAGCCATTTGAGCATATTATATTTTTGGTAGTCATCCTTTTCGGGGTTAATTACGAAATTCAAGCAAAGGAATCATATAAATATAAAGTTATGTGGTCATAATAAAGGACTAAGTACTAAGCATTAGCTATCACCACCTAAGGTTTCATTCATCAAGCATCTAAGAGCTTTATTGCATTAATCTAGAACCAGCTAAGGGACACAAGGGTTGGTTATTATATATACACACTTCATATGAGGGAAGTTCATTCTATTCCATGCACACATCTATTACATTTCTTTACATCTATCTTACTTGCTCACTATCAAGTGCGACATGCACAAGATCCACCTAGGGCATGATTCGTATACAAAACACACATAGAACTACATTGGGTTTGAGATGTAGTGCAGTTCTCAGTCGTAAGTTCACCATTGTGAAAACTAAGGACAATCCAACCCCTCATTCTACATCTTTCTTTTTTAGGATTTGATGTCTATTTGAGGGTTTTATAGGTCCATATTTCATTACAGGTTTCCAGCGACCTCGCGATCTTGGTGTGACCAAAGGTGACTAATAGCGAACATATTATGACCACTCATAAGAGGATTCTTGATATTTCTACAAACCTAGGCACCTAGAATCGGGCCTAGGGTGCCCACAAGTGCCCATGTCCCTCTCTAGGCACCCCAGTCCATCCTATTTCTCCATATCTACATTTTTGGGTCTCTATGTGATGTTCCTACTACTCTGTTCACCTAGTCAACACTTTGGTATAATTTAGAATTTATTATTAATCAACTAATTACGTTCTTCTCTTCCTTATAACTAGGGTTTCGATTTTATTACTTAGTTTTCTTGAGTATCATTTATGTACTTAATTTCATATTTATTTATTGTTGCAATATCATCGATTAGGCTCTTATTTTCATGTTTAGATTAATCAATTTCTTATTTTCTATTTGGTCTTACACACCCTACATCTCAGTCAGAACTATACTGATTTATCTTTTATGGCTTCAGACACCAACACCCAGCCAAGATAGAAGTGCCAAGGTGCCCCCGACCCTATTTTTACATTACTCACTTCTTTTGGGTCTCTTTTATCTTTTGGGAATCTTTTTGACTTATGGGTTGGCCTTCCAGTTGTTAATTATGAAATTCAAACAAGGGAATCATATAAAGACATAGTTATGTGTTCGAATCAAGGACCAAACACTAAGAATTACTATCTTCACCTAATCCTGCATTCAAAAGGCACCTTAAGCACTAAAAAGAATCCATCTAGCATCCATTCAAGGGACACATGATATATCAATTCTACATATGTTGTATAGGAAGGGGAAGTTCATTCTATTCCATCCACACATGTTATACATTTCTACATTCTAGTTATAGCTTTGTTATCATTTGTGTAACTTACATAATGGAATCTGGGCACCATTTATACACACACACACACACACACAAAATAAATACATGGAGTCTGATATATAGTGAAACACTTGGTTGTAAGTTCACTCTCGGGAGTAACAGTCGTGGTCAGTTTGACTCCCATTCTACATTTTCCTTTTTAAGTTTGATGTGGTTTGTGGGATTGTGCAAGTGAACATCTCCTTTACAAGTTATAGGTACCCTCGGTGATCATAGTGTGAACAACAAATGATCAACAGAGAGAAATTACAACACCCTTACAACACTACATAAATCATATTCTAATCCTATGTAGTCACCAACACCCGGAGAAGTCATCGGTGCCCGGTGCCCCTGTCCTACTACAAGCACCCGCATCCAAATCTGTTCCTACATTCCAGATTTTACAAAGATAAATTACGATGTTGTTTGCATCCTCTTCATCAATTCTCCCAACCCGAGATCAATTTCAGTTGCGCATATATCATCTAAGACATATTTTCTCTCTCTTGCTTAGGGTTTCATATTTTAAATCTTAGTTTACTTATCTCATTTACGTATTTTATCATTTATACATTAGCTACTCTATCATACTTATAATTAATTATAATTAAACTAAAATTATTTGGTGAACCCCACTTGTGATCATACACTTGGATCCTCATTTTTCTTATTTTATCCAATCTTCTTTCATGGCTCCTCAAATTCCTCAAATCTCTTTGCATGACCTACTTCAAATACATCCACCTTGTAAGGTTGTTCTCCAAAAATACCTAGACACTATGTATCTCCCTCGCAATATGCCACCCACTCAAGTAAGTGTCATTTTCAATCGTCTATCTAATGACTCTATCAGTCCTAATCCTCCATCCAATCAACCCATCTTAGAGTCAATTCAAGCTTTACATTTTTATTTCAAGATAAAATTCAAGCTATGGAAACAATGATTACATCTCTTAAATCTAAAATCCAACATCTCAAGGATGCTTCTCAAGCCCATGCTAGTTCTTCTTCTACATATCATTCTACTTCTATGTCTACTACCTGTGCTCATATAAGTTAACCCCGAGTCTTACCACTCCTGCACCTCTCATGTTTGATCTAAATGTTAAGCAACATGTTTGATCGATTGAAGTTCCTTAATCTCCAACTGATCGGTTTGCCAACTACTCATTTTTATCCTCCTTATTGGCTTACAAAATACATCAGTCTCCCATTTTGTAATTATCATATACTTAATGGAAATAATGACAATGATTGATATGTTTTAAAATGAAGAATTAATCACCTTGAGCATTAGGGTTTTATCTCATTTGTTGCACAAAATTATACTTTATGCTCATCTTCAATTGTTAAATGCCAATGGGATCCTAAATCCGGTCCATCCATCTCTCATGTGCACCATTCCATAGTTACTAATGTTCCTCTTACGGTTAGTCAAGAGATGCATGTATAACCCATTCCAACTAAGTAACTACATTTCTCCCCCTTTCTAGCACTATCAGGTGTCTCTAATATCTAGTATCACACTTAACGCTTCATGATTCATGTCTCATATGTCTAAGCACTTTTAAACCCTTTGATACATGTATTGTATCTTCATTACCCTATGACTTACTCTAGTTCTATTGTTCATACTTGACTACTAAGGGTCTAAATCTGAAATGAACCTCACCGCATTCACTTTTCACACTCTATGTTTCATGATCTATCTTTCTACCACACATTTCAAACCATTTCTTGATGACACACTCTTGTTTTATGGTTCATTGTTGATTATTGAAGGGTATTTTATAAATTAACCTTTTCGCATACACATTCGTTGGGGGGCACGTTGATCCTTCCATCTTCACATATTACATACCATTCCATCACACCCATACACTACATTTTCATATCTTTGTTTCTCTTACTCTTGTTTACTTATACTACTTACATGATTCCATTTTCTTAATATGCTAGTTAGATACTCCGTATGTCATTATCGTTTTATATATACACATGCACGTTCACTTGGTATTTTGGAGTGAATGCAAATCTCTTATAGATTTTCACATGCTGCAATGATGCTTGACATTATATCCTTTTCCAGTCCCACCAAGGCTCTTGGGGGCATCTACCTTTCCTACTCTCACACATTACAGGTGTTATTATTTCATCATATACTACTTCCTATTCTTACTAACACATTACTTTCCATTGATACATACATGTCTTGACATACTTTTTATCTTTCTAACATGATAACAGGTGCTTCATGTGCAACATTTGCTTTGCAAGATTATATGCCACCATGGTTATCTGATACATTTTTCTTTCCATTATTTGCTATTGTTTGTGGGCTATGCCCTATGTCTTTTATGCTCATTGTATTCTTATGGATGCTTCAACCTTGATTGTCTTGTGACATTGTGAGTGATGTCCCATGTATGAAACCTGATTTTATGGTCCACTCTATTTACACACTTGTTTATTACATTGTTTTCTATTGCATTTTTGCTACTTTTTCTACTAACACACATTACTAGCCACTTTGTTTTCATGTTCCTTGGTTTCTAACATGCACATCCCCTACCCCCTACAGTATCAATTTCATATCAGCACCAGTCCTCTCTTTTGGACCACACATTGCTATAGATTTCACATACACCCCAAACGAGAGGGTCATACATTAGGTGCAAAATCACCCCTACGAAACTAAGAGCTACAATAGAACAATGAACATTACGAGATACGAGAATAAAAAAACTATCACAAAATGGTCCAGAACCGACTTGACCTCTAACACAAAGACAAACACCACTCCCAAACTCAAACAACAATTCTTGGGTGTTTGTGTCCTCCCCTTGGTGCTAATGTACTAGGAGCACATACAATTAGCTTATCGATTAGTATAATTCATATAATCCTTGAGTGTTTTTATAGTTATAGGAACATTCCTTTAGTTATAGAATGCATGCAATCTCCTACACTCCATTTTAATTGGAACAATCAATACAATCAAAACTCATTCGGGAAAACAGGAAAAAATCAGGGATGTACCATCTATAGTGGTGTTTATCGGGCAAAGTCATGGATGAAGAGTAACACTAGACCTCTCTCCCCAAAACTTTTTCTTTGGCATGAGATTTCCCAAAAACTCACAATTGGAGTGAGATCGACCAAAAAAATTTCTCTACACAGTATTTCAGACACTTTTCTATCCTTTTACACTCTTTTACATTAGGTGCACACTTTCCTTTACACACTTTTACATACTTATGCACATTTTTCTCTAATTTATCATATACAAAAATTTGAATACATTTTTCTCTTCTTTTTGTAGGTCCATCCTTACAAGAAGTATAAAAAATAAGCTATAACAATAGGTACAACACAACGCATATGCTTCATCCCTAGGGTCACTTTCCTTTCCTAGTCTCCACGCTTCACTTTGCATCATTCCACTTCACTTGTCCACTCGACACGTTATTTTTCCACACACTCTACAGGATCATAAGGTATGCATCTTCTATCTAATTTATATTTTTGATTATTTACTCAAAAACATAAAGTGGGGACAAATGTAGACACAAAATCGCACACCTGGGTACATTTCTAGGTCCTAAAAACATACTAGCATTTATATGATTCCTAAGCAAGAAAACTAGTGGTTGACAACTATATTTGGCCTCTTTTCTTTTTTTCTTGTTTTCTATTTGGTCTTACACACCCTGCCGGCCCATCAAAACTTTACTGATTTATCTTTTATGGCTTCGAGACACACGGCACCCATCCAAGATAGAAGTTCTCGGGCATCATTGTCCCTTTGGGCTTCGTTGACCCTTTTTTACCTTACTCACTTCTTTTGGGTCTCTTTTATCTTTTGGGCATCTTTTTCACTTATGGTTATGCCTTCCAATTTTTAATTAATAAATTAAAGCAAAGTAATCATATAAATGCATAGTTATGTTTTCAAAATGCAGGACCAACCACTAAAAATTACTATCATCATATAATTTTGCATTCAAAAGGCACCTAAAGCACTCAAAAGCATCCATCTAACATCCATTCAAGGGACAAGGGATGCATCAAATCTACATACAATGCATAATAAGGGGAAGTTACTTCTATTCCATCCACACATGTTACAAATTTCTACATTCTAGCTACAACCCACTATCATTTGTGTAACTTGCACAAGAGCATCCTAGGGCACCATTTCTACACACACACACACACAAGAACTATATGGAGTTTGAGATGAAGTGCAATGCTTAGTTGTAAGTTCACTCTTGGGGTGACCTCTGGGTCATTCTAAATCCCCATTCTACATTTTTCTTTTTAGGTTTGATGTGGTTTGTGGGATTTTTTAGGTGAACATGTCTTTTGTAGGTTACAGGTACCACAGTCAGTGATCATAGTGTGAAAAATAGGTTATCAAAAAAGAGTAATTTTGACACTACATAAATCAGATTATAAACCTCTATGGATTCACCAACACCCAAGAGAAGTCATCGCACCCAAGTTCCCCTTTCTGATGTGGGCACCCATATCCACTTCTCTGTTTCTTCATTCCATATTTTACGAGATTGATTGCGACATTTTTTCATATTATTCATAACTTCTCCCTACCCGAGATCAGTTCTAGATTACACAAATATCGGCTAAGTCATCTCTTAAGGTTTCATATTTTAAATCCTAGCTTGATTATGACATTTCTATATTTTATCATTTATACATCAGATTACTCTATAATACTTAGATTTAATTCAAGTTAAACTAAAATAAGTGATGGAAAAGAGGTGTGAAAATCAGCATCGGTAAAATTAATGACATGTGAAGGAAGATCAATAGTACCAAAAATAAATCTAATAGAATGAAATGAAGATGAACGAAGAGGAACAATTTGATAAGTATGATTTTAATAAGATTCGAGCTTATTTTTCATGCTTAGGTAGTGGATCATTGAATATTTTAAGCTTTTCATTGTCATTAGTAGATTTAGAAATAGAAATAGTAGATTCAGGAAACTCAATGTCATGATTGTCAATTAGATCTTGGATTAAATTTCTAAGCTTGAAACACATGTCAGTAGAATGGCCATTGCATATATGGTAACTCGTAATTTGCATTTTCATCAAAAATTTGGCATGAGGCCTATTAGGATCAATATCAAGAGGCATTGGAATAAAAATTAGATTGATTTCTATGAGTTGAGGTAACAACATATGTGGTGGATATGGAAATCTAGTAAAAATATGTCATGTAGGTTGTAATTGGAGCTTCATGAGTTGAGATATAACATTAACAATGAGGATTAGATTCACTAGGATTTCCCTTATTGGAAATTTTTCTTGGGAACTTTTAGTAGATTGATCAAACTATTAGCACCAAATTTGAGTTTTCCAGAATAAAGTAACTTGATTTCATGAATTTTTAGATCTTATATTTGATCTCGAGTTTATCTTTGCAGAAATATAAATCAACATAAAGACACAATCAAAAATATATCCAATATTAATTCTATCGGATACAAAGAAAATATATAGAGGGGGATTTTCCTATAAAATAGGAAACCTCCTATAACAACTCTCCAACAACTCACTATATATGTGAAGTTTTTTTAACAACTTCACTTACAAACCATATTACATTTATTATAATTATGATTTGTTTCTCAACAACTCATAAAATAAACATAAGCAATTTCATACACATAAATATTAGTTACAAATAATGTTTACACTATCAATATTCCTAACATTCACCCCTTAGTGTGAAAATTATTAACTATTGATATTACCCCCTTAATGTGAACACGGGGAAAAAGTTCACCATTAAACTGGAACTAGAATCGTATACCTTCGCATACATTTAAGTATACATATTGTTGCCTTGGATCTTATTTTCTAGATCTTGTTGCACATGAACAATCCACTTCACCATAGTTAATCCCATACCATATGATCACAATTCCACTAATTCACCTACATACGCAAACTCAACAGTTCCCACATTCACTTCCAGTGAATGCTCTTTCACTGGTTGATCAATGTTAGAAGTATAACAGTCAAATAATATCAATAGTCAGAGGAACACTCCAATTCAGTTTCCCTTGTATAAAACTATTCTCAACATCCATAATGCACATTTTCCTCTTCTTGTTCATAATAGGGGAAGGAAACCATGCAACATTTTATCCTACACACCACTCAAAGAAAATAGCTGAAATAGATGTCACCATAGAAAAATGTGACCCTGTGGTTGGTGACTAACGAGAGGCATTGATCACCCTCCATCCTCTATTGCCTCCGACCTCCAGTAGGTGAACTATTTACCATAATAATTCTTCATCACTAGGAAAAGAAAGTTCTTCTTATTTGGAATATTTATCCCAATCAGTTTCTTCTTGATCAAAAGGAATTTTTGATCTTTGATATTCCGTTTTTCCAATTCATTCACATTTGTAGATTTATTGAGCTTGATTACATCCCATAGATCCTTCTCTATCATGTGCAACTGTATTTGAATCTGCCAAGTATGAAAATCATGACCATCAAATTTCTTGATGAAACTGAATTTCTCCATGACTTGTGGGAATATAGAGGCTACCTTAACACTATTTTCATAAAAAAAAAATCTCCTTATGACAGTCTACAATTGGACAATTTTGACACAAAGTTAATCGACCTTGCGCATTATACAATGACTCAACAATAAATTTTTAACCTTATTGAATTGACACACATGAAACTAATATTTCTCACACATTTACATGGATGGAATAAATACACAGGTGATAGAAAAAATAAAGATTCAAGCAAAAAACTATAGACTACGGCATATGAATTATTACTAATTTGTTTCACCTAAAAAAGTGTTTGACTCAACTAGTAAAATGGTATGACTATGGTGAGTGAGAACCGAATCTAGAGAACTGGAAGCCAAGACAGACACTAATTTGTGGGTCACTAATCATCTATGTATTGAATCGGAAATAACATATCATTCCTTCATCGGAAGAGAGGACAAGGTTATATCTCAAAGCCATAAAACTATCTTCTAGATATTTAATTGCACTTATTCATCACGTCCTCCTTAAAGCACTTAGAATTATAGTCCAAGCGGTGTTGTCTTCTATGACACCCTAGAAATATGATGAAGACTCAAACTCTTCTCAAACTTCACATCGATCTGATTTTGACAATGGCAGCCCAATCGTTCAGATATCAGTATGCTAGAATCCCTTTCTATCAACTATCATGTAGAGAAGGTCGTAGTATCCACATTCAAATAATAGTATATATGCATTGCGATCATTCTCTACATAATCTTCAAGAATAGATTCATTTCATATGACTCTCATCATGCGAGAGGAAAGAATGACTACTCGATACCAAATCTTATATTTGATCGAGTTTATCTTTGAGAAATCCCAATAAACATAAAGACATAGTCAACAATATATTCAATATTAATTCTACCGGATACAAAACAAATATATAGAGGGAGAGTTTCCTATAAAATAGGAAACCTCCTATAACAACTCTCCAACAACTCACTATATACGTGAAGTTATTTTAACAACTTCACTTACAAACCATATTACGTTTATTATAATTATGATTTGTTTCTCAACAACTCATAATATAATAATAAACAATTTCACACACACAAATATTAATTACAAATAATGTTTACACTATCAATATTCCTAACATTAGATTATGACATAGATGATCAAAAGAATGAAAAGAGTTAAAGAGCACACATTCTTGCAAAGGATGTAATAAAATATGGATAAAAAGATCTTGTTTAATTTAGATTCATCTAATACATTGTTCATTTTAGAAATATTATTCTTGTCTTGCAAAACATAGTCACTAAGATGTTCATTGGAGCTTTACATCATTTTATCCATTTTTATGTATGATATTTTTTGTTCCAATATTAATAGAAAAGTGGGACAAAAAATATTTTCTAAAGGATTAAAATATCAAACAGAGTCCAAATGAAATTCATAAAATCATCCTAAAGCATAGTCATGTAAGATCCTTAGAAACAACTTGATAAATAGTGTGACATCACAAACATAATCTAAGCATGCAACATGAAATGATCAAAGGTGAGGTTGGGGATCTCCATGGCCATTAAAGAGAGGAAACTTGAGTGAGGAAAAAATGGAGGGAAGTGGATAAGAAGAAACCTCTGGTGCAAGAGTACCATGAAGAAGAAGTGAAGAATCAAGAGATGGAGAAGAATAGGAAGAGGCATGTTGCAATTGAATAATTTAATCTTGTAAATCATGATACAAAGATTATAAGGCATGTTTGTCAAAGGAAGTGCTAGGTTGTATATGGTAAATGATGGGTGATGAAAATTGAGTAGTGGGTGTGGAAATAGGCATATGAATGGTGGATATCCCCATAGTGGTAGGGGAGGAAGAAGTGGAATAGAAGATGTGATAGCAGTAGAGAGCTCCAAGGTATGAACCATACTAACATGAGTAGCATTTTCATGGGCACATTGGGCTGCTAGTAAAGCATCAAGGACATGTGGTACATGAGTAGGATTATCATGTAATGTAGAATGAAAAGTGGTGAGAGCATTGAGTTATGCATGGTGCACAATCATGTCTTCATCATAAGATTGTTTTCCATCAAAAATTCTATGTCATAGAGGGAGATTTGATGGGAATTGAAGAGAGGGTTATCATGTGTAGTTTTAGCCATAATGTTGAAATCACTACATGTCTATAGGAGGATCTTAGTATATTTTGGGAGATCAAAGAAACCACTATGGGTAATGGACATGAAAGATAGATCTGATAATGGGCATGTAAGGATCGGGTTCACCAAATGATTTAATGAAATTAAATATTTATCGGAGGATGAGATCAAATAGATATAACAACAATAATAAATATCTATAATGTAAGAGACAAAAAGTGTAAGAAATAACAGATAATAATGACTTATCTTGTATTCATAGGTCTAGACTAATTATGGGATGGAAATTGGGTGAAACATGTTGCATCTAGGTTGATTAATCTTCATCTAGAAAATTGGCATATGAAACTGCCGGATAAGACCGACTAGAGAAGGAGAGGAATGCGCTCGAGGGGCTAGTGTTTGAACTAGGCACTAGTGTCTTGGAAAATGCTTTGCTTCTAATACTTTCATGGTCTGAACTTATCTTCTTCCTTTCACTCTTTGTCACATCCACATTGTTGTAGGGTACCTATATTGCACTTGGACCTACAAAAACCTAGGTACCTATACTAGGCTTAAGCAAACATTAGATGAAACAATGAATGCATATGATTGAGTCGAATTGATCTCAACGATCACCCCAATGTGATTGTCACCAAGTGTTGCACTACATTTTAGATTCTATGTAGTTCTAGTGTGTGTTTGATTTAATCATGTCCCTTGAAGCTAGGTTTCCCTTGTGTCAAGTATCACCAAGATATAGGACTACGACTAATTTTCCCTCAATATGAATGTGTGAGATGGAATTTAGAAATAACCCCTCATATGTTGTAAATAATGCAGCCTACATGCAATCCATGAATATTTCTCTTTTCCCAAGTAGTAGATAGGAAGTAATAGCCCAAATTGCCTAGCCCCTAATAATAGTGAGATACACACACACACACACACACGGGGTTCCCTTGTTTGAATTTTGTCATTAACAACCAAAAAGGATGACCCAAAGTGATAAGAAAGGTTTTAGAAAAGATAAAAAGTAATGTGGCATTTCAAATTTGAGAAAAGGGGGAAAGGATAGAAGCGCTTAAGTGCTTATATCCCTAATGGATGGTAAATTTGGGGATACACAGAGGATATAACGGAAAATACAAAGTTGGGTCACATGTTTTCCAATGTCCAAAAGTAAAGGTGTAGCTCCAAAAATCTAAGGAAAAAGTATAAGAAGATAAAACAATGTAAATACAAAGCAAAATAAGTGTTGTTAATGCCTAGTTTTCTTGCTTAGGAATCATGCATATAATGACATACTTAGAGGTGTAATGTAAATAGTAAGTGCGTGATTTTGTGTCTCGTAATTGTGATAATGAATCTCTATCGCCAAGATGAATGCATCATTAGTAAATTCCATTAATAATGTTTGTATTGTTTAAAAATGGTATAGTAATATATGAGAGCATTAATTATTAAAGTAATAAAATTAACGCTAATACAATTTGGAGAAAAAGGGTTCTTTTGGAAGGATCTATTGGCTTATGGGTTCTAGTTGGCCTTGTGCATCTAAGTTTTTCACTTTCAAGCCCTATGTTCCATTTATCTCTCCATCTCGAGCATAGCCTTAGAGATTCCCTATCCTTTTACCACCTCCCAACCTGGGACTAGCCTTAGGTGAGCATATTATAGTCATGTCTCTACATGGTTATAAAATTAATTTTGTATTTATCTTAATGTTTTTACTACACATTACATATTTAGGATTAAATACTAAGGTTATACTTTTGTATTTATATATAATATTTCCAAGGTTAGTAAATGGGTTGATCTCGTTGAATCACTAGTGAAGGTCACCCAAGTATAACCAAGTATATAATTCATTGAGTTCACATTGCATTCAAATCATCTAACTTGCATTACTTTATATAACACATCTTTCCAATGCATTGTATAACTCTTGCAATAGAACCATTTCCTTTCTAGGATTATATATATATATATATATATATATATATATATATATATATATATATATATATATATATATATATATATATATATATATACCTACTTTGGTTCTTTCATAGTGCATATGGGATCATTCCCACCAAGTTTGAAATATGTTTTGAGGAATTGATCTCAACAAACCAATATCGATTCAAACAATTTCATGTAGTTTCAACTCTGCAAAACATCATTGGACTAGACACCATTAAATTTGAATTATTTATATACTAGCATAGCAATCGTGTGAAATGTACGATGGAAACGTCGAAGGGGATCTTTTGAAGGAGTCAAATTGGAGGGAGAGAAACAACGGGAGAGGAAGAGGGGTGAAGAAGAAGGGGTTAGAGGGAGGAGAAGTGTGAAGGTGATGAAAATGGAAAGGGGAAAATACACAACTCAACCATGTAATAACCCAATGACATTTATGTCATCAATTCATGTAATGTAAACATGTTAAAAAAGGAGGGCATTTAGTATGAATTTTCGTCATCCCATCACACAAACGTTAAGAAGATATGTGTCTATTCTTATAAACTTGTAACCCGACAAAGCAAGTGGTTTGTATCAAAACAATAGTCTCTGGATATATAATCGGGCTATTTTTGTGGAGGAGTTGGCCGTCGCCAATTGGTTTTGACAAATGCTTGTGCTTCGCATAGCCACAGTTTCTTATGTTTATTTTGTTTTCTTCACATCTTAATTCTCTAAGATACTTTACCGTGGAATATATATGACCATTAATCATTGTAAAAAATAATTTACATTTATATCTGGGCATACCACCGATTTTCACATTTTCGCTCAACAATAAACACTTCAAATTTAGTTGAAATGATTTTTTATTATGGCTACTATTATTTTTATTTTATGACATGCTCTGTTACCATGTGTACATTTTTTCGTTCTCGATTTATGTGGCGGACCGAGGTTTGAAGAGAAATTACCGTCAAAAACTAAAAAAGTACGACATAAAAATAAAATAACTTAGACTATGTAAAATGTAACAATCTAAATTTAATTATGTTGAAGGCGTTCCCGCTATGGTAAAGGACCTCCGGACGTTTCTACAGCGGTGTTAAATTTGATGGTTTGGCGGCCACAAAAAGCGTTTTGCTTTTTCTGCCTATTTTTAACAATTATTTTTTGGTGCATGTTGTATGCGTGGGCTATTGCACCTTATACACGCCGCTGCTCCTCCTTTGTAGATTTGAACCTCTCCTCTCCTTCATAAGTTAATCTTTACCAAGCCGGTGTAGCGCCGAGTTTTATTTTCCTTTTAAATCTAAGATATTTCTTAAAATGACATGGCTTTAACCTAGTCTCAAATCTAGGGATCCGCTTAGCATGTATTTATTTTTAAAAAATTCCAAACTTGAATTCAACTCTCACATTTTTTCTGTGATATATTCATCTTAATTATTCTATGTTGGTAGATTGTGTCATGAAAAGGGCAGTGCAAACTCAGCCATCTTTACACATTTGTTACCATGAAATATTTAATGGAACGGAACGTATGCTAATAGTTACAGTTATGATTGTGTGGGTCTGTTGGCAGAAGTGATTTTTGTTCTTAATTCGATGACCGGTTACAATTTATAAGTTAAAAGAGTTTTCAATATCCTACCGTAAAGAACTTATTTTTTCGAAATGGAAGTCACAATTTAAATCCTACAGTTATGACTATATAGAATCAATGTCTTTGTGTCCTCCGATCATGTTCTTGCTCAATATCTATGAACATTTCCTTTATCTGGGACATAAGTGGGTACTTGAAATCAGTGAGAATAATACCATCTTCAAAAATGAATATGAATTCGTGCAATTTTGTTTAAATATTTAAATTAATTGAAGTGCCCTATGCATATGTGGATGTATATAGTTGTGCCTATACCTAATTCATTATATGCTAGGGAGATAACATCGAGGGCTTTTAGGTCTGGTTATTTACTTAGTCAGGTAGCACTTCAAGATTTCCCACTATCATTCAATGGGACATTGCATATTTTGACAATGGGGAAGCCATCACAAGGGCATATGTTTTGGTAGGCCATATTTCTTGAAAGTTGTACCAATTATAATGGACTGGCGGAGATCAAATGATAAGCAATGACCAAACTAAAAGTTCCACAAAAAAGCAAGTTCCATTAGAAACTTCAATCTTTAAAGAAGATGATCCATGCAAAGACCGAGCTAAAATTTTCGCAGAAAGGCAAGTTCCATTAGACACTTCAAACTTACATTAGCAGCGAAAGAGCAGGTCAGGATTACAAGTGCCAGGTAATTTCCAATTCTTGATTATGTATTTCCCTACCCTCCTCCTCGTTAATCTGCTTATCTTATCTAATCACGAACACACCAAAACTAGGCTTGTCATCCATAGAAGAAGAATTTACGCATTTCAATCTTATCACTTAAGTTTTCAAACAGAGTAAATATTAATGATCTGTATATGTTTGACGTAATGCGTAGGGTTTAATTTTGCACTGTAGGGCTTTGATCTTTTTCTTGTTATTGATTTACGCCTTAGATTGATTTCTCTTAATTAGGGCCCAGGGGTTAGCATTGCAATTTATCATTGTACAGTGAAAAAAATTGATGGTGGATCATAGATGTTCACAGTATATAGAGAGCACAATTATTTAGATCTTGTGCAGACATATATGATTGTTATGTTATGTGCCACTTTTATTTTGAATACTTAGAACTCTATTTTGTCCATAATTTCGTAGGGTAGGAACAGTATTTATGTTTTGTCAAGGGTGTAATTTTGCAGTCAAGGGTTTAGTTTCTTTGTTATGATATTTATTTACGGCTTGGATTTTATTTTTTCTCATAGTTGCTTTTATGGGGGCTATTTTTAATAATGCATTCAGTTGCCTTTAAATACTCGACAACTGCGAGCCATCAATTCAATTTACAATTTCTCCAACCTTACATTAGCAGCGAAAGAGCAGGTCAGGATTAGAAGTGCCAGGTAATTTCCAATTCTTGATTATGTATTTCCCTACCCTCCTCCTCTTTAATCTGCTTATCTTATCTGATCACGAACACACCAAAACTAGGCTTGTCATCCATAGAAGAAGAATTTAAGCGTTTCAGTATTATCACTTAAGTTTTCAAACAGAGTAAATATTAATGATCTGTATATGTTTGACGTAATGCGTAGGGTTTAATTCTGCACTGTAGGGCTTTGATCTTTTTCATGTTATTGATTTACGTCTTAGATTGATTTCTCTTAATTAGGGCCCAGGGGTTAGCATTGTAATTTATCATTGTACAGTGAAAAAATTGATGGTGGATCATAGATGTTCACAGTATATAGAGAGCACAATTATTTAGATCTTGTGCAGACATATATGATTGTTATGTTATGTGCCGCTTTTATTTTGAATACTTAGAACTCTATTTTGTCCATAATTTCGTAGGGTAGGAACAGTATTTATGTTATGTAAAGGGTGTAATTTTGTAGTCAAGGGTTTAGTTTCTTTGTTATGATATTTATTTACGGCTTGGATTTTATTTTTTCTTATACTACCTGACATTTTTAGTTTATTTCGTTAATACAGATGGAGTAGATGTTTCTGATCCGCCATTCATAATCTATTCAATTACTTGAGCTAATATTCTGTGTAGGGTTCAATTTTGCAGTCTGCAGTCCCAATAGTTTAGAAGTTTTGTTCTTACATCTATTTAGGGCTTAGATTCTCTTATAATTTTCATGTACTCATTAATTTTGTAGAGTAGCTATATGTTACTGTTGTTATTCTTAATAATCTTCTATATCAACAAAATTTAAGTTATTTTTAGCAATAATGCAGAGTGGATGTTGTTAACTGGTCGTTCTGTTTAGCAATAATGCAGAGTGGATGTTGCTAAGTGGTCGTTCGGTTAAAACAAAGTAGATTTTTTTATTTACCTTTTGTAATCAAATTTATTAACTGAGTTGATGTTCTGGACACGGTTTAATTTTGTAAAGGGTTCTGAAGTTTTGTTTTCTCATATGTTTCATCTTTTCCTTAATATATTTTGTAGAGTTTGTGGAATTGGACGCTATCACTATTGTACTTATAACTATTCTACATCAACATTAGAGAAGTGCACATGATTGTAAGTAATTTTTAGCATACTTTTGTATTAAATGTCATAGGTGCAAGGGTTTACCTCCGTAGCTAGCTCACAGGTCGAGCCCACAAAATTTGTCCGAGATCCAAAGAAAACCAACCATGCTCAGAGATACGAGTGTCAAAATACAGAGGCACAATGTCAGAACCTTTCACCATCAAATGCATATGAACAGAACCCAAGATCGAAGGGGAATAGAGCTCGAGCATGAGCAATAATAACATCCGTGAATATTGAAAAACCAGAAATTTTTCAATGTAATGTTTCAACTAAAGTCCTACACTACAACTATCAATCACACACATTATCAATTGTATAATAAAAGTTTCTCCAACAAAACACCAACTGAACAACCGATGCACAACTAACAACATCAACTATAAAATTAACTAACTATCAAAAATGGTATCACATGTAATCATGTACGAATTTATAACAAGTTTGAAATGTAGAAACAACCTTCAAATTAAGTGGATCAACTATATTTCTACAATTACAACATCACTCAAACCCCTTATCAACATCAAGTACAAAAGTAATAACTATACCTCTAAATCAAATAACATATACCGTTCGGCGTTCACATCTCATGAAACACATGCGCTAGTTAGTATCTTATTTCATCTAAACTATATGCAATAAAAAATAAAAATAAACAATAAAATATGACACTAAGTTTTGAAAGAAACAACAAAACTCTTGTCAACACCACATAGCTCGTGGCATCCACCACTACTCTCAGCATTCAGAAATACCCCCACAAAGAATTTGCCCCGCCAATATTCGTTCAATCTGCTACTCACATTTAAGTGATATCTGAATCTGTTGTGAAGATGAAGCTGCAAGTTATCTGTTGCAGTGGACATACAGGAACGCTGATTTTTATATCCTCTTCTGGCGTCTAAATTTTATTATTGGTCAGCCAGGTATTGATTATTCATTAAATTGTTTGCTCACCATTGAGAAAAATAAAATTTAATTTGTGTATTTGATAACAGGGTTTCTGAGCATTGATTGTGGTAGCAAACAAATCGCACGGATACGAATACAAATATTACATGGGTTATAGATGACAGTTACTAGTGGAGAAGTTGGGTATTTTTGCTTGATTTGTTTATCTCTGCAATAGAGGTTAGAACCCTTGCAAAAGGCATGTATGATATGGTTAATATTGCGTGGGCTTCAAAGATATGATATGGGTGCACAATCGAAAGACCCGATCAGGTAATATATTTCCCCTTTCATGACTTTTTTTGGTGGAAGTTCCTTTACGAAGTTGTTTCTTAATGTTATGATCAGGCGGTGGCAGTGCTGATTGGAATTACTGTGTCCTCTTTCTCTTCTTCCCAGGGATGCAATGGCATTTCGGTCAGGAGACGTCTCCTCGCAACCAGGCCATTTACAATGTCATTGTTATGCACTGTAACACCCTTCTCAAGGTATACGATAGTCACCACTGAATGCGTATGTGGATCTGTTTGCACCCTTCCATTTTCAACATATGCTCTGGTCCCTTGATCTCCTGCAATTGTCAGTTTCAGCAAGCCTCACCTCAACTGTATAAATGCGAATATATTTTGATCCCACCACCAATCTGGGAGAGAGGAGGAGCTAGTGGAATTCATGACCAACGCCGTGCTAGAAAAGTGGCTTAAAGCCTCCGCACCCGCGGCCGCATGTTTACCATCATCTCCACACGAGGAGACGAGTAAAACTCCAAAATAGATTCGAAAAATCATAGATATGAATAAAACATGAGAAGAGCGAATAAGTACATGGAATCAAACATAGTTAACTCCAGTTAATAAGTTTTGAAATTAAAAAAAGAGGCGTATGGAGTAGGTAGAAGAGCTAATTATAGCACAGTAAAAATTAATAAATAAGAATCTCAATTATAGTCAGTAGAGAGACAGAGAACATAGTAACAGGAAGAAGATCAGAGGCAAGAAGCAACGAGTAACGGGAAGAAAATCATTGCATTACTCATGCAATACAGTATTCAAGTTCCACTTATAATGAAAGCGAGTTTGAACAGGGGTAGATCAGATCAAGTAGGAAACATGTATTGTTTCCTGGCAATGCAGTTTTGAAGATGTAGTTGAGGGTGACCAGTCACTCGATCGATTCCTATGGCCATAATCTTTTGATAACTTATTTAAAGCTTAACTGAAATGAAATGAAAACTTTTTAATGTCCACGAGGCTAAAAATAGCCTATGAGACACTAAAACTAGTTTCTTTTAATTTCATAAAATCCTGATCTTCTTTTGTTAATCTTGATGATGAAGTCCCCCATTTTAGCTATCACCTCCTCATCGAAAAAACTTGTAATGACAATGTTTTGAAATTGATTGCATATCTCGAACGAATGTCATTATAAGCATTGCATTCTATAATAAAGTGTTTTTTTGATTCCACTTTGCCCCATCCGAACAAAAGACACAGTCTCTCTTCCCATTTTTCTTTAGGCCTTTTCCATCTACCTGTTTCACATCTAAGCCGATGGGAGTTAGTCCTTAGTTGAGCTATGAGAATCTTAGCTCTCCAAGGGATGAGGGCTCCTATGTAGGCCTTTTGTTGATGATCACAAGTGTAGTTAAATTCTTTGAGGTAGTATCTCTTTTTTCTTCCTCTTTTATCCCACATAGCTTTGTGGACCTTATCTATTACAAATGCTTTTATTTCTTTATTGTCTTTGGGCCATGCATTCCATTCAATATTCCATCTTTTCATCCACTTGATGTTTTGATTCACCCATGACCTTTTTCTCCTACATAATGGCTCTTTGAAGACTATGTTGGGCCACCTGTTTGTTGTCATCTGCTCAATTTTGTTGAGGTATCTTAGAAGTCAAATCATAACTACAACTTCAATAAATGCTTGGAATTTTTTTATGATTGAGAAGCAAAGGTAATGAGTTAGCCAAGTGGACAAAATCATAAATTTTGATTGAAGGAGTCTCACTCCCTCCCTTGATTAATTTGAAAATAAAAGGAATTAAAAATAGGAAATATCAATTTTGGGGGTTTAAAATATTAAAATATTTGTTTGTTTCTAAGGTAAACATTAGAACCACGAAAAATATTTTCACCTTATTAATCATCTAAAACATTATAACCTTGAGATTTCAATCATACAAAGAGGAGATTTAATAGTTACATAATTAAATGTATTAGATAGATTTAAACTAGTAATTGCATGTGTATAGTGCAATGTGAGCATGAACAGTATATGTTATTTGATTTAGAGGGATAGTTAATTACTTTTGTAGTTGATGTGGTTTGTAATTATTTGGGTGAAATCGTGTTAGTGTTGCAACATGTTTGAGACTATGGTTGTATGGTTTTTGTTGAAAAATTCCTTTTTGTGTTGTTGATAAGGGGTGTGATTGATAGTGGAAGTGTAGGAATATAGATGAAACATTACATTGAAAGGTTCTATCTGTACATTTCAAATTTGTACATATACATTTGCAAATCTTATATCATGAGTGGTAGCCTTTTGTGGACTATTTTATTTGAACTAAACATTAATACATGAAGACTTTCGTACATTTGCAGATTTTATATCATGAGTGGTAGCCTTTTGTGGCCATTTTATTTGCACTAAACATGAATACATTTGATACCACTTTGGATACAAGAAGTGTTGAGTAAAGTAGTAGCGGATGTAATGAAATTACTTGTATAATTCAGATCATGAGTAGAAATATAACACCAAATAATACAATATTCCAGAATAATGATCTCAATATACAATTAGAATAGCTTCGCCACTTCGAGGGGACAACCTCCAAACCATACAATAAGACTCAAATGCTCCAAATGATGATAAACTACTACCTAAAATCCCCTATATATACTATTCTTATGTTATGGCCAACACCAAGGCTGGCCTACTAAGCATGAGAAAGTATAAATGATATAATAAAATGATATGGTAAGCCATAAGTTGGCTACTCATATCCTAATACAAGCAATAGGTTAAGGGCGTAGCATGCCCTTCCCCTTCAAAGCAACATTGTCCCCAATGTTGAGAAGCTCTGGGTGCTACTGCAGGAATGTCATATCTTCCCATGTTGCATCTTCATTGTCCATATTCTTCCACTTGATCGGTACTCGTAATAACACGTGTCCTCAATCTTTTAGTGCGTGTTTGAAGGATGCATTCGGGTTCCAAGATGACTCTCCTCCTCATCGAGCTCGGGTAACAACTTTTGTTTGGGTTAATACTCTCTGTCCAATTACTTTCTTCTTGAAGAAACATGAAAGATGGATGTATTTTGGTTGATTGTGGAAGTTCTAATTTGTATGCTACAATACTAATCTTCTGCAATACTTGATAGGGGCCATAATACTTCGGCGAAAGTATGTTATCCTTTTGTTGTTGTTTCAAAGACATTTGCTTATATGGTTGTAACCGCACAAAAACCCAATCACCGACTTCAAAATGCCTTTTTGTGCAATGTTGATCAGCCTGTTGCTTCATGCGGTTTTGTGCCATGACCAAGTTCTCCTTGAGACTAGAGAGGACCTCTTGTTGATACCGAATGTGTTCTTCTACTTTGCTCTAACCCGCATTTTTCCTCCAAATGATGATGAACTACTACCTAAAATCCCATATATATATTATTCATATGTTATGGCCAACACCAAGGCTGACCTACTAAGCATGAGAAAGTATAAATGATATAATAAAATGATATGGCAAGCCACAAGTCGGCTACTCATATCCTAGTACAAGCAATAGGTTAAAGGCATAGCAGCGGAGTCTTATCAAAGTAGAGGCTAGTATTTACGACGGGTTATTTTAGTTGAGTGATATTAACCTTGACTCCTCCTTTCTTCTTACTCCAAGTGTTGATACGTGGGCCATTTTTGAGTACTTTTCGAATGAAAAAGGAGGGAAATGTGCGATTGACAAGCGAGGAACTCTAGAAAAGTTATGAATGTCGAGATCTTGCCTTTCGGTGTTTTGACTATCGATAGTTACTCTATGCAAAGTAAGTCCCTAGGACTTGTGGATAGTTAATCCCCAAGCCATTTTAATTGGAAATTGTCTTTGATTCCCTCTTGAAATAGGGGGTATTGGAATATGTAACGAGTTGGAGGGATCCCAACATGGGTCGTTGTATCTATCAAATTTGACAACAAATAAAGGTATTGTTGGTGGTGGCATTGATGTGTCGTAAACAATGTCGGTGATTGTTCCTGTAGCTCCATTTACAAGGCCTGCATCAACCCATAAATTAGCAATAAGCATATTTTTGTTTTTTGCATAGAAGAAATTTTTGTTGCAATTGATCATCATCAGGATCTCCTGTTGCATCTCGTATGCTACTTTCAAAAATGGATTGTGTGATTGGAACATTCAATGCTTTCAACATCTGAAGGTTGTGAGAGTCCATTAGTTCATTTTTGCAAACAAATGTGGTGCATCCTTAAAATTATTGAGCTCCTACTGAGTTAGGTGTGAGTCATTGTGAGACACTTCAGGAGTTCCCAGTCCTCAATAAGAGGACTTTAATCTCGCATGTAGAGCAGTAAATGTCAAAATGAAACTTGTGTTGTGGTGGTTCCTTATTGCCAAAATATTGTTTGCAAAGTAATGGAAGAATGGAATCCCTTCTAAAGGCTAGCTCCATATGAATTGCTTTCATAAAGAGGACTTTCCATAACTAGTGGTAATTGGTGAGGTTGCTGAGGAGGATGATAGATCTATTCCCAAATTCAATTGTTTTAGAATGTGGGAAAGCCTCGCATAGCCTGTAGTCAATTTTTCTTAGCAAATTTGGGCCGATGAAACTCATTTCATCAATAAGAATATATTATATATGTTTTAGTGACTCTTGAAAAGATGATAATGCATGGCCTTCAAAAGGTTTTAGTTTTTTTATTGGAATACGGAGCCTACATGGATTGTGGATGCAGAGATGATGAATGATGAAACACATGTAAGGGCGAGAAGAAGGAGAGGTGAGGGAGATGTGGTTGATGTTGTTGTGAATGAATTTGATTCTGTTAGGATGTCCTTATCATAAATATATTTTAATAATTTCTTCCTTCATTGTTTTGAAAACAGAGGTAACTTAATTTGCATTAGTCATTGGTTTCTTTCGGGCCATAAAACACATGATCAAATAATGCAAATACTATGAATTTCCTTGCTTCTATGATTACCATAATATCAATCTTGGTTAAGATCTCCATCAACATCCTTCAAATATTTCTCACACATAGTTATGATTGTAAATTTTCAGTAGTGAATCTTGAAACAAATGCACAATAACCTGTAAATTATGTGAAAGTGAAAAGTACCTAAAATGCACTGAATGAGATAAGAAGACCACCAGAGCAATGAAGGGGATTTAGAATCTTATTGCTTAAATTCCCTGAATCTACATCTCTCTGATTGTTTGACCACACCCTTCACTCCCCTATTCCAAGTTTTGGACTAATCCAAATCAAGAATAATCCAATTATTTCCAAGTTTTAATACAGTTTCAGAAAAGATGGTGTAAGATGATGGAGTTTAAACAAGATCAATTTTAGTAGCCTTGTGTTTTGAGTCTATGCACGTTATTTTCAGCTACTCTTGAAGCATTTTTACAGTCAGTTTGAGATATTTGAGGAGAGGGTATTTCAGAGTTGATATAGTTAAACAATCTTTGGATAAAATTATACAGTTTCAGCTTTGATCAGGAGTCTGTGTAATTTACTTATGAGTGGACTGTTAAAAGGGTGGGATTAAATCAATAGTAGTAGCCCAAGAGGCCCTGCATGTGCATTAATTTTTATCCTCTCCACTTTGATTTTGTGACTACTCTATGATGAACAAGTTATGGGAAAAAGGAAAACTCAAAAATAACATTTGAATACAAATTGTAATATGGAGATAGTTACAAATATGCAAAGATGCATTGTAATCATCTGGAGTCTTGATTTGGCTAAATTTAATGACATTTATTTTTTTCCCATGTTCAAACAAAAAATGTTGAGTCAAATTTGGCACTATTAGGCCATTAGGGAAGAGTATACTAACAATGGCTTAGTGGCCATCCAAGGGTCAACCTATCAGCTACATCATGATAAACATGTAAATTCGATGTTTGTCAAGGTGGGGCATGGTTCTAAAAAAGTCGTAGATTTAGATGTTATACCAGGGCATAACTTTTCCCTTGGACCTTGCTTGGAATGGGTGTCCACAGTGATGCAATGTATGCAATTCGTAATTTCAGATAAGATCACAATCCAAACACAACCCTTTGCAATTCCTAAAGACATATGACAATTATGTATGTAAGATATGTGTTAGCTCAACTCAACTTGGTTCTTATCCTTGAATTTGATGCAACTATAATCTCAAATCTATAAAGTATAGTAAAGAAATTGTGACACAAATAAGTCCTTCTACCCACTACATCTTCAACTCAACATATCCTAGACAACAAACATTGGTAGGAGTGCGTATTTTGATGGAATTCAAATCCTGAACATTCAAAGAAATAGAAGAAATAATGAAGAATAGACAAAAAATTATAAGAAATATTTTGGCTTGTATGATTTTCTCTAGATAAAATTGAGTGAAAGTGTTCAAACCTTGAATATTTACAATTACAAAACAATACGAGAAAAATCTTGAGGGTGGATAGAAATGAATATAAATGAGTATTGTATTTTACGAGTTAACATGTTGATGGTTTAACCTAAATAGGGCTTACTAATTCAATTCTGATAAAACAATCCAAGATCAACCAGAGTGATGAATTTATTTGGAGAGCCTATTCTCTTTAAATTTGTGATCCGAATATCATTCACACTCAATGGAATATTGTTCCAAGTTCTTCATCCTTGGGGAAAGAGTTGACTCTGAAGATTTAGATAACAGTTTGTACATCTACCGACAAGGAAACATGTCTTAAACACAAGGAAATGGCAAGTAAAAAGCTGCAACTATGGGACTATGCTTTCCCCAGATTATTGTAAAATAAGTAGATGAGCCCAGCAGTGAACATGAGTTTTAAAATAAAAATTCATCAATGGTCACTATATAGAAGGTTCTCATAACAATGATTTTTGTCATCTAGAAACAAACTAAACACGACAACGGATCTGCAGGATAATTCAAAACCCAATCTTCTATAAGGAATAAGCACTTTGCATATGCACAACCACGAGGATATTTTGTTACTTGAGATCAATTACTCACAAGAGGAAAGTTATGTAAACATCTTTAAGACTTACTAATACAACAATGTCATGTTAGAAACAACGGTTTAGACAAACGGTAGTCTAGAGATCTAGAACTCAAGTACCAAAGAATAGGCTCTCATATGCACAATATGATGTTATATGCGATACGTTGAAATGGTGTATCTACAATCCATGAATCCCAATATATAATGAGGAAATGTCTCGTAAGGAATGGTTTATTATCATTAGCATGGTTAGCACCCAAATAAGCCTTGAAAAGATGGTAAAAAAATATTTCTATAAGGGGTACTAACAAGTAATGGGTGTTAGAGTAGGTATTTACCTTAGCTCATGTTCACCTAGGTACTTTATTTACCTTTATTGTATTTATGCTCACCCACTTATGTGTGTAGATATTTATTTTATCTTATTTAGATATTAGGAGATATTATCTAGTTGTTAGGTATAGTTCTTTCCTTGATATATGGTATTGACTAGTTCTTTCATTGATCTATGGTATTGACTAGATCCTTGATGTCTAGTTCTCTCCCAAATCTATCGTCTTGACTAGTTCTTTGATGACTAGTTATTTCCTTGATTTATGGCTTGATCTACGACCTTGATTGGTTCTTAGATTGTTATTCCTTGCCTATTTAAGCAAGGCCCATTCTCAATGTATTGCATTGAGTTCCATAATAATATATGATATTGTTTCTCATTTGTTTGCAAAGGTTTTATGTAAAGTTATTACGCGAATTGCTTTCATCTTATTGATTGTGGTGTTTGATTAGCATTTGTGTTCTTGGCTTGGTACGATCTGGTTATCGTTCCTTTCATGGTATCAGAGATGGAGATTGTTGTTGGCATCCGTCTGTAAGTTTTATTTTGTAAATAAATTCATTGTATATTCATATATTTGGGATTTGGTCATATTTTGTTGTTGTGTGTGTTTTTATGCAAAACGGAGGCTTCCATTGGATCTGGAAGGTGGGAAAACCCTAAGATCGACTATAAGCTCAACCATTTTTGGAGGCAATTGTTTTTACGGTTTTTTGTATTATCGTAGGAAGCACACTTATCTACCTCGGGATTCGTGCCGTAAAGAAAAAAAAACACGGATTATTTTTTTGGGTCTATTGGATTTCTCGAGATCTACACAGGGTAATTTTCAATTGTAGTGTATCTATCTCAGTTTGTGCGCAGGAAGGTTTTCGGATCTTTCTTTTTTTGTAGGGGTCCACGGATGTTGTGCACGTTTTTACTATTTCGGGCAAATCTGCAGGTTGCTATTTTCGCACCCATTAAAATCCTTAGCCCTTGGTCATATGGTATGGTCATATGAGGGCTTAAAGCTAAAGATTCCTACTAGTAGGTGATTAGCTTCAACCCCCTTTAATTTTATTTGTGTGGTGAAGGCAACAACAATTTATTTTGTCTTAGTGGCAACTACAATAAATAAAAGAGCAAAATAGTAAAAAACTTGAAATTTTTTATCGGTAACTCGGTTTTGAGTGCCATTTTTTGAAAAAGTACTTGTTTTTTCATGCACTTTCCATTGGAGTTATTTATTTTTAGACTTGCACTATAATTATAAAGTGCCAAATATGGAGGATTGTTGTAATTAATTGGGACGCAATTTTGGCTGAGCCCGACATCCTAAACTTTTGGGAGTTGCATTTTGTATCTATCATGGATTCTGAAAATGATATACTTTTCTCTGAAGTATGTGGACTTCAAGAGGATATTGTAAAATTTGTAGAAGAAAATAGATTTCTCAAGAAGTGAAATTCTCTTCTACAATCACTCATTCACGATAAGGATACAATAATACACTTCTGCGAGAACAAACTTGTTAGCCTACAACATCACCATCATATTGTGGACAACCATATCCATGCTCCTAGTCCACTTGCAGTTATTGCTCATGAACCCACTTTGACATTGATACGTCCGTCTTGGAGTCATTCCTACTCTTAATGCTCATACACCTATGAAGCTTATTCTTTGCATGCTCTTCCACATATGTGCCTATTACAGACACCACATGTTGTGCATCCTACTTCTACTCGGCTCAATTTGAATGGATTTTTTGAGAAACATACCACTACATTCCGTCCTTGCATGCTCCGTTCTATGGGTCTCACTAGCGAGATTCATTAGCGAGAAATTCGCAGGGGTATTGTTTCCTCTATTCCACATGTTAAGTGGAATTCTTGACATGACATTGGTTTTCGTGCGAGATAATTCATTGGGATCACACATTGACAGAGCTCATTTTTTGTTCGCTTGACTCTTTATGAGGATCATGAGCAACACATGAGTTCTGCACCTTCACTCAGGCTTGAGAAACCTAAGATTTCAGTGTCGGACATAATCGACTTTGACACACATTCGATGTCTTTTACATGCACCCATTGTGCATTTTACACCAAGTCATATCTGAAGCATCTTCTTCATCCATCCGTATTGATTTGGGGTGGATATCTGATCACTCATGGCGGCGACATAGGCATTCATTGAGAGGACTCTACAAGCATGGCTCCTCCACCATTCGGCCTCTTGCTCCACTTTCTATACCTTATGCATTGTGATGCTTCTTGTTTTGAGTATTTTTCTTTAGCAGGTGTAGTGTATCTCTCTTGTTTGTTGAGAGATTTTGTATCTGTATTTTCGACACTTTTGACATGTTGATAGTATCTCTTGTGGGGATCTATTCTGGTGCATTTCAGTGTTATTTTGTCAGTGTTCGAGTATTTTTTTGACAACTCATACAGATTTGTAGCGTCACTCCACCCATTCAGTAGTATGGGAGGGTGTGGTGTTGATCCTGCTTCTTTGGGTTTTGTGTCCTTGCCTTGTTACCTTGGCTTTTCTTGGATTGTGACACTCTGGATTTTGTGTCCTTACCTTGTTGCTTTGGTTATTGTTCTTGGATCATGGCACACCTATTTGCAGCACTTGATCAAATTATGTTTGGTGTTTTTTTGCACTTTCGACATCACTCTGTTGACAGTCTCTTTGTATGGAGCTATTCTGGTGGAGCCTAGTGTCAATTGTTTTTGAGTTTTGTGATCGAGTAGTGGATTCAGACCACAGTGCACACCAAAATTCTTCAGCATTGTACAATTTTTTGAGCCGAGCTTCTTGGGATGCCTTGGAGCGGGTCTTTACTCTCTTTACTTTGTTATTCTTGTTTTGGGTACCTTCATTGTCCTTTTTTCCGGTTATTATACATGAGTACCTTATCGAGCCTAGTTGTTGGGACTCATACTTTGGACATGCCACTTCTATTTTGGCCCCTAGCTTCACTTGAGGGGGGGTGTTAGAGTAGGTATTTACCTTAGCTCATATTCACCTAGGTACTTTATTTACCTTTATTGTATTTATCCTCACCCACTTATGTGTGTGGATATTTCTTTTATCTTATTTAGATATTAGGAGATATTATCTAGTTATTAGGTATAGTTCTTTCCTTGATCTATGGTATTGACTAGATCCTTGATGTCTAGTTCTCTCCTAAATCTATGGTCTTGACTAGTTCTTTGATGACTAGTTATTTCCTTGATTTATGGCTTGATCTACGACCTTGATTGGTTCTTAGATTGTTATTCCTTGCCTATTTAAGCAAGGCCCATTCTCAATGTATTGCATTGAGTTTCATAATAATATATGATATTGTTTCTCATTTGTTTGCAAAGGTTTTATGTAAAGTTATTCTAGCGAATTGCTTTCATCTTATTGATTGTGGTGTTTGATTAACATCTATGTTCTTAGCTTGGTACGATCTGGTTATCGTTCCTTTCAATAGGAAGTGAAGGTGAGCACACTGTTGTTAGTAAGTCGTTAGCTTTTTCTAAGAATATGGAAAATGGAGGAATCCTCTTAGATAAAATAGAGAAAAAATTAGGCCTTGGGTGTTTATGAAACTGTCCTTACAAATTATCACACTACCATCATAACTCTATATGGTTTCTTTTGAAAGATAAGCCTTGATTTTGAAGAAAACATTGAAGAAGATCATGAGACTTGTTGAGAACAGTTCTTCATATTTTCTAATGAAGTATTAGGAAACATAAGGATTATTCAAACACTAAGACACCAATAGGTTGGTTACTGCATACGAAGAAAAAAGTGAAACTCAGACAATTACATAGAACTATAAAAGCAGGTGACTTATGTTTCATTTGTTGTATAGACAAACGTTGCCTATTAATATATTGATAAGTAGCTGGTGCTATTATCAACTGGGTATAGGTTTCACAAAATCTTTCTTTTACCACTAGGTTAGTGTTGGTGAGAAAAATTTTCGGGTGGAAAAACTTGTGGATTTCTTGCCAATGCTGCGGAATCTAAATCCCTCTACTTAACCGGTCAATTTACACGAATATGCATGCGGGATAAAATGTGGATTTTGTGGCAGCCTTTGGACCGGGGATCAATAGGGGCACTCCACTAACCACCGTGGCAAAGCTAGCAATTGCTTACTTAGAGAGTACTTTTGAAAGTGCGGGAAAAGGGGAGTGAGAAAGAGGTAGGATAACTAATGCTATAGGTAGGAAATTAGATTCCTCTGAGAATCGTGATTTTTTGTATAGGCTGGTTGTGCATGCTAAGTTCCATGCCTCTTGTCTCTACCCACTCCAAAACCTCCTCGAACTTTTCCTCTCTACATACTTTGTGTCTTCCTAGTCCTATGTTGTTGATGTGCATTTTGATGTGATTGTTGTTGGGTGTGTGGTGGAGGTCTTGGAATTGGCTGTATAGGCTTGAATCCTCCTCTGGGGATGGTTTTTTACCTTATGACCTATAATCCTGGAAGGATTGCATCCTCTCTTGAAACTTTTCCTTATTCGTGTCTTTGTGTTGTTGGGACCTACTCTTGTTCTCCTTAGCTGAGCAGGCCTTCTCCATGGCCTTCTCAATTGTTGGAGGAGATAACATCCTAACAGCCCCGGCTAAGTCTGCATTCAATCCCCAAATAGACTTGTTGACTTGAAATTTCTCGTCCCAAAAACAAGATAATCAACATCTTTATGATAAATCCATAAATTAGCTCTCGTACTTTCTGTAACCATGCAGAACCTATCGGAGATTATGGAACTCATCAATCCTCTTCTAAACAAAGTTCTCAGACATGTATCGGGCTCTAAAGCACTCCTCAAACAACTCCCAAGTCACCGAATCTATGGTTAAATGGAGCTTTTGCTCCTCATTCCTCCACCAAACGTCGGTTGCGTCACGAGAGAGATAAATAACGAATCTAGCCTTGACATTGCTCTCATATGATTGCATTCCAAAGCAATTGTCGAGGCTTAGGAGCCATGACTCGGCCCCAAATCCATTAGTGGTTCCAATGTATGTGGGTGGCTGTAGACGAAGATCTCTAATGACACTTCCTATGTCATGATCCTGACATTGATGTCCAACCATCCCCACATCTAGAAAATGTGGTCGTCCTTAATGAAGTGGTCCGTCGATGCTATGAGAGAGTTTCGACCTAAGAGAAACTAGTCTCTCAAGGTGAACAGGAGGGGATACGAGACCTATCTCTTCTATGAGTGTCATGTTGATGTGGTTCCGATTATACACCCTCATCTGGTGGTGTATCCTTTCCTGAAGCAGGTCAATCTCCTCTCTTAGCTCTTTTGTTGTGTAGGGAAACGTTGTTGCGGGTGAACTCCCATCATATGTTGTAACGCTTCTAATTTCAATGGTCCTAACTCGGGGCACGCGACTTGGGCGTAGGTGACCTATGTCCCAAATCCTTAACGGATCGGTGCCTCGTACCTCGTCTGAAACACCACTGTGTATGAAAGGAAAGGGTGAGTTTATGAGTTTGTATAAGGTAGCGGAAATGATTTAAATGGGTTAAATTTATTATTTTACCCATTATTAATTTAATTTTACAATTACCCATAGCATCTGGTGTTGTAAACCCGGTCTCTGATACCAGATGTAGTGCCCCATATTTTGACATTCGATTTCAAACTCAATCACCTAAAAATCAGGGTAATTTTTATTATTATTATAAATTATTCATTCCCCCAAATATGTTTGAGCTATAACTTTTGTAGTTTATTAATATTGTTATATTTTCCACTATATTTATCGAGGGTGACATACCCCTTGTCTAACCTAAATTAAATTCATTTAGGAAGAGGGACATTCATTAGGCCACCCAAGCCTACCATATCCCTTAATTAACTTAAAGGGCCTATGCCCAATATTTGTTCATTTAATTAATTTACTAAATGCACCCCTTTTAAATTAAGCCCACAAGTTCATTTAAAGAATCACTAGGTTTCCCACTAGCTACTTTTTTCCAACACATTTAATTTATACCCCCAACACCCATTGTTCCTAGTTAAATCCCCTAAGTCCCCTTTTAAATTAATTTTACCCAATACCCATAAAATATCTATCCCACCAATTTAAAGTTGTAGGATTTAATCTAGGCCCTTGGATTCTTTTATTTTCAACCCTAGATTTTGGGATATCCTCTGACCCTAATCCTCATCTTTATGTTTCTCCATTTTACTTGTGTTTTGATTATTTGCTCCTCATTTGTACAAGTTGAACCGGGGGAGGAAGAAGGCCATTGAGGCCGTTTGGGGCTTCATTTCCTTAGTAGATAGATATTCATGGAGGGGCTTTAAGCTCCATTTTTTTCTTTTTCTTTTCCATTAACCGGGGTTTCGATTTTTGGTTCTTTTTATGCATATGGATGCATTTTTTTGGTGTGTGTGTGTGTGTGTGTGTGTGTGTGTGTGTGTGTGTGTGTGTGTGTGTGTGTAACCAAACTTATTGGTTTGTAGGTAATAGTTAGGGCCAACTATGCGAGGGTTTGAACGGTGGGCGGCGTGGGTGCAACAATAGTGGATGAGGTTTGGGGAGGGGGTGGTGTGGTCGAGGCCACACCACCTCGTGGTTTGAATGTATGGAAGGGGGTGCGGCATAGCTTGATCTCCCCCAAGCTGTGTGTGTGTGTGTGTGTGTGTGTGTGTGTGTGTGTGTGTGTGTGTGTGTGTGTGTGTGTGTGTGTGTGTGTGTGTGTGTGTGTGTGTGTGTGTTCCACTTATTACAATAAACTTCATGACCGAGTACTTTAATTTCAATATAAGATTTCTAACACACACACACACACACACACACACACACATGTATATGTATATACACACTATATTTAAATATCCGACATTAAGGGGGCGGTGATTATAATTTATTGTTTTCAAAATTTCTCTCGATTTAAATATATTTGAATATATGGGATGATATATATATATATATAATGACATAGTTTAATTCTAGTTTGATTGATTTAACATAGATATTAAGGAGGAGAGTACCATGAAAACTAATTTTATTAAAATCTTTTTTTCTTATTTTCTTTTAAGAAAAACAACTCATAAAATGGAACAATAGTGTAATAATTTCAAGAGTAAAAGATAGATTAAAATCATTCACACTTTTGGGTACAAAAATGCAAGAGATTTGAACTAAGAGAAATTTTCAACCATAAGCTTTATTGATTCTTTCATATCACTAAATTTCTTGAAAATATAAGGAGGAGATTTAGCTAAATCTACAACATGCTTACTATATTCATATTCTCAAAGTCTATCAAAAGTAGAGCAAGCATTGTAACAAAATAATCTTCTTTTTTTTTTGTTATTACAAAGCTAAAAAAATTCCATCAACACTTTATATTTCAATACTAAGATATGCTTAGAAATGCAACACAAAATATGTTTTCTTTTCTTCCACAACTCATAAAAGTTGGAACATCATTTGATAAACAAAATGAACTAATAAGTGAAACTCTTTTCTCTCAATACAATAAGCTAATCAAATAGAGTATGGGTAACAAATTTATTTAAACTCAACATACATCCATTCCTTCAAAACTTCATTACAATATAAATGAAAAATCAACCTCCCAATCCCATAATCCAAGCCTTACAATATTCATTTCAAAAGATAAAAGCATAACCACAACTCCCATTAAATAAGGATTACAAACATGTAACAAATGCAAGGGTAGGAGTTTACTACAAAATGTAGAAACAAGTTTATAATATTCCAACCCTTCTTCTCAAAGAGAGGATAAAATGACACAATATTACAAGTGCAAGGATTCAAGCTTCTTCTCAAGATAGGAGAAGACTTAACAATTATTACAACATCATTACAAAAAGCATACTAAAATGCAAGAGGACAAGCCTCCCCAAAATGGGGAACAACATGCCAAATTTTCCAACTTTTCTTCCATGCTCTAAGAATATTTTTCCAAGCTTCCACACCACAAGAGAGTCTTCAATGCACAAGAAAAAAGGGGTCTAGTTTCCTCCCAACCAAATGACATCATCACATGCCATCTCCACCAAATAGAGGACATGTTAGCCTCCCTCAAAGCCCATGAGAGAGAGAGAATGCATGCCTCAAGTTTGCACAATTAAGACATAGTGTGCAGTCACACACTCACAACATTTCAACACACAACAACCAAAAGAACACCAAGATCACAAGAGAAGAACTCCATGTTTTCCTCAAAGGGGAAGAGTGGCAAGGAGCCCATAATAAGCCATGATGTGAACCAATTATAGAAACACTAAAAAATCTCTAAAATAACCTCATTATCTCTCCATTCAAAATAACATCTTTATCACTCCATCCCAAACACCAAGCCTCCTCCTTGGGAGGATTTTCAAAGCAAGCATGGTTTCCTAGCCAAGGATGGAGAAGGAGGTTCAAACCATATGAACATTCGTTCTTCCACATCAAACCATATGAGGGGAGGAAATAAAATAAGGACCATCATGGCTTGTCCATCAAACCATGTGGTGTACGAGGTGGTTTCCTCCCTCTTCTCCTACAATTCCAAAATCCACCACTAACTAGGATGGATGGAGAAAATAAAAGGAACAAGAATCACTAAACACCCCCTGAAACATGCAAGCAATCAAGAAACCAAACAACCATTCTTTTCTTGTGCACATTATATCAAATAAACAAAAACAAGAGGTATGAAGGCCTACCTCAAAAATAGTTTTCCAACTTCAAGAACAAAACAAGCTATCCCAAGCTCAAGCTCTCTCAATTGCAACGTATAAATGACAAGCAAAAGTCCACACCCCTCTCCATGAGGAGGTATAAAAAGAAGAAACAAACACAAATCCTCAAAATGAGAGGGTGATGTGTGTCACCCATCACATTCTCTAACAAAATATTCCAAAAATTACAATGAGCATAAAAAAAACACATTTAGGAGGTAATCTCCCAAATTTCCTAAAAAGTTAATAAGCCAACACACTTCAACTTTTAAGAAATCACAAAAATCAACCACACTTACAAGATGGTGACAAGAGAGGGGTCATATGGGAGGGAAAATCCCATTTGACCTTGAAAAGAGACCCCCCTACCCATAGGTAGGGTCCAAGGGAGCTCATTTCAATGTAAGGAGACCCCAATGTGAAAAGAGACCCTTACAAATACCACATTTAGCCCAAATTCGAGATTGGGTAAAGTGGCTCAAAGGAAGAGGTGGTGGGGCCCACCCAAATGATAATTAGGTGGTCCCAAACCACTAACAACAAAATTAATTAACATAAAACATATATAATGCATGTGGGGACCATTAGGTCCCTAAACTAGCTTATCACAAGGCTTAAACAAATTAAAATTAACATAGATACATTAGGAATCACCAATGGTGTCCAAACATGAATACGCCACAAACAAACAAGGCTACACAAAGATCATGCATGGCTAAAAGACTCGGCCCATTCAATCGCTTGTGCAACTTGAGGTGCAACTCTGAAACCCACGTTCTCTTGTGTGACCTGTAATATGCACACTCAATTCACACATTAAACATACCTGCTTGATACAATAAATTAATTAAATAATATCAATAAATCAATCATGGATAATCATTCTAACTATACAACAATCAATGTCTGTATGGAATGGCTAAGCACTAACAACATACACCCATAGTAACTCAAGCTATAAGATCCATCTAAGCACTTGCATGATAACATTCAATTTACCATTATCAACCAATGATATCAAAGTATACGACAACATCATATATCCATCCATCATATATTGAAATAAAACTAACTGTATCACACCCTGCTAGTGTCCAAAACCATATAATGCAACAAAGTAAGATAATAATCATAATGTTATATTGGTGCTACACACCCTAATTATCACGTGTCACCAAATGAGCTATTAATGAAACCACACAATATCCAAGTAGTACTAAAATCCATGTCCATAATCTAGTAAAAACAATGAGTCAACAAATGGTGATGCAAGAAGAGGTGGGCACTACAATCGAATGCAAACGTGTGCCTTCCATGACTCTCCAATCTAGTATCTCTCCTGTTTCATATCTTTTTTCACATTGCTTGATGAATTTTGTTTATAGAGGATGTCCAGGGTTATGTTAGAACGAAAAAAATGGTGCGCAATAATTTTTGAAATTTAATATTACTTGTTTTGCAATGAAATTGCAATGAAAAAGAAATTCAAGCATCAACAATTGATTTACTAAATCCAAAAACAATAAAAATAATCATTCTTGTGGCGGTTATGGTCGTAAGATTATTGAAAATAATTATTCTTGTTCTCCATATTTTTATGCGATAGTTATAATTTTTACCAACCTCTTCATTTTCCAAATCAATTATTTTACAAACATTAAAATAAATTAAAATTTGCAATTAAGAACATTAATTGAATAATGATTTCAAGAAAGGATTGTAACACCATTGACATAACAACCAAAATATTATATTTTTCATATCAAAATTTGATTATATAAACTTACAAATATATTAATACCATAACCATTAACTAGTTTCATTTCAATAATTAAGAAATATATAAATACCATAGTAATAAATTAACCTCGTACCAACATTAATAAACATACAAATAGAATAATATCATAAGAACAATTAATAAACACACAAATACAATAATATCATAACGATTATTTTTTTAATGTACTTTTTAAAATGTTAATATCTATTTTATAAGAGTAACACAATTACAAGTATAACATCAAATAAATAGCATTAAAAATTATAATATTTCATATTAAAATGAAATCTTTCTTCATAGAAATAAATATTATTTAAAATAGAACTTTCTTACTAAAACACTATTTTCGAAAAAAAAAAAAAAATTTCCCGAAAAAAACACCTCAATTAATTACAATTAAGGATGGTCCAAAGAAGGCACTAGTAAATAAAAACATCCAATGAATTAGCTAGTTAAAGAGGAATGGCAGAAAGAAGAAAGTGGGCGGTTAAGCTGAGTACATGGAGGAGGGGTGATGGTGCCAATCGAAGAGCCTTCCACAGACACACACTTCCATGTTAATAATCCTGTCATTCCTTGAAGCCTGATGTTTGCCAAACATATGTCTTGAAATGGAGATGCCTTTAGACCCTCCATGGAACCCACGCTCCCAATGCCTTTCCCCACAACGTTTTTCACAGCAATGCTCCTCACCACAGGCAGAGCCAGAGGATTATATCCTTGGTCTGGATGGTCCCCTGTATTTCCTGAGAAATGTATTGCTCTTCTCACATTCTCCATGTATATGCCTGAGATTGTGATGTTGGTGATGATGCCGCCTCTGCCTGCATTGGTTTTCAGTCTGATACCAGTTCCACAGTTGAGAATGTTCACGTCTTGTATTAAAATGTCTTGGATTCCCCCTGAAGTCTCGCTGCAGATGGCGATTCCTGAAAACCCTGGACTGCTGCCTGTTACTCGACGGACTATTATGTTGGAGCTTGGCCGCCCAAATGCTATTCCGTATTCGTCCCACCCGCTTTTAATGGCCACAATATCATCCCCGTTCCTCACGTAGCAGTCTTCAATGCACACATTTGAGCTCGAATCTGCAGAGTCATTTGGCATTACATTCCTCAACAAAAGCGATTGCCGTCATGGCAAACTTGTTGAGCAGATCCATGGGAGTATACATACCGGATCAATTGAATGGAAAATGTTGAGCATGTATACATACCAGGGTCGATTCCATCGGTATTTGGCGCATCAGGGGGAGCTAAAATGGTGACATGGCGTACCACTACATTGCTGCCAGAAAAGCAAAAGGTTGAAGATTGAGAAACCCTAGGCAAAATGTATGTAAACCCTGAAATGGAAAATACCTGCAGTAGACGGGATGTATGTTCCAGAAAGGAGAATTAAGAAGAAGAAGATTGGAGATTATAACATCTTTTGAGTTCATAATCTCTATTAAATTCCCTCGAGTATACTTTAAACTGCCGTCTCTCCACATATTCCACCACACTTGACCCTGTCCGTCGATGGTTCCGTTGTCACCTGCAACAAAGGATTGAGTCTCTGTTTGGCAAAGGGAAAGAGAGGAAATAGGTATAACCTACCTACCGGTAATGATGACGTCCTCAAGGGCGTCGCCGTGTATAAAGCTAATATATCTTCCGCCAGGACGCTCCCTCCCTCTGCCGTATGAGGGAAGAGGATCCACCACCGGCCACGCTTCCGTGTCCTGGGAGGCCTTTATTACGGCATGCTTAGCCAAATACAGAGTCATATGGCTGGTAAGATTGAAACTCCCAGTAAGCCAAGTTCCAGTTGGAATATAAAGCAGAGTACCGCCTTTGAGGCGCTGAATGCCAGAGATTGCAGCCTGAAACGCTCTAGTATTCAGGGTTTCCCCGTCGCCGATCGCTCCGAAGCGTCTGATTGAAATTACGTTCGCCCGCCGTGTCATTCTCACCATTCCGGCACAGCTTTCCGGAGCTGCAGAGCTCTGTATAAACCCCCATTGAATTAATAATGCCAAAAGGAAGAGTGTTTGCGGCATCATTGGAAAGGGTTTGACAAGCAGAAAGGCTTCAATGGTAGATGCCAGGGCCAATCTTTTTGTCATTTGCTTCTTGTTTGGGCTAACTAGGTTCACACACACCCTTCTGCTAAGAAATGCATTCATTGGATTCGATTTGTCTGTAGCGTGCAAGCTGTAAAGCTGCCGACACACTTAATGGACTAGGGACGGCCTCTTTTTCAATCCTCATTCCTTCCCAATTTCACCCTCGACGACGGCCACGCTTCACTCAATTTGCACCCATGTATGTGCATGTCCCTTAATTTTAATCATCGAACATGTCATGCTCCCTCGACTATCCATGACGTCTCAGTTTTTTTCCGGCGTCGGTGTAGTGGTCCTGTCAAACTCAAAGGTCTTCCTAGGTGGGACTATTCGGCGACGGCAGAGGATGATTTGGAAGTGATTTCATGATGGCAGTTGTACGCGGCACATTAACTGTGATTAGGTGGATGCAAAGCGCCGCTAAAACACTAACTTTCCCTGTTTTTGCCCCTGTTTGGCCGTAACTTTTGTTGTTTAGGCAAACAGTGCCGCCATTCATGCAGAAGCCAAAGCCAGAGCCAAAGTCGTAAGGGAAGCCATCACCGAGCCAAAGTTGTTGACGAATTTGTAGAGTAGAAGGTAAGCGGCTACGCTTGCAAGAATAACAAGCGACTCCCTGAGCCAAGTAATTAATTGTTTAGTTTCCACTTAACACGAATTCATACCATTGACATGTATCTGAACTTTATGATGCATACCAATGTTTCTTCATTGAATCCCTGAATTTTTCCTTCAAATTATCGATGCCTAAGATCATATTTACATTCAAACAACTAGAAGAATGCAAATTAAGTTGTTCATTTATAAATTCCGTTACCATTTCAATTATTTTGATTATAAATTTCCATTGAAAATTGAAAGTTACCAGTTGAATAGTTTGGCAACTGATCACTTTAATTGTTAAAAGAGTCTAGATTACTACCCTAAGATTATACCCAATGTATGTTTGAATGGTCTCTACAACTCTCAAAATATTCATTTATTTATACGACCAATATTTTTAGGGAGGATTTGTAATGTCAAGGGAGTGAATTCCTTCACATGATCGATGCATACCAATGTTTGTGGGGAATTCATTATACATCGCAGATTTATCCATATGGACAATATAAGTTGAGGCATAATTTGTAGTAGCAGCTTCATTTGTGCATATGGTCTAGCAATCACTAACATGGCTAAAACCGGAAAGGAAGGCTGTTCATCTCCACTTCTAATTATTATTCTAAACTATTACTCCTCTACAATGAGGTATCATAGTCAAGAAGCATTTATAATACTTTCCATTCGCTAAATAACTCACACTAATTCAACAATAGTAGATTATATTTATAATGTATAATTATTTATTTAATACATTTTTTATTGATTACATAAGTCAAAATGTGTGGAAAATTTACAAAACACTATAATGTGTGGAAAATTTATTCGAGTAGCTGGAGTGGTTGTTGCTCTAGTCCCTTCAGCTATCTCTGCACTTGATCATGTTCACAGATCGTCCTCCTTCAAACGCATAAAAACAACCCAATGCTCACAGATATATGTTATATCATACACTAGGGTTTGCACATGAATTTATGTTCTCTATCTATGGATTTCATTAGAGATTTCAAATCCATTTGCACTTTTAGAATTTACTAATAAATTTCAACAACCATGCAATAACCTCCTCATATTCGGGCTTCTAAAAATATATCCAGACATTTTGTTTTAACGGGCTCCAAATTCATGTAAGTACAAATTACTTATGATAACAAAAAAAGTAGTGGTTAAAACTTCTACAACCATGTGACAACCAGGTAATTAATGTTTGGTGATTAACATGAGGAAATCACAAATGTGTTCTTCATCTTGATGAAAAACACAGTGTGTTTTTCAACATCTGAAAAACGCAATGTGTTTTTCAGCACGTTGAAAAACACGACGGTTTTCCACACGGTTTCATTTATATTTCTGAAAGTCACACTAGTATGAACTTAATATTTGAATTCATATTTGTTAACAAGAACCTTAATAATAAATGTCTTGAAATACAATGTTCGACAATCTCTATTTTTTCCATCTACATCTAGATATATAGTTATAACATTCATATTTGGATTATCACCAATCATGAGCCAGGGGACCACATATCATACTAAATGCATAGTTACATTTTTAGGGGAAAATGTTTTCCCTCAATTTTAGTGAAAAATAAAGGATTAAATCCATTGTCCACTATTTACCCTTTGTATTTTATGTACGTTATAAACTTTCTATATAGGATAATAATTAATTACATCAGTTAAGATGGAAAACACAGTCCACTTGTCCATAATGTTTTTTTCGTTAAGATGGAAAACACAACGTGTTTTTCATCAAGATGGAAAACACACTATGTTTTTTTAACATGCTTTGAAAAACACGCTATGTTTTCCATCTTTTCAGGGTGGCCTATTTGAGTGTCGAGTATTAGTTTGCCCTTGTTTCCACCGATCGAGCCCTAATACACCTAATGTGACAATTGAACATGTATTAGGGCTAGATTTGGAATCATTTATACCAATTGAACCCTAATACATGTTAAATTAATGTTAGGTGTTGAATTATAGTTTAGGGTGTTGTAATTGTGTTATTTAAGATGACAAGTTAGTGTTTAGGGCATCATATCAGTGTTTGAGTGTTTAGGGTATCATATGATTGTTTAGGATGACACATTAATATTTAGGGCATTCCAATTGTGTTTTGTAAAGTGACCCATTAGTTTGTAAGGTCTCATTATAGTTTTTAGGGTTTCATATCAGGTTTAGGGTTGTTTTGTTAATGCTCAAAGTATCTCGATTGTCAATTATGTTATTTAGGTTGACCCATTAGTGTTTAGGTTTTTGTATCAATGTTCGAATGTTTAGGGTGGTGTATTAGTTTTTAATATGAGTGCTTATGATATCAAATTATTTTGTAAGGTGTCCTAATTATATTATTTATGGTGATATGTTTATAGTCTTCTAAAAGTGTATAGGGTGTCATATTAGTGTTTATCATGTCTTATAATTTTTTTAGGGTATAACATTAGTGTTTTTTGTGTCTAAATTATGTTATAACGAGTAACCCATTAGTGTCCAAGGTTTTGCATCAATTTTTGAGTGTTTAGGATGTCATATGAGTGTGTAGGGTGTCATATTAGTGTTTAAGGTGTTGTATGAGTTTATAGGGTATTACAGTAATGATTATGGTTTTGTATGAGTCCCTGTGTTTCATTAGTGTTTAGGTTATCCTAATTATGAAATAGAGGATGAATCATTAGTGCATAGAGTATCACGACATTATTTAGGTATTGTATCAGTTTTTAGGGTGTTAAATTAATGTTTAGTGTATCTCAATTATTTTATGTGGGGTGACTAATTAGTGTTTAAGGTGTCATATAAGTGTTTAAAGTATCCAAATTTAATTTAATGTGGGTGACTTATTAATGTTTATGGTGATAGAATTAGAATAAATTTAAATAATACCAAGTTTTCATTCATCATTAGAATTAGAATAATTTTAGCTAATACTTGTAGAGATGTTATGTTAATGTTATAAACAATTTTAAAATTTATTGTTCATTTTATATAAACAATCATGCAAAAAAATGAATGTTTTTTAATGTGAAAGGAATGCAAATCAAATCTATAATACTATCTAAATGAAGCTAGTGATCATCTAATCTTTCCAAGAATAAGTAGGAATTACATCAGTATGTTTATAAGTGAGATCGATGAAAAATATCTATTACCTAATACTGTGAAAATAGGAACAAATTTATGTTCTTGATATACACATGTATGGCCTAAGAAAACACTTGCGGCAAGTATTTACATAGTTTTTGGGCACGCGTGGAGGATGGCCTAAGATATTGGTCTAGAAAGATGGCACAAAATAACCTAACATGCCATGCTCTATGGTTAGTAAATTTAAATAAGTTACATCAGCTCAACATGTGATGTCGATATATTCTGCTCCACATGTCTTGAACTCTATAGTGTCATGTGACATGCACAAGTGAAATCCCTTAAAATTATTGTGTTCTAACTACCTGCAAAACACTAGGATTGACATTGGGAATATTGAACAACAAGGACTTTCTTTATGAGATATCTCAAAAGTACATTATCTCAACAATATGTGTATCAAACCCCTTTTCTTATTCAAATGATAGTAAAAAATGGAGTATGGGGCTTATATTGAATTCTACTAGAATGTGGGAGGATAATGGGTTTTAATGTATTCTAGATATGATTTGGAACATTGTGCATGTGATAGGCTTGACTAGGAATAGGTATGAATTTTGAATTTTTAGGGTTTCTACATGACTCTATAACTTGTTTAGGGTCTCGTAATAGTGTTTAGGGTGTCATATCAATGTTTAGGATGTCACATTAGTGAATAGTGTGTCCCAAATGTATTATTGGTGGTGACACATTAGTGTTTTATGTCATATCAATATTTCAATGTTTAGGGTATCACATTAGTTTTTAAGATATCATTTGATTGTTTACAGTGTCATATTAGTGTTAAGTTTTCCTAATTATGTTATTTAGGATAAACCCTAAATTCTAAACCCTCAACCTTAAGTCATAAACCCTAAATCTTGAACCCTAAACCCTAAACCCTAATCCTTGAACCCTAAGCCCTAAACCTTATACCCTAAACCATGAACCTTGAGGCCTAAGCCTTAAACCCCAAACCCTAAACCCTAAGCCCAAAACCCTAAACCTTGAACCTTAAACTTTAGAAAATAATTATAGTTTTCATTATTATTATTAATTAATATATTTGAAATTGTAAGAAAAGGCGGCAATTTGATGTCATATCTATTACCTAATACTTTGTAAATAGGAACAAATATATGTTCTTGATATACACAAGGATAAATATAACATGAAACTTTATCTTAAGTACAAATATATCGAACAATTGTTTGGAAGTATCTTTTCAAAATGAATGACGTGGTCAAATATTTTGTTTAGTATATAGACACTAAATAATAGTGTGAACTAGTTTATTATTATGGTATTATTGTATTCACGTATTTGTTAATAAATGATAGAGGATTCAGTAATTTCTACAATTTGTGTTTATTAATTACTGGTATGAGAATAGTTAATTATGTTGATATTACATTGGTATTGGTTAAATATGCATGCGATCTTCGAGCTCTTAGTTGTAATTTCATTGCTCTTAGCTGTGTTAAATTAAATACAATAGGAAAAGTTTGATTTCTGGATGCATTATAGTTGTAAATATTGCGAATGTGTAGATCATTTGTATATATAATTTTTTATTAGTTGTTAAATATTGGTAATTGTAATGTTGTGAATGTCTGATGTAAGTTGAAGCTATAAAAATTATGTGATATCATACTCTCACTCTCAATTTGGCATATGGGGGCAAGTGCCTCTACAAAGACAAGAATTGGTGTGTCTTTGAAGGGGTTTGCCCCTTAGGATGCCACATCAATACGCCCAACTATCGTTGTGTGATGAAGGGGCTTGCCCCTTAGGATTCTACATCGATAGTTGGGTGGTATACTATGTTGAGCAGAGGTTTTAAAGTCGCCACCGACCCTCCACTCATAAATGCACCCTCCCATAATATCACAACCGTCCCTTTTGCAATGGAAGGTTGTGATATTATGGGAGGGTGCATCTTGAGTGAAGGATAGCCATTGGCATTTATTGATACTTGAATTTTTCATGGATATTATCTTTCTAATGTTGTGATTATTTTATCATATTGGATGACGTATATTAGATTTTTCATGTATCGTACTAACGTTAATTGTATATTTATGTTGTGTACTAGTTACTCTTTTGTGTATTGAATATGAATACCAGGAGCCTAATTTCTCCCAATCTTGTTTGTAAAATGAAGACATACAAATACGAGCTTCCACGTAAACTGAAGATGAAGGGTGTTCGCATAAAAAGTTTGAAAACTACAAGAGTTCCTAAAAAATAGTCCTCAATTTATAAATAATATGTATATTATAGATAGTTTAGTATGCCAATGAATACTAGTTGTTCAGAATGTATAGCAAATAATTTTTATTACGATTCAAAATTTTAGCACCATTTCTAAAATTCAAATAAAAGTGTGAAATTTTTGAAATATCTATATTCCTCAATTTTAGTTTGTAAGTTCAATTTTTTCAAAAAGAAGGGTATATGGGTGTTGCGAAGATTATTATGTTATGTTGTTTAATTATTGTGTTTTGGCATGCATAAATGTATATATATATTTTAAATATGTTATTAATATTTTAATTTTTTTAATTTGTGACTTCTGTTTTAAATAAACATGTTCTTGTTTCAATAGTTTTTATTGTTTTTAGCTAAATGTAATAATTTCTATTTTATATACATCATTTTTGAAAAATATTATTTAATAAATAAAATAAGCACCATAAAATATATTATTATACGATGTGAATTATATTTATAAGGTTAATTATAATATTTTCTATGGAAGTTTCTCTCAACATTGAATAAGTGTATTTGAAATAATATTAATTTTGTAACAGTCTTTGTCACATTATATTTATTATGTTGCATTCTTTGTCACATTATAGATGACCATATTGTGATATAAATTGTTGTTTTCCTTGCATTTCAATACACGTGGCTTTTGAATTAGACAAAAATTTGAATGCTTCCAATGTTTTAAGATGGTATTCATGTGGATGATGATCAATCACAAGTCAAAATTTATTTCGGAAAGTATAAAATAATTGTTTCATTAACGATGAAAAACTGCATGTAATAATTTTTAGGATGGGAAGGAGGCCCAAATGGTAGAGTGTTGGTCCGAAAATGCAGCCGCATGGGCAGATCTATGGATAAACGAGCCAACAGTGTGCAGGGCATAGCCCCTCTTTGAGTCAGCAAAGCGAAACTGGTTTATTGCTATTCTACCAGCAGGAATCTATGCAAGTCTCACAGATTCTGCCTTCGGGGGTTTGGGATCTCATCCCAGTAGGTTTATTTCTGGCTGCGAAGAGAAAGGAATGAAAGAGAGGAGGAAGAAGGAACAGGTCCGAAGGGAGAAAAGAAATGAATTCCAAAGCAGAAAGGTCAGGAGATTTATGTTTTCGGGTTGGTAGTAAACAGAGCCAAACCTACTTGCATAAATAAACAAAGCAATACTGATGATAAATAAATGACAATAAAATAGAAGCAGATCCAACAGAATAAACACACAGATCTAACATAAGAAAGATCTAATGTATATAACACAGGTATTCAGCACAAAGTCTAAATATTGTATTACTAATTTGTTCTGTTACAAAAAGCTCAAAGTCTTTTTCTCCTTAGTCATATTTCTCATCTGAAAGATATTCATCCATCCATCAACACAACAAGTGTTGGGGTATTTATAGAAGAAGAGGAGAAAAGAAGGCAAAAAGGAGCCAACAACTATTTACAAAGATATTTACAAAATATCTAAAAGTCATGTTGACTTTTTACAACTTGATGGATGACATCATCCCATGATGCAACATGGATGATGTCATCGTTTGCATCAACATACTTCAGACATTCCAACAAGAAAGTCGGAGAAGAGAGAGAAGAAGAAGAAGGAGGAGGAGGAGCAGCTACTCGTCGTCATCATCCTGCGCCGAAAGGGAGTAGCCTGCTTTTGATGCTGCTCAGGTGATGAGATATGGAACTGAGCGCGGTATTCCAAAAACTTGTTAATCATTGGCCCAAATTGATCCTGAGAAGGATCCTTGTGCAGTTCGCTGATTGCCTCACAAGTCTCCCGCTCATCTATGAGCTTCTCTGGGAGTTTGGAATAATCCTTTTCCGCCTCAATGAGGAACCCGATGAAGTCCCTACAGGCCAGCAGGTTGTTGATAGATTCAGTGTCAAATGTGACCTCTGGCCCTGTTCCTTGAGAAGCGATCTCCTTGAAGATCCGGATGGTTTCATCAGCTGACCTTAAGATAAAGGAAGGAGTGAGCAACCCTGGAGACATGTTGAGAACAATTCGCTCCATTTGGTGCATTGCATCCAGGGCTGCTTCCTTTACCTTGTCGATTTTTTCCAGAATAAATTCAAGCTGATCCACCCGGTAGTCCAGAGTGGACATGGTTTTGTTGAGGGCCCTTGGATGGCCGAAGACACCGAACTTGACCAGATCTTCGACTGAACAGTCGAACATCTGTTGAAAGGTCTCGTGTTGGAGTCTAGCATGATCTAGCTCTTCTGATATGGGCCCCGCTAATGCTTGGAGCTCTTTGTTCGCCTTTCCGATGCTCAGATACAAATTGACAAACTCGGCGATCACTCTTTCACTGTCCTTGAGGATCTGGCTCCTCCAAGCAGAAACGGCCATACCTTGCTCGCCAATCTTTGCATATTCGTTGATTTTCTCCTGGCTGAGAAGCTCAGAAGTTTCGGCGGTTGTGGGAGGCGCACTACCCATCTTCTGTAAGGCTTGGAGCAGATATTTGTTTTGCTCTTTTAGTAGCCTTTTCTCTTCTTTTGTTTCTTGAAGCTTTTGACAAAGGGCGTCGACCGCGGAAAGAGCTTCCCCCTGGAGACTTTCAGAAGATGTCCCCATTGTGACTTGGGTCACGGTAAAATCTGTCGGAGACAGATCCTTCTTCTCTTTGAGGGGATCGGGGTATGCAATTTCCATGATTCTCTCACCTGCAGCACTTTTAGAGAAGCGTGCAACAGGCTTCAGCTTCTTTGCCCCTTTGGTTGGGATCACTGAAAAGTCCATCGGAGCGATGGGAACTTTCCTCTTTTCTTTGGCTCATTTCTTGAGAGATCCAGTTGGTCCATGGAAGAAGGACCAGAAGCAGAGAGGAGGGGCAGTGCGCATGAAGAGGGGAAAAACGTGGAGACACGCGGAGGCGGCATTGAGAGAATAGCCGAAGAAGTGTCCACGGGAGGAAGGGAAACTGCAGCTGCGGAAGACATAGGAAGGGAAGGGAGCTCGGAGATGAGGGAAGAAATGGAGGAGGAAAGATCAGTGAGGGAAGAGAAGATAGACGAAGAAGCAGGGGAAAGAGTAGAAGAAGGGGCGGAGGACACGACCAAAGGGATGGTCGCTTGAGTCACTCGAGGAGGGGAAGGAAGAGAAGAAGAAGGGATAGAAGGGACCTCTGTTGTGGTAGCAATGCCGACATCCTGAGTGGATGGGCCAATTGGACTATCCCCTGCTGCTTCTTTCTCTGGCGAATCCAGAGTTATTACCTGTTCTGGCGCTGTGGAAGGAGGACTTTGGGGGCTTCTTCCTGAATGGTGCTGGATTCACCTTCTACACCCTTGCCTTTAAGCTACTTTTTGGACCGTGAAGGTGCGTTGCCCAATGGGGAGGTTGTGAAATCTACCCCGAGGTAGATTAGGCCGTTCATCCGGCACCAGTGCTCTGTCCTACGCAGAGTTTCCTTGACCCTCTCCTCAATTGTCTGAGGAGCCTTAGTTCTATCAATGGCCGGAAAGGGCCAATCGTCCCCATCTGTATCATTATATACCTTGTCCACTTCATCTTCTGTTGTTTGGTAGCCTTTGGGGACAATGGCTACCCCATACTGGATAATTTCTGCCAATGCTAGGCGAGAATGATCCTTTCTTCTGAGCTCTACCTCATGGAGGACGTCAATATAAATATCCTCGATCTGAGGAACATGGATCGGATCAAGCTTTGCTCTTGGCAGGCAGCTCCTGGGGTCGAAGGTAGGCCTGGCTAGGAAATCATGCTTCAAATTAAGTAACTCCAGCTCTGCAAACATTTCCTTCACCTTGTGGTGGGTAGAGCATGTATATCGGCCCACTGTGAGGGGGAAAGGAGTTCCACCCTTCTTTCTTTTCAGGCACTTTTCGTGATATGTGATTAGCTGCCTTGACAGCTCCAGCAGAATCAGCTTAGGCCGGCATACCTTGGTAGCCTGGTTGGCTCTCCCAAAAAGTTGGCAGCCCTCAGATAGGTGAATGTAGGAAATTGGGTGAACAGGGCTCCCCATTTCTCCGTGGCTGCCACTATGTTTTTGGTCGTACGACCATGAGTCAGATTTGGCCTCAATAGGCAGATGATGTGATAAAAGAATGCATCGTTGATTTTGGCGAATTGGGCGATGCTATTCTCCAGCTTCAACTCTGGATAATACTCATATATTTTGACCTGAGGCCAAACTCCACTTCGTGCTAGGCCTGGATAATCCCTCTCTGATGCTGCAGCGTAGACCACGTAGGAGTTCATATGGAATACTCCCGTTGTGCTGAACTGTTGTAGCTGCTCGGAAATGGTGCTGCTTATAATTTCCCCCCAGCAAAAGCGTTGCTCAGGCACATTCTTATTCATTGTTTCCAAGTAGCGCAACATCCATTTATGGAAGTAATGGGCGTCAGAGAGCCCGAAGACCCTGCTCAGGAAGGTAATGGTATCGCTGAGCTCTTCTGAGAAGTCACTGCGGTGGATGATTTGGGGCCACCGGGTTACCACCTTCTTGTTCTTCAAGTAGACTTCGTTCATTAGTTGCATGCATTGGTCTTCATTATCTTCCCAGGCCTTGATACACTCTGCTTGGCTGACGGCCACGAAGTGCCGGTGGTGAGGGATGCCAAGTATCATCTCAAAATGACGGGCAGTGAGGTTAATGACTACCTCGCCCTTACTGTTTTCGACACATCTGGTGTCTTTGTTGTAAGACTGAGCAACCACCATCATAAATTCATTGTTGATTTGTCTTGGCCGACGGGGATCCCTCCGTGAAGTGCGAGCACCTTTGCTATCAATTTGTCCATCCATGGACTCCTTGTAACTTTCTGAGTTCTGGCCCAGAATTCCTCCATGTCGACATGCCCCAATTCTGAGTCTCTGACATCCATGCTGCATTCGGCCTGTGACTCGGGCATTCTGACCCTTTGATATTTATACTTCATCTCTTCCTCAGTAAGCTTAGCCTTCCCTTTTGATTTGGTGGGTCTCTTGCTGGATGTAGACATATGTTCTTCTAAGATTATCTGCTGATCTGCATGAAGAAGAAGCGAGACCCAATCCGAAAAAGTTGAATTAGCCATTTGATCTTCCATTGGAATGTTAGCAGAAGAAAGAGTTAGAGATTTTTAGGCTCAGGGCGCAGGAAAAATGCAGCTTACAGGGCTAAATAGGCAGGGCGCACGGGAAAGGGCTGTTGCAAAGATTAAACTGGCGCCAAAGGTGCATGGCGCATGCATACTGCAGAGTGCATTTTAGTAAAGGGCGCATGAGAAAATCGTGTTGCATGGAGACAGGATGCGCCAAAGGCGCATGGACATTTCATGTTACATTGGGATTTGGTGCGCCCTTTGGCGCATGGGAAAAGCGTGTAACAGGGACTTTTCGTGCGCCAAAGGAAATATGGCGCGGCGCACGGAGGGTTTGCACAACACGAATGTTATTGAAAGGAGCGATGCGCCTGCGCTTTTACGACTATACTTGGCGCAGATATAACTTGTGTTGCATGGGCGCAGGGCGCGCTAAGGGCGCATGGAAAGGCGATGCAGCACTGAATGATGGTGCGCCAAAGGAGCGCAAGTTTAGCTTGTGCAGCATGTGGAAGAGGCGCGCCTTGAGGGCGTATGAAAACTTGATGCAACAAGCATGATGGGTGCGCCATTGGCGCGGGTTCTAGTTATGCTGCAGGGGGGACAGATGCGCCATGGGGGCGCAACTGTTTATGATGTTGCACGACGCGCTGGTGCGCCCAAGGAAAAAAACAGGGTTTGTTCTCCATGGTTTATCACTTCATTCTTTTTAGTTCAAAAGCTGCTTTGGGATATTCAATGGTTCAAGACAAAGGGGTTCAGACCAAGTTTTCAAAATGACATCCTCTACCAGCAGATCTGGAAAGAGGGGGGGAAGGCTAGCTCAACAAATGCATATCAACAAACCAACCAGCAAGCCAAAAACCAGAAAATAAAGCACATGGACGAGAAAAGAACCTCTTACCCGGATAAATAGTGAAAATCTTGAGCACGGGTCCACAACGTGTTGAAAACGATGAGGCAGAGGCTGACAGGCTCAGAAAAATCACGTGCACAGTGAATAGTGAAAATGACATTTGGGCGCGCAAACCATATATATATAGGTTAGCTGGACATTAATGCGCCACCCACCTTTTGAAAGGCGCATGAGAGTGGCTGTCGACAGGGAAAAGCGTGCGCCCTTTGGCGCATGAAAATATTTGACAACAGGAAATAAAGCGCGCCTTTGGCGCACCAAACGCTATGTCGACACGAAGTTATGTGCGCCCTTTGGCGCACCAAAACATTGTGTTGCAATAAGATTATGTGCGCCCTCTGGCGCATCAAAAAGTGGCGCACCAAACGCTATGTCGACACAGGCGCATGCGCCTTGGCGCACGCAGGGAAGGCTCGACACACTTTGGCGCACCAAAAGTTGTGTTAACACTGAAAATCACGCGCCAAAGGTTTTAAAGGGGTGCACCAAACGTTGGTGTTACATAGAAATTTCATGCGCCCAGCCAAAAAAGGCTCAAAAGACTAAGTTCGAAAAACCAGATTTCCCGGGAAGGGATTTTACAACGTTTCGAACGCAAGGGATCCCTAACGAGGGATCGGAACAAAATTTCGGTATAGTTATCGGTAAAATTGCCCTTGTCAATTTTACGGGATAACATAGAGCATGATCGATCTTCCTGTCCAAGAGATTACAGAGGAAAAGAGTCAATTTTCATATGATGACCTAGAATGGACACCAATAGGGGATGAGCCGAACGTCGACATTTGTGTCATCATACCGCTCGCAAGACTACAAGCATTTCTAAAGGGGGAAGGTTCTAACAAAAATTTTGAGACTACCTTCGCCCGCACAAATCACAAGTCAACAAATATAGAAAATCCTAAACCGCATACAACCAAGTCATATACTAGGTTTGGACCTTTGCTAACAAATTATTTTTTGTACGTTCTTTTCGTAAACATTTGTATAGCATTTGATGTTACCATTTTTAATGCAACTATTGGTGTTTGTATGGTCCAGACGACAATAGAAATAAGCCAATAACAAGTGAAAAAGTGAGTAGGTGTATAATTAAAAGGGGTTGCCAATGTCATTTCAATGTGAAGGTTTTTTATGGGAGACCGATAATGGCCATAATATTATACAACAATCCATTTCATTGTGATGTAAATGGTGAGTGTTGTCATGGGAGGAAAAAAATACCATTAACGATCCTCATTTGAATGTTGCCTGTACTTATCAAATGAATGCAAAACTTATATCAAGAGTCTTTTGTTGATGGGAGTCACCATGGAAATGGTGTACGATAAATATATAGAGGATCCATCCAACGTGGGTATATCAAGCAAGAGGGACGAATACATGACAAGAAAGGACATGGTGAATGCATGGAAAAGAGTTCGCATTGCAGAAGGTCTCAAAAGCACGTTGATGATGCCATGAGCATGAACTTATGACATATAGATGAAAGAGACATTTTTTTCTACTATTAACTCCTAATGGAACCACCGTTCCGTTCATTATGGGGTTCAAACACCGTGGATGTGTGAGAGAATGGCTCAACATTTGCACAATTCCATAATCTCCATGGACTCGATGTTCACTATGAACAAATATGGCATAAGTAATTGGAATGAATTTTTAAATGATGTGTAATTTATGTATCATTAATAATGTTCCCTTTCTATTATATTGAACCCCATGTTACCATTTGATGTCATATTCCTTGTAGTACCAATTATACACATTGCTTGTTTTTAACGAGCAAGAGGCTAGGGTGCCCGTAGCATGGGCCATTTCTTTGAGGAATAAAATTGAAGACATTTACGGGTGGTTGGCGGAAGTCTAGAAATGAGGAAAACATCTTCGTATCGATTGGCAAATCAATGCGTTCATTACGGATGATGCGTCAACTGAAATCCAAGCCATCAGGTGTGTTTTTGGTTGTCATGTAGTGCTATGCCTATGGCATGTGCACAGGGCATGGTTGAAAAACATGCATAGGTATTGTAGAAAGGAGTCCAGGTGGAAGATTTTCAAAAGATTAGGTACCATCATGCATGGTTCGAAATGCATCACAAGCACACGATTTGAATCATTCAATAATTCTTTAATGAATTCAAAGAGGAAACTAAGTTCCTTGAGTACTTCGGAATACATGGTGTGAGAGCGAAGAATGTGTTGGTGAGTACGATCCTTTGTGTGTTTCCTTATTAATTACCATCAATTATAATTCTTGTTTCACTGATTTTCAATCTGTGTCAATTGATAGCTATGTGGGAAACAAATTTTAGAAACTTCTCCCATGCAAATCAAGAAACAAACGCATCCATCGATTCCTACCATTATTTTTTGAAGACTAGATACTTGTGTGACAGACAAAAGAAATGTACTCGCCGGATGGACTATTTTTTCTACACACTTGTGTACAAGGTGGAGCCATTTTACAAACACAAGAGGAAGTTGCAAAAATCTGGTTTTTGACCAATTTCAAAAAAAGAAAGACAACTATTGACAGTGGTTGAGAGAGCAAAAGAGTATTTCTGATACATATTACCTTACAATTACGCCTAATTATAATCAATTGTGGGTGAGGAGCCAAAAAACTAGAAGCACATGGTATTTGGTAAGGCAATGCAAAGCCTTGGACGTATGCGAATGTGCTTGGGCTATCAGAGGAAACACATGTAAGCACATGTTATAGGCATTGGATTTTTGTAAGCAATATGTGTCGATGTCATCACATCAAGCACCATAAGTGACAGGTAATTCAATTCCATCATATGTTACCGATGTAGATTGTTAAGCATAAGTCATAACGAATTAAGCATCGTGTTGAAATTCTTTTCATTTCATGTGTAGGAGCCAATACTTATGGGGAGACAAGTAGGGTAAATGAAGACACATTCTCGTGATGGATCCTCCTCACTTTGTATCTAGCAGTAGAAGTGGAAGGTAATTCAATGTCATCGTATGTGGCAAGTAGTGATATAGATTGCTAAGCATAAGTTGTAATGAAAAAATCATCATGTTGAAATTGTTTTCCTTTCACATGCAGGAGCTAGTACTTATGCCAAGACAAGCACGATAAATGAAGACATGTTCCAAGATGGCCCCTCCTCGTTGTATCCAACAGTAGAAGTGGAAGGTAATTCAATGTCATCATATGTGGCAAGTAGTGATATAGATTGCTAAGCATAAGTTGTAATGAAAAAATCATGGTGTTGAAATTGTTTTCATTTCTTGTGCAACAACCAGTACCTATGTAGAGACAAACACGGTAAATGATGGCATGTTATGGGATGGCCCCTCCTCGCCACCTCAATAGTCACTAATAGTTGATGGTTAGTTGTTAATGCCTTCAATCAATTAATTGATGTCAATGATAATGTTCATCACACATATTTATGATTAGGTGACATTGTGTATTCATGTGTACAATGATATTGAAAAACCTAGTGTATAAATAAATAACTTTCTATAATGTCTTATACATCACAGGAACTCCTAAAACAATTGGGGCTGGTGGTTTGATGATAGAAAGCGATTCAAATTTTATGGAACACACATCCAAAGAATTCTTGAAGTCAGTCTTGGATACACCATTGTGTAGACACCAAATTGGGGTCTTACGACGCCCTGTGCCCCGCATCTCGTCTCGCAACCTAACCCTACCTCACCACCTAAACCTTACACACTTAATTATTTATTAATTACCTTATAATTAATAAATCCACATCTCCAACCCTACCACCTCACCTCGCCACCTCACCATGACCTAGCCCTAACCCTAAACTAACCTAATTAAGACCTATAACTTGGTCCAGACCCACACCCATGACTCATCACCCCTCACCCGCACCAAAATGAACCTAATAATGACTTGACCAAGCCCACAACTGACCCCTCAGAGAAAAGGAGGGAAAGTTGGCTATTTTACTAAAAATAGCCAACTTTGACCTAACCGACATCGATCCCTATGCAATCGGCGGTGTCGGTTAGGTAACCGCCATCGGTTCCCTGTAAATGACCTCCCCCAACCAAAACAAAAGGATCCGAATTCATTTTGCAAGAGAGGGACAAGTGAGAGAGAGAGAAGAGGTTGCCAGAGAGGAGTATTGAGCCCAAGATCAGGCGAGCAACTAGATCACCACACACTCATCCAAACATTGGGAGAGTCGGAGGATAGTTTCATCGACTCACTTCCGATCTTAGGATCATCCCAATGAGCCTTGCCTTCGCCACTTGCATTCCTTGGACTGCATTTGCATCGAAACTAGTAAATAGTCTCTTTTATTACCTTGTATGCTTCTAGACACTACTTTGTGAACTTTTGATTCATAGTGATTATAAGCTCACTCTTGGATCTACCACCCGGCAACACCCTGCACCTAACCTTCATTCATCCATCTCTATATTTCCCCAAAGATAGCTTTCTCACTCTCTGAGTCTTCTCTATCACCCTACTACTCCCCTCAACCATCTACCAACCTTCTAAACCCCATAACCACCTTACAACCAACCTCCATTTAAAAGCCCCTAAATCACTACCCCTACCGATATCGGTTATCCCCTACCGGTACCGGTTTATAACCGCATGATCGGTTATCCAGTGACCATCATCGATCACTGTGACTTATACCAAAAACCAACCTTTCACCTATTTACCTCCAAACAATCTCATATCCAAATTTTTCTATCCTGTAACTTGATCTAAACGTATCAATAACCAAAGTGACCAAATAAACAACATGACATTTTATTATTGGTAGTTTAGTCTCTATTGCTTTTAATGTAACGAGGTACCTAAATCATGATTTCGCAATAGCTTCTTTATTATCATTTGCATTAATTTGTATTAAAAGGAACTGACCACCTTCGAAAGGAAGTCTAATATTTCACAGGGCCCAGGCGGTTCCCTCACTTATTGTTTAACAAAAATCTGGTGGTCTTGCATTCTTATTTATAGGTAGTCCCAGGACAAAAGGGAGCTCTTCACAATCGGTCTGATCTCTCTATGGTACGCGCACACCTTCCCAACACTCAACAGGTATTCCTCCTAGCCCTAACCCTTATCCGTTTCTCAAGAGAATGAAAATATAGAAATAACTCTATTCTCGGAACAAAATTTTGTGCGAAACAAACTGAGTACAAATGAATAGGAAAAAACATTCTTTGAATGTGTTCAAAGGTTTAGGAGAGACCTAGAAGCATCAAATATGTTGGATGTTTCTTTCAAAGGAGATGTTAATGAGACAACCACCACCCACATGTGTCCATGGTTTAGTGTGAGTAAAAAATGCCACCGTAGTGTGACTAAGAGGCCAGTCATTGTAGAAGATTTGAAAAATCACGCTGAAGACTACGAATGCTTCTAATTTCCCAACGACAATCGTGCAAAGAGGAGAGAAACCACACAAATGGAACCTACAAGTTAAAACATTGAATTATTGGTGTGATTGTGAATTCACAAGAAATTTTAATTGTGGAGGTGAAGACTAACATATTGATAATTTATTTTACAGGTGGTTCAAATGTAGATGAAACATATCCTCGTCATTGCTTATCTTTCAACAATTTAGCATCTGCACAAGGTGTGTATTGAATGTCCTTAATTTCAATACATTTATTTATTGTATGTAAGGTAAAAATCCTTTGATATCTTGTCTAATATTTAATGCATTGTGTTGCAGATGCAATAGATATGCAAAGAGATGTATCTTACAAAATGAGTAGGTTGAGCTTTGGAAAGTAAATGTATGACATGTTGAGTGGGCCTATATTAGAATTGTAAACATTTAAAATTCATTTATATGAGATTGTAGATTGTGTATATTTAAAATACATAAATATGGAACGTGTACAACTGACCTACTCTTTGATTATTTTTAGAGTATTTAAAAAAAGTGCTTGTTGGTGTTAGCCAACGTAGAACCACTCATGTAATATATGGATAGTAGAAAATATTTTGACAAACAAAAAGCTAATGTAATTATGATGAAATGATGTAATCAACAGTAACAAATTATCATGTCGAATTTGTATTGCTATTATCAAAGTGTTGAAAAAAAAACCCTTTTTAACCTTTAAAAAACGAACCATTGTTTTCCATAAGGTACAAACTGTGATTATGTTCCACCTTTATGTAACAATGTAAAGCAAATCAAGTAATTATCAGGTGGACAAGGGTTGAATTTTTTGAAAGTGCTAGAAAACAAAGTTTGTTTTTTGACACGTTGAAAAATGCACTGTGTTTTTCAGCACTTTGAAAAATGTAATTCAATTTATAACAAGGTGCAACCCGCGGTACATTTCCTCCTTGTTGTAATGATGCAATCCACGTCGAATAATTATCAAGTCGACAAGGGTTGATTTTTTCAAAGCGCTGAAAAAATGGTGTGTTTTTGACACGTTAGAAAACACATGATATTTTTCAAAGCACTTTGAAAATGCAATTCGGTATATAACAAGGTCAAACCTCTGATACATTTACTCCTTGTTGTAATGATGCAATCCACATCAACTACTTATCAGGTGGACAAGGGTTGAATTTTTTTAAAGTGTTGGAAAATAGAGTGTGTTTTTCGACACGTTGAAAAACACACGATGTTTTTCAGCACTTTGAAAAATGTAATTTGGTTTATAATAAGGTACAACCCATGATGCATTTCCTCCTTATTGTAAAATTTTAATCCACATCAACTAGTTATCAAGTGGACAAGGATTGAATTTTTTCAAAGCAATGAAAAAATAGAGTGTTTTTCGACACATTGAAAAATGCACAGTGTTTTTTAGAACTTTGAAAAACACAATTCGGTTTATAACAAGGTGAAACCCATGATGCATTTCCTCCTTGTTGTAATGATGTAATCCACATAAACTACTTATCAAGTAGAAAAGGTTGAATTTTTTGAAAGTGCTCGAAAACAGGACTATGTTTTTCGAGACGCTAGAAAACACATGGTGTTTTTCAGCACTTTGAAAAATGCAATTCGGTTCTCAAAAAGGTGTAACCCGTGATGCTTTTCCTAAAGTTTGTAATGATGCAATCCACATCAAATAATTATCAGGTGGACAAGGGTTGAATTTTTTCAAAGCACTGAAAAACATAGTGTGTTTTTTGACACGTTGAAAAATGCACGGTGTTTCTCAACACTTTGAAAAATGCAATTTAGTTTATAATAAGGTGCAACCCACGATGCTTTTCCTCCTTATTGTAATGATGCAATCCACATCAAATAATTATCAAGTGGACAAGGGCTGAATTTTTCAAAGTGATAAAAAATAGAGTGTGTTTTTCAACATGTTGAGAAACACACAATGTTTTGAGCAATTTGAAAAATGTAATTTGGTTTATAACAAAGTGCAACCCATGACGCATTTCCTCCTTGTTGTAACGATGTAATCCATATCAACTAGTTATCGGTGGAAAAGGGTTGAAGTTTTCCAAAGCCATGAAAAAATAGATTGTGTTTTTCGACACGTTGAAAAATGCACCGTGTTTCTAGGTACTTTGGAAAACGTGATTTGGTTTAACAAGGTGTAACTTGTAATGCATTTCCTAATTATTGTAAAGATGCTATCCACATAAACTAATTATCGGTGGAAAAGGGTTGAATTTTTTGAAAGTGCTCGAAAACATACTGTGTTTTTTGACACGTTGAAAAACACATGGTGTTTTGTAACACTTTGAAAACGCAATTTGGTTCTCGAAAAGGTGCAACTGTGATGATTTTCTTCCTTATTGTAATGATTCCCTCCTTATTGTAATGATGCAATCCACATAAAATAATTATCAGGTGGACAAGGGTTGAATTTTTTCAAAGTGCTGAAAAACAGAGTGTGTTTTTCAACACGTTGAAAAATGCATGGTGTTTTTCAACACTTTGAAAAATGCAATTCGGTTTATAACAAGGTGAAACCCAATGCATATCCTCCATATTGTAATGATGCAATCCACATTAACTAGTTATCAGGTGGACAATGGGTGAATTTTTTCAAAGCGAAGAAAAAATAGAGTGTGTTTTTTGACACGTTTAAAAACGCATACGACATTTTTCAGCACTTAACAAAATGTAATTAAGTTCTTGAAAAGGTGTAACCCACGGTGCATTTCCTCCTTGTTGTGATGATGAAATCCACATAAAATAATTATAAGGTGGATAATGAAATTTTTCAAAGCGCTAAAAGATATAGTGTGTTTTTCGACACATTGAAAAACACACTGGTGTTTTTCAAAGACTTTGAAAAATGCAATTCGATTTATAACAAAAGTCTGACCCATGATGTTTTTCCTCCTTATTGAAACATTGAATCCACATCATATAATTATCAGGTGGAAAAGGGTTGGTTTTATCGAAGCAATGAAAAATAGAGAAAAAATTTTCGACACGTTGAAAAACACACGATCTTTTTAGCACTTTGAAAAAGCGTAATTTGGTTCTCTAAAATGTGCAACCTGCGATATTTTCATCCTTGTTGTAAATGTGGACTCCACATCAATTGTTTATCAAGTGGAGAAAGGTTGAATTTTTTCAAAGCGATGAAAAAATAGAGTGTGTTTTTGACACGTTGAAAAAGCGCATGGTGTTTCTCAAAGACTTTCAAAAACGTAATTCGGTTTATAACAAAATGCAACCCGTAATGCATTTCCTCTTTTTTGTAATGATGCAATCCAAATCAACTAGTTATCAAGTGGACAAGGAGTGAATTTTTTGAAAGCAATAAAAAATAGAGTGTGTTTTTTGACACGTTGAAAAACGCACGGTGTTTTTCAACACTTTGAAAAATGTAATTCGGTTCTCGAAAAGGTGTAACTGCGATGATTTTCCTCCTTGTTGTAATGATTCAATCCACATCAAATAATTATCAGGTGGAGAAGAGTTGGTTTTTCCAAATCAATTAAAAAATAGAGTGAGTTTTAAGACACGTTGAAAAACACATGGTGTTTTTCAACACTTTGAAAAATGCAATTCGGTTTATAGCAAGGTGCAACCCACGGTGCATTTCCTCCTTGTTGTAATGACGCAATCCACATCAACTAGTTATCAGGTGGATAAGGGTGAATTTTTCAAAGCGATGAAAAAATTGAGTGTGTTTTGTGACACGTTGAAAAATGCACGCGTGGTTTTCAACAATTTGAAAAACATAATCCGAGTTCTCGAAAAGGTGCAACCCATAATGCTTTTCCTCCTTTTTGTAATGATGTAATCCACATCAAATAATTATCTGGTGGAGATGAGTTGGTTTTCCAAATCAATTAAAAAATAGAGTGAGTTTTAAGACACATTGAAAAACGCATGGTGTTTTTCAGACTTTAAAAATGTAAATCGGTTTATAACAAGGTCTGACCCATGATGCATTTCCTCCTTGTTGTAACGATGCAATCCACATCAACTAGTTAAAAATTGGTCAAGGGGTTCTTTTTTTCAAAGCAATAAAAAAATAGAGTGTGTTTTTGAGGCGTTGAAAACAACACGGTTTTTCAACACTTTGAAAAACGTAATTCGGTTCTCGAAAAGGTGCGAACCCATGACACTTTTCCTCCTTATTATAATGATGCAATCCACATAAAATAATTATTAGGTGGAGAAGAGTTGGTTTTTCCAAATCGATTAAAAATAGAGTGAGTTTTAAGACGCGTTGAAAAACACACGATATTTTTCAACACTTTGTAAATGGAATTCGGTTCACCAAAAGGTACAACCCATGATAAATTTCCTTCTTATCATAATGATAGAATCCACATAAAATAATTATTAGGTGGAGAAGGGTTGAATTTTTTCAAAGCGCTGAAAAACATAGTGTGTTTTTCGACACGTTGAAAAATGCATGCATGTTTTTCAACACTTTGAAAAATGTAATTCGGTTTATAACAAGGTGCAACCCAATGCATTTCATCCTTATTGTAATGATGCAAACCACATAAAATAGTTATCAAGTGGACAAGGGTGAATTTTTTCAAAGTGATGAAAAAATAGAGTGTGTTTTTTGACACGTTTAAAAACGCACGGTGTTTTTCAGCACTTTGAAAAACATAATTCGGTTTATAACAAGGTACAACCCACGATGCATTTCATCCTTGTTGTAATGATGCAATCCACATCAACTAGTTATTAGGTGGACAAGGGTTGAATTTTTTCAAAGCGATGAAAAAATAGAGTGTGTTTTTCGACACGTTGAAAAACACATGGTGTTTTTCAATAATTTGAAAAATGTAATTCGATTTATAAAAAGGTGGAACCTACGATGATTTTCCTCCTTTTTGTAATGATGTAATCCACATAAAATATTTATCAGGTGGACAAGGGTTGGTTTTATCGAAGTGATGAAAAAATAGAGCGATTTTTTCGACACGTTGAAAAACACACGGTGTTTTTCAACACTTTGAAAAACATAATTCAATTATCCAAAAGGTGCAACCCACGATGATTTTCCTCCTTGTTGTAATGATGCAATCCACATAAAATAATTATCGGTGGAGAAGATTTGGTTTTTCCAAATTGATTAAAAAATAGAGCGAGTTTTAAGACACGTTGAAAAACACACAATGTTTTTCAGCACTTTAAAAATGTAATTTGGTTCTCTAAAAGGTGCAATCCGCGATGCTTTTCTTCTTTTTGTAATAATGCAATCCACATCAAATAATTATTAGGTGGACAAGGGTTGAATTTTTTCAAAGCACTGAAAAATAGTGTGTTATTCGACACGTTGAAAAATGCACGGTGTTTCTCAGCACTTTGAAAAATGCAATTCAATTTATAACAAGATGCAACCCACAGTGATTTTCCTCCTTGTTGTAATGATGCAATCCACATTAAATAATTATTAGGTGGACAAGGGTTGAATTTTTCAAAGCCATAAAAAATAGAGTGTGTTTTTCAACACGTTGAGAAACACATGGTGGTTTTGAGCAATTTGTAAAATGCAATTCGAGTTTATAACAAGGTGCAACCCACGATGAATTTCCTCCTTGTTGTAATGATGTAATCCACATCAACTACTTATCGGTGGAAAAGGGTTGAAGTTTTTCAAAGCCATGAAAAAATAGAGTGTGTTTTTCGACACGTTGAAAAAGCATAGCTTGTCTTTAAACACTTTGAGAAACGTAATTCGGATTATAACAAGGTGCAACCCGTAATGCATTTCCTCATTATTGTAAAGATGCTATCCACATCAACTACTTATCAGATGGATAAGGGTTGAAGTTTTTGAAAGTGCTAAAAAACAGACTGTGTTTTTTGACACGTTGAAAAACACACGATATTTTTCAGCACTTTGAAAAACGTAATTTGGTTCTCGAAAAGGTACAACCCACGATGTTTTCCTCCTTATTGTAATGATGTAATGCACATAAAATAATTATCAGGTGGACAAGGGTTGAATTTTTTCAAAGCACTAAAAAAATAGTGTGTTTTTTGACACGTTAAAAAATACACGATGTTTTGAGCACTTTGAAAAACTCAATTCGAGGTTATAACAAGGTGCAATCTGTAATGCATTTCTTCCTTATTTTAATGATGTAATCCACATCAGCTAGTGATCGGTGGGCAAGGGGTGAATTTTTTCAAAGTGAAGAAAAAATAGAGTGTGATTTTTGACACGTTTAAAAACGCATGGTGTTTTTCAACACTTAAAAAAAATAATTTAGTTCTCGAAAAGGTGCGACCTGCGGTGCATTTCCTCTAAAAAATATAGTGTGTTTTTTCAAAAATTATAAGGTGGACAACGGAATTTTTTCAAAGTGCTAAAAAATATAGTTTGTTTTTCGACACGTTGAAAAACACATGGTGTTTTTCAGCACTTTGAAAAATAAAATTCGGTTTATAACAAGGTGCAACCCATGATGTTTTTCCTTCTTATTGGAAACATTGAATCCACATCATATAATTATCAAGTGGAAAAGGGTTGGTTTTATCAAAGCAATGAAAAAATAGAGCAAGTTTTTCAACACGTTGAAAAACACACGATGTTTTTAGCACTTTGAAAAACATAATTCGGTTCTCGAAAATGTGCAAATCGCATGGTTTTCCTCCTTGTTGTAAAAATAGACTCCACATCAATTATTTATCAAGTGGAGAAAGGTTGAATTTTTTCAAAGCGATGAAAAAATAGAGTGTGTTTTTCGACACGTTGAAAAACGCATGGTGTTTTTAGCACTTTCAAAAACGTAATTCGGTTTATAACAAGGTGCAACCCGTAATGCATTTCCTCCTTTTTTTAACGATGCAATCCACATCAACTAGTTAACAGGTGGAAAATGGGTGAATTTTTTCAAAGTAATGAAAAAATAGAGTGTGTTTTTCGACATGTTGTAAAATGCACGGTGTTTTTCATTACTTTGAAAAACATAATTCGGTTCTCAAAAAGTGCAACTTTGTGATGATTTTCCTCCTTTTTGTAATGATCCAATCCACACCAAATAATTATTAGGTGGATAAGAGTTGGTTTTTTCAAATCGATTAAAAAATAGAACAAGTTTTAAGACACTTTGAAAAATGCACGGTGTTTTTCAGCACTTTGAAAAACACAATTCGGTTTATAACAAGGTGCAACCCATGGTGCATTTCCTCCTTATTGTAATGATGCAATCCACATCAACTAATTATTAGGTGGACAAGGGTTGAATTTTTTCAAAGCGATGAAAAAATAGAGTGTGTTTTTCGACACGTTGAAAAATGCATGATATTTTTTTGTAATTTGAAAAACGTAATTCGGTTCTCGAAAAGGAGCAACCTGTAATGCTTTTCCTCCTTTTTGTAATGATGCAATCCACATTAAATAATTATCTGGTGGATAAGAGTTGGTTTTTCCAATTCGATTAAAAAATAAAGCGAATTTTAAGACACGTTGAAAAATGCATGGTGTTTTTCAGTACTTTGAAAAATGTAATTCAGTTTATGACAAGGTACAACCCATGATGCATTTCTTCCTTTTTGTAATGATGCAATCCACATCAACTAGTTATCAAGTGGTCAAGGGGTGAATTTCTTCAAAGCAATGAAAAAATAGAGTGTGTTTTTCGACACGTTGAAAAAGAAGCGGTGTTTTTCAACACTTTGAAAAACATAATTTGGTTCTCGAAATGGTGCGACCCACAATGTGTGTTTCCTCCTTATTTTAATGATCAAATCCACATCAAATAGTTAGTAGGTGGTGAAGAGTTTGTTTTTCCAAATCGATTAAAAAATAGAGCGAGTTTTAAGACATGTTGAAAAGCGTATGGTGTTTTTCAAGACTTTGTAAAATGGAATTTGGTTCACCAAAAGATGCAACCCACAATGCATTTCCTTCTTGTCTTAATGATGGAATCCACATCAAATAATTATCAAGTGAACAAGGGTTGAATTTTTTCAAAGCGCTAAAAAACATAGTGTGTTTTTTGATACGTTGAAAAATGCACGATGTTTTTCAACACTTTCAAAAACACAATTCGGTTTATAACAAGGTGCAACCCACGATGCATTTCCTCCTTATTGTAATGATGCAATCCACATCAACTAGTTATCAGGTGGACAAGGGGTGAATTTTTTCAAAGCGATGAAAAATTAGAGTGTGTTTTTAACACATTTAAAAACGCACGATGTTTTTCAACACTTTGAAAAACACAATTCGGTTTATAACAAGGTGCAACCCACGATGAATTTCTTCCTTATTGTAATGATGCACTCCACATTAAATAGTTATCTAGTGGACAAAGGTTGAATTTTTTCAAAGCAATGAAAACATAGAGTGTGTTTTTCGACATGTTGAAAAACACATAGTGTTTTTCAATAATTTGAAAAATGCAATTCAATTTATAATAAGGTGGAACCTGCGATGCTTTTCCTCCTTGTTATAATGATGCAATCCACATAAAATATTTATCAGGTGGATAAAGGTTGGTTTTATCAAAGCAATGAAAAAATAGAGCAATTTTTTCGACACATTGAAAAACACACGGTGCTTTTCAATAGTTTTAAAAACGTGATTTAGTTATCCAAAGGTCAACCCACAATGATTTTCCTCCTTGTTATAATGATGCAATCCACATAAAATAATTATCAGGTGGAGAAGAGTTGGTTTTTTCAAATCGATTAAAAAATAGAGCGAGTTTTAAGACACGTTGAAAAATGCACGGTGTTTTTCAACACTTTGAAAAACACAATTTGGTTCACCAAAAGGTGTAACCCATGGTGCATTTCCTCCTTGTTGTAATGATGTAATCCACATCAACTAGTTATCACCTTGACAAGGGTTGGTTTTATCAAAGAAATGAAAAAATAGAGTGATTTTTTCAACATGTTGAAAAACACATGGTGTTTTTCATCGCTCTGAAACATACAATTTGGTTGTTGGAAAGGTGTAACCCATGATCATTTTTCTACTTGTTGTAAAAATTGACTCCATATCAAATACTTATCAGGTGGAGAAGGGTTGAATTTTTTCAAAGCAATGAAAAAATAGAGTGTGTTTTTCGACACGTTGAAAAACACACCATGTTTTTCAGCACTTTGAAAAACACAATTTGGTTTATAACAAGGTGCAACCCACGATGCATTTACTCCTTTTTGTAATGATGCAATCCACATCAACTACTTATCAGGTGGATAAGGGTTGAATTTTTTGAAAACGAGGAAAAATAAGTGTGTTTTTCGACACGTTGAAAAATGCATGATGTTTTTCAATAATTTGAAGAACATAATTCAATTTATAACAAGGTGAAACTTATGATGCTTTTCCTCCTTGTTGTAATGATGCAATCCACATAAAATATTTATCGGGTGGTTTATCGGGTGGACAAGGGTTTGTTTTATTGAAGCGATAAAAAAATAGAGTGATTTTTTCAAGTTGAAAAACACGGTGTTTTCAAAGACTTTGAAAAACGTAATTCGGTTATCCAAAAGGTGCAACCAACGTTGCTTTTCCTCATTTTTGTAATGATGCAATCCACATAAAATAATTATTATGTGTAAAAGGGTTATTTTTATCAAAGCGATGAAAAAATAGAGCGATTTTTTTGACACGTTGAAAAACACACGGTGTTTTTAGCACTTTGAAAAACACAATTTGGTTATCCAAAAGGTGCAAACCACGATGCATTTCCTCCTTATTGTAACAATTCAATCCACATAAAATAATTATTAGGTGTACAAGTTTTGGTTTTATCGAAGCGATGGAAAAATAGAGTAATTTTTTCGATAGGTTGAAAAACACACGGTGTTTTTCAGTACTTTGAAAAACACAATTTGGTTCTCCAAAAGGTTCAACCCATGATGTTTTTCCTCCTTGTTATAACTATGCAATCCAAATAAAATAATTATCAAGTGAAAAATGGTTTGTTTTATCAAAGTGATGAAAAAATAGAGCAATTGTTTTGACATGTTGAAAACCACACCGTGTTTTTCAGCACTTTGAAAAATGCAATTCGGTTCTCCAAAAGGTGCAACCCACGATGCTTTTCCTCCTTGTTGTAATGATGAAATCCACATCAAATAATTATCAGGTGGACAAGGTTTTGTTTTATCGAAGCGATGAAAAAAATAGAGTGATTTTTTCAACACGTTGAAAAACACACGATGTTTTTCAACACTTTGAAAAACATAATTTGGTTCTCCAAAAGGTGAAACCCACGATGTTTTTCCTCCTTGTTGTAATGATGAAATCCACATCAAATAATTATTAGGTGGAAAAGGGTTGGTTTTATCGAAGCGATGAAAAAATAGAGTGATTTTTTGACACGTTGAAAAACACACGATGTTTTTCAACACTTTGAAAAACACAATTCGGTTCTCCAAAAGGTGCAACCCATGATGCTTTTCATCCTTGTTATAATTATGTGATTAACATAAAATAATTATCAGGTGTACAAGGGTTGTTTTTATTGAAACGATGAAAAAATAGAGTGATTTTTTTGACACGTTGAAAAACACATGGTGTTTTTCAGCACTTTGAAAAACATAATTCGGTTCTCCAAAAGGTGCAACCCACGATGATTTTCCTCCTTGTTGTAACAATGAAATCCACATCAAATAATTATCAGGTGTACAAGGGTTGGTTTTATCAAGTGATGAAAAAATAGAGCAATTTTTTTGACACCTTGAAAAACACATGGTGTTTTTCAGCACTTTGAAAACCGTAATTCGGTTCTCCAAAAGGTCGACCCATGATACTTTTACTCCTTGTTGTAATGATGAAATACACATAAAATGTAACATCCCCATTTAAGATACTAGAACAAGGGAATTTATTTTTATTTTTTTTTTATACAACGTTCTCTGTTATGAATTATAAAATTCAAACACACGTTCAAGTTTTAATAATTGTTCTCTGCCCAAACAACACAGTTTGGAACACACAATTTCCTTTTAAAACTAATGTTCCATGTTCGCATATTTCTGAATATGGAACACATATTCAATGCCATTCAATCTTATAATAGATTCTATATGCTACTATAAATGACTCGAAGAACGCCCATCTTCCATTTTCATGGCTCGGAGTTTCAACTATCCTTCATTTCATGACTCGTAAGAACAACCGATCCTTCATGTTCGTTCATGCATAGTATATTATATATTCCAGATTCTCTTAACCATTTCCGGTTATTGAAGTGATCCATTTAAGAAGCCTATCTGAATATCTGTTACTGATATTCATCTGACATCCTGCATCTTAAATTAAGTGATTAGGACAACGCAACCAGCACTTGCGATACTTTGGCCAAAGATTTTCACATGCTTTGCATGATCATATTCCTAGATGTGATACACATCAATGGAATACGTCCTTCACTTCACTTCACCTGTTATCTAGAATGGTCTTTCCTGGTTCTACCAAATTCGGTCCTCTCAATTTAAGGTCAGATTTAAACTTCCGATTTCCAACTAGCAATATGAACGAATATAGGAAGGCACTCCTGGTAACTAAAGATACGCAGACATACGGTGTCGTTCCCCACGACTCCGTGTGTCTAGTTATCTTTAGTCCTCCGGAGTCACTCCGCATACGTGATCATACTCCCATCCCCAGTCAAGAACTTCACATTCAGCCTATGTAGTCTTGATGTTTTAATTCGGGAGGGCATTGTAATATGTCAGCTATAACATTGTGTCGTCATGAAGACCCCGTCTTCATGAAGACACCTTGCTGTAGCTGAGTATGTCAATGTCCTACGGAATCCTCTCATCAAGAGTACACATCCTGCTCAAGTGATTTGGATATCATCTTAATATTTAAGATCAACTTTCAGCAACCATGCTGATCCTTTATCCTCATTCCTGTTACAGTTGTATGTAGCTATGAAAGACTAAATCCGTCCTTTAGCTTACTATGCATCTTCTCCTTCGTACCGAAGGGCTGCATTTCTCTACTTGGATTTCTTCTTAATCTTGATTAAGCAGCCCGTTAACGACGGACATGTTAAGTTTAACCTATTAAACTTAATTAGGATTTTTACAACTGTAACTAAATTCATAATTTTAGCTTACTAATCATTTAAACGAGGTCTAATTCCCAATAAATGTATTCATTTATTCTCCTTAACATTACATAGTTAAGGTCCATTAGTTATGGATATACTTATCCCATATCCTTTCTTTCTGAATTCAACATACGAGATCATTAATGGAGTTCGAAAGCAAAGTTCGATTACTCCTAAGTTAATTGATATTCCTTAGCTTCCAAGCTAATCTTGAATATCTATCAGTTATGGAATCATATTCTTCCTAATCCTTTTTAATGCCAAATAAAAATTCATCTTTACCCAAGTATGAACTAATTGCACATTTCAACTTAAAAGTTGCATTAAGGTAAGAATAGATATCAATTCCTATTTAGCATCCATCCAAGGACAATTAAATAAACCCAAATCAAGAAATAACATTATATTTCCAATTAATCAACAATATCTAGCTGATATAGTATTTAAAATATCACACTTGTATTTGTATTCATCATCCACCTCATAATCCGTACATCTGCCAATCCAACTGACTGGACTTTGTTTAAATAAAACATCATTAAAACTCATAAATAGAAGAATGTACTTTCTTCTTTTCACAATTCCTCGAAGAGGAATAATAGTAAACAAATACAATTCATCTTCGGTCAATCAAAGAAGCATCAGAAAATAGCCATGTCTTTGTTCTAATCAATTCCATCTGCAAAATTTCTTGCACGGGTCAGTTCAATGAACTGAGCATATTAAGCACTTATCATTAAAATGAGGTGCTTCAATTAACTGTCTCAATAAAAGAACCATGCTTTTATGAAACGACAGTAAGAACATCAATCAAAAATCAAGCATCAAAGAATGGGCAGCATAACAACCGAACCATCAAATACCATCTCAATCAGCCAAAGAACTCGCTGTCCTATTTTCCACATGACCGTTACTGAGTCCCAAATTACAATAATTGTAAAGTTTAGGAATACAAGTAGCATCTTTGCTAATATAACATAATCATGTATCCTTTCCACCCTTTCATTAATAATAGATGCAAAAGGGTAAAACTAATCAAACGTAAACCAATTACTTTCTTTTCAGTTCATGCAACATATTAGATTCCAAGCAATCAAGCACGAATGAGAAAGCAAACAACAATGCATATAGTTGCTCATATCTAAGCACTACAAGATTCGTTATTAACGATTACAGATTTTCAACTGAATGAAAGAAGAAAAGATCATTTTTCCAAGTTATTCATCCACATTCCTATCTCTTTCCTCATGACTGTTCTAAAAATGGAATCCAAACGAGACACAATTCAAGATAACAGTTCAGAGTGAAACTTACAAAATCCATTCGGAATTCACTTTCCGGTAGCAAGAATAATTTCATTCATAATCAGCTTTAAATGAAAACAAGGAAGAATTTATCGTCCTTATCAATACTTCATTTAAATCAAGCTCATATGAATACCCAAAAACAGGTTAGTACAACATCGTATTTATCATAGATCAAATAGTATAAGGATGCATTCTTTGTACTTACGGTACTAGAAGAATCCATATTTCTTTCACCGTATTTTTAACCAAATAACATGATTATACAATCACGAAATCAATTATTCGCATGACTTTCTATTTCCATGAATGCATACAGTTCCAAAATACAATTTACACATTGCTGTTACCTACAGCAAGACTAAATCTTAAAGCACAGTAAGGCTCTAATACTATTCCCAGAATTCAACAGCAAGAAGAGAAGAATTCATCCCTTTCACCTTTCAATAAGAAAACAACCATTTTCTTCGAACTCAACAAGAATTGTTCAGGTCGGTTTCATTTCTTTTAAATGACTGTGTAAAATCGAAGACCACAAGAAACATTTAAATATTCTAATTGTACAGAAAAACACAGCGCTCAGGAAACAATTTAAATGCCACTTTGTCCTCTGCATCTGGTGAACTTACAAGTTCAATAAACCATCCGACTCTTGATTTTACCAAATCAAAACAGGAGAAAGAAGAAGAATTCCTTACGATAAATGTTTCTACCGAATCCATTTTTCTGTTCACAATGATGTACTGTAACCCAAAATGTGATTTTTTTATACAATAATACCCTTATTATTAAAAACACTGCATAGGATATCGGATGCACAACAAAGTATAGTCAAAAGCAGATCCAAACCGCCTACTTATTTCCAAAATTTTCCATATTATACATAAATAAAAAGCCGAGTTCTTGTTCACAACTATAGCCCGAACTAGAAGATCGAACAAGATGCTCAATTAAAACACAACAAATCATCCAACCCCCACAAAGAAGAATCAACATAATTCATTTAATGCACGCGAAATACAAGCCAAGCTTGTTTTCACGACTCTTTGTCTCGAGGTGTAAGATCAAGTCGTTTCCCATAAAACACAACCAAATCAACCTTTCATTCCAGCAAGAAAGAATGTATTCATTTATAAGTTCAGAAGAAAAACAATTTCTTTTCTAGCTCCCACGAATACCCAAATTGTATTCGTCCATTTATATAAAAGAAGAAGCACAAAGAATAATTACATTACTATCATTTCCCTCTAGCCGAGTTCGTAATGCTCGAGATAAAACTCTAATGCCAATTCCTTTAAAATCTAAAAATGCTATTTCCTTTTAATCCCGAAATGAAGGAAAGGAAAAGTCTTATTTCCTTTAAGAAAAATTTCAGTATAGAAACGACATCAAGTAACTCATACATCATATGCAATTTTATCACAAAAGTTCATATAACAAAAGAACAATCGCACAACAATGAAAACAACCCACACTTTGCTGCACTGTTCTTATATATCATTTAATCGGAAAACTCATTTCGAATTCCCAAATACATCAAACAACCAACACAACAAGTTCTTATTCCAACTCAATTCATGCAAAGATGGATCAAATCACAATAACAAAAAAACAATTTCACCCCTACCATTCCAAACAATGACAAAGAAGAATCAACTAGCCCAAATCATCTCAATCATGACAACAATCGGATAAATCAAAACCCAAGAGCAGGGTTGTTTTAATGAGACGCTTAAACAAAGCAAGTGTTTTAAAGAGAAGGGCTTAACATGCCTGCAATTTCTTTTCCAAAACTCGAAGAAAACCACATTTACAGAAGGTGTTTCCTTCCACGGCGACAGAAGCTTCCAAACAAGCTCTTCCTCTTCGAGCTCAAAGAATGCGGCGTCAAATTTCCAAAGAATAGTGATAAAATCCAAATGAAACTGGTTCGACAGAACCAAGCAAAAACCAAATGCGAGCAACTTCTCAAAATCCGAATCAACACAATAAACAATCAACATTTCCTCCATACACTTTCCAAGGCGGAATGGTCACAAAGACCAAAAAAATGAATGCATTAAAGACTCAGCCTTTTCCTATTTTCCCACGCCACCGCCGACTTGGGTTGGCGAACTCCCAAGTTCAAATTTTGCATGCAAAACCAAATTTAGCCTCATAACCAACTAACTACCTCCATCTTTCTCCTGTCCCTGCCAAATCAAGGCCTGTCCACATAAGGACTCCTCATTAATGCCATTAAACACCATTCATCCTTATCCTCTTCCCCAGGGTCTCAAGCGTCCCCTTTAGGTTAGGATTAGTTTAGGATTCATTTTAGTGTTCGACCTAGGTCATAGCCTAGTCTTTAGGTTAATAGGACTTAGGTTTATGTTAGTCATTTTAGAATTTAAAAATCCACTTAGGATAGTAGTTTAGGATGTAAGGTAGAACTTAGGATTAGCTTAGGTTCTAATTCCTACTAACATCTAACACTAATCAACCTCCAATCCAGTCTTCCTACTGACATTCAAGTCAATGCGGTGCAGGACGTTTCGTCCTTTGTTTCACATGCCAGAGCCACTCGTGTCCAGACATTTCCTGCCTCATGAGGTCTTAAGTTACGACAGTGCATGGTTCGAGAATCGAACCTTTGTCATTAACAGCATCTACGTGCAAATTGCTCATACCAAATCGGTGTTGCACATTTATATCAACTTGCATTCAGGTCGAAGAGTAAATCGACAAAGCGATTACAAAAAGGCCACAACATATAGAATTCAGCAAGCATACGACAATTTGTCGTCACATCAGTAACATACAAGCAACAATAATTGTTGTCCCATGCAACTAAATTACAGCATGCAAGAATCCAGATTTGTAACACATTCCCTTAAGATCAAAATATATCTTAACATGTTTACCTTCATTTCAGCAGATCTGACAACAGTATGAAAAATAATCACCAAGATAACTTACAAAATCGGGTGTTACATAAAATAATTATCAAGTGTACAAGGTTTAGTTTTATCAAAGCGATGAAAAAATAGAGCAATTTTTTTCGACACGTTGTAAAACACGTGGTGTTTTTCAACACTTTGAAAACGCAATTCGGTTCTCCAAAAGGTGCAACCCACGATGTTTTTCCTCCTTGTTGTAACGATGTAATTTACTCAAATAATTATCAGTGGAAAAGGGTTGGTTTTATCAAAGTGATGAAAAAATAGAGTGATTTTTTCGACACGTTGAAAAACATAACAGAAATGAAAAGATGAAATCATATTCTTTGTAGATATAACATGAAATCATAAGAGATATCGTTTGTAGATATAACATGCATGATTAATTTATAATCAATAGTTTTTATATGAATGTTAACACAACCAAAATAACACAAGTTCCACTCCTTTTTATTTAAACCCATGTGTGGAGCCCATATTACAGTGGATACAATGTGATAAAATCATAATATTAGACAAACCATTTATACATTTACACCAAATTTATAGTAACCGTAGAAAATACTAATTATCTCTTATAAGACTGGATGATAATAATGAATTACATTGAAATAACCAATATTATTCTTGCAAACTTCTTGAAAACCAAAACATTTTTTTGAAATGGAAAATCCTTCGCATCAAATTTGTATAACACTGCAAAAAAACTATGAGAAGATGAGAAGTTAGACTTGAAGCAATGAAAACAATTTTGTAGTCTTAATGAATGGTAACACACATTTAAACTAAGATCAAACCATTCATCAATATATGCACAAGTTGAAAGAAAATTACATGACGATGTCAAACCTGCAAACATTTAACAAGTCCATCAATAGCATATATTATTGTGAACGACATTCCAATAATTGTTATAGTTTACTCACTAAAAAACCATTGTAATGTATATGTAGTATGAAAATTACATGCTTCAATGAGTACTTGAAATTTGAATTCTCTATAATATGTACATTAACTAGAAGTAACATTCACAATACTCACACATTTTAAATCTTATTCCAATTTAAATCTTGTTATTTGATTTTCAAACCTTCTAATATTTTATTATGTTTTGATGGTTTAATTATTATTTACTCTTTTAAAAACTAAAATATACATTTAACCAACATCTTTTGATGTCAAAGGTCACATGGACAATGTCATTTTATTACAAAGTCATATTTTATGTCAAAGGTCACATGGACAGTCTTCGGTGTGAGCAACTGGTACTTTTTTCTCAGTCGATGCCTTGGCCAGGATGTACATCTTCTTCCATAATTCTTTGTGACCTTCATGAATTTTAACAATGGAATTAAAGCTTGCTACTTGATTTTCAAACACTTTTTGTTTGATTCACATGTTGTCTCCCAATTCTTAATTTCTAATTCCAACTCTTGAACCTCAAGCTCCAACTCCATCTTCCTCGAGGAAGCATCTAGTAATTGGTCCAATAATTCCTTTTTTTTGACAATTTTAAATATTGCAGTCTAAGTCTTTCACGCTCGGTTTTATAAAACTTTTCCTTGTTCATTGCAAGTTTCATTTCTATTTCCATATGAAATGATGGGGATGACTCATCTTCTTGTTCAACTTCGACATCTTTGTTTGCAGGGATCTCTATAGTCTTTCTGAACACATTAGTACTGACACTATAGAATTTTGCATAATCTTTCAGTTCCGGCACTAGTGAGGCCTTGCACTTTCCAACCTTCTTTTGTCTTGCCATCTAATTAAACTTGTATTTAAACAACCAATTAATATATGTTAACATTCAAATGTAATTGTAACCATATACCATACACGGAAGAAGAACGCAACTAAGTAACCATATACCATAATCCACAATCCATAGTCACATTAATACATTAACCATATACACAGTGACAACATCATCATTTATACAATAAATGGAATGTGACATAACAAGAATAAAAACCATCTAATGCACTATAAACAAAACCAAAAACCATATTCAATTTAACAAGAATGTAATACTAAATCGTAAACGTCAAACACATTAAAGTAACAACATCATCACACATATATACACTTGTCTTCTAATCACACTTGTATTCATCACATACCAAATATAGAAATTCATATACATGATCTAAATACTAATTAATGTGCACATCATAACATCAACCAAAAACAACCATATTAGTGTAAAATCACATACATCTAATAATCATAATATAACCACATATGTCTATCCATATCATCTATTATGCTACAAAGGCAAAATTCATTAAATATAACTAATTTTTGGATACCACATAATCAATATCTATACATATATGTCAAATATATAAGTAAAATTTTTCAAATATGTAAGTGAAATATAAAAGTACAATAACACACTGATGTCAAATATATAAGTAAGTTCAATATGTGTTTAACAAGCATATTTTCATCTCAAAGGTTGTATGACTGGTATATTCATTTGTTATCATTGTCTTGGGTGGGAGTGCCTGGTATTTTTTCCTCAATTTCCACCTTGGCCTGCATGTACATCTTCTTCCATACTTCCTTCTGATCTTCATGTATTTTAAGAATGGTATTAAAGTTTGCTACTTGATTTGAAAACAATTTTTGTCCACTTCACGCATTGTCTCCCAATTCTTAATTTCCAGTTCTAACTCCTAAACCTCGAGCTCCAACTCCATCTACCTTGAGGAAATTTCTCCTATTTCGTCCAATATTTCCTTTTTTTTTTTTGTAAAATATAAATTTTCCAATGCAAATATTTCACATTAGTTTTGATACATCTTTGTCTTCTTTGTTACAAGTTTCATTTCTAATTCCATACAAAATGATGGGGAAGACTCATCTTCTTGTGTAACACCGACATATTTGTTTGTAGAGCTCTTTGCATTCTTTTTGAATGCATAAGTGTCACTATCGAATGTTTCATAATCTTTTGGTTCTTGCACTAGTGAATCCTTGCGCTTTCCAACCTTCTTTTGTCTTGCCATCTAAATAAACCTGTATTAAAACAATCGATTATTATATGTTACCATTCAAACATAATTAGAAAGGAAATAATGCACTTAACTTATACTTAACAAAATATTATCATGGATGAAATATATACGAAATTTTCATAAGCACATCAAACCCAAGTATGCATACATGGATGAAGAATGCAACTATGTAACCATAAACCACAAACCGTAATCCATAATACACAAAATTTGAAAGCAAAATTGTGAATTATCTACGATAAATTACTTGAACACGTCAAACCCAAGTAGACATACAAGGAAGAAGAACACAACTATGTAACCACATACCATAAACCGTAATCCACAATCCATAGTCACATTAATACATTAACTAGATACATAGTGACAACATCATCATTTATACAGTAAATGGAATGTCACATAACAAGAATAAAAACCATCTAATGCACTATAAACAAAACGTAAATGGATAACTCTATGTAACCCATAACCACAAACCATATTCAATATATCAATAATGCAATAATGAAAAATCTTGTAGTAGTCAAAGGTTGATTAGACCTTGTAACAATTTTGAATTCTTAGGATGTTGTATTGATTGTTAGTCGCCTTGAATAAGGGATAGATACTCACCATTATAAACTTAATGGTGTATCTACATGATAAATATAGGGATAGTGAAATGGTATAATCACCCATACACCCGAGTAGGATAACCGATGCCTTAATGCGAAGTGTGTTAATTGATTTTTGCGAATAAGATATATATATATATATATATATATACACACACTTGTTGTGTGTATAAGTTAATCGAGACTACTTGAGAATTTCATAGTTAACATACTTATCATCAAAATCTAAGAAAAATATGGACATGAAATTTATTAGACTTATTCTATCTACATTATACCTTTTTGTATTTTAGTTAATGTAGATCTTATTAATGTATTTCAGTTGATCTTTAATTGACTTATATAATGTAGCTTTTTCATTTGAGTAAATACGATAGTATGAATTGTTAAGTGGGAATTATCTCTTATCATGCTCTGTTCTTATGGGTGACTCATGCTAACATTTTGCGAGATGGACATCTGTAAGTCGAAAAGGAGAACAAGTTGAAGAAATTTAATGTTCCACCGATTGATGACACACTTTGAAAAGTATTATTGGTAAATTTTAAAAGAGAAACATTATTGTGTTGGTTAAATGTTTAAAAATGCAACATTAGCCTATCTTTTGTATCTCTTCAAAAATATATAAGCCGAGATGTGCCCTTAACTTGATTTAAGTGCTCAATCATATCGAGAAAAGTTGAAGGAAGGTCTCTTCTCTTGATTAATTTCCACGATTGAAAACACATATGGAAATTATACTATGTGTAAATAAGCAAATTTATATGATGAAGTTTGATCCTCGATTAGATGTATTCAAGACAAGAATGAAAAGTACATAAGTGATTTTATAATTCAAATAAGTATCAACGTCTTGTTTACCTAAGGTTAAAAGGGAGAGAACTTGTCTATACAATGGCAACTATTGTAGTAATTGAAGGAAAACATCTGAATCATTGAAAAGCTAATAAAATTTGCTGAAAAATAATGAAACTAAATATGGTCTTGGGATGATCATTGTTACAGGACTATTATATAGTTGTGTAAAAGATTGGTTCTAATGTTAAATGAAGAAAGTTTTCTTTACATCGAATATTATTTGCATTATTGCAAAATTGTAAGAAAGTTATATTAATTGATGATTATATGATTCCTACTTGAGCAATAAAATTGTTGCTAAAAAGTTTGATACACAGTTGTATTCCCAAAAAGGATACTTGGTCTATTATTCGGACCTTGAGTCTATTGTGCCCTAAGATTTTCCATTAATGTTACCACATACTATAAATAGAAAAAGATATATCAAAAGGGATTTTGGGTGAGGGATCATATGACTACAAGATAGGAGTACCACCATCTCTCCGAAATAAATAAATATTTAAACAAAAGTAATAGTTGGTAGCCTTGTAGGATGTAGTAAATTATATAGGATCTTAGGTGTTATTGCATTATAAAACATAAGTTATAAGGTATGTAATGCTTACACATGCACAAGGCATATTGTATTATTATCAATTTTCACATATCATAAATACAATCCTTTTGTTGTAGTTAAATACAATACCTAGTTTGAATGACTGCAAAATGGAATTGCAAGTATTGACCCACTCATGAGTATTGAAATAAAGTTTCTACTTAAGATTTGGTCTCAATACGCTTAACTTCTAACTAAGACCCATTACCATTCCAGTCTTTATTGGATCATTATAATCTGCTAAGTAATTATTGAAGGCCGAGTTTAAAGCGCAACTAGAAATATAATGAATAAAATGTCTACGACATACATTTATATTTTTGAGTCCTTGATAGACGCCAGAACGGAGTGTTTCGATTGGAGAATAACATTGAATCTGTGTATGATATGACTAAATTAAATATATTAGATATGATGTTCCCATTTATTAGAGATAGGCCGCCTACTCGATATTTCCGCTACCACATTATAACTAGTTGATGATTAAATTTATTATTTAGTTACAGCGAGGAAGCTACTATGTTGATTTATAGCGTCGAAGCTCTCCTAAATGACAAGGTCATAATGCACTAAGATTTCAGATTTGTTAAATTTAAAAACTTAGATGTACCTCACAAATATGTACCCCTATGCTAACTCGCAATGGCTACAGAAATGGAAGTGGTCTAGTAATGATGGAGATCATTACAAAGATGCTTACCTTCCCATAGGTATTCTAAGTTGTCATAGTGGCACGTCTTCTTGTAGGTTAATTCAGATTTGTACCTTGTATGAGACTTGTAGCTGTTATGGCACCATTGTTGAATGCTAGTCCATATAATTGAATAAGTTATTAGGTGAGATGACAAGTTCCCAATGACGAGTGTGTCGTCATGGAACCGAGCATGGCATACATGTCTTTGAAACTTTGATCAAAGTAGTGTAACTACTGATTACATTTTCGTGATTTCACCAAGGTCTAAGCTTAGAGATGCCTTGTGGGATTCCATGTCATAACCTAGGTAGACACTTAGAGAGCATCACTTAATTATCATTTCTTGATAAAGGAAAAATCAAAGGATACATTTTTATATTGGCTCATAAAGAGCGTTGAGAGTGATCGAGTAGGATTTGTATACTCTCATGTAGCTACACATGGTTTATGATAGTTATTAGAAATGGATTAGATTAAGGTTTTTGTTTGATTTAAATATATGGGTATTTAGATCGTGAAACATAAATTGAAATAAACAAATAAATTTTAAAAAAATAGATGTGAAGTGACAAAATTTCATGTTACAAGTTAAGAGATGTGTGACTCGAGGGTTGCACTTAGACATTCGACCAATCACACTTAGATGTGCAACCAATTGCACTTGTAATTGTGATCACTTGCACTTACACGCTACTTAAAATTTTTATAAATGACAATTCTGGATTTTTTAAGTATGCTTAATATATACGAATAAATTATTTATATAAATATTGACGGTCACCTTTTAAACATGCGAGTCACACGTGTTAGTTCTATAAAATATTTATAAATATGTTACATCTAAAATCATGAAAAACGTCTAAACATCAAATTTAACACCATTCAAGGAAGTTCAAAGAAGGGATTTTAAACGTCAACGTTTATTGATTTGAATAAGGTATGCATGAATAGTCATATATGTATGAAGATATTAAGATTGATATGTGGCATAAATGACAACAATCACTTACACACTATCTTGAAGTTAGCGGCCACTTGGCATATGTAAGTTAGTGGCGGTTTAGCGTATATAAGTTAGTTGCAGCTTTTCATATGTAATTTAGTGGCCACTTGGAATTTGTAAGTTAGCGGATGCTTGGAATTATGTAAGTTAGCAGACGCTTGGCTTATGTAAGTTTACAACTACTTGGGTTATGTAAGTTAGCAACCGCTTGGGTTATATAAGATAACAATCGCTAGGATTATGTAAGTGGGTGGCCGTCAAGATTATGTGGCGAAAGTGGAATCCAATAATAGCATTATTAGAATCCAGTAATAGCGAAATTGGAGTCCAATAATAGGGAAATTAGAATCTAATATTAGTGAAATTGGAATCAAATAATAGAGAAATTGGAACTCAAATAAGTCTAATATTGCTACTAATGGAATCCAAAGATTGTTAATAATGGAATCCAACATAGCCAAAAATGGAATCCAATATAAGAAAAAAATTAAGATGGATTTCTTCCAATACTTGAAATATTGGAGTCTCAATTCATTGGAATATGTCCCAATTAGTGAATAAACGTTGAAGGTATCAACGAGGTAAGGATTTCAAAGGACATCATAGTGGAGGGTCATCATATATCAAGATTTCATCTTCTTCATCATCGTAGCTTATCTCCATCAAGGGTGGATTCACCTTCATCCATTCTTAGGAGCATCTTTTCTCCCCTATCTTCATTCCTTCTCCTCTTCTCACTCCCCTTTCTAATCCTTCATTGTGTATGATCAAGGTATTTTGTCTTTTTCACTTAAATGACTCTCTAATGTTGCATTGTAAAAGTCCCTTTTGATTTATAAAAAGGGGACTTATTTCCTCGCAACTAAGGAAGATGAAAAATCACAAGTGGAATAAGAATTTGAAAGTTCATGTGGGGGGTAGATGAGAAGATAATTTTCAATGCTATAAATTGGAATGGCTTCTCCATTCCAAGGAATTTTTTAATTTTTAGTTTTTGGCTAGCAATTGTGGATTGTTGTATGTTGTTGAGATTTTTATCACCACTACACAAGAAATAAGAGTTGCATTTCTTCCATTTCTTTGTTCCTATTTCCTTTATTCTCTCTCTCTATTTCCTAGCTTTACAAGCATAGTGATCTTGAACAACCAAGAAAAGGCTTTTTACTTTTGAGGAACATATTAATGGAACTTTATGTCTTTAGTTTGTTGATCTCATTTTTGTTTTCATAAGTTAGATTATTCTAATTGAATGTGTACCTACTATGGTTATTGTTGGTGAGAATCTGATAGTTCCTACTCACAACATTAACCCTCTCTTTTATTTCTCCAATTCCCGTTTACATCTCTTCCTGTAATTTCCTCCCTTATACTCCATATAAGAACTTTTCCATAAGTTTAGTGGAGTGTTCATGTGTGATCCCCATCCTATTGGCCACCCCATAGATTTAGGTAGTTTACATTCAATAATGGGGGCATTCCCATACTCAAAAATGGGGGCTTAGCCCCATGACCATTGGTGGAAACACATAATTTGCAACATAACAAATTATTTCACCAAGAATTTTTGTGACTCTACTAGGTAGATATCTTCCCTTTTGAACCCATAAAGATATTTGAAAATACAAAAATATACATATTCCAAAATATCCATAAAAAGTGAAAATTTCAAAAATTCCAAAAATATTATTTATGTTCAAAATGCCTTATTGTGATCCTGTTGAAAAATAACACATTTTCCATTTTCTTTCCTTTCCAAGTACTTGATAAAAATGGCAGAAAAAAAGGTACACCCGAGATAATTTTTAGGTGGAATTGTTGATCCAACATTTGAAGAACAATTGCAAGTTGATTTCAAACTTCCTATTATATAGGTAAGAAGACAAGTTCTTGAAAATCCTCTTGAAGATCATACTAAAGAATCAGTTGCAGAACCACTAGTCCTCATTCCTTTAGAAGAAGAAATAGAGGAAAACCTAGAAGAGGAAGAAATGGCATAACAAGCGTCTATTCTATGGGGACAAAACTCTCGTCCATTGGATTTGACTCCTTCATGTCATAAACTTCCAAAAGGGTCCGAAATAACTTTCCAAACTTCTATGGAGATGTAAAGAAACAATCAAATGATCATATCACAACTTTCATCACAGCCTGTGGCATTCTTGGGGTACAACATGAAGATGTTGTAGTGCAGCTATTCATGGAAACATTATAAGATGTCATTACGGACTAGTTTTACTATTTTCCATCACACTCAATTGTTGATTGGGGTAATATTAAAAGCAAGTTTGAAATAAGATTCAAGACTGCAAAATATTCTCATGCCCTCCTTACTCCCTCCTTTCTTAATTAACTCAAATGAAGAAAGAACCGTAAGAGTCCATGGGAGACTTTGTGGAAAAATTCAATAAGTTGATCAACAAGATTAGCACTGCTTTCCCATCTTATTACAAATAATTTGAAAAGGTTCTTCATGAATACCCAACCACCTAAAGTTATTTTATTTCTACAAATAATTCAACCAAGATATTTGGACAACACTCAAGAAATTTCCATTGAAGTGGAAGATGACCTCATCTTGTCAAGAAAGATCAAGAATCATTCAACAAAGGATAAGGCCTAGAATTCTGAAGATGAGAGATCGGACCCATTGTTACAAAAGTTGGTTAATGAATTGACAATGTTAAAAAGGAATTTTCTCAACGAGTATCCCACCTGAACTAGCATGGGAATTATATTGGAAGAAAACCTTGAAGGCTTAACTTGCAAGCTCCACTATTCAATGAAATATGTGAAACTGGGAAGATTAAGGAGAAGAAATTGTTGAATCAGAAATTGAAGAAGAAGAGGGAGAAGAAGATAAATGTTCCATGATTGGATATTTTGAATTCACATCAAATGAAGAGTTTGAAGAAAATACAAATAGATACTCTTTTACAACATTCACTCGATCACAAAAGGATAAAAAAGGATCTTCTTCTAATTCCCAAGATAAGCAATTGAATCCTCAAATGGAAACTCTATGAAAAATAACAACAAAATGAGGATCCTTAAAGTCCACTTCCACGAGGGGTTAGCTAAGAAGAATCATGAGACTAATTTAACCAAGAATCCTTCTACCTCTTTAGGTAAGTCTCATTCAACTTCCTTTAAAAATAAATTTCTTTTGATCCTAAGAATACCCATGCAAAGGTTGTCATAATCCCTCATGTGCCTCTCAAGTTATCACCAAAAAACAGCACCTCTGGTTTTGATCATGAATTTGTGAATGAGTAACCAGTGTTTTTAGGTAACATGGGATTGTCTCTCAGTTGTGGGACTACTAACTGAGAAAAACTTTTGGATAAGGTTTGCTTCCTCTACCTATCTTACTTTTAAACTATTTCTAGAAGGTAAATTCTACTATCTACTTTTAATCTAATCTTTCAAGGACCAAAGAGAGAGAGAGAGATTACATGAAAATGGGAAACCTAAGCTACAGAGGTGATTACACCAAGAAAGGAATGGGAAAACATATAGATGAGTGAAAATGAGGTGAATAATGGGAAAGAGAGAGGTTAGACACAAGTGACATAGTCCCTAACTACATTTTTCAACATCATTTCCATGGAGCACAACAAATCTGAACCTATAAGAAGAACATAGAATGCACAAAAACCTAGAATATGCAATAAAAGGAAAGGAAAATTCAATAAAACACAAATAGGGTAGAGAATAGCCACAAAACATGGATTTATTGATTAAATTGATGCAAAATTCATTACAATTGCAAGAGAAAGGAAAGGATCTTCTTCTAGAATACTCATATCAAAGGCCTACAACTCAAAATTGCTCTAGAAAATTTTTGACATAGTTCCATTACATGAATATTCCCCCTACAAATGTGCCTTAGCACTTACATTTATTGATCCCAGAGAAAAAAGAGAGAGAAAGAGAGAGAGAGAGAGAGATAGAATTCTCGAGATCATTTTCATGGTCCCAGCTCTTCTGAAGCTCAAAATAATTAACAAGAGCAAATGATTGACACATGGTGGGTGTTTACTCGAACCCAAGGAAATTAACTATCCCCACATTTTTCCCATTTCTTCTTTCCAAAATCCGATATTCTAGGCTCCATAATATAGAGCATGAAAAAATGATTTCATTGATATAAATTTTATGAAATTTGGAGTTTGTGGTGAAAAGTTATGGAAAATTGGAGTGCGGAGAGGTCTGAGGAACACATCCTGATTTCACTAACGACCTACCATTAAAATATTCATTTTCCCTTATATTTTGGATACTGGGTAAATCAGTACATGGGGTACATTAGATTGGGTACTCTGGGGCTCCTATCTCCTTATTCGCTTGTAGCCTCTAACTCCCACAATCCACGGTCTCTTTTCTTTTTGGTGTTTTTGGTTGTTTCGGGCCCACAAGGCATAGATGGAACCAATTCATTTGGGACTTAACACTTTGCCTTATCTACAACAAAAATCCCTTATAACTCCTTCTTTGTTATCCGGCCATATCGGCCTTTTAGGGAATCTTGTCCCACAAGAACTTGTTCTGTTAGGCCTTTAGTGCCCACACCTTATCCTCCATCCGCATAACATTACACACTTAGTCATTTTTTCCATTATTTTAATTACAACTCAATGCCTCATGTGGGGAACTTGACCTTGGAAGGAAATTGTTCCCTTCGATCACCTTGTACCTGCAACTCGCCGATGATCCACACAATACTAACCTCATCCACTTCCTTTATTTTTCGGTGAAATTGGTCATCCAGGGAACTCGAGGCCCTGTGGAACTTGTTCCTTGAGGGCCTCAAAAGGTCGAAGTATCCCAAATACACTGGTTTTGGCCCCTTGTTCCAATTTTCTCAATTTCTTCTAACTCTTTTGGTTGAGTATGGATCTGGTAACTTAGGAAAAGAATATAAGAGTGCCCCAAAAGCCATTTTTCTCATTTTTAACCATTTTTTACCCAAATTTGGCTAAGTGTTGGATCTTAAGCCTAAAGAGAAGGGAGATTCTTCCAAATGATTATAAGTTCCCCAAAGCAACTGCAAGTGCCCAAATCATGGAAAAATTCCTTAATTCTTCATATTCTCCACCAAGATCCCATGAAACTACCTAAGTCCAATTTTTTCAAGTTGTCCATTTTACCAAAGGGGGAAATGGATAATACCTACCTTTTCCTCATCCTTTGACATTATTTACCATTGCAGTAATGAAGCCAAAATTAAAATTTTGGAGTATGATTACTTAAAACCCATCCCAAAGAAATTTTATATATAGTCCAGTTCATCAAAGGAAGCAGTCTTGTTTCATGTTCCAAAAATACTACCACCAAAGAGCCACCTTCCACTCCTCATACCACTCCTCATAACTGCCTTGTTTCCACACCCTTCACCTCTGGAAGGTATAGCCTTTATATATAGCTTTGTTGGTCAATGGGTACAAACTGAATAATTGTATCATTGACTCTGGTGCTTCCAACAACATCATGCCTACGAAGCTTCTAAATCTCTTAGTCTCTCTCTCTCTCTCTCTCCTACAACTGGTCATTGTTATTCCATGGAGATGAAAGAAATTCCTCTTGTTGGACAGGTCGAGGATGTTCGAGCAACACTTGCAAATTCTCCTAACAAGAAGATCATGATGAGAATACTTGTAGCAGACATGCCTACCTCATATGGTATGTTGTTAAGATGAAGCTTCTATCAAGATGTTGGTGGAGATATACAAATGGATTGGTCGCATGTCACCATTCTAATCAATGGTAAAATGAAGAAACTTCTTCCCATCAGGAAAATAAAGTACAATGTTCAAAGGCCAGATGACCCAAGGAGGATATCCCATTTCAATACTCAAGGTCTTACAAATTTTTCATGAATTTTGAGGAATATTTTGAGTTTCTCATGTTGGTGGAAGAGTATCTGAGTATTATGGAGCCAATTAGAGAGCATCATGGTGACTTGATGAAATCAGAATTTGAGATCATGTACTTCCCACTGGAGGAGATCATGAATGTAGTTTCTCCACTGGATGTTAATGATGATCATGTGATTCTTAACTTACAATAGATTAATCTCAAGTGATGATCAATTTGGATTAAGGAGTGATACCCAAAAACTTATTTTCAAGTGACTTAAATATTTCAAATCATGTTCTCAACATTCGGCACAAGGTTTCATTCAAGTGTGTTTGTGAATATGAATACTTCTCTTTCTCATTGGAAGAGGATGACAATGGGTACACGAATGCAAGATGTTTCAACCTCTTAAATCTGAACCTTCTTAAGGAAACGATGATTTCATCGTAGAAATTTACTCCTTGTTCCTTGGTGGTAAATAATGGGAAAATGACAATATAAATATTTTAGCTCCAAGTTTTATGTTCATTCTCCTTTCATGAGGATGGAGACATTATCAAAAAAATAGATAGATGGAATGGTGCTTGATCCCAAGGTTGATTTTTTTAAATGAAAATATTCTCAACAAGGAATGTATGAACAAGAATAGGATTCAATATTTCAATGTTGACTCATCTCAAGAAAAGGATGCTCTCAACATGAAGATGAAATTTGAGGTTCAAATGGCCATGTTAGATAAGATGATGGTTTTTGTTCTTTGTATCCAACCTTGTGCTCATTTTTTTCAAGATAATGAATCAATATACATACCACACTATACATAACAAAAAATTAAGAAAGTTTCATGGTTCATGAAAGAATATTGCTTGGATCGAGGTATATGAAGCATCAAGAGGCTTATTATAGTACTAAATCTTTCAAGTTATATACCGAGAATCAACTCATGTATACCATGGTCATGAAGCGAGATGACAAATAAAAAAATCTTATTGAATATCATAATTTTCAATTTGAAAATAACATGTTGAGTGTGATCAAGGCTCATTTTCACAACAACGATGGAAAATCAACAATTGGAATGAACTTGGGAGTCAATGAGAAAATGGAAAGAATGTGTCAAAGTAACAAAGGAAATGAGATGAATAAGTGGGTCACCATTCTATAATAAATCATGTGATATTTCTCAAGAAATTTATAACAAGACCATATTTAAGTGAGCATGATAATAAATTTGCGAAGAAAGGCATTATGTGATACCCGTATACGAGTAAGCACTCAGTTTGAATTGGTGCTTCAATAAAAGTGGGTTGTCCCCCATATGTACATAAGTCATTTAGGTTGTTTTTATTTTTTTTGGCATTTTTTCCCTTTTTTGTTTGTTTCCCTTCTCTTTTTGTATTTCCCTTCGATGTGTGTGTTTGTTACTTGTGTTTATGGTGAAGAATTGACTTTATATAAGCCTAATGGATAAGACACTTTGGTCTATGTAGTGTCTTGACATTATAGAGTTATTATTTATATTTTCCTCATTGTTTTTGATCTAGAAAAATTCCCCAAGAAATAGCCCGTTGTTTTCATGTTAAATTTTTAGTATGAAAAATTCAAAAAAATGTCATGACAACCTAGCCCAAATTTGAAAATCCCTCTCTCAACTAATATAAACTTGTCCTCTGGCCAACTCAATTATTTTGGTATCCTCATAATGGCTATGAGTAATTTTATAATGTGATTTTCAATTGTTTTTCATGTGTATGAATGTGATTCATGGATTCATTCAGAACCATTCATAAGGAATTGCTCCCGGAGGCCCAAAAAGGCCTATTTTCAAGCTTTTTCACACTAGTAGACACCCCTCGGAAGTTGATGTTGATGCATAACCTACACCGGGATTTGTGTAGATGAGATATAAGATTCACTAAAGTGATTTAGGAAATTTTAGAAAATATTTGGAACCTCGGGAAAATCTTCTCCAAAACTGGGCTATTTTTAGCCAATGATGGGGATTATTTTTTCATAAACGAGTGGCTTTTCGGTTTTAGATGATTTGGGAAGCTCCATGGTTATTATGAGCTCAGAATACACATGAATTGGAAAGTTCGGAGTGTATAATTCATTTTTCAAAATGTTTCAAGGGATTTTGAGGATCATATTTGTAGATATTGGCCTCAGTAGTGCAGATAAAGACCTTCGATCCTGGTGAAGATTCAACTGAGGATTATGGGAGTTACAAGGAGAGTTAGAAGCTGATTCAAATAAAAAATTGGGTAAAATTTGACTATATACATGTTCCATAGATTGAGTTAGACAAAAAGTATTTTGGGAACCGATAGTAAGCATAATTGAAAAAGGGGTTAAATTTAAAAATGTAAGGAAGAATCAAGTATTGAATATTATGTAATTGGATTCCTTTGGTATTTTGCACTCAAAATTATAAGTTTTCCCTAGGAAAAACCAGGGAAGCTCTCGTGCAAAAAACACACTCCGGAAATCTATTTTTAGCGGTGCAATGGTGAGAGAAGATTCTAAAAATGGCTAATGCGTACTTGGACGGAGATTGAGAATTAGAAGTTGTCTCACTTAAGTTACAACTTAGGGTGTTAGAAAGTTTTTTCAACTCACTTTTAAGTTTTGGCCCCTTTTTCATGATGATATGACTCTATGCACACTTGGAAGGGGGTGATGTCCCTTTTCTAAAGGGACATGGGGGACACAAGAGTGCACCACCAAGGAGGAGGAAGAGTTGCATCACTTAAAGTTACAACCTAGGGTGTTAGGGAAGTGTTTTCAACTCACCTTCATAACAAAAGTTTTCCCGTTCTTCATGTTGTTTCCACCCTATGTACATTTTTACAACCCTGATGTCCCTTTATCCCTTACTAAATGTGGTAATGGGTATGAGGGGGTTTGAGACCCATTTATAAAGTTGTAACCCCATCCTTGAGTCTCATCTAACCCGAGTTAAGTAGGGTGAGTTAAATTTGAATTTGAAAGGAGAAAAATGGAGGGAGAGCATGTTTAAATAAAAGGTGAGTTTAAAACCCAAACTTATTCACTTTCCTCCATGTTTACCTTTATTTTTCACACCCTTGGTTGTTGTTACAATATTCATACCATTCCGAGAAAAACATACATCCATCATGGCCAAAACACTCATTTTCTCATTGCTTGCAAACCCCACCTCCGATGGCCCTAAAACTTAGACTCAGCTTCCTCATCAATGTGTAATGAATAATCTCATTTCACTCTCCTTTTAATCAAGTTTGATTGCATTTTTATCTTTTGTTTGATCTAGTATAAGTTAGGATATAATTGTCCATCTTTTGTTTGATTTAGTTATAATGTCTAAAAACTCTATAATTCCTAAAAAATTATGTGAAAATTCAGTTTTTGGAATAAAACTGGTCACATTCGGTCAGATAAGAAAAGTATAAAGTAACCAACACCTTTTTTAGTACATTGGCTTCAATGCGGCTTACTTCCAGAACCTTCGAGGCTTGGTTCAGAACTCCTTCACTAAACTAAGGAACTCTATCACTTAGCTTCAAAACCTTCAGAATTAGTTTCGGAAGTCTAGCACTTAGTTCCAGAACTCCTGCACTTAGCTGTGGAACTTTCACAGTTAGTTCCGAATGTTTCCCTTTGGTTTTGGAACTTCTCCAAAGTTCTAGAATCAATGGGAATCTGTTTATTTTGAAAAAATCTGGTGATAGAGTAATTAATGGGCCCTCCAATCAGGAACAAATCAACAAATTACTGATGCTTCACACTCCATAAATACTTATGTAAGACCAACAACTGTATGTCCAGCTAGGTTTCTAAATTTCACATCTACTTTGAGCACTATTTTGTTTCACTAGAACCTATAGGTGGATAAAAAGCTATTGAACACTTATGGTTGTAAATTCATCTTCGGATGATGAAATATATAAAGACCTACGAGATAGATCAAAAAGAATATATATGATATATATATATATATATATATATATATATACACATATACAAGTTTTGTAAGATAGAACAATTCAGTAATAAGATAGCCATTTCATTTTGAGAGTATCATACTTTTTCAACTCCTGATTCAAGGTGGAGAAAGGGCCCACTCCTCTAAGAAACAAGATCCTTTATTTTATTGGTATTTATATCTTTAAGCAATTTGTATAAATCTATTCTCTAGCAATTCTATAAGTACTTTTGGTTCTTCAGTTGAAATCTGTTACGTAATTGTTCCTGCAAGTGTTGTAGATTAAACTCTTATTTCTTTGCAAACATTTTTAACATTTTCAAACGTGTGTTTATTTCCAAGCAGTGTGTTTCATTCTGCAACGTGTGTTTACTTCCAAGCAGTGTGTTTAATTTTGCAACGTATATTTATTTCCAGTAATTTGTTTCATTCTGCAAAGAGTGTTTATTTCCAGCAGTACGTTCAATTCTGAAAGATTTATTTATTTCAACAATGTGTGTTTATTTCAGCAAGTTTATTATATTTTAGCTTTAATAAGGATTTGGCCAGGAAATCTTAAAGACACTTTAAAACCCCAAAAATAAAAATAAAAAATACCTACAATCAATTACTAGATCACTAATATTCTTCTTGTTGAATATAGCTTTACACACCCGTGGTTTTAATATGACATCAACCAAGAGTTGATTAAATGAAGGAAATAACGAAACCCATCACAAATCCTTTTAGAAGAGTGTTTACATGACCTCATTAATGTTCTCATTAATTTTTTATAGCCTCCTAAAGTTTCCATCTATTGAAAATGTCTCCTCATATCTACGAAGTTACAGCTATCCAAATTTTCTCAAAATTGGAGCATGTGATCTACAAAAAATCAGCTTTCTTTTGAGAATTTTCTTACCTCATGAAATTGTGTATGCTTAAAGATATGGATGAATGTTATTTTTAAATTTTTTTCCCATCCAAAGGTGAAGTGAAGATCTGCAAGTTTAATTTTCATTTTTGCGAAGATCCGAACGAAACAAACCCCTGAAAATTAAGCAAAGCATCCCAAGGTGAGATAAAAAAATTTGGAAATCATTTTCACTTTGATCCAACACTCCATGGAAAATGTATATTTTTAGTAAGTTCCTATTCAATACAATTAATAATAATAATAATAATTATAAATAATGAATGGGTTTCCTTCACTCATTTCATTACCTAAAGAGGAAAAACACTCAAAAGTGATAATTCGACAAAATTGCCAAAACTAGTCACCCAGGAAGAACTTACTAAAAATAGTAAGTGTTTAGAAAATGCTCAAGATGGTATTGGTTGTTCACCATCCACATGCCTCAATAATCCCAATCTTCATGGATTACACACTCGTTATTACAAAGGGTGGATAGGGCATTGTGTCTCAAGCATAAGACGAGCCCTCTCGATCCCCAATTTTGGTCATGATGGTGCATTTAGATTTCAGTGTGCTTCTCACTTCATAAGATGGGTTGATCAAAGGTTGTAAGAATATTCCATCTATTCTTCCACATTCATTCATCTCAAAGCTGGAATTTTCTTCTCTTTATCTCATTGGTCACTCCATTTCTCAAGGGTCGGCATCATCATCATGTTGAATTTTGTGGGCAATGGTCTCAAGTTGCATCAAGAACTTGGTAGTTTGAAGGTATGTCAGACTTTCAAAGGTTAGAAAGCTTATTCATGAGAGGGAAGGCATCCTTCATTATCTTCAATGGTCAAATTTTCATCACCCCTCTTTTCAATGAGTCCAAATGTGCTACAAAAGTGCATCATTCTAGGGAGGTCTCGAAGGGGTAAAGATTTCAAAGGATCAATCTTCATCGATGGAGCATCATAGTGGAGGGTCATCATATATCAAGATTTCATCTTCTTCATCATCATAAATTATCTCCATCAAGGTTGGAAGTACCTTCATCTATGTTTGGGAGCATCTTTTCTCCCCTCTCTTCATTCCTTATCCTTTTCTCCCCCTTTTAATCCTTCATTATGTATGATCATGGTATTTTGTCTTTTTCACTTAAGTGACTCTCTAATGTTGTATTGTAAAAGTCCATTTTGATTTATAAAAAGGGGACTTATTTCCTCACTCCTAAGGAAGATGAAAAGTCACAAGTGGAATAAGAACTTGAAAGGTCATGTGGGGATAGATGAGAAAACAATTTTCAAGTGCTATAAATTGGAATGCTTATCCATTCCAAGGGAGTTTTTTAAGTTTTAGTTTTTGGATAGAAATTGTGGATTGTTATATGCTTTTGAGATTTGTATCACCACTACACATGAAATAAGAGTTGCATTTATTCCATTTCTTTTCTTATGCTTTTCTCTATTTTCGAGCTTTGCAAGCATAGTGATATTTAACAACTAAGATGTTAGTGTAGGATATTTATTTTCCTTGTATTTTTTATTTACTTGTAGTTTTCCTACACTCATGGGGTATGATTTCTTAGGTATCAGTTGTGTTTAGTTAGCTTATTAGTTGTATTAAGTTAGTTTACTAGTTTTGTGGAGTCAATTCTACTTCCACTATTAGTTAATGAGAGTTACTTACCACTCGATCTAGGAGGAGGTTACACATTCACCTCCTATATGTACTTGACTTGCATTAGTCTATTCCATGGATCATATGGAACATTGAGTTGATTTGGAGCCATTCTTTCCTTGTCGGTTCTTGATCATATTGTATCTTATTTTTAGTTATTTCAATTTTTGTAATTGCTTGTACATTTTTTTTTCATCATCGAGATCCGAAACTCTAATATGGTATCAGAGCGATTATGGTGATACATTTGCCATTACTGAGTTATTTGTAGTTTTCGAATACTTTTTTTTTGAAACTAACAAATCGTGTGCAAATAGATATGACTTCAATCTTGGTTATTTAGATTTGTTTTTTTGGTGTTTGATGATTGACAAGTTGAGGGTTGTCAAAAATTATTGGGTTTACAAAAAAATCAAAGAAAAAAATTAGGGTTTTTTCAAGAAATTTGTGAGGTGCCTTTTTTTTACATGGTTTATGTAGATCTTTCCTTCATGGTTGTCTTGGTGGCATCCGATATGCCCTATCCAAACTCATCTTACAAATATTTCACCAATGCTCATTCATGCTTTGGCTCACTCACCTATCCTCCGCACAACTTGAATCGGTTATATATATATATGTGCACTCTCTGCTCGTGATCTATTTTTAGATTAACAATTTTTCTCATCCCGCAGTCCTTGCTCTACCATGTAGTATCCTTGAGCTCATAAATTGGTGAATTTTTGCCTCATCTCCTTGAAACTCGGCTCGTGTGGTGTTAATGGCCAACTCATCCTTTGGTGGATCAATACCTTGACCTCCTCGTAATGGATCTGTTTGGTGTCTCCTATCATCCATTGTGTTTGGATCTAGGTCAGAACATTAACTTGGTGGATTTAATATTATATTTTCTTCGTGGTGGTCTTTGTGGGATTGGCTCTTCCTCGACAGCTTCTTCTCGGTTGGTTATGGATTCAATGTGACCTTGACATCATGTTAATGTGTTGTAATGGATCTAAATCCGTTTTAATAGTTGACTTGGATTTATTTTTGATGTACATTTCTAACAAAATGATGTTGAAGTTTGGTGAGGTGTTACAAAGGAAAAGCGGCATGTGATCAGATCTATGAATATACACTCATTTCCCAGATCGGCATGGACTTGTAGCCATTCATTTTCATTTAGTATCAAGCCTGAGGTACACCAGTCTCTAACATTCACATCAATCACTTTGGATTGCATTATCATTTTCCATTCACGTTGAGTTTGGAATCAACCACATCTACTATCAAATTTCTTACATTATTAAACAAATATAAAGTTGAGAATAGGTATTTAGCCTCGGTGTTATTGGATTTTCTATCTCCTCCTTATTCAATGGATTATTTGGGTTTCTTGGCTGAGTAACTCATCCCTAGGCACATCCGTATCACTTTAATATCGAGCACATCTTTAGCTTCTTTCATTACCCTTTCTTGAAAAACCATTGGCATACGTAAATCAGATCTCACCATCCCTCACGACAAATTTCAATGGTGTTCTCGAGCTCCGTTCTCATCTCACATTCCTCTGTTTATAGCACATGCACTAACATCTCTCTTCCTGCAAGCCACATGGTGGTTTTTCTTCACATTTCGGTTAATCTTAACCTTGGTCGAATTACTTTCCTATCCATTTCACAAATAATCCTACACGAAAAATATACAACACTTCCTGTAACAAACTTTACATTTCTAAAATATCTTAGAATTATGAACAACTTTTATTTTTACACCATTTCAAAATTCAGATCAGTAAGTGCCTTGAAAATGGTGATCTCTACAAACTGGTCCTTCATTGTCCCTTCACAAACCTACCAAAAGGTCCCTTTAAATAGAAGTGATCTCATATTCTATCACTTACTAAAAAGTGGCGGGTTGGTAAGGCTGATAAGTATTTTGGCACGGTCAAGGGTTCAAATCCCCCTTCCATAGGTTTAGGCACCCAATTTAGCCATTGACCCCACATTTGGTGGGAAAGGGATAGGATAAGCCTTTAAATAGCTTTTTGGCCACAAAATCCTCCTTATCCCATGGGATTTAGGCTTATTCACGTGGAATGGATTAAATATATTATTTTTATTATTTTAAATCCAAATCCACTACAAACCTACCAAGTGTCATGCCCATAATATGTCATTTGTCCATGTCAGAGTGTGCCACATCATCATTTGACCACAACTTTGACTATGCATATCTTTCACATACGAACTCAGATTTGGTCCGTTCAAAATGCATCGAAAGCTTGCGACGAGCTCTATACCATGGAACTAATTTTAAAACATTACAAGACCATAAATTTTTCCTTGTTTCCAACTACCACATGTCACCTTGCCATTGGTCCACTTGTTGACATGTTGACCAAGGTTGACCCGTTTATGACCTTAACTTTGACCGGTGATAGAATTTGCATACGAACTCTGATTCTAAAGTTCAACATACCATCGAAAGGTCTCGAGAATCCCTTTAGCATGGTCTAGGTTTAGGAAGTTTAGGAAAAATCTACATAGTGAACATTTCCTCGGTGAATGGGGTTGGAAAAGGGTCAATGACACATACCGCATTCAAATCTCCGTGATCAATGTAAATCCTTATCCTCCCATCCTTCTTAATGTTGATGACCATTAGACTTATCCATTCTGATTCTTCAACAACCTCAATTATGCCTAATGTGACCATCTTTTCAATATCCTCCTTGACTTTGATGTGCAGATTCAAATTTATTTGATAAGGTCTCTTCTGAATTGAGCGTGTACCTTCGTTTAACTTGAGCTTCATTTCTCCCAAGAAGTGGTGAAATCCTTTAAGCTCATGGTACCCGTGGTGGAAATAAATCTTGAAATTCACTCATGAGATTGATGATCTTTAAAACCTCCTTTTTGTCTAGTAATCTCCAATAGTAGCCTCCTTAGGTTTTGTCTCCAAACCAATGTTAACCTTCTTGGTTTTCGGTGTTTATGGTAGGTGCACACTTGCTCATTAGCACTATCCATAACCTCACGTGTACCCACAAGTATGGTTAACATCTAAGTTTTCCACCTCTTCACCATCTATTACGTAGACTAATTTTCCCTTCTCTTTTTCCATGCATGCATGCTCAAGTTGTACCTCCTTTGATTCTTCCTCATTAAAGCGCACTTCCAATCCAGTTTCACCCAACAACTCTAGTAATCTATCTTTCACCATGGTACCATCTCCCATAGTTAGGAACTTAACAACTTTGTAGCATGTCATTCACCAATGGTTTAATCTTGCAGAATCGAAAGATTGAAGGAGATTAGTAGTCAACTCCTACCGCTTTCCTATCCGATGGTGTAGCTCGAGTGAATTTACCATGCGCGTGTAGCCTTGTAAGGTGGAGTAAATCTTATGCACCCATACGAGATAGAGGTAATGCTTTCGTGCCTTCCATCCGTGCCTTCGACATGCCCGGACATGAAATGAGGTAGGTTCCTTCTCCTGATAATCTTGTATAATAGTAGGTGCATTGCTTTAGAGAAATCTAACAGAGAATGCGATTCTCACCCCACACCACTCTAGAAGGTCATCGCGATGGGTCACCCACAAAAGTGTTGCATTCTTGAGCAAGGTATAGCTAAAAACTTCTCCTTTCAACCTCACATATCCATTGGGTCTCCATTGCTTGCTGGAAAACATCGGGTTATCTCCTTGTATAACTTGGCAACTATTTTCCTCCCATACACCTGACTGAGCACGCCTTTGTTACTCTTGTCACAAAGCCTCTTAACTACCTTTTGACTAACTCATATGTCCCATGTACCCAATTATCACATGCCACACTAGTTATATCACTTATAGATTAAGCATCTTCCCACTAAATAACACCTTCTTTTGTTGGTTTCACAACCTCAAGGTCCCTGATAGTGCACACATAGATTTTTTCTAGGTCTTCTTCTCCCAAGGGCTCAATATAGGGCGTTAACTTCCCATCCGTCAAAGGAATGATAACACATTCCTCCTTGTTCTCAAAACTTATATACCCCTTATTGAAACGTAAGTCAACATTGTTCTTATAGCACCAACGGTGCCCAAGTAATGTTGAGAAGTTTTCTACTTGATAAGCACCACGAATTCAAAGTCTCCAAAGGTGCATTTTTTCCCCTTGGATGGTGATAGCAGCATCCTTTAAAACACCAATGGGAATTGACTTTGTCTTTTTAGCCATATACAACACGTTTGAAGATGGATATAATGGGGGCCTTCCCATTTGATTTCATGGGTCCAGGGTGAGAACATTAACTTTCATTCCCATGTCAATCGAATATTACTTAGAGTCATCCATCAAAATTACATTCAAGGTAATTTCCTTATCATAGTCAAGGTTGTGAGGAGGAAGGTTAGAATGCAAGACCTGCCACTCGAGCTCTCCTCCAGTGTTGGGTACTTTATCTCTCAACCATTCTCCTAACAGAGGAATGATATTCTCTTAGCGAAACATCTTACACCTTCTCTAACATCATCTATATCCGACCGAGGGACCTCGGTGCTTTTTACCTCTCCAACTTCCTAGATTGCTCTTTTAGACACTAAATTTCCCCTTTAAGACTTTTGATTACGTCCATGGTCTCTTGATATACTTCCTTTTGATGTGTAGGGTCTGGATACTTCCCATGTACCACTTCTTCTCTTATAATCAGTCACCTCTATTTTGGTATCTCCATGGCATGCGCACCTCACCACGTCGTCACCAAGATAGGTTCTAACTCGATTTTGTGCCATTCTTGGCATCCACTGTTGATCATCACACTTTATGCTCACCATTCCGTAACCCTTATCTTTCTCGGTGCTTCCGGCTCACGTGTTCAAATAATTATGGGAACTCCTCATACTTATGCTTCTTTCCACACTAAGAGCATTGTAACATATCGGGCATTCACGCTTATAGTGTTCCGCACCCACAGGCTGTAATAGGCTCCATGAGGGAACACACTTCTTCCGCTTCCATGGCTGCCATGGCCTTTAAATCCTCTACAAAAGACTCTTCCGTGATTCCCTCCATCCATGTGCCCTTTATAGTGATGACCCTCATCCTTGGAACTACTTGCAATACTAGTCCGTGCATACCAAGATTATCAATGTGTCATGTATTTGGTCAATCAATCTACAATCCTTGGTGTCATGAGTAGTAGAGGTGCAAATTTTGTAATAGCAAGACACATTCTTATGGATCGCGCTATAGTAGCAGACACCTACTTGCATCATGATCTTCATGGAAAATCTCACAATTTACCGTCATCATGTGTACCGATCTCTAAGGACAATTTTTCTTTCATATGCCCTTCTACCTCAAAATCAGAAACCATAACCCATTGCGAGTCTCATGAGCCGAGTTTGCAGACAATTTCTCCAAATTGCTTTTCCATTGCAGAAATTTTGGATTCTAGGAATGGACTAACTCATGTATCAACACTTCCTACTACTTCAGCGCACAAGGCAGCCTCCAAGGCCTCGCACGGATCTGTGAAAGTATTTTGTGAAAGCACCCTCCTAAATTATGTGATCATCTGTGGCGAAGCATTGAGCATATTGTGAAGGGTGAATGTCATAAGATAACTTGGATATGAGAGTCTTGAAATGTGTGTCATACTCCTGCACACTCTCTACCATTCCTTTTTGAATTTCCTTCAACGCACTGATGATTTTTTGTTCAAACTCAGGTATGTGGAATTCTATCAAAAGGTAGTATGCATCGCAATGAAATCCACCACTATCTGGTGTGGGTCATACTTCTTGTACCAATTATGTGCACGTCCTTGCAATGTGGTTGTAAACTGACTTTCTTTATTCTCTCAGCGTAGTGATTCCCTTTGTGTGCCATAGTAATTCGCACTTGTGTACATGTTTCCAGACATGCTCAACACCCTTATAATTAGGTAAGTGGAGCGACATCTCATAAAACACTTATTGATGGTTTTGTTGACCTTATCCGCAAGTTCTAAGACCTTTATTCCCTCTAATGTTACCTCCACCACCACACCCACTAGATGCACTAGTGTCAACTCCTCCATATCCACCAGACCCTCCTCCTTTCATAGGAAAAGGCCTAACACATTTATTCCCTCGTGAACCCACTATCGTGCTAAATTGTGTGTCGATATTTTTGATACTAAACCACTCCCAAATTTGTTTCCCATACCGCTTCCAAACACAATACTCAAACCTTGTGATCCCACACCTTATCCAAATGTTGTGCCAGAAAAAATACCCCCAAACACAAGAAATGATTGTCAGACCATAGATGTACTAAATGAAAAATTATACCTCCTAGGTGTCACTTTACTACGAATACCGATACCAACTGGATTATCAAAACTTATCTCATGAATTGGAAAACTAAGTGCAAGGGTTTGGTCGTCATGTGGGTTAAGATGCGTGCTACGAATCTTCTCCTTTCTTCATATGACGAGATCTCTCTAAAATCCAAGGGGGTTTCTCTTCCGCACTTGCCAAGATGGGGTAGCTTAGACTGCTTAGGTTCCACGTCCTCTACACGAACCTCAAATCCTTCCTACAACGTTTGCCTCCATAAATACATCACTCCTACAGCTTCGTGTTTTCTTGTCAACTCCCTCTCTCGAGATTCATTATACTTGAGTCGCCTCTCCTCTCTCTCCATTTCCACCACAAGGTTTGTCATCCTTTACAACACCAGCTTCCGCACTCTTGCGCCTAGCAAGAGTTTAGCCAGCCATGGGAAAGGCTTCCAAACTCAAAGTAATGACCAAGATCTTGATAGCTAGTGGAATAACACACAAGAATGATCCTCTAGGATCCCTCAAGAACTCGAACTCAACAATCTCTCGAGCAAGAATACGTAGAAGTAGCATATTCAATGGTATAACTAGTCAGTACTCTACTCCACTAGTGATAAACAGCACGGGTCCAGGTCAAATCAACATTATGTAACCGCTAATATTCCTCCTGGGTCTAAACATGAGGTCTATAGTACCGCTTGTCCTTTGCGTATATTGATAGTCATTCATATAATTCTACTGGAAAATAATAGAAAAAGGTCTCGTATAACTCATGGTACAAGTGATCCTTTACCCATTTACTTGCATCAAACTCAGATCCAGTGTTAAATGTTTGAGTAAACTCATCCTCTATGTTTTTGAGCCATGCTTCGATACTATCCAAGGTCAAGTGCTCTATCATCACACATTTCTCTCACAATAGCTTCAAAAGAGGTCCCGGAAATGGAACCAAGATGTAGTCATTATTTTACCCTCAATACTTCTTTCTAACCCCAAGCATGTCACCTATCATCCAAAGATATGTTGGGTAATCACCCACGATGTACGTGGGCGTCGAGACCCTCCTTTATGTGAGCTTTGTAAGATTTTTTTCATTAATGGAGGATTATTTGCAGAAAGAAGTACATTCATCTACTTTAAAAGGCATAAGATATAACTAACAGATCTACACATTAATGCATCACAAAAGCTAATAAACATTGTAAGAAGTACAAGAAACTAGATCTGAGTCATGATAAGCCAAATAACATGAGGGTTTACACCCATAAGCAAGTTGTACATAATAGATCCATGTATATTGATTTAACAAAGTTCTAGTAGCCATATTACATTTAAAAGGGTCACCTCAGACCATATTCATCAAATGACAGAGACTCAACTCCTACAAACCTATCTTATCAAATATCCTAACTATGTTTTTCCCCATTATATCCCTTATTACAGATCCCAAAGACTCATACGTATAATTAATGACATCCCTTTACAACCCGCTAGCACTAAGAACTCTAAACCCTAACATTTTAGTAGCACCTTCTTACCCTCCTCTTAGCACTCTCGTACCTCTAGCGACCTCATGTCTCTCTCTCTCTCTATCTATGTTCATGTCCCAACACTTCTTCAAATAGGACCATTGTCCACCACCATGAATTCTCTCCCGATCGGATCACGTGTCAAGTGTCGATGTGGTCCTCCATTAGCAAATACTTATCCTATTTGTAAACCTTCCACTAACAGTAATGATTCCTCTAGGAATATGCCCTACGTGGAATATCCTTTTCTTGACCTCCAAGGTTCCAGGTTGGCACCTTATCCACTTATCATGCCTATTTGGGTCCTCACATTTTTCCTCAAGTGACTCCATGATTCCAAATATGGCTAAGTCCTTTAAACCCTTGTTCTCGCCTCCCGCACACATCGTGGTTTCACTTAAACCCTTTTCCAACATGTTTTCCCCGAGCGCCCTTCTACTAGTGATCCTACGTGTGAGTGCCTCTTGGTACTTAGCCAATATTCTAGGGTCCAACAGAGGGTTTCAGACCTTGAGCTATCATGGTATCCATTAATGGATTCACTGAGATTTAGTTATCATAGGGATGTCTGGAAGAAGAAAAAATCAGCTCAAACCCTTGGTACAATTAGTTTCCAAGTTCATTGGTAGTGAGAAAAAGCTCTTTTATTGCAATCATGGATGCTCTAGGAAGATTTTAACAACATAAGTACTATGTTTATAGGTTTTTATAGGTATTAAATCATAAAAAAAATTCTTCCACCTCAAACTGTTTGATGAAATTAGGTTTACAAAAGTTACTTTGAATTTTCTAGCTTCCCGACAGTGTTTTTGAGTGCACAGATGAGGTAGAAGTAGTTAGTTAAAAATTAGGATTTTAAAATATTGGCATGGGGAGAATTTTATTATCCTGTTGGGGTAGGGACAAGAGGGGAAGAAAAATTCACCCTCATCTGGGCTTTCCATGTTTCACTCCATGATTGCACGATGAGGGAAGGAGAAAAATCAACCATTTAGATCAAGGGTTGAACGGGTCATATAGAAATCCATCGAATGGGCTAGAGTGGGGAAAAAAATTGTCCCCTTTTTCCCCTTGGGATAGGGACAAGAGGGATAGAAAAATTCACCCTCATGTGAGCTTGACAAGTGGCACATTCTTACTGCACGATGGGAGGGGCTAGAAATAGGTAAATAGGCCTTGCGTAGTGCTTAGCATTGTCATGTGAGGAACCTAGAAGAAAATTTGGGGTGGGGTGAATTTTCTTGTCTCCTATATCACCTTAGGATATGGATAAGAGGGATATAAAAATTCACCTCAACCTAGAGGTGATAAGTGTCCTCTTCCAAAATTGAGTAATTGCGGGAAGCATACCTGTGAGAGAAAGATAGTTTGAAGACGAAGTTGTCGGAGCTCCGGAGGTATTTTAAGATGAACCCTTATATTATCTTGACTCCCAAGATCCTTATAATATCAATGGGAGGGGTCTCATATTTAATTTTCAAATGTAAATCCCTAAAAATATCCTTTTTACTTGGGACAACAGGTGTGTTTGCATAGTTTGAGTTTCCCTGAGAGATACTTGAGTCTTGTGAAAGATTTGAAAATTCCATCATGCAGATATATTATTATAGATTTCTAATGGATATTTTTTTGACTCTTAACTCCTTACGAAGCTCCCAAAATCATCTGTGGAAGATCAAGTACCTGTTTTGACTGCCTACTCCTTAACCTTGGAAAACCCGATGTTGCATTGTTTGTCCCTAAACCTCCAAAACTTTCTAAGACTATCCTAAATCAGTTCCAACATGTTCATAGCTCTTCAATACCACCTACGGTTGATTTTTAGCCCTTATTTTCATTCCGGATGATGCACACCAGTCTTCGAAAGATTAAAATTAGCCTTCCTAAACCTATTTAAAAACTAACTGTTGGAAGCATTTTCACTGAATGAAATTATTGACCTTTTCATAACATTCCAAACACTTGTACTTGATTTTTCATCATCTTATAAGTACTTGCAAGGTCAATATGGGCATGACGCAATAGATTAACGACCATGAGAGGGTTTTGGGAAGACTCGAGAGCAAATTTTTGAATTTGGGTAAGTTTTCATGCTTGAAAGTTGGAAATTTCATGTTGCACGTTTGTATGACAACATGACCCTAACCTTAGGATAATTATAAATTTCAAGGTATATACCTAATTTAAATATAAGTATCCTATTAGGACTCACAATAAGAGTAATTACGGGATATATAAATCCAACAACATAATATACTAAGATAATGCAATAGATCAAAGCAAACTTACATCTACTCTAGTCTATAACAATGAATAACCAATGTACAACATACATGTGCAAGATAAAAGACTAAGAAGGAAATAATTACTTGTAGCATGTGTGTGATCACAAATGCATAATCCTCCACAGAGGTAAAAATACCAAGAGAGAATCATTATAGGTGAAGAAGGGGAAAAATCAACAAGAAGATCTCTAGTCCTAACTCATTCTAGTCACTCAAAATGAAAAAAGGTAAGGTCCAGGTCTAACAACTATGTGTAAAACAATGCAAAAATATGTGAGTTATAAGTGCCTTCATGCATGATAAAAATGATTATTTGGTGGTGGTTTTACAAAAAGGTGGTGGGGTATATACACCAACGCCATCACCTATGGTGATGATAGTGACCATTATAAAACCAAAATCAACACCATCGCCCATAAGAAATGGTGCCAACCTTGGGGGAACCCTAAAGATAAAGGGTGAAAAATGTATGAGATGGAGGCTAGAAAGTAAATAGAGGAAAGTGACAAAGGTCTAAGGTAATGAAAGTATGGATAATAATGCGCAATAAGTATAAGTAAGAAAACATAATGAGGCAAATGGACATGATGGATGCAATATGTGAAACAAAGGGAAGAAACGCGACAATAATAGTGTAGACACCCAAAATTGGGACGACACCCTCTAGGTCCCATTTTATTACATACCCCCTTACCATGACCCCTTTCACATATTTTTATTAATCTAATTACCTATATTAGATTTATTATTAGCTCACCCCTCCACCTCGCCTTAGACCCATTCCAAGCCCATTTAATAAATAATACTGATTCATCACTCCCCTAACCAATTGAGACTTCTTCTAAACCTAATATTGATTGTCAACTTCCTCTCCCACCAATTTCCCAATCTAACCCAAAACCATTCTTAACTCATGCCAAAAAGGGAGAGAAAAGGTTATTTTTAGCAAATAAGACTATTTCTCCCTAACCGACACTCGGTTATTCCTCGGCCAGAGGTCGGTCCAAGGAACCACCATCGGTTCCTTTAAATAAGCATTTTCAACTCTTTTCCCGGTTCTTCTTTTGGTTGGCATTATTTGATCTCACATCTTGGGCATTCAATCAACATCCTGACAATCAACTGAGCACCAGAGCATCAAACTCTCCACCGAGAAAACAACCTATGGCTTGATAGGATTGAATCAATCACACCGAAAATCACTAAAACTTCATTGTCACGACCAATCGGACATTGGTTCATCTCTCCTACGCACACCCACCAACCACCAATTTCTACCAATATTTGGATCTCTAATAAGTATTCTTAACCAAGTTATTGATTTCATTAGCTTTGGTTTTAGATCCTTTATCTTTTTTAATCACCTCTTTCCTCTCTCAGATACCCCATAGCCCATTCACCTGACGCCCTAAAAACTGAAACCACTTTCCCTTTCAACCACCCCTTCTACCCTTACTGAGTCTTCACCTAAATTCCTACACCCTCCCTAATACTTCCCAATAATCCGTGCAATCATAGAGAGCCCAAATCAACCTCCTTTCTATTTTTGAAATCCAATTGTCCCTACCATGATCGGTTACCCACCCAATCTCTACTATAACTAGTCACCATCATTGATTCCCAACCGGCATTGATCTTTGTGTCTGGCATTTTCCCCTCAGACTAGCGAGCTCATTCCTCCACCCATAACTCTCCAAAACCTTCCAAGAATTCACCTAAACCTTCTTTTTTCCCTCTGTCATACTTATAGACCCTAATAACAAACCATTCTCCTAAATTTAATTTTGTATTTGTCATTCAGATGAGATTTAGACTATTATGTTGTGTGAGATACCCAAATCATATAACTATAGTAGGACTTTCCATTTCATGATATTTATCAACATTAATTTGTATTAAGACGTGGATTGACAACCTTCAGGAAGCACCCCACTTCCTAGATCTAGCTCATGTTAGGCAATCCACCGACCTATGTTATGAACTCTATTTTTGGTCTTGCTTTGTTTCTCATGTAGTACTTCCTGGACAAAAAGGAGTTCTCTAAAATCGACTTGGTCTTCAACAACGGTGTGTAACCTCTTAAAAACCTCCAGGTATTCCTCATGTACCTTACCTTTACCTTTTAAATCATTTTGTCATATGGTACTCCTATGTGGTGAAACATTTTGGCACGCAGTGGGACCCTCATCATTTGTGGGTTTGTTATATTCATTTAGGATTGCATTTCTGATTGTTTCCTTTCTAAAATCTTCACTAAATCTCTCCTTGGTAACATTCTTTCTTCTATTTTCTCTAAAATTCACATTTCATTTGGTGTAAATTAAAACAAATCATTCTTTCTTCTTTCTTTCTTGCATTAGTGAAATTCATACTCTATTCCTATTCACTATTGCTTTCATCCAATCTCAATCTTTCGATTTGGGTTTAAAATTGTTGCATTGCATCCTGTGTATTCTTACATTTAGCTCACATAGTCTAATTAGCAATCAAATATAATGGAGGTCATGACTGGTTGATGATTGGGTAATTAAGCATAGTCCACTTTTGCACACACTTTTCCAAATCACTCAAACAAACAACACATTTCTTAAACATTCCCCAAATCCTAGGAAGAAGCTATCAAGGATTTAAACACCCATTGATAGTGGGCCCCAACCAGTGTTTTGGCCGGAGAGTCATATCAGAGCTCGACCTCACGTATTGAAAGGTATATCAAGGATGCCCCCACCAAAACATTCCTAAAACCATCCATAGTTGGCTTCTAGGTACCTTATATCCACTCCTTTCTATATATTCACAGTCAATCCTAAGGCTTAAGCCATCAAAACACTAAAATCTTATTCCTAGGATAACATGTTTATTAGATTTTACTTGTTGGATTTGTGACTTTCTTTCTTGTCTTTTGTTATTTAAGGTGTGAGATCATATTTCACCACTTTTTTTTCTTTCTTTTCACACTCAGCCATCACAATCAGTTAATTTTGGTTCTCTGAGTGTGTTAGATTAGAATTGATATACATAACCTAGTTCTCAACTTCTTTTGACCAAAATCTTGCTTAGAAATTTCAAATTTCTTAAGTTTAGATCTAATCTACCCTACCGGCATCGATTTAGTAACTGAAATCGGTCATTTCCTCTTATCAACTTTCCAGTTCACCGACCGGTATTGGTCTTTGTGTTTCATATTTTCTCAAAAATAGTAAGCTAATTTTGCCTTCCATACATTTTCCAAAAGTTTGCTTCTGAGTTTATATCATTTTCACATAGCCCAGAGTAACTGCTTTTCCACCCTTACGTATGGTTTGGACTCACCAAGCGCGAGCTCTTGATTTCCATGCAATTTGTATACCTTTGCCTTTTATCCCTTCGTTTCCTTCCATTTCGTCTCGAATGGATCCTAATTATTCAGCAAACGTACTCATAAAGTGATGAGGAATTCACTAGATTCCTTTATAACAAGACCTTACAACATTACCTTTCTACTTCTTCCACTGTGACTCATCGAGGTCATCCCCTTTATGGAATGCCCACTTCCATGCCTCGTCATTTCTACTATCTCTGTCATATCGGGGAATGCTAATGTGGCCACCCAAACTACTCTAGCATTGTCTAATCCCATTTGAAAACCATCTACTTATCACGTAACCTATGCATCCTTGACATATTCTCCCCACCAACATCTGCAGTACCCATATCCACTGCCCCTATTATATCATCATCAGTATCTTATGTACCTATTCCTACACAATGGTTAGTTACATTGACCTCTTCCACTCCATTTCATAATTTTGTGGTCTTTATTCCCCAAACTCTTCCACCTGTCACCATGAGGATCTTTCCACAAGCCCCTCCCACTTCCACCTTACCTCAAATGCAACCCATTGCCTCAATTGCATATTCGGGGTATATGCCCTCCTTGTCCACTACTTCCTACATACCTACGTCTCAATTCATGTACTTAACACCACCACATACTTGGTATGCCTTTTACAACCCATTCATCTTATCAAGCCCCTTATACCTCGGGGGCATCCCTCAATCAAACCCCATAATGGATCTCATTAAAATGATGATGGATAAAATGTAGATGCTTGAGGCCTCAGTTTTGGGTCCCATAATGTCTTAACATATGATGAGATTTGTAACAAACCCATCCATCCCTCTATACCTATTCATCCATATCTCGTGTAATGGGAGCTACCTAAATTAAACCACTTCAACAATAAAGAGGACCCACAAAAAAACTTGCATTCATTTAGACACATTTGTTACCTAATAGGCCATGATGATGCCTTGCTCCTTCGTACCTTTCCCATGTCCCTGTCGAAACCTGCCTTAGACTGGTATAGTGTTTTTCCTAAGCACTTGATCTTTTCCTTTAATTAATTAGCATAGACATATCTCGATCATTTTTCGATAAACATTTCTAAAAATGTCTCTATCATAGATTTATATTATTTTCATCAATATGATGATGAGTCTATAGCTGATTTTGTCACATGGTGGCAAAGCCTAAACAATCAGATTTCCTTCTCTCTCTCGCAGCCTGAGATCATATATTTATTTACGAGGGCATGTGCTGCACATTTTCCTTAACTCTTCAAGTTCAAATGTTTCGAGACGCTTTGATAAGGGTTTTACCATGGCTAGGAAGCTTGAGATTTGGGCTTGAGATTTAGCCCCTCAAAGAGGAAAAACTAAAATTATGTGACAAAAATGTCGCCTTCAAATCAAACGATTCTTTTTTCAAACCACCAATAGCCATCCCAAGACAAAAGGATCTGCTAATGCGGTGGTTCTAAAAGCCAACCCTTCTCATCCATCTAATCAACCTAAACCTCCTTCCAATCTCTCACCGCTACAAAATTTTCAATATCGATATGACCAAAAGAGTTACACTCCCATTGGGGTGCCTTATTCTTCCGTATTGGAAATTTTTTTGAAGGTTGGAGCCATCATTCTTCCTCCCATCAAACCACACACTAGTTTTTATCCTTCTCACCCTATGCCAGCTTAGTATAAGGAAAATGAATTATGTAATTACCACTGCGTAAAAGGACATGGTGACATAAATTGCAAAACCTTTAAAAACATTGTGGAAGGAATGTTAGATAGTGGTGATCTTGTCCTTGACAACCCTAACACAACTATTATTACAAACTTGGATGTTTTCAAAAAACCTTTTCCTAACCATGCCCCTTCATCAACTCATGCTGGCAAGACGTCGAAAAAAGAAACCAATGTACATGTGGTTCAAGAAGTCTTCAATACAACATCTGATCCTTCTCCCATAGCATCTATTGAGGAAATCTTCACACGAAATCCTCTACCCATAGAGAAGTCCACCTCACATGTTCATGTACCCATAGAGGAACCCACCGTACTCTTTCCTTTACCCATAGAAAAACCCGCCTCACCTACTCTTGTACCCATAGAGGAAGCTACCTCATATATTCCTTTACCCATAGAGGAACCCACCTTACTTGTTCCTTTACCCATAGAGAACCCACCTTACCTATTCTTCTACCCATAGAATAACCCACCTTATCATCCTCTATACCCGTAGAGGAGTCTACATTACCCACTTTTCCTTCTCCTTAACTCATAAAGGAGCCAATTTTATCTACTCTTCCTATTGGTGATACCTCTTCAAGGTCTTCAAAGATCCCATCACTCTTCTTACCTCACTCTTACCCACCGAGTCAGAGGCTAAGACCTTCCCTATCTCACAAGCCTCAGAGCTCTTCATGGGATTTAACACCAAGTCGTCGTCCTCTTCATCTACTCCAAAACATTTCCCATGTTTGGTTAATCACTTTAAGTATGTCAATTACACTACCCTTTGGGGACACCTTAGAATCCCCATTTCCACACAAATGTAGATGTCCTCCCCTGATACCTCAACCATATATCCAAAGATCTTCAAAGTGACTAACATTATTACATCTAGGTGGTGATATTAGTCCCTTCTTTATCAAGACACCCTTCACTTAGGCCTCCATCTCGCTCTAAAACCTGCTACCACCTTAGACTTTTTACCGGTACCATCACTTAGGCCTCCATCTACTCAAAAACCTACTACCATCTTAGGGGTTTTACCGGTACCAAGTCTATCACACCCCCGTGAAGGTAGACTTGTCAATTTCTTCACCACCAATCACAAAATATACTCGACACCTAAAAGGAAGACCCAACCTCTTAGGGCTCACACCTCGGTATCCCTCACAACTTCCCAATCACCTTCACCTTTGTCATCATATAGGGTCCACATCCTTCAACCTTGGTTAATCTACCCCTTTACCAAGACAAACCTAAAGTGCAACAACCTATTCCCTTGCCTTCGCCTCTCGTTATGCCCACACCTTCTTCACTACCTGTTATCCAAATGTGCCCCCTGCTCATTTTGTGGCTAACTCCCTTTCATTCTTTCCTTCTATTGTGCCTCAGTCATAAATTTTTACTTTTTAGGCACTCAAAACCTTCTGGAAATGACACCATTGGATAGAGCTCTTTCTCAACTTTCTAGAAAGGTAAAGATTTCCTCCTAACTCCATGTATTTTTCAAGTTATGGCTCAACAGAGTTTTTGTGGAAAATTTCCCTTGCAAGGTCCGACCAATCGAACTAGCCACGTGTCCGGTCAAAATATCAAAGCGATCAAATTTTGGCCTATTTTTGCCCTAAAACTTCAAATCACCATACCTTTCGATCCAAAGCTCAGATTTTCACATTCTTTATATCAATGGAAAGCTGGTGAAATGATCTACAAGATTCCATGGTCAATTTTGAATTTCGGTTCAGTTTGGAGGGAGAAAATCAAAAATGCTTCTAGTACACGCCCATGGACAGAACTAACGTTTCAACAACCAATTTTAATGCAAAATGGGTCGCATTCTTCTCCAACATGGTCAAAAATGTCAGGGCATGGGTTTGTAAGGACCTCCATGCTGTTTTTAATGCATTTTGGTCAATGGGGAATGGCTCCCACGTTTTTTCATGTTTTCTCTCTCCTGGGCTCGACCCATGCACTGTAAAAGCCGGATTTGGCTCATTTTTCAAAGGGGGAACACTTTTTTTGCACAAAGAAGCTTCGTTTTCACCCTTATCAGTTTAGTTTTAATTTTTGCATTTCTTATCCCTGTCTCCTTGCAAATTAAGATAAAATTAGGATCTGAACCTCTGCAGTTGTGCAAATAATAGATCTGATCAGAGGAGTTTGAGGAACCAGCCTCTAATCTAGAGATTCCTCTCTCATTTTACAAGTCCCACACTTGGAGAGAGGTTTCAATGTTGTGCAATCACACTGGATGCCTGAAACATCAACTTAGAAACCTGATTTGCATCCAGGGGTGCTGCTGATTTGCAACAACAGTTTTGGCATGCCCGGTGGGACCTTAGAGGTCTTCCACTTCATCTTTTGCAGGTTGGTGTGTTCCTGTGAAGATTTCAGCCTTTGGAGGCACTTGCAAACACATCTGGCGACTCCATCTGATCAGCAACCCATTTCTGAAGTTGCAGACCTATTTTTCATCCATTTCCATCCATTATTCTTTCCATCTCTTTCATTCTTTTCCATTCCATGAAGTTGTGCAATCATGACTTCATTTCCATCATGGAACTCACATTTACAACAGCAGCAATGTTTCCCACCTCCAACATGTTTTTTAAATCCTCCAAATCAGCATTTTGAACAAATTCAAAATCAACATACATACCCATATGAGCAGCAATGCCAAAATCATTTTGGCTATGGAGCTTTCCAAGAGCAAGGGTGTGCATACAATGAAGACAATAAGATGCAAGATGCTGGTCTGTTGGAGAAAATCCAAAATATGGAGGTAAACATGGTGCAATCCAGGGTTCAAGCACAAATGAAAGCATTTAGAATCGGTTGTGGAGCACCCTGTCCATGGGTGGGACCTTTCCCAAGGCATTACAGCCCTCAAGAGAAGCTTGACTTCATGATTGCAACGCTGCCATTGCTTGCAAAGTGGATTGAAGGAATAGAGGTGTATGAGAGGAGTATTCAGCAACCTTGTCAACGGGTAAGCACACCATCTCATGCCTTTTCTTTTCCTCTTTCCCAATCTGTTTTATCTCAGCAGTGTCAAGTTTTAAACTCTCCATCTGCTATCCCAAGTGTTGAATCCATTTCTCCACCCCCTAGTCTTCCACCTCATCTCAATTCTTCTGTCATTTTCCCTTCCAAACAATCATCCCCTCCACAAGAGCTAAATGAAACACCCTCTCCTCCAAAGAAACAAGAGGTTTTACCTCCTCCACCACCACAAAAAATTACAAAAATCAGTCATGAAGGACAGCAAAAAGAGAAGCCAAACAAGGATGAAGAAATTCAAATTTTGAAGAGTTGGGCTCTTAAATTTGGGATGAAGAAGATCCCTTTGCTGATGAAACCTTTAGAAGAGGTTGGAGTTACAGAACAAATGGTGGTCAGGACTGATTTTGTTGCAGTAGAAGAAGAGCAAAAAGGAGTTGCAGATCAGCAATCAATTTGTTCATAATATAGTGTCCATGTTGGCACCCTATTTGAAGGAAATGTTGATCCAATTCAAATTGCAAAAATCAGTCATGAGGGACAGCAAGAGGAAGGAGAAGCTGCTCCAAATCCAAAAGAAGAGGAGCACATTCCAGCTGTGGGGAGAAAAGTGCAGATCCAAAGGCTTTGAGCACAAAGTAGGTTATAGAAGAACCTTCAGTTCTTCTCTCTACTTCATCTCTCTCAAGTTCTAGTACTGAAGAAGAGTTTGATCCCTCAAACTCAATGTTGGAGGATGAAAGAAACCATGGTGATCAAGTTGCAGATCAAGAGAACACCATGGGAGAGGTTGAACATTTGCGAGCAGACAAAATGAGGTAGTTTACATGTCGATTTGGAGGACTTTTTGATGAAGAAGAACCGGTTGAGTTTCCACCATTCTCTCTTTATCATCCATCTTCCAAACACAAGAGCTCTTGTCATGGAGGAGAGTATTCATTTGCAATAGCCTCGCATCTCTTATAGAAGCTCTTTGGAACCAAGATTAGAATATTTTAATCTTTCATGTCCTTCATTAGAGGAAGAGAAAGGGCGGAAGAGTTCTACTATTGCTTCCACACCATCCATTCAAGGTCTACAAGAGAACTCCATTCTAGGAGTTAAAAATCAGAATTATGGGCATACTCAATGGATCGACCTTGCCCAATCGTATTTGGCTTCATTGGAGCCAAAGGAGAAGCCACAACCAGTCATGCTTGCTTCTAAGCATGAGGATGAGCTGCAAAGTTCTAAGGATCAGCTGTCATACCTCTCCAATCCAAATGCAGAGCAACTAAAAGAGGTATTGGATTTGTTTTTAGTTGACACCTTGCTAATTTGGGTAGAAGACCAGCTTCTTGTTGATTTTCCACTCATCTAATCAGCCATACTCAGCTCTAAATCATTTGCATGGCTGCCAATTTTGAAGAAAGGAAGCTATTTTGCACAACCAGTTGTAGGGTTCATTTAGCTCACCTTTGCTTCCAGTTAGAGTAGAGTAGGTAGGTTTGCTTTCAGTAGAAGAAGTGCTTGTGCACACTCTGCATGTTCCATTTGGAGCATGTATGATTTTTAGTTTGTACATAGTTTTGGTGCTGCTGGTTTCACTCTTGCACAGTTCATTTTGATGGCATTTTGGTGGGAACAACTCCATGTCCAGTGGGATTCAAGCGGTTTAGAGGGAAGTTTTCAAAGTTTAGATCAGTTTTCAGGCTACTACTCATGACTCCATGCCCAATGGATTGCTTCAGGCTACTGATCATTCATCCAGCAGGCAGATGACCCCTCTGAGTTGCCAAAATTGTTATCCAAATGTGCCCCCTACTCATTTTGTGGCTAACTCCCTTTCATTCTTTCCTTCTATTGTGCCTCAGTCATAAATTTTTACTTTTTAGGCACTCAAAACCTTCTGGAAATGACACCATTGGATAGAGCTCTTTCTCAGCTTTCTAGAAAGGTAAAGATTTCCTCCTAACTCCACGTATTTTTCAAGTTATGGCTTGGCGGAGTTTTTGTGGGAAATTTTCCCTTGCAAGGTCCGCAGCCAATCAGAACTCGCCACGTGTCCAGGTCAAAAATATCAAAGCGATCCGATTTTGGCCTATTTTTGCCCTAAAACTTCAAATCACCATAACTTTCGATCCAGAGCTCGATTTTCGCGTTCTTTATATCAATGGAAAGCTGGTGAAATTCTCTATAAGATTCCATGGTCAATTTTGAATTTTGGTTTAGTTTGGAGGGATAAAATCAAAAACACTTCTGGTACGCGCCCATGGACAGAACTGACGTTTCAACAACCAATTTTAATGCAAAATGGGTCGCATTCTTCTCCAACATGGTCAAAAATGTTAGGGCATGGGTTTGTAAGGACCTCCATGCTATTTTTAATGCATTTTGGTCAATGGGGAATGGCTCCCATGTTTTTTCATGTTTTCTCTCTCCTGGGCTCGACCCATGCACTGTAAAAGCTGGATTTGGCTCATTTTTCAAAGGGGGAACACTTTTTTACACAGCAAGCTTCTGTTTTCACTTTCAACAAGTGATTTTGGCAAGTATCAGACCTTCCAGGGATTGTAACAGGTTTTTCTGCCTCTTTGGTGTTGGAATACAAGGATTTTGATGTTGAAAATCACAATGCAGGCTCTGTGAATGCTTTCAGTCCTTTGTATGTGTTGTTTGCTTCATTTCAAACCCTTGTTTACAGCTTATCAACCTGTGCATGATGTTTTATGTTGCAATTTCTGATTTGTGTCAATTTTCATGAGAAAGAAGTGCTCACCACTCCTTTGGTGTATCACCCTTATCAGTTTAGTTTTAATTTTTGCATTTCTTATCCCTGTCTCCTTGCAAATTAAGATAAAATTAGGATTTGAACCTCTACAGTTGTGCAAATAATAGATCTGATCAGAGGAGTTTGAGGAACCAGCCTCTAATCTAGAGATTCCTCTCTCATTTTACAAGTCCCACACTTGGATAGAGGTTTCATGTTGTGCGATCACACTGGATGCCTGAAACATCAACTTAGAAACCTGATTTGCATCCAGGGGTGCTACTGATTTGCAACAACACTACCTTTACCCTCACTCTTGCCAACACCCACACTTTCTACTTGGCTTACTTGAATACCTACACCTTTGGAGTCTCCTTTTTCCTTGAGAGTTGTTCCTCCACCTTTGCCCGAGAAGAGTGTACAACCTAAACCCAAACCTTGACTATGTACCAAAATTTAGTTACACCAACACGATCTCTCACCTCTCCCCCTCACAAAGGTCTCCTATCCCTTCACCCAAGACAATCTTGACCTCTCATTGTGATCATTTGACAGGATCCTACTTTAAAATCCTCACTCAGTTTTAGAGATATCTACTATATCACTTCCGCCTATCAAGCCTTATAATCCTTTCAAACCTAAACTAGTAGGGTTTGATGACACAAAAATTTGTGCTTATCATCGCTCACTAGGGCATGATGTCAAGAGTTATAAGGCTCTTAAAACCATTCTCCTTTAGCTTTGCAATTTTGATGGTCTCTTTGAAGAAGATGATCTATTAGAGGAGGATTTCATTCTTTCTTCACCCATCGCCACACAACCTAGTCCCAAACCCATTCTACAACCTTTTCCTTCACATCCACCTAGGGATAAAGGTAAGGCTAAACAACCCTTTTTCCTCCTATATTTGAAATTAACATGGTGCATGTAGTCACTCGGTCAAAACATGTGAAAGAAAAAGGAAAGGAAAAAGTTGGTAACCCTTCTAGTTTTCCTTCACCTACCATTACACTTACACCTCCCCCTAAGATAACCATCCTTGGGTTGATACCACCTACTTCTTCTATGATTACACATCGTTCAATGATCAAACAGCTTCATCAGTCCCCATTGAAGATGTCTTTATATGACTTGATTCAAACCTCTAATTCTCATCGTAAATCCCTCATTAAGGTTCTCAGTAATCCATTGAGGTTCCACCTAACAACACTTCACCTATCATCACCCTCATTACCTCTAATTATATTGTTTCCATTAATTTCTCCAAATTAGAAATTTCCCCTTCACAACCTGATGATCTTGATCCCACTCTTTTCATCTCTACCTACATAAATGATAGTGTTATGATTGATAGGGGCTCTATCATCAACATCATCTCTTCTCATGCCTATGAACAAATAGGCATACCGGATAATTATATGTCTAACAACCCCGTCATGCTTCGATATTTTAATGATGTCATGACCACTACCCTTGGCACCATTTTCCTCCACATCCGCATGGGTCCCTGAACTATTCTCAAACTCTTCTACATTCTCGAAGGAGAGTTCTAGTATAACATGTTATTAGGTTGTCCCTGGATTCATGTCATGGCTTGTGTACCTTCCACCCTTCACTGTTGCCTCAAATTTGAATATGAAGGGGAACATTACACTATTCAGGCATATCCCTCCCGCTTAAAACTTGTAATATGACTTACTATCCAAATAATTTCCTAATCCCAATTAAGGCATCTACCACATATATCACTTTTATCGCTTCACTTTCCTCATCTAGCCCACCTACCAACCCTCCTATTATGCCCTCTACTGATTCCCCATCTTCTCAGTATTCAGATAACTCATTTATACCTACTACCCAAGTACCAACCACAAACCACTTGGTAGGCATTTTTTAACGCCTTTCACTTAGAGAATATTGCCTCCTCAAGCATTAACACATTCCTTACTCCTCAGGAGTATGGAAAACTACACCAACACCTGTGTTACAATCATCATATAGGAGAGGTCATACCATACAACCCTCCCCACCTTCGCACCAACCTAACCTATGGGGGGCTCGACACTTCCTCTTATTCTATTGAACCTCCCTTCCAAACCAGAACTTTTTCATCTGACTTCTCCTACCTCACCAAATACAATTTCACACTTACTTTTCTTCACCGTTGCACCTAGAAAGGCTTTGGATTTGGTTGTTATGAATAAGGTCGTCACATCATCGTACCATGCACCACTAGGAAACACAACCGTTGTGGTCTTAGATTTCCTAGGAAGCCTCCTCCTAAGAAGGCTTGAATCACCCTTGTAGAAGATGAAAAGCCTTCCCCACCTTCCTCACCTATCACGCCGCCTTCTCCCATAAAGTCTATGGATCCCGAATCCATTTTACCTAACTTTTTTTTGTGAACACCATCTCCTTAGGACCTCTGACCTATCAATGTGATGATGAGGTTCCCTCTTCCCTTCCTCTTCTTTATCCTAACATGTTGGATGATGATACACCTTCTATAAATGTTGTTCAATGTCAAGATGATGATTCTATTATGACCTATTTAGGTGTGGAGGATTCTTATATTCAAAGGTCGTTACCCTCTGACATATAAACCATGTTGAATGAATCTACCATAGAAATCAACATTCACACTTAGGACGACCCACAAATTCTAAAGATAGGCCAATCTTTAGACTCTGACAGAACAAGAATATTTCACCTCTTTTCTTCATGATCATAGCAACGCATTTGCTTGGTCTTATAGTGATATGTCGGTATTGACCCTAATATCATGCTTCACAATATTGTCACTTACCCTAACGCTAAACTCCGTGAAATGTAAGTCATGCAAAATGCATCCTTGCATTGTTTTTCTTATGAAAGAAGAACTTTAGCACCTTCTCTTTGTTTCCTTCATCCTACCTATTAACTATCCACAATGGGTCTCTAACATTGTTCATGTCATGAAATTGACTAGGGAACTTTGTATCTACATTGACTTTCATGATATTAACCTTTCCTATCCAAAAGACAACTTTCCTCTACCAAGCATTGGCCAAATAGTTGATCTTACATCCGAACATGAAATGATATCTCTTATGGATAGGTTTTCAGGTTATAATCAGATATTAGTCACTTGACAAGATCAACACAAAACCACCTTCATCACCCCTTGGGGACCTTCTGATATTGTGTCATGCCCTTTGGCTTGAAAAACATTGGTGTTATCTATCGATTGCACTATGACTTACATCTTCCATGACATCATGCACAACATATTGGAAGACTATGTCGACGACCTTCTTGGTAAGTCCAAGCATCGCGCCAAACACTTGGTCATTCTTAAAGTTATCTTTGACTACCTTATCTAATATTGTGTTCACCTTCAACCAAAGAAGTGTGTTTTCACAGTTCTCTCGAGTAAGCTCCTTAGATTCATCATCTCTTTACGAGGTATTGAAGTTGATCCCGTTAAGATCAAGGAAATTCTTGACATGCCTCCACCTACTAACCTTCAAAATCTTCGTATCTTGTAAGGAAAACTACAATCCATGTGACGCTTCATCTCTTAACTATCAGATTGATGCCAATCATTTCACCATCTCCTTAAAAAGGAATTTTCTTTCCATTGGAATGATGAGTGTCACAATGCCTTCAAAGCATTAAAGAACTACCTTCTTTAGCCACCTGTGCTCATTCCACCTAAATACGACCAACCTTTTTACCTTTAAATTTCTGCTTCTTGACCATTCCTTTGGTGTCATGCTCACTCATCATTATGAGTAGCACAGGGAACAAATGGTTTATTACATAAGTCATACTCTTCTAGACTACAAAACTCAATACACTCACGTTGAAATGCTTTTCTTAGCCCTAGTCTTTGTGGCCACCAAACTTCGCCACTACCTTCTTAATCACAAAACATTTTTCGTTACCAACACCGACCCTCTTCATTACATGTACGCAAAACCTTACCAACACCAATACACCACTCATTGGCTCATGCTTCTTGTAAAATTGGAGTTGGATTTCATTCATCAAAAGTCTGTCAAAGGACAAACCATCATGGATCAAATCACGACGCTCCTCTTCCTAGAATTAATCCTCAAACTTTGATTTTCCTAGACGAATCTATCACTACCCTCTCCATTGATGATATTGTTTATCAAATGACATTATTCTTTGACAGATCCAAATGTCACCGTGGGGGAGGTACGGGGGTCATCCTTCCTCTTGATGGTGAGCCTATGCCAATATCCTTTAAACTAGACTTTTACTACACAAATAACATAGTCGAGTATGAATCACTTGTGTTAGGTCTTCAAACTACCATTGCCTTAGGTGTTAAATCCATTAACATATTTGGTGACTCCCAACCGGTTGTGAACCCACAATGGTTCATACCGTTTAAGTAATGATGAGCTTCAAAAGTATAAACACCATGTTGACCTACTTTTGATCATGTTTGATCATTACCTCATTCAAGCCACTTCACGATCCACTAACAAATTCGCAGATAACATGGCTTTTCTTACTTCTCAAATATCTGCCTCACCTTTGGACTCAAAAATATTTGTCATAATACAATGGTTACAGTCACCTTTTTATATTATCCCTAGCCTTAATTTCATGGGTAGCATCGATACTAACCCACACGACATTTGGTATATAAGGATTTCACTAACTATCTCTCGCATTCAAGCATGCCTTCGGATCTCACTCGTGCAGAGACGATGAAACTTCCTAAAAGTGTCTCTCATTACGTCATCATGGGAGGTATTCTCTATAAATGCAAATTTGATGAAGTATTCTCCTACGGTGCCTCACCGAGTTAAAATCCCATACACCATCAAAGAAATCCATTATGGGATTTGTGGGGGAAATTTTAGTGGCCTCATTATTGCCAAGTGTATCCTCCGACTTGGCTACTATTGGCCAACCCTTAACCAAGACTGTTCTGAATATGTTAAACATTGTGTGAAGTGTCTATGACATGATAGCCTTCATCATACTCCTAGTCATGCCTTACAAGTCACCAGAGACTTTTGGCCCTTTTCTCAATGGGGTTTAGATCTTGTTGGAGAGATTAATCCTAACTCCTTGCAATGTCATCATTACATCATCACGATGACTAAATATTACACTAAATGGGTGAAAGCCATCCCTCTCATTTCTACCAAAGATGAGAAAATAGTCAAATTTATCAACCACCCTATCATTTTTCGCTTTGGTGTTCCTCATCACCTCATTGTTGACTATAGAAAACAATTCAAAAACAAAATCCTATGCCAATTGTGTGCCAACTTTGGTATTCAACGCATTTATCTTCACCATATTACCCACAAGCAAATGGTCAAGCTGAATCTTCTAACAAAACTCTAAACAAAATTCTTATGAAATTGGTTGATGACACTGGTAAGGATTGGCACACGCACATTCCTTTCACCTTATGGGCTTATCGTACCAGCATTCATACCTCTACCACTACCACACCTTTCCCTTTGGTCTATGGTATAGAGTTCATCCTACCTATCGAAGTCTGAATTCCATCTCTCCATACATCTCTTAAATATATCCTCTCTGATGATGAGTTTTGCCAAGAACACTTGGTACAACTTGAGCTACTAGAAAAATGTCATTTCAATGCTCTTGACCACCTCCAAATCTACCAAAACCGTATTAAGTGTTCCTATGACAAACGCGTTTGAGAACGAACATTCAAGATCGATGATCTTTTCCTAAAGGAAAATCAACATGTAACCAAAATGGAGAAAAGTAAATGAGGCAATGTTTCCCCTAATTGACTTGGACCTTATATTGTCACTCATACCTATAGATCATGACTTATCATTTATTTTCTCTTGAGGGTAAAACCAAACTAAGCCCCTTAATGCCTTGAATCTTTGATTGTTCTATGTTTGAATAAAGTACTACATCACTTTATGTCTCATATATGTTTGTCTCGTGAGCGAACCTCTCGTTCCACCTACCTCTTTTAAGGACTAATGACTTAAACATAATTGTGTAATTATACATCACCATTCAGCCTTATCTTGAATAGGAGTACCACGACTCTACTCCTAGCATGATTCTCATGGATACTTTCTGTCCTTTTTAGGATGGAATCCCATTGACGCTTGTCACTTGAAACCCCTCTTTCATAACTAACATTTTTCATGTTATGGTTTTGGCTTCATAAAAGAGGCCTATACCCCTTTAGAGTCTTGTCTATGACCACAAGTCCAAAATAATGCAAAAATTTTGGGATGATAAAAATTCTACTCCTTGAGTCAAACTTCTCGCAAATAGATGGTTCCCTCAAATGAACATCTATGTCTCTCTATTATTGTTATAAATAACCTACTCCTTTGAAGGACATCTATAAAAAAGCTAGCCACATGTCGTACTTAGTCTATCCAAAAAAATGAAGACTAATATGTATTTATTAAAACAAAAATTATCTTCGAGCTTCCCACATTGATCAACTTCACAAATACCTCAAGGACACACTACTATTCATCCCAATATAGACTACCTGCATCGATTAGTCTATGAATGAAAAAATTAAAACGCAAAAGCAAAAAGTCAAGAAAAATACAAACTTTTGGTCATGGATTTGCTGTGTTGGTTTTGGGTATTTTGCGAAGGGGCATGTTGTCTCACAACAAGGTTACACTAATCAAATCACTCCACCCTACCCTCTTTTGTTTTCTCCTATCCACTCGGGGGACGTTTCTCTCATGCCACACTTTATGATCATGCAACTTCTTTTAACCATAGACCTATCAATCATGCAACATATCAAGGGGTTTATGTTCATAAGATTATTTAGTATGGCCATTATGGTCCTTGCCAACTATGGAGCATTTCACTTCTTTTCACTTCCCCTCTATCTATGTGTTGCTTCTTCAAACAGACAAGATCATCAATGTCGGATATCATGGTTTCATTCTCACCTCACTCACACCTATACCCATAACTAGTTTCCATAATATCAATACATTGGAAATTAAACCAAACTAAAACATCATCAACCATGACTACATATAATTTTCATAACTTCAATACATTGGAAATTTAAACCAAATCAAACCAAAATATCATCAACCATGCCTACATCTAATTTCCATAGCATCAATACATTGCAAATTTAAACCAAACCAAACAAAAACATCATCAACCATGACTACGTCTACTTTCCATAACATCAATACATTGCAAATTTAAACCAAAACAACATCAACCATGCCTACATCTAGTCTCCATAATATCAATACATTGGAAATTAAACCCAAACCAAACCATACAAAAACATGCATATTGTTTCACCGCAAAGTAGAGATAAAATAGATAAGAGGTAAGGTCAAGGAGGAATACTTGTGATTAGTAGAAGTAGGTTGCACGTGTGTAGAATGTTGACCAAGTGGATTATGAAGAGCTTCCCTTTGACGAGGAAGAATGACCTGAAATAGAAAACAAGACCACAAGAGAGAGTTAAATAGTATATGCAATGGACTACCTAATGTGTGTTAGATCCAGGAAGTGTGATACTTCCTAGAGAGGTTGTCAATCCAGTTTTTTAAACAAATTATTGCAAGGAAAGAGCATAAAAAGGATATCCTACTGTAATTAATAAGATTTAGGCATCTCATATAAAACACAATAAGGAAATCTAATCTAACATGTAAGTTATAATTAAATATGAAGGGATTGATAGGTTGGTTTAGGCTTACGGGTCTAATAGAGGTTATAAATGAGGTCTGCTAAGATTTGATGAAGTTCTCGGTGTAGTCAATTTTTATACCCCTTAACAAACAAGGACAATCCCATGCGCGTCATCTTATCACCTCGGGCGTTGGGCGCTCACCCGAGGCATGCACGGGTGCCGAGCCCTCTATTATGTGAGCTTTGCAAGAATGTAGCATAGATGCGTAATAGAAAGACAAAAGAAACTCCTTATTCAAATAAGAACTTTGAGTAAATGCTACACTAATGTATCCATTCAGAAAGAAGCACATTGACAAAAGATAGATCTCGAACCATGAGGGAAATAGGATGCATAATGATTATACTCATTCATATGAAACACACTAAACATAACAAAAGAGATATGTATGAGCCAAAACAACATATATTTATATTTGAACATGTCTAGTAATCACATTATATCTAACAGGGATCATTACTGACTCAAAATGATAGTGCAGATTAGAACCATGTAGCAAGACTGAACTTACGTCCCTTACAATGCAAAATAAAAACATATACCCATCCCTTAATACATCATTCTTCCTACAAATCTCCTAGCCCAACCCATAAAGCTCTCCATGTATTTCTTTAGATCTTCACCTCTCATTTGCTCTCTCTAATCTCCCTCTATATATCTCTCCCTTTACCGAGCACTTATATTTATATCCTTTCTCAATATCTTCAAGCCTTCATGGGAGTTATAGATCCGTTACTAAGTTTCCAAGGTGGTCCTCCATGGGAGCATGCTTCTTCAAGCTCGATCTCTCCACTCTTTGCAATGATGGCCTTCTAGAATCTTCCATCGCAAGGTATATTCCTTCCTAGGCCACCCTGTTTCCAGGCTGGCACCTTATCCACTCTACATGCGCATTCGAGTCATGCTTTTCTCATGTTCTATCTAATACACCAAATATGGCTAAGTCCCAAAACCTTTGCTCTACCTTGCACGTGCACCACTTGTTCTACTAAACCCTCCTAGAACCTTGTCATGCACACTTTCTCCTTATGCACCCTTCTTTAAGTAGGTCTTGCGTGCCCGTGCCCTTCTCTATACTTAGCCAATAAATTAGGGGCCCAACATCACCCCACACTATACCTGTTCTCCACCCTTGGAAACACCTTCTCAAAGAATAAAGAATGACTGTCCTTGAATAGTTTAGAGAAAGAATAAAGGAATGAAGGATTTTGGGGAAGAATGAAAGAATGGGGAACCTATGATTATTTCTGCAAGAGGAGAGGGAAATCTTTCATCAAGTCTACCTCCAACTTATTCCAGGTATTGACCTCGCTCTGTGCCTGTTGACAGAGGTTGCCAACTAAGGTGCTCTCACCTCTTCAAATCTTAGCCCTTCTTATTGGGTATCCATCGTTTCCACAATCCCCTCTAACTATTTTCCCAAATCCTCGAGCGCGTCCATTCTTCAAGTGATCGGGGATACAACTCTTTCATCTGGTTTTTGATTGAGCCTTGCAAGGTCTAAATAGCCTCTGATTTCTTCTCAACCTTAGCTAGAATTTTGTCTCTTTCAACCATATTCCCCTTGTTCTTTTCTTGAAACTCCTTGAGCTCGCCTCATGGGTGATAACCAGGCTACTCATCACTCTATCTCTTTTGGTGTAGTTGTCATAGGTAGCCTCAATAACTTAGGTGATGGCTTTCACATCCGCGAGGACTTTCTTGTACTAGACCACAATGGCCACAACCTTCATCTTGTCCTCCTTTTCTCTGTGATTCAATACCTCCTCTATAGACTCTAAGGCTAGTGGTCATCTTTCCATTATGAGGATGTGGGTCAAGTCCTCTAGACATTCTAGGGTGGATCCATACTTCTGTGTTGGTGGTGTTAGATCTGGATGCTTCAAGAAAATGGCATCTGTGATCATCTCTACTTTCTTGTAGACCTCGCACACCCTTGCCTTCTCTTCTTTCAACTCATGCCTTAGTTACGTGTTGATTAGCTCCTCTCACTTTAAGTCCTTGGTTCTTTTCTCCATCTCTTCTTCCTTCTTCTCCAATTCCACCTGTAGGAACTTCATCATGTCATTCCTCTCGAAGAGCCTCGGCTTCTAGTTCAACCGAGACCTTGTTCGGTGCATTGTAGATCTGTTCATCGATATTCGTTGATCATTTACCAAGAGGTTGTCTCTTATTAACTCTGGCACCTTCATTATTTCCCCTTGGCTTACTTCAAATTCCAACTCGTCAATGTGGGACTTAATTGCCCAAAAAGCATTTTCCTTATTCGAGGGTATGAACCTTCCTCATCAAATGACGCCATAGCCAAGAGTTGCTCCATTGTAATGGTGCTTTGAAAGCACAAGCATAACACCTTATTTGGATCATAAATATAGCCCATCCTCTGAACATGTGATACGTATGTTCTTTTTATCCCTATGCACATGGCCTTAGGAAAGCTCACAGCCAAAATGGGATCCCCTCCCATGTTGTCATATTCCTTTTCTATGTTTTCCTCCTCTGCTTCCTTCATCACTAGGTCTACATTGTGTTCCATCTCTTGCTCCACTAGGTCTTTGATGATCTTGGCTACTTATTTCTCCTTGTCCTCCTCCATTTGTTCCTCGGTAAGGTTTGGGGTCCTCTATTCTTTTGTAACTTCCTCACTTACCCCCTTGTCCTGAGTATCCTCTTCTTCCTTGTCATTCTTCCTCTTGACAAAGATGTACTCATTTTCTTCTTCCTCTCCTTCCTCCTCCAAGTCATGAACCTCATAGATAGGATGGTCCTCACCTCCTAGTTCATCTTCATCATCATCATCTCTCTCACCTTTATAGGCCTCCAAGCTCTCTATATCCTCTCGAGTCATTTTCTTCTTCATGTTTCTTCTTTTTCTTGGAAGGAGATTCTACTTCCTTCTCCTCCTCCTTTGGTGACCTCTCCTGGGTAATGGGTTCCTCGTGCTCTAACGCTTCTTCCTTTAGAGTCTTTGCTTTCACAGGGTACTTATTTCTCCAAGTATAAGTACTGGGCTTAGCGTTTGTCCCCAGTGTGCTTACTACTTGTGTAACTTGAACACTTGGTGATTTATGCACCTCTTCCCTTTCCCTCTTCTTTGGCATGGGCTTCTTTCTACCTGTGGGGTCCTTGGGGATGGATACATCGTTTTCCAAGTATGCACCATTTTCAATTTTTGGTCTAATACGAAGGTCTATTCTTATTATAACCCTTCCAGCGATTAGAAAAGTCATTGGTTTCATCATCTTTATCTTGTGGGAGACATATCTCTTCATGTATACATGCTTCTTGGGGTAAACCAACTTCTTGCACAGCTCTTTGTGGTTTGATCCACCTTGCTAAGGTTGAATTTTTGTCTCTTGGCCTCTTTGAATCTATTCACCCCTACTTGGAAGTATTGCTCGGTGAAGGAGAAGGGAATCTTGCACCATGGGCTCATTGTTTCATATGTCAACCTAAATCTGCCAATGCAGAAGTGTTGATATACCACGAATTCTACTTCTCCTTTCACAAGTGTGGGTAACTACTCTAGAATCCTCCATTCCACCTCGAATGCGTCCCTCATGCGCTTGTACCATTTCTCTAAACACACCTTGTGAGTGGCTGTCATGGTCTCACAAGTATATTTTGTGAACTATTTCACGGGCGAGGGATCCTCTTCTGGGTACTCCCAAACAAACCTTTCCGGCCCATCAAGCACTCCGATTTTTGAGAAGACAATTGTGAGGAGGACATTACCAAATATTATCTTCTCGCCTTCTTGTGCATCTGCTAATGATTTCATCTCGTGATGAAAGTAGACAAGTTGTAGATGGTCCCCTCAGATATTTTCTGGCATACGTTTAGCCATGCCTTGTTTACTTGAGTCCATCTCTCTTGGTCATTGAGCTTGGTTACCAAGCACGCGGCCATCCTCATCATGAGGTCTAGGATATCTCTGCGATGTCAAAGTATCACGATCCTTTCTTATAGTCATATGTAGCAACTGTTTCCTTGATGGCCTCCTTGTTGCTTAGGTCATCATCAATGCTATCCCCTTCATAGATAAGGCCTATGAACTTGGAAATCAATGGGGAGTTATGCGCATCTTATGCCCCATGAAATAAAAATGGTCTTCATGCATGCGTGCCATTAGCCACTGATAGAGGCACTCAGGTTTTCCAAAGTAGGGTAATTCGTAAAGTTGCAGTAACCCTGCCTTCTCCAATTTAACCTTTACTTCGTCACTTTGTATATGGGCATGCCCTCTGGTGTCCTCTTATTTGTTGGGCGAACTCATTAGGAAATATATCTTAGTGCTCCATTTGTATGTAAGGGTGAATAATAATTACATGTGTAATTATTATTATGGTAAATTAGTGAAAGTACATTTACTATGTAAATGTAAATAGTAAATGTAAAATGTGGTTAGTATGTGGTAAGTTAATAAGTTAGAATAATAAAACAATTAGTATTGTTTTATTATTATATTAGGTGAGAGGTTGAAACCATATGGGTGTATGGTTGTACATGAAGACAAATGTTGTTGTAAGGATTGTTATTTTACATCTCCTATATAATGGAGTGTAATGAAATAGTGAAGGTGTAATAATAAAAATATAATATAGAGGTATTGATTTCAATTATTGTCTCAGTAGCTATTTCATGGATTCTTTGTATTATATCGATTAATTTCTACAGAACCAACTCTAAATCCATTTCTTTTTCTCGTCGTGTTGGTTTGATGATTATAGTCACTTACAGTCATTTTATGCAAATGAGATTCCCATTTATTTCCTAACAATACCTCATCCAAGTATTGCATCTCTGCGTACCACTCTTCATTTGTGCTTACGATGGCAGTTGTTTGCTTCCCCTTGCCCTTTCCCTTCTTCTTTTTAGGTGAGGTGGTTGCTTTCTTTGGTGTCATCCTTCTGGTTAGGTTAACACTTTAACCATCTTCTCCTTGCTCTGTTCTACCACTCTATCCAACCTTAATGCTCAATCTTGTGAAGAAAACCCTCCTTACATCGTGCCCTAGCTACCAAACCCTAACTAGAACAATTCTTCCACAAGACGGCACTTCTCAACAACTTCCTCCACACCTATGTACTCCTTTCCTACTAGTTTACGGATCTACTCTAGTCACGTCCTCTCAGATTTCTTCAATTTTTCTTCGCATAGATCACCTTTGGATGCCTTAGTTCGCGAGAGCTCTTTTCTCTTTGTAAAATACAAGGTAAATAATGAAGTGCCCATCTTCTTATTTGTAGTTTTTCGTTCTTTCCAGCATTAGATGTTATTTTACCTACTACTGTACTTAGTATTAAATGTGACTTTTTCAACTAAGGCGACCTTATGTGCCTTCACTTACGCACCCAACCTTGCGCAAAAACTTCTACAACCTTCTGGCACGTAAACAATCCATCCTGACATAAGACTCTTACACACGCGTTAACACCGCCCGAAGGCACTTTTTCCATCCACCTGATTTTTGCTCTCACCTACCTTGTGTTGTTATTGTGCTTCTCTCTATACATGGTTTCTTTGGTCTTATCCTGACACCAACATTTTTATCCACCTCTTCTTCCATGTGCTTCCTTCATCCTTGCATGTTTTGTATCCATCAACCGAGAAATTCACTGTAACTTCTACTACAAACTCAATTTTTATCACGAGTCTATACTTCGCATTACTCCACCCCACACTAAAATAGATGCACATTCCACTACGCATACACAACCTCCCAAACGTAATGTGGTTACTGGTGCACATGGCACAAAACAAAACAATAGAAAGGAACAAACAACAAGAAAGGGAAACACAAGAAAAGAAAATGCATTAAAGGAAAGTCTATTCTAACTAGCAACACTGCCTTATTTACAAACACCAAGAAGAATTATTTATAGTAGGGCTTCAGCCTACTCCCATTGAAGTGTCTTGGTAATCTCATCCCATACAGCACTTGCAACTGGCACACGCCTGAATCAAGGATGTATGAGATGATGTAAGGGCCCAACCAATGGAATTTTAGCTTCCCGAATGGCACAGAAACATGGAATCATATAGAAAAACCATCTACCTAACCTAAAACTTCTTGTTCTTGATGTGATGATCATGTCATGCCTTTTGTTTTGCTTTTTCAGTCTTCTAGCTCCACTTGGCGAGTGACCGTCTTTCATCTAACTACATTAATTTGTCAATCCTTTCTTCCAATGCTTGGTCATCAGCTAATCCTCTTGCGCATGCTATACGTAGCGAAGGTAACATGAATTCAACTGGTAGGACAGCCTCCATGCCAAACACCAATTGAAATGGTGTGGCCTTATTTAACCTCTTGTAGGTTGTCCTGTATGCCCAAAGAACGGTTGATACTTTGTCATCCTAATCTTGTCTACCAACATCACAGATCTTAGTCAACGTGTGACTAAGTATTTTGTTAAATGCCTCAGCAGTTCCATTTTCTTGAGGGTGATAGGGGGTAGTCTTGTGATGGGCCACCATAAATTCTGATAACATAATCCTGACCATCTCATTGAGAAAGTGCGTACCTCTATCACTTGTCAAACTCAATGGGCATCCATACCTATTGATTATATTTTCCCATAAAAATCTAGCATTGTAGCCACTATACAATCTTTTGTAGGTGTTTCCTCTACCCATTGTGTCAAATAATCAGTGCAAGTGATGATATACCGCGAACCAGTCCTTCGTGTCACTAGCAAGATTGGTCCTACAAAGTCAATAGCCCATTTCTCAAATGGTTCTGCGTTGGCTATTGGTCATAAGGGCATTTCATCCCTCTTTCTAGGTTTTTCAAGATGCTGGCAATGGTCACAAGCCTTGTAAACTCAATACAATCTTGGTAAATGGTTTCCCACCAATGCCCTGTGAGCAGAATCTTTCGCACTGTTACATTTCCTACATAGTGTCCTCCTGCGATCCCACCATGCGCTTCTTCCATAATTTCAATGCACTCATGTTCTAGCACACATCGGCACAGAACCTCATCACAACCTAATTTGTATAGATCTCCATTAATTAGCATGTAAGGCGCGGCACATATGGCTAATTATTTTCTCTCCAAGGCCTTCATTCCTTCTAGTGCCACACATGTCTTAAGAAATATTGCAATGTCCTCCAAATCCAAGGGCGTGCACCGTAACCTAAACAGTTGTGCATCTGGCATAGTCTCCTTAATCCTCTACGTGTCCTCCCCTGAGTCGATCCTAGATAGATAATCGGGTCCATAATTACTCTTTCTTGGCTTCACAACCACGGTGAACTCAAATTCTTGAAATAGCAAGACCCACCGACATGTTGCCCCTTAAAGAACATGTTTATTGACTAAGTGTTTTAGTGTCATGTGGTCCGTGTAGAATATAAAGGGTGTTGCCAATAGATTCAACCTAAACTTATGTAGCATCTAGATCATGGATAATGCTTCACGCTCAGTAGTTGTGTAAATTTGCTCTATTGGTGCCAAATTTCTGTTGGAAAAACACACAAGGGATGATCAACAATCCCTTCACCAAGTTGTGCTAGTACTGCTCCAATGGTTGTGCCTAAGGCATCAACATGAACATGGAAAGGCTTATCCCAAGAAGGGAATCGTAGTATGGGCATGGTGACAAGCTTATCCTTTAAAGTATTAAATGCCTTCGATGCACCTCTCCCCAAAGGAAGGCACTCTTGTGTTTAAGCAACTCTTCTAAGGGTGTGGCTATCCTGGCATATCCCTTGATGAACTTCCTATAATACCCTGTATGCCCAAGGAATCCGTGCACTGTGCTTTGGCTAGTAGGATCCCCAACCCCACAATGACAACAACTTTGGTGGGATCTACTAGTAAGCCCTCCCTACATATGATGTGCCCCAATAATGTTCCAAATGGGGTAGAAAAGACACATTTCTTAATGTTGAGGGATATCCTCAACTTGTTAACATCTCTCAAACATTAATCTTAAGTTATCACAGTGGTCCTTCACTAGCCCATACATTGTCCAATCATCCAGATAGACTTGAAAAACATTGTGGATAAAATCCTGAAATGCTTGTACCACAATGCGCGAGAACATAGCAGGTGCATTCTTCAACCCAAAGGGCATGACCATATAGGCAAAACTTCCCCACTTAGTGGCAAAATTTATCTTCTCCTGGTCCTCCTTTGTGATCTGAACCTAGTGGTACCCTGAAAATCCATCCGTAAAGGAATAGAGTTCGTGTCCGGCCACTCCTACCAAAATTTCTTCAGTGAAGGGGGTTGGAAAAGGATCGATGACATAAACTAGATTCAACTCCCCACAGTCTACATAGATCCTTATCCTTCCATCCTTTTTGATACTAATGACCATTGGACTTACCCACTTTGACTCTTCAATAGCTTTAATGATGCCCGACACTATCATCTTATCTATTTCTTCCTTGACCTTCACGCATAGGTTAGGATTCATTCGGTATGGTCTCTTCCGAACTAAGGGGCACCCTCCTTCAACTTGATCCTCATTTCCCCAAGGAATGGTGAACACCTTTGAGTTCATGATACCCACGAGGGAATAAATCTTGGAACTCACGTAACAAATCCATGATCTTAGACACTTCCTTCTCTGACCAATAATCCCCGATGATGGCCACCTTAGGTTCCTCTTATGTACTAATGCTAACATTTTTTGTCTTTAACGGTTAATGATAGGTGCACGCCCATTCATCAGCAATATCTATCACTTCACACATCCCTAAAGAATGGTTAACATCCAATATTTTTGCTTCCTCCCCATCAATGACATAAACCATCTTTCCTTTTTCCTTTTCTATGCATGCTTACTCTAATCGCCTCTCCTCGACTCATCCTCATCGAAACATGCCTCTAAACTGGGTTCACCTAGCAAATCTAGTAGCCTATCTTCTGCCATGGCACTATCCCCCATCGTAAGGGACTTGATTACCTATAATGCCTTATCCATTGATAGCTTTGTGCTCCGATATTCAAAATCTCAAATGCGATCAATTGTCTACTCTCGCCAATTTCTGTCTAGTAGCTTGTTTTTGAATGGATATACCATGCACGTGCATAACCTTGTAGTGTGGAATACAAATTATGTACCCATAATGATGGTGGCAAGGCTTCTGTGCCTCATATCTAGGCCTTCTCACATGCTTGGATATGGAATGAAGTGGTCTCTTTACCATGGTAGTATTGAATGATCGTGGGCGCGTTGCTCTTAGAAAACCTTACAGAGAACGTGATTCTTACCTTGTGCCACTCTAGGAGGCTCTCCCGATGTGTAGCCCACTAGTGCGCTACAGTTCTGAGTAGGCTATAACTAAGCATTCTTCTTCTTTCGTCCTCATTTTTCCACTAAGCTTCCATGTCCCATAAGAAAATTTCAAGGTATGCCCCTGAGTAACTTGGTAACTTCTTTCCTCCTAGGCACTTGAGTGAGCACACCTTGGTCACTTTTGTTACAATTGTCACCCAATTAACTCATAGGTCATGTGCACCCAATTGTCACACGCCATGCTTGTGGTATCACTCACAGACAAGGCATCCTCAAATTAGATAACTCCTTTTGTAGGGTGAATTATCTCCGGGTCTCTGATGGAGCACACATAAATTATATCAAGGACCTCTTCTCCCAAAGGTTTAGTGTAAGGCACCGACTTCCCATCCGTTAGAGGGATGATGACCCGTTCTTCCTTGTTTTCAAAACTGATATATCCTTTGTTGAACCTTAGGTCAGCATTGTTCTTATAGCACCATGGGTGCCCAAGCAATGCTGGAAAATTGTTTGCCTTGGCGAGTGCCAAGACTTCAAAGTCTCCAGTAAACTTGGCCCCCTGAATGGTAATCATTGCATCCTTTAATACTCCAATGGGCATTTCCTTAGTTTTGTTTTCCATATACAACACATTCGAATATGGCTATAATGCGGGCCTTCCCATTTGATGTCAGGCATCCAGTGTAAGAACATTGACTTCTACTCCTGTGTCAATTAATATGTTGCTTAGAAGCCAACCATCCACAACTGCATTTAGTGTGATTTCTTTGTCATAATCAAGGCTATGGGGAGGGAGGTTTACATGCAACACCTACCTTTCACACTCCACTCCAGCACGTGGCATCTTCTCCCTGAAGCCATTCTCCTAGTAAGGGAATAATATTCTCTTGCCTTAAAATTTTGCATACTTCCTTGACCTCATCCAGGTCCTTCTGTGAAGCCTCATCATTCCTTCTTTGCTCCTGCTACCTGGAATTCTCTTTTAGACACTAGATTTCTCCCTACAAACTCTGAATGACATCCATTATCTCTTGATACACCTCCTTCGGTGGGCAGGGTCTAGATACTTCCCGTGTACCACTTCTTCTCTTGAGACTAGAGTCTTTTACCTTGGTACTTATTTGGCACGCGCAACCTCTACTCGTGTTGTCACCGAATAGGTTCTAACCCTAACTCACGCACTACTCTAGGCATCCATTGTGTGTCGACCTTCTTTATACTCACCATCCTGGCACCCTTTTCCTTTCGGTGTTCTTTGGCTCATGTGCTCAAACAACTCAGGGCACTCCTCATACTTGTGCTTTTTCCCACACCACGAGCATTGCAATAAATCTAGACACTCGCACTGTAATGTTCTGTAGATCCACAGTTATAGTAGGTTCCTCGTGGGAACTCACTTCTTCCTCCTCCGCGGTTATGCAACTACAGAATCCTCCGCGAGAACCTCTCCCACGAGCCCTTCCATCTACGCATCCTTCATAAAGGCGATCATCTTCCTTGGATCCACTGGAAAGGCTGGTCTGGCACACACCATGATCAATGGCCTCATGGATCTAGTCAATAAGCCTACAATCCTTAGTATCATGGGTTGTAGAGGTGTATATCTTATAATAGAAAGACACATTCTTTTGAATTGTGCGCTACAACAAGGGGCATCTACTCGCATCATGGTCCTCATGACAAATTTCACAATCTACCACTATGGCACGTACTATTTTTTGGGGAAACTATCCTTGGCATGCCCCTCTACTTCACAATCCACACACCAAAGACCACTACAAGTCTCATGTGTAGAGTTTGCAGATAGCTTCTCCAACTGTTTGGCCATGGCAGTGATTTGAGCCTCTAGAAAAGGGCTCACACTAGTATCAACACTCCCGGCCGCTTGGCCGTGCAGCAACCCTCTAGAGTCTCATGCGGTTCAAGCAAATTTTTTATGGGACAATGCCCTCCTAAATGGAGTGATCAACCCTCCAACAAACCATTGAGCATGTTGTGAAGGGTGAATGTCATATGACAATTTTGACAGGAGAGTCTTAAACCATGCATCATACTCCTGCACACTCTTTTTGTCATTCCCTATTCGATCTCCTTCAAAGTGTTGATGCTCTTCTTCTCGAACTCTAGTATATGGAACTCTTCTAGGAAGGCATTCTTCAATGTGGTGTAGTCTACCACCATTTGATAGGGGTCATACTTCTTATACCAGCTATGTGTGCATCCTTGCAATATTGTTGTAAAATGACTATCCTTCCGCTCCAGGGTAGTGATCCCCTTTGCGCGCCATAGCAATTCACACTTATGCACATGTTCCACAACATCCTCTATACCCTGGTAATCTAGCAAGTGTAAAGACATTTCAAAGATTATTTGAGGGGGTTGCTGAGGCCCCTACCCTCCTGATCTAGATCCTTGGTTTCCTCCCGGAGTTCCCTCTAGTGTTCCCTCCACCAGATCCACTGGATCCACCAGGTCTTGTGCCTCCCAATCCACTAGTTCCACCTCCAGATCCTCTTGTAACCAAAAATGGGCCTAAAGTGGTCATGCCTAGTGTCCCCAGCGTCCCACCGAATCGTGTGCCAATTTTACGTGAGATTTCTCCACTGCCAAAAGTGTATCCCATACCAATCCCAGACGTGTTGCCTAAACCTTGTGTACTTATACTTTGCCCAAAAATTACTCCAAACACCGGAATGGTATGTGTAGCCATGGACGTCCCAAATGAAAAATTATACCTCGTGGGTGTTGATTGGTCACTCCCACTCGATACCAATCCCAGGTTATCAACACTCCTTTGATTTGGAAAACCAAGCGCCATGGGTTGGTCATCATGTGGGTACAGATGCATGCCAACGGATCTCTTTTCTCCATGCAACAAACTCTCGCAGAAGTTGAAGGGACCTCTCTCTCATACTTGCCATGATTGGGTAACACAGATCGCTCAGGGTCCACATCCTCCACATGAACTTTAACACCCTCTCGCAACATCCGCCTCCATAGATCCATCAAACTTGTAACCTCACATTGTCTAGGCATCTCCCTTTCATGAGATTCATTGTCCTTCGCCTCGTCTCTCCTCCCTTTCCTTTTTAGCCGCATGTTTGCCATCCTCCTCTACCCTAGCTTCCTCACCCAACGCTCGAGTAGCTTAGCCATCCATGTGGAATTATTCTAAACTCAAAGTAACGATCAAGATCTTCATCCCCAGAGGAATAACATGTAGAAATGATCCTCTGGGCTCCCTCAGAAACTCAAACTCAGCAACTTCCAGATAAGAGTACGTAAAAATAACATATTCCAGAGTGTATCTAGCCATCACTCCCTTCCACTAACGATCCACAACACGATTCCATGTCAAATCTACATCTTACAGCCTCTGGTAATCATCTTGGGTTCATATGCACATTTTATAGTACCAAATTGATCCGAACGCATATGCTTTGGAACCATTCATAAAAATCCACTTTGGGAAGCAACAAAAAAGTTTCATACAACTCATGGTAGAGGTTCTCTTCTACCCATCTACATGCATCAAACTTAGGTCCAGTGTTGAATCTCTGAGCAAATTCGTCCTCCGTGCTCTTGAACCATGTTTCAACACTTTCCAAGGTTAAACGCTTTATCATCACACAGTATAGATACAAAGATGCATGCCATTTCTTACACTTCAAAAAGAGGTCCCGGCAATGGAACCAAGATGTAGTCAATTTTTATACCCCTTAACAAATAAGGACAATCCCATGTGCGATGGCTTATCACCCAACAAGCGTTGGGCACTCACCCGAGGCACGCGCGGGTGCTGAGCCCCTCGATTATGTGAGTTTTGCAAGAATGTAGCATAGATGTGTAATATAAAGATAGAAGAAACTCCTTATTCAGCTGAGAACTTTGAGTAAATGCTACACTAATGTATCCATTCAGACAAGAAGCACATTGACAAAATATAGATCTGAACCATGAGGGAAAGAGGATGCATAATGATTATACTCATTCATATGAAACACACTAAACATAACAAAAAGAGATATGTATGAGCCATGAACCACATATATTTATATTTGAACATGTCTAGTAATCACATTATATCTAACAGATCATTACAGACCAAAATGATAGTGTAGATTAGAACCATGTAGCAAGACTGAACTTACGTCCCTTACAATGCAAAATAAAAACACGTACCCATCCCTTAATACATCATTCCCTACGGATATCCTAGCCCAACCCCATAACGCTCTCCATGTATTTCTTCGATCTTCACCTCTCATCTGCTCTCTCTAATCTCCCTCTATATATCTCTCCCTTTACCGAGCACTTGTATTTATAGCCTTTCTCAACACCTTCAAGCCTTCATGGGAGTTATAGATCCGTTGCTAAGTTTCCAAGGTGGTCCTCCATGGGAGCATGCTTCTTCAGGCTCGATCTCTCCACTCTTTGCAATTATGGCCTTCTAGAATCTTCCATCGCAAGGTATATTCCCTCCTAGGCCACCTGTTGTCGTGGGTACTTTATCCACTCTGCATGCACATCGTCATACTTTTCTTGTGTTCTTTCTGATACGCCAAATATGGCTACGTCCCAAGACCTTTGCTCTGCCTTACATGTGCACCACTTGTTCTACTAAACCCTCCTAGAACCCTATCCTTCACACTTTCTCCTTGTGCACCCTTCATTAAGTAGGTCTTACGCGCCCATGTGCTTCTCTGTACTTATCCAATAAATTAGGGGCCAACATCCGGTTGTTTTGGGTGAGTTGGAAGCTTGTTGGTTTCGGGGAAAGTTACCAGTCATAAAGACCAATATCGGTTAGGCGACCGATGTTGGCTCTTGCAAGTGACCGACGTTGGTTGGGTGACTAGTTTTGGTAGGGGCAATTAGGTAGAAATATTAAAAATAGGTTGATGGGAGCTCTCTGTGATTGCACAAAGATTTGGGAAGGCTTAGATGAGGTCGTGATATTTATAGAAAGACTCAAAGGTTACAAGATGAGGGTTTGAGAAAGGTATGAAGAATTTTTGGGCAGATGGTTGGATGGAAGTGATGTAGGAGAATTTCGGGTATGGTAGAGGATGAAATGAAAATAGATAATTGATCAAATAACTAATCTATTAAAACCAATGACAAAGGAGGAATGTACTTACTTGTGAAATGGAGATAAATGGTAGGAGGTAGTGATGGTTGCTGAAGAAGGTGGTCTGAACAAATACAATAGCAATAGGAGGACACAGTGCTTCCATGTGAGTGCCCTAGAGCTCTAGATGAATTTTTTGATGAATGATATGGTGTTTGAATGTTGTAAGGGCCACTAGTATGTTGCAAGATTGTTGGAAAACTCGTGGGTCAAAATGCAAGGTCGCGAGATCTACAAAACCATATTTAAAACCTAGACAAAGAGTTTGGAAATTCTATTTAAACGTAACCGACAATGGTTAGGAATAACGGCGTCGGTTAAGGAGAAAAGGTCATATTTACCAAAAACAGCATAATTCTTCCGAAATTTGGCATGATTGAGATTTTGGTTATGATTCAAGAGTGTGGAATAGCGTTAAATAGAGTGGGAGAGTATTTCGAGCGATAATAGGCCTTTAAGATTAGGGTTAGAATAAGTCCTAGTTTGTTAAGGGGAGTGGGGACTTGGTCTTGGTTAATTAATAGGCTTGGAATGGGTCTAGGATGAGGTGGAGATATGAGGTGTAAATTAACTTAATTTAGGTAATTAAATTAATAACGATGTGAGGATGAGGATTAATTTGATTATGGGTAATTAAATTAATACTAATGTGTAAAAGGGGGCCATGGTTAAGTGTATATGTTGTATAAATGAATTAAAGGGGGCTAGAAGGGTTGTGACCTAATTTTGGTTTCTACATTTTCCCCTTTTCGTCGTATAGCATGTATTGATAAACGATGGTGAAAAAACAGAGGCAAATACCCCGGGTATGGGTGAAGATTAAGTTTCCCCAAGTATGGGTGGAGGTGATCCCCCTCAAACCAAGAACTGATGAAGTGGTAGGTAGTGTCAGGTGATGGGTTTGATAAAGTGGTACATGGTAACAAAAAATGAGGTAAGGTGTGGGTGTAGTTATTAGTGATATCGGTATGGGTAATAGGCGAGGGCATTTGAATGCATGCACATGTATATAATGTGATAAGGCACTAGGTCAAAGAGATCACAAAATTTACATCATCAAAGGTCGATAAGTTTATCCAAACAAGGTTGATGTGGTCCAAGTATCCAAGGTATAGGATACGGTCCTAAAAACACAACAAGGCTAGGTGCAAGAACATGAATTAGGTGTGTTCCAAAACACCAAAGGGTTTGGCTGAGATAAATGTCACAACATCGGGAAAGGCGAGGTCAATAGGCTAAACAACACAAATAACGTCATCACAAGGTAAAACGAGTAAGTGAAGTCAAGTGTCAAATCGGTGAGGTCGGGTTGGGTGTATAGGTAAGGCCGTGGGTAAGGTTTGGGTGTAGAAAAATATGCCCTGAAGTACACTAAGGTTGGGAGTGAGGTGATAAGGCTATTAGGTGAGCCTGTAAGGTTGGGGTAGCAAGAAAATGACACCTTACATCAAAATTATGGGAAAATTAGGTAAAAGTGGGTTACGCAGGGTGACCAATACCGATTCTAAGGTAATCGATGCCGAAGGTTTGACCACACACCGACCACCTAAGGCATGACCCGATCGACGTCGGTCAAGTCGATTTTGGTTAAAAGGGGAAAAGTCACATGAAACAAATTCATTTGAGAATTTCTAATTTTGGAAAACAAAAGAGATGGTGTTTTTGTGAGAAAAAATGACAAGGAGAGGTCGGGGGTTGAGTTCACAAGTTGTGATAGGTTGATAGGAGTGGAGTTTGACATGCCCGAGAGATTGATACGAGCGATTAGATTGGTGGGTAGTTGAGGGGTGGATTCGGTCATGGTAAATGTAGTAGAGGGCATAGGGGGACCTCCAGTTCAGAGACCAGACATCCCACCGCATAGATGAAGTCAAGTAGAGGTAGGATTTGAGATCCATTGTTGATTTGGGTAAAACTAAAGTAAAAAAATGTAAAATTTGGGTTTTGAGATTGAATTGATATTTTGTTTAAATTTGGGTGAAATGGGGTATGGGGAGGGTGAAATTTAGTCTAATTAAGTGATAAATGAATGTAGAATGAGTTGAGGGTGTTTCGGGTAGCTAGGTTAGGTTATTTAGTTAAATTTTCAAATTTGGGGATGTGGTCTCATCATATACCCATTGAAATGACCTCAGTAGTCTCATCCCATCCAACGCTTGTAACTAGCAAGCGCCTAAATCAAGGATGTACGAGATGATGTATGCTCCCAACCAATGGACTTTCAACTTCCTAGGATGGCGCAGAATTCGAGTCATATAATAAAACCATCTACCCAACCTCAAATTGTTTGATTTTAATGTGATGATCATGCCATGTTTTTTGTCTTTCCTTCTCTATCTTTTTGAATCCATCTAGCAAGTGATCGCCTTTCATCTAGCTGCATTAATTTATCAATTATTTCTTTGAGCACTTGTTTATCGCCTAATCCTCCCGCACGCACTATACACAAAGTGATGGTAACATAAAATCAACCGCCAAAATAGCCTCTACACTAAACACCAATTGAAACGGTGTGGCCTTGTTCAATCTCTTATAGGTTGTTATGTATGCCCATAGAACGGATGACACCTTGTCATCCCAATTTTTTCTACCAACGTTACAAATCTTAGTTAATTTGTGACTTCGTATCTTGTTAAATGCTTCGGCAGTCCCATTCGCTTGTAGGTTATAAGGGGTGGTCTTGTGATGGGCTACCAAAAACTCTGCCAACAAAATCCTAATCATACCGCTATCACTTGTTAAACTCAACAGACAACCATACCTACTAATTGTGTTTTCCCATAAGAATATTCTAGTTGTACAATCCTTTGTAGGTGTTGCCTCTGCCCATCTTGTCAAATAATCGGTCAAGTGATGATGTAACACAAGCCGCCTCCTTCACGCGGTAGGTGAAATTGGCCCTACAAAGTCAATTTCCCACTTTATAAATGGTTACGCACTAGATATCGGTCAAGGGAATTTCATCCCTCCTTTCAAGTTTGCTAGGTGTTGGCAATGGTCACAACCCTGCAAAACTCAATACAATCCTAGTAGATACTCTCCCACCAAAGCCCTGCAAGTAGAATCTTTCGCACGGTTACATTTCCTGAATAGTGTCCTCCTGCAATCCCACCATGCGCTTCCTCTATGATTGTAATGTGCTCATGTTCTAATGTGCATCGGTGCAGAACCTCATCACGGACTAACGTGTACAAATCTCCACTAATCAACATGTAAGGCGTGGTGTGTATAGTCAACTGCTTTCTCTCCAAAGCATTCATTCCTTCTAGCACCACACCTATTTTAAGAAACACTGCAATATCTTCTAAGTCAAAGGGCACATGCAACAACCTAAACATTTGTGTGTCTAGCATGGTATCCTTAATGCCATGTGCATTCTCCCTTGAGTCAATTCTTGATAAATGATCAGGTCCTGAATTACTCTTTCCTAGTTTTACCACAACTGAAAACTCAAATTTTTGAAATAATAGGACCCAGCGGCATATGCGCCCTTGCAAAACAAGCTTATTTACCAAGTACTTCAGTGCCATGTGATCTGTGTAGAATATGAATGGTGTCACCAACAGATACTACCTAAATTTATGTAGTGCATAGATCATTGACAATGCCTCATGCTCAGTAGTTGTGTAATTCTATTCTGTTGGTGTCAACTTCCTACTGGAAAAACACAAGGGGTGATCAACAATCCCCTCACCGGGTTGTGCCAGTACTGCTCCAATGGTTTTTCCCAAGGCATTAACATGCATATGGAAGGGCTTATCCCAAGAAGGAAAGCGTAATATGGGCGCAGTGACAAACTTATCCTTCAATTTGTCAAATGCCTTCTGTTGCGCCTCTCCCCAATGAAAGGAACTCTTGTGTTTAAGTAATTCCTTCAAGGGCACAGTGATATTGGCATATCCCTTAATAAATTTCCTATAGTACCCCATATGCCCAAGGAATCTACTCATAATGCTTTGACTAGTAGGTTCCCCCAATCCTACAATAACTGCAACTTTGGCAGGATCCACCAATAAGAATTCCTTGCATATAATATGCCCCAACATGGTTCCAAATGGAGTACCAAAGACACATTTCTTAATATTGAGGGATATCCTCAACTACTAACATATCTAAATAATCAGCCTCAAATTGTCACAAATGGTCTTTTACTAGCCCATACACAGTCTATTCATCTAGGTAGACCTGAAGAAATTTATGGATGAAGTCCTGGAAGGCTTATACGACGATGTGCGAGAACACAATAGGTGCATTCTTCAGCCCAAAAGGCATGACCGTTTAGGATAAACTTCCCCATTCAGTGGCAAAAGTTGTCTTCTCTTAGTCTTCCTTCGTAATTCTAACTATGCGGTACCCTACGAACCCATCCGTGAAAGAATAGAACTCGTGCCCAACTACTCCTAGAATTTCTTCAGTGAAGGGAGTTGGAAAAGGGTCAATGACACATACTACATTCAAGTCCTTGTAATCAACACAGATCCTTATCCTTCCATCCTTCTTAATTTTTATAACCATTGGACTCACCCATTCTGATTCCTCCACAGCCTCAATGATGCCTAATGATATCATCTTGTCTATATCTTCCTTGACCCGTACGTGCAAGTTTGGATTCATCCGATATGGTCTCTTCTGAATTAGGTGTGCACCTTCCTTTAACTTGATCCTCATTTCCTCCAAGGAGTGGTGAACACCTTTGAGTTTATGGTACCCGCATGGGAACAAATCCTGAAACTCACGCATAAGGTCAATGATCTTAGAAACTTCTTTCCCCGACCAATAATCCTCAATGATATCTTCATTAGGTTCTACCTCAGAACTGATGTTAACATTCTTCATTTTCAAGGGCTCATGGTAGGCACGTGCTCGCTCATCAGCGTTATCCCTAACTTTGTGCATACCTTCAGAATGGTTAACATCCCGACCCTCCATTTCTTCACCATCTATCACATAGACCATTTTTCCTTTTTCCTTTTCCATACATGCACACCCAAGTTGTATCTCTTCTTATTCTTCCTCATCAAAATGTGTCTCCAAACCACGTTCACCTAATAGCTCAAGTATCATGTCTTCTGCCATAGCACTATCTCCCATTGTAAGGCACTTGACCACTAGCAACACCTTATCCACTTATGGCTTTGTACTCTGATACTCGAAATATTGAATGAGATCAACCACCAACTCCTGTCAATTTCATGTCTGATGGCACATTTCGAGTGAATGTACCATGCACGCGCACAACCTTGTAAGGTGGAATACAACTTATGCACCCATAGTGAAGGTGGTAAAGCTTCTGCACTTTCCATCCAAGCCTTCTCGCATGTCTAGATATGACACAAGGTGGGTTCTTTGCCATGGTAGTCTTATATGACAGTGGGCGCATTGCTTCTGGAAAACCTAACAGAGAACATAGTTCTCACCTCATGCTATTCTAGAAGGCTTTCACGATGTGTCACCCACCAACGCGCTGCGCGATCCTAAGTAGGTTATAGATGAGCATACCACTTATTTCATTATCATTTTCCACTAAGCCTCCATTTCTTGTAATAAATCATCATGGGTTAGCTCCTCCAGAGTAACTTGGTATCTTCTTCCCTCCTAGGCATTTGACCGAGTGTGCTTATTTTAGCCTTGTCACCAATCCTCTCAATTGTCACCCAATTAATTCATAAGTCCCATGTACCCAATTGTCATATGTTATGTTGGTTGTATCACTCATAAACTGAGCATCTTCAAACTGGATAATTCCTTTTGTAAGATGAATTACCTCAAGGTCTCTAATAGAGCACACATAGATTATGTCAAGGGTTTCTTCTCCCAAGAGCTCAATATAGGGCACTGATTTCCCATCTATCAAGGGGATGATGACTTGTTTCTCCTTGTTCTCAAAAATAATATACCCCTTGTTAAACCATAGGTCATCATTGTTTTTTATAACACCAAGGACACCCAAGCAATGCTGGAAAGTTGTCTGCTTCAACTAACGCCAAGACCTTGAAGTCTCCAGTGAACTTTGCCCCTTGAATAGTGATAACTACATCCTTCAAGACACCACTAGGAATTGCCTTCATCTTGTTCACCATATACAACACATTCGAAGATGTCTCGTAATGTGGGTCTTCCCATTTAATGACATGCATCCAAGGTGAGAACATTGACATTCACGCCCATATTGATCAAAATATTGCTCAAAAGCCATCCATCTACAACATCATTTAAAGTGATCTCTTTGTCATAATCAAGGCTATGGGGAAGAAGGTTAACATGTAGAACCTACCTCTCGCACTCTCCTCCACCGTGCGCACCTTCTCCAATAACCATTCTCCTAGTAAGGGAATAATATTCTCTTACCTTAACATCTTGCTTACTTCCCTAACCTCATCCCGATCCTTATACCGAGCCTCAACATTCTTCCTTTTCTCTCGATCGCCTTGATTTCTCTTTTAGACACTAGATCTCTCCTTGCAAACTCTGAATCACATCCATAGTCTCTTGATACACCTCTTTTTGATAAGCAGGGTCCGATACTTCCCATGTACCACTTCTTCTCTTATAACCAGTGTTCTTTGTCTTGGTATCACCCTGGCATGCACGGCCTCTGCTCGCGTCATCACCAGTAGATGTTCTAGTTTTGACTCATGTGCCACTATTGTCATCCACTGTGAGTCAACCTTCTTTATGTTTACCATCCCAACACCCTTGTCTTTCCGGTGATGTTGGCTCATGTGCTCAAATAGTTCAGGGCACTCTTCATACTTATGTTTCTTTCCGCACTATGAGCATTACAATAGATCAAGACACTCATGCTTATAATGCTTTGTAGACCCACGCTATAACAAGGTCCTCGGGAACTCACCTCTTACTCCACAGCTTCTACGACCATGAAATCCTCCACGAAAACCTCTTCCACGTGCTCCTCCATCTATGCACCCTTCATAGCGGCAATCATCATCCTTAGAACTGCTTACAAGGATGGTCCGACACACACCAAGATCAATGGCATTATGTATCTGGTCAATTAGCCTACAATCTTTAGTGTCAAGGGTCATAAAGGTACAAATATTACAATAGTAAGACACATTCTTACGATCATGCATTGTAGTAGTGCGCATCTACTTGCATCATGATCCCCGTGGTAAATCTCACAGTCCACGCTTATGGTGCGTACTCAACATTCGAGGACAATTGTCCTTTGTGTGCTCCTTTATCTCACAATCCGTGCACCATAGACCACTACAAGTCTCATGTGCTGAGTTCACAGATAACTTCTCCAGTTGCTTCACCATTGCAGTAATTTAAGCCTCAAGGAAGGGACTAACACCGTATCTACGCTTCCAATAGTCTCTAGGTGCAAGGCAGCCTCCAAGTCCTCACCCGGGTTCATGAATGTCTTGTGTGAAAGCGCTCTTCTGAACGATGTTATCAATCCTCCAACAAACCATTGAGCATGCTGAGAGGGATGAATATCATAAGATAGTTTTGAAATGCACGTCATATTCCCGCACACTCAATGTCATTCCTTGTTGGATCTCTTTCAAAGTGCTAACGCTCTTATGCTCAAATTCAGGGATATGGAATTCAACCAAGAATCCATTCTCAGCAACACGGTGTAATCTATGATCAAGCTTGATGGAGGTCATACTTCCGGTACCAACTATGCACGTGCCCTCGCAACGTCATTGCAAACCGACTTACCTTTTTCTCTCGGGTAGTGATCCCCTTCACACGCCAAAGCAATTCACATGTGTGCACATACTCTGCAGCATCCTCAACACCCTTGTAATCTAGAATATGTAAATACATCTCAAAAAATACTTCATGCGGAGGTGGTTAAGGCCCTTGTTTTCTTGATACCCTCTGGGTGTTTCCTCCACCACCGCATCCACCGGATCCATTAGGTTCTATTCCTCCTAATCCACCGATCCACCAAATCCACTAGGTCCTCTTCCTATAGCTGGTAATAGGCCTAAAGCGGTCGCGCCTAGCATTCCCAATGTCGCACCGAATCTGCACCGATAGTTTGTGATATCGCTCTACTACTGACGTGTATCCCGCGTGCCACTCCTAGACGTGATACCTAAACTCGTGGTACTTGTAATTTTCCCAAAAATCCCTCCAAACACAGGAATTGTTTATATAGTCATATATGTCCCAAACAAGAATTTATACCTCTTTGGTGCAGATCGGTCACTGCACTGAACGATACCAACTAGGTTAGCAATACTTATTTCTTGATTTGGAAAACTAAGCGTTAGGGGTCAGTCACTAGGTAGGTTTAGATGCACGCTAATGGCTCTCCTTTCTCCACAAGACGAACTCTCATCATAAGTTGAAGGGGTTTCTCACCCGCGCTTTACCAAGATGGGATAACATAGATCGCTCAAGTTCCACATCCTCTGCATTAACTTCAATTCCTTCCCTAATGTCTACCTCCATATATCTATCACTCCCATAACCTCGCGTTATCTAACCAACTCCCTTTCATGCACTTCACTATACTTGAGTCACCTCTCTTCCCACTCCTTTTCTACCATAATGTCTACCATCTTCCTCCACCCTAGCTTCCTCGCCTAACACTCGTGAGAACCCGAGCCACCATGGGGAATGCCTCCAAACTTACATAATGATCAAGATCTTCATAGAAAATGGTCCTCTCGAGTTCCTTAGAACTCAAACTCGGCAACCTCTGGATAGGAATACGTAGAAATGGTGTATTCCAGGGTATAACTAGTTAGCACTCTTTTCCACTAGTGATCAATAACACATATCCAAGTCAAATCCGCATCCTGCGACCTCTCATAATCATCTTGGTTCCATACGCGCAATTTATAGTACCATCTTGATCTAGGTACATATGTTGAAAACCATTCATACAATTCTATTGGAAAACAACAAAATAAGGTCTCATATAATTCATGATATAGGTGTTCTTCTACCCATCTGCATGCATCAAACTCAAGTCCAATACTAAATCTTTGAGAAAACTCATCCTCTGTGCTCTTAAACCATGCTTCACACTTTCCAGGGTTAAGCACTCTGTCATCACGCATCAAAGGAACCAAGATGTAGTCATCTCTCATAACAAATTCAAAAAGAGGTCCTAGAAATAGAACCAAGATGTAGTCATTTTTATGCCCATAGAATAACCTTCTAACCCCATGCGCATCGGCCTATCACCCAACGGGCACTGAGCGCTCACCCAAGGTGCACACGGAACCGAGCCCCTCCTTTATGTGAGCATTATGAGAAGATGTTGTCATTGATGATGGATTAAGTGCATAAAATTAAATGATCATGCATATATTTTGAAAGCATATGATGAGTCATTACACCAACATACCCATTCAGATAACAAAAGAAACATCATACAAATAGTAGATCTGATCCATAACATAAAGAAAAAGGCACTAGGGTTTACACCCATGAACAATATATTTAGAATAGAACCATATATTCATGTTGATCATAGTTCAATAACCACATTACATCCAAAAGGGTCATATCAGACCAATATATCATGACTCACGCATCGAAGTTCTAGTTATTCTTCCCTATTACAAAAATTTAGCAGACCCATTCCCCTAGATATGCTAACATTCCTATAGTCCTCTAATGAGAACCCCAACCCCTAGAATCTTCTACTCATTTTTGTAGAGCTTCACCTACTCTGTTATGGTTTATCACACCATGGCCCTCTTCTCCTCTCTCCTCCTACATATCCTTTTTTATTCTACTTGAGCATCTCTATAAATAGGTTTAACACCCACCGTCATGCCTTCCTGAAGTAGCAGATCGGTTGCCAAGTGTCAAGGTGGTCCTCTAATGGAGCATGCTTCTTTTGATTCGAGCTCCCCACTTTCTGCAATGATGTCTTCGGGAATGTTCCATGTGTGGAATATTCTTTCCTTGACCACCAAGTTGCCAGATTGTCACCTTATCCATTCAAAGACACCCGTCGGGTCACGTTTTCCTCATGTGCCTCTTGAAAAGCTGAATGTGACTAAGTCCTGAAATCCTTTGCTCTATCTTGTGCGTGCACCATGGTTTCTATTAAACCCTTATAAAACCCATGTTCTACGCATTTTTCCTGCACACCCATCTTCTTCACTGGTCCTGTGCGTGCACGTGCCTTTTGGGACTTAGAAGAAAGTATTATGAGGCCCAACAAGGTGGACAGAACCATAATGGGCATACCAAAGACATGCCTATGAACATGAAACCCATAGAGGCATTACATGATCAATAGGTCTATAGGTGAAAAAAGTTGCATGATCACAAAGTGTCACATTTGTGACATGTCCCTCGAGTAGGTAGAAAAAAATAAAAGAAGGTAAGATGGAGTGGTTTGTGTAGTGTAACCTTGTTGTGGGACATCATGCCTATGTGCAAGATACCCAAAACCGGAATAGGCAAGTCCATGACCAAAAGTTTGTATTTTTCTTGAATTTTTCTGTTTGTTTTTGTTTCTTCTTGTATAGAATGATCCATGCGGAAGTCTATATTGGGATAGATAAGGTCTCCTTGAGGTCTTCATGAAGTTGATTGATGCGAAAGCTTTGTAATTATTTATTTTTCTTTGACGCTTTAGTCTTCTTTGTAGATAGACTAAGTACAATAGGTGATTGGCTTTCTATAGTTTTCCTTCCAGGAGCAATCTACTTATAGCAACATAAGAGAGAGATAGATGTTCTTTTGAGGGAATCATCTATTTGCAAGAAATTTGGCTCAAGGATTTTAATTTTCGAATCCCATATTTTTTTTGTATTATTTTGGACTTTGGGTCATGGAAAAGACTATAAAGGAGTATAAGCCTCTCGTATGAAGGAAAACCCACAAGATGAAAAGATTAGCTATGAAAAAGGGGTTTTAAGCAATAAACGATCCATGGGATTCCATCCTGAAAAGGATGAAAAGTATCCATGAGAATCATGTCATGAGTAGAGTCGTGGTACTCATATTGAAGACAAGGTTGAATGGTGACGGATAATCACACAATTTTAGTTTAGTCATTGGTCCTTAAAATAGGTAGGTGGAAGGAGAGGTTCGCTCAAGGGATGAGCATATAAGTGACATAAAGTGATGTAGTACTTTATTCAACAGTAGAATGGTCAAGATGCAAGACATTAAGGGGCTCAGTTCGGGTTTACCTTCAAGAGAAGATAAAAGATAAGTTATTGATCTGTAGGTATGAGTAAAGATATAAGGTCCAAGCCAATTAAGAGTAAACTTGTCTTGTTTACTTTTCTCAGCTTTGGTTACATGTTGATTTTCCCGCAAGATGAGGTCACCGACCTTGAAGGTTAGTTTATGGATGCATTTTTCATAGGCATGTTTGATATGTTTTTGATAGATTTAAAGGTGATCTAGATCATTTAGACAACATTCGTCTAATAGCTCAAGTTGTGCCAAACGTTCTTGGTGAAAGTCATCGTCAGAGAAAATATCTTTGAGTGATATACGAAGAGATGGAATTTAGACTTTGAGAGGTAGGATGACATCTCGTATCAGTAGACCAAAGAGAAAGGTGTGGTGTTGGTATAGGTACAAATACTAGTTCGGTAAGCCCATAAGGCGAAAGGAATGTGCGTGTGTCAATCCTTACCAGTGTCATCGAAAAATTTCATAAGAATCTTATTAAGGGTTTTGTTGGAAGATTCGGCTTGGCCGTTTGTTTGAGAATAATATGGTGAAGAGAAACTAAGTTGAATGCCAAAGTTATCACATAGTTTTTGTAGGATTTTGTTCTTAAATTTATTTCCATTGTCATTGATGAGGCGATAAGGAACACCAAAATGAAAAATGATATAATGATTGATGAATTTTTTGGCTTTGGTAGAAATGAGAACAATGACCTCCACCCACCTTGTGTAGTATTCGGTCACTGTGATGATCCATTTATAACGTTGAGAAGAATGAGGGTTAATCTCTCCGATGAGATCCAAACCCCATTCAGAAAAGGGCTAAAAGTCTCTCGGCAACTTGTAAGGTGTGATTAGGGGTGTGATGAAGGTTAGTGTGTTGTTGACACTTCACACAATGCTTGATGTATTCACAACAGTCTTGGTTAAGGGTTTTCCAGTAGAAGTCAAGGCGAAGGATACGTTTAGCAATGGCGAGGCCACTGAAATGTCCACCACAAATCCCGTCATGGATTTCTTTAATGGTGTACTGGAATTTCAGAACTAGTGAGGCATCAAAGGAGGATACCATCAAAGCCACATTTTTATAGAAGACCCCCATAATGACATAATGAGAGACAATTTTTAGGAAGGCTTGTCATCCATTATGAGTGAGATCTGGAGGCATAATATAAAGGGAGAGGTAGTTAACAAATTACATATACCAAATGTCACGTGGGTCGGTTTCAACTCTTCCTAAAAATTTACGGCACGAGTGAGATAAGAGGGTGATCAGAATCGTTGTCTCGTGACAAATATTTTTGAATCAAGGTGAGGCGTATTTGAGAAACAAGGAAGGTCATGGTAGCCACAAATTTGTTAGTGGACCGCGAAGTAATTTGAATGTTCTATGTGTCAAACGTGGTCAAAAGTATGTCAACATGATGTTTATATTTTTGAAGGACCTCATTACAACACTGGTACAAACCATTGACTTAGTTCACAACCAATTGAGAATCACCAAAGATATTAATGGTTTTAACATATAAGGCTATGGCAGTCTGAAGACCCAAAATAAGTGCTTCATACTCGGCAATGTTGTTGGTGTAGTCAAAGTATAATTCGAAGGATAAAGGCACAAGCTCGCCGCCGAGAGGAATGATGTTTGACCCCCTCGTGCCACCCCGCGTTGACATTTAAAACCATCGAAGAATAAGGTCATTTGATATATGGTGTCATCCACATAAAGTGTAGCAATGGATTCATCAGAAATTTGAAGTTAGAAGGTTGATTTCGTAAAGAGGAGCATCTCGCAAGCTGATCTACAATGGTTTGTCCCTTGATAGATTTTTGATGAGTGAATTCTAGGTCTCGCTCTACAAGGAGCATAAGCTAACGTGCGACACGTTGTTGTTGGTAAGGCTTAGCATACATGTGGCGATAAAGACTAGGGCTAAACAAAGCTTTTCGGCATGAGTATACCTAGTCTCATAGTCTAAAAGAGTGCAACTTATGTAATAAACCACTTAATCCATGTGTTTCTCGTCACAATGAGTGAGCATGACACCGAAAGAATTATCGAGTGCAGAAATTTAGAGGTAAAAATGCCTATCATATTTAGGTGGGATGAGCACAGGTGGTTAAAGAAGGTATTCCTTTAACGCTTCAAAGGATTTGTGGAACCGATCATCCCAATTGAAGGAGACATCCTTTTCAAGAAGATGATGAAAAGGGTGACAACGGTCATAAACTTGGGAAATAAAGTGTCGAATGGACTGTAATTTGCCTTGGAAACTATGAAGTTGTCGAAGGTTAGTAGGTGGAGGAATCTCAAGAATAGCCTTGATTTTAGTGGGATCAACTTCAACACCTTGAAAAGAGATGATGAAACTGAGGATTTTTCTAGAGATAACGGAAAATACGCACTTCTTAGGAAGAATCAAAGTTATTTTTAGCAAATATGACCTTTTCTCCCTAACCAATGTCGCTTATTCCTCGATCAAGATCGGCCACCTAACGCCATCGCTTACCTTTAAATAGAATTTCTGAACTCTTTGTTCAGGTTCTGAATCTAGTTTTCTAGCTCTTGTGACCTTTCATCTTGACCCTTGAGTTTTCTAGTGATCTTGTGACATACTAGAGGCCCTTACAATGTTTAAACACCATATCATTCATCAAAAAATTCATCTAGAGCTCCAGTGCACTCACACCTAAAGCACCATGTCCTCCTATTATTGTTGCATTCATTCGACACCACCTTCTTCGGCAACCATCACCACCTCTTGCCATTTATCTCCATTTGACAAGTGCATTCCTCCTTTCTCGTTGGTTTTAACAGATTATTTGTTTTATCAATTATCTATTTTCATTCCATCCTCTACCATACCCAGATTTCTCCTACAACACGTCCATCCAACCATTTGTCGAAGAAGGTGGTCCCGAATGAATATAGCAACAATAAGAGGGTACGGTGCTTCTTAGTGATTACATTGGAGCTATAGATGAATTTTTTTATGAATGATATGGTGTTTGAATGTTATAAAGGCCTCTCGGTATATCGCAAGATCACCAAAACTTGAGGGTCGATGCAAGGTCGCAAGAGCTAGAAAACCATATTCAAAACCTAAACAAAGAATTTGGAAATTCTATTTAAAGGTAATCGACGACTGTTAAGTGATTGGTGCCACCAGAGGAATAACTCGGCATTGGTTAGGAGAAAAAGTCATATTTGTTGAAGATGTTAAAATAGGCAAGCGACCCATGTTCAAGTCCCACTAGCGTGCTAAAATGTTTCACCGCAAACTAGAGATAAAACATATAAGAGGTAAGGTCAAGGAGGAATACATGTGATTAGTCAAAGTAGCTTACGCGTGTGTAGAATGTTGACCAAACAGATTATGAAGAGATTCCCTTTGCTATAAGGAACGACTCAAATAGAACACAAGACCACAAGACAAAGTTAAATAGTATATGTAATGGACTCGCTTTGTGTGTGCTAGATCCAGGAAGTGTGATACTTCCTAGAGAGGTTGTCAATCCACTGCTTTAAAAAAATTAATGAAAGGAAATTCTACCAGTAGTTAATATGATTTAGGCATCTCATATAAAACACAATAAGAAAATCTAATCTAACAAGCAAGTTATAATTAAATCTTAAGGGGTTGGTAGGTTGGTCGGGGCTTTTAGGTCTAATAGAGGCCATAAATGAGGTCTAGGAAATATTTGGTGAAGTTCTAGGTTGTTTTTGGCAAGTTGGAAGCTTGTTGGTTTTGGGGAAAGTTATGAGTCACGAGACCGGTATTAGTTAGGCAACCGATGTCGACTACTAGTAAGTGATCGACGCCGATTGGATGACCGGTGTCGGTAGGGGAAATTAGTTAGAAATATTAAAAATAGGTTTATGGGAGCTCTTTGCGATTACACGAGAGGGTTGGGAAGGCTTGGATGAGGTCGTGGGATTTTTAGAAAGACTCAGAGGTGATAAGATGAGGGTTTGGGCATGGTATGAAGGCTTTTGGGCGATTGTTGGATGGAAGTGTTGTAGGAGAAATCCGGGTTTGGTAAAGGATGGAATGAAAATAGATAACGATAAACCAACTAATCTATTAAAACTAATGACAAAGAAGGAATGTACTTACTTGTGAAATGGAGATAAATGGTAGGAGGTGGTGATGGTTGCCAAAGAAGGTTGTCTCAAATGAATGCAATAGTAACAAGAGGGCACGATGCTTCCTCAGTAGGTACACTAGAGCTCTGGATGAATCATTGATGAATGATATAGTGTTTTAACAATGTAAGAGCCTCTCGGTATGTTGTAAGATCACCGGAAAACTTAAGGGTAAGGATGCAAGGTTTCAAGAGCTAGAAAACCAAATTCGGGACTCGAATAAAGAGTTTAGAATTTCTATTTAAAGGTAACCGATGATGGTTAAGTGACCAGTGCACCGAGGAATAACCGACATCGATTAGGGAGAAAAGGTCATATTTTTAAAAATATCCCGATTCTTCCCAAATTTGGCGTGATTGAGATTTTGGTTCCGGGTCAAGAGTGTGGAATAGTGCTAATTAGAGCAGAGAGTAGTTAGAGGGATAATAGGCCATTAATATTAGGGTTAGAATAAGTCCTAGTTGGTTAAGGGGAGTGGGGACTTGGTCTTGGTTAATTAATAAGCTTAGAATAGGTCTAGGATGAGGTGGAGAGATGAGGTGGAGAGGTGAGGTGGCTAGGTGAGGTGGAAATTAGTCTAATTAAAGTAATTAAATTAATAATGATGTGAGGATGAGGATTAATTTAATTATGGTTAATTAAATTAATACTAATGTGTAAAAGGGGGCCACGGTTAAGTGTATATGTTGTATAAATGAATTAAAGGGGGCTAGAAGGGTTGTGACCTAATTTTTGTGTCTATACCTACATCTAGTTTCCATAATACCAATACATTGGAAATTAAACCCAAACCAAACCATACATCATCACCATGTCTACACATCTAAAAAACATAATATCATTACATAGGAAATTAAACCGAAACACCACATTACCACTCATACCTACATCTAATTTCCATGATAACAATACAATGGAAATGAAACCATGCACAACATATATAAATAACATCATCTATATACTAGAAATTCCATGTGTCAATACATTGTATACATAGATATAAATAAGTCTTTTAAAAAGCCTATATACAACTCGCTTCTTCAAAGCATGAAGACCGGTATATATAAGTCATAGATAAAAAATCATAACCAATTTCCATTATCTCATCATCTCTAGGAGGGTCTACCACCTCTGCCACTCTCTCATGTCCCCTCACTCGGCATCTGTCTCGGTGCACCGGTCACATCCTCGCCGCCCCGCCATGAGTACGGTGGCTCCCTGAACTACTACCACTATGGGTCCATGAGCTGGACCTCTAACTACATATCGATGTGCTCTATAGGTGGCATATCGAACAATAGGGAGGTCAAACTTTGTAATTTCATCCTCACAATACCTAGCTTCAGCCATAACATCTTTGTATCGGTCCATCGATACCACCTGTGGTGGTGGCATCACTCCATTACCTATCTCTCTATGTCCTTGAGGCTATAGACCCCGCCCATATCCCGGTGGTAGTGGACCCTATCGTGGTACCTATACCTATCATGATGGACCATGTCCCCGTATCTCGTGTCCCATTATGTGCCCTCGAGGTGAAGAAGGGGAAACCATGTGTCCTCGTCGCCGACTCGCGCCTATGCTACCACTAATTTCATCGTAATGTGGCAACATATGCCTATAAAGTAGTAACATGGGCTCGCAGCCCCGTAACTCCGCACCCGTAGCATGTCTCTCTCACTGATAACAAAGTGGCCAAATTGGGTTGTCCTGGCACGGCTAGTGATTCATGTAATTATGTTGTCCACCATTTCCTATACCCATCCATGCACCCAAAGATCGTCTATCGCCTCATCAACTACCGCTTCCTCCACTCTTGCTCATGTTGTTGATCAGAAGAGGTAATGGTCTCTCCACATCATCTCGATGGTACTGTGGGAATGACTTGGGCACATCCTCGTTATTAGCCACACTTTCGTCTAACCCAATCCACGGGTATGAGCTCATGCTCCTCGGCCATGTGCCCTCGGATCTATCTCAACAGCTTATAGACCCTCTAGCTCCTCCATACCTATGAATGTTGTGTAGGTGAGGTATGACCTCCATAAAACATCTACGGGTGATAGGCTATCCACTACCCGCCGATAGTATGCAATATCTCGAGTCACCCCATCCACCCTTGCCTCCTCTCCTATCAACAAATACACCGCTTGTATCCTACCATGTATACACCCATGTGTCACCCCTGTTGTGGTAAACCTAGTGGACAAAGGCACATGATGTGCTCATACGCCCAACAATGTAATAGATAAGTGCAACAGAGACCGAATCATCGTATCCGCCTATAAGCCCAAATCTCTTTGTATAGTTGAAATAAGTAAGTTGGTGCCCATGCAAAACAAACTATCAAAACCATGTCCTCTATAACTCCCACCAAGGCCCATGGAAACCTCCCACCCTCTGCATCTGGAAGGGCAAAACAAGTGATGTCACCCATCATCAACACTGACAAATGGGTCTCTTGCGGATGCGTCGCATACATCGCACCATAATTGATACTGCACTATGGTATGTCAACTCTCCCATGGCCGACCCAAACACCGTAATCATATGCTCTATCACATATGTAGACGACACATGATATAGTGGATCCCCAATGATCAGAATCCTGTATACATCCTCTAATGTGATGGTCATCTCTCCCATTGGCAGATGGAAGGTGTTGGTAGTCAGGTCCCATCTATCGATGAGGGCTACCATCATACTATGGTCTCGTGCAATCCTCTTATACCTCCTCACCACACCTAGCCCAACTGCCCACATGTGCTCCCACTCCTCATCCGAAATGGTGGGTCTCATCTATACTATAAGGGGTGGAAGTCAATCCTCATAGTCATTTTTTGCCTAGCCTACATCATCAACACCCACACAAGTTAATCATTTTCCCTTTCAAATTTCTATTCAAAACTTGACCTTGCCTAATATTTACCATGCCTTACCTATACCATTCACCTTCACCCAACCTAATTGCAAAAATCATATTCTTCCCCTGTCCTATGGAAGAGCTACATTGCCTCGAGGCCCTTTTGCAAGGGCTATGTAGGTAGTACTCTAAAGGCATGGGGTCTTCGGATTAGCTCGGCCATTATTTTCCACTCCATTCCATTATTTTCCCCCTTTTCTGATCTTACCTATCTACCCTCCCACTAGTTCACCTATTGACCTACCCAACCCCATCCCTCCCAAAATCATCCTATCACATCCTCTTTTACCCAAACCCTGCCCTAAGGCTTCTCTTTGCCACCCTACCCAACCTCACACTCCTTTAGATGACCTACACTCAACATTTTCTTACCCTTTGTTCTTTAATCGAGTAACCGACATCGCTTACCCTACCGATGTTGGTACCCTCCATTAACCGGGCCGATTAGTCAACTAACACCACCCGATAACCGATCGACGCGCTTACCTATTAGGCCCCAAAGCTAAACCCCACGCCCCCCATTGCCAAAAAATTCACAAAAACACCCAACTAACCCACCTAAAACCCTTCCAACTGGCCCTAAGTTCATTTTCACCCCTAATTAATCTAATTACACCCTCCCATACCCTGATTTCACCCTAATTTCAATAAAATTTCAAAAACCAACAAAATCAAAATCAAACAAAACAAACACAATCTAAAACCAAGCTTAGATCCCAAATCCTACTTCTACTGGTAGATGCTTCCGTGTTGGGATGAGTGGAGCCTAAACTGGAGCACCCCTGATCCTTCCCCTACCTCTAGCCATGTCAAATAGCTCCTAGCTCTCCAACCAATCAGCTAGTTACACGTGGGGCCACGAAATCACCTCCTCCACCCACTTATCTCTCGCCAACTCGGTCCTCTTAGCACTATTTGTCATATTCCTCACAAATACCCTCTCCACTAGTCATTTTCTAACTCAACCAATGCTCAAATGAGCAAATTTTGGGTGGGATTCCATTTATAGGTCACCATTTTGGTAACCGATGTCGGTTGAATATTGCCCTAGATGACCAACATCGATCACCATACCAAATACGGCTTGGTCACCCTGCATATAACCCAATGTGCTTCATTTGCCCTAATTTTTACTCTAGCCGACACAACCCTAAAACCACCCTACGGGCTCACTTAACAGCCTCACCACCTCCTTATAGATAATTAGGGGCACATTTTCCTTCCACCTAGGCCTTACCCATGACCTTACCTATATACCTTCGCTAACCTAACCTCACCTTTATGACGATCAAACTCACTTACTCGCTCTTTCGTGTGATAATGCTACCTGTGTTGTTTAGCCTACCAGACTTGCCTTGCCTTCTTTCATGATGTTTATCTCGACTGCACTAAACTCATTGGTGTTTCGTAACTCGACCTATACCCATTCCTGAACCTAGCCTTGTTGTGTTTCCAGGATCACATTCTATACCTTGGATACCTGGACCACAACACCCTTGTTTGGATAAACTATCGACTGCTGACAAGTTAACATTTGTGCGCTCTTCAACCTTGTGCCTTGTTGCATTCTTGTAAAGTGCATGATTGCATCAAATCCCCTCTTATAGAGTGCATGATTCCATATGATAACTTTTCCACCTTCAACTTGAGAGTTCTTCGTTGTTTATAATCAAAGTGAGGAGGAAACTCATCGTAGATGAAGAAGTAAGCAATGTCAAGATATCATTCATATGTTATGCTCACAAAAAGAGCTTGGGGTAAGTCCTTGAAACATTCGGGGCAAAAACATTCTTTTTCACCATGATGAGATTTGAGAGCCTCATCTTCAACTATCATCTTATACAAACTATTGCCTCTAACTAGGTTGGAAGGTCGATCTCTAGATCATACTCCTGGATCCTTTCTACCCAGGTTGCATATTTTTTATCTTATGTCTTTATGAGTGAGAATGGACTCGATGGTTAATCCTGGTACCATGACTATGGTGTGCGAGTTGAGGATATAGAACCTAAATTTCTTCACCACCTTGATTGATCCATGAGCATGCTTTTCCAACTGGCTATATTTCAATTCATGATTCTTCAAAGGTGCACTCATGAAAGCAGTAAAAGGCTTCTAGAACTTCTTCATTCTTTTGCACCAAGATGGTTGATATCGTGTGTTATGAAGAATAGAAATATAAGATGAAATCTTTAACAAAGTATTGTCTCACCAAAGTGGGAGCCTTTGTTATTTCTTCTTTTATTGCTTCAAATTTCATCTTTCCTTCTTTGTTTCATTTGAAATTGGAGTGTGGCTTCATCATGATGGTTATGTGTTTGGTTAATTTGGCGAAGTCTGGGACAAAGCATCGGAGGAAATTGACCTTACCAAAAAAGGAATGTACTCCCTTTTTACTTGTGGGAAATGAGAGTTCTTGGATAGCCTTTATTATTTTAGGATCAATTTTTGATCCATCTTTGTTCACTATATGCCCGAGGAGTTTTCCTTCAGTTACTTTGAAGATACACTTTTTAGGATTCAGGGATATGTTTTGCTTCCTACACCTTATGAGTACCTACTCCAGATGGTGAATATTGTAGACACCTAAAATCCGCATACGTAATTTTATTGATAATATTTTAGACATCGCTTGTGTGTGTGTGTGTGTGCATTTTCCCGCCAACACCTTTCGATCACCCTATCATCCCAATTGCCTATACCTTCCAATAACCCCATTTTTCATCACCTGCAACCTTATCAAACCCATCACCGATTATGTTGTCCTCTACATCAGTTCTGGTTTGAGGGGGATAACCTCCACCCATATCTGGGGCATCCACTTCTTGTTTTTTTCATCGTCACTCATTAGTACAAGCTACGAGATAAAAGGGGCAAATGTAGACACCCAAAATTGGGATGACACCCTCTAGGTCCCCTTTTATTACATACCCCCTTACCATGACCCCTTTCACATATTTTTATTAATCTAATTACCTATATTAGATTAATTATTACCTCACCCTCCACCTCACCTTAGACCCATTCCAATCCCATTTAATAACTAAGATTGAGTCATCACCCCCTAACCAATTGAGACTTCTTCTAAACCTAATATTAATTGCCAACTACCTCTCCCACCAATTTCCCATGTGATTTAATGAGAATCAAGACTCCTAACCCAAAACCATTCTTGACTCACGCCAAAAGGGAGAGAAAAGGTTATTTTTAGCAAATAAGACTATTTCTCCCTAACCGACGTTGGTTATTCCTTGCCAAGATTTCACCAAGGAACCGCCATCGGTTCCTTTAAATAAGCATTTTCAACTCTTTTCCTGGGTTCTTCTTTTGGTTGGCATTCTTTGATCTCACATCTTGGGCATTCAATCAACACCCTGATGATCAATTGAGCACCAAAGCATCAAACTCTCCACCAACAACCAATCTACGACTTCATAGGCTTGAACCATTCACATAGAGAAGCACTAAACCTTAGTTGCCACGACATTGACCTCGCTTCATCTCTCCTACACACACCCACCAACCACCACCTTCTACCAATCTCCGTGATATCTGATAAGTATTCTTAACCAAGTTATTGATTTCATTAAGATTGGTTATAGATCCTTTATCTTTTTATCATCACCTCCTTCCTCTCCCAGATACCTTCTGTAGCTCATTCACCCGATGCCCTACCAACCGGAACCATTCTACCCTTTCAACCACCCCTTCTACCCTTGCCAAGTCTTCACCTAAATTCCTACACCCTACCTAAGACCTCCCAATACTCAGACAATCACAGAGAGCCCAAATAAACCTCCTCTCTACTTTTCAAATCCAATTTCCCTTACCGTGATTGGTTACCCAACCGATCTTGGCTATAAACAATGACCGGCATCGGTTCCCCAACCGGCATCGATCTCTGTGTCTGAACATTTTCCCCTCAGACCAGTGAGCTCATTCCTCCACCCAGAACTCTCCAAAACCTCCCAAGACTTCACCTAAACCTTCTTTCTGCCCTCTGTCATACCTATAGACCCTGACAACCGACCATTCTCCTAGATTTAATCTTATATTCATCATTTAGATTAGATTTAGACTATTGTGTTATGTGAGATACCCAAATCATATAACTACAATAGGAATTTCCATTTCATGATATTTATCAACATTAATTTGTATTAAGACGTGGATTGACAACCTTCGAGGAAGCACCCACATCGGATCTAGCTCACGCTAGGCAATCCACTGACCTATGTTATTAACTCTATTTTGTGGTCTTGCTTTGTTTCTCAGGTAGTCCTTCCTAGACAAAAAGGAGTGCTCTATAATTGACTTGGTCTTCAACAACAGTGCGCAACCTCTTCACGACCTCCAAGTATTCCTCATGTACCTTACCTTTACCTTTTAAATCGTTTTGTCATATGGTACTCCTATGTGGTGAAACAAATAGGGTAACTATGACATAATGATGTCATCTCTTAAATGTGGTGGTCTAGCCCATGTGATCAAGTCTCGATCACACCCCAATTCCGATAGGTCGTTTAAGGTACCCATTCAAGAGGAAGATGGATCAACAATGTTTGCATAAAATAAATGGTTAGTAAGTGTCAAAAAGTGAGGTGGATACACCCTCATTGTGGTATCAAGCCTCACGTAGTTCTCCTAGGTGCTTGTGTAAGTGTGTACAACTAACCAACCCCTAGGGGTGCCCTCGTATCTCTTAACACCAAGATAACAAACTAACTACATTGTATAAAATGCACCCAACACAATAAAGCAGTGAGAGATGGCGTGCCTCAGTTATGTGAGCTAACCCTTTGTTGATTGAAACCCTCATGCAATGCTTGGAGTGACTTTTCTTTTCCTCACTTGTGTGAGCTACCCCTTTGTTGTTGAAACCCTTGTGCAATGCTTGGAGTGACTTTGCTCTTGCTTAAACATTGATTTGTGTCTTTTTCTTAGTAGGAAATGGAGGAATATAGACTCTTTGACCCGATTGAGTGCTTCAAACTTGTAGTAGGGACTGCTCTAGATGATGTGCAACTAATTTAAAAACCCTTTGAGTGCTTTTGAAAATATATTTACAATAGTAGTTTGTGAGACTGTCAAGTGAGTTATAAAATGATGTTAACTTGCTTTTATAGTCTTCAACATGTGAAATATTTTAATAAGGCCGACCCTAAAAGGATGAAATGATCCAAAGAAGAAATTGAAATTGAAATCGAGTTAATGAATGAGAAGGGGAAAGATCGTATATGTCGATCAAGATCAAACCTTACATCTCAACCCTTTCATACATTTTCAAACCAAAGAGATGAATATCGACATTGAAACTTGTGTCATGAATATCAAATGTTCGATATAGTTTTAATTAAACAATATTCTTAGAGTTAACGACATAACATAGTATAAAGATTAACAAGTCAGTAGAGCTGAGAGATGAGAATATTTGATTTTGAATATGAGCATTTGTCTTGGCAAGGGAACATGGTCGACATTGAACAATGATAAATTACCAAATTTTAGTGTCTACATCTGCATATGTTTCACCATTTCAAACCCTTTATTTCTATTAGTATTATTGTGTGCTCCCATGAGATTGTAATTTTTGTTCCTGTGATGGTTTCCGATACTCTATTATATGGACCCATTGTGTTTGAACCTTGGTTTAGTATATTTGGGTTACTATTTTCACCATCTTCAACCTTTGGAAATGTGTTTTCCTTAGTCTTTTTCGTTGTTCCCTTATTATTTCTATTCTATTTTTTTCAAGAGGAAGTGTGTTTTGTGTTGTTTAAATAAAACTATTTTATGGAAAAACTTTATAGATGTTTAAAAAGGAGTAGATATTGTGGGACTCACCTGCCAACCGTGCTAGGAATTTCAAATATTCACACAACTTGTCTCAAGTCTTGCACCTAACACTTTGCGAAATCCTTCTCCTTGAGAGAAACTATAGTGTGGGTCCCCCGATATCCAAATCTTTGATTTGTGGTCTTAATAACCACACGAGTCTCATCTACCTAAAAGCACAATTCCATATTTGGGGCTACTCCTTTTTATTTAGGAAATGTGATTCCTACGTAATTTTATTTTTATTACTAATGTTAAAACCCAACAAAACTCCTAAAATTTTTTAGCAGACTACATTTTATCGAGAGGATTTCCAACGCCATAAAACAATAAAGAACACAAAAAAAAATCAACTAGGGAAGGGACCCCATAACCGTGCACTCTAACTTTGAGGGTGTTTATAGACATGTAAGTGCTTGATTAAGCCTTTGAAAAACCATCAATCGGATAGACAAGGAATTTCTGAACATAAATATGTGTAATTTATAACTTATTCATACCTAATGTGACATGTGGAAAATAACATATACAAAATGTGAAAAATGTAACATTTTAAACTAGTGACCCAAAACTGTTAATTTTTAGAACCACTTGTTATTACTTTAATACTTGATAAATGCTTATTTGTTTGGTAAATGGTGCACATTAAATGTTGTCAGCTGTGATCAATGTCACATATCACCGATCACATGGGAATGAATTCATTTCTACCAGGTGTTTAATTGTGCTTAATTGTGTGGCAGAAGTAGTTGTTAACAACGTAGTAATTGTGTGTGGCATTTGATGGTTTTTCGTAGTACAAGGCTGCAATTGATTCAACGCAGTGAATTCGCTAGACTCGCGAGAATTTTTCTGTAAGTTATAGCTGTTGACTTGCTGAACAGGCCGAGACATGGAACCGGCAATATACTGGAAGGAAAACTGTTGGCCTGGAATGGTGGAAGAAGATGGTGTTAACAGCGTAGTAGAGTTGCTTGATTGTCTAGCGCTGATCATCTGCAGGGGTATCACTCCATGATCATCTTCCATTTTATCTCCATTCCAGCCGAACATTGGTGTCTTGCGATTATTTAAGTCATCCAGGTGCCATTCGCTAGAGAAATATGTTGGTTGGCGGACTCCATAGCCGCAGCCAAGTCGTAGCACAAGCCAGTCTTGTTCCTTCCCAGCAGACGGATTGGACATGGAAGGATTGAGTCCCTTGGATTTGTCCTCTGTCTGGCCATCCTCGGTATTTGATTTGTGCAATCCTGGATCTGAAGAAGTTATTAGGAAATTTCGGTTAGGCATCCACCATCGCTATTCGCTCCGGAGTCCTCATGAAGGTCCATTTATTCAGAATGGAAGAGCCAGTCTTGGGAATATCATCTATCGCTACATAATCATGAACAGCTTTCTCCAGATTGTTTCATTGGATTGACCGCTGGATTTGTCATATGAGCACCATACACTATAAATTGCAAACCACATTGAAGTTGTTATCCATTTTTGCGGTAAAAACTTCATGGGAGACGATCGTTGTTTGGAAAGGAGAACCACCAAACATGAAATCTTCCTGGGGTATTGTGAAAGACTTGTTGGGAGATGCTGAGAAGAGAGAATTGTCACGGGCGATAGAGCCGAAAGCCTTCGTTAAGCCCGGCGAGAGATTTCTGGACTTTCACAGATCATGTCTTTGTAGTGCCCACTTCCCTTTGACAATCGCTTGTTTGAGATCGATCCCGACTTACTATTGATTGTATTTTGGATATTATTATATTTTGATGTAACAGATGTGTATATACTAGCTCATGGATTATTATGGACATTAATATGTTTTGATTAGCATGATGGTTAGATGTTAGACTATGGATTAATATTGATCCGGATTCGATTATTGTGCTTAAGGATCATTGAGACATTTTTATTATTATGTGGATAACGATATACTAGTTGACATGGACATGTTATTGATGTTAATTTTAGACATGTGACATTGATTATTATGAATAGCTCTAGTATAGAAATCTATTGATGATGATATAGTTACAAATTGAATTTTAATGATAAATATTGAATCCTTGATATTGTTGTGATTTAAAATTAATAATTTTATGTCGCTTATATCATTTGGATGTTCGATATGGCCACGAGGCCGAAGGAGGTATTTTGCATTTTACAGGTTAAAATCACAACAATGTTGGGGGACTAGAGACTAACCATATTGGAATTCAATGTGAAATCAACAAGGTCACCATGGCAACCGTGTTTGAGCTGTATGTTGTGTTTTGTTAGGATTTCCCATGGGGGATTTCCATTATTGTGACCATGGGGTATATGTGTGCTTTATTTGTTGTGTCCCTTTTAAAATTATTGTTGTATGTATTTTATTTGTAATGTGCTCTTTATTTTAATTATTTTAATGTGATAGTATAATGTGAGAGCCATCTAGTTAAAATTTAATTAAATTAAATAGGATGTGGAAGGTGAAATTAAATGTTATTGTCTTAGTTGAAAATGAAATTTATTTATATATTTTATAACCATATGGTAATTAAATATATGGTTGTGTCTAAAGTTTGTAATAAATAAATGTCATAGAAATAAATGCATTTTAAAAGAGTGTGTAAGTTACCAAGTATGGGTTGTGTAAGTGAAGTGATAGATTGTGTAAGAAATTGTAAGAGGTTGTAAGAAGATTTTGGAAGGTCAAACACTCCATCTCCCTCTTGAAATTCGAATTTGAGCTTGGAGGACAAATTTGGAGGCTTGTGGGACAAGTTAAACTTGTCCCACACCTCTCAAAATCCTCCACCAACCTTGTTTATTAATTTGGAGTCAAAATCAACTTATTTTATTGCATTTTGACATGATTTATTGTAAGATTTGTTTGCACTTGTCTTACAAATTTTAAATGCATTCTTTTTTATGATGGGCAAAAATGAGGTGTGTAAGTGGTTTGTCATTCACATTGATTGGGATTTAATTGCCTTGATGTTGATTGCTTTTTGGGGATGAGGAAAAATGATGTGGCATCCCACTTGGAATCCACATCATCCTCTTCCACCCTCTCCTTTAAAATTGGAATTCCTCCTCATTTTGAGGTTGTTGAAGGTTGGAGATTTCACTCTTGGGTCAAAATTTCTCTTGCATTTTGGAGCTTGCTTGGTGGAAGAAGTGGATTTGCTTGTGCATACATTTACCTTGCTGATTTGGGACTGGTTTTTGGTGAAATAAAGACTGTTGTTTTGGGAGCAAGTCCCCATTATGGAGAGGTAGGCTCTCACTTTTTATAAAATTGCTGTTTTTCCCTCTTTTAGCATGAATTTTGAATGTATTTGTGTTTGCAATTCTTAGAGGGATGGGTAGAATGCTTAGGGCATGGTGTGGAGAGAAGACTATGAGGTTTATCAGAGGAGGGATAAGGGATTTGCCATTGTTATTTGTTCTTGGAGGGAATGTTGGTTTGGGATCCACCTAGGAAAGGAAATTGCTTGCATTTCCTACTTTGGGGGAGGTATAAGGGATAAATTTGGAGGAGGGATAAGGAGGGGTTGAGGAGGGATAAGGTTTATGGGATTGCTATGATCTTGGCGGTTTGCTCTTGGTGGATGCCCAAAATTCAACTTGGGAGGCATAAGGAGACCTCCATAGTTCTTGCTCTTGCTTGGCTTGCTTGCTTGGAGAAGGAGCCTTTGTTTTGTTTGGAATTGATTGTTGTAGTTGAGAACTACATCCTCTTGCTTTGTGTTTATTTGTGTTTGTGAATTTATGCTTGTATGTGAAGAAGCCATGTTGCCATGTGTTGAATTATCATGCTCCATTTCAATATGGTTGGGGCTCGGGGGCCAATGGGGAAAGATGGCTTCTATTTTCCCATTGGGTATCTTGGTTGGGTGGAGAGTGTTGCCTTTCCCCCTTCCTTGTTGTGATTCAAAGATGAATAAAGAAGAAGAAAACAACAAACTGCTGTTTGGGGAAAGAATAAAACAGTTTGACAGTCCTCTTTTCTTGAGAAAATTGAATGTAACCCTTCCCACTTAGAGTGGATGAATGTAATTGATGTTGAAATGTGAGATGTTACTTTGTAATTGGAAGTTGTAATTGAATTGAGAAATGTATTCTCTGTTTTACCTTGGGAAAATAATGTAATTGATATCCATACTTGTAATTTTGAAATTTGAAATCAAATCAAATTGGAAAGGAGTTCAGTTGTAAAGCTATTTGACCTCTCAATAAAGGATGGCATTGATTCTTTTAATTCTGTTGGAATGTGCATACTGGATTGTATTGAATGTTTTGAATTACATTTGTTGTTTGAAATGGTATCCCTGTCAAAAAAAAAAAAAAATGCGTGAAGAATAAACGACAGCATTTTGTTTCCTTGTTTTATTGTCAAATTTAGATATCAAAATGGTGCCATGTACTTTAAGTAATAAATTATAGCAATAGGATGTTACAGATCAGAAATGAAAATGCTTCCACTTTGGAAATTGTAAATTGACCTTTAAATTGTTAGTAATTGAATTTTGTTTTCTTTGGAATTTGGCACCGGAATTAATTCATTAAATGCACAGTTCAGATTCATAACTAAAATTAAGGAACGAGATAAGAAAATTTAGATGTATTAAGGTTTATAAACCTTGTGGAAACGCAACAATTAAAATGATCATCAAGAACTGCATCAAACTAGATTTTGAACTTGCATAATAGATTTCCTGTCAAAAGATGCAAAATATATCAATTGCAACCCAATACATAATTTGAACCTGAAAACACTCTTTAACACACCCATGATCATCCCTCCATGTTCAATTTACATGTTGAGGAGAAAGGGAATCAAAATTGAACGAAACTTGCAAGTTGGAAAAAAAACTGCCAGTTTTAAAATTATAATTCTCTGCAGATCAATTTCTTAAAATTGACCCTTGAAACTTTACCAAATTCCAAAATTGATGATTTCTATGTAAAGAGGACTCCGAGATCTTTCCGGAAAGTCCTCATTTGCCTAAAATGGAGCTTCCTATCAAAAGTTATGGCCATTTGAAGTTTTACTTCAAAATGGCCATCCCAAACAAAAAAAAAAAAATTCGACCTTAGAAAAATTTAAATTTTGAACTTTGGAAAAATTTCCTAAAAATTTCCTCAGCCCCGCACCAATCACGTGCTGACATGTGGCAGGGAGGAATGAGGATTTACAATTGAAAACTTAACTTTTTACACTTTTGGAAAAACTTCACTTTTTCTTCCGCCGGCCCTCGGCCAATCACAAAGCGCCACGTGGCCATTTGAGCAAGTGCGGGGGCATGGAGGAAAATTTTCCTTTGGAAATAGAGACTTTGGTTTTGGGAAAAAAATTCAAAATTTTCCCCACCACCCGCTCTCCCGCATCAATCACGTGATGACACGTGGCATTTGGGAAAATTTTCCCAGTTTTCTCCCTATCCCCGCGGACCTCCAAGGGAAAATTTTCCCCTAAAACTCCGCCCGGCCATAACTTGAGTTTTACAAGGAGCTAGGAGGTCTTCTTTATATGGTTGGAAAGGTGAGGAAATTTTCTATCCAATGAGCCTAGTTTAGGAAATTTTTGATAACTCTAAGTGTGTGAGAAATCTAGTTGAAGTTCAGGGCTTGATAGAGAGCAGGCCTGGCGATAAATTTCTCCCTGAACCTTAATAAAACTTGTAACCTCCAAATTGGAACCTAGTAAACTTGTTATAAGATAAAAATGGAAATCTTGTGTTTGGTTAATCAGAATTTGTTCGGAACCTATTTAGTTTCAAACTAGTGTCTTGCAACTTGGTTGTAGACTCTTCCTATAAAAAAATTTATTCCATAATTTTCCTAATTTGTTTCTTGGTCTCAAGTGGTAGTTGAAGCAGGACATCATAGTCTTTGACATGAACAAGATACGAGTATAATCAGGTTTGTACTTAAGAATGTTTCTCTACCCTTCTTCAGTATAACTCTTCAAAAGAATGGGAGTACAAGTTTACATTGTTTTTAGGTTTAAATTAGAAAATGTGTCACTTGTCCCCGCATCCCATCTCCCTGGCTATAGTTGAAATTGGAAAAAGCGTTCCCAAATGAGGCCAAGTATTCAAAGAGATTGATACCATTCTCATTATTTCATGTCTTTCATCTTGTTGTGGAAATATGAATAATGACTATCATTTTTTTAAGATTGATTGTGTGAAGGGTTTGTTTGGGATGCTTTGGTCAATTTCCGCTCCTTCATTTTCTAAAATAGTCAACAAAACGCATCTTTTGAATGAGTCATCGTGACTATGGCCTCGTAGATTGGACCGGTTTGGAAAATTTTGTTTCGATCCCTCGTTAGGGATCCTTCGCGTTCGAAACATTGCAAAATCCCTCCCCGGGAAATCTAGTTTTTGAACTTAGTCTTTTTGAGCCTTTTTGGTGGGCGCATGGATTTTCCTTGTAACACATAGTTTTGATGCGCCCCCTTAAAAAGCCTTTGGCGCATGGTTTTACATGTTAACACGTCTTTCGATGCGCCAAAGAATGTTGAACCACTTTTTGGTGCGCCAAAGGCGCACGTATTATATCTGCAACACCAAGTTTTGGTGCGCCAAAGGCGCGCTCATTCTTCTGTTGACAATTCCTTCCATGCGCCAAAGGGCGCACGCTTTCCATTGTCGGCCGTTTTCCCATGCGCCATTTCAAAAGGTTGGTGGCGCATTAATGATGTGAGTTTTTCTATAAATATCCGTGCGCGCCCATGTCATTTTCATTCTTTTGTCAAGCACGTGATCGCTCTGGATTTGTCAGCTCTGCTCTGTCATTATCTCGCCTGTGGACCCGCTTTCCAATCTTTTGCTATATTTAAGGTAAGAGGTTCTCCCTCTTCTCTTTTATGCTTTCATGTTTTGAGTCTGTCTTGGTTTCTTTGGGTCGGTTTGCGAATGGAAGGTGTTTAAGCTAGCTTTTTCCCCCTCTGTCTGATGTCTGTTTTGTTTCCTTCTTTTCTTCTCTTCTTCCTTCCTCCCTCTTTCCGGATCTGTTGGAAAGAGAGTTGTCTTGTCCAAGTATCTTTTGGGAATGGAAGAAAGAAGGAGAGAGCTTTGAGTGTTGGTTTGAGTGAGCTTATTTCAAAAGGCGCATTGGCGCGCCTTGTAACAATAAAGACAGACGCGCCCCACGGCGCACCTACCCGCCATGCAACATGCTCAAGACCCGCGCCCACGGCGCACCCCGCCATCCTGCTGCATCTTGAATCCATGCGCCCTCGAAGCGCGCCCTTTTCGCATGCTACAAGTCTAAAACCCGCGCCTCCTTAAAAAGCCTTTGGCGCACCCTTTGTCCATGTTGCATAATGTTTCCATGCGCCAAAGGGCGCACTCAGCTTCAAAGTAACACAAGCCTTCTGCGCGCAAGTACAAAGATTACATAGGCGCGGGCGCGCCCTCCATTGCAGTAACATGATGTTGTGTAAATCCTCCATGCGCCGCGCTATATTCCTTTGGCGCATCATTTGTCCATGTTACACAATCTTTCCATGCGCCAAAAGGCGCACCGAACCCCAATGTAACACGCATTTCCTGTGCGCCCTGCTATAAAATGCAACCTGCTTCATCCATGCGCCATGCGCCTTTGGCGCCAATATAACCTCTGCAACATTCCTTTTCTGTGCGCCTTATCTATTTGGCTGCCAGTTGCATTTTCCGCGCCCTGAGCCTTTAAATCTCTAACTCTTTCTTCTGCTAGCTTTCCAATGGAAGATCAAATGACTAATTCAACCTTTTTGGATTGGGTCTCACTTCTTCTTCATGCAGATCAGCAACTGAGTTCGAAAGAACACATGTCTACGTCAAGCAAGAAACCCACCAAACCAAGAGGAAAGGCTAAACTGACAGAAGAAGAAATGAAATACAAATATCAAAGGGTCAAAATGCCCGAATCACAGGCTGAGTGCAGTATGGATGTCAGGGACTCAGAGTTGGGTCACATTGACATGGATGAGTTCTGGGTTAGAACTCAGAAGGTTACAAGAAGTCCATGGATGGACAAGCTAATAGCGAGTGCCACGCTTTGCACGGAGGAATCCTGTCAGCCATTGCCTGTGAACAATGAGTTCATGATGGTAGTTGCGCGATCTTTCAAGCAAGGACACAAGATGTGTCGAGAACAGCAGAGGCGAGGTAGTCATAAACCTCACTTTGCCGTCATTTTGAGTTGATGCTTGGCATCCCTCACCACCGGAACTACGTGGTGTTAGCCAACGGAATGCATCAAGGCACAGGAAGACAACGAAGGCCGGTGCATGCGATTAATGAATGAGGTCTACCTAAAGAATAAGAAGGTAGTGACCCGGTGGCCTCGGACTATCCACCAAAGTGATTTCTCGGAGGAACTCGGTGATTCTATCACCTTCTGAGCGAGTCTTCGGGCTTTGGATGCCCACTATTTCCATAAGTGGATCTTTGCGGTACCTAGAAACAATGAATAAGAATTTGCCCGATCGCGCTTTTCTTTGGGGTGAAATAATCAATGACACCATCTCGGCGGCTTCTGACATTCGCCACAACGGGAGTGTTCCATATGAACTCCTATGTAGTCTATGCTTTGCCGCGTCGGCGAGGATTATCCGGGGCTGAACCGAAGTGGAGTATGGCCTCGAGCCAAGATATTTGATTACTATCCGTAGGTGAGGCCGGAGAATAGCATCCAACATTTCGCAAAAGTTAACGATGCATTCTTCTATCATGTCATCTCGCCTGTTGAGGCCGAACATGACTCATAGCCGGACAACCAAGAACATAGTGGCAGTCACAGAGAAATGGGGAGCCTTGTTCACCCAATTTCCCACGTTCACCTATCTAAGGGCTGCCAACTTTTTGGGAGAGCCAACCAGGCTACCGAGGTATCTTTGGGCCAAAGCTGATTCTCTTTGGAATTATCAAGGCGGTGGTCACATACCATGAAAAGTGCCTCAAAAGAAAGAAGGGCGGAACTCCTTTCCCCCTCACAGTGGGCCGGTACACATGCTCCTCCTATCACAAGGCGAAGGAAATGTTCGCAGAGCTGGAGTTGCTAAATTTGAAACATGACTTCCCAGCCAGGCCTACCTTCGATCCTAGGAGCTGCCTGCCAAGGGCTAAGCTTGATCCGATCCATGTCCCTCAAATTGAGGATATTTACATTGACGTTCTCCATGAGGTGGAACTCAGAAGAAAGGATCACTCTCGCTTGGCATTAACGGAAATCATCCAATACGGAGTGGCCATTGTCCCCAAAGGCTTCCAAACCACGGAAGACGAAGTAGACAAAGTGTATAATGACACAGAAGGGGATGATTGGCCCTTCCCGGACATTGACAGAAGCAAGGCTCCTCAAACAATTGAGGAGAGGGTCAAGGAGACTATGCGGAGAACAGAGCATTGGTGCCGCATGAACGGACTGATCTACCTCGGGGTAGATTTCACAACTTCCCCTTTGGGCAACGCACCTCCAAGGTCAAAGAAGCTGCTGAAAGGCAAAGGTGCCGAAGGTGAACCTAGCACCATTCAGGAGGAAGCCCCTGAAAGTCCTCTTCCTTCAGAGCCTGAACAAGTAATAACTCTGATTCGCGAGAGAAAGAATTGACAGAGGATAGTCCTATACGCCCATCCACCCAGGATGTCGGCGTCGCTTCTGACTTCGAGAGGTCCCTTCTATCCCTTCTTCTTCTCTTCCTTCCCCTCCTCGAGTGACTCAAGCAACCACTCCTTTGGTTGTGTCCTCTGCCCCTTCTTCTACTCTTTCCCCCGCCTCTTCATCTATCTTCTCCTCCCTCGCTGATTTGTCTTCTTCCATTTCTTCCCTCATCTCCGAGCTCCCTTCCCTTCCTATGTCTTCTGCGGTTGCGGTTTCCCTTCCTCCCGTGGGCACTTCCTCGGCTATTCTTTCGATGCTGCCCCCGCGTGTCTCCACGTTTTCCCCTCTTCTACCGTTCTTTGCCTCCCCCTCTCTGGTCCTTCTTCTATAGGACCAGCTTGGATCTCTCAGCAGCTGAGCCAACAAAAGAGGAAAGTCCCCATCGCTCCGATGGACTTTTCGGTCATTCCGGCTAAAGGAGTGAAGAAGCACAAGCCGGTTACACGCTTCTCGAAGGAGCGCTGCGGTGAGAGAGTCATGGAAATAGCATACTGACCCCCCTCAAAGAAAAGAAGATCTGTCTCCAGCAGATTTCACCGTGACCCAAGTCACAATAGGGGACATCCTCGAAAAGTCTCCGGGGAAGCTCTTTCCGCAGTGGATGCACTCTGCAAGAAACTTCAGGAAACGAAAGAGGAGAAAAGGCTACTGAAGGAGCAGAATAAATACCTGCTTCAGGCCTTACAAAAGATGGGAAGTGCACCTCCCACAACTGCCGCCGAGACTCCTGAGCTGCTCAGTCAGGAGAAGATCAATGAGTATTCAAAGATTGGCGAGCAAGGTATGGCTGTTTCTGCTTGGAGGAGCCAGATCATCAAAGATAGTGAAAAAGTAATCGCCGAATATATCAGTTTATACCTGAACATCGAGAAGGCGAACAAGGAACTCCAAACATTGGCAGGCCCAATATCAGAAGAGTTAGAGCATGCTAGACTCCAGCACGAGACCTTCCAACAAATGTTCGACTGTTCAGTCGAAGATCTGGTCAAGTTCGGAGTCTTCGGCCATCCAAGGGCCCTCAACAAAACTATGTCCACTTTGGACTATCGGATAGATCAGCTAGAATTCGTTTTGGAAAAGATAGACAAGGTGAAGGAAGAGGCCCTAGATGCAATGCATCAAATGGAGAAAATTGTTCTATCTATGACTCCAGGGTTGCTCACTCCTTCCCTCACCTTGAGATCAGCTGATGATACTATCCGGGTTTTCAAGGAGATAGCTTCTCAAGGGATAGGGCCAGAAGTCACGTTCGACACCGAATCCATCAACAACTTACTGGCCTGTAGGGACTTCATTGGTTTCCTTATCGAGGCGGAGAAAGATTATTCCAAACTCCCGGAAAAGCTCATAGACGAGCGGGAGACTTGCGAAGCAATCAGTGAACGGCACAAGGATCCATCACGGGATCGATTTGGGCGATGATCAGCAAGTTCTTGGAATACCGCTCGATTCCACATATCATCACACGACACGAAGCAGCTGACCCCTTTTCGGCGCGGGATGATGATGATGATGAGTAGCTTCTTCTTCTTCTTCTTCTTCTTCTCTTCTTCTCTCTCTATTCTCCGACTTTCTTTCCGTAATATCTGAAGTAAGTTGGCACAAATGATGACATCATCCATGTTGCATCATGGGATGATGTCATCCATCAAAGTTGTCAAAGTCAACATGACTTTTGGATATTTTGTAAATATCTTTGTAAATAAGTGGTTGGCTCCATTTTGCCTTCTCTCCTCCTCATTTTCTATAAATATGAGAATACTTGTTGTATTCGAGGGTGAACATTTTTCAGATAGAAATAGAAGTGAGGAGAGAAAGACTTTGAGCTTTCTTGTATGAAAAAAAACATAATACAATTATTCAGACTTTGTGCTCAATAGCTGTGTATACATTAGATCTTTCTTACGTTAGATCTGTATGTGTTTAATCTGTTGATTCATATCTACTTTTCCGTCATTTGTTTATCAGTATTGCTTTGTTTATTTATGCAAGTAGGTTTGGCTCTGTTTACTACCAAACTAAAAACATAAATCTTCTGACCTTTCTGCTTTGGAATTCATTTCTTTTCTCCCTTCGGATCTGTTCTTTCTCTTCTCCCTCTTTCATTCCTTTCTTTTCGCGGCTGGAATACTCTCACTGGGATGAGATCCCAACCCCAAGGCGAGAATCTGAGACTTGCATAGGTTCTGCTAGTGGAAATAGCAATAAACCGATTTAACTTTCTTTGTCTCAAAGAGGGGCTAAGCCCTGCACACTGTTGGCTCGTCTATCCATAGATCTGTCCACGCGACAGATTTTCGGACCAACAGTTTTTGGCGACTCCGCTGGGGAACGGATAGATCTGTCAGATCTATGGTGGTGGTATAATATAAAATCGAGAAAATATAAGAAAATCAACACTGTTTTTGCAAATCTGCACTTTTGTTGAAAATCCAAAAAAATTTGCAAAAATGCCCAAAATGAAAATTTTCTTGAGATCCGTAGATCGGGCCTAGATTCTGAGATCTTTAGTTATTTGAGTTTTATCAAAATCATTATTTTTCCGTAGATCACGAGTTTTGACTGTTTTCTAAAAAGTTTGAAATCCTCGAAAAGTAAAAATCGAGATCTGAAAATCAGCTTACTATCTTCCTGCCATCTTATCCTCATTGCTTTTTTGTCATTAACATGATCGGTTTTCGAGGAGGATAGTTTTTAAATATTCGAGAAAAGTGCATGCTTTCTGGTTTTGTCGGAAAAACCGAAAAATCAACAAGTACACCCAAAAACAAAGTTTAAATCTGCGCCTTAACATTGCGAGATCTGGAAGGTCTGTTGTGAGTGAACCTTTTACGCGCGCGAGAGAGCCGTGGAGAAGTTGATCCTACTTTCGATCTGCTTCAAAGGCACAATTTCAGCGTAACACCACGCACGTTTTCAGCGTTAAGCTCGGCTAGGTGGTCATCCGGTGTCTCACCTCCACGAAGAAAAAATCTTTTGAGGAGCATCTACATCCCTTTGTAGTGCCTTGCTTTGCTCAGTGGAACCACCCTCCCAGCTCGTGTGCTTTTTCCAGCCTTTCAAATGGCGCGTACCATGGGGAAATGCTTATGGGTCCTCTCATGCCTTTGCCACATCCGGTTCACGCGCTCCCTCACGGAAAGCAAAGAATTTTCCCAAATTCGGCGGGAGTGGAAATCAAAGCACGGATTCCCACATATCTGCTTTCATTATGTCATGCAGTATTTTGGACGTGACTCACGAAGATGTGTCGGTTCGCCTTTTAAAACCCTACGAGGCCCGGCCAGAGTGGTTTCGGCATTTGCCAGCCGGATCTATCACCGGTTAGGCTACCTTGCGGGATGCTTTCGAAGACAGATCTGAGCCTTGAGAGATGCATTTGCATTGTTATCACGAATCACTCACACGAAGAAGGAGGCAAATGAGACCATGCGCGATTTTGTCGCCGTTTGATCGTTAATCAGCCGTGTCCCTCTTTGCCATGCTTCCACACCGGAGAATCGAAGTGTTTCTTCGTGAGCGCCATGAGCTCAAAAGTTAGCTTCTTGCTCCTTGAGAGCGAGTAGCTACTCTACCTCTCGCTCAGTGCCGCCATCCGGATAGAAGACAATTTGATAATATCTCGGCGAGTTGAAAAAGGAATCATCAAGGTCCAATCTTGAGATCCCTCGCCTCTCTTCTTAAATCGATCCGGCATTCCAAAGATGGCGAGCGATCTGCTCGCATTAAAAAAATAGCAGTTGGCCCAGGCCTCTCCTAGTTCCTCGTCTTGGGATGTCCCGCGGAGGAATTTTGTTCCTAACATGTTTCACAAAGACCGCGCTTACTGCAGTTGCTCCACGGTTGGCGCTTGAAGCTCCTCAGATCGATGCTTTGGCGAAATTGAAGAGGAAGAGCGATCTTATGAAGAATCTTCGCCTCAAGGCGAAGATGATCAAGATGTCGGTGAGCCGATTGGCGACTCCACTATTGGATACATGGAATTTGATGAGGATCAATCGATGAAGAAGAGAGTACTCGGGGGCTATGCAAGCGGACAATCCTATGCTTGTTTTTACCGCTCATGAGAAAGGAAGCGGAAGTTGCTGCCCATGTTCGGAAGGAGAAGGTCGTATCAAACGCACCTCCACCATTGTTAAAAGAGGTAATCCTCTTCTACTCAACTCCTGTTAAGCCTTTTGCAAAAAGTCTTTTCCGCCCATCTCTCCTCCGAATCGGTCCCCTCATGTTCTGTTAAGATCGGTAACCTGTTCCACCATCGCGAAGTGAAGGACTCATTCCCTCACCAACGACCCTTGGCCGCATTTGATATAATAGATCATGCAAAAAGACCAAGATCCGGATATACGCAAGGTGAGTATCTTGATCAAATCCCGAGCAACGACTTGTAAGATTAACTAAATATATTGAGTCAAGTTTATTACGTCTAATCGAGTTTCCCCCAAAGGAATCCTTTCCACTCCCCACTGAATCCCACATAAATGTTGCTTGACATCTGCATCGAGCAAGATAGAACCTTTCTATCTCTCTCTCTCTAATCAACGGCCATAAGTTGAGCAAGCTGTATAATTGATTAGGAGCTTGACAACGTTATGCGGCGAAAGTCGCCCATGCTTTGGGCCTTACTCTTACCAAGCCTTTGGCGAGATGTTACTCATTGGAGACCAAGCAAGTGCCGTTGATTGGCCAAATCAAAACGACAATTTGCGTTTGCGACCTTCCGGATAAAGAGTAAAGATGGCCGTCCTTGTCGGCGACATTCCGTGACCTATGGAATTCTGCTAGGAAGGAGCTTTTGCGGCGAAGTTGGTGGAGAAATTCACATGGGTGGTCTAAAGCTAGAATTCGAGTCAAAGGCGTAATGCAAACTTTGGAGCCGAATCCCAAAAGAAATACTTGGTCACTAGCTCAAGACCCCAAAGCCCAAATCCTTTTTGAATCATCGGGGTTGGGGAATTACTTCTTATCCACCGAGGCGGATCTGAAGGGATGTTTCGTTCGAAAAGGATCTTAATGAGATCTGGACCTTGCGATTTGATGGCGGTGTGCAACTAGTGGATGTGGCGGCTGGGGTTGTCTTGATATCTCTGAGGAAGAAGTCATTCCTCTCTCTTTCAAATTGCGGTTTTCAACACTAACAATCTTTGCTTTGAGTATGAGTCTCTCTTGCTCGGTATGCAAGCCCGAAGGAAAGAGGAATTAAAAATCTAAAGGTCAGACGATCTTTGAGCTAGTTGTAAATCGGTCAAAAGGATTTACCAAGTGAAAAATGAAAGGCTCGAGCACTACTGTAATGCGGTATGGGACAGCATCGAAGAATTTGATGCTTTTTCAATAGGAACAATTCCAAGAGCTCGAAATGATATGGCGATTCATTGGCCGTTTTCAGCATCTCTCATGCTCCCGCACTTTTAGTTTGAAAACGAACAAATACACCATTGAAGTGGTTTTCCTTGGCGTGCCGACAAACTCTCGGCATTGGCGGTATTCAACGATGATAATCACCTCATTGCCTTTCTAGAAAAATCGAAAAAATTTGATGAGTTATATTTTGAAGGATCCACCTCGACATGCGCGAATCAATCAGCGATCAAAACCATGAATCGAGAGGAGAAAGACGGCATATGTCGGCTCAAAGGAAATAAAATTCCGAAAGGCTGGTTTCTGGAGCGCTTTTGTGAGCATGACCGTTTTGTGAAAAAGAAGAGGCGAGATGATCTGACTCATCCCGAGAGACAGAACCGATCAATATAGGTTACGAGGCACATCCGCATTTGTGAACATCGGGAAATGTTGCACGCTTGAGAAAAAAGCGGAAATTTGTCAAGTTCTTTGAAAAGATATATGGATGTATTGGCATGGTCTCTACGCCGATTTAAAGTCCTTGAAGCGAAAGGGCGTTCGGCATGATATACCGGCATTGAAAGAAGATGCAAAGCCTTTCGCGAAGCAAAGGCATTATAATCCCAAGATTTCGGGCACCATTGAAGCCGAAATTCGAAGATCTTGGATGCGAGAATCATCTTCCCTATCCATCCAGACACTTGGGTGGCGAACATTGTGCCGTCGCGAAAAAATGGTGAGATACGCATATGCGTGGACTTAGAAACTTGAATCAAGCTTATTTGAAAGACAACTACCCTCTCCAGATAATGGATCAAGTTACTGCAGACGATGGCTGGATCGAAATCTTGTCATGCTTGATGGTTTTGAGGCTCTGATCAGTTGAAGTCTCGCTTTGAAGATCAATTCAAAACAGCATTCACTACTCCATGGGGTACATTTGCCTATAACAGGGATGCCTTTCGGCCTAACTAACTAGCTGGTGCCACTTTTGGCGGGCCATGGATTTCGCATTTAAAGGCATGATGGGAAAAGTCATTGTAGTTTATCTAGATGACTTAACCGTGTTCTCTAAACAACGAAGTGATCATTGTGGTCACTTGGAGCAAGAATCTTGGCAGTCTTGAGAACATGGGATTTCCCTTAACCCAAAAAAAGTCTGTTTTTGGGGTTACGGAAGGAAATTGCTAGGCCATGTGGTTAGCGAAAGAGCGAAGATTGATGCCGAAAGAGTTAAGGCTATCAAAGCCTTACTCTGCTACTACTGACAAGAAATGGTGTTCATTCTTTCTTCGGAAAGGTGAACTTTCTTAGGCGTTTTGTCCTGATTTTCTTGAGAAGACCCGCCACATCTTGAACATGATGAAAGGGTCACCCACTTTCGGATGGAGTGAAGAGGGGAAAAGGTCGTTTGAGGAGATAAAAACTTACATTGCTCATGCACGGTCTGGTATGTCGGATTTCTCCAAGAACTTCATTATGTATAGTTACGCCTCCGAACATACGTATGCTGCAATCCTAATGCAAAAGAACTCGGAGGATATTGAATCTCAATCGCGTTCATGAGTTCTCCTCTCAAGCCTCACGAACTGAAAATGACTCAATTGGAAAAGCATGCCTTTGCCGTTGTCAAAGCGGTGAAGAATTTCGGGTATTACATTACGAACTCGCATACGGTGGTCTTGGTTCCCGACACCGCGGTGAAATCAATTCTAACTCGGCGGGGAGTTAGGAAGCTTGAGAGGAATTGGATCGCGAGTCCGGGAATATGACACGGATATTAAGCCCACAAAGTGGTGAGGGTAAGGGCTGTGTCGGTTAATGGCTGAAAATGAAAATTTAGAAGATCCTAAAGGAAAAAAGGATTGTATCGACAAAGAGCAAAGCCCTCGGGGGGAACCTGATTCTCTGCCTCTGGTTTTATTTATTGCGACTAGCGATGAGTGGTACTCCGACATTGCTTTCTTCCTTACCTACGGCGAATGCCCAATGCACCTAACTGCGAAGGAAAAGCGCACTATAAAGCTCAGAGCGGCCAGATATGTCATTTGGGATGATGGTTTATATAAGCGCGGGATAGGCGGTGTCTTTACTGCGATGTGTTGACAAGCCCGAATAGTAAAAGCTATTTGGAAAGTTTTCCAATTCAACTGTGGAGGTCATTTTCTTCTTAGTGACAACACACAAGATCATCAGGCAGTACTATTGTGCCAACGCTTTTTCAAGATGCATTTTACAGGTGGCAAAGTGTGAACCACTGTCGACATTTCGTCGGCAAGCCCAGTTGGCTGCCCTTCCCCTTAGGCGGTCATCATCGATGAACCATTCGAGCGATGGGGAATCGATTTTATTAGCGCGCACTCGATCCTCGATCGAGTGCGGACATAGCTATGTCCTTACAAAGACGGATTACTTCACCAAGTGGGTGGAAGCCATACACATCAAAGCACGCCACTTACGAGGCGGTGTGCGGTTTTATCAAAGAAAATATCATTGTCGAGTTCGGCGTTCCAAACAAAATCGTTCTTGATAATGCTTCTAACTTCTCCTCCCAGAAGTTATTAGTTTTTATGAATATGGAATAACTTTAGCACATGCCTCGGATTATTACCCTCGGGAAATGGTGGGCGGAATCCGATAATAAGAACTTGGTGACCATCATACGGAAATTAGTAGATGAAAATCAGCGGATGTGGCACAAGTCTTTGTATGACGCTTTGTGGGCGGACCGCATTACTCCCAAGAGATCTCTCGGCATGTCACCTTTTCAAGTGTTATATGGCACTGATGCCGAACTTCCCATTTCTACTTGAACTTCTGCTCTACGCTTGCACAGTAATCGAAGATGAAACTTTTCAGAGTTCTCTAGAAAAGAGAATCATGTATTTGGCAGAACTTGAAGAAAAGAGAGTAAAGGTGGTCGATAGAATCACTGAACATCAGAATCAAGTAAAGAGGCTTTTTGATAAGAAAGCCAAGCAGAGGAATTTTCAAGTGGGAGATCTCGTCCTTCTTTGGGACAAGCGAAGAGAACCAAAGGGCATGCACGGAAAGTTTGATTCCCTATGGAGAGGGCCCTTCAAAATCAAGCAACTCAATGGAGAGAATAGTTTCTATCTCTCGTATCTGGATGGAGCTGAGCTCCCGCTTCCCTATAGCGGGCAACATCTCAAGATCTTCAGGAAGTAGAGCTTGCTCTCTTCTTTGTACAGTTTGCTTTTTGTTGTGTGTTTGCTTTCGTCGTGTGTTTGCTTTCGGTTTGTTTTGTGTTTCCTTTGTTCTCCCTCCGGTCCCCCTTGTTTTTGACTCCGTACCCAATGGATAGGCACATGTGATCTGGGATTCTCTACCCCCGAGTTTGCTCAGGGATAGTCCCCAGAAAGAGCCAGCTGTTATCCCGTAAAATTGACAAGGGCAATTTTACCGATAACCATACCGAAAATTTTGTTTCGATCCCTCGTTAGGGATCCTTCGCGTTCGAAACATTGCAAAATCCCTCCCCGGGAAATCTAGTTTTTGAACTTAGTCTTTTTGAGCCTTTTTTGGCTGGGCGCATGGATTTGCCTTGTAACACATAGTTTTGATGCGCCCCCTTAAAAGCCTTTGGCGCATGGTTTTACATGTTAACACGTCTTTCGATGCGCGAAGAATGTTGAACCACTTTTTGGTGCGCGAAGGCGCACGTATTATATCTCTATGACACCAAGTTTTGGTGCGCCAAAGCGCTCTCATTCTTCTTGACAATTCCTTCCATGCGCGAAAGGCGCACGCTTTCCATTGTCGGCAGGTCATTCCCATGCGCCATTTCAAAAGGTTGGTGGCGCATTAATGACAAGTTTTTCTATAAATATCCGTGCGCGCCCATGTCATTTTCATTCTTTTGTCAAGCACGTGATTGCTCTGGACTTGTCAGCTCTGCTCTGTCATTATCTCGCCACAATGGACCCGCTTTCCAATCTTTTGCTATACTTAAGGTAAGAGGTTCTCCCTCTTCTCATTTTATGCTTTCATGTTTTGGTCTGTCTTGGTTTCTTTGGTCGGTTTGCGATGGAAGGTGTTTAAGCTAGCTTTTTCCCCCTCTGTCTTTGTCTGTTTTGTTTCCTTCTTTTCTTCTCTTCTTCCTTCCTCCCTCTTTCCAGATCTGCTTTGGAAAAGAGAGTTGTCTTGTCAAGTATCTTTTGGGAATGGAAGAAAGAAGGAGAGAGCTTTGGTTTGTTTGAGTTTGAGTGAGCTTATTTCAAAAGGCGCATTGGCGCGCCTTGTAACAATAAAGACAGAGCGCGCCCCACGGCAGCGCACCTACCATGCCATGCTGACATGCTCAAGACCCGCGCCCACGGCGCGCCCCGCCATCTGCTGCATCTTGAATCCATGCGCCCTCGAAGCGCGCCCTTTTCGCATCTTCTGAAGTCTAAAACCCGCGCCTCCTTAAAAGCCTTTGGCGCACCCTTTGTCCATGTTGCATAATGTTTCCATGCGCGAAAGGCGCACTCGGCTTCATGCAACACAAGCCTTCTGCGCGCAAGTATAAAGATTACATAGGCGCGGGCGCCCTCCATTGCAGTAACATGATGTTGTGTAAATCCTCCATGCGCCGCGCTATATTCCTTTGGCGCATCATTTGTCCATGTTACACAATCTTTCCATGCGCGAAAAGGCGCACAACCCCAATGTAACACGCATTTCTGTGCGCCTGTATAAAATGCACTGCTTCATCCATGCGCCATGCGCCTTTGGCACCAATATAACCTCTGCACATTCCTTTTACGTGCGCCTTATCTATTTGGCTTTGTCGATTGCATTTTCCCGCATACCTGAGCCTTTAAATCTCTAACTCTTTCTTACGCTTTAGCTTTCCAGATGGAAGATCAAATGACTAATTCAACCTTTTTGGATTGGGTCTCACTTCTTCTTCATGCGAGATCAGCAGCGAGTTCGAAAGAACACATGTCTACGTCAGCAAAAACCCACCAAACCAGAGGAAAGGCTAAAGCGCGAGAAGAAGAAATGAAATACAAATATCAAAGGGTCGAATGCCGAATCACGAGTGAGTGCGGTATGGATGTCGGGGACTCGAGTTGGGTCACATTGACATGGATGAGTTACGGGTTAGAACTCGAGAAGGTTCTGAAAGTCCATGGATGGACAAGCTAATAGGCGAGTGCCACTGCGCTTTGCGGAGGAATCCTGTCGCTTTGTGAACAATGAGTTCATGATGGTAGTTGCGCAATCTTTCAACAGGACCAAGATGTGTCGAGAACAGCAGGCGAGGTAGTCATAAACCTCACTTTGCCGTCATTTTGAGTTGATGCTTGGCATCCCTCACCACCGGAACTACGTGGGCGTTGTTGCCAACGAGGAATGCATCAAGGCACAGGAAGACAACGAAGGCCGGTGCATGCGATTAATGAATGAGGTCTACCTAAAGAATAAGAAGGTAGTGACCGGTGGCCTCGGACTATCCACCAAAGTGATTTCTCGGAGGAACTCGGTGATTATCACCTTCTGAGCGAGTCTTCGGGCTTTGGATGCCCACTATTTCCATAAGTGGATCTTTGCGGTACACTAGAAACAATGAATAAGAATTTGCCCGATCAGCGCTTTTCTTTGGGGTGAAATAATCAATGACACCATCTACGGCGGCTCTGACGATTCGCCACAGCGGGAGTGTTCCATATGAACTCCTATGTAGTCTATCTTTGCGGCATCGGCAAGGGATTATCCGGGCTGAACCGAAGTGGAGTATGGCCTCGGCCAAGATATTTGATTACTATCCCAGGAGGCGAGGTGGAGAATAGCATCCCTCGACATTTCGCAAAAGTTAACGATGCATTCTTCTATCATGTCATCATCACTGCGAGAGGCCGAACATGACTCATAGCCGGACAACCAAGAACATAGTGGCGATCACGAGAGAAATGGGGAGCCTGTTCACCCAATTTCCCACGTTCACCTATCTAAGGGCTGCCAACTTTTTGGGAGAGCCGACCGGAGCTACCGGGTATCTTTGGGCCAAAGTTGATTCTCTTTGGAATTATCAAGGCGGTGGTCACATACCATGAGAAGTGCCTCGAAAGAAAGAAGGGCGGAACTCCTTTCCCCCTCACGGTGGGCAGTACACATGCTCCTCCTATCACAAGGCGAAGGAAATGTTCGCGAGGGCTGGAGTTCTAAATTTGAAACATGACTTCCCGGGCCGAGGCCTACCTTCGATCTAGGCTGCTTCTGCCCAGGGCTAAGCTTGATCCGATCCATGTCCCTCAAATTGAGGATATTTACATTGGCGTTCTCCATGAGGTGGAACTCGGAAGAAAGGATCACTCTCGCTTGGCATTAACGGAAATCATCCAATACGGAGTGGCCATTGTCCCCAAAGGCTTCCAAACCACGGAAGGCGAAGTAGACAAAGTGTATAATGACACGAAGGGGATGATTGGCCCTTCCGGACATTGTGAAGCAGGCTCCTCAACAATTGAGGAGAGGGTCGAGAGACTATGCGGAGAACGAGCATTGGTGCCGCATGAGCGGACTGATCTACCTCGGGGTAGATTTCACAACTTCCCCTTTGGGCAACGCACCTCCAGGTCAAAGAAGTTGCTTTGAAAGGCAAAGGTGCGAAAGGTGAACCTAGCACCATTCGGAGAGAAGCCCTGAAAGTCCTCTTCCTTGAGCTGAACAAGTAATAACTCTGGATTCGCGGAGAAAGAATTGTGAGAGGATAGTCCTATACGCCCATCCACCCGGGATGTCGGCGTCGCTTCTGACCAGAGGTCCCTTCATCCCTTCTTCTTCTCTTCCTTCCCCTCTTCGAGTGACTCAAGCAACCACTCCTTTGGTTGTGTCCTCTGCCCCTTCTTCTACTCTTTCCCCCGCCTCTTCATCTATCTTCTCCTCCCTCGCTGATTTGTCTTCTTCCATTTCTTCCCTCATCTCCGAGCTCCCTTCCCTTCCTATGTCTTCTGCGGTTGCGGTTTCCCTTCCTCCCGTGGGCACTTCCTCGGCTATTCTTTCGATGCCGCCGCCGCGTGTCTCCACGTTTTTCCCCTCTTCTACCGTTGCTGCCTCCCCCTCTGTCTCTGGTCCTTCCTCTATAGGACCAGCTTGGATCTCTCGGGTGAGCCAACAAAGAGGAAAGTCCCCATCGCTCAGATGGACTTTTCGATCATTAAACTAAAGGAGTGAAGAAGCAAAGCCGGTTACACGCTTCTCGAAGAGCGCTGCGGTGAGAGAGTCATGGAAATAGCATACCCCACCCCCTCGAAAGAGAAAGAAGATCTGTCTCCAGCCAGTTTCACCGTGACCCAAGTCACAATGATAGGGACATCCTCGAGAAAGTCTCCGGGGAAGCTCTTTCCGCGGTGGATGCACTCTGCGAAAGCTTCGAGGAAACGAAAGAGGAGAAAAGGCTCTTGAAGGAGCGAGAATAAATACACTTGGGCCTTACAAAGATGGGAAGTGCACCTCCCACAATGCCGCCCCGAGACTCTGAGCTGCTCGGTCGGGAGAAGATCAATGAGTATTCAAGATTGGCGAGCAGGTATGGTGTTTTTACTTTGGAGGAGCCGGATCATCAAAGATAGTGAAAAAGTAATCGCCGAATATATCGGTTTATACACGAACATCGAGAAGGCGAACAAGAACTCCAAACATTGGCGAGGCCCAATATCGGAAGAGTTAGAGCATGCTTTAGACTCCGGCCACGAGACCTTCCAACAAATGTTCGATTGTTGATCGAAGATCAGTCAAGTTCGGAGTCTTCGGCCATCGAGGGCCCTCAGCAAAACTATGTCCACTTTGGACTATCGGATAGATCAGCTAGAATTCGTTTTGGAAAAGATAGACAAGGTGAAGGAAGAGGCCCTAGATGATGCATCAAATGGAGAAAATTGTTCTATCTATGACTCCGGGGTTGCTCACTCCTTCCCTCACCTTGAGATCGGTGATGATACTATCCGGGTTTTGAGGAGATAGCTTCTCAAGGGATAGGGCCAGAAGTCACGTTCGACACCGAATCCATCAACAACTTACTGGCCTGTAGGGACTTCATTGGTTTCCTTATCGAGGCGGAGAAAGATTATTCCAAACTCCCGGAAAAGCTCATAGACGAGCGGGAGACTTGCGAAGCAATCGGTGAAGCGCACGAGGATCCATCACGAGGATCAATTTGGGCGATGATCGGCAAGTTCTTGGAATACGCGCTCGATTCCACATATCATCACACAGCGGCACGAAGCAGAGCAACCCCTTTTCGGCCGCAGGATGATGATGATGAGTAGCTTCTTCTTCTTCTTCTTCTTCTTCTTCTTCTCTCTATTCTCTGACTTTCTTTCCGTAATATACGAAGTAAGTTGGCACAAATGATGACATCATCCATGTTGCATCATGGGATGATGTCATCCATCAAAGTTGTCAAAGTCAACATGACTTTTGGATATTTTGTAAATATCTTTGTAAATAAGTGGTTGGCTCCATTTTGCCTTCTCTCCTCCTCATTTTCTATAAATATGAGAATACTTGTTGTATTCGAGGGTGAACATTTTCGAGATAGAAATAGAGGTGAGGAGAGAAAGACTTTGAGCTTTCTTATGTGAGAAAAAACGATAATACAATTATTCGGACTTTGTGCTCAATAGTTTGTGTTATACATTAGATCTTTCTTACGTTAGATCTGTATGTGTTTAATCTGTTGATTCATATCTACTTTTCCGTCATTTGTTTATCGGTATTGCTTTGTTTATTTATGCGAGTAGGTTTGGCTCTGTTTACTACCAAACTAAAAACATAAATCTTGACCTTTACTGCTTTGGAATTCATTTCTTTTCTCCCTTCGGATCTGTTCTTTCTCTTCTCCCTTTTTCATTCCTTTCTTTTCGCACTGGAATACTCTCTACGGATGAGATCCCAACCCCGAAGGCGAGAATCATGAGACTTGCATAGGTTCTGCTAGTGGAAATAGCAATAAACCGATTTAAACTTTCTTTGTCTCAAAGAGGGGCTAAGCCTGCAACAACTGCTTGTTAGCTCGTCATCCATAGGAATTTTCTTATAGATCAAGTAGATCGGGCCTGAGTTAACTTTAGTTATTGCTTGTTTTTATCAAAATATTATTTTTGAGATCTCGAGGTTTTGACTTTCTAAAAAGTTTGACCAAAAATCAGATTCGAGCTTATTTTATTATATCATTTATACTTTCTCATAGTTTTTAAATATTGAGGTTGGCTCTTGGTGATGGCCACCCAAATAAATGACTAACATATATAGGGGATTAACCTTTACGCGTAGTATTTCATTATCATTTGAGCATTTGAGTCTTTTCGTTATATGGTGGTCATCGAGGTCTGCCTCCTCGAAGAAAAAGTCTTTTACGGAGCATCTATTCTAATTGCATATTGAACCACCCTCCCGAAATATTGCTGTTATTTGGTGCTCTCTATCCTCTCTCCACATTAATTCACGCGCTTATACGGAAATGCAGTAATTTCCCATTCTGAAGTGGTATCAAAGCACGGATTCCCATATCGGGTCGAATTTAGGACGTGAAAACGAAATGTTTTGCCTTTTCTGGAAACATATTGCCCGAGCAGAGTGGTTTGGTTTGGGATCTATTTTGGGCTACCTTTACGGGATGCTTTGAAGACAGATATCAAGCCTTGAGAGGAGGTTTGCATTGAAAATTCACGAAGAAGGAAGCAAATGAGACCATTTTTGATTTATCGCATTTGCAAAGTCCCTTATTGCTTCCACAAATTTAGGAGAATTTTTTTAAAATCAACTCCATGAGCTCAAAAGTTAGGCTTTGCTCCTTGAAGAAAAATTTACTTCTTTACATTTTCGGAAAGACAATTTCATAAAAGTTGAAAAAGTATTAGTCCAAATCTTTATCTCGCTCTACTTGTTTCCGGCATTCCAAAAGATGGCGAGCGATTTTCGCGTTTAAAAAAATTGTATCGAAACCCTAAACCCTAAGATTTGACATCATGGCGGGGCCTTCCACAAGAGCAAAAAAGAATTCGGTAACTCCGGGTAAAACCCCAGATAAAGAGGGGGTAGTGATTGAAGAGATGGAGTCAGAAGGGGTAAATACTGATTCCTCAAGCCACTAGGGTTTACCTCGATTGATCATAAGGTTTGCCAACTTGAGTATGAGTTATGAATTATACAATCGAGATGGCCTCTAAAGGAGACATAGCCCAAATCAATCACCGGTTGGATGATATCATGCGAACATGTAAAGGGTTACCAGTATGGCCCAAATCCAGCCCATATCAACCAAGGGGACCTTGATTCAAAATCATGGACAAACTAATGATATGGGATCACTTTTCCAGTCCCATCAGAATCAAACTTATCTCGTAACCACGGAACATGATGCCGAAAGTGGATATGCACAAATTTGATGGTAAGGATCCCCTGAATTGGATAAATCAAATGGAGAACTTCTTTGAGTTACATCAAACACCATCAGGACAAAAGGTGACATTGGCATCCCTATATCTTGAACCCGACCAATTTGTTTGGTATCGTTGGTTATGTGCTCAGAGGCAAAAGAATGGTCTAGGTGTCACTTGGACAGTTTTTACCGAGGAGTTGCAATTGCACTATAGTTCCAGTGTTTCAAATAACTACTTTAGTTAATTAGCAAAGTTACGGCAAACAAGATCAGTCAAATATTATGTGCATCAATTCCAAAACCTATCCTTAAGGGTGGAGAATATTCCAGAAGAGAATCTGAATGACTTGTTTCTTAGGGGTCTTAAGGACCACATCGAGCATGAGGTATGGATGTTTAATCCAATTAAGCTATCTGATTCTATTATTATGGCACGTCGTGTAGAGGAAAAAATTCTTTGTAGTAGGAGGCCACCTTTCATTAACACCAAAGACCGTAGTATCTCTTCCCCTTCATTTGTTAGGCCAATTAGACTGACTCCTCAACAAATGGAAGAAAAGAGAGCAAAAGGATTATGTTTTAACTGTGATAGCAAATATGGACCGGGACATAAATGTGCTGAGAAGAAGTTGTTCTATATTGACAGAGGTAATGGGGATGATGAGGAAGCTGAAATTATAGGAGAGGCTGAGGAACCAGTAGAAGATGAAGTAGAGGATCACCAACCTACAATTTCTTGTCATGCATTGTCAGGTATTAGTACTCCTCAAACACTCAAGGTTATTGGCTATCTCAAAAAATAGAAGGTGACGGTGTTGATTGACTCGGGGAGTACTCATAACTTCATAAATAGTAAGTTAGCTGCCCGCCTCAATGTTTTATTTACCCAACTCCAGAAATGCAAGTTATGATTGCGGATGGTGGGACAGTCAAGTGCACAGGAAAGTGCCATAGTATCAAGATTTCCATGGGAGACTACATGTTAGACTCACCTATGTTTGCTATTTCTATGGGAGGGGCAGATATTGTTTTGGGGTCCAATGGCTCACAACCTTAGGTACTATTGAGATGAATTTCCAAGAATTGTTCATGCGATTTCATTCAGATGGAAGGACAATACAATTGAATGGGATGGTAGCTAAGTCTCCACAGATTATTAGCTCTCATCAGATGCAGAAGGTTCTTAGAAAAGGAGTGGATGGCTTTATAGTAAAGCTATTTTTCATAGAAGTACAAAATATAGAGTCTTTAATGCCACCCGATCTTCAGAAGATTGTGGATGCTCACTCATCTGTTTTTGATTTAATTCCAAAGGGACTACCACCAGTTAGGGATCATGATCATGCCATTCAATTGATTCCAGGGAGCCAAACACCTAACATCGGACCATACGAGATACCCATATTCCCGAGAAAAGTGAGATCGAGAAAATGGTGGAGGAAATGTTGAAGGCACGTATCATCAGGCATAGCCAGAGTGCATATTATTCACCAGTGGTCGTGGTACGTAAAAAGGATGAAACATGGAGGATGTGTCCAGACTATCGAGAACTCAACAAGTACACTATCAAAGATAAGTTTCCTATTCTAGTAATTGATGATTTACTTGATGAATTGCATGGTGCTATTTATTTCACGAAATTAGATCTTCGTTCAGGGTACCATCAAATTAGGATAAAAGAGGAAGATGTTCATAAATTTTAGGACTCATGAGGGCCATTATGAGTTTTTGGTAATGCCTTTTGGTCTTACAAATGCGCCCTCAACCTTTCAAATCTTGATGAACACTATTTTTAGGCCTTTTTTAAGGAAATTTGTATTAATTTTCTTGGATGACATATTGATTTACAGTAAGACATGGGAAGAACACTTACAACATGTAAATAACGTGTTGGAAGTTTTGGAGAAACATACTCTGTATGCAAAGCCATCCAAATGTTCTTTTGGTGTACAAGAGGTAGAGTATTTGGGTCATATTGTATCCCATGAAGGCATCAAATTTGATCCTCAGAAGATCAAAGCTATGGTGGAATGGCCAAGGCCCAAAAATCTCAAAAATCTACGTGGGTTCCTAGGACTAACAGGGTACTATAGAAGATTTGTGCGGGGATATGGTAGAATAGCAACCCCACTCACTGCATTGCTAAAGAAGGATGCCTTCCATTGGACAGACGTAGCCACTAAATCCTTTGAGCAGCTGAAGGAAGCCATGTGCAGCACCCGATTTTAGCTACTCCCAACTTCTCAAAACCTTCATTGTTGAATGTGACGGTTCGAGATCGGGATTGGGAGCAATTCTAATGCGGAAGGAAGACCAATTGCATTTGAGAGTCTTGATTCAAAGGAAAAGATCTACTCAAACCTATCTATGAGAAAGAAATGATGGCTATTCTTCATGCAGTCAAGCAATGGAGGCCATATCTCATGGGTAGACACTTCAAGGTAAAAACTGATCACGATAGTCTCAAATACTTTTTGGAGCAAAGGTTATCATTTGAGGAACAACAAAAGTGGGTAACAAAAATGTTGGGTTATGATTTTGAAATCATATACAAAAAGGGTAAAGAAAATGTAGTAGCTAATGCATTGTCCAGAAGGGATACATCCACAGATGCCTTACTATGTGGAATGTCCATGTTGACGGCCGATTGGGTGGAGGAAGCAAGATTGGAATGGAATCAAGATAAGGATACACAATCTCTAATACAGAATATCAAGCAAGGATCTATGACATCTAACAAATTTGAGTGGAAAGGTAATGTCCTATGGTACAAGGATAGGTTATACTTGAGTAAAGATTCTAAGTTGAAGCATAAGATTCTTGCAGAGCTACATGCTTCACCTATTGGAGGACACTCGGGGTTTTTGAAGACATATCATAGAATAAAAAGAGAATTCTTTTGGGAAGGACTCAAGGGGGATGTATAAAAGTTTGTATCAGAGTGTTTAGTGTGCCAACAGAACAAAGGGGAAATAATTAAGACACCAGGTCTGTTGCAACCCTTACCAATTCCTAGCCAGAGATGGGAGGAGGTCTCCATGGATTTCATCACCGGATTGCCTTGTTCAGAGGGTAAGAATGTTATTTTCGTGATTGTGGATAGGCTCACAAAATATGCCCATTTTTGTGCCCTATCACATCCATTTGCAGCTTGATCTGATCAGCAATATTTTTTTGGAGACAGATTCAAAGGCTACATGGAACCCCAAAGATAATTGTGAGTGATTGTGATCCTATTTTCACAAGTAATTTTTGGGCAAATTATTTTCATGTTTGGGTACTCGGCTAGCTCACGATTCATCTTATCATCCTCAAACCGATGGGCAAGCAGTGGTCAACAAATGCTTAGAGGGGTATTTACGTTGTTTTGTATCAGATAAGCAAGAAAGGTGGATTAAATGGCTACCAGCGTAATGGTAGTATAACACATCTTTTCACACCTCTTCTCAAATGACCCCATTTTTAGCATTATATGGTTACCATCCACCTTCTATCACTTCCTCCTTGAGGGTGAAAACTAAGGTCAGAGATGTTGAGGAACACATTCAACATCAACAACAAGTTTTGGCTAGTTTGAAGGAGAATTTAGCATTAGCACAAAACAGGATGAAACAACAAGCAGATCAACACCGTAGTGAAAGACATTTTGAAATCGGGACCTAGGTTTTGTACGTCTCCAGGCCTTACAAACAGATGTCCCTAAAGCAACAAAAAAAGGAAAACAAACTTGCTCCTAAATATTATGGCCCTTATCAGGTTCTACAGAAAATTGGCAGTGTTGCTTATAAACTAGAGTTGCCTCCATCTTCACACATACACCCAGTATTCCATGTTTCATGCCTGAAGAAGGTTATTGGACAGAAATTTGAAGCCCAGACAGAGTTACCAGAACTTGATGAGGAAGGAAGAATCATTTTGGAGCCAGAGAAGATTCTACAAACACGTACTAAGAGGCTGAGAACTAGAGACATTAAGGAATATTTGATCAAGTGGAAGAATCTGAGCATAGAAGACGCCACCTAGGAGGATGAAGGATTTCTGCAGCAACATCCAGGATTATTCAACATCGAGGACAACATTGGTTTGAAGGGGAAGGGCATGCTACGCCCTTAACCTATTACTTGTATTAGGATATGAGTAGCCACTTATGGCTTACCATATCATTTAATTATATCATTTATACTTTCTCATGCTTAATAGGTCGGCCTTGGTGATGGCCATAGCATATGACTAGTATATATAGGGGATTATAGGTAGTATTTCATTATCATTTGAGCATTTGAGTCTTGTTATATGGTTTGGATGTTGCCCCCTCGAAGTGGCGAAGATATTCTAATTGCATATTGAGATCATTATTCGAAATATTGTGATATTTGGTGCTCTCCTATTGCTGCTTAATCAATTATACAAGTAATTTCATTGCATAAAACCCAGTATCGAAATCACGGATGCAAAAATGTTTTTTAAACACATTATATTTTGGGAAACTGACAATACTTCTTCTTTAAACTACATTTTTAACAAGAAATTTTAATTTGTTGACACTAATTTGTTTGCAGGAATTTGTAAGTTCTCTTGAATAAATTTGTATTTTTTCTCACTCACACAACCAAGAATGTCTTTCCTTGCAGCTACACATGTTTCACGTCTTAGATAGGAGTTTCATGGGTTTCTAAAGTAACAATTTCATATTTCGGCATTCCCACTGCACTAACATGTCCATGCATCGCCTTCTCAGAATTAAAGTTCCATTCAAGCAGGTAAGGTCGAGTGTGACCTTGTTAAGGCAATGATCTATTTTAAAGAATTTAGATTGAATGAGATGTTAATATCAAATAAAGAAATTACTAATATTTTTAGAATCTCTGTACTTCACAAAACATGCCATAATGAACACAATTCCGAATTCAATATTTTAGATACAATATTTCATAAAATTACAACGAGAAGTTTTCTTTGCTGTAATATTCTGGAATATTGTATTTAACATATTGAAATGGAAAACAATATTTTAGATATGGTAATGATATATTGATATTATGTGCAATTGTTAGATTGAATGGCATAAACTTGAGTTCTTTGACATACCATTACAACATATTGTTTTCCATTTCAAAATTTTAGATACATTCTTCCAGAAAATTACAGTAAAGAAAACTTCCAAAAGTTTTACATATATAACATTTATCAATATCGACTACAGCCTGCTGCTAAGGCATTCGATTACATATTTGACAAAATATTTGTTTAAGGTTTGAGGACTTATACTATGCATTTTACATATTTGTGAAAATATGTGAAATCCTAGCTACCATTAGGGAATTCTGTTACAAGTTCGACAAAATTTACTAATGCTTACTAAAAAGGTAATGTAAACCAAAATTTGTACAACTTTTCACTTAATAGTTTGGCCAAAATCCTGGAAATGGTGGAGGTTGCACTTCCTCGTGATTCTCTGATGTGGTAGCATTCACAGATTGAACTACAGTAGGTAGCATGGTAGGAGGTGTACCCTGAACATTTGCATTAGCTTCTGAAAGTTGGCCAATCTGACTAAACAACACTTGATCTAAAATTCCAGAATTTGTAACATTGCTTGTAGGAGAAGATGGGCAGCTAGATTGGTTATTAAAAATGGAAGAAAAAGCAGACATGAATGTGTTATACATGCTCAACAAAATATGATGTTGATCAGGTAGGGGATTTGAGGGACTACTCAATCGCTTATTTTGTCGATCAAAATCCTTTTGTCGTTGTTGCCATTCATTCATCCTTTTATCATGCTCTTTGGAGATTTTGGCCTGCTCCTTTTTCAACTCATTCTCCTTTCTTCGTTGTAACTGGGCCTCTTCCTTTTTCTACCTTTTCAATTCTCTTTCAATTTTAAGTTGCCCCTTCTTTTCTTTTTCTATTAACCTTTGTGCTTTCCTTTCATTTGCCTACTCCCTTTCCTTGCCTTCAAATCTTCGATTTCTCTTTTTCTTGTCTCTTGTTCTTGAAGTAAATGCAAGTAGTCATTAGAGGTAAGTATTTGAGATTGCCTTCCAATTCTAATTACATCATCATTTAGTCGTACATGGGTGTGAACCTTCTCAATTGGCAGTTTTAAGAATTTGCTTACTGGTTTATATGCTTGGTTGTTCTCATCTTGGTTGCAGGTCACCTCTTGGTTGTCTTGATTGGCTAAAAAGTCATCAGCTTCAAAATTTCCTTTATCTAAACCATTTGCATCATGATCTCCCCACTCCGATGTGTTAGCATAATAGTGCACCACCTCGCTTGGAAGAGGTGAGGGAGGAGATGGCATAGAAGTTGAAACTTCCTCATTGTTGAAATCAATTTGCATGCCCAGGTTAGCAGCCCCTTCTTTAATCCATTGAGGTGCACTGAATTGTGTTGGTAAACTCATGCTATCATCAATATCTGCAACTTCTTATGTTTGGCTCACATGAGTTACTAAACTAAGGTGATCATCTTCTTCATTAAGTGTTTGGGTCGTGACAAAATTTGAAGGCATGCCAAAACATGTAGACTCAACATGCTCTTCCCTTGTTTTTTGGTTTTCCTCATTACCTACCACATTTTTTGCAAGTTCTTCTAAACAACGTTGCACATCTGCATCTTCCACTCCCGCCATCCTCAATATGTTTTCAACCATTGCCACCTCATCTTCTTGACATCAAAGGCCTCACTTGGCCTCGTATCATTGGAAAGAGCATTCGATCAAGTGGCCATATACATCCTTTGAAAACTGCCTTGATATTTTCGGTGTAAGTGCAAGTTGAAAGCTTTGTTGCCAAGTTTTGCCAATTCTGTCCTCCTTATTTCAAGACACAGGGTTCCTTGCCATCCATTTAGACCTCACTGTTTTAAAGTAGTTCTTGAATGGAGAGAAACACACTAACATCTAATGGTGAAGCTTATGGTTTGGTATGTCTTTGGTAAGTCGAAGGTCAATGCCTAAATTTCTAGCCTCTTGGATCGCGCCTAAAGCTACATGGCTACCATGACCATCAAATATGAGAAGATGCCTATTTTTTGGTGAAACCCCACCAGGAACTGATCTTGCAAAATGATGTAACCAATTCATAAACAACTCTTTTGTCATCCAAGCATGTGGTTGGGCTGCCATGCATGCTCCAGGTTCACATCCAGCTATATAGTTCTTCAGTTGTCTCTTTGCTTTGAAAAGATAAAATCCAGGAATGCTTTGTCCTGCTACATTAACACAACATAATATGGTAATCCATTCCCTACTTTTTGACATAATATGTGGAACACTTCTACATCCCAACTTAGCAATGACACACATGCCACAATTCCTGCCTACTTGAACACCAATTTCATCACAGTTCCATATTTTGTCTGGCCCATACTGATTTGCAACATACATTTTTTGCAAGTTATCATAAAAAGCAACAACAATTCTTGGCCTTAACATGACTCTATCTCGATCAAGGCCTTCTGTAGTTCTTATTGTCAAGTCGGGATAGCGTCTTCAAAACCATACCACCATGACTTTCCTTGCAAGCCATCTTTGAATGGGTTTGGTTTGCATTGGCACATGTGCGCTACATAGGCCTTTAGGTGAATGACTTGAAGACCATGGCCAGTTCGGCCATATCTTAGCACCGAGTAACAATTTCTTTCTCTTCCTTATCTGTTAAAAAACATTTGAAGGTCATTTCCTCTTCTTGGTTCTTTTTCCATACAACCAATCAGTCACATTTGTACTAGGGATTCCCCACTTAGTTCTTTTGCTTGCCACGTGGACATTCCATTTTCTTCCATGTCCCTTAAGGTAATTTTTTTTCATGTCGCTAAACTGTCCCATTGCCCTCTTATGTATACTTTCTTTGTTATAACAAGATACTTCCGATTTACTTCCACAATTGGATTAGTAAGGTTGATTTCAGGATCTTGGGCAGCTGTGATATTCTCATCAAAAGAAAATTCTTTACCTTTTGGTGGATGCCTCATTTTATTGGAAGATGTTCTTTTCTTATGTATCTTAGCTGCATTGATGAAGGCAAAATTTTGTGCTTTGGCTCTTGACTGATTCTTCCTTTGATTGGTTGTGGTGGTTTTTTGAGGTTGTTTCTCAACTATATTATCCTCATCAGAAGAGATATTTGTGAACTTCACCCCCCTCTGCAAGTTACTCCTCGTTTTTCTAACTGGTCTTTTGGTAGGCTGCTTTGCACGTGCCATTATGAAATCTGCCCCAACACGTGCTGATCACCTGTCCCAACACAAGTAGTTCTGCCACACAATTAAAGACAATTAAACACCTGGCAGAAATAAATACATTCCCATGTGATTGGTGATATGTGACATTGATCACAACTGACAATATTTAATGTGCACCATTTACCAAACAAATAAGCATTTATAAAGTATTAAATTAATAACAAGTGGTTCTAAAAATTAACAATTTTAGGTCACTAGTTTAAAATGTTACATTTTTCACATTTTGTAAAGATTATTTTCCACATGTCACATTAGGTACAAATAAGTTATAAATTACACATATTTATGTTAAGAAATTTCTTGTCTAGAGAGCAAAACGATTTTGTTTCAGTGTCAAAACTGATATCAACATAGGGTTTTTGAAAATATGTCCATCATTTGGGTGTTTTCTCAAATCCTTTGCTTTAAAGTTTGGACAACTTATTTTAATGTTTTTTGAAATGCACCTGCCAATCTAATAATGGCCAGAAATTATAGTTTCAAGTTTTCTCGAATGCTTCGCAATCCAATAATGGCTTGAAATTATAGTTTCGCCGTTCACTTTCTGCGTACTTTATTACCAAAAGGTTTCCTTCATGGCAACTTTGGCTTTTTGTCTGGATTATGTTTTCAATGAGCTATGTGTGAAGTGAAATGCCTCGTGAATTGGAAGGGTTACACTATTTAAATGCATGTATATTTTAAGCAAAACTTACAGTAAATTTCTAGCAAAGCTGCATGAGTAAATTTTTAGCAAAAGCTATGATAAATATTTTATTTCCAGGAAAGTGCAGGTTATCATTAAAACAACAGTTATGAATAATGACATATGATTAATTGAAAAAACATAGGATTCATTGTAAATTTAGTGATTTTATCATTAAAATTGTTACGAATAATAATGAGCTGCTCATTTGGAGATAGATTATAAATGCTTTGGATTTCCAACAAAAAAACAATTTATTGTTGATCATAAATCAAATCGGGTGTTGCTTATAAACTATCTAAATGAGCCATTATTGTTCATAACAATTTTAATGGTAAACTATCTATTTTGAGATACAATTTTTTTTTACCAAAAATATATAAAATAAACTTCTATACAATATAATTAATGAAGGATTGAACAAGATTACCAAGATGTAAATCAATAGGAAATGGAAGATATTGCACTTGGCTAGTTAGCAGCTTTTGCCAGACATGGAAGAGATTGCCCCTGGCTAGTTAGCAGCCTTTGCACAACAAGAAGATGTAAACATCCAACAACAACAAGTTAGTGTTTGCACAACAAAATGTAAATCAATAGAAAATATTTTTTTGAATGGGAAAGAAGTATTCGACTCAACTCTACTATTTATAGATTTTACTCACAAATTTGGATCCATGTTTGATCTGTGTGCTTGATTTCTATTGGCTGAGGGAGTTTGACATGGATTGGTAAAGTAAATAAAACAATTTATTTGTTATATTTGACACTTTAGTTGATCCATGCACTCGAATTCTATTGGGTGAGAGAGTTAGGTGGAGATGGAGTGGGAAATACATCACTTTGATTGTGAAATTTTTAATTATATTTTTGAAATCTTGTTCAATCCTTCATTAATTGTGATTTTTCTTGTAAATAGTGAGCCTTACAACACTTTTCTTGTTTGCAGGTGCTTGCATTTAATATAGAAGATGACATTGGAGGTTGGGAGATTTTGGATGAATAAATTTTAGATATGGATTTGAATTTGTCAAAATCAATATAAATAGTTGGACATTCATGAACCCTTTATATTTGTTACTAGGACAGATGTATGTACATAAAAATATAATATGATGTAAGCAAGTGAATTTAGTATTGAAAGAAAATATATTTATTACTGCACAAATAATTGTTTAACATTGTACATGTTGGAGCCTTAAAAAACTTAAATGGCACCAGTAGTTGATGTTGAAATAACCTCTTTATATTAATATGTAATGTATTAATTTGCAGATGTGCACTTTATTTGGTGAGAATGTCATATATTTACACTTAAATATTGAAATAACAATACATAATAAATTTCACAATAACTAAGGAAATATTGAACATATTTATGTCACTTTCCATTTAATCTATGAGGAAATAAATTTCTAGCAAAGGTTCCAAAAACAGCTAAAACACTCTCAATCATTGGACCCGTCCCTTCCCCTAGTACTAAAGAGTGATATAAAAAATAAACATTCATAGAACCCTAAAACTGGTACTTGAACCCTTCACTCTGTTCTGGATGCTCGTCCGGGCTCGCCCATGCACAAATGTTGTAATCATCAGGATCGTTGAGGGAGCATTGTGTGTGTGTGTGTGTGTGTGTGTGTTTAATGGGGGCGAGGAAGAAATCGAGGGTGCGATGGAGCAAGCTCTACTCCTTCAATTGCATACGACCATCCGCTGAAGACGCAGAGGCGCATCCCCATTCCCATTCCCTCCAAGGCCCCGGCTACTCCCGCGTGGTTATGTGCAATCAGCCAGATCTGCACAGCAAAAAGAAACCTTTGAAATACCCTTCCAATTACGTCTCCACCACCAAATACAATGTCCTCACATTTGTGCCTAAGGCTCTGTTTGAGCAGTTCAGGAGGGTCGCAAATCTTTATTTCCTGCTGGCGGCCATTTTATGTGCGACCCCTGTGTCACCCTTCGATCCCATCAGCGTAATTGCTCCTCTTGTATTTGTGATCGGTGCCAGTATGGCTAAAGAAGGCGTGGAAGACTGGAAGAGGTTTATTCAGGACATGAAGGTCAACAGTCGTAGAGTGAGCGTGCATAACGGAGATGGCGTCTTTGCATCCAAATCATGGCAGAATCTCCGCGTTGGAGATGTGGTCAGGGTTGAGAAAGACACCTTTTTCCCTGCGGATTTGCTCTTACTCTCTTCCAGCTACGAGGATGGCATTTGCTATGTGGAAACCATGAACCTCGACGGCGAAACTAATTTGAAGGCCAAGAGATGCTTGGAAGCAACATTGCTCTTGGATGACGATACCGAGCTCAGGGACTTCGCTGCCACGCTCAAGTGCGAGGATCCCAATCCTAATCTCTACACTTTTGTTGGAAATTTTGAGTTTGAAAGACAGGTCTACGCTCTTGGTACCGATCAGGTGCTTCTCAGAGATTCCAAGCTCAGAAATACTCAGTATGTTTATGGAGTTGTAATTTTCAGTGGCCATGACAGTAAAGTGATGCAGAACAGGACGGAATCTCCTTCCAAGAGGAGTACCATCGAGCAGAAAATGGATCATATTATTTACTTTCTCTTTACATTTTTGCTCCTCATTTCCTTAATTAGCTCCATCGGCTTTGCCGTTTTGACAAAATTCAGTATGCCTGATTGGTGGTATCTGGCACCCGAGCGTACTACGAAATATTATAATCCAGATAATCCTGGTGCTTCGGGAATTTTCCATTTGATCACGGCATTAATCCTCTATGGCTACTTGATCCCTATTTCACTCTATGTTTCAATTGAGGTTGTCAAAGTTCTGCAAGCAATCTTTATAAACCAGGACATCCAGATGTATGACGAAGAGACAAGTACTCCTGCTCAAGCTCGGACTTCTAACTTGAATGAGGAGCTAGGACAGGTGGACACCATTCTCTCAGATAAAACAGGGACACTTACATGCAATCAGATGGATTTCATCAAGTGTTCGATTGCGGGCACTTCATATGGCGTTGTTGCAAGTGAAGTCGAGATAGCCGCAGCAAAACGGATGGCAAGGGATCTGAAAGGCCACTTATCTGTTTTGGGTATCCCAAATCTTAACAGACAAAGCTTAGATGCATCAGCTAAGAATACCCAGGAATCAAATTTGGAGGAGCCGGAGGTTAAACATGATAGTCAAGGCTTGGGTGGATCAAGGAACAATATCCATACATCAAATTCAGAGGAACCAGAGATTGCCGGGGGACAATGGATTCAAATGACTGAAAAGCTTTCTATCAAGGGATTCAATTTTAAGGATGACCGTCTTATGAATGGCAACTGGGTGATGGAGCCTCACATCGATACGATTTTATTATTTTTCCGTATTTTAGCAATATGCCATACAGTTGTTCCAGACCAAGACGAAGATACAGGTATGATAAGTTACGAAGCGGAATCGCCCGATGAGGGGGCATTTGTTGTGGCTGCAAGGGAGTTCGGGTTTGAGTTTTGCAAACGAACACAAACAAGTGTATTAATCAAGGAGTGGGTTCCATCTTCTGGACTAAAGATTGAGAGGTGAGAATCCAATAAGCTTCCTGGATATTCATGTTACTGCTTCACATCATTTTTTCATATTACTACAGAATTGACTAGACGCATGAAATATTTTACAGGGAGTACAAATTGCTTAATCTATTGGAGTTCAACAGCACAAGGAAGCGTATGTCTGTTATTGTGCAGGACGAAGATGGGAATATTTTTCTACTATGCAAAGGAGCAGATAGGTCAGTCACCTTATCCACAATCTCTGTTGATCTCTTGCTCATCACCATTGGACAAGTTTACACAATTCAAAAGAACTCAAGGTGAACAATTTACTCAATATACAAAATCAAGGAACTCCAAATACAAGATAAATCTGTGAAGAAAAACAAGATTTCTGATTCTATCAGGATTTCAGTATCACCTGACGGGAATGTTTCAAAGATTTGTGTTTCTACCATTGTTTCTCATCAACACTGGTTAGATGTAAGCTAGCCCTTCCAAATGTAGACCACTGATGCTATTGGCTCACAATTTCCTTCTGCCATAAATTTCAGGTTGCAACTACGTGAACTCTTTCCCCAATTTCGTAGTTTATACTTTTTTCTTTAGCATACATTAGCTGAATTCCACATCTGAAAAGATAGCTCATTGAACTGTTGCCAGCTTTTAGTTAACATTTTTGGGAAGAATTACTACCATATATACAATAGCTGTGAAAGGAACGATATGTTTATAAATTTAACGCTTTATTCAATAGAGGTATCTGTTGCAAGCCAATGAATCAAGTTGAAAAAGAGGGGGATGTGTTTCATGTTTAGTTTCTGCAGATGGAAACAACCCTTCTGGTCCATAACGCCAACTACAAGAGGACTACTGTGTTCAAGATCCACATTAACTGTGTTTTGAAGTCGAATCTGCTGGGCAAGAGAGGGTAGCTTCAAAGTTCACCTTTGATGGATTTAAGCTATAGCATGATTACGTTTATGGTTCTTAAATGCCCATCTAAAATTTTCTTCACTTACCTTTGTTTCATTTTAATTTAATAATTAATTTCCTGTAATATTCATCTGGGAAAATTGAAAGTTATGAACAATTTTTTTAGGTTTTTAAACGCTTTTGAACCGGAGCTATGAACTGGGGGGTTGGTGGGACCCCACCCTTACAAATAGAGATGATACCAAACAAAGCAACACCAGCCAAAACAAACAAAACAACAAAAAAAGGGACATGAACAACCAGACCCTAAGCCAAAAAAAACCACAACGTCCGCTAACCATAACCGACCCAACTCAATCATCGTTGGAAATAACAACCACGTCTTGCTTAGCTGCGACAGTTGGGGCTGCTAGACCCACCGAGCTCCTCCGTTGAGAAACCAACCTGCGACGACTGCCACCCTCCTTAGCCATCTTAAGTAGAAGATTATACGCCAAACGAATCTTAGCCTGTAGAGTGTGGGACCCGAACAGGCTTGGGACCGATCGAAGCTTTGATAGGAGACAAATCCAATGGGGGAAGATGGCATGACACCAGACATTCGAACTTGCAGAAATCATGAACCGCTTGCGCAAACAAAATAAGAGAGTTGTTCCGCTCTTTCAACTGCTCCACATAACCCTTTGCCACCAAACCAACCTTTGCTGCAGGATCTTTGAAAAAGAAAAGAGAAGACAAATTGCATTTAGCCACCTCCTCCTCTAAACCCACTTTGTGAGACGGGAAAATGAAGAAATGAGCAATCTCTAGAGCTTCGGCCTTATCTTGTTTGATGAGAAGCAGGTTTGTCACAAAGATTGAAGCTACTTCTGAATTAACTCTAGCACGCTTCGAGCAAAGAAGATACTCAATTCCCAATATCCTTTCGATGGCATCACAGACAAGGGAAGAACCCACCCTAAACACTTTTTGCAAATGGGACCAAGAAATCGCAGAGAAAAATGCCATCTCTCGTTTCTCCCCTCTCGAAACACCCGCGACAGAGTAGAAACCGCCATAGAAGCAGAGCTCAAAAGAGACCAAAGCACTACAAGAAAAAGGAAACAAAGACTGCCACTTAATGTCCTAGCACACGTGCCGAAGCCAATTAGCTGTCAATATTCGCCCTGCCATCCATCCCCAACTATGATGGCCCTTAATCCATACCAATCTTTCACTTGCGAAGAAATAAGTGCCCCTTCCCATGAAATCGTACCCTCGTTAGCCAAAAAATCTGCCACCTTATTGGCCTCCCGATAAACATGAGTGGCTTGCCAAACATTAATTTTACCCAACCAATACAAGATATTAGAAATGAAGAAATTTAAGGGCCAAAACTCCGCACTCCCCTTGCGGATGGATTGGAGAACAACTTGAGAATCCCCTTCAATACAAAGACGATCGCAACCCTTAGCCACTACCAATTTCACTCCTTCCAGCAAAGCTTGAGCTTCGCCAAATTGCAGGTTCCATCCACCAAGGGGAAAGATCCTGCCACCAATACTTTCCCAAACTCATCTCTAATAATACACCCCGCCCCTAATAAACTCAGATTACCTTTAGAGGATCCATCGAAGTTCAATTTGCAAAACCCGGGGGTGGAGACCATCCAACATTTTGCCTGTAAAGAACCTTCTCCACTCGCGACAGACCTAGATGGAAGAGGGGCCCCAAAGCTGGAAGTTTAATTGAAGGCCAAGCCTTACAAATAGAAGCATCCGACGAAGAGAAATCGGAAAGATTCCTGCAATTTGCACTAACATTTTTCAAAATGGCTATTTCCAATTTGTTTAGAACCTCAGGAAGTTTCGTAGCCTCATTCCGAAAGATCCAAAGATTCCTTTCCCACCAAACATGCCAAATTAACAAAAGTGGGAGCAGATCCAAATCGAACTCAACGCACTACCATGACCTAAGATTGGCCACGAGACCAAGACATCCACAATATTGCGCCCCTTCACCCATGCTAAACCAAGTTTCTGGCACAGCCACCAACAGCAATGCAATGCGAAGGGACAAGCAAGTAGCAAGTGATCAATGTCTTCCTCTGCATCCTTACATAATATACATCTTGTGGGGCCAACATAACCCCGCAATTTCCTGCGTTGCTGGGTTACAATCTTACCTTTCATAACTAACCAACAAAACGCCCCAACTTTGGGAAGAACCATGTTGCTCCAGCAGCCTATCCAGCTAGGAGAGCCGAGACCAGCCCTCTGAATCAGCGAATTATAACCATCTTTGACTGTGTACTTGCCTGATTTAGAGCCCAACCAAAGAAAACTATCTTCATTAGGTAGGAATGAAGCCTTTCGGGCTTCCAAAGCTTTGCAAAAGGCTAACTTGGAAACAAGAAGAAGATCTAAACCCTCCACATCTTTCTAGGCGAACGAAGGAGAGCCATCCTTCGATTGAAAACCATAATCCTTGACCTTGTTGCCCCAAGCTCGTTTGGAAACAACCAACACTGACGCAAGCTGCAGATCATTCTATAAGGCAGGAAGGCGATTCCAAGAGTCTTCCCAGAAATTGGCCAAAGCCCCGTTTCCGATCTGCCACGAGTTGAGGTTAGTGAAGAGAGCTCTACAGAAGGAGAAGAAATTCCACATGTGTGAACCTTTAGGAAGAGCCTCACTCAAAACAACAGACTCCAACCTCCCTGCCCCCAAATACTTAGAAATAATCTGAAAGACCAATCTCCCCGGATCTGTGAGAAGACCCCAGGGAACTTAGCCCCCAAAGCCACATTTTGCAAACCAAGATAAATAATCCCTGTGCCATCTAACTTCTTAGGCAGTTTCACACATTCCCACTTAACTAAATGCATTGTCCTCTTATCCCCGTACCTTGCCACAAGAAAGTCCTCATAATCCTCTCCATTTTCCCTAGTACCATTTTAGGAAGCTTCATAACAGACAACAAATAAATGGGAAGGGCACTTAACAGTGTGCGAATCAAAAGCATTCTACCTGCCAAAGTGAGCCACTTCCCTTTCCACGATTGCAAACGCTGCTAGAAAGCACCCACTAAATTATCCCAAAGCGTGGCCCGCCAAGCACCCACAAACAAAGGAATTCCCAAATATTTATGAGGGAGAGAACCGATCTTGAAACCAAGAATATCTTTAATCCTCCTTTGCAGACGAGGAGTATTGAAAAAGAAGATAACTGATTTATGAAGATTGATAAGCTGCCCGACCGCAAGAGAATAATTCTCTAGAATGGAGTGAAAGGACTCTGCTTCGGCAGCTGAAGAGACACCAAACAAGAAGCTACCATTAGCAAACTGCTGGTGAGTAAGAGGAGCGACACCTGCAGTTACCCGCAGACTGCCCAACTTGGCTTCTGCTAAGGAGTACTTCAAGGAACGACTAAGGGCCTCCGCCACCAAAATGAAAAGAAAGGAAGAGAGTGGATCGGCTTGCCTAATCCCTCTGTTGCTACAGAAGAATCCTTCCGCCGAACCATTCACAAGAACAAAAAAACTCAGAGAAGAGATGCAGTTAAAAATCCAATTGCAAAAAGCCTCATTGGAACCCAGCTTCTTGAGTGAGAGCAACAAAAAGCCCCAGTTCAACCTATCGTAAGCTTTAATAAAGTGCAATTTGAGCAACATATTGGAAGATTTGTTCATCGAGAGGGAATGCAAAAGCTCGTGCATGAAATCACAATGCTATCCGAAATAGAGCAGCCTGAGAGAAATCCACTCTGTTCTTTAGAGACAAGAAAACCCAACAAAGGTCTCAATCTAAGACCAATTGCCTTGGAGATAATTTTATAAGTTGTATTACACAAAGAAAGTGGATGAAACTCATTCGTTGCCTCAGCTGGATTCTTCTTGGTAAACATACTAATAAAAGTATGGTTCATTTCTTTCAAAATTTTACCGAAATTTCTCGATTCCTCCATTGCAAGCCAAACGTCCGACCCCACAACCTCCCAGAAATCTTGGAAAAAGCCGCTGGAAAACCATCTGGCCCAAGGGCTTTCTCCCTTTCCATGCAGAAAACTACGAACCGAATCTCTTCCATAGAGAAAGGAGCCTATCAGCTCAAGATTCATCCTCTCATCTACCAGAGGGGGGATCAAATCTAAAAGATCATTTTGTGCCAACAATGATGAAGAAACCTTCCCCTCGAAGATTTTGAAAAAAAGAGACAGCTTCCTCTTTAATACCTTTCTGCTTAGAAATCCATTTACCTTCCTGATTATGAAGCTTAGAAATATAATTAGAGCTCCGTCTAGCTTTGACCGAAGAATGAAAGAATTTAGAATTCTTATCCCCCTCCTTCAGCCACACTCCCTGGACTTTTTCTTCCAAAAATTTCTTCCTTTAATAGAAGATCCCCAGTTCTGCTAGCAGAGATTTTTCTTGCTGAAATTCCAACTGACCCATACCAACAGAGAAAACACTTTCGTTCGAGCCTTGAAAGCCTTTTCCACCCTGATTTTTCTTCAAAAATATTCTTAAAATGAGAAATGTTCCACTCTAGGATTTTCCCTTTAAGCAAAGAAAGTTTTTGTCAAGATAAACATCTTAGTTCCCATCATAAAAAGGAAGACCACCACTCTTTAACAAGAGAGGGAAAGGCTAGATAACGCTTCCACATCAATTCAAATTTGAAGGGGGACCTCCTTGGGGCTGAATCAATCTGCAAAGCCATGAGCGACAGGAAAATGATCCGAGCTTGAGATCGGAAGGACCTCGCTCTCCATTAAAATGTTACTTTGTAACCATTCCTCATTCACCAAAAATTGAGCCAACTCCGATGCTAGTCGGCTAAATCCCAATCTCCTATTCGACCGTAAGCCAACCTCTCTTCGGAGCCATGTCCACCAACTCCGACTGAGCTACAAAGGAGATGAAGTCCTTTTGGGATTGGGGCTGCCATCTAAGCCCCCACTTTTTTCCCGATCGAAAAGAGTAGCATTAAAATCCCCCGCAAACACCACTTTCTCTTTTTCCAAATCCTTTAGCCAAACAGACATAAAGAATCCCATAACGCCTTCTTAAGGAGAAGGTTCAAAGGACCATAAACATTGCAGATGATAAAATTAATGCCCGCATTTTTTTGAATGACTCTACACCAAAGAGAATTGGTAGACTCACCAATATGAGTCACCTCCACCCGACCGAACGCTAGAGAACACCTAAACCCCTGAAGCACCAACCGAATCCACGAAAATGCCTTGCCATCCCTTCCATTGCTTTGCCCAACCACTCAAAACATCGACACCCAACATCTTAGTCTCCTGCAATGCAGACAAATATTGGCTTCCTGTTCTAAAATACAACACCTAACCAAGCGCTATTTGTTAGGGGCATTCACACCCCTAACATTCCAGGAAACAATCTTCACGAGCCCTTCAGAAGGGACCGGCCCTCCCTACTAACACTCGGAAAAAAAGGCTTTGAGATGATGTTGGTTGCACAGCCAGCCTACTTCCTTACGCTGCTTAATCTCTCGTTACTCGGCTGTCCCTTCGGATCGGGAATCCCAATCAACTTTATATAGATCGGGAGTATGTGCTTTGAGAAACTCACAAAACCCGAGACCCCGCAACATGAAGATCCCCTTCCGACTCCTCTACCGCAACACCATCACCCTCCCGAGAAGCCACTTTGACCAAAATTGCTTCCTTCTCCAAGACACATCTATCAAGCTCAGCCATCGAGCTACCTTGCCCAACTTCGACCCCTTCGCATCAACGTCAAAAGCTTAGAGGATTCTTCGCTACAAAGGCGGTCCACAATCGAGTTCTCGGGCTAAGCTCAACAAACTTGTAAAATGAGCCATCTTTTGTCGCTTCACCTTGCTCGGTAGGAGCCACAACACGCCCTTCCAAAGCCCCATGTGAATTGACATCACCTCGTTGGAATCCCTGGACATACCTCCATCCAGCCCTCGAGAACCGAGAACTTCTTTGCACTTCCGTTGAAGACGACTTGGCTTCTTACATCGAAAGCAACAAAAGAAAATCTTTTCGTATTCCAGATTTTGGGACCACCGACCGAGGGGGTATTGATGGTAATCGATTTAGGAAGGGCATTGGAAATATCAACTTAAATGCACACCCTAACAAATGCTGCTAAAGTTCCTTCCAGAGTTCTTGGATCAATACGAACCACTCTTCCTAAGCTCTCGCAAATTTTGGACAAGATCTTGGATTCCAATATTCGCTAGGAAGGGCATAAAGCCGAACCCAAACTTGAATCTCTTCCAAAATAGCATTCTCTGGATCAAAGTTAGCCACCCACGGATGCATATGCAAACCAAAATCCACCAAAACCTACCCTTCGTTCTAAGGGTTTCTTCTTCTTTGTGCCGCACTACGAAAAACCACCATGAAAAACCCCTTGGCCAAAAAATGGATCCTAAGGCCGCGCCCCCGCTTTGCTTTTTCGCACTAGCTGTAAACGCCATCTCAGTAGACAACCGATGACTTGTGAATTGGGCTATAATAGCCCTTCTCTCGAATAAACGAACTTGTGCGAAAATACCATCTGCCTCTCTTATGTCCACTAAGCAAGGAGCAACCCCTTGGGACACGACAAGAAACCCTGATCCTCCCCTGCCATCTCTACAAATGCCGGGGTCCTTAGCTGGGCCACTTGCTAGAAACCCTAAACCCCGCTCGTTCTTGTCTACGATGCCCTTCATTCTCCTTCCCACTTTGTTTCGTTATCTATAGACCTTATGAACAAATCAAACCACAAACATTCCTATTTTAAAAGCACCGAGTTAGATTCATGTGCTCTTCTTGTGCAAATGCTTCTATATCTCTCGGTGCTGAGGATTGAAAGATAATTGTACTATTCCTTCCCTTTATTTCACTCTTTTAGCTCATCCTCTATTTAATTTTAAGCCATCAACCTTTATCCATATTCCATACCATTATTATTAGTTCCGTTTGATATAAAATTGCTGCATTCATTTCCAATAGTAGGGTTGGCCAAAAGGATGATAGGCCAGATATGGTGTAGTAATGGATCACTCTCAAATTCCTTATTTGAAATTAATGCTGGCGGTGCCTCCAAGGGACTAATTATTTGTGACTAGGGTGGGAATATAAAGGACCAGTTCTCTAAGCAGATCATTGAAGTTTCATATAATGTGGCTAGGGTTTTGGTGATTCATCAAGGGATGCGGAAAGCTGCCGCTTTATCTGCTAGACATTCAATTCTTAAACAGACTCAAAACTTATGATAGACAAGATCACGAGGCCTAATGCGTAAGCCCCAAGAAGTGGATTTTAATCGGCACCTTTCAATTTATTTTGTATTGCATCAAAATTTGAGCTGCAAGTACGCCTTCCCAAGGCCATAACAAAATCAAACCAGCAGTATACAGTATCAGGACTAAAATTAACAGTGTAATAAACTGCAAACACTATATCCAACATCGTATTTAAAAGTGCTAAACCACAAGTTTAATCAAGTCCAGAGGCCACACAGGGTTTCCATGAGAAGAATCAAAATATATCAAGTTTTTAGCGTCAACTAATAAACATACAGACTACACAGCATGGGCATGTCTCTGTCTTTGGCAGTAACATAACAGCAGGGGAAGCGGGAGGAGGAGCATGACAAGCACCTGGGGTATTGAGTTAATAAAATCATGTTATAGCAGCTGGGTAAATACTACTCTCAATTTTCATTTCTACCTCCCAATATTGAAATTTTAATGCCCCTCCTTGTACACCACATTCCAATTAAAATGCCCCTCTTTTATACCTGTTTTTATTTCTATCCTCCATATATTCGATGTACCATTTCACATCCATTACCATCAAACACATATACAAAACATTATTCGCAAGACCTAATCAAATTCAGATTAGATATCTTGATAATGAAATATCGGGAAATATTTAAATTTATCACTTTTTAGATTGTTCACTAAATCCAAATATAATTCAAGGGGAACTAGCTCATGTGAATACGGGTCATCCTTGAGTTCCTCTATACTTTGTGAGGGAGTAAAGTTACTAATAATTATACGAAGGATAAGTTGCAATGGATCACAAATGTAAGTATGAACCTATCTCAAATTTATCCGACCATTAACAAATCTGTCTTTAATGTTATCATGTTCTATGCTTTCTATCAATGTTTCTATTAATCCTCCACAAGCTGCCCATAAAAAATGTAAATGTAGTTTATTAGGTTGCCATTGGATTCCCAACAAGAATATCGTTTTTCTATTTACCTTATATATTGTTCAATGAGGTGTACATACCCGACTCCTCATCAGATATGAACATTTGCCCTCTCTACATAGTATGTGCCTCCTCTACGGAGTACACATGACTTCAACCTTAGGACCAACCAGGAGTAAACAAACCTCTATCTAAAAGTCCACCACAGGCACCACAATACTTCCTATCTATGCCCTCACGGACGACCAAAAAATGAGTGATAAGTTTACAATTAAGTTTTTATAAGTGCCAAACATCCCATCCCGTAGCGCAAACCCTCCTCTCCATTACCCCTTATCCCAATATATAACAATAAACATTATTAAGTATAATCCCTGCACCCCCTAATACACAATAGTACATTGATTCATATTTTATCAGTATTAACTACCCTAATGTGAACCCGAGTGCTATGGTATTACCTATCCAGTGATGGCCTGGGGGAGAGTAATAACATCTTTTAGACTGCCCTCAACAACATTTTCAACATTGCTAGGTCCAACATTGACTTCCAACCTGATACTCCCTTCAACATTCTCTGATCCTCCAATTCTATCATACTCAAATTTATAGCATGCTTCAAGTATTTCTTTAACAAACAAGTAATGCATTCACAATGCCCTAAATCAGTATGAGAGATGTTATCTTCATTTTCAGCAGCAACACCCTTTGCCTTTACCAAAGAAAGCCACCATAAACTTTAACATCTCCCTACTCTTGACATGGTTTATAGCTAACTGTTGTCCTCCTTTGGCAAAATAATAGAAGAGAACTGTCCAATCTTCCACCTAATGGCATCCACATTTTGATAACTCAATTCAATTATAGAAACCAACTCAACCTTAGTTGAGAGATCTTAGTAGATGCTCCACGAATTTCTAAGAGAGCTACTATTTGAGATAATCACTAATTGTAGGAGAGGAATTATTGCTACAGGAGCTTCACCACACACAACTTGTGAATTTTGAATTGCCAAAGAATTATCAACCCGAGGTTTGTGACCACACACTTGGGAGAGGATCTAAACCTCCATTTGTTATACTACAAGCTCAAATACTATCATTACTACCTTGCCTTGCTTCAGCATCAATAAGTATCTATTCGAAGACAACTTGCGAATTAGTAATTACCAATATCATTTGCAATCAAGTCCATTTGATCATCACCCTAATTGTACTCACAATGAAACATAACACTATCTTGATCATCCTCTTCTCGGGTTCTTAAATGCTGTCAAGTGAACAAGGGACACCCTTCACTAGCTATTCTTATTCCCAAGGCGGGATCCTAGTACTCATTACACATCTTCACCCAACCAATGCTATATAATTGCACGTTCACTAGAACACTGTTTGGAATAGGGAGAAGAGATAAGTTTGCGAGGCAAAGGATCCTTCTTTAGGTTACCTTATCCCTTGTATTTACCACTATTTTTGATGACACAAGAGGTAAGCAACTACTTCAACTCACTTTCAAGGATCCTCATGGTCCACGCCACGTGGCCCAAGATTGTTGTGGGAGGTACACCGCCACACTTAGAGGCAAGTTGTGGATTGTAGAATGCGAAGGAAAGATTAACCAAAGTAATCTAACAAACACATTCAAATAAGGGGAATAATTTTGTCAAGAAATGCAACTTTATTCAATATGAATAATAGGAATAAGTATAGATGTGCACAATGATTCCGTAAGACTAGAGTATACAATCCTTGTGTACAACAAAGGTAACACATCCTTGGTTGAGTTTCCTAGATTGGAATGAAATACAAAGTAGTATGAAAATTACAAGATACATCGAGTATGCAAGTACTACCTCTATCTTGCTATGGAAGTGAGTACTCGATTGTTCATTACCACGAGGGTTGAATGCATGTGTATTTATACATGTACAATTACAAAGGAGGTAGTTACAAGTTCAAAGGTTGCAGAAGAAATGGTTACAAGCCGCTTCAACTTCCCTAACCAAGTAATGATTGTGATCCCACGCATGGCATCTTTGGCGAGATGCTTTGACATGTTGCGAAGTGTGGGAGCCAGTGGTTGACATGTGGATGCAAGTTGCGCAAGCCCTATGTAGAGTCCAATCGAATACTAGTTCGACAACATCCCCTATCCTAAACCTAGGCTATGGAACCCTATGTCTTTGGTAGAGAGTAGATTATCGTCTTCTAGATCCACGACCCATGCACCTCTTGGTTAACAATCTTGGCTTGTGTGTAGGCCCTAGAATGGTCCACTTTATATCCTAATCTATATTAGCGAGAAGATAAAGGGATAATCTATAGACCTTCTTAGCCCACATATAAATGACTCATTAAAAATTCTCACAGGTGTTTTTTTGCTAGAAAGAGGCTAGAAAAATACAAGGACATGCGATGTATAGATTCATGCGAAACCGTATAACCTCAATGTGCAAGTGTGGTCGAGTGTTGCGAGGTTGCAATGTGTTGTGCGATATTGCGAGGTGGTGTGTGGCACTACAAAAATTTCGAGAATTGCCATGCATGAGTGCAATTGTTTACACCCTTTTTAAGATTAATAGATTGTTATGGAATGCACAACAATAAAAATGAAAGGTTCACATTCTGGGGGTTATTATAACTAATTAACTTTCGACATTAATTGTACAACATCGATTAACACATTAATACTTACTGACTAGTGAAATACAAGCTCAAATACACAAGAGGAAGATAAACTTAGTTGTATAGAGTAATGCAAGAGAGATTTGGGCACACAGATTGGAGAATCTGGGAGTGCAAAGATTTGTCCTACCCCTTTTATGCGGTCTTTGGGCGCCTTTGGAATTGAGTTCTATAACTTTCTGGGTCCTTCGATGGCCTGGAAATGTACTTCGTTGTCAAAACCTTGTTGTCGCACAGTCTCGAAACCATATCTAATCAGCTGAATCATGCCAAAACCCTAACAATGGGTAGTAGACCCTGCAAGAAGGTTAGTGTTTGGGTTGAAATGCAATTCGTGCACTGCCTATGTTGGCACTACTCTGAAGAGGCCTGAAACCACATGTAGTTCTCCACCTAACATGTAATATCTATATGAATGCAGCTAGTTGGCAACTTGAACCGCTTTGATCATGCTTGATAGAATTGTGCTCTTGTTAAGAGTTTGGAGTGTGGAAGTTGGTGTGCTTGGGAACGAGGAAAGCGAGACTCTTTCACTTGGTTGAGTGCTTCAAAATTGTAATAGTGGCTGCCCTAATGGATGTGCATCAACTTTAGGGAGATTTAGGAGCCTTGAGTGCCTTTTGTGAGTGTTGCAAATGAGTGTGCCAATATAGTGCTAAGTTATTACCGGGTGAGTAAATGAGGTAATGTTAACTTACTTATATAGGGTTTTGAAGTTAAATTATTATGATAAGGCCGACCCATGAAGATGAAAAAGACCCAACAAATGATATTGCATCGAAAACAAAGTTGGAAAGTATTTCGGTGCGGGACCGTAATGGTCTGTCAGGACCAAATTATACAACATGACCGAACTATATGGTCTTGGACAGGAAAGAGATAATCAAATTTGAAAGTTGCACAATGGAAAACATAGTTTGAGCATTGGTCTTATATATTAACATTTATAATTTGTTGACATAGGTGTATGTAAATGAGAAAGTTAAAAAAGAGATAACAACATGCATTGAGTGATGATAGGATGTTGGTGTTTGTCATAACCAAGAAGCATAATTACAATTAACATTGTCAAAGGGTAAATTGCCAATTTTGAGTGTCTACATTTCCCCTTCTTTAAGTATGAAATGAAAATTACATGCTTAAAAGAAAAGATACCTGAGTGTGTAGACACACTTTGTCTTTTCTTAGAGTTTTTGTTGTCTGGATGTGTTGGTGTTGGCACACTCCATGATGAAACTTGCAACACAAAGTGTAGTCAATGTCCATAGTAGAAATTGAATTGTAACTCAATTGTAAATGTAAAATTTGAACTTGCATAAAGTGAAATGAAGAGATGTAAAACATGGAAAGAGTACACTGTTTGTTTTGTGAAGGGAAGAGCTTCCTTTTTTGCTTGCAGTTGGAGATTTGGATTGTTGTTGAATTTTCTTTGAAGGATTGGGGTGATCAGTCCCCAATTGTGCCGAAGGAGAAACTAGAGTATCGGGTGCATGCATTCCCAACACCGAATGGAAGGTAGAGAAAGAAGAAGATAGATGTACTAATGCACCTCATAAAGGAAGAAGATTGTGTATCAAAGTTTTTAGTAACTTTTATATCTTCCCCTTTAAAATGAGGAGAGGAAAGAATGCCTACGAAGAACTTAGCCGCTTTGATACTTTCCATAACCTCACGGACCACACCACTGCAAATGCAGATCTAGGCCCAATGTTTGGATATATAGACACAAGGTATAAAAGAGAATGGGTGCCCCTATGTTCTCCTTGTGTGCCATATTGCTGAGTAAGAGTGTGTAATATGCTGAAATATCAATGGAGAAGGAGACCCATGCAACCAAAACACCTGTATTTTGTAATTCGAAACTGAGTATTGAAGTGAAGAAAGAGTGAAATATTCATGCCCCATGTATACCGACTTGAATTGTGTCAACCGAGTCCGAGATTGTACTAAAAATTTGTATCCATGATGAGAAATATGAAACTGTGGAAAAATCTAGTGTTTTTGCCCCCAAGGCAAAAACATATGGTATGGTTAGGAACATCTGTATGATCTTGACCCTTATGTATAGTTTCGACCCTGTGTGTTTTCTGCAAAAAAATTGGTGTTTGAAGTTGTTTCTGAGTGCCTTTTCCTTGTGAAAACTTGTGTCTGAGCCATTGATTCTGCTTGTAAGTGTAGAATATATCTTGATGAATGCCCCCTCTTTTGAGGCATGTGTAAAAACCATTTCAGCACGTGGCTCAAAAGAATAGATGTGTGCCCATGCACTGTATGTTTGAGAATTTGTAGGAGAGTGTAGAATGCTTTGAAGAGGTGGCCACTTTGGAGAACATGTACTTGCAAAAGGGGCTTTGCATATGTGGCAACAATAACGCTAAGAGACAAACAACCATAACAAGAGCAACAATAGTAGTGATAGCAATAAGAACAACAATAATAGCAACAACGTAGATGTAATAGAACTAGTATAAATACAAAACAACAATCAAGTGAGCAAACAAAAGCAAGAGCATGCAAAGAAGAGTCACATCAAGGCATAGAGCCGCAAACATGGGACACCCACGGTGTCACAAGACAATCAAGGCACTTAGGCCGCATACAAGAGAAACAATGTCACACAAGAAAGCATAGAGCCACAAACATGGGACACCCACGGTGTCACAATACAAGTAAGACACTCATGTCGCATACAAGGACGTGGACAAGTAGTAACACAAGCAACTAACAAACATGGTGTAACAAACAATAATGTCAAATAGCGATAAAAGCAATGTTAGCAGATAGAGAGCACATGAAGCAAGATATGTCAACGTTGCACAAGAGCACATGTCAGTCTTGTTAGTTTGAAAATTAACATATACACATTATATGTAATCAAGCATAACAAGGAAATAGAAATGAACTATAATGAAGTAATAACACCCACATAGTGTGGAGGGATGCCCCAAGAGAATAATGTAAGGAACCAAGGTAGCTCCCATTAACCCGTAACGATTTGTATGGCTCGCATCAAACTCAATATACCTCATGAATGTATGTGTTTAAAAGAGAAAAGATATGCTATCCATCAAACCATAGTGACAAACAACATATGTGATGTAAAGTGCTAACAATGCAAGTTGTCTACATGTTCTGGTTTTGTATTTTTGCAAATATATGGATGTTTTTGTATTATTGAGTATAGCTATGTACAAATAGGGGGCAATAGAAGAGCTACCCAATGAGAGCCTCATGAGGAGGCGAAGCTGATCTAGGAGAAATGAGAGGGGTGGGCCTCGGTTGTGTCAAGGAAGAATGCTCATATGCAAGGGGTACAAAAGTGGTAAGCTGTTATCACTCGAAAAATAACACCCTCGATTCGTCACGAATGAATGGATGAGCAATTAGTTTTTTTGGGTAACATGGGACTATCTCTCAAGTTGTGGGACTTGCTACGTGAGACAAACCTCCAGAGAAGGCTGGTTTCTCTACCTTATCCTAATGTTAAACTAGTCCTACGATTGGAAATGCGACTACCTAATCCTAATATAACATTCCAAGGGACTAGAGTTAGAAGAAGAAAGGGTTGGAAGGATGCATGGAAATGAAATCCTAAGCTAAGTGGTGATAGACTAGAAAAATGGCGAAGACAATCTAATGGGGGAAAAGGGAGAAGGAAAATGGAGAAGGGAGAGGTTAGACATAAGTGACACAGACCCAAAACAACATTCTACCCTCTATTCTCACATGAGACACAACAAATGAACCTGCAAAGGAGAAATACATGCACAAAATACAATAACAAGAATGGAGAGGCAAGGAAATGCAACAAAACATAAGCCAAGGTTGAGAAACACCACAAAACCAGATTTTATTGCTTTCAAAGTATGCACAGACCATTACATGTGAAGAAGAAGGCACAAGAACATGTTGCAAGCTCAAATGGAGGTCTATAACTCACAACTACTCAGGGACCATTTTGGCATGGTGCCTATACATTTTAGAACACCCTTCCTTTACAAATGAGAGATTTTACATTATAAAGCAAAATGGAAAACGGAGAGGAGGGAAAATAGAGGGAAACTCAATTTCTACCTTCAACCACCAACATCATGCATTAAATGTCTGAAAATAGGCACGGGCACCTTGCCAAGGCCATTCCCCATGATACTTTGCTTTTAGGAGAAGGAATGGGCACCATACCTCATCAAATCTGGTAGTTGAGCTACCTAGAACTACCCCTCTAATGCTTTGAGACTGTTTTCCCCCTTTTCATTTACCTAACCTCATGTTTTCATGGTGAAGTACATGATGAAACCTTTCCAACAAGTCTAGTTTTGTGAAATTTGGAGTTACAGGGCGAAAGTTATGGCCGTTTCAAGTTCATGATCTCGGAAAACACAACGGGGTACCTTGTGGGGCATAATAGACCCCTTTAATGTTATTTTGCACCAAGGCGGATGAATCGGCCTGTTGGCGAACCGAGAGAAGGGAGGAAGCTCTGTGCTTTTGTGCTTGCGAGGGCTTGACTTACCTGTTTTCGCCGACCGCCTTGCCCACTACGCTTCACTGCCGTTTAGTCGGCCATGTTGGGCCATTGGGAACCGACGAAACATGGGAACAATTTTGTCTGCTTCTGAGGTACCCGCTTTGCCCGACTAAGCTCAATGTTTCGTATAAGGATAAACTTCATTTTCACTAAGGTCGCCCGATCGAGAACTCAACCCCCTCGACACCGTTCTATTGATGCTCAAAAGACCCGACCCGACCGACTACAATGCCCCGGTCCCTCCTGCGGATGATGTGGCAATGCGGAGAATAGGAGGAACAAAGGAACAATTCCTCCTGTTCCACCAAAGAGCGATTCGGTCGATCCTATCCCAATTCCACCCAATTTTCTAATGTTTGGCTAAGTATTGGGTAGTAGGGCCTTGCAATGGAGGAGTGCCCCAACACTAGTTTTTTCCCATTTTCGATCAATTTACCCTATCCAAATTCAATACAATCATGCAAGTTATGAAAATAACCCAGGGGGTATTTTGGATAACAATTTGATAACTCAACGGGGCTATCTGCCTACTAAATGAAGAGATCAGTAGCCTTGAAGCATCCATTGGGCATGGAGTCAAGCCTAACCTTAAAGAAACTGATCTTTTCCTTTGAAAATTTGTGTCCTGAATCCATATCAACTTAGAACCGAACTGGAACTGCCGAAATTGATCCATGGAGCTCTGAATAAAGCTTAGAAACTGCTCCAACTACCTGATTCCGTCATGAAACCTGCTCTCGAATTGGAATGTGCAACAACGACAAAAATCCCGCAAAAACTATATTCAAATATGAAAATCATACATGTTCCAAGGGGAAACATGTAGAGTGTGCACAAGCACTTGTTTTGTTGAAAACAAACCTACACTAACCTACCATAACCATACAAACAAAATCTGCAATAGGTAGGGAGAAATAACTTCCCTTTTTTACAAATTGTGGCCATGTAATTAATTTGACAATGAAAATGACCTTTAATGAGAGTGAAAAACTGTTTTGAAGCCAATTTTCCACCCCATTGCACAAAGTATCAGCTGGAAACAAAAAGTATACCTCCTTTAGTTGCTCTGTATTTGAATTTGTGAGGCATTGCAGCTGAGCTTTGGTACATTGAAACTCTTTCTCATGCTCGTAATAAGCATGACCGGTTGCAAACTCCTTCTTTGGCTCTAAACTAGCCAAATACCTAATTAGACAAGGACTAGTCCTTTTGGTTTGCCCATTTTCGTTGAATTCAACTCCAAGGATGGCGTTGGTAGACTCACTTTCTTCATCATTTTGGATGCTTACAAACTGATTTGAACTGTGTTATGTTTCTGCAAACATCTCTGTCTCTTCTATGATGATTGTTGATTTGGTAGTGTTGTGATCATCTTCCTCCTTTTCCTTATCCATCATGAAGTTTGAAAGATCAAACTCTTCTTTTTGTTCCTCATGAGGACTGATTTCAGCAGGTTCTTTGATGTTATCCTCCATGGCAAGCTCATCAACAAAATCAGATTCAACAAAAGATGAAGGAAAAGATGGATTTGAATTGTTACCATCAAAATAAAGCAAGAAGCTTTCAATAATATCCACTTCATACAAGACCTTTGAAACTGATTTTTTCTCCTCCATTACTGATTTTTGTGAAGACATATCAGCAGCCTCTAAGAATATGGTGCCCCTCATGCACACTACACTCAGAATAAGTAGAGGGCTAATCATCTTCCTTTGCAAATTCAGCTTCCCGCTTTGTTCTCAGTAATCAACTCAACCTTCGCTAAAGGTTTAACTAGCTGCGCTATCTGATTGGATTCAAATCTTGAACTCCAATCCTTCAAGTTCTGCAGGAGGTCTTTTTCTGCTGGGCTCTTGAAATGGTTGCTACCCGCCGTGACTGATTTTCTGATTATTTTCTTCCCAAAATGGATTTGGGAATGCGAGAGGAGGGGTGGATTGGGTTTCAAACTGATTTTGCAATGGTTGTATTGAGGGGGAAGGTGTAGGATCTTCTTGTGGAGGAGAGGGAATGGAAGGAGAAGCCTTGAGGAAGCTAGGAACTTTGACTTTGGGCTGAGGTGGTTGATAAATGGCAGGTATGTGGGAACATCCCATTGACAGGGTTCTTCAACCTTAGATTGATTAGTCTCTAATGCCTGTAATGATGCAATAAAATCAACCATTTGAGTGAAAGACTCACTCATTACCTCAAGCCTTGTTGTGGGCTAAACCAACTAGGTATAGGACCTCCCCATGGACAGGGCTGCCAAAAAACAGGTTGTTTAGCTTGCAAGCTTTATAGTTGCTTCTTGACAGCCTGCAAGATATGCTCCATTCATTGAACTCGCCTTCAAAATCATCTTTAGGTGTAGAATGGCCTCCAAAGTCTGCATTTGGCTCATAAGAACATGCATACTCAATCTGATTTTGTTCATAAAACTGATCTGGAGGTGTGTTATAGCAGCTTGAAGAAGGATTTTGGAAGGATGGAGGTGGATTCAAATGATATTGCTGTTGAAAGTGAGGAAAATGAGGAAATGAAGTCATGACTGCACAACTTCATGGAAAAGAGAAATGAAATGATGGAAGGAAAGGAAATGATCTACTGGTTGAGAAAATGGGTTGTTGGAATAGTGGAGTTGCAACAGGTTGTGCTTAAGAAAATGCTTCCGAAGGCTGAATATCACCAAAAACACATCAAACTTGGCAATATGAAGTTGTAGAGCGCTTCAATTTTGTCCCACCAGCGTGCGTCTGCAATCATTATCACCAAAAACAACACCCTCTGATTTGTCATGAATGAATGGATGAGCAATCAATGTTTTTGGGTAACATGGGACTGTCTCTCAAGTTGTGGGACTTGCTACTTGAGACAGACCTCCAAAGAAGGTTGGTTCCTCTACCTAATCCTAATGCTAAACTACTCTTATAGTTGGAAATGCAACTACCTAATCCTAATCTAACATTCCAAGGGACTAGGGTTAGAAAGAGAAAGGGTTAGAAGGATGCATGGAAATGAAATCCTAAGCTAACAAGTGGTGATAGCACCAGAGAAAGGGCAAAGACAATTTAATGAGGGAAAATGGAGAAGGGAGAGGCCAGACATAAGTGACACAGACCCAAAACAACATTCTACCCTCTATTCTCACATGAGACACAACAAATGATTCTGTAAGGGAGAAATACATGCACAAAATACGATAGCAAGAATGGAGAGGCAAGGAAATGCAACAAAACATAAGCTAGGGTTGAGAAACACCACAAAACCATATTTTTATTGCCTTCAAAGTATGCACAAACCATTACATGTGAAGAAGACGACACAAGAACATGTTGCCAAACTCAAATGGAGGTCTGTAACTCACAGCCGCTCAGTGGACCATTTTGGCATGGTGCATTTACATTTTAGAACATCCTTCCTTTACAAATGAGATATTATATATGATATAGCATAATGGAAAAGAGAGAGGAGGGAAAATAGAGGGAAACTCAAATTTTTGCCTTCAACCACAATGTCATGCACCCTACCAAGACCATTCCCCCATGATACTTTGCTTATAGGAGAAGGAATGGGCACCATACCTCATCAAATCTGGTAGTTGAGCTACTTGGAACTACTCCTTTAATGCTGGGACTGTATTTCCCCTTTTTAACCTACCTAACCTCACCAAACTTAAGATTTCTTGTTTTCATGGTGAATTACATGATGAGACCTTTCCAACGAGTCCAATTTTGTGAAATTTGGAGTTGCAGGGTGAAAGTTATGGCCTTTTGAAGTTCAGGATCTTGAGAAAACACGACGAGGTACCTGCGGGTCGTAATGCATCGCTTTAATGTTATTTTGCATTGGACGGATGAATCGGCCGGCCGACGAACCGAGGGAAGGGAGGAATTGTGCTCTTTGTGCTTGCAGGGCCTAACTTACCGCTTTACGCCGCCACCGCCTTGTCCACTATGCTTTTCTTGCCGTTTAGTCGGCCATGTCGGCCCACTAGGGAATCGACGGAACGTGGGAGCAGTTCTTGTTTGTTCTCGAGGTACCCGCTTTACCCAAGTCATCCGATTCTACTTCATTGTCGCTAAAGTCGCCCAATCGGAGAACTCAAGCCCCTCGACACCGCTCCATCGATGCTTTGAAAAGACCAGATTTGACCAACTACAATGTCCTGCCCCTCCTACGGATGATGCGGCAATGCGCGAGAACGTGAGGAATAAAGGAACAATTCCTCTTGTTACACCAAAGGGCGATTTGGTCGACCCTGTCCCAATTCCACCCAATTTTCTCATTTTTGGCTAAGTATTGGGCAGAAGGGCCTTGTAATGGAGTAGTGCCCCAACACTAGTTTTTTTCCCATTTTTGATCAATTTACCCTGTCCAAATCCAAAACAATCATGCAAGTTATCAAAATAACCCGGGGTATTTTGGATAACAAGTAACATGTGCCATAAAAACCATGGGAGGAGAGGAAGGTGGATTAGATCCTCCAGAGATAGTGTGTGATGGAATAAATCGATGAGGACTTGAAGAGTGAGAGCCACGAGAGATGAGATGTGCACTAGAAGACTTATGAGGAATCTTGGGAGGGTGAGAGCCACAAGATGTAATGTGTGTGAGAGAAGGCCTATTTGGAGACCTAGGCGGGCTAGAGTGGCGAGATATAATGTGTGCTAGAAGGCCTATCGTGAGACCTAGGCGGGCTAGAACGGCGAGATATAATGTGTGCTAAAAGGCCTATCAGAGACCTAGGAGGAGAAACTGCGAAGCATGGCGATATATCATGTGAAGAGGAGCCTCGAGAATACCTTGAATTGTGACAACTTGTTGTTGGTGAATGAACTTAACACATTGGTGTAGAATAGATGGGACATCCCTAAGAGCACATAACGCACGGAGACCTAAATGCATGTCACTTGAACTAAGAGTGGAAGCAACTAGGAATGGGACTTGTGTAGTAAAGACCAACAATGATGGGTAGAATAATATGTCCATAAGCAGAATTAGAATTGTGTGCAATGTGCCTTTTAGAATAACCAAGGGAGTGGAGTAGCTTGAGAGTACATAGATTATCCTTATTATGTGGATCAACCAAAACACTATGGATAGGAACTTGATTAATAGATGCACGAATATACAAAGTATCTGAGACAAGAGTGTCATCCATATCAAAGTCATCAAAAGTAATAACCAATGTAGAAGGTGGCATAGGGCCAACAATGCCAATCATTGCATCTAATGGGTGATCATAAAAGGTGGAGGTGGTACCGCACGATAAGTATTATGCACTTCAGAAGTAGATTTGTCAGTGTCATGACTAGGCAATGGATCATTAAAGATTTTCAGCTTTTGATTATCATTGGTAGGCTTAGAGGATTCAATGGGCTCATCCCATTTGATGACATTTGTATCAATAAGATCTTGTATAACATGTCTTAGCTTGATACATCGATTAGTGAGGTGACCAATGCATTGATGATGGTCGTAATAAATATTAGCAGCAAAGCTCTTACTATGAAGCTTGCTTGTATCAACCTCAAGTGGTGGAGGGAGAGACACAAGATTGCACTCAAGTAATTGCTTTAGCATTATGTGGGCAGCACAGGGTAAATTTGTAAATTGCCTTTGTGCAGGCTGTAATTGTGGCTTAGTAGGCTGGTAAATGACATTAATAATGTCCTTAGTAGTAGCCTTATTATCAGTAGCCTTGCCTTTGAATGTAGATTTGCTTGGGAACTTAACATTAGGTGTAGGAGAAGAGCTAACAACATACTTAAGCTTATTCATATATACTAACTTGGCCTCACGTTCTTTGAGAGTGTGACGTATATGATCCAACAAGGGAATTTATCAAAGATAACAAAGTCTTGCAAGGAGCAAGCAAGCTTTGTGTGAAGAGATCTTGAAGTTTGCTATCAACTAGGATATTATTCATTTTAGTAAACATAGTCTTATAGTGTAAAACATAATCATTGATGTGCTTATTAGATCGGTGGGAGACTTTAGACATTTGATCAAATGAGGGGAACTTATCAAAGATAACGAAGTCTTGCAAGGAGAAAACAAGCTTTGTGTGAAGAGATCTTGAAGTTTGCTATCAACTAGGATATTATTCATTTTAGTAAGCATAGGCTTACAGGTGGTAAAACATAATCACTGATGTGCTCATTAGATCCATAGGAAACTTTAGGCATTCGAGCATAGGAAATTTTGTCGTCAATGTTTATAGAGAATTGTACAAGACATTGTTTTGCCAAAGTAGTGAAAGATCACATAGAGTGTCTTAGTAGATCATAGAACTATAAGGCAAATTCCTTGAGACTTCGAAGGAAAAGCTTGGTGAGTAAGATGTTGTGAGATGCATAGTTGAAACAAGCCACATGAAATGATCAAAGGTTTTCTGTGGGGTCACTCTTGCCATCATAAATAAGAAGCTTAGAGCAACAAAACCAAGAGACAAGGGATAAGAAGCCACTTTTGGGGCAAGCAGATTATGGAACAACTGAGTAGAATCCATAGTATGAGAAGTAGTGGATGCACCTTGTTGTAATTGTAATATTTGAGCTTGTAAAGTATGAACAATTCAAGGGCTTGCGTGCTAGAAGAAGAAACATATGAAGCACTATGATTGCAATTAGGAACAACATTTGATGTAGGAATAGACATAGAAACATTGTGCATTGGGGCACTTGGTGCCCCATAGATGTAGACATAGTGGAAGTAGGAACATTAGATGTTTCCATATTAGATTGAGAAGTATGCTTAAGTTGCTCTCGAGTAACATATAGAAGGATGTCAATATGAGTGGGATTTTCTTATAAGAAATGTTCCATATGTTGTGCCTCATCCTCGGGAAGGGCATGGGAATGATTGCTCAGAGTTAGCATTAGACCCTTCACCTTGTACATGGTCAATGATAATAGTCAAAACAAAATTAGCAAAGATATCAGCAAAGGTGGAATAAGAGCCAATTGTAGGGATCGTAGTGCCATATCAGTATACCAACATAAGGGGAATAGTATCTCATGGTAGAGAAAGATTGAGAACCCCTAGGCTTAAGGAAAATATTGTAGAAGAGTTGAGGATTAATCATGATTATAGATAGAAAGACAAATACAACACCAAATACAAATAAGAAGAGCATGCAAAGATGAATCCTGTGGAAGCTAGGGTTGAGCGATAAATATTTGATTAAGAAGTCGGGTTCACCAAATGTTTACACTCTTTTTAAGATTAATAGATTGTTATGGAATGCACAACAATAAAAAGGAATGTAAGGTTCATTACAGGGGTTATTCTGACTAATTAACTTCCAACATTAATTGTACAACATCATAATAACACATTAATACTTGCAACTAGTGAAATACAAGCTCAAATACACAAGAGGAAGATAAACTTAGTTGTACAAAGTAATACAAGAGAGATATGGGCACATAGAATGGAGAATTTGGGAGTGTAGAGATTGGAGATGCTTCACTTTTGATACCGTGACATGACATTGCCCTCAGTGCAAGACCGTAAAACTTGGTCGGGATGTATAACCTCTTTTGTATAGTCTTGACGACCTCTTTTGATAGTCTTGACGCCTTTGGAATTGAGTTCTGCAACTTTTTGGGTCCTTCGGTGGCCTAGAAATGTACTTCATTGTCAAACCCTAGTTGTCGCACGCCTAAAACCATCTATAATCAGTCAGATCACGCCAAAACCCTAACCACGGGTAGTAAACCTTACAAAAAGGTTAGTGTTTGGGTTGAAGTGCAATTTGTGCCCTTACGCGTCAACACTACTACTCGAGGCCTTTTTAGAGTCGTGTTGACGTAGGCAAAGGCATGATTGACACCATGGACAATTTTGTCCCGGGCCATATCATGTAGTGTAAAGGTGCTCAAGATGTGCAAAGTCAAAAGGGAATGAAGTACGCATGCCCCCACATTCTCGTAATGAATTGTAGTAAACTTTAACTTAGATGGTGCCAATTGTCCATGAATTTTTTTAAACCTATAAAAGTTTGTATGTTCCAAAAATGTTGAATCTGATATTGAAAAATGCCCAGACAAAATTGTCCATCCCGGATAGTAATGTCTTACGGTTCTGTTCCTTGTTGGATGGCTTTGTATCTGTGCGAGTTCTAATTCTAATCAGTGTTTGTTCCTGTTCTTAGTGTATTTGTATTCTGCTCCATTTTGTTCTAAGTTTTGTATTTTGTTCCATTATGTATTTTGTATGTGTGCTAGAATCGCATACATATCTTTCTCGATAACCCCACCAAATGCCCCCTCTTTTGAGGTGAGTGAAATGTGCAGGAGATCACTTGGCTTAAAAGATATGATGTGTGTCCATGTTGGATGTATCGATAGTTAACATTGGATCACATCAAGGCTTGTTGCGTGTGGCCATCAGTAAAGATCATGTTCCTTAGACACTAAAATTTGGTAACTTGTCCTTTTGCATTACACGAGTGTGACCATGCTCCTCGCCAATACAAATTCTCACATTCGTAATCCAATTTGTATCTCTTTAGCTCTTCCGTGACTTGTTTATCTTTACACCGTGCTCTGTTGTCAATTTGAGGAATATTATTAAATCAAAATAGTAAATTATCTCTTTACATCATGGCACTACTCTTTGTTCAAAGATCATAGTCCTCCCGGCAGACCATAAGGTTTGGTTGAGATGTGAGTCCGGTCCCGAGCGACTTGTATGGTTCCTCCGGGTTGCATTCTCGACATTGTTTTCAATTTAAATATCTTTATTGTGTCATTTCACCTTCCTAGGGTTGGCCTTATTAGAATATTTCACCTATGGAAGGCTATATAAGCAAGTCAATGTCACTTTATAACTCACTTGACACTCTTATAATCTCCTATTGCAAATATCATTCAAAAACACTCAAAGGGTCTCCTAAATTTGCCCAAATCAGTTGCACATCAATTAGAGCAGCCCCTATTATAGATCTGAAGCACTCAACCAAGTCAAAGAGTCTAGTTTCCTCCATTTCCAAGCATGCAAAGGTCATAGAGCCATGTCTTAGCAAGAGAAAAGTCATTCCAAGCATTGTTCAAGGGTTTTCAAGGAACAAGGTTAGGTCATGTAGCTGAGGCACACCACATCACACTACTACCATGTTGGATACATTCTATACTATATAGTTATCCCATTATCTTTGTGTTAAGAGACATGAGGGCACCCCTAAGGGGTTAATTAGATTGCACTCACACTTGCACAAACACCTGGAGAACTACATGAGGCTTGATCCCGTTTGAGGGCATGCAATGCAACACTTGGATTGGTTTAGCAACAATCGGGGTTGACTACTAAGGGTAGTTCAGCCTCACCACACACACGATTTCTCCTTTTGGTTTGCTAATGCTTTGATGAAGGGTATTATGGGTTTCTAGGGTTTTCACTTTGTTGTAGGTGATTAGAGGTCATTGTGAGATTGTGCAAAAGCAAGAGTGACATACAACAAAGGTCATTTCTAGGCAAGTAAAACAAACAAAAAGTTTCGCACCCCAACTATTAAAGGGTCGAAGACTGTATAAGCCAAGGCCAAGATCGTATAGATCGAGTTTGGGCCATACAAAGAGTCAGTATGGTCCTATCCTTGCTCGCTTTCCAGCTCTAAGACGCATAACAAGCATCTTTAGTCTTTGATCAACCTGTTCCATCTGTTTGCACATCCGGATCCTATCTGCTTCTCAGTACAACTAAGTCTTCTTCTCTCCTTGTGTACTTAAGCTATCTTTTATCGCTTTATCAAGCTTTGCAAGTATTAATGTGTTATTCTCGTTAGGAATGGTTAGTTGCAAATTAATTAGATCTGAATAATCCCATGTCAGAAAACCCTTAAATCCTCTTTATTGTTGTGTACTTTCCATAACATAGATAAAATGTATCAACCATAATTTAATTACAAGAGATTATTCTAGTAAATCAAATAGGATTGAATAATATGCTATGGGGAAAATAATATTATAATCATTTATAGTTATATAATGGAAACTAGGCTATTTGCAAGCATGTCAAATTGATATAAAGCAACTACGAGTACAATTAGGGCTTGAAAGGTAACTAGCTGATTTAGATCAATCTCTCGACTATGTCGCTGCGATCCGGAAAGTATGAAAAATTCTGAATGTTCCCAGATCAACTATTTCTTGCTAAAACCATGTAGGGGTAGGACCATACAAAAGGTCAGGACTGGATCCCACAAACCAACCCTATTGCACTATCTTGAACTTGTAAGTGGTAGAGATTTGACTTTTCCTGTGGCGCTTGGTGATCGCCTGTGTCACACTTTGGTATCTTCAGATTCACTTGTAACCCTAGTTTTTGCACATGTACCTACAAAACAAACTTAGCTTCTTGCAAGAACCTCAAGCATTCATTAGATCAAAAATAAAAGATGCAAATGCTTGAGTCAAACTAACCTCGGTGGTCACCCTATTTGTGTGTCACTAAGCACTACACTACATTTCAAACTCAATGTAGTTCTCCTAGTGCGTTGTGTGAGTGTGCATGCAACTAAAACCCTTGACCTAGCTTTGCCCTTGTGCTTCCACACCGATAGTGGGCTATGCTACTTTGCTTGTATAGAAACCTCAGTATGCAGATATGCAAAACAAATTTATGCCCTCCTATGTTGTGATGTGTAGTATGAAGATAGTACTTTTGCTTTCATAGCTCAACGTATTTGGTACTTAGGTGTTTGCTATATATAAGAGTCTATCACTTTGAAATTTGAATTCTAGTGGTGTGGAAAGCCGACCAAAAATATAAGATGTAAAAGAGAAAAGTAATGAAGAGACCCAACGGGTAGAAAGGACCCAAAATCAAAAGGGTCAAGACTATACATCTTGGTTCCGATCACCACTACGGTCATGACCAATTTGTATGGTCTTGGAAAACATCACCAAAAGTAAAACAAACAATTGCAAAGGCCAGAGATCTTTGTGACACATCATAAAACATAAAAAAACATAAAGTCACAAATCAGAAGATAAATCAAGTGATATAAAAGCGAAACAAGGACTTGTGCCACCAAGACTTAGTTTCATCATTCTAGGTCCTCATATATAAAGTTTGCCAAAAGTGTGATGTAACAATGATTTTGTGCAGATTTTAGTGTCTACATTTGCCCCCCGTTTATGCTAGTGAATTTTTTTACTAGTTTTAAAGCGTGTATGGGTGTACTTGATAGAGCTGAAGCATAGGAAGGTATTAGGTGTGTCGATAGAGTAACAAAAATGTGGCGAACTACGTGGCCCACCGGTGTGACCCACACCGAGATAGGGAGTGGCGTGCTCTAAGTGTCAAAGGTGTAATACACGTAAAATACATGCAAAAGGCGTATTTGGAGATGTGGAGATTTGATTTGGGGTTCTTGGAGAGTCAGGGGGCGATCAATCCCCAACAAGTGTTTGATAATTAGGTGGGAATTGGGTGTCCCAACACCAAAGGAAGAGCTATTGGCCCAAAATAATGCTTCCCATATCAAGGGACCACACCGATGTGTAGCAGGATCTAGATCCCAAAAGTTTGAAAAAACAAACCCCTTACGACAGCTTGTCATTATGCATTATATGGGTGTATTGTCATAATCGTATAGTATTGACAACTTGTAATTTCGATAGGTGTTTTGCCCCTGCGTTTTGCAATAAATCCAAATGGCGTATTCACTTGTAATTAGTATTTAATGCACCTTTGTCTCCAAAGTTGACTATTTGGTCCTTAGGTTGGCATATTGATTTGTATAAGAGAGGGTGGCCTTGCATAACTAGCCCATATAGTTACCCCCTTTCGACGAAAGGGATGGAAGAAAATAGAACCGCTCGAGACAAAAGAAAGTGTTGATAGAGATTTGAACTTGGGTCATCAAAGTTGAATAGAATGCCGAGAATAAGAGTTGTTTATAGAAATTGGAGTGACATCGTGTTGCTCATGAGTGTCAATAATTAAAGTAGTGACCAAACATAATAGAGATTTGAACTTGGGTCATCCTAGTTGGATAAAATGCTAAGAATAAGAGTTTATAGAAATTGGAGTGAAATCACGTTGCTTGTGGAGTGTCAATGATAGAAGAAGTGACCAAACAGATTGAGTGCATTGGTATAAAGTGCAAGGAACTCTTCCAGTTTAGGAAAAAGTATAGATTGAATCGTGAAAGAGAGACTATGTTTGATATATTAATATTAGATTTGTAGAAACTGTGCAAGAGAAATTGAGTCCGATTAGAATATAATAGAAGAGTATTGAATTCAATATGAAGAGTGACTTAGAAAAAGTTGTTGTAAGCACATAGGCGTATAGTGTGTAAATAGCATTGTGGAGATAGAGGATCGTGGGACCCAAATAGAGTTAGTAGAAAGTGTCGTCACATATTAATATGAAAATAGAGGAAATAACAATCCCAATGTTGTAAATGGTGCAAAAATCGGAGAAATAGGGATCAAGATATGGAGTTAAAAATTCGAGGTATTAACCGACTGGAAGAGGTTGGTTAGGATATGTGACTATAGGCTCGAAAGGGCCCTTTTGCTATAAATAGTGTGGAAGAAAAGTCAAATAGTAATTTCATTGATACTTTGTGATTGATAGTGACTTCGCTCTAAGAAATATAAGATGCCACATGCCAAAGACGCCTTGTACTTGCGATTTGACCTAGTGGCGGATGCCATTCAAGCACACATAGGTGCAATAGATAGCTTGAATCAATAGAAATGATGTGTGTCCATGCCAAATGTAGTAGATAGTTAGCATTTGATCACATTGAATGCTTGTTGTGGGGGCGCCATTGTCAAGATCTTGTTCTTGTAGAGAGTGCATGGTAGAAACCATGACACGAAGAGATAACAAACATGATAGCAAACAAACATAGCAACATACAAGTACACAAACAATGTCACATATGTTAGTCATAGGAAAGGGAAAGAGTCGAAAACAAGAGACACAAGAGTGTCAAACACACAAACAAGCATAAACAAAGGCAACAAAGACCACAAACAAAGGACACCAAAGTGTTGCATAGACACACATAGCAAAGGCCATAGGCCGCATACATGCAAACAAGCATTCAAGCAAGCAAGAGAATGCAATAGTAGGTAGTAGTCGAGAGGCACACGATGTCACTAGCTTTGCACAATGCACATGTGTTAGCCGTATTAGTCTGAATAAATAACATATAGCACAATATAAAAAATGAGCATAATGAGAATGTGAAATAACACTATGTAATGAAACAATAACACCTCGTAGTGTAAGAGGTGCCCCTAGATGTTGACTCCACCATTGGGCAAGAGGAGGGATGCAACATCTAAGCATCAGAGAGTCCTGTTTATGTCATGCATCATGCTCAAATTTGTTGTGAATACATTTGTGTAAAGAGTATATAGAATATGTTATTTATCACACCATATGACACATAACATGTACGAAGTCAAGAACTAGTAAATCAAGTCATATGTAGGTGTGATTTTTGTATTTTGAATGTTTTTTATGCTTATGAGATTATTTGAATATTTTTGCATTTATAGAATGTGTTTCTATAAAGCAAGTGCTATTCAACATTGAGCAAGTAATTTGCATTAGGATCGAAGACTATAGGTTCTGGATCAGCCATATGATAAAGACGACGAAAGCAAGCACTATTTAACTATCCGGTTTCCTGTAGCCGGTATAGTGTCATAATATATTCCTCATCAATATAGGGTGGTCCTTGTTCTACCATAGTGTATTTCCAACGTGTCATATTACGTTGGTAATTAGGGAAACTATCTTGCCGAATTGTGATAGATGTATGAAGCCGAGGGAAGGTAATACTGTGATTATGCTCGTTAATAGTTCCTTTCAAACGATGTAACCAAGATCTTCCTAGGGAAAGAGGTGTGAGATAAGGGTCAAGGGCGGCCTATACTTTAGTTGTTAAAACACTTAAGCCATATGTGCTAAGTAACATAATGTATCCTTGAAAGTCATATGATGGGGCAAGAAGAGGCAAATGTTTGATGGAGTAAGGCCTAGAGTGCGCAATGCATCATATGTCAAATATACTTGTTTGCATCCAAACCGAGTGGGGCATGTTCCCAATATGTGCCCTATATGTAAAGTGTGCTTGTAAAACTGTTGAATCGAGGCACTTACTATATTCCTTTGCATCAATAGGATATGATCATTTTAATTGTGTGTATCCACTGTGAATTATGTTAATTGTACCATTAGCTTTTAACGTATTTATTTGAGAGATAAATGCTTGACAATGATCAACGTCATGGCGAATACGATGATAATCACAAAAGGGCTTATCAGGTGCCTAGCTAGCTTCGTGGTTGTGCGGTGGCATTTAGTAGGTAAGAGTAATAAATTTAGATCAAGCAAAATAGGCAAAAACTTTTGTGGTGTGTCTAAATGTTCCGAATAGTCACGTAGTCGAACGGGCATTAAATCTAGAGTATTAACAAAATGTTGTATAATGCATTGGCTAACAATAGTGGGTGCCTTTTGTACTTTAGATTTTCCATTAATTGGACTCAAGGGTGTTGGAAGATGGTCGCTTTAGAATTAACCGATTCTTTAGAAGGAGAAGTGCTCTTAGTATTTTACATAGAGGATTTAAGTCGATAGAGCCCAATGCTAGTAGATGTAAATAAATTACGAAACATAGATTCATCCCGATCGACATGATTGAAACTAAGGTTGCACAAGTGTTCATTAGATAATTCTATAATATCATCATCATCACTATCATAATAATTAGTAACCAAGTCATGTTGTTGTTCTGCATTAACAAGTAGGGATGCCTCTGGAGTAACTTTAGGTGCGGGTGGTGGAAGTGTAGTAGACTATACAGACCGAGCTGTAGTGTTATGTGCACAAGGTTGTGTAGCTTGATTGGATAGAGGCTTACCAAGTTGCGGCATTAGAGGCATAGCAGCAGGAGGGTTACTTGACTCACCCATCACATATGTGGATAACCTGTCCATAGGAATAGGTTGTGTCGGAGGAGTAATAAAAGACTCATTAGAAGTAGGATTGTCGAAAGGGTCCTCATCTGCAGTAATAGTGTATTCCTTGCCATCGTGAACAAATTGGACACAATAGATGATATTACTTCCATAACATGTATCCAAGGCCATCCTAAGAGGAGATTATAATGAAGAGCATTGTCCATAACGTGAAAGAGAGTAGGGATCTTTTTAGGGCCAATTGAAACATCTAGAGTGATCGCACCAATGAGATACCGTGTAATATTATCAAATCCTCAAACTGTTGTGGCATTCTTATCAATTGTGCTCATGGAGATACCCATTTGTTGGAGCAACAAACTGTGGCAAACATTCAAGCTGGATCTACTGTCAATCGATACTTGTTTAATTAGAAATCCTTGAATCCGTGTAGTAATGAGAAATGGTGGGCATTGATCCAATATATGCTTAGGAGGCAACTTTGTAGGATTGAAAGTAATAGCCTTATCCATGCTTTTAAATGTGTCCATGATAGAAACAAAGGAAGAAGGTGGAGTACTAGTAGGGAAGATAGTTGATTGCAGGTCCTCAGTACAAATTGTCCTTGTAAACCGGTGATCTCTTGAGTAACTCTAGAATATATATTTTGGTAGGTGTATTATCCAATTGATTAAAAGTATCATATCCTCTTGGTGGAACATTGGTCCCCGAAAAAGAAGCAAAAGGTGGCAGAGTGAGAGGTTGATTTCCCCAACTAATTGTTTACCTCATCTTGTATTAACAACATGGACCTCATATCCCAATGTAAGTGTAGGATGAGTAGTGGGGGAACAAATGGTTGCTTGCTTACAAGCTCTTTGGTGCCCACTAGTAACAGAAATGATCTTAGATTAGACATCAATATAAGTGGGAGATAATTTAAGCTGAGTATAGAGACATGTGGGATCGGAGACAAGTCCCTTCTCTCAAATCGAGAATGGGTATGGACCTAGTTAAAGGGATGGTAGTCCAAATCAGCTTGAGGGAGTGGACCGCGAGGCTTTAGGCGAAGATCATAAAAGATGTGGACGAGCCATGAGAACATAAATGAAGACAAACCCTAGAGCTAGGGTAGTGGTTATGCTATAAGGAAGAAATAGAAACCCTAGGGAAGCTAGGGTTTGAGCAAGGCTAAGGATTTGATCAACAAGCGGGTTCACCAAATGATGTAACTCAACATTAATAAGGCGTGTTATGCTTATTTATATCTTTTGGATTAAGGGTGAGAAATAGGAGATATATTCAAATTATTAATTAAATGTTTAATGTTCAGATCGAATATGACTATTTAGCAATATATAAATTAAATTGATTGAAACAAGTGCTAAATGTGATAGGACACAAGAAGGGAGATGTACTTATCTATTTGGATACTTTGAGAGCTGATCTAGTAGTGAAAAGGATGAAAAACACGGTAGTGATATGAAGATGCTTCATCTTTGGATTCGGAAGTGCAAATTGAGCGGGTATGGAACCGTTGGATGTGTACAAAACTATTTGGTGCTTCTATACTTGTTTGGCTGTTTATACGAAGAGAAGATGGCATTTTAGAACTTTCCATGTTTGTGCGACCCTTTGAAATATGCCTTGTTGTGAAACCCTAGGTGTCACTCCTATACAAAACCCTCTGTGTGACACGAAATGGCTTTAAGCCCTAATCATGGGTGGGAGACCCTGCAAAAGGTTAGTGGTTGGGTTGAAGTGCAATCCGTACATCACCTATGTTGGCAATACTCGAAGAGGCCTCAAACCGCACGTAGTTCTCCACCTAGCATTTGATATCTATATGGATGCAACTAGCTTCGGCAATTTGATTACTTGATAATGTAGGTAATGTCTTGGCATGCTTTGTTTGACTTGGCTTGGATGGTCTCTAGCTTGGGAAACATGACTCTATAACTTTGGTTGAGTGTGCTTTAGACTTGTGTAGGGGCTGCTCCTAGAGTGTGCTGCTGCTTTAGAGGAATTTAGGAGAGCTTGGAGTGCTTTAAGAATGATATTTGCAATGAGTGCTCTTGAAAGTGCCGTGTGAGTAAATGAGTGCATTTGACTTGCTATATAGGGGTTCGTAGGTATAATTTTGCATTAAGGCCGACCCACGAGGAAAGTATCGACCCATAGAAAGATATCAAATTGAGAAAGTGACATGGTGGGTGTGTGGTGACAAAACCACTAGTTTTGGAATGGTTTGGGCCTTGTTTGGTGGTCCCGTATGGACAAAGAGTGGGGTGTTGAAACCGTTGGGCACAACACTTGGAGGTGATAGATTGTTGTGGACTGATGCAAGCAATACTATGAGTGATTGAGCAATGGAAGCGCGGAGAGCAAGTCATGCATAAGACTAAGTATAGGCAATTGAACTTGAAATGTGCACACAAGTCATGATTTAGGGATAAAGCTAATGTTGTCATTGCCAAATTTAGGTGTCTACAACACCTTATTTTCACTTACTTGACACATTTTAGCTCTAGGGCTTGTCGGTGCTTTAATCTCCATGCACGTATATTCACGTGTATACTAGGGTAGGGGTGGACTGACTTGTAGCCCTTTGCATGAGTGTGTTATTAAGTGAAAATAAGGTGTATACGCTTATTGTGTTGTTTCCATAAAAAGTTAAAACCACACAACCTCTATAGAAGTAATAAGCCACTTATTTCTCAAAAACTGATTTAATTTCATATCAGCAAGACAACCACATCAAATCTCTTGATAAGAGATGTTTCTATGCACAATAAGAGTCCAACTATATGAATTATTTTCCATGTAAATCTAGCATAAATGCAATAAAAAGAGATGTTTTACGCACACCACAAACAGGATAGCAGCTAACATTTGTGCTATATTTTTGAGATTTCGTCCCACAACTATTCTTTGCCATAACACAAGCCAACAAAGCAAGCTTTATTAGGTTCAAGATAAGAATTCCACGAATTCAAACTTTGGAGACCAAGTTTTGGTGCTGTCAGACACATTCCATTTTCAGTTCAACTGATGTCTAAGATTAGGAGGCTTCACAAAATTTCTTGTAAATTTCTTTGGTAGTAGTCTCAAACAGTGGAGGGTCTTTGACCTACTTGATATCACCCCAAATTTCAGGATCCCATTCAAGAATAAGCCTATATTTAGTTGGCTTAAGGGCCTTAGATAACACTGTATAAGTTATATTGCCCTTATCTTGCAATTGATATTTGTGCTTTAGGTTTTCCCAATTTATCTACCTACCATTCCAATATAGGTCTCCAAAGTCTCTATACCCTTACCATTTTTTTGAAAATTCATAGATTGCCCATGCTGTTTATAAGGGCCTCCTTTTGTGATTGTCGTGTAGCTATTAGTAGAACAACAAATAGATGATCTAATGTTGCTCTTGTAGGGGCAACTAGTTTATGATTGGTGACAATATATAGACCCTGCATCACACAACATAATATTCAATATTCTCTGAAATGAGCTTTACAATTATGAAGAAAGATCTTCCTTTCAGATCATATCCTAAAGCTCCCGTAGCCACTAGGTTTTACTATTTGCTAGCAAAGAAGGAAGGATATGACTTAAATTTTTCTCAAGTCGTAATCCCTCCCAAGGTGGATGACAAACTGTTTATTTTACATAGGATGACCATTTTTTTTTCACAAGATATTTTACATGACAGGCAGGGTGGCTGGTGTAGTTATTATTTCCCCCTTTCCCAAGGAGTGGTGTCCTTTCCGCCAAATCGATGTTACCCCCTCTTAGGTGCACACCTCGAGATTGACATGAAGAATGGTGGATGATCATTAGTTGCCTACATGGAGAGTGGTAGGGAGTATTAATTTCCACACTTGTGAGTTGCATTGGCTTCATCACTAGCTTGATCTTTACCTTCGTTATATCAACCGCTATGGACGATTATACACATAATCTTATCTTGTTTGGATTTTTCATTACTAGTTTTATGCCCTATATGGTCAAGCTATGTTTGTAGGGAGGTGTTTTAAAGATTTTAGTTATGACGAAACTTGTAGTGCTTAGCTTAGATCCAGACAATATTGTAGACACATATGCTGTAGACCAGGGTTATAGTAGCTTTAATGGAAAGAAACACTCATTATCATTAATATGGTAGAAGAATTTGCTCCCGAGGAGTGGAGGTATTCCCTTTGCAATCATAATATGCTTCCTTCAACAGATCAAAAATGTCAAAGAAATAAAAACAATTCATGAACATGATAATAAAATTAAAACACATTAGGAATGGTGGGTTGGTATGGGAGGATGAAGATATTACTAAGAAATTTGAGTCCTTGGCCAAGTTTATGGTGATTGGAAATAGCTAGTGGTGCGACTCCATTGTGGTGGCTATGAATGACAAGGAAGATAGTTTGTCCATGAAGAGTTGGTAATCTTATTTTCTTTGGTATATTAATAATAAGTTTTCTTTAAGTAAACTAGGCTTTCACAATCATGGTTGTTGAGGTCATGTTCATGATGTTAGAATGTAAAACCATCTTTACGGGTCCCTTTGTGACATTGACACATGTGGTGTTCTATTGGGTCCATTGGGTTGTGTGTACCTTGTGATATGTATCTTGCATAGTCTAGTGTGTACCTAACAAGTGTAATTATAATTTATTTTGGGGTTAGTGCCTTATATTGGGTCAGTTTACCCTTTTGTCATATGTTGGTAGGTGCATATTAAGGCAATGGCTTACAACTATTTACCCTTCTCATTCATTCATTCAATTCTATTTTAATCGATTATTATTCTTTAAGGTGTTTTTAGATATCACTACATTTATGAATCGTGTTCTCTTCAATTTTGGAATATTTTTCTATTGTTCAATAATGGGCATGTTTATATAATCTCACATAGTATTAGAGCCTATGGTTTAGGAGTTGTTGAAGAATTTGCAAAAAGTGGCTCTAGGATTATTTTGGACAATTTTTTCTGAAAAGTTAGTCAAACTTGTAGAGGATTGTCTTTTTCAGATAGGTGTTATATTGTGGCAATTTTTATCACATTGGATAGTAGACTAAGAGATTCTGACAAGTGGTTGTCCAAATTGTGGTTGACATCGGGAAGTTATGATCATTTCAAGTTTGCATTTTGAAACTAGGGCTATAGTTTTGCAATTTTTAGAAAAAGTTAATGCAAAACTTTAATTTTTAAAATCCTAGTATAGGTGTCTGATTGAAGTGATTTTGGTGTTATTGGAAATATGCTGCGAGGTCTTTCCAATAAGTAGAACAAATCAATTGTTAGGGCATTATTAAAGGAGCAAGAGATCAAGGAAGACATGACAATCATTTTTCCTTGTAGTTGAATACCTAGATCTAGGGCTTATGGCAGAATCTTGAAAGAATATCTTGGATCTACAAGGAGTCAGGAAAATCTGTTTGGTGGGCAATTGTAAATCATCATCACGTATATGTTGTTCAGAGGACAGTTAGTTATTATTGATTTTGCTTTTGTTATGGTTAGATAAGGGTTTTTCATAAAATTGGCATAAAATCGGATATGAAGGATATTTCATATTTCTGATTTTTTTTATAGTGGCGGAAAGCTTGTTAAAATTTATGGGTATTGGCAGCTCTGCTCTTTTTCCAAAACTGAGTTTTAATATGACAAATGGTCCGGACATATTTTTGGGCCTTCATGTTAGACCACGAGTTACGGAACATATTTTCATTTTTCTTCTGACCTACTTAGATTTGTCTTAAAGCTTTCTAGAAAGTATTTGTTTGCTCAATTTGAAGGTTAGAGTCTTTTTCAGAGGAATTTTAGTGTCTCTCTCCTAAGGCATTTGTCAAAATCAAGTGTTTTCATTGTTTTCCAATATTTTTCGGAAATGATTTCAAATAGATTCATATATTGTCAATATTAGAAAATTGGTATATGAATATATGATTAGTTTGGAAAGTGTTGAGGGTCTTGAAATAATGAAAATTTAGGTGTTTTGGAGATTTTGCTTTATTTTTTCCGTAATTTCTTAACATTATTACTAAATTCTATCCGTGGAGTATTTGGAGACCTTTGGCTGGGGTTCGTGGACATAATTCCAGTGATTGATGTGTTGAAAGTATGCACTTTTCTAGATTGGAAGTCATTTATGATGAATTTTCTGAGGACTATGGGTTTGTTGCATATTATTAGGGGTCTGACAGTCCTTTCTGATGAGGAAGAGAAGACTGCCTATTATGATAAGGAAGTCTAGATTGGGAGAGTGTTGTCAACCCACTTTGCACCTGAACTTTATTTTTCTTCAAATTGAAGAATACCCTAGAGGAGGCATGGTTTGAGCTGTAGAGGGTGTTTGCCAAGGACACGTTTGAGGATGATATTATTCAATCTAAAAAAGAATGGAAGGTTGAGGTAACTCAATTCACAGGAATCCAATTCATGACTTGTATAGGAGCTTGTTGAATTAAGGATGAAGAATGAAGGCACAGAGAGGCATGCAAAGCATTTTGTTGATGACTCACTTCTACAGATTTTAGTGTTGATGCGTCTACCTGTACTCATGATCTTTTGATTTCTGTCATTGATGAACATGCTTGTGTTGATGCTAATGTTGTTGATGCTCATGTTTTGGACCATGTTGATGCTCATGTTTTTGGACCATGTTGATTTTCATGTTGTTGATCATGTTGCTCATATTGATGATGATCATGTTGATAATAGGTTGTTGTCTTCTTCCAAGATTAGAGCATTTGAGAGGCACACTAAAGGAATTGGTGCAAAGGTGTTTCAGAAAATGGGTTTACAGGTGAACTTGGAAGCACCGGGCAAGGTATTATTCTTCCTATCAAGGGTTTTCGCGGGAGGCAGAAGGAATTGTTTATTCACCAGATACTCATCATCAAAGTTCTATGACGGTTTCCCTTAGGAAAAAGGAGTCAAATTCTTCGAAGGTCTCTCATGATAGCAACAAGGGTGTGAAGAAGAAGGCATGCTACTATTGTGGCAAAGCAGCAGAACATGCCATGAGAAATTACTTAGAAGGTAAAAGAGACACTTCATGTATTTTGCTTCATTTCTGGAGAGTTCTTTTGGGACCTGTTGTTGCTTGGATTTGTTTGATTTATCTTGCTCCCGCAAATCCAGCATAACATGGGATTTCTGCTAATGGGACTGCCCTCAACTGAAAACCTCTTGAGAAACTGGTTATGTTTCCTAACTAGTGCATAAAACAAAATCTTAACAAGGGTAAGAGAGAAGGAAATAAAAAAGAGTGGTGATGCAACAAAAGGAAATGGTTGCAGCTTATAGCTTTCCACCTTATGAACATGAAACTAACTAGCATGCGTGCAAATGATTCAGCTAGCACATTCAACAAGACAAACATAAGGAAGTGAGCTCCATCTAGTGGAGTAGCAAGACGGGACCAGAGGGTTGAACAGAAACCACAGAAAATCCTATCAATTGTACTATCTAGTCACACATTATATGTGCTCAACTGAAATGCCAAAATTAAAATACATACAATGTAACAGATTTCTCCGGTTCTGCTTAAAAGTGTAAAACTATATGTATTTTGAAAGTTAAAATAGCAACAATCCTTTACAATGGAGCCTCAACTCTTTTATAGAATGAAGAAGAAGAGAGAAGAGAGGGATTTAATGTTCCAGCTGCTTGCTGCAGATTTGGGCGGCTCTAGAAGTCTTCTAAATCAGTTCTTTGGCAGTTGTTTGTCCCCTTCAAAACCCTTTCCCATCTTTGCTGCTGTAAAAACTTAAATTTCTGTATGTCCAAGGCATGAGTTTTAATTGAAGCTTTGCCATTTTTTGCATATGTGAGCTCATGTAATAGCTTTGGACAGTCCACCATAAAGAACAAAGCATTTGATATGTGCTTGTAGCTTTTACCCTTTTGCCAGCTCTTTTATTTTAGCCTTCTGCCCCCTTAAGCTTTTAAATATTAAAATAGCTTTTACATTTAATTACAATGAAAAATAAACGAAGCTACTTTAATCCCAAAAGAATGAAGCTTAGGAGAGCCTACATGGAATTTTGTTAACATTTCTATCAGCTCTCAGGGGTAGCTAGCTTGCTAAGTGTCGAATCGCAGAATTTGCGGGGTTTGGGGCGGTAGCCCCTGATGCGTTCCTTGTTGCGGTACAGGGTGGGGTTGAGGGGCAATGCCCTTAATGCCAGGCCCAATTTGTCTATTCAATGACTATCCAATTGCCCGTCTTACAATTTTTTTTTCTTTTTGCTGTTTTTAAATTGTTCTGAAATTGCTGTATTCTGCCGTATTTCCAGCTTCAATCTTTGTTTGTAGCCTGAGATATATATCCATGTCTCCTACATGCCACAACTGAGTAAAACTCATCGAGTCCCCAAGTTGATGATTCTTTCCCTGCATTGCTGGATCATACAGTGATTGGGAGCTCTTTGGGAGGCATATATACGGTAGTCATGGCTTTATGAAACTTCATCCATACAGCTCTCAAAAGACATTACCCAACATTGGATTGGAAGTAGATCTGATGGTTGGACTGGGTCATTATTATTTAAGCTTTAAAAGACAGTGCCTAGCTGACACTTGTTCCCTACTGACTTTTCAGCTCCTTTCCCTAGCCGAATTTGCTTAAAATTAAGCATACACTTTATGCTCTCTTGGGCTCCACCACATTTCCTTGGCAAATAGCATTGCAAGCTGACGCTTTTAAGTATTGCATCAGCTCAAGCTTTTAGAAAGCAACATCCTGCCTTAGTGATTCCACTTCATTTCATCTGCAAATTTTCTACAAATTTACCAGAATGATGCTAGAAGCTAGGCTAGAATAAGGATGCTTTTGATTTTTGGCCAAGTGGTCCCTGCAAAAAGGTGTTTGAGTCTGAAAATTTTGACCCCTTTTAAGCTTTGTATCTTCCATTCTTCTTCTTGAAGCTCTGTTGGTTGTATGTTGCTTGAACCTTGATCAACACTTATATACAAAGAAATGAAAAAAATGTACATATTTCAAGTGAGATATGCAGAGTGATACATAGGGCATCTTGTTATGCAGAAAAAGGGACTTCTACTCCTATTCTAATTACCGAAAAATAAATTATCTATATGAAACCATCAACTATCAAAGAAAAAACCTAGACTGCACAAAAACGTTTCCCCCTCTCCGTACCAGGCTGGAAACATTTCCGTGCAGGGTGCGGGTATGTACCCATGCAAGCCCAGGGTATGGTACGGTACACGGAAAACCGTACCCGGGCCCTGTGGGTACGTACCCGCAGCATACACCAGGCAAAAAACACTTTTTTTGTAACTCAAATTTTTAAAAACATTTTTACTTAAAAATAAAGCAACCTAATTTCAACCTAACCCTAAAAGACCCCCAAACACCTATTTATACACCCAATCCCTCTACTTTATTCACACACTCATTGTTTGCTATTTTGCTAATATTGAGCTTGAAGGAGAGAAAGAGAGGTTGAAGGAGAAAGAGAGAGCTTGGAGGAGAGAAAGAGAGCTTGAAGGAGAAAGAGAGAAGGAGAAGGATCAGCTACAAGTCTACAAACAACGAAGATTTTTTCAGGTATTTTTCATGCATTCAGGCATTTAAAAAAATCTTCTCGTTAAATGTTTTGTATATAATCAATGATCAATATCATGAATGATTATTGATTATGATTCATGATTTAAATTTGTTTTTAAATTTTTAATATTTATTTATTTTACGTTTTTAAAATATTAATTTTTTTTTCATATTTAAAGTTTAATATTGAAGTTCTATTTAATTAAACGTCTACCCTCTGTGTATGCTCTCACCTCGCACCATTTATGGCGAACTTGGTGATCAGAATCAAAGATTGACATGTAGGGCTAACTGTTTAATTTTTTTTAATTAGTTATGTATTCGGATTTTTTTTATTTTAAAGTTTTAAATTGAATTTGTTATAAATTTAAACGTTTACCCTCTGTGTATGCTCTCACCTCGCACCATTTATGGCAAACTTGGTGATCAGAATCAGAGATTGAAGTGTATGGGTTAACAAATTAATTGTCGAATTTGTATTTGTTATTTTTTAATTAAATTATTTAACAATATTTTAAAAAATATCTCTTATTGCCGGTTAAAACAAATTAAACAAACAATCATGGCATCTAGTTCAGCTTCAGTTGGACAAGAGGGAGGAGATGTTCCGAGTGGCCTGACAGTGAAAATGGATCCTCATTCCCCTTTATGGAGGCATGTGGAAGTGTTAGAGCTCATTGCTAGTGGTGGTATTCGTGTTTGGACGTGCCCCCATTGTGTCACCACATTTAAATCCTCGTATACTGTTTGAGAGCTCATCTAACTGGGGTATCGGGGACGAGCATTAGAGCGTGTAAGAAGGTGGAAAAGAAAACAATAGCCATGTACCTAAAAGAGCAAGAGGATGCAAACTTTGAAATAACAAGAGCTCGCTCTAGAACCATTTCTTTACATCGAGGACTATGGGAAAACCACCAACACCAACACCATCATTTCATCCTTTCATTGAGAGTAATGCTTTGAAATTGTTCCAGTTGATTCCCCTTTTGATGAAGATACCCCATCAAGCAAGAGAACAAAAGGGCCTTTAGAAAAAGCATTTAACATTGAGAAGAGAGAAATTGCAGATGAATTGGTGGCTCGGTGTATATATGCATGTGGGCTACCATTCAATGTCTTGAGGTCACCTTATTGGCAACAGATGGTGAGAGGCATTAATGAGGCACCACAGGGGTATACAAGCCCCAACTATAATAAGGTTTGCACTTCTCTTTTGGCAAAAGAAGTGCAACACATACAAACATCTCTACAACCAATTAGAGATTCTTGGAATGATTCAGGAGTCTCTATTATCTCAGATGGATGGAAAGACTCCAGAAACAGACCTCTCATCAACATTATTGCAGTATGCCCTAAAGGGCCAATGTTTCTGAAGGCTATTGATTGTGAGGGGGAAGTAAAAGATGCCCAATTCATTGCAAATATTCTCATTGAGGCTATTGAGTCAGTGGGCCCTGTAGAACATTGTCCAAGTCATCATGGACAATGCCAAAAATTGCAAGGCAACAGGTTGATAGTAGAGGGTAGGTATGAGCACATATTTTGGACACCATGTGCAATACACTCCTTGAATCTAATGCTGCAAAAGATTGAGAAAATTACATGGATTGAGAAAATCTACACGGAGGCAAACAAGATTCAGATGTTTGTCACCAACCATCACATGTCTCAAGCCATATTCAAAAGATTCTCAAAGTTGGAGTTGTTGAAGGTAAGGGAACAACTCATGAGCCATAACTTATAAGTTTTACTTTTTAAGTTTTTAAGTTTTTCATTTTAATATTTGATTTTAAATCAATTTCAATTTGTGTTGTTATTGAATTGTTTCCATTCTTTTTAATAGGTTGTTGAGATTAGGTTTGCCTCTCACACACTCATCTTGAGATGACTTGTGAAGGTGAGACGTGCTTTGAGTGGCATGGTGATTGATAATGTGGTGTCATCCAGTTTCATCCTGAAATCTGCGACTACCCTATTTGAAAATTTTTCGTACTTTTAAAATAATGGGTCGTTTTGTGTTTTTATTGCACGAAAGTTCTTGTATTGCGTCACAAGATATTCCCAAAGAGCCATAGTAGCCTTTTTCGCGCCAAATACCCGATGCCCAAAATTGTTATATTCTCATAAGTCCGGGATTTGTCTCATGGAAATTTGTATTTAATTATTTTGAGCCCCAGATATGAGGCTATTTGCGCTCCGTTTAACTCGTTATGATCGAATATGTCATTATTCCTATTTACCATAAGGGTTTTAACTTGGAATAAGTTTTGGGCTTTATTTGTAACTTTTGGCAATTTTTCGTGTTTTTGTGTTGTCCCGTTTCGTTTTCTGTGAAATTTCTCTAGAACAATTCCTTTCTTACGGTAAGCCCGATTTTGGCCTCTGGAGCACCAAGAACATATACGCACGTTATGCCCGGAGGAAGTTGCCATCGGAGGTCTGGATCACTGGAAAAAGCGAAGTCGTGCACGGAAAAGCCCCTGCGGGGTTGGGCGCATTTTTGGAAAACAAAGGATTTAAGCTGCAATGGGAAAAATAGAAGCAACAGCAAGGTGGGAATTTTGTACCGCAGGGTACTTTTACCCGTGATATAAAATTCACTTAAGTGCAGGGGGGGAAAGTTAGAGGCCGCAGGTAGGCGGGAATTTATTGCTTGCCTTGTAGGGTAAAAATTCCCATGATGAAATAAAAGGAAAGTGACTTAAGTGAAATCATGGGATTTTATTGCCTGCCTTGCAGGGTAAATAATCCCATTGTCAAAGTCAAATCACTTAAGTGGATCATGGGATTTTCGGGGCTGTCTTGCAGGTAAAGATTTCGATCCATTGTTATAAATTCTTTAAAATAAAATTATATTGTGCAAAAAAGTGCGCCCCCTTTAGAGATAAGAAGGCAGCCTTTAAGTGGATTAAATTAATTATTTCTCCTAAAATAGGCGCCCAAGCTTGGAAGAAAGTCAACAAAGCAAAGGGGAATAAAAGAAATAGAATTAAATGAATTAAATTGATTAAATTTAATTTATTTAAAGGCTGCCCCCTTCATGTCAAAAAGTGCACCCCATTTAGGATAGATTTAATGATTTTTAAAGCATTAAATCATTAAATTAAATTCTATTTTCAGTGGCTATGGTCAAGGCACACTGTGAAGCTTAAGTGAAGTGAAGTGTGAATGATTAAATTGGATTAATTTAATTTATTGGATGGCTGTCCTTAAACATGCTATTTTTAAAGAGAGAAGCATGATTTTTAATTAATTAATTGTCAGGAATAGGAAGGGCAATTATTAATTATAGAATTGTGAGGGTTATATAAGCATGGATTGCCATAAGGGTGAATTATTTAATTCACAGGTAAAAAATTGCAGCCAAGAGGAAAAGTGCGCCCCATTTGAAGAAGGATTTTGCTCAGACAAAGGTGAAAACAAGGCTAAAAGCTTCCAAATTTGGCGCATGCTTTGAAGGAGGTTGATCTTTGTCTGCATAATTGTTTGCATAGGTGTTACAGGAATTCATTACAGGTGCTTTACAAAAGAAAATGAGCTCTAATCAATGTCCAATACATTGAGTATATCCTCCGAATCTGAAGAATTGTCCAGATCTGCACCAGTTTTGAAGAAATCCGGCCAAATAAGAAGAAAAAGAATTATTCAGACAAAGATAGACAAAGCCATGGCGAAGGGAGATGAAAAAGAAAGCACAACGGAGTCATGCATCACTTCCAAACTTGCAGACATAAGAGACACAGATCTAGGTCCGAACCTCTTTCCGAATTGATTGATAGATCCAGAGCTGGAAAGACTTCACTCATGCGTGCGGTTAAAAGTGGTGGAATCATTCGAGCTGCAGCCTTTCTATGCACAGCTCAGTTGCTGTAGTTTGTTATGGAGTGCGCTAGATCTTACCATCCTTCATCTAGGTCAGTGCGTGATGCTACGGGAAAGACAATAATTCGTTTGGACCAGAGTTCATCAATTGTTGTTTGAAGATCCCAGTGCGAAAGGTGGTGACTTCCATTAGCATTCAGGATGCCGGCAGCAGGTGGGAGAAGCATAGAGCTGATTGCGTGAGCATAATGAATAGCAGATACATGAAGAAGCCTAGATCTCCTTCTAAGTTCCCAAGAACTCTTCCACGATCCCATTTGGTGCAGGAGGTAGATGATGTTGTCAAATTGCTATGCAGGATTAATGGCGAGGCGAATGCTTACACTTTTCGTACATGGATGTATGCTTTCATCAGGACCATTGAAGTCAACAAGGTTGATTCCATAATCAATTGGTCGGAAATTATTAGCGACAACATTGGTGAGCAACTCCGAAACGTGAAGCGTACTTTCAGCTTCAAAATGACTTCCTACTTGGTGTATGTTGCAGCTTCACAAGGCGTCTTTTCCGAGCTGGATAGATGTGGTGTTCTTTCTAAGGACCCCATTTTCGAGTCTTTGCCCACACTTCTTTGTACTGCGTGCGAGAAGGATTTCAAAGTTGTTAATGATGAATTCTTCTACGATTTCATTTGTAGAGCTAGACAAAGACTTGAAGGCCAACGGGGTAAGCGAGAAGCATTGGGAGTCTGTATCGAGGTTGGCGGTTTATTCATTTAGTTTGCAAATTTCACATACCTCAGGGTTACTGGCTTTTCTGGTGAACCGGTTAAGCTGCCCAGATATCCGAATGATAGATTGATCACCATGGAGCTGAGCAGGCAACTTGTGGAGTTACACGACCTTCAGTCGAAGTGGCACAAGTCTACGGGCTTCTTCCCAATCACTGTGGGACATTACAACTGCCATAGCATTCATAGAGCTCGAGGGATGGAGACGCAGATGTTATCCGAGTATGAGCAAGAGTTCTTCCCTGCACGGCTGAACTTCGATCCATTTGGAGTAGCCAGGAAGACGATCTCCCAGGAGTACGCACATGTGCCTTCATTAGAAGATTTCTGGATGAAGTGCAAAAGTGAGTACGAGGTTAGAAAGAGAGATTTCAGCTTGCTTATTAAGCAAGCAAGTGTTCGACTTTGGACTAAAGCACGGATACTGCGGATCTTAAAGATGATGGGAATGTGGTACTTGACACTTACCATCAAATGGGAGGAGATACTGGCCGTATTGCAGGATAACGTAGGAGGCTGCCATATACAATTGAAGAAAGATCTGAGGCTGTTTTGGTGAATACTTGGTCAAACCGGGCCGCCGACGAAGGGATATTGCCTTGATGAAGCATTGATGAATCAAGTCACCGCAACTTCGCCAGCGGGGAGATTCCCTCAGCGAAGCCAAAGGAGAAAGCGGCAGAAGGTCCGAGAAGTTGAAAGTACACGAGAAGATCTCAATCAAAGGAGAAGATCACTTCTACGGCCATGACTTTAGCTCAGGACTTTTCTGCACCCGATGCTTCACCAACTATTGCACCGATGAGGATACTTCCATGCCTCTTGAATCCGTGACATTCATCTTCTCTCTCACCACTCCATTCAAAAGCACTTGTTCGAGAGGAGATGTTGAAGTTGCGAGATGGCGGAGTTCGAAAGAGCTTTGTCCTTGGATGATTCAGAGGATGGTAGCCATAACACTTGGCACTTTCGATGGAGAGGAGGCAAAGCGGAAGATGGTAGTGCACTCAGCGACTTCTCATTCTCCGAGAAGTAACTTCTCGGAATGGTTGGCTTTGCAGTTGGTTCCAGAAGCGAGAATGGAGATGAACTTAGAGGAGCACGACTTGCAGCTACTCCAGAATCTGGGCGGAAGAGACAGAAGGCCTAAAGTTGCTAAGGTAACTTCAAGGTTGATCATCGAGGATTCGGGAGAGAAGTTTGTTGAGATGTCAATTCCGGCAGAAGGAAAGGAGGATGAGCTCACGGCAGAAGATGTGACAGTAACCAAAGTACCCCTCGGTCAAGCCACCACTGAAGGATTGAAGCAGGACACGCAGACATTGATAGATGCTCTATTCCTTAGGCTTGACAGTGAAAAGGCGGAGAAAGAAGAACTTCAGAAGCAGGTATCTCAGTTGTGCGAGATCATAGCCAAGGTTGCTAAGCCTTCCATTCAGCCCATTTCAGAGCAGGTGAGTGATCATCTTATGCAGGAAATGGAGGATCAAGTGTCAAGTAAAAGCTATTGACGAATGGAAGGATTTGATTATTCGTCAAGCTTCTATCTGACTTAGAGAGTGCCACCCCTAAAGGTTATGAATGATGCAGCAAATCAGCTGCAACAACTGGTGACGAGCATAGTGGACATGAACACAGTTGCTGAGAGTAACCTGAGTACTTTGGGAGAGATCAACAAGCTGCCAGGAGATGTATTGGTTGCAGAGCAAATTGTACTGGACGGATCAGTCGAGAAGGGGAAGCAGCTGGAGTTTGCAGTATCTTTCCGTTTGGAGATTTGCAGAGTTTTGCTAAAGAGGATGCATGCACTTGAGAGTAGGACATCATCCTTACCAGATAATATCATTTCTTTCACTGAGGAGGACGTGGTCGGAGGTGTTACTTCATACGTGCGGATCGTTCCTAGCAAGGTGCCTAATTCCCTGGAAGGGTCTCTTCTGATGGTACAAAAGAGAATTGATAAAGCTACTAAGCCTTTCACGATGAATTTTATTAGTAGGCGGTGGCGCTATGAGTAGATATTGTGAGGTTTGGGCCGAGCTTGAAAGATGTGGAGGTGTGCATCAAAGTGTTGAATGAAGGATTGCTTTGCGATTTAAGACGAGAGAAGGAAGCAGTGGCTAAAACAGATGGGAAGATGCTTTGAATCACATGTTCGACAAGTATATCCGATATAAGAACAAAAAGAAGACATAAATGTTACAGCTGACATGACTTCTTCTTCTATTCTTTCTTCTTCTATTTTCTATGTTCCCGATGAAATTGTAAAACTTTAAGTTATTGGTTTTGCAACCATTACTTAAAGTCATGTGGAACCATTCTATTAGTTAAGTGATATATGTGTCACTTAAGGAGAAGTTAGTGGAGGATGATTGCCAAATGTCATCTTTACTTGTTGTTTGTGTTTTAGTTCAGTTAGACTTCCCATTTGTACTTTCCCTCCTACATTCTATAAGTAGGAGAAGAACCTCCGGGTTAATGATCAAAATTTGTAAGCAGCAATCTTGTGTTCTAGACTTTGTGCTGAACCCCTGAGAGCCACTTGGAGCAAAGGAATACAAAGGAGTAGGTTTCCGGAGAACTTTGTGTTACGGTGTATTGTGTTTCTTACTTTTAATCTTAGATCTCTTAATAAACTTTATGTTATTTTAGATCGGATCTAGAGCTGCCTTTGTTTTAGAATTCGTGTTTATATCTATTGGATTCTTCTATGTGCATGCAATCAGCTCTGCCATCTACGATTGGGATGCACATCTTCCCGTTTCTTCTATATGTTTATGTAATTACCTTCTTCTATAACTTTTCCTTTCTTTAAACAAATTGCTTACTTGCTGCGTAATTATTCGATTATGGTTCATGAACCGAGTAATTAAAGTAAAACCCCATTTAGATAGTAGCATACTTAAATTGACAAATTTGAGGCGGGGAGCCTCACCGGTTAAATGACGGAGATTTATCTCATGACCGCCTAGGTTTGATCTTTATGCAGAAAATCTAGCCAACATAATGTTTGGATCGTCTGGAGGCAAGCTAACACAGAGAGAGCCCAAAGGATAAAGACATGGATCCTTGATGATGATTGGTGGGCAAAAGTTGAATATTTGTTGAGTTTCACGAAGCCTATTCTAAGTATGATCAGATTTGTAGACAAAGATAATGCTTGCATTGGAGAAATATATGATGGCATTGACTCCATGCTTGAGAAAATCAAAGATATCATACAAGCCAAAGAGCAGGACCCTGAGGAAAACTTTTATAATGAAGTTAAAAGTGTGGTCATGAAAAGGTGGAACAAAATGACCACCCCATTGCATCTCCTTGCTTATGCCTTAAATCCCAAATATTACAACAGTGAAATAGTTGGGTTACCTGGTAGGCAGCGACCATATGATGACCAAGAGGTTGCAAATGGGATGAGGGCAACATTCAAGAGGTTGTTTCCTGATCCAGCTATATCTAGTGCAGTCCGCCATGAGATGGCGATGTTTGTAACTGGAGGAGGTAGCATGGGAGAGATAGAGGCTCTTTGTGACAAAGCCACCTTGGATCCAATCATGTGGTGGATTGTACATGGCCATGATGCCAAGTACCTACGACCTGTTGCGATCAAATTGCTCTCACAGGTATAAAGTTTGTAACTTGTTATTTGATATTTTAATTACCAATTAAGAATTAAAATTCAAAATGATATCATTCTTTTTTTATATTAATAATACTTTGTTTTTGTGACAGGTGGCTAGTAATTCTTCTGCAGAGCACAACTGGAGTACTTATGGCTTCATCCACTCAACCAAACACACCATGTTGGCATCGAAGAAGGTGAGGATCTAGTATACGTTCATTCCAACTTGCGCCTCTTAACGCATAAGATGAAGAGTATACTAGTGGTCCTAACAAGCTTTGGGACATCCAACCTGAAACCACAGACTTTGAAGCTTCTGCTGCTTGTTTGTCCAATGTTTCACTACTTGGCATTGATGACGAACTTCCAGGGAGCCCTTCACAAGGGTTCGAAAGTGGAGCTAGTGGGAGTGGAGCTGCAAGTGCCATCCATGAAGATGATTTTGAGGATCATCTAGATGATATGCTCTAGAAGTTGAGAACTTGAATGTATTATGTTATTAACTATTATGTTTTGAACATTATGAATCAATACAAACTCAAGTCTCAATTCTCAAAGTATTGGAAATTTGTTTTCATGTTCTATGAATGATTTTAAGTTGTATGAGTATTAAATTTCAATAAGTATGCAATGTATGAGTATTAAATTTCAATAAGTATGCAAATGCTTCTTTAATATATATATATATATATATATATATATATGTGTGTGTGTGTGTGTGTGTGTGTGTGTATGTGTGTGTGTGTGTGTGTATATGTATGTATGTATATATATATATATGTGTATGTATAAACATACCCAAATGGGTACCATACCTGAAGTTTTAAATTTTTTTCCGTATCACCATACCACACCCGTGCAAACAGTCTAGAAAAAAACTTCCCTTTTTGACAAGGTCTGGCCATAAAATTTGATTTAAGGCCAAAGCAGTTAAGAAGGGAAGGAAAAGGAATTGGAGTACTATGACTCGTTGATTCTCTTAGGTCAGCTTGGTAGTCCCAACATTTTCATAGCCTCCTGTCTTCTGCTGAAGGGGATGTTTGGGCTAACATAGGTTCTTATGTAATCTTTTAATATTTTATCATGCTTTGTGGTAAACATGACTGGGGGCCTCATTGTATCGGTGCCTTGCAAGACATGAAACCTGATAGGGCATCCTTCCCTCAAAGCGTTTCTTTTGTTAGCTTCCTCTTTTACTTGTGTGGCCTCTTCGTCTCTTGGATCAGAAGAAGTCTCTCCACATTTAGCTGAATCCTTTCCGGTGAGTTCCGCTGGTAAAGGGTATTCAGGATCAACAGTTTCCTTTGCCTCAATAGCTTGCTTTATTTATGTCCAAGTCCTCCTTTATACTGCTGTATTGGTGCCTTGCAAGACTTGAAACTTGATAGGGATTCCTTCCCTCAACGGGATCCTTTTGTTAGCTTCCTCTTTTGCTAGTGTGGCCTTTTCGTGTCTAGGATTAGAAGAAGTCTCTACATATTTAGCAGAATCCTTGCCTGTGAGTTCCACTGGTCAAGGGTATTTAGGATCAACAATTTTTTTTGCCTCAATATCTTGCTTTATTTATGTCCAAGTCCTCCTTTGTGCTGCTGCAATTATATTTTTAAAAGAAGGGGATCTCTTTGAACGAATCAACAACATCACCCTCTGCAGATTCATCAAGAATTTCTTGCGACACGAGCTCTTCAATAGGAGACAAGGTTTTATCTACAGAAACCATCTCCATTGCACCCAAGAAGCCATCAGTAGTCCCTACTTCTATGAGTTTCTCAGGGCTCAGCTCTTCATTGCTCCATGGGTGTCTCACTTAAACAAGATAGTCAATACCATCTTTAGCTTTACTCATCTCCCTTTCCTCAATTTGAGGAGAACCATACTCTTCATCATCAACACACTCATTATGCAAGTAGTCTTCTTGGTGGGACACTTCATGGTTCATCCATTCACTTGCTTTATGGCAAGATTGATTCTCCACCATTTACTAATATATATCTTTAGAAATCACAGGGAATTGGAGGAGAATGGTGCTATCAATGTAACATGAAGCCTTCCTTGCCTTTGCTTAACAAGGCTTTGTGATGTTTAGAACAACAAATTCAGCATGGAAATCGTTATGGACAGCAAGTGGGCTGTGTTCATTTTGGATACTAAGCTGGCTTTTTAAAAGCTACAAATTTATTTGAAAATGAAAAACTCACATACAAGACTTCATATCAGCTATAGCATTAGGATCAAAGGTTGCAATATCATTAGAATCAAAGGGTGCAATGGGAAGTGTGTTGGGTGGGTTGATTGTTTGCATAGGCATTGCAAGTATAGGGGAAATTTTCGTGGCTTGTATGAGGGCAGTTTCAGTTGATATGGCAACATCAAATGCATATGAGAGGGTTTTACCTCATAATGATAGTATGATCATGATGATGGCAAGGTTAGGGGTAAAACCGTAAAAGCTAGCAAAAAGTACAAAAATACCATACCAAAAGATGGACGGACCTCTACATGTATCCTCTCTCATGTCCTTTTAAAGCACAAACTGAAGTCAGGTATGTGATCAGTAATGACCCTCTTGATATTAGCCAAATGCTTAGTTAAAGACAGCATTCACCTTTTCTTGGAATTGAATGCGCGGCTTAGACGCTGATTCATCGCATGTATGCACAGAGTTAGTTTGCAAACTTCCTTACCAATCTAAAGCCTTTCTTTGAGTGAGGTAGCCAAAAGCCTAACAACATCATCATCATGAGCAATATAATGGACTGTGCATGAATCAGCAATATCTTTAATACGGTCAATAGGGATGACAAAGCCATCAGCATTGAAGGTAGGAAGGGTCTTCAAGGCTGATTTGGATATATGGTTCCACTGCTGTTGCTTTAGCGGACTTCTAGAATTCAATGACACAAAAGGTAGAGCTGTTGGAAATTCCATTATGTACTAATTTTATTAATGCAATAGAAACATAAAAAGGGGCAAAGTCTGTTCTCTTTGAAAATAGGTTTCTTGACCAGCCAAATTCGCCACATGATGGAAAATTGCTTCAAAAAGTAGATAGAGCTTAAATTCTCACCAAAATCTCAGCTTTGAATAATAAATCAGGGGGATTTGCTTAATTTTTTAAAATAAAATTAAATCCTGTCCCACTAGGCATGCCAAACCTATTGATGCTTGGATTTGTTTGATTTATTTTATACCTGCAAATCTAGCATAACATGGGATTTCTATTAAGTGTGGGACTTCTCTTAGTAGAAAACCTCAAGAGACAACTGGTTCTGTTTCCTCACTAGTGCATAAAAATAAAATCTTAACACATGTAAGGGAGAAGGAAATAAAGCAAGAAATAAAAAAGTGGTGATGCACCTAAAAGGAAATGTTTGTGTTGGCCTGAAAAATTGCACCCTTTGAATAATCATGCATAAAAATCAGAATTTTTGGGCAACATGGGACTGTCTCCAAGTGTGGGACTTGCGGCTTGAGACAAACTTCCGGAGAAGGCCGACTTCCTCTGTTTCGCGGACTAGGAGAATCCGCGGAACACAACCAATCTAATGCTAACACTAAACTACCTCCAAGCTAAGACTATTCTAACACATACAAGTAACCGGGAGAGAGAGAGAAGGAAAGAGATGCAAAAGCAAATCCTAAGCTAAAGGGGGTGATAGCACCGAGAAGAGAGGTGAAACTTCCCTATTCCAAGTGACATAGATGCAAGTTCGCAAGAAAAGGGACCATGAAGATGCACATAGTTCTAATGTATGTAAGTGAAAGAATACAAAATATGCAAGAGGGCAAAGATATTCACACCAAACAGAGTATTTGAAGGAAAGAGAGAAACCACACTTGCATTAATCAATCCTTTACAATTTACAAGCGAGCGAGGCAAGAAAATCTCCATTCGCGAGTTACAGAGGTTGAAAGCATAAAATTTCAAGTTCTCTAGAGGAAAGCCCGAAAAATGCTAAGGAAGAAAATGGGAGAAGAACCCTTACAATGTGTGCAAGCATTTACATTTATACCATTTGTGGAAGGGAGAAGAGAAAGGGGAAGAAAGAAGAAAGGACCGCCATGCTTTGAAGTCTTGATCACATGAAAATGTGTTGACAAGCATGGGTGCCATGATTTTCTACGGTGTTGACTTGTACCGACATGGGCACCATCAAAAGAAAGTCTAACAACCACAACATGGTACTCGATTCTATTGCATGCCATTAGACTATGCAGGAGGACGCCATACTTCATTAAATTTTGGTGGTTGGTTGTCTGGTTCGAGAAATAGGTGTGGCTTTGAGACCTTCCGCAAAAGTCGATGTTTTTATGGTTTCGTGCGGATTTACATTGATTCCCGGTTTTCTGCGGATTTTCATGTTTCTTGAATGATGAGCGGAGTTGCTCTTGTTAGGTGATGCTTGAGTTTTTCTACACTCCACCGTTAGACGCTCCTTCCATGCCGTGGAGGCCTTTCTTTCTTTGTTTCTGCGAAACACCATACCCGTGGCTATGTTTCTTTGTTCTGCAAAATTGACAACCCGTGGCACATTTTGATTTAGGAAACCCGCGGAACACTAGGATAGTGTTTCACGGCTTTCGACCTTAGCCGTTTCAACTTTGCTTTTCCTTCATCGCCCGGGTTTTCATTTGGTTCTACGGAATTGACAAAATCTGCGAATTCTATTGTCTTCCGAATCCGCGTGACACTTGTGTTTCCATGTCGCATGGCGCTAATTGTTTTCTCACTTCCTTTACTCCGCAGATCTTGTCCTTAGCTGATTTTCTAATTTCCATGCAAACATGTGAGCCGCGGTGCTCTAATTTACCTTTGTCCCGAGAATACTGATTTCCTTAGTGCTTTGTGAAGGTCTAATAGACTCCATGCGAAACACTAACTCTGCTAGATTCTGCCTAAGTCCCAAGTGCTCATTTCTTTGTCCCGCGGGTTAGAATCTGCAGAACACTATATCTCCTTTATTCTGCGGGAAAACTAAATCGGTATCCTGCGTCTTTTCCTTGAGAATTTGTCTAAGTCCCAACTTAGATGAGTTGTTCAAAATTGCATAGGGGTGTAATTTTGGACAACAATTTGCTTATATCTTCCCACCTTATGAACATGAAACTAATTAGCATGCATGCAAATGATTCAACTAATACATTCAACAAGACAAACATCAAGAAGTGAGCTCCATCTAGTGGAGTAGCAAGACAGACCGAGAGGTTTAAACAAAAACCACGAGACAATACTATTAATTGCACTTTGTTTAGTCACTCGGATTGTATTTGCTCAATTGAAATGGTAAGATTAAACTACAGACATACAATATTGTAGAGTTCTCCGGTTCTACTTAAAAGCATTGAACTATATGTATTATTAAAGATACAATAGCAACAACCCTTTACAATGGAGTCTCAACTAATTTGTAGAGTGAAGAAGAAGAGATGGAAAATCAATTAATGTTCCAGCTACGTGCTACAGATTTGGGTGGCTCCAAAATCTCGTAATTGAGCTTTGTGGGGCTGCTTGTTCCCTTCAAAACCCTTTCCCATGTTTGCTTTTCGTAAAAGCTTTAATTTTTTTGTGACCAAGGCTTGATTTTTAATTGAAGCTTTGCCACCTTTTACATCTGTCAGCTCATTTAATAGCTTTGGGCAGTCCACCATAAAGGACAAAGCTTTTGATAAGTGCCCTTAGCTTTTACCCTTTTCACAAGCTCTTTTATTTTAGGCTTCTCCTTACTTTAGCTTCTAAATATTAATATAGCTTTTACATTTAATTACAATGAAAAATAAATGAAGCTGTTTTTAGTCCCAAAAATGAAGCTTAAGAAAATGGAGCCTACATTAAATTTTCTTAACAAGACCCAATCATCATTTGGAAGACATAGGAAGCATTATTGGCCTCATTATGGGACATGTGGAGCATGTACATGTTCTTAGAGGTATGATGATCACCATAGATTTGTCTATGCTAGTCATAGGCAAAATAGGAGGAATGATGACCCATTTTTTCCTTGAGTAAGCGAGATCATGAGGAAGACATACATGGAGCCATCTGACTCTCACAATGGATTTTTATTTGTATATTTTGATATGTAGCCATGCCAATTATGGTGGTTTGTGTTAGACCATTGGCAAATGAGGATGATGAGAAGATCTATTAAAAAGTTGATTCGTTGCTTGATGTTGTTGGTTAGTGGTGTGGACAAGGGGAGACACTAAACTATAGTCTCCTAAGATCTTTTGTTGAGAATTATGAGATTCCTTTAGAGGAGGTTGAGGTTATACTAGGAGACTTTGCATTTATTGAGACTTCAAAGAAGAGATATTTGGGTGTTCACCCCATTGTGCCAAATATTGTAGTTTCGACACATGATTTCATTCCCTTTTATAAGGAGGATGTTGTGATCCTTGATGATATTAAGAAAGACAAGGAGGATACGTCATTGTGGATCCATAGTGGGATAATGGGATTGCTTTGTCTAGAGTGTTGGACACTTACTTGGAAGCAAAGACAAAGAAGGGTGGGAGAAGATACTGTATTCATTATTCCTTTTAGATGGTCTAATATGAGCCATTCCATGTTATTTTGATACGATTGTTGCTTTTGAGAGCTGGTTCGACAAATTGTTGGAGGTATTTTGTCTGAAGTGGACTACCTTCATTCTTTTGCTAGAGGACATTTATCTAGAGAGGGATAAGTTTACTGTGTATCTCTCTCTTAAAAGAGTCTTGTATAGTTTTATTATACCCTTATCACTTTAGAAAAGACTTAAACTTATTGCATGTCGTCTCTTTCCCTTCACCTTTGAATGATCTCATTGTGAGATCTATGTGTCGTGAGTTGTAATGTCCCCAAATAGGACTCCTTGAACCCTTAGTAATTTTTGGCAAAGCCAACACTCAAAGCAACCTTTATATATGAATTTCTCAGATTATATCTCTGCAGATCAGATTTCAAGAGAAAAAAAATGTGACTATGGTTCTGATAGACACACCACTTAACACACCCAAAATTGATAACTCCTTGCTCAATGATAAAATACAGAATTTTAATGACACAAATCAGACTTTGAGCTGATAAATAAGAGCATACAGGATATAGCTTGACAGCTGCCAGGAGTATTCAGAAATGGCGACTAGCATTTGGAGATCAAATCCATACAAGTAGTCACTAGAACTTGCTTTCACAGAACTCAGACTTGTTGCAGATTTTTATAGGATTAAAATATGATTTTTAAGCACATAAACAAGCTGGAAAACAGTGTAAAATGCTGCAACTGAAAGAGGACTGAGATAACACTGAAATGCCCTTTAAAGTGGCTGAAAATAATTAATATGGGCTTCCAAAATTAGAACAAATGATAACCATGAAAAACAGACCTGGAATATTGCTCCAAACTTTGCAAAACAGTCAAGGGATAGGTCGCTCCACCAGATAAAAATAATATAATGCTGCTACACTTTTATTGGTTGAACCCTTGATGCAATATTTCATCAACAACTGCTGGGAATGATGGAGAAACTCGCTGCAAGCTCAATGGAATTACCTGGGTGGAAATTCCTCTCCTTTTCTAAGAGGGTTTTCGTCCTCTTGAATATTTTAACAAGCACAAAGCTTAGATAAAATTCTGAGTTTGATAAAAGAGTATGAGATGCCCCCTCTTCAAGTCGACCTCTCCCTTATAAAGGAGAAATGGCCCAAAAGGAACCTACAAAATCACCAATCACAATTGGTGATTATTTCTAAACATGAGTCCCAGTTTTCTCATCTAGCCTAGTCTCAATTTCCTCCTAGGGAGGATACAAAATTGAAATGGGCCTTAAACTTCCTAAGGGGCCAATATCCATTCTCTAGGCAAGTCGCCATACTTCCTAGGAATGATACAAACATAACATTAGCCCCCCAATTGCATTTTTCTAGAGATTACAACTTTTATTTAGAAGTGCATTCTTATATTAAGCCAAGTAAATTAATATAAGTGCTTTAATAATTTTATTTTATTTTCTTTAGGCACTTATAATAATTTATTGTGACTTAAGTCACCCTTATGTTTTTCCTTTGGCCGTCGAGTTGACAAAATGGGCCAAAGGTCGTCTTCTATTGGGAAGGGGATATTACATGAGTGAAGTCGGTATTTTTACTTTCGTATTAAATCCTCATGTTTAACTCCTTTAACCCCTCTCACATCTAATTGATCTATGGGAGGTTGAATTGCTCCAAAGTTATCTTGCATCAAGCTATAGATTCCTTTGTGTGTTGGTCACCGTTAAGGGCCTTTTTGTACATATGGAAATGAGCTTGTTGTCATAGTTATGTGTGCAATGTCACTTTGTGACATGATTGATGTAATGTTTAGCAACATTTTAGATGGTTGTCTTTTATGCTAAGTCTCCCGGGAAGGGTTAATAATTGTATGTGTATTGGATCATAAGAGCAACAAGGAAGGTAATGTTTATTCTTTGAAATGTGATCAAGTATACTTTGGCAGACCATAAAGTGAGGTGGTACCTCACTTAGTACCTCTAATAAAATCTTGACTCTTTGAAATGTGAGCGATACAAAATGGACACACAAGTGAAACTTGGAATTACCTTATATTTAGTTAGGCCTTCTTTTATTGTTGAAAGTTCTTTAAAATTACTCTACGTGAGTTCGACCATTCGAGAAACATAATCTCTTGCCTAGAAGATGAAACTCATGACGCGCAAAGGTTATAGTGACTCTAACTAATTATTGAATCATAGCAACTAAGAATGTCAAGTAAATGTGTTTTTAGGTGAGACAAAAACTATAGTTGTGACCGAGAGCTAGGAAACTCTCACGGTGTGTTAAATAGTTTCATTTTATTATTGAGTTATGGAAATGATAGTAATAGAGAAAAGAACCCAATTAAGTGTACTTGTTACAAGTTAAATCTGAAATGAAATGATTAAGTCGTAACGTTGTGAATAAGAATATATGCTTATGTGATAATTGATGTCGAGACCTATAAGGTTATATATGAAGAATTTTAAATGGCATTAAGGTGGGACTATCTTAAGTTCAGTGTAATATGAAATAAAAACAATGCAGCCTAGAAAAAGGAAAAATGTATGTTTTCATGCTATATGCTCTATAAACCTTTAAGGCTAAAATTGGAATTTGAATACGACAAAGATTTAACCATGAAAATGTGATATTGTGGAAGGTGCCAATTCGTGATGTACATGTCGTGATTGTGTCGTGGTTTCATACTTGCTCATTTATCTAAGTGTGACATTGGTTGCATATTGTGTCATGTTGATATTTATGTGTTCTTCATGTTGGTGTAAACGTTGCATGTGGTGTCGTGCAATCTCTTGTGAGTCTTTATGGTGTTGCACAACTGTATCAATAAAGTGAAAGTCAAAAAAATATCTTGCTATATTTGGACTTGTGTTTGGGTCCCACATGGGTGGGCCGCTCAATAAGGGCCTCACATTAACCATATTTCCAATTCAACACAACCACATCACTTGTCCCGTTCTAATATTGGAGGCAAAAACATGATACCAAAAGTGGAGAGGATAAAATTTGATGGTAGGGACCAATTACGTGGACCAACCAAATGGAGAATATTGTTGATATGCATCAAGTTCCAAGTGGACAGAAGGTGGTATTGGCATCCTTGTATTTAGAACCAAAACAATTCATTTGGTCCAGGTGGATGTGCAAGCAGAAGAAAAAGAAGGGTCTTCTGTTACTTGGTCAATGTTCACAAATGGGTTCCAAACAAACTACAATAATAGTGTTACAGAGAACTATTTTAGCCATATAACAAAGCTACGACAAATGGGAATAGTCAAGGATTATATCCAACAGTTCCAAAATCTATCCTTATGTGTGGATGACATCTCAGAGGATCATCTAAATGATTTGTTCTTGGGTGGTCTCAAGGATAACATCCAACTTGATGTTCACCTTCTTAATCCATGTTCAATATCATAATCCATGATAGTTGCTCATCGGGTGGAGGAAAGAGATATGGTCAAACGAAGGGGTCTCAGTGTCTCACTACTCACAAGGAGCACATGATTCCAACACAGTCATTTCCCTACCCACTTGATTGACTCCTTAACAAATTGAAGAGAAGCGAGAAAAGGGTCTATGTTACAGTTGTGATAGCAAATGGAGCAAAGGACATAAATGTGCTTTGAGAAGAAATTGTTCTACATTGAAGGGCCCAATGAGGAAGAAGACAAGGATGAAGCAAACGATGAAGAGGAAGAGGTGCCTGAGATCGAGGTTGAAGAATCTCAACCATCTCTTGCCTTGCAATTTGAGGCATCGACACCCCCACAAACCCTCAAGTTTGTTAGGTTTGTGAAGAAACAAAGGGTGACAATATTAATTGACTCTGGAAGTACTCACAACTTCATCAATCATAAGTTGGCCTTGTGCCTAAATTGCTTTGTTTATCTAGCTCTAGAGTTTCAGGTCATGGTTGCTAGATGGAGGTAAAGTTAGTTGTTCAGAAAGTGCCATAATATTAAACTATCCATGGGAGATTACTTGCTAAATAGCCCCATGTATGCCATTTCATGGGAGGTGCAGACATTGTGTTGGGGGTCCAATGGCTTACTACCTTGGGAACTGTTGAGATGAACTTCCGGATTTGTTCATGTGTTTTCATTCTAAAAGGAAGACTTTTGAGTTGTGCAGGATGAGGACAAAAGCTCCACAGTTGGTGAGCTCCCATCAAATGCAAAAGATGCTTAAGAAGGGTGCAGATGGGTTTGTGGCACAATTGTTTTCAATGGAAGCTCAACCATGATATGCGCAAGCAATTATTAATGAGCACTCAATTGTTTTTGAAGATACCTTGAAGGGTTTGCCGCCTAAAAGAGATCATGATCATGCCATTCAGCTAGTAATGGAAAACCAACCGTGAAACACTCGATCTTATCGGTACCCATATCTCGTAGAAGAGTGAGATTGAAAAATGGTACAGAGATGCTAGAAGTAGGTATTATTCACCATAGTCAGAGTGTTTACTCTTCTCTAGTAGTGATGGTATAAAAGAAGGATGAAACTTAGTGCATGTATCCGGACTATTTGGAGCTCAATGAATATATGGTAAAAGATAAGATTCTTGTTCATGTCATTGATGATTTGCTAAATGAGTTACATGGTGCTATTTTTTTTTACAAAATTAGATCTTCGATCGGGATATAATCAATCATAATTTGAGACGAGGATATTCATAAAACAATATTTAGGACACATGAGGGCCACTATGAATTTCCTCGGTGGTGCCACTATGAAGTTTGATGAGTTCTATCTTTCGGCCATTTCTGCGAAAGTTTTTCCTGGTCTTCTTTGATGATATCTTAATCTACAACAAGACATGGGAGGAACACCTACATCACGTAAATAAGGTTTTGGAAACTCTTGAACAACACCACCTTTATGCCAAGCCCTCTAAGTGTGCTTTTGGAGTCAGGGAGGTAGAATACTTGGGTCATATTGTTTCCCATGAAGGTGTAAAAGTAGATCCTCACAAGATCAAGGCCATGGTGGATTGGAAGTTACCTAAAACTTCAAAAATCTCAAGGGCTTCTTAGGGCTTATAAGTTACTATCACAAATTTGTGAAGAATTATGGTAGCATTGCAACACCACTCACAACTTTATTGAAGAAAGACTCCTTCCATTGGAATGAGGAAACAACACAAGCATTTGAGACACTGAAGAAGGCCATGTGTACCACTCTAGTTCTTGCTTTACCCTAGATTTCTCCAAAACCTTCATTGTCGAATGTGATGCTTTAGGGTGTGGTATAGGTGCAATACTCATGCAAGTGGGCCATCCCATTGCATTTGAGATTCATCAACTCAAAGGTAAGAATCTGTCAAAACCAACTTATGAGAAAGAAATGATGGCTATTCTTCATGCAATCAAAAAATGGAGACCATATCTCATGGGTCGTCACTTCAAGGTGAAGATAGTCTCAAATAGTTTTTGAAGCAACTGTCATTTGAGGAACAATAAAAATGGGCCACAAAAATGTTGGGTTATGAATTAAAAGGAAAGGAAAATGTGGTGGTTGATGCACTATTTAGGAGGGATGAGTCCATAGAAACATTGTTATATGCCATGTCCATATTGCAGGACGATTGGGTTGATTAAACAAGATCAAGGTGTAGCGCTGCTCCGCGCATGCTAAAAATGGACCCTAAAACTAGAGAACAAAATTTGGGTTTTTTTGGGAACAAAATAGATGCACAACCCATTAATGAGCCCGTCGCGACTTAATTAAAAACTTTCCCGAAAAAGGGTCCCGTAATTAATTAAGTCTAACCAAGACGTTTAATTAATTATCATTTCTCGTAACTAGGTTAAATTTGACATTATTAAAATTTAACCCTAGGTTGGGCTTAAAAACCCCATTAAAACTTTAACGAGAAGAGTTCTCTAATTTCTTTTATTTCTATTTTCCGAAAATTATCTTCTAATAAATTAAGTCTATTAATTTGCATGGAACGACATCCCCTTGATTAATTTAATTTTTCGTAAATTAAATTAATTCACTTGATTAAACTTATTTTCCCAAATTAAAAATTATTTCCTTGGTTAATTTAATTTCCCTAAATTAGATTAACTCACTAAAAACATTAACCAAAAAACCTAAAGTTAATTATCCCATTATTACACAATTAAAAGAAGATATTATAGTCTCAAGTTAAATTATTTAAGTTGGGTGGGAGATGGAGCAACACTCTAAAACCCTAAATATCTCTATATTTGCTTATATTAGGTTTCCCCAAATTTCATTCTCTCTTTTCTCTCTTCTTTTGTATGCAGAATTTTGGAGCTCTCATGGGAGCATGGCAATGGAGATAAACTCTCCATTTTGGATCCACACTCCAAGGATATGCATTCTTGCTTCTTGTTTAATTATTTTGTTATCTTCCCCAATCTGGTTTTCATGGGGTTTGTATTCAAATGCAACAGTAATGGATTCTTTTTATTTCTTTTAAATGTTGAAGGAAAATCCCATTGAGGGATAAATATGTATGTATGTGTTATAAAAAAAGAAGGGTCATGGCCATCATACAGTCGGTCGCGCCTTGCTATAGGTCTATACACCATATATATATATATATATATATATATATATATATATATATAGAAAGATCCCCGAGTTTTAAGGTATGTGGCCAAGGGTTTGGCCGCCTAATGTAGGCGGTTGTGCAACAGTCCGCCATATATCTTCAATACGGCTCTCCATGGTTGAGAAGCATCTATAGCAGTTCATATATATATGCAAATCAATCTATTCTAAAATACAAGTGGTTTACTTTCCAAAGAGGAAAATATTGCAGGGAATAAATATGTGAAAACAACCGTTACTATATTTGATAACTATATATTCGTAGACACACACACACACACATATGGGTTTTAATAACAATTTCATAAATGGTTTAAATCTGCATTTAGTTTGAAATGAAAATGCAAGAGAAAAATATATCATTAAGTATTTGCAGGTATTTCAATATGTCAAAAACAACCATTATATATATATATATATATATATATATATATATATATATATCTGTGTGTATAAGCACATTTCTTAAATCAATCAAGTCTACAATCAGTTTGCAAGGATAAAATATATCTCTAAGTAAATGAAAATTTTGTAAACAATTCCTTCAATCCCTTTTAAAATTTCAATGCAACTATGTTTCCATTTTAATATAACATAGGCAATTCTGTTCTGCAATAATCCAAAGGAGATAAAGAATTCAACTATTCACAAGAACATTCCCAAAATCTTCACTATCCATTTAACTCATTTAATTAAAACAATGCAGTTTGAACACTTCTATTTCAACATCATTTCAATACATCACTTCCATTACAATGAAGAAGAAAAACAACAATTAACCTCTTTCATTTGCATACTCAAAATAACCATTAAATTCCTCTTTTCTTCCATACAACAAACCATCTTTTGAGTAACATTTACAACTTTTAAAAATGAAATAATACAAGTGGACAAGCCTCCCCAAAAGAGGGAACAACATGCCAAATTTTTAAGCAACTTACACTTTACCAAAAACAGTCCCAAAAACTCCATTGCAAAGCTCCAAGCTTTCCAAAACAACAAGGCTTGGTTTCCTCCCAACCTATAGGCATCATCATATGCCCATCTCAAGGTGATGAGCATACTAGCCTCCCTCCAAGCCCATGGGAGAGAGGAGATGCTTCTCATAATAGCACAAGGGTTCACAAACATTCACAAAATTGCAAACAAGTCCACAAAAAACTTTTCCATGACAATCAAAGTAAGGAGTACCATTCTCCACTTTGTCCCATAGGAAGAGGGTAGCAATCCATACATAGCCATAGGTATTTCAAATTTGTTTGTAATATAGAATAAGTAACCGTGCCTCCAAACTCTTTATGCCTCCATGAACCTTATATCTCCCAAGCTCCTCCTTGCAAGGCTTTTCAAACCTGCATGGGTTCCTTAACAAGGAAGGGAGATACTCCTTCCACCATAGGAAGGAGGTTCTCCCACTCCAACCATATGGAGGAGGAAATACCCATGTGATGCAAGTGCATCACTTGTGCTCATTCAAGAAAGTTCAAATTGTGTTTGTAGAGTTTGAGTTGCGATGAATTTCTTGTGAGTGTGCAACGTAGACTAGGTGGTTTTCAGTCCTGAGATATTGGAGTCAATATATGTTGTTAAACTTGATGTCCAAGTTAGGAAAAACAGTCCACCATTCTTAGTATATATGGTTGAGAGAAACTCTCAACAAATAGATGGTTTTCTATACTTGGTCAATAACTAAAACAGCTGAATCATCATCAGGTTAATCCAAGGAGGTCGAGAATCATCTCATCAGGAGATAAGAGAGAAAATTTGACTTTGCAAAGTGGATTCCTGTTGATGTATTGATCTATGTCAGTTTTGCCATGCATGTATGTGTAATGAATGAATAAGAAAAGGAGAATTCTGAGTTCCTCCCTCCTCTAAGTTTATTTTGCATGTTTTTGTTGATCCTCAATGCTTAAGAACAGGTGTTGAACGAATCAATTATGAATTTTGCAAGTTTCCATCCATAATCTGCCTGTACATTGTTAACAAGCACTCTGTTTTGATCAAAGCTTATTGTATAGAATGCTTGGAGCCTTTTTAGCACGTGGTCTCAAAAGAAGAAAGTTGCATTACATTTGGACACAGCTTAAAAGCTTAGATTTGGGGTTTGATACGTTATTGGAGAAAATTTGGACAATTTTCTCTCTCGGGTACATGTAAACCTCAACTAGGGCTTAAAAAGTAAAATCTCCGTAATTTGCACATTTCTAAGTGTTTGAAGCTGAAATTTGGTATGGGAGGACTGAATGAGATTCTTGAAGAGATGCAGGTAGTTTGAAGTGTTTTCACTGAGTTTTGATAAAGTTATGATAAAAACAGTGATCTGTTGCAGTTAAGAAGCTAAATTCGGCCTAATTGGAGTTGGATCATAAGGGAACGGGGCTTGTTCTGTAAAGAGACCCCCTTGAGTGCTTTTAGAAACAAGTATAATGGTGAAATGGGTATCTAAAAATACCTAGATCTTAGCTTAATATTTCTCTGTATCAAAATTTATCCTCAAATTTCTATTCAGATAGGGCTACTAGGAAAACAGGACAAAATTAGGTATGTTGATCAAGAACTCCATTTAAAGGTAAAAGTTTCTTTCATTATTTCATTGAATGAATATGTGGATGCTTAAAGACTTCCTAGAAATGAATGTTTGGGCAAATAGATCAACTTGGGTGTTGGATAAGTATCTTCTCAAGGCCAAAGTTTACCATATACAACGAAAGTGAATTACTTTTAGTGTTTTACTGATTTGGACATCACCATGTATTGGGGCTCCTTAAATCCCTCACTTGTCCAAAATCCCCTTCCAAATTGGAGAGGGATGGACTAACAAAATGCAAAAACAATATCAACTTTTAAAACCCAAGCATATGCAAGGTTAAGCAAAGCAAAATTTCCACTCCAAGAATCACAAGTTCTCCCAAATTTCAGAAATTCAAACAACAATCAAAGCAAGTGGAACCTCAATTCTCCCAAATTTTGAGGATAAATAGCAACAAGTACCAAAATAGGAACCAATGGAGAGAGATCCATGTGGCATCTAGTCATCCTCCAACTAGGTGCCATGTCAACTTCTCTCCCCAAACCCAAGACAAAAAAGAAAGTCATAAAAGAGGATATCCCAAAATCCAAGAAGAGTTATTCACCCACTTGAGGTGAATTGAACTCACCTCAAGTGATCTTGGCAAGACCAAGAATCATAAAGAATGTGGGTGAGTAAATGCACCTAGAAGGTGGAAAGGTCCCTTTTGCATTGGAAAGAGCCTTCCCTAGCCATAGGTATGGCTTTGGGGGCTCTTTTCAAGGCAAATGAGGCCCTCTACAAGCCATGCACACTTCCCAAAAATATCATTCTTCCCAAATCCGAATTTGGGTGTGATGAAGGGTTGTCAATCTGCAACATTAATAATGTCAATCCAGGGTCGGTGTCCGAAGGCTATATGCAAAAGGAGAAAGAGATATTTGACAATGGTCCCCTATCCAAAATCCACACTTGCATAAATGTAAACACACTTTGCGGGAATTGAAACACACTTTGCATGAAATTGAAACACACTGTGCATAAATTGAAATGTTACACTTGCATAAAATTAAAGCACACGTGCAGGAATTAGAAACACAGTTTGTAAGAAATTAAATGTCACGTTTGCATGAAAGGAAAAGCACACATTGCAGGAAATTTAAACATACATTACAGGAAAGGAAATAAAACTTGCAAGAAATGAAAATTACTAAATTGAAAAGAAAAAATAAACCTAAAATACACCTATAGGTTTACAATAAACTGTACATCACAAAAATAATTACATGACACAAAGAAAAAGACAAAAACAAATATAGTTACAGAATGGAAAAATAAACATAAATATACAGATTCATCTTCCTTGGAATGAGTGGCCAGCTCATTCCTCGGAAGAGGATTTTAATCAAGACTATTTACAAAATGGATGGAATGGAATCTTGAATTGATCAAAAATGGTGATTACATTCAAAGGTGTGGGAGGTTGCATTTATAATTGCATGCTTCCAACCCACTCCTTATTTTAAGGCATACATCTTTATCAACTAAGATTGCAATCTATCCAAAAAGCATCAATCTCCACAAAATATGGAGAGAGCTTATCTAATTCTAACTAACAATTCGATTCTATTATTTTCTTGTTGAGAATCAAAATGAATATTGATTCTTCTTTATTTTACAAATAATAAAACACTTATAGAAATATTTATTTTTAGAATGACTTCCAAAAATAGATAACAATGTCACCCTTGGAGTTATGCTCACCAATGTAACTCTAGTATTCATTCCCGAGCTCTAATATCCAACTCCGAAGCAAAAATATTAGACTCAAGGCAACCGAGGAGACTCCGAAGCAATACTAAAACCCATTTTTTCAAATGATGATAGCTATAGAAAATCGGGAGGATAATTTTGCTAAACACATTGTTATGACCAAAAACCTCTCTCAGATTTTCCCTTTGACCTTCTGTTCTTTGATTATGCAACTTTTGGTGTTGTCTTGATACACTTTTTCTCAGACTACCACATAGTAAAAGTCAAATTTATTCCAAATGGTAAAAGCTGTAGAAAAATGGAAGGAGATTTTTGTTCAACTCATTGTTATGAGTAAAAACCTCTCTCGAATATCCATTTGACTTTTCTGGTTTAAGTTATGCAAGACTCCATAGCTAGACCTATAGACTCCGAAGCTAGGCCTATAGACTCCGAAGTAAAAGTCATATTTCTTTCAAATGGTAAAAGCTATAGAAAAATAGAAGGAGGTTTTTGTTAAAATCATTATTATGAACAAAAACCTCTCTCATAATATTTATTTGACTTTTCTGGCTTAAGTTATATAGACTCAAGTGTTTTGGGAAGACTTCAAAGCATTTTGGGAAGACTTTGAAGCAATACTAAAATGGCTATAACTTTTGCATATGAACTCGAATCAAGATGATTTTTTTTTGAACTTGCATAATTTTTCGAGAGGAATCTGAATATGCAATCAGATTTGGGTTTGGAGATATTCTTGATGACTCGTGTTTTCACTTTTTCCCAAACATATGCTTAAGGAGCCGCTCATATAACTGCTGAACATTTCCGGAGCTAGTGAATGAACCTCTGGAGCTAATGAAGTGTTGCAATAACAATCTTTGGAGATGATATGATAGAATCTGAAGATCCTCCAAGGCTATTTGTAGTTGGTGCTTGGTGCTCAAAATCCCTTAGTCAACAATTATAGTATATGGATCAGTATATGCATTGACATCTTTTTCCCAATAATCATCAGAAATAGCTAACAAAAAGATACTAATGAATTCTAAAGAAATAACCATGATATATACTCTCTATTTTTTCCTAAATAAACCATAAGTTCAGAAATTACATTTAGATCCACTTTATGCAAGGAAAACGAATGTCAAATATTGTATGAAATGGGCTATTTCTTTGGGCTCATTAGGGTGAAAGGATGCCTTGGGAAGAGTGTAGACTCCACTAAACAAGGTAAGAGAAGTCATAAGCAAAGTTAAAACAAAGTTAGACATAATCAACTCAATTTAATTTAAGGAAAGGGGAAAGGAACAATGAAATAAATAAACCAATAGTTAGAATTAAATTTAATAAATTGAAGCAATGAAGGGACTATGAAACCTAAGGGTAAAATTACCCATACCAAATTAATTAAGTGCAAAACCATAAGGGAAAATCAAATAATCACCAAGTCATAAGGTTCCCAAACCAATACACAAGCAATACGACGATAATACACAAGGGGTATAATTTGGCCAATGGCCAATTGTGCCACTATGAGAGCAATCTCCTGAAACCCACATTCACCAACCCTAAATCCTGCACACTCAATGCACACACATCATACCTTCTCGATATAACATAACTGAACGAACATACAATCCATGTAAATCAACAACTAACATGCTATCAATCCATGACACACCAATCTCATACAAGAGGTGCGTCCAACCAACATGATATGCACAACCTAATATCATATATGCTACCATAAGCATCAGTGAAAATCAAAGAGCATCCATAACTAATCATCATGAAATAGACATCCATAGTATAGTCGCACAATGTCAAACAACTAATCATACATCCCACAACATGATAGATCAAAATATGAGTCAACAAAATTTAGAATACAATGTCAAGAAGAGGTGGGCACTACACAAAGTGGTAGAATGACATAGAGAACCTCACTGCTCGTAACCTCCAACATTATCCGAGCATGTTAGAAAAATTTGTATGGAAGGGAGATGCATTGTGGTACAAGGATAGGTTGTACTTATGCAAAAACTCTAACCTTAAAAGTCAAGTTCTTTTTGAGCTCCATGCTTCTCTAGTGGGTGGCCATTTTGGGTTCTTGAAAACTTATCATAGAATTAAGCAAGATTTCTTTTGGGAAGGGTTGAAAGGGGATGTCCAAAAATTTGTGGCAGAATGCTTGGTGTGTCAACATAACAAGGAGAAACTATTAAGACTTCGGGTCTTCTATAACCTCTATCTATTCCTAGTTAGCAATGGGAGGAGGTTTCCATGGATTTCATCACGGATTGCCAAAATTTGAAGGGAAAAGTGTAATCATGGTGGTTGTGGATGACACCAAATATGTTCATTTTTGTGCCTTATCACATCCTTTTACAACAAGTACAATAGCCATATCTTTTATGGATACAATTCAAGCTACATGGTACACCCAAGATTATAGTCAGTGATTGTGACCCTATATTTACTAGTAATTTTTGGATTGATTTGTTCGCATGTTTGGGTACTCAACGACTCGTAGTTCATCATATCATCCCCAATTTGATGGGCAGACTAAGGTAGTAAACAAATGTTTGGAAGGGTATCTTTGATGCTTTGCTTCAGATAAACATGCGAGATGGGTTAAGTGGCTCTCACTTATTGAATGGTAGTATAACACTTCATTTCACACCTCATCCAAAATGTCTCCATTTTTGGCATTGTATGGGTACCATCCACCATCGCTCACCTCCACCTTGAGGGTCTAGCCTAAAGTGAGAGTAGTTGAAGAGCACATTCAACACCAATAGGAGGTACTCTAGCCTTAGAGAGAATTTGGCAATGGCACAAAATTGCATGAAGCAACAAGCTGATCAACACCGAATTGAACAACACTTTGAAGTTGGAGACTTTGTTTTTGTGTAATTGCATCCGTATAAGCAGCTGTCCTTGAAACAACAAAAGAAGGATAACAAGCTTTCACCTAAATACTACGACCTTTATCAAGTGTTGCAAAAAATTGGGAGTGTGGCATATAGACTGGAGCTCCCTTAGTCAACCAAAATACATCCAGTCTTCCATGTTTCTTGCTTGAAGAAGGTCATTGGACAAAATGTGTCGGCTTCTATCGTGTTACTTGAGCTTGATGAGGAGGGCCACATCAGCTTAGAGGTTGAAGGCATGATGTAGACACACTAAGAGGTTGAGGATGAGGGCCATTAGTGAATATCTCGATCAAGTGGAAGAAATTTGGATAGTGAAGATACGGCTTTGGAAGATGACGCGTCCTGCAGCAGCAACATTTAAAGATTGCCAACATTGGGGACAATGTTGCTTTGAAGGGGAGGGGCATGCTACGCCCTTAATCCTATGTCATATATTGGGATATGTATGGCCAACTTGTGGCTAACATAATCTCTTAACATGTCATATCTCATTTATTTATGCTTTCATATGCTTAGTAGGTCGGCCTAGGTGGTTTACATAGCATAGTAGGGTATATATAGGAGTTAGTAACTAGTAGATGATCATCATATTGAGCATTTGAGTCTTATTGTAAGGTGTGGAGGTTTCCCCCTCGAAGTGGCTAAGTCATTTCTACTTGCATATTCTGATCTTATCTCTATATTTTGGTGTCCTTTGGTGTTCTATTACTGCTATTATTCGGATCTAAGTAATTTCCTTACAAAGTCTTGGGAAAATCACGGTGAACGACATTGTCACTTTGCGTCTGTCTTTAAAAATATGTAGCGACATTGTACAAAATGTGTCCAGGCCATGAAAAACATCCAAATGGCAATTTTCCTCAAAATTTGGTCTAGGCTCATCTACCAATAATAAATGTGAGAAATTACTCTCCAAATTTTTCTTAGAGTGCCCTATATATAGATCCCTCCCCAACCTTTTTTGACTCTAGGACATGAGCTCAATCTCACAAGCTAATATTGTACTCTTCAACTATTACTCGTGCTTCCAATTGTCTTATCTTTGACATCAAGAAGCTGCATCTTGCTACTATATATTTCCTTTTGACAACTCTTCGCCGCTGCCCTAAGTCTATCCTCTCGCTTACACCGCTAGGTTTTAGTCAAGGACTTGCTAGTCATCCTACCACAAGGTCATTTGTATCTTCTTACCTCCCCCCGTCATAGGATCTCCATACACTAGGATCTGGGTCAGTGGTATTGATTTATCCTATCATTGAGAGTTCTTTACATTTAGGATATTGCGGATCTTCCCTTATTGTCATATTATTGCATCATTGGGGTTTTGGTCAATGATTTTTGTCTCATGTTAGATCGCATCTAGGATTTATTTTGAACTCGAGTTTGCATCTATCATGTGATCATTTGGGAATAGGTCAATCCAAAGAGTTGGATTCTCTAACCCGACTCTTTGAGATAGGTTATTGTTTCTAGACCAGATTGGGGTTTTTTCTCTGTTTTCTATTGCATTTTGCTTTGTTGCAAATCAAATTGTTAGAAGAAATTTGTTTGTTTGGGACCCGACATCTATTCAAACCCTAGAAACCTTGATCCATATCCTAGTCGATATTTTTGGTTTTTACTCTAGGTTGATTTGTTATCTTGAGGGCCTCTCCATTGCACAATATTCCTTCACCATGTGGGTGGAAATTTTGGCTTAGTTCTTTGCTTTTTTGTTTTACCCCATCTTCTTAGCATTAATTTACTAGCCAGATTTTTGCATCTACAATGCAGATATTGTTACAAGGCAGACGGGTGTTCTATACCATGTATCATATATAATGGACGTGCACATCTCTCATCAAAGGTAATGATGAATCAATTCCCAAAAGTGTTCCTTTACTCAAGAAGAATCAATTCCCATTTTTTCGTTCCCTTCTCCTCAGCAAAAATATTTCCACTATCATGCCCACTAGATAATGGCAGGTCGCGCCAATGAATTCTTCCTACTACAATCCTTAGCTAGCCTATTTTACGAGACTGATTCTACTATTTGTTACAGACTTCGCGCTAATATTAGTCATGAATATCTGACTGATCCATGCTGCAAGGGGGTTTTGATGTAGCAGAATAGCCCTGCAAATAGTAGTCCAGACTATTTTCTGAAGAAAAAAAGGTCTTGTTTCTCCCTTTAGCTGTGCAAAATTGGGAATGCATATTCTAATATAGAAGCTATCGAACAATATTCCCAAGCTATCTTGGTCGAGTCTATCTCATGTCTATTTTCTTATAAAAATATGCTGCAGCCATAATATATACTCTCTTTTTGCTTATAAAAATAAAATATGCTGCAGTCATTGCATTACCTATTTAGTGATTATGATTCTATTCTTAGCTGAAAATATCTACATGCCCTTGAGTTTATTATTCATTATTACCCACCACAAATGATGCCGTCATTTAAAACTAGTTACTTACCCGCTCAAACTATATCCTATGTAGTCATTTTGATAAGTTTTTTTCTTAGTTCAAGTGATTTCAAACAGTGCAACTTAGAGGTGTAATCTTGCATTTCTAGATTCTATATCCCAACGAAACTCTAAAATCATGAAGTATCTTCATAGTAACAAATACAGGAATTACATATGCATTTACACTTTTTTTTTTTTTGAAAGTTTCTAGTGCTTTATGTATTTCTAACGCTTTTTAGTTTTCAAGAAATTCTCATATCCTACACCCTATGCTGTTTTACAGAGAGTTTGATTGAGTTGGTATCTGTCAAGAAGTTGAAAGCAGAAAAGATTTGGATTGGACTAACATAAAACAAATATGTAATATTTCATTGTTGATATTGAGAATAGTTACATAGTCTGTCTTAAGCCAGTTCAATAATGCCTGTATCTGTATTCTATTATCCTCAAGGGGAGGCGGGGGTGATCTCCAAGCAGGCACCCAAATGACTAGTGCAGACCAAAAGCTGGAATTCCCAAGCTAATCTTGTATTTTTGTTTTGTTTCTGTAAACTGGCATTATGTTATCCATTTCACTAACCAAGCTGCTTTGTTGTTTTATGCAAAATATTTTCTCACATGTTTTGTAGTTCGTTGACTGGTTACAAGTTTAGATCCTCTAGTGAGTGAGATTATTGTATAAATGGATACACTTTCTTTTCATGAGTAAGCATGAATTTTCTCCCATTGAGTGTACGCTATTTTTTTCTAGTGGACCAAAATTATTTTTCCTTTGCAGCAATGCTACATTTTTATGATGTTGAAATGGTTTTTATCAAATTTCTCCCTTTTTTCCAAATGATCTCCTGAAATTATCGTCTTTTTATTTGGACCCTTTTAGTGTCATTTTTGATAGACTTGGGAAAAATGGGAAAGATTATCAAGAGGCAACACATACACATCTGGCCAACTATGGAGAGGCAGGATTGCGAACCTTAGCACTTGCATACAAGAGCATAACGGAAACAGAATATTCAGAATGGAATGCAATGTTTCTAAGGGCCAAGACTACTATTAATGTAGACAGAGAGTCCCTACTGGAGAATGCATCTGACTTGATTGAAAAGGATCTGATTCTTGTGGGTGCCACTGCTGTTGAGGATAAGCTACAGAAGGGGGTAAGTTGTATGTACTATGGCCATTCATTTGGTATAACTATTAAATTTATAATCTTGCTTTTAATCTAACCTTATTACAACTGAATCTGGCTCTGTATCCAATGCATTTGTTCTTCTCTATCATCAAGGTTCCTGAGTGTATAGACAAACTTGCACAAGCGGGTCTGAAGATTTGGGTACTGACTGGGGATAAGACGGAGACTGCTATCAACATAGGGTAGGGAGCTTGAAATCTGTAGAATTATCTGTGAAGACGGTGTTATATTTATTGATTTTTATTTCACCATCTTCTATAAATTAAATGGTTTATGTTGTATAGGATTGCATGCAGTATGCTTCGGCAAGGCATGAAACAAATTTGTTTGTTATATTTATTGATTTTGATTTCACCATATTATATAAATTGAACGGTTTATGTTGAATAGGTTTGCATGCAGTCTGCTTCGACAAGGCATGAAACAAATTTGTTTAAGTCTTAAGAGCTTGGAAGAATGCAGTAACCAAGATAAATCTGCCAAGGTGTGTGCACGTAATTACAGTTGCTAATGGATTGACGAGCACATGGACGAGACTGTTTCTGATTACAGCTTTTTTCTATTGATCAGGCCGCAAAAGAAAGTATTTCACTGCAAATTACCAATGCTTACCAGACTATAAGCCTGGAGACGAATCCTGATTCTGCTTATGCTTTGATAATTGACGGAAAAGCTTTGGCATATGCATTAGAAGCTGACCTAAAGGATCAATTTTTGAAGCTGGCCATAAACTGTGCCTCTGTCATCTGCTGTCGAGTATCTCCAAAGCAAAAAGCCTTGGTTGAGTTATATCTTATTCTCACCGTGTTCACTCTCAACTGATTTAGTTTTCTGTCTACATCAACAGTCACCTTTGGATTGATAAATATAGGCTATTTCATTATTTATGGTACAGGTAACAAGGCTAGTGAAAGAAGGTACTCTTAAAACTACTCTTGCAATTGGTGACGGTGCCAATGATGTTGGGATGATTCAAGAAGCAGATATTGGTATTGGCATCAGTGGTGTGGAAGGCATGCAGGTATTGATATTTGATTCATCAGTGCTCGCTTATAGCTTGTTTTGTATCTGCTTGAAAAGAAATGAACATTCTGCTGCTATCTGACTATTTTACGTGCTTATGGTATCTGTTATTGTGTAATTGGTTGATGGTGGAAATCCATATACTTTGCTTCAATATCAAGCAGACTATTGCGATATCAAATCATGTTAACAAACTTCATTAACATTTGCCTAGTGTTCTAGGTCCCTATGCGTATGTTTCCTAGCTTCAAACTCTATTTCTAAAACTAAAAGAAGAAATTGTGCTCTTTCTCAGGGAAACCAATGTCAGTGAAGATGCGTCATTTTGATGTCTGAGCTGAAGAGTAGCCAAGTTATGTGGCAGAGAGTAGCCAAACTCAATTGTAGAATAATTATTGTTGCTGTTTTAGAAATTTCCTGGCTCCCCATGCTCATGTTCACTGCCTTAGCACTCACTCAGAGATGCATCCTTCCACTACAGAAGATCAATGCGTCCGAAAATATGTATACAGTTAACCCCAAAATGTTATGTATATTAACCCAAACAATAACAAAGTTACACATCAAATATGATTTGAAGAAACCAATTCATTCATTCATGCATATAAATAGAGTACATCATACTACAAAGATTCTTGTTGATGTTTAAGAAATCAAAATGAATTCTAGGCAGAACATGCAGACGCTCAATCTGTGAAGAGAACAAGGAACCTGGAAGAACTTGAGAGTATGAACCTCTATAACTCAGTAGAATGATACATTTATTATACATCTGGATTCAATTAAAATCCTATAGGCAGTTGAATTGGTTCAATTACATATGTTTGTCCGTTTGTATTTTGTCCTATATCTGTCAGGGTCATGGTGCAAGCCATTGCTAGCTGCAGTTTGATTGGCGTTGCTGATGATGACATGTGTTGAAGTTATGGGCACATGACATTGCTGTAGTGCAAGCATAAGTTACATGGCACAATGCAACAGTCTATATATTGATCATTTGGTCGCGTTTGCTAAAAATGACCCTTCATTGATTCCAGTTTTCTTAAGCAGGCAATGTTCCTTTCAGCTTGCTAAAAAATTTCCTGATTAGATTAATGTGGGAAGTCTCCTTTCTTTTGAATTTGGAACACGGGGATCTCTATGCAGCATGTGCTTCTTAACTGAAAATGAATAATACCATCTACTAAGGCTAGTGTTAAGTGGTCTAGATCAAGCTACCACTAATACTCTAGAAAAGACTTGAGCATAGGACAGAAATATGGCTTAAGCAATTCAACCTTAGTGGATGCATATCAAGGTATGGAAGAATGCCAAGTACAAAGGCATTGTCATGTTTTTATACAATGGTGTATAGGCCATATCTAAGAGGCTTAAGTTTCTTATTAGGGCTTCTAATTTTTCTTTTCGCAACTGGACCCAAGCTTTGTCAACAATCTTAAATTGAAGAGGAACATGGTACTAGTCCTGGCATTCCTTGATTTATGCTGCAATTTGGAAAATATACCGTGAGAGCCTTCTCAATGAATTGTTTCGTATCATCTAGCTCATGTCATGTTGGTGTGGCACACATGTCAATGAGCACGTGTGGCTCAAAGCCAAGACATGCTTGAAATTGGCTATCGTATATTAAGGATTATAAGCTGTGGTTATAAGAATATTGAATTAAAAGCAAGGTTTCATCTTGTTTACACGGGTGATCATGGTTCATGCACAATTGGTGAATGTAAGAGTGGTTGGCACTTCAGCTTGGCCACATGTGTTTGTATAGGGGAAGTTCATTTCAAATTGCTAAAAAGTGTACTAACTAGATTAATGTGGAAAGTCTCCTTTCTTTAGAATTTGGAACATAGGTATCCCTATGTGGCATGTGCACCTCAACTGAAAAGGAACAATACCATCTATTAAGGCTAGTGCTAAGTGGTCTCGTTCAAGCTACCTCTAATACTAGCAAATACTTGAGCATAGGAGGGAAGTATGGTTTAAGCAACTCAACATTATTAGATGCATTCCAAGTTATGGAAGAATGCCTAGTACAAAGGCATTGTCATGGTTTTATACAATGGTGTATAGGCCATATCTAAGAGGCTTAAGTTTCTTATGAGGGCTTTTGATCTTTTCTTTTCGCAAGTGGACCAAAGCTTTGTCATCAATCTTGAATTGGCAAGGAACATGATATCAGTGACTTGCTCTTGTTAAGACATGGCTCCAAGTCACTCCATGAAGACTAAGGATGGACTGGGATATAACAATCTGGCTTGGAATAGGTGCACACATCATGGTTATAAGGATTAAGTCGATATTGACATTACCAAGTGATAAATTACCAAATTTAGGTGTCTACAGGTGGATGGGGAGCAAAACCCAATTGGATAGATATGGATTTGCCTTATGATGGGAGATGTCTATGACAATTTAAACCATATATGCAGAAGAATTTAATGGTTAGTTGAAGGGAAAAGATATTGAGTTGCAGAGTACTGTTGCGATAGTTACTGACAGCTGTTATAGGTACAATATTCATCTATATTGGCTTACACCTCGGATCACAAGTATAATAATGAGCTCTACTTGACTTTGTTCAATGTTAAGAGGCTCTCTCTGAAACAAAGATGTGGAGGCTTCTTTCGGATATAAAAGCATTTCCAAAAATTGTCATGTTATAATTATAAACAAGGCCTTGAAGCTTTATAATAATTTTTCCATGTTTCCTATTTGCAGTGGTGCATGGGGGGAGCTTGACAGGCACTTGCTGTTAGGGGTTTGATGGAGCCAATATCATGGTCTACATATTATGGTTCAATATTCTCTCTTGTTGCAGGTCGTAACAGATGAATTTCTTTCCCACGTAACCAACTTTTCAGTGACTAAGAGAGATGAGTGTTAAAGGGTCTGTGAATTTTACCAAGAAAGTGGTGTTTGTATTAGCAAAGTCATAAGATCTTGTATATGTGTATGTAAATCTTTTTTTCTTTATCCTGTGCAAAGGAATACTACAAGGAGGGGCCTTCAAAATTATTTATTGTGTGTATGCCTACAGAGAGGCAGATGCCTATGCTCTGAAGATTGCAATTTTTTTAATAAAAGCCCCAATGAAGAAACTTGATTGGGATGATGTGTCAGTTATGCTAGTTTCTTGGTACTGGTTCTGTGTCTGGCTCTCTTTCTGTTCTACATATTTTTTGGTAGTGGTTCTAATAATCAGGTTGGGCTCTCCATAGATCATTTTGAGTTGTGTCACGAATCAGGTGGATACTATTCCAATTACTGGTATCTAACTTTTGACATTTTGGTACATAAAATGTAGTCTTTTTGAACTAAAAGCGATTTACGATTATCTTTTTGACTTATAGACACATTGGTTATCAAGTAATCACTATCGTTTATTATCATTGTTTCCAAATTATGGGCTACAAATCCAATTTCATGAATCATGATCTTGTATCATTGGGTCATATATGTTTACAATTGCATCATTTTTAAAACTTATTTTTCTGTTTTTCTTTCGCAAGGACATGTATGTTTTGGGATCCTTGAATGTGAAATGTGGAAAATATGCTACATGTGTGCCTGATCCACGCTTGCATCTTTTCTCCTGGAAACTTTGAATCAGCATAACTTGATGGTTTTCTTATTTCTGTAATATGACTCCTCGATCATATATTCTGTTTGTAATCCATTTTTTTGGAAATGATACTCAATGCTTGCTTTTGATCACTTGAAACTCTGCTTCTTGTCTATCTGTTCTATCAGGCAGTCATGGCTAGTGACTTTTCTATAGCACAATTCCGTTTTCTGGAGCGTTTGCTTGTGGTTCATGGACATTGGTGCTATAAGAGAATTTCTCAAATGGTATGTGATTATTGATATAGAAACGAAAGAGAGGACATTAAATGCTATATAGATTTTACAGTGGGTATATTGTCATTTGTGTATGACTACGTTCTTATGATCTGGCTTTCTTAGTGATTACTTTTTATTTATATTGTAATTTATTTTTAATGTTTTGCTCCCGAGAAAATGTTTAATGACCTTGTTTAACTGCATGGTGCAGATCTGCTATTTCTTTTACAAAAATATAGCTTTTGGGCTTACAATCTTCTACTTTGAAGCATATACAAGTTTCTCCGGACAGTCTATATATGATGATTGGTATATGCTGCTTTTCAATGTTATCCTAACATCGTTGCCAGTCATATCTTTAGGAGTCTTTGAGCAAGATGTTTCATCTGAAGTTTGCTTGCAGGTGCGAGTATCTCTATTCCATTTGGTAGTGTTCCTACTTTTAGAAAGAAAGTAATTCATTCTGTTCATTTGTTATTGTTCTAGAATGAAGCATATAAAAGCTTCTTCATTTACCTGTTTTCTGAGTTTCCTATTTGTTCTTACATGGATCAGAGCTTTTTCACATTCTCATTTTCTTGTTTTATGCTGTAGTTTCCTGCATTATATCAGCAGGGTCCAAGAAATGTGTTCTTTGATTGGTACCGTGTACTTGGATGGATGGCAAATGGAGTGTATGCATCTCTTGTTACATTCTTTTTGAACATAAATATTCTCCAAGGTCAAGCATTCCGTGTTGGAGGTGAGACATCAGATATGACGATTGTAGGAACCACCATGTTCACGTGCATAGTTTGGACTGTCAACTGCCAGCTTGCATTGGCTATCAGTCATTTTACTTGGATTCAACTCCTTTTTATTTGGGGAAGTGTTGCTGTTTGGTACATTCTCTTATTGGTATATGGTATGATCTCTCCGATCTACTCAACAAATGCATTCCAAATCCTTACTGACGCGCTTGGTCCTGCCCCTATATACTGGTCGGCTACCATTCTTGTGGTTTTTACTTCTATCGTTCCTTATTTTACCCACTCTGTCTTCCAAAGAGCATACAATCCTATGGACCACCAAATTATTCAGGAAATCAAATATTTGAAGAAAGATGTGAGTGATGTTTTAATGTGGTCAAGGGAGCGGGCAAAAGCAAAACAAAAGACTAAAATTGGATTTTCAGCAAGGGTAGATGCGAGGATCCAGCATTTTAAGGAAAGGTTGCACATAAAACGCTCGACGTTCTCTACCTCTGTTGCAGAAAGTCCGCGTCCTGGATGAAGCTGCAAATTTCAACATCTGTCTGCAGCATACAGAATAGTGGGAGGAGTCTTCTATTAATATACATGCATATGTTCTCTTACTAGCTTCTCTTTTATCTTTTTTATTCGTTTACCCAATACATCAAGATTTCTATTATTTCAAAATGTAACTTCTGAGCCATTAATGTTGTTACAGCTACTTATTGAATTTCAAAGGTCATATTTCAAATTTTTTGACCTCGACAAACCAAGTCTATTAAGGCTAGGGTTCAATCTGTATGATTTTGAAATTGTAAAAGAAGCCAATTGAGTAGCTTCATCACCGTTCTTCAGAAATTATGAGAACTTGTGCATTATACCAGCCATTTTGATGTCTTCTTGCATTTTCAAACATTACTTTGTATCATTGGTACGTTATTCTTGAGAGTCTCTCAGATTTATATAGCTCAACAATACAAAATCTGGTTTTCTTTTTCAGTGTAACAGAGGAATAGTCAGGCTTGTCTTTGAAAGAGCCAAAGAGTGCCTATGCAAAATCGGAGTGTATAAACACATGTATCCTTTTGTAATATCGAGGATTCTATTTTCTGTGGATTTCAATAAAAGGGAAAGTGTTTTGCTTAACTTGTATGCAGCCATGCTTTTGATACTGTCCAAAAGAATAAAAATTTCTTGCTGATGTGAAGACTATAAATGCACGTGCCAGCTATTTTGTCTGTGTCATATACGAGAGTTGGAGTATACATAGAAACTCGTTGAGGAGGGCACTATAAAAGGTTTTCATTTGCAGTATTCCTTGTGCTTGTTACAAAGCCATGATACACTCTAGTTGATACTGAACTATCATCTCTATCTTGCATTACAATTTTTTTATAGAAATTTGTTGTCAAGAAAAACTAATCTACTTTCATGTTTTATCGTCATCAGAAACTTTAGATGGCTTTCATTAACAAAATTCGAGCAAGAGGGTGGTTGCTTTGGTTGGAATTTCTTCGTAGTGGTATTAGTTTGTTTTCAGACTTTTCCATAATGTCAAATTATGACATTTTATGGAGCAAGTTGGTTCCACATCTCATATAAAGTCCTAAATAAACATCCAATGGTGCCAAACCCTAGCAAGAAATGTCTGTCAAAGAAACAGGCTAACTTTATACAGCCAATACTATTGCATGGACGGAGAAAAATCTGATCTTTCAAGTGGCTTCTCGAGGCAAAGAGGGGGAAAAGCACACACACTCTCTCTTTTTTTTAGTGCAAGGCAAAATTGGGAACTAGTAAGAGAGAACAGGCAACTCAAGGAACAAGTAAACAACTTACAAAACACCTTGGAAAAAGGACAGAAAGAGCTGATTATGTTAAAACAAGCTCTAGAACAAATAAAAACAACGGAAGGAAATAAACCAAGAGTGCCCGAAGGAGGGGAAGTACTGCAAATCAAAGAGATCCAATCCACACTCGCAAACATGGAAGTACAAGAAAATAACTTGAAGGGTAAAATTGAGGAGGTCAAGAGTTGGGCACAAGTGGTAAGGGGACCGATAGGAAAACAAAGAGAGCTTATAGAGAAACAAGTTGAGGTGCAAATAAGAGAAGAAAATGTTAGACATGACAGAGGTACAAATATCATTATTAAAGGACTGAAAGACTACATGGAGGATGAGAACACCAACAAATTAGCAAGAGACTTCCTTGGAGGCGAAATACAATGGACATGACATTTATTAAGCAAACATGATTGGAGGAAAGGACAAACATTTAAGAGTTATAATGACACACATAAAAGACAAACACAACATAGTAAGGAATAGAAGGTTTCTTAGAGGTAAACACATATACCTAGATGAAGACTTAACCCCCGTACAACAAGAAGAGAAGGAAAGAATGGGAGAAGATGAAGGCATCAAGAAATGCAAGAAAATGGGCATGACTACAAAATGGAAAAGCTCAAATCAGCCATCAAATGATACAAAAATAGGGATTTGGGCTCCATTAGGCGTAATTGACCTTGATAAGTTGGAATTGTAGAGGCTACTCGTGGAGGAGAGGCTCAAGGTTGTGGCCCATAGCACAAGGAAAATATATTATCATTCTTACTGAAACTCATGAGCACGACAACTACAAAGTCCCAAATTTTGAAAGATATAGGAAAATATCAGTTTGGAATGGAAAGATTGAGATTGGCAAGGGGCACAAGATGTAACGATGCCGATCGAGAGGAGTGGTGCGGATTTAGAGAAGTTGAGAAAGAAGACCCAAATAAACAATACATATGGTTGACAATAACAAGAATGAGTTAACAATTATGCTTGTTGCTTAATCTTGATAAAAGGGGACTCACATCCAAGGACAACAAACAATTCAGCCCTCAACTTGGAAACCGAAGGTAGAGTGAAAAGCAATCCATGACAATTAGAAGAAGAAGACCAACCTTGGGAAAGGACATTAGAAGATGGAAATGGGGGTGTTTCACACTATGGAGTAGAGTTATTGGGGCTATGTAGTTTGTATGACACAATTATATGCAATGACATGAAAATGTGGCCGAATTCAGGAAACATCACCTGTAAAATGTACAATGGGCAAAGTGTAGTGGATTATGTTATTTGCTCACAACACTCTATTTCTAGATTGATGGAATTAGAAGTTGGGGACTGTCCTATAGAGATGAAATCAGATCATAATCCAATTTATGTAAGGTTTGACATACACATAAAAAATCAGCAAGGAGAACAAACCCAACACACTCAAAAGAAGAGACCTCTTCAGGGTAAGATCCTCATAACTCTCGAGGATTGTGATTTGTTTAAGGCAGCCCTTGAACAAAACTTTCAGGAAGTAGAGTGTCACATGTCTTTCATGACAATTCATCTAATTAACAACAATAAGTTTATCTTGTTAATCTGTAGGGTGCTAAGCACATGCAAAATATCTAGGTATGAAAAAGGAAACACAAGTAGTTTTCTGACTAATTCATGGTACGGCGAAGAGTGCTAGGCAATAAAGAGAACCTTGAGAGATATTGGGAAGAACAAAGAAAATAAAAAAGGTCTATGAAAAGCTCATTCAAATCGGAAAATAAATATATTTGTACACAAGAAGGCTAGAAACTAATTTTCCTTGGCAAACACAATCCTAAGGGATTTTGGAGAGAGCTACAACAAAAGAGAATGCAATCAAAGGTTAATATCACAAATGCTTAGTGGTTAGAATATGCCAAGTTACTTGTATGAGCGTGATTAAGACAAATACATCCCCCATATAATCAACACAACCATAGACCTCTTTTTCATGAAGGATATTACGTAAGTCATAAAGAGGTTACTTGTTAGAGACCAAAGGTAGCACCCTTGAATTGATCATGGAAGATCAAATACCTTGGCTAACATGGGATTGTCTTCAAAGTGTGGGACTTTGCTCCTTGAGACAAACCTCCAAAGAAGGTTGGTTCCTTCTCTCCTAGCTCAACGCAAACTAACCTAAACTACTCAAACTGCAACTAAATCTAAAACATACAAGGTCCGAGGCTAAAAATGAATGGAAAAGGTGCAAAATGAAAGAATGGTGATGCACCAACACTAAGACATGGTTCAAATCGAGTAGAAAGACACAAACAAATGCATGCACAAAGATTTTAACGGAAACATAAAGTTATGAAAGATTTGAATATATAAAACTCAATGAAAACAAGAGGGAAAACATCCATGGTGTTGGTGAAGCAATTTGTCCTATTGTGAATTATTGAGTATTCACCAACAGTATGGGGCTAAGCCCCTCATTGTGCATGATGAGGCTCCCATTATTGAATGTAAACTACTTAAACTATCTAAATGTTGTGGGGTGGCCAATAGGCCGGGGATCACAGAGGAACACTCCATTGAACTTGCGGCAAAGTGCTTGTACGAAGTACAAGGGAGGAAGCTGCAATGAAGAGATGTGAAGGGGAGTTGGGGAAATTAGGATAGAGATGGTTATAGTTGTGAGTAGACACTAACAAAGTTCGCATACGGGTTTTTTTATTAGATTAGGTAATAACAAGGATTGGCTCCCAAAGGCCTTACAAGAGAAGATACATTGTGAAAGCACCCAAAAACAAGCAAAAAGAGAGACAAGACCAAAAAGAGTTAAACAAACTTAACTCAAGAGAAAGAAGGTCCAACAAAAACCAACTAGAAGGAACAAAAACAAACAGTCTGCAAAACAAGTAGACACAGTTTGAAAGAAGTCAGCTAAAAGTCCAAACCAACAGAACAAGAAACTAAATTATCTTGTGACATTTAGGGGGGTTGTCTAGAGTATTGGTGGGATCCTCCTATTGATGCCCGCACTCCGGATCAATCCGAGACACCCTCTTGCCTTCATCCTTAGAGCCGCTCAATCTGAGTTGGAATTTTCTTTTCTTTAGGCTCGATTCCACAGCTTCTAGTCTCTTCCTCATATCCTTGACCAAGTTTTCCAATTTCGAGACATCCCCTCTTGTATTTTTCGTAACATGTGGATTTTTTTGATGCACCAATGCATCAATTATCCAATCCCTCATGTTCAAGTTAACCTCTTCCATCGCCTACACTATCATCTCCAAATCCGGCATTCTCCTGTTAAGATTCTCATAATTCTGACCCTCTTCCTTGCAGACTTTACCTTTCCCCTTAAAAGGCCCTTCATTACCACTAGCTTCCGAACCCTAGTTTGTGGGCTCGCCTCCCCTCGTCCCTATTTTGGGGACCCTTACCCATGCGCATCTTGGCTAAGCACTCCGCCAAGGTGATATCATCCTTGGACCCACTACTGACAACAACCTCCTTCAACAAGATGGGTTTTCCATTCTAATACAGAAGAAGAATAAGCCCTTCATGAATGGGAGCCTCCAGCTTCCCGTTTTGAAAATCCCTCACAGAGACCGAGAGCGACATGAATAAAAAAGAAAGGAATGCTCAACATAACCCGATGCCTAAACATATTCAACAAAGACAGTGGTGTGTATATATCTTCCGAAACTTTCCTTTGAGAGTGATATACCGCATAATATGATAACAAACTTATTTCCACACCCCAGAATACAAGACCTTAGCAATGCCATCAGTAAGAAAATAGACTCTTTCCTTACCTTTAAAGAAAGTGTTGATTTCATGGTCTCTGAGATTCCAGTCTTTGAAGATCTCGAGTCCTTGCGTGTCCATGCCCATAACCTGGGTAATAAACTTCTCTGAAATCTCCATTTCCATCCCTCGAACAACAACCCTTCTATTAGTCCAAGCCTTTCATGTTGGGGTTAAACCATAAACCAGTGTTATACATATCTATAATCAATTAAAGCATACAAGCAATAAACACATAATTTAACCAGAAGATAAAATAAACAAGAGAAAGATAACACCAGATATAATGTGGTTCACCCAGTGTGGGCTACGTCCACCAAGAAATGACCAATCTTATTATTCAGTGCTTTACAGAGGAAATACAATGAAGATCTATAATCTTCCACACCTCACAGATGTACAATGTTTTCTCCTCACCAACTACTCTTTCTTGCTCTCCAAGGAAACTTACATTCAACAAATGTAATTCACCACCTTCTAACCCTAATTCTCATGCCTTTATACATATACCAACTTAGGGCACCTTAGCTATGCGTTTACAACCATTAGATCAACTTTACAACAAATATTAGATCTAATTCCCATGACTTAAATATAAACATTCACGCATAGGTAACCGACGCCGGTTACCCTAACCAATGTTGGTTCCTCCTTTCCTTGACCGATACTAGTCCCTCAGTGACCGACGCGGTCACGTCGATCGATGATGTTATTCTTGTGTATTCCAACAAGTTAATAAAGCATGCTAATGTGAAGCAATTAAGCTCCACAACTCAATAATCTCCCACTTGGAGATAAATTGTTGCACTGTACGTACAACTCCATCCTTGAATCCTTTTCCTTGGCCCATTTCTCCTCCTCAAGTCTCAAACTCGAAGACCAACAGAAGTGGAGTGAATCTCCAACTTCTCCTTTGCCAATGGCTTCGTTAGCATATCCACAAGGTTCTCATTTGTATGAATTTTCCATCTTCACCGCCTATCATCCAACCCCGCCGTATGAAGTGATGTCTCAATTGAATGTGTTTCGTTCTTGAATGAAACGCCGAGTTCTTTTCCGGATGAATCAAACTTTGACTATCATGGTACCACATGCAATCCTCTTGCTCCTTTCCCAACTCTTATATGAACCTGCTCATCCATATCATCTCTTTGTTAGCCTATATAGTTCAGCAACATACTCGGCCTCTCGTAGTAGAGAAAGGCCACAACCTTCTCGCATCTAGAAATCTAGCTAATCTGTCGCCCCCACCTACTATGAATACATATCCAAAGTGGTGCTTTTCCTACCATCGAAATCTCCAGCCATATATCGAATCAACATAACAACAAAAGAAGTATCTGACCCTCCATAACATAACTGCATGCCGGATGTCCCTCTCAAATACTTGAGAATCCATTGGATTGCTTTCCAATGCTCTTTACCTGGATTGACCATAAATTTTCTCACAACTCCCACTGCATGTGCAATGTTTGGTCTAGTACAAACCATAACATACATAAGACTTCCAATGCTGAAGCGTATGGAACTCGTGCCATGTACTTGACCTCCTCATGTGATGTAGGACATTGATCTTTGCTCAATTTAAAGTGTCCAACCATAGGTGTACTTACAGGTTTTGCATCATGCATTTTAAATCTTTCCAACACCTTATTGATATAATCTTCCTGAGACAAATACAATTTCTGTACTTCCTATCTCTGTGAATTTGCATGCCAAGAATTTTCTTTGCAGCTCCCAAAATTTTCATGGAAAATGTGTTAGCTAAATTTTCTTTATGCTCACCAATGTCTTGCATATTAGATCCTGTAATAAGAATATCATCCACATACAGTAACAAAATAATATAGCTCCCATTTTCAAGCTTCTTGAAATAAACACAATGGTCAAATTCACATCTCATATAACCATACTCATGCATGAAACTATCAAACCTCATATACCATTTCCTTGGAGCTTGCTTGAGCCCATACAAGCTATTTTTCAACCAATGACACAAGTTTCTACTTACCCTTGACTTCATAACCAAGTGGGTAATTTATATAGATCTCTTCCTCCAAATCACCATGAAGGAAAGCCATCTTAACATCAAGTTGTTCTAAATGAAAATCTTATGTTGTAACCAAACTAAGAACAATACGGATGGAAGTCATTTTAACAACATGAGAAAATATTTCACCAAAGTCAATACCTACTTTACTGCAAATCCTTTTACCACAAGCCTTGCTTTATATCTCTTCTTTCCACCCTCTTCCTCCTTGATCCTGTAAACATACTTGTTCTGCAATGTCCTCTTACTTGCTTAGCAACTTGACTAAATCCCATGTCTGATTCTTTTCCGAAGGAGTCCATCTCCTCATCCATGCCATGCTCCCACGTGGGTATCCTATTGCATTGCTTCTTCAAAACACTCGGGTTTACCATTATCAGTCAATAATAAATAAGATAATGAAGTAAATACTTTTGAGGTCTACTTACCCTTTGTGACCTTCTCATTGAGATTTGGGGTGTCTGGGGCTCATTACATGCTGTTGCACATTCGTGTCAATATCTGATTGTGGCCGACGCCGGTTCTGTGTAGCCAACATCGGTTCAGCCAACCGACATTGGTCTACTCACGGCACACCTCCTCGCCGCACTGACACCCGACACCGACCGATGTCTCAGTAGATTTTGATTTTAAATATGAGAATGCATATTTCTCAACAAACTCTTCACCCGATTTATTCTTGGGTACCATAACCTGATCCCTGTACATTCTCTTTTCATTCCAATCAATGTTATAGCTCTTAACAATCTTAATATCTTCTAAATCCCAAAACCGAATCCAAAATCACTAGAACCATAACCAATGAAAGTGCATCTTTTAGATTTAGCATCCAATTTCTTCCTATTTTCCTTATCAACATGCACAAAAGCTTCAAACCAAATACTATAAGAAAAGAAAGATCTACCTCTTTTCCAGTCCATGCTTCTTTTGGTATTCCACCATCCAGTGCACTTGAAGGCCCACAGTTAATTAAATATACCTTTGTATCTACTACTTTTGCCTAAAAATTTAAAGGCAAACCAACATATAGTCTCATGCTTCTAACACATTCCATGATTGTTTTGTTCATTCTTTCAACAACTCCATTCTCCTGTGGAGTTATAGGAACCATTCTTTCTCTGCATATTCCATTCAATGAACAATAATCATTGAAAGCCTTGCTGCAGTACTCACCACCATTGTCGATCTAAGACACCTTTAACTTTAAATTTGTTTCATTTTCCACAAGGGCTTTCCATCTTTTAAAAGTCTCAAAAACATCATATTTCCACTTAATACAATAAACTCATACCTTTCTTGTGGCATCATCAATGAAAGTCACATAATATTGGGATCCTCCAAGAGAAGCAACTTGAGTTGGTCCCCATACATCTGAATGAACAAGCTCTAACTTTTGTTCCTTCTTTGTTGCCCCAACCTTAAGAAATCTCACTTTCTTCTACTTTCCAAATATACAATGCTCACAAAAATCAAGATCTACATGTTTCAAATCTGATAACTTACCCTTTTCCTTTAAGATCTGCATTCCTTTTTCACTCATATGGCCTAGCCAATAATGCCACATGCTTGCATCTGAATCTAAAGTAGATAGCACAAAAAAGGAATCAGTAACATAGGTAGACAAATACAATGTTCCTACCTTCTTGCCTCTTGCTACAACAAGGGCTCCCTTGGAAACTTTCCAAGAATCAATTGTGAATGTAACCATGCATCTAGATTCTCCTAATTGCCCTGCAGAAATTAGATTTCTCTTAAGGCTTGGCACATGCCTCACATCTTTCAATACCCATGTATTTTCATTCTGCAATTTAAGATGAACATCACCTTTACCAGTAATCATGCATGGTTCATCATCTCCTAAATAAACATGTCCAAAATTACCCTGAACATAATTTCTGAAATAGCCCTTATTAGGGGTAGCATGAAAAGAAGCTCCAGAATCTAAAACCCATGATTCTACTTTATTATCTAAGGAGAGAATAAGAGCATCTTGCATTACCTCACTTGTAGTGTTTTCCTCTTCACCGTTTTCTTTACTTTTTCTCGGTATATTATCTTTTTTTCCCCTTGAACCAACACTCCTTTGCATGTCCTCTCTTTCCACAATTCCAATAGATTATATCTCTGACTTTGGATCTAGATCTACCATTCTTTGTTCTACCATTCTTCTTGCTCTTGGATCTCTCTTTAGATCTTCCCTTTCTTTCCACATTCAAAGCATTCCCAGATGATGATTCTCATGTACTTTTCCTACATATTTCTTCATTCAGGATTATACTAACCACATCATCAAAATTTAAAATATTAGAAGAAAATGTTGTATTACTAACAACCATTACCAAATTATCCCAACTATCTAGAAAAGAGCATAAGAATAAAAGTGCTTTCACTTCATCATCAAACAAAATATTAACCGATTTTAATTGATTAACAATAGAACGAAAATCATTCAAATGATTTGACACAGATCCACCTTCTTGCATTTTAGAATTAAATAATTTCTTCATCAAATAAACTTTATTTGATGCACTTGGTTTTTCATATAAGTTTGCTAAAGATTTCATTAAATCTACCATGGTTGCTTCTTTTGTTATATTTGAAGCTACAGATGCTGCCAGGCTCAATCTTATAGATCCCAAAGCCTTTATGTCAAGAATCTTCCATTCTTCGTCAGTCATCTTTACAGGCCTTGCCTTCTCATCCAACGGTAAATATAAATCTCTCTGATACAGATAATCCTCCACCTGCATCTTCCATAATTGATAATTACGGCCATCAAATTTCTCTACTCTATATTTGTTATCTTCTATCATTGTTGTGCTCCCACTCAATCAAAAAACCCTCTGAGAGTAAATCCTGTCAACACACAAAAACTTCAAACAAAGATCTCGATATCGGTTGTTGGGGTTAAACCATAAACAAGTGTTGTAGAAATCTATAATCATTTACAACATGCAAACAATAAACACGAAATTTAACTAGAAGATAAAACAAACAAGAGAAAAATAACACCACATATAACGTGGTTCACCCAGTGTGGGTTACGTCCACCAAGAAATGACCAATCTTATTATTCAGTGCTTTATAGAGGAAATACAATGAAGATCTATAATCTTCCACACCTCACAGAATGTAAAATGATTTCTCCTCACCAACTACTCTTTCTTTCTCTCTAAGGAAACTTATATTTAACAAATTCAATTCACCACCTTCTAACCATAATTCTCATGCCTTTATACATATACCAATTTAGGGCACCTTAGCTATGCGTTCTGACCATTAGATCAAATTTACAAAAAATATTAGATCTAATTCCCGTGACTTAAATATAAATATTCACACACAGTAACCGATGTTAGTTACCCTAATCGATGTTGGATCCTCCTTTCCTTGACCGATACCGGTCCCCAGGTGACTGGCGTTGGTCACCGACGTGATGCTGCTTATTGTGTATTCCATCAAGTTGATAAAAACATGCTAATGTGAAGCAATTAAGCTCCACAATTCAACATTTCGGAAGTCCACGGTGACGGAGAGGGGTCGCACCCTTTTAGCTTGGAGATATACTCCCGAAGCCCCCAATTCTAAGCATGCGCCACATCGAAAGATTGTTAATGATAGCCCCATGACTCTAAGGTTCAACACAAACTCTGTCACCACCCATGGCTTCTTTGTTTACCGTCTAACACCAAACCAGTCACTCAACAATTCTGTAAGGTTCGAAATGAATGAAAATCCCCGTATTGATTTTGCAACATGTATTCTCCCCGCCTTGACATGCGCAAAAATGATATCCCTCATGTGACAAGAAACAATTACATTATGACCTGTCATGGTGAATAATATTATTAATAGTTAAGGGGATTTCATCACCCTTCACCCAAAATTTTAAATCATTGCTATACACCCCTAAGTTAGCCAACTTATCCACACATTTATTACCATTACAGGGGTGTGTGTGTGTGATACTATAATTTTCAAATGCTTTAAGATGTTCCCTAACATCCTGTAAAATATTGCCAAGTGTCCAGTTCTGGATGAGATTCCTTTTAAGGGTGTTCACAATGAGCAATGAGTCACCTTCGATTTGAATATGTGTAACACCCTTTTCCTTAGCTATGTTAACTCCCCACATAAATCTCTAGCCTCTCGCCACATTGTTTCTTTGAAGACCCAACGACCCATCATATGCAAGAATCCAATCACCTTCATGGTTTCTAATGACACCCCCTTCTCCTACCGACGAGGGTTTCCTTCGAATCACCGTCAAATTTTATCTTAAACCATTTTCCCTCCGGTTTAGACCATTTAATTACTAGTTTGGAAATTTTAACATCAAGAGGACTAAAGACGAACTATTTGAGGACTTCTGCCTCCACTCTAGGACATGCAAATTTAATCTTTCCCTTGAAAAGTTTGATGTTTTCTTTGATGGAAGAGCAACAACGAGCACTAACCTTTTTGATATTAGCTTTCTGGTTTCTAAAAATAATATCATTTCGGCCTTCCACAAGCTCCAGAGGAAGTGGGAAATACCACCCTCCAGGAAGCTACCAAGACAAGAAATCTGAAAGGACACTCCCATTGCAAAACATAAGTCAGCTATGGTGTTAGGTTGTAACCAATGGATCTAAAACATCTCCATCATAGAAGAAAAATCCACCTGAGAAAAAGGACACAATAAAAAATATGGTTAACACTTTCCTCCTGCTTACCACATAAAGAACATCTACTGGGGATAACCATGCCTCTCTTCCTTAGATTATCCATCGTGAGGATCTTATTTTCAACCACTAACTAGTAGAAGATGTTAACCTTGGGTATGAGGTCTTTCACCCAAAGAAGATTCCAATACTCCTTTTAGATAAAATCTTTAAAATATAGAAGGTATGCAAATTTGACTGTGAAATTTCCTGACTCCTCTTCTTTCCAAATGATAGAGTCTTCTTGATATTGGAATCTAGGAATATGAAAATTTCGAGTTTAGAATTAATTTCTATGAAGGGTTGTAAATCTCTAATATAGTTTGGGGGAGGAACAATAGTAACCCATTTAGGCCCCTCATTACTAGCATTCCAATAGTCCTGAACCCAAACTTTATCAGTTTCCTCTAAATATTGAGAGACAAATTTCTAGGGCTCTTCCATAAAGAAAGGGTTTATCCTCAATCCAACAGTCCTACCAAAAGGAGATTCTATTTCCCTTTCCAATGTTCCATTTAATACCCTTACTCAAAATCTCCTTGGAAGCCACAAAGGATTTCCAGAATGTGGAACCATTAGGAAGATCATTTTGCATAAAGAAAGTTTCCATTCTGCCTATATTCCTTAGATATTTCTTTCTGATAATTTCCACCCAAAGTCCTTCCTCTTTAATACTCCAACCAGATTTAGCTATCAAGGCTTCATTCATTAATTTTATATTCTTCAGGCCCAGGCCCCCACAATTTTTAGGTCTAGTAACTTTATCCCAAGCCACCAGGGGATATTTAAACTTTTCCTCCGCTCCAGCCCATATGAACCATTTATGGATCCTTTCCAAAGCATCAATAATTTTTGCAAGTAGTTTAAAGAGTGACATAATGTAAATAGGGATTCCTTGAAGAGAACTTTGAAGGAGTTGAATCTTATTAACCTAAGTAAGAAGAGCTCCTTTCCTTGTGGTAAGCTTTCTATTAACCCTCTCTATCAAATTGTTCCAAATAGAAGGATCCGAATTCTTATGAGGGGCATTCCCAAGTAGGAGTCTGGAAATTTTTTTATTCTACATCCAAGAATGTGAGCTAATCTGATCTGAACCTACTCCTCCACATTTATAAAAATAACGCACTTTTATGAAAGTTAACCAACTACCTGGAGATCATCTCATAGTCCTTCAACACCTTCCTATAGTTAGAGGCCTCTTGGATAGAATCTTTCCCCAAAAGGAAATTATCATCCACAAATTGATTAAGAAAAATAGGAGGTAAGCCATTAGAAATTTTGATCCCTTGAATGAGGTTTTGAGATAAAGCTTGATTAAATAACCTACTCAAGGTTTTAGTTATGATGATATAGAGAAAAGGGGAGAGGGGATCACCTTGCCTCAAACCACACCCTGCTTGGAAGAAACCTTCAGGCTTGCCATTGATAATAACAAAGAAGCTAGCAGTGGAAATACAAGTCATTACCATATTTATGAAAAGGTTGCAAAAACCCAGCTTGACCATGAAAGCTTGGAGGAAGGACCAAGATACCCTGTCATATAAAATAGCCAGAGTAAGTCGACATCCAATTAGAAGAAAACAAAAATGCAAACCATGATAATACATAACAAATCATAGACACAGACTTCCATTGATTCATTTATCAAAGGTGCAGACACCTTTCTTGGTTTTACAAGATTATCATATATGCAAAGTTGGAAAGAGAGAGTAGAGGAACATAAGACAAGAAATAGAAGAATTGCAACTTTTATTGCTTGATGTAGAAGTGGTATTCTCAACAACATACATTCAATCAACAATTTCCAACCCTTTGGAATGGAGAAGCCATTCCAATTTATAACATTACAATCTATCCTTTCATCTACCCCCACATGACTCTTCACCTGTCCTCATCACTTGTGACCTTTCATATTCCTAGGAAGTGAGTATTTTTCTTATTATTGGAAAATGACTCTTACAATGTTTAGCTAAGGGTCACTTAAATGAATAGGATGAAATAAAAAAAAAGTACATTCTTAATGAGAAATTAGAATATGGAGAGAGAAGACAAGAGAGAGAAGGAAGGGTTGACTGATTTGATGAATGTGAAACCCTATGTGATGGAGAACTTGCTTATTCACGATCCTTGAGGGAGAGTTTCCACCGGGCTCCTCTTCTTTGAAATCTTTACTAAACCGAGCTATCGTAGGTCCCACCTTATTTGTTTCTAGAATATAAATGCAACTCAACACCTTGATCCATGTATTTGAAACATTACTTGGTATCCTTACTTTGATTAGACCATTCTTCATGATCTCTTGCAATGTCAGAAATAGATCCTCTGATGTTGGCAAGGGACTCTAGAGTATCTTCATTGAAGGAAAGAGGACCGCCCACTTATTTTTGACCAACTCCTAGAAGGGAATCAATGAGTTCTTCTGGTGATGAATGCTCGATGAGTGAAGGGAACTCAAGTCTCTGGACACAGTTGCAAACCTCATTCAAAATATCAAAAGCATTTTGTCCACTAGAGTCAAGTTTAGAGATGACATATTCGATCATACCATAACTAACATTCATGATACAGTACCCAAACTGGGGACAAATTGTCGAGTGTCAGTTGCTTTGTGAACATATTTTTACTCACGAGGTGAGAGTCAAGGGATACAAGTGGGAGCACCTCATCCAAGAAAATCTTATCTTTTTCAATATCCTCCCTTTCTTTCTTCACCTCTGACAAAGTGGTGAGAATATACCTGAGTAGAGAGAGAACCTCTGGGAACAAGTTTTTACCTTTCTCGACGTTCTTCTCAATCCATTTATTGTTAGCCTTCCTTACATCATCATAAATTTGTGATTTCTTGATCACATCATGGTCAAGATACTAATTGGAGGAATTTCTTCCACCTGAAGAGGAGGTGTTGAATTGGGCTCCAAGAAAGGATGGATGTAAGAACTGAGATTTTTACATGTTCCTCCAATTGCTCAATTGTTCATTTGTACTCTTCATTCTAAGAAAGTAGGTGGGTAGAGGATTCCTTGAACAAATGAGAGTCACCCTCATATGAAGCTTGACCCAATAAGATGTGAGTCAATTCATAGTTTGATGGAGTCATCTCCTCAACATGATTTACATTCTTCGACCTAACAACTTCTACATATTGGTTTCCTGAGGCACCACTGAAGAAGGAAGAAGTTGTCTGGGCCATATTCCTTCACTTAGATCTCCAAGTTTTTGTAGTAGCTCCAAGATTAGGTATAACAACTTGATGTGTTGTTATTGGTTCACTTTTAAACAATTCTTGAATCCATGGGAATGGCTCTTCAGGAGTTGACATGATGTTGGTCATGGAGCATTTTCAGGAGCTTGATGTAGAACCACATCTTGTTCATCACGGGAAGCTCCACCATTGGGGAAAGCATGCTTGGATTCTCTTGAAGAGAAGGAGGATACGATGGATCACTCTTTCTTGACTCAAGAGATTATATGGGATCTATGAGGATCCTTACCTTCTTATGAATCTTTGTGGAATATGAAAACACTTTGTGCACCCTCTTCTCATTATCTTCCCTTTTTAAGGATCATGTTTGATGGATCTTGGTTGCACTTGAAATGTTTCACCACTTGAGGATTGACCATACCACCAGGTATTTGATTGAGTGTTTAAGAACACTGTTATGCCAATGTCATCAAATAAAGCATGGATGGCTTGAATACTTAGATGACCTGACTAGCTCACTTTGATTTATTTCTTGAAGAGATGATGATGGATTCAAGACACAATGTTTCCAAATTTAGTGATGAGTTATGATGACCTCCTTTGATGGATTCAAATTTCGACAGGGTTCTTGACTCTTTTCAAATTCTTTCCAACTGCACAATGTTCATGACTGTCACCTGCTACACCTTGATATGCTCTGCCATGCTCTTTGACATAATTGCGATCATATTGATGCTTCAAGATCCTTGTTAAGGGTGGATTTTATCATTTGAGCTATGAGAAAACTTTAAAACCATGTGTGGATGGAAAAAAGAAGCGAGATGAGTGAAAACGAAGCCAACAACAACTTTTTGCACTGAAAACAAAAAAAATTCTATTTTTGGCAGGTGGGACTAAGAGCTGCTATTTTGGGAATTTTTTTAATTTTTAGGTAAAATTTGGTCTTATAAATATCTTGGCACACTTAATTCACTTCCAATGATGGTGGTTTACCATTTTTAGGAAGTTTCTATTTCTAGCAGGTTGTTTTTTTCGAACCTATTATTTTGGGAAAATTGTTTGTTTTGCTTTGTTGTTCCTCATTATTTATGGATGTTCTAAGTGATCGAGCTTACAATTTTGAGAGGTTTACTAATTTTAGAATGTTATTTTTCAAATAATATGATATTTTTAGTAACTGGTCAAACTGGTATCAGTTTGCAATGAAAACACCATTGTTGGATTCAACTTTGCACTGTGATCTCGTGCTCCAATTTTTCGTTATGTTTCGTCTACTAGAACTCTTGCAAATAAAAAGGAAAATTTTGGAATGACGGGTTTCAAGTTTGCAGTTGTAGAAAACTAGGACATCATATAGTTTGTAGTAATGGTGACCATAAAGGTGTCTGGGATGATGATCTTTTGTGAAAACCTTGGTGCAATCAATTTTTGGTTAGCAAGATATGAGAAAAACTCATTTCTGCAGTCATGGATGTTCTAGAATGTGTTGGGAAACATGGATGTTGGGTTTAGATTTAATTTTAAGGTTATGCAAGAAAATGGTGGATGGATGGACTATGTAGAGGAGATAGCTTAAAAACACCTTACCTTTCACTTTTTACTTAATTGTTAACGTAGTTTAACTCAGGTGAATGAAAGTGAGTGGGTTACTAGGCGGGGTTTGATGGCTTGCTCATGGGTGAATATTTGTTTCCCCTTTATCCCCTTGTTGTAATGGGAAAATAAGGACACCAAAATGTGCCTTGCCCCATTTGGAAAGATAGGTTTAACATGGGGGTGCTTGAAAGTTTTCCAAAAATAGAGCACATGGGCTAAAATATTGGTCTTGGGAGTCGATAGATAGTCACATGAATACTTAGGGGTTAAGAGTGGGAATGGGGGTGAATTTTTGTGTCCCCTATCTCCCATTGGTACAAAGGGATAAGAAGGACACAAAAGCGTGCCTTGGAGCAAGATGGTAGCACTTGACATGATTCGGTGTAGGTCTGGAAAATGAGCCGAGCCAATTAAGCACTCTGTCGGGACGAGGAGGGTCGCGTGAGGAACCAAAGGTGGGGATTATATTGGGTGAATTTTTGTGTCCACTTTGTCCCTTTGGGAAAGAGACAAGAGGGAAAAAAAGTGTGCCATGGAGCAGGAATTTGACATGTGGCACTTCAAAACCGGGATAAGTATGAGAAGCACACTCTGCACTCGAGAGAATTTGAAAACACAATTCTGGAGCTTGGAGAGGTGTTTTGACATGAAATTTTATATCATTATGATTCCAGGTCAAATTATAAGATCAATGAAATAGTTTTCAGAACCTAATTTTTCTTTTATCTCTAACAAATGACTCCTTTTTCTTTGGGACAATAGGGTGTGCTGCAAAGATTGAGCTTCCTTGAGAAGCACTCAGATATTGGAACAAATGTGATGATTTCACGATGTAGAGAATTAATTTGTATTTCCAATGACTCTTTGTTTTCATCTTAACTCCTTACTGAGCTCCCAAAACCATGAAGAAGTTTAGGTTCATATTTTGACCCTTCACTCCTTACACTTAAAAAACCCACTTCTGCACGTCATCCCTAAACCACCAAATATTCCCTAAATATACCTAAATCAATTCTAACACATTTTTGAATCTAAAATAACACCTACTAGTGATTATGAGCCTTTGGAACCTTCCCGGATGATGCACACCTGCCTTGAAATGGTCAAAATTGGTCTTTGTAGGCTTGCACATGGAACTAGTCTTCATTTGCTCTTTATTGAGTGGAATTTTTTTGACCTTGAAACATCACTTTGAAAATTATTATTTAGAATATGAGAAGTACCTGAAAGGACAATATGGTCATGACATAGAAGAAAAATTGACCATGAGAGGGGTTCAAAGAGATTTGGAGAAAAATTTCACTTTGTGGCTTAGTTGTCATGGCTCAAGTTTCAAATTTTTGGGCTTACAAAAATGCATGAAAAAAAAAAAACAAGAATGTATGAAGGGAAAAAAACCACAGATGTATTGCATTTAGTATATGTTCATCATGTTTACAAAGCATATGTTAGACTTCTAATGCAAAATGTGAACTTGCAAAGGTTTGAAGGAAAGAAAACACTTTGCTCTAAGGAAAAACATGTAAATTCTATAGAAAATAACTCGTAAAATGTGTCTCTACACTTACATTTATAGAATATAAAAAACGAGGGAGAGATGGGGAAAATTTGAATTTGGATCTGCCATGGGTGAAGACAACATACCACCCATGGACCTTGTCGCCATTATCCTCTTAAAAAAATCATTATTTTTTCTATAACACGCCATTGCGATTTACAAGTGAGGGCATGGACATAGTTTTTGCATTTACTCCTACTAGGTGAGGTATTTGGACATTTTAAATGAGTAGGTTTGCATTCCCTTGCGTGTCCCCTAAATTTCATGATTCTTTTCCCACTTCCATTGATCCTGAATTCATCCTACAACTTTGAATTCAAACATCCCCGTGGGTTGAAAAACCCATGAGATGACAAATCTCACATATATTCCAAAGTCTCTTCTTGCACTTCCATGAATTTGTAACCTTTGCACTCGGTCACCCACCCACGTCTCCTCACATTCATACTTTTTTCTTACACCGAAACATGTGGAGGCCTTTCTCCATTTCTAATCCCCACAAAATTTTAAAATCCACGTAACACCATGTTTAAATAATCTGCGAAACACTAGGATAACATTTCATAGTTCTTGGACTTAGCTTATTTTTTGGTTGCACCAAGACTTTCACCTAATACATATCCTTCCTATGGAATTGAGAAACTCCACAAAACTACTTCTTCCACACATAAGCAAGGCTCACTGATCTTGATGCTCATGGAACACTGAAACAAGGTAGGCTTTGTTACGTGGAACTTTGAGAACCTTTGGAACACTAAGATTTCCATAGTAATCCTTCGCAACTTTAATACTTACCCAATTTTGAATCTTGATGCCGAGAAGGAATCCACCTTGGTCTTGAACTTAATGAGTTATCCAAAATAGAAAAGGGAGCATGATTTTCGATAACAATTACCAGTGTAAAACATAAGACATAGATGGACTGCAAACATAATATTTTAAATGGGGTTCAAAATTCCTCACATTCTACACATCAAACACATTTTTATAGTATAATTTAGGAATAATTCCCAATAGATTGGACGATTGATGTTTTTATTCCTCTCTACAAGAGTGGAGATATCAATAATCCATCAAACTATTGTACTATCATGGCCTATCCCCTTATGGGAAAGTTATTTAGTAGCATGGTAGAGTGAAAAATCAGCAACTCGGTGGATAAGGAAGGGAAAATAAAAAAGGATAGGTTTCAGGTTGAAGCATTTCATTATTGGGCACTATGTCACCCTTGTTGGTTCCCAATCTAACACCCCACACAAAATCAAAGAGTAATATGCATGAAATAAGGAGAAAGGAAGAATGATGGATCTGTTAATTTGTCATTTGCATCCAAGGATGGATCCATATTCCTTTCATGACCTAGTCTATGGAGATGACATGGAAACACTTGACTAAGGGTGTGGTTGTTCACCTGCTACTTTATGGATCTTCCTGAACCAAGGTGAGAGGACCTAAGGGGTGGCTTGAAAGGGGAGGGAAATACTATGTTTTAAACCCTCAAACTTATTAGAACCTCAATTTGAGATCAAATGCAACCACAAAATGCAATTATCATTCAAAATAATGGTCACACAAGCATTGAAACACTTGATACATCAGAAACAATCCATTAAATAAATATTTAATGTGATCACAAGAATCATTTTGAAGGAATCTATTGACAACTTGGAGTGAAATGATACTTGAGTTATCAAGTTTTGTAAATCAAGGCAACCACAATTCAAATATTGTAAGGTTGTGTGATTTTCTAGCAGATAACATGTGGGGTAGACAATGGTGATGAAATCTACAGGTTAGGATGATGGGTAGTGTAAGATGAGATGAAAGAGGATGGAGATGGTGGGAAAGGGGACTAGTGAGAGGAAGTAGTTGTATTAACCATTTTGTCTTGACAATTCTTCATGCATTCAAACATGGAATCAAAGGAAAATCACCCTCCAAAGGTTATTTACCCTCATGGATACCCAAGTAAGGTAGATATTACAAAATAACTCTTGAAAAGCCAACATAGACACCTAAGAATGAAGTCTCATGCACTCATCACACCAAATTTATAACACCATAGGACACCCTACGAAAAACTTGTATGCATGTTCATATATTACAAAAAGGAAATTTATGATTGAAGCCAGTGATGCAAGGTACCACTACAATGCAACAAACCCTAAATTCCCAATCAACCAATCAATTGTCAAATATTTCTCTGCAATTATATGACATGAAAAACATAGAATTACAGAGAAGAATGAAAATTTATTGATTTCATATTTTTTATAAGAAGGAACATCAAAATTATACATAGCAGAAGGGTTTTCTGAGTCCATTGGCAAAGGAGATAAGGGAAACATATAAGAATGAATCTCAAATCCTGCTAATGGATATAAAACAATAACCACCTTAACATGAACCTACAAATGACAAGTACAAGTCACCAATTCTCTGCAAAGCCACTTCACAAACATAAATCCACACTTCTAAAGTAGAAACCTACAAACTCCAACCAAAACCATCCCGAGAGAGTTTTTGAAGAGAATCCTTCACTTTTATACAAAAACATTTTAATACCAAAGGAATATCCCACATATGTTAATTTGAGGATTGTGAGCATGCTACTTGGTGATCTGTGTGTTCAGTGAGAAAATCAATGGAAAACCATATAATTAGGAGGACAAATGCATCTAAAATTTCCAAGTGTCTCGATCCTTGATGCTACGATCATCCATTATTCATTTGGTGGGGGAAAGAGAGGCATATTCTTATTCTAGAAACATCCATGGGATAAGGAGGATAAAAATAAAGCATCTATAACTATTTTTGACATCATTCATCCCAGTGAAAATGACTGGTAGCAACCAAATCTTACACAATTAAAATATAACGAATTACTTCACCAATTCCCGAAAAAATTGATTTTTTTGGAAATCCTTCTCCAAGATGTTACCAATGCAATTGGTTTGAGGTGAAATGGATGCTTGAGTTGAAAGTAATGGGAAAAAATGAAAATCTAACCATTCCACGAAAAAATCCCTTGTTTCGTGGATTATAGGATAATCTTCCTTTGCATCGTGGATTTTTGAGAATTCATTTCATGCCTTGGAATTAGTTTGATTTTATTAGGTGTATCACAGAATTTTCTTGTTTTATGGGGTATTCCTTGATGTGTGGCTTTTCTTTCATTCCACAGCTTCAAAAATCCATGGGACAATGAGTGTTTGATGTCCACGAATACCAAATTTAAGTTTCATATGGGTTTTCTAGTTTTCCACACTTATTCATTTGATACTCACACACTTTAATCTTTTTACATCACTATAACAAAAATGCTCATGCCCTCTGTTGATGCCATGAAGATTTAGTTTCTTTTTTATGCAAAAACCTTTCCTCGTGACCATATTTTATTCTTCCGTGGATTTTGTAACTCCGTGGAACACTATACCTCGAGAAACCCATGGAACATTAAGTTATTTGTTCCACGACATCCATACTTAGTCACATTCTAAATTCTTTATTCTTCATGGATTCTCGTGTCACTTTCTCTAAGTATTGTGACTTGTTCGAGAGGACTACACCATCTATTTTTGTGAAAATGACTAATTCACGTGGAAGACTATAATGACCAAGTCCGTGAAGGGTTAAGTTTATTCATCCCTTTGCTCCACGAATTTCCTTTGCAAGTTCCATGAACCTATGGAACACTATCATATGACTTCGTGGTTTCTTGTTTTCCCTCAAATCCCACCAAAAATACATTCTCTTCATTCTCATGCGGAATACTACTCCTTAAAAGATGTAAAACATTACAACTTTGTGAAATCATCAAAACCAAAGGGAAAGTCAAGATGTAAATAAAAATCCATATTACAAGGTTGTAACACAACAAAAACATAAATTTTAGGATCAAGGAACCACCAAACATTTGCATGACAAAGAGAACAAATGGGGAAAATGACAAGGCCACGTTAACATGTTTTGAAGGGTTTTACAAAGATGGTACCAAGAGATAAGAGGATCAAAATGGGAAACATCATTGGCTCTAGCTCATGGATGGACATCCCAAGTGAGTATCCAAAGAACCACAATAGATCTCATAGAAGTAGACCAGATTCCTATCCATTGGGCAATAAAGTCAAATGGGTAAACACTTGGTTTTTTACATTTTCAGATCACATGAGTTACCAAAACCTACCACATATAAAAAAAAAAAAACTTTGAAACATAAAACAAACCCATGATTAAAAATAAATAGAGGATGGACTATACAATATATAAATGTAATATTTTTGGATACACCTAACCCAAAAAGTGGTTGAGATGTTTACTATCGGCATGTAACTCAAGTATTTCACCACCCAAATCTCTCAAGAAAAGGTATTCTCCTCAATACTGACATCTATAGAATAAGATCCCATCTAAAGAGCTTCAAAGTTTATGTGCTTTCCCTTATCTTCATGCATATTGTCCCATAATAACACCAAGTCCCCAATCTAGAAACTTCTTGGAGAGACCTTCTTGTCAAATATCTTCTTCAGTTTTTCCTTGAACTTTATGTGTCTTTAGTGAGATTCTCTCCTAACCTCATCAAGTTCAACAATATAGTTGATCCTTGCTGCATAAGGATCAATTCCTTCTTCCTCTCCAAGTTTCTACATGAATTGATACACTGATAACTTCAAATGAAGAGGAAGAACAACTTGGGTGCCATAGAATATCTCAAATGGGATCTTTCCAATTGACCTTTTAGGTGTGATTCTATCAGCCCATATTGCAAATTTTAATTGCTCACCCCATTTATTCTTGTTAACCTCCAAGGTCCTCTTAAGTATTGATATCACCAAATTACAACACTCTCTAATTTGCTTGCATGTGAATGAAATGGGAAATTAGTGTAACTAAGTAACATGGAATTATCTCTAGAGAGGGATGGCTCCTCTTCCTAAAATGATGCTACAACTACTCCTAATGATGGAAATACACTTATATAATCCTATTCTATGATTCCAAGGGACTAGGGAGAGAGGAAAATACATGAAAATGAAGAAATCCTACACTAAGGGGTGATAACACCAAGAGAAGGGTGATTGGGACACTCTCTAATGAATGAAAATGTGCAGAAATAGGGATGGAGAGGATATGTAGAACACTATAATCTATACACACACATTTACAACATCATTTCCATTAAACACACCATTTAGAGCTTGCAAGAAACCATTAAAATGCACAAAATACCTTAAATGTAATGTAGAGGCCAGAGAATGCAATGAAACACAAGTAAGGATTGGAAAATAACCACAAAATTGATTTTATTACTTGAAATGGTGACACACTCCATTACAATGAAGAGAAGAGGCATGAATCTCTTACAAAAATACCTAGAATGGAGGCTTGAAGATCACAACAACATGTAAAAGAATGGAGGCACAACTAGAGAATGTTAAATAACTTTAAAATGAGCTCTCCATTTTACATTTATAGAAGAAAGAGAGAGGGAAGACAAGGGAAATCCCAAAAATATGAGCTTTACCCACCAACAAACCCCCTACAAATCCATCCCTTCATGTATCATTGCTTCTTTGTAGAAGAAAATTATCCATTCCTCCATTAATGCCTTCTTTACCTACCTAGGCATTGCATTTTACATATAGGAGAGTTTTCTACATTTTGGCCCAACCACCCTCACAAAACCTCTGATTTATTGATTTATGAGTTTAGAGGATGAAATCAAAATTCCAACAAGTATAATTTTTCCTAATTTGGTTGATCAGGAGAAAGATATGATGATTTGGGCCTAGGTTACTTTTATGGTTCATTTCAAGAACTCTCGGGCCTAGATATTGATTTTTGAGCTAGAGATGTTTCCTTATAATTTCCCACCAAACACACCTAATTTCATATTTAATAATTTATGAGTGTAGGAGGTGGTATTACAGTCCAAAAAATCTAGTCTTATTGAAAATAGTGCATTGGGGCTGAGCTTTGTGTGGTGATATGGGTTGGAGAGCTCCCCTAGCTTGGTTACCACTCACTTTGTGAGCCCATTGCATGACTTGGTGAGTCATTCCCTACCACCCCACCTCGTGGCTCTACATCGGGCCGATTTTGAACTCACCGGCTCATTTTCCACATCACCCGCCTACTTGGCAAGTGACTCACCCACAACCCCGTGACCAACTCCTTATTGCTACAACTCGGTGGGACGAATCTTCATTCACCCTTTGTGATATGGGGAAATCATCTCCGCGGGGAACTTGCATCCCTGACGAATGTATGTCACTTGGGTCTTGCGGGCCCAAACTCCCTGATGTGACCACAATGAATACTCTAGGCCCCATCTTAACTCCTTCTGCTGAACCCTAGATGTTGTGGCATATCAATCAGTTTGAGAACTTGTACCCACTCGACACATGTGCCACTCAGGTCCCTCATGCCCAAAATTTCTGATGCTTCTGCATTGAAACCTCACTTTGTGTTGTATAGATATCGAGTAAGTAGGGAACTCATGCTTGAATGACATGAATTCCATTTGGGATCTTTGAGCCCACAAAGGCCGATGCAACCACAAAGAAATCCTTGAGCCCCTCGATGTTGAGTTTTTTTCCAAATCTCTGAGGTTCTCGGCCCGAACAACTCCCTGCGGCTTGCTGACTTGCTCTGAATGATATTTCTCTAATTCAGCCGGTGCATTTTCCCATGGCCCACAAAGTGAAAGCTGTTGAACTTACTCCTTTATGAATTTTTGAGCTCATTTATCAACCCAACCATCCTACCACATAGCTTGACTAGGTGATTTCCCTTCCACTCACCCATGAGCTCACCTAGCTCATTTTTTTCCCTTCGTTCATTCGTCACAAAAGTTTCTATATTTTATTGAATTTCTTATATTTTTGCAGGGAAGAAAATGTATGGAGACCACAATAAATACTCCAATCAACAAGTACCTCATTAGTATGAAATTGACCTACTTTTTAGGTTTTTTTACTAAAGTCTTGAAGAAGATTCCCAGTGTTTAGATCTGTCCTCGTTGTCCATTTTCCAGGGGGAAAAATGGATAACAAGTATCTTGAGAAAGTTCTTGTTTCTTGACTCAGCTTGCCCATTTCCTTGGGGGTTATAGTTGGAGGCATAAGTTAAGTTTGTCCCATATTATTTGCACATTTCCACAAGAGGTTTAGCTCTGAAACTCATGGCATTATCAACAACTAACTTGGTTGGGACACCAAACCTACAAATGATGTTGTTCAAAAGGAAGTCCATGACCACTTGGTGAGTAGCCTTCTTAGTGGGGATTTCTTCAACCCACTTGGTGAAGTAATCTGTAGCAACCAAAATCCACTTATGGCCTATACTAGATGCCTATATTATTTTACCAATAAAATATAGCCCCATTTTATAAATGGAGGTTCAATTGAAATGGGTTGTAATGGTAGGGATCATGAATCTTTTAGCCTATAAGAGAAGTGTTGATAACCTTCACACTTACTCACAACTTGATCAACATCCTTAAATAGAGATGGCCACCAATAACCTGCCCTCAAAATATTATGAGTGGTTACTTTAGCAGCATAATGGCCACCACAAATTCCTCCATGAAACTCATTAATCATCATAGGAGCTTCATCTTCATTTATACATCTTAACAAGACCCCTTTCAAATTCCTCCAAGCTAAACCAAAGTCAATCAAGATGTATTTTTGGGACACCAAATTTAATGTCCTTCTTTGATTCTTGTCTAGGCCAAAAGGAAAATTAAATTCTTCAAGTAATACATAATGTCCTTGTACCAAATGGAAGCACATACCTTTTAATGAGGATCACCTAGATCAACAATAACATTGTTCACTTCAACAACTTGTAGATTTTCTTTTGCCATTAATCTTTCCAAACCAAGGCCTCTTACCAACTTGGTGGTTTGAATATCCATGTCATATTCTTGGAGTTTGTTAACCCATATACACATTTTTCTTGAAGCTTCCATTTTTGTCAAAATGTCTTTGACCATGGTGTGTGGCACATAGGAAACAACCCTTGAGCTCAAGATGTAAGGTCTGAAAATTTTAGTGGCCTTTACTAAAGATTTTTTTGCTTTTCCATGATTGTGTACTTCAATTTAGATCCTTGTAAGGCCTTTTTGAAGAATGCAATTGGTTTCTCATGGCCTTCATCATCCTTTTGCAATAAAATTGAGGAAATGGTAAATTCATATGCAAAGGAGAAAATCTAAAACTCCTTTTTATAATCTGGACTAGCTAACACATGGGTAGTCTTCAATGCATCTTTCACTCCTTTGAATGCTTGCACTGCCTCATCTCCCCACTTGATAATCTGATCTTTCTTCAGCATACTTGTGATAGGAAAAGTGATCTCAACAAAGTTAGATACAAACCTTATCACAAAGTTAATTTGACCAAAGAAATATTGTATACCTTTCTTGGATTGGGGAATGTGTAATTTATCAATTACCTCCACCCTCTCACAAGGAATCATAACTCCTTGAGACACAATGTGCCCCCAATTTTTTTATAGGATTCAATGAGATACCAAATTCTCTACACCTGATCAAGATTTTTTCAAGGTGCTCTAAGTGATCACCCCTCTTCTTAGAGAAGACTGTTATATCATCTTGGTAAACCACAATAAACTCATTGATGAATCCAACAAACATAAAATCCATTTCTGTTTGGGAAATTAGCTCCTACATTCATTATACCAAATGACATTATGACATAGACATAGGTTCCCCATGGAGTGGTGAAAATATTTTTTATTTTTCAATTTCTTTAACCACCACTTGATTGTAACCAGAGAAACCATCCAATGTTGAAAGCATTTATGACCCTATTACCTTTTGCAAAAGGTTATCCATGTTTGGAAAAGGGTAGTTTTTCATGAATCCTTGTTTAAATTTCTGAAGTCAACACATAATATGATGTCCCCATTTTATTTCTTACTAGAACTAAATTGGCAACCCATGAAGAGTATCTTGTAGGATGAATGATGCCTCCATCATTGAGTTTCTTAAGCTCTTCCTACATTTTAGTTGCAAGGATGGGGTTGATTAGTATTTGCTTCTACCTAAAGGGATTGGTGTGAGGCTTTAGAGGTACCACATGTTAAAATAGATCCTCCCTATAGGATTTTAACTCAGAATAGGACCATGCTAAACAATCATGATATTTTCTTAACAATTTGATATAGGCCTTTTTTTCATCTGCATCTAAATTATTTCCCAACCAAACTTTTTTTAGATCTTGGAAAGTTCCTAAGTTACATTTAGTTACATCTCTTAGACCATGGGTGGACTTTTTCACAACTCTGTCAACACCATCAAAAGAAGATTCAAGATTGACCAACCCTCTTGGGATTATGTTAGTCTGTTGGTGAAAAAATTTGTCACAAGCGAAAATTATGGGATTTCACCAATGCTCTAGGACAAGTTACCTCTGCTTGAATGGGTCAGCTCCATTTATTGAAAGAAAGGAAATAAATATAAACTAAACTAATTTCTAGGGTGGCCCGTAGACCGGGGATCACATAGGAATACTTCCAAAAACTTGTGGTAACTGCTTGTATGTAATACAAGGGAGGAAAATTGATTAGAGAGAGAGGTAGGAAAGGGAAATAAAAAAGGGATGTTAAAAAATAAATAACATAGCTGATTTTATTGTATTAAAATAAAAGTATTTCACTTGCATCAATAAGAATAAACCATTCACATAGAAAGGGGAAACATAAACAAGAATCACAAAGTTTTATTGCATCATGTTGCACAATTTACAATTCTCTTAGAGTATAAGTTGAGATGGAGACAAAATTTCAATAGACAAGAGAATAGAGGAAATGAAGGCACTTGTTCCTAGAAAGAAAATGGGAGCTAGTAAACAAGAATTAACCATCCCTTTACAATGAGGAGGTCATCTCCTTTTATAGCTTTACAATCCATCTCTTCATCTACCCCCCACATGAATTTTCATATTCCCATTACAAGCGAATTCTCAAATTTCATAAGGAAAGACAAATAAGTCTCCTTTTTATAATTACAAAAGGAAATTTTACGTTGCACAAATATTACATAGTCACTTTAATGAATAAGAAAAAAAGTCATTATTACACACAATGAAGAATTAGAAGAAAGGGAGTAGAAGGAGAGTGAGAATAGAAGGAGAAATAGAATGGAGAAGGATGAAGTATCTCAACCATTTGATGAAGATTATGCCTATGATTCATCTCGTGGAAATTAAATCAATTTGAAATCAAGCCCTTTCACTTCTCTAGAAAAATGGACAGCTGACAGTGTGATCTTATGTGACTGAGGAATGCTCACACATCCCAATGTGTTAATGCCATCCTATAGAATGTGGCTTAGCCTCTTGCACTCAGTAAAACATATTTTTGATCCCAAGAAATGTTTGAAATAAAGCCACAGATTCCTACGAGTGACTCTAGGGTGTCTTCCTTGAAGGAGAATGGGTCTCTTGCCTCTTTCCAAACCATTTCTTGAAAAGGATCCATGATATCTTCTAGAGATGTGTTTTCACTGATAGGAGGGGCCCCAAGATCTTATACACATTTGATTAGATCTTCAAGAATTCCCTGAGCATTTTCCTCACACATTTTGAGCTCTACCAAAGAATCTTTTAGTACATCACACCTTGAAGCCATGGTGTGAAACTAAATAGGGGACACGTTCTTGTTGGAGTCATGAACACATTTTTTCTTATCAATAATGAGGATTTAAGACTCCCAATTTCATAGGTTAATGGGAGAACACTATTCCATATCATATTTTCCTTCTCCATTTCTACCCTTGTTCCTTTGATTCTTGAGATGGTACTCAAAATGAAGTGAAATAGGGAGAGGACCGTAGGAAAAAGAAAATTCCCCTTTTCAATGATTTTCCCCACCCACTTATCATTTTCCTTCCATTGTATTGTGAATCCTTGGGATTTCTTGAGGGCCTATGGGTCAAAGCTGCTGATGGGAGAAACTACCTCAATTTGAGGCATGGATGATGAGCCCGATCTAGGAATGACTACACAAGGTCCTCACATGTTCCTCCAATTGGTTGATGGTTCATTTTTATTCTTCATTCCACTCCGATCTCGAGTTGAAGAATCCTTGAAAAGATGAGATTCACCTTCATGCGTATCCTGACCAAGTGAGACTTTGGTCATCTCATAGTCATTGGGGGTCATTTCATCTCAAGGTTTTTCCACCTTGGGTCTTGCAACTTGCATGAACTGAGCTCCAGAATCCTCAGTGTAGGTTCTCAAATTTGATTGTGTTTTCCTTGACTTCTTGGATTTCATGCACTTCGAGATGGCCTTGATGTTTGGTACTGCAACTTGTTGCACCATTATTTATTCACCACCAATCAAGTCATGGAACCATATGAATGGATCTGATGGTGTGGATAAGATGTTAGGGATCTCTAGTGCCTATTATGGGATCAAATTTTGATCATTGTGAGGTGTCTCAACTACCCAAGATGAGACACTTAGCTTTGCTTGATGTATGGGAGATTAGGAGGGGTACATCTCTCCTTATTCCAATTCTTCAACTTGTCCTTCCTTGAACTTATATTTCTTGTCTAACTCCATCGGAGGTGAAACCTCGGTGCTCTTAGTTTCCACCGAATTCCTCTTGTAGGACTTCTAAGAATGGGATGAACTAGAAGTTATCTTAGGATCCTTGAGAGATGGTGAGTGTGATAATTGTCTAGGTAGGGTTGAAGTGGTGCCTTCTTCCCTTCTAGAGTCCTTCTTTCTTCTGAACCATTCCCTCAATCTTTGGATCATCACTTGAGTCCGATCCTTGATATATCCATCTTCACGAATGATCCATGAGGGAGGAGGGAGGGGGGATAATTTCACTTCCTAGTAATCTCGATCGAACAACTTGGAACCATATTATTGAACTCCTTCGGTGAACCATTTAAAACTTAATGTTCCCATCTATTCCAAGATCATCCTCATGTAGTCCCTTTTCTTGACCTCAAGATAATTCACAAAATTTACCCAATAGTATTCTAATTGGGGAATGTGATGCATTCCGGGAGCATGGAAAGACTCAGGATCTTTCCACATATCAAATTTGGGCTTATGGACATATGTGAATAGATGAAATGTATCTAGGGAGGTCTCAATGTTATGGCATCCATTACACTCTTATAGGAGAAGACACCAAGTGAGATAGGGAATGAGATACCTTTCTTCTTTGAACCCTTACATTTGAGATGCACCTAAGAAAGTTTCCTATAAATCTCCACCAAGATGATCTTATCACTAGGATACTTGGGTAATATGAGTGGAGCAAGGTTAAATCCACTCACATTAATGTAGGTTAAGGTATTATTGGTTGCTCAAATGTGCACCCGCATCTCGGATGTCGAAGGGATGAGGTGTTTGAGACCACAATGGAACCGTCCCCAAGTTGTGGGACCTTGCAAGCTTGGGATGGATCTATGAAAATTCCGGTTCTTCTATCTATCTCTAATGCTATCGCTACTCCTAGTGCTGGAAAGAAAAATTAAGCTAATGATGCCAAGGGATGAAGGAAAGAAGGATAATATGAAGGAAACTACACTAAAAGGTGATAGCGCGCTTTAAAAGAGGGATGAAAACTATCTGTTCTAAGAAAGAATGACATGGAATGCATGAAAAGAGGCTAGGCACGAGTAGCACAACAAAATACGCATTCACCAGATTGTTCTCATGGAACACAACTAAATATGGAACTGCAGGGGACCTGAAATAGCACAACCAACACACAATTCAAAAGAAGAGGCAAGAAGAAGGAATGAAAACACGTTAGGATAAATAATAGTTACAAAATGATGCTTCTATTACTTCCGAAATGCACAGAGTTTATTCTGATGATGAAGGAGGATGCTATCCACATGCAAGAGCCAACATAGAGGTCTCGCAACTCAAAATGCAAAAATAATGGAGTCCTTAGCAACATGTGCAAGGATCTAGAGTGTCCAACATAACAAATGAGCCTTACTATTACATTTATAGATGAATCTATGGAGGAAGGAGGGAAACCTGAATTTGAAACACAACCACCAACAAGAAGCATTCAATGTTTGCAAATCCACTTAGAAATCTATGAAATATGCTTCCCCATGCCTATTTGATGTGTTGAAGATAGAGGAGGGAGGATCATACCAAATTGGGTGGTTGGAGCAACCAGATCTACTCATCAATGTTCAAAGATACGTTTTCCCATTTATCACTTACCAGATCCACCAAAATATGAATTTTAAATTTCGACACTATAGGCGATGTCGGTAGCTCTCTGAAAATTCTAGACGCAAGCTGATCTAAGCTATGTAGTACAAGATATGGCTGTCGAAAGATTTTAGAGTCATTAATGCATGTAAAACACGTGGTGCACGTGGGTTGGCTGAAATGGTGGCCAATTGTACAACTATTTTTCATTTCTACCACGTGTCACTTTACTAATTTGTTGCAGGGATTCGGTGCCCTGTTTGTGCATTTTGACTGGTTGCATGTGACACACTTGAGTGTGTCAAAAGATGATCTGGAAAAGAAGGGCATGAGGGAAGGGTGTGTGGAGAAAACAGAGGAAGGTGCAGAGGGGCACGTGTGATGCATGTGGGGAGACGAGGAAAATTGGTGAGAAGAGAACGTATGGTTATGGTGCAACTATTACAAAGTAATGGATGCAGCATGCGAAGGGCCAAGGAATTAGTAGTAAGTGTGAGGTGCACGGGATGGGAAGAAACGGACTAGGAGGAAGGTGCGCGAGAAGGTGGGCATAAGGGAGAAGTGGAAGGAGAAAAGGAAAGGGGCGTGTAGATAAATTACGACCAAGGGAATGTGCCAAGTGATTTTGAGCCCTCATAATTCTTCAACAAATAACTTAGGGCCAGAATGTGTATATGAAGCTATCCAAATTGCTAGGAGAGCTATTTGGATAACAATTTTGGTGACTTTCGGGGCCATCTTCCTGCTAGATGAAAGAGATCAGTAGCCTAAAGCATCCATTGGGCATGGAGTCTACTTGTTCAATCATGAAAATGCCCCTATGATCACTTGAGAATCATTTCGCACTTTGTTTTGAATCTCACAATTGTTGAGAGAAGCTCTGCACTCTGGAAGTAACAAAAGAGTGCACGCAGGAAGCACATGAGAGGAAAGAACTATGTACAAACAAATAATGTGCACAGAGCACACTTGGAGGAATTAAAACTACTCTAATATATACAACATGATGCAACAAACCTAATGGAAGGGTTTGAGATAGATCCTGTCACTAGATTTTTAGCGCGCTTCCATCCTGGGATGAGTTAACTCGAAAGAGTTAGCTTCATTGTAGGGCTTGACGATGTATGGGCGACTCCAAAGGGCATCAAAATTTGAATGAAACCCTGGTGAGCTTTGTCGAGATCCCATTTTAGAACTAGGTCCCCATTTTTGAAAGCTTTAGGCCTAGCCTTTCTAGAAAACCATTTCTTTGTTGCTTGCGATGCTGTTCTAGCTTGATCATGGCAGAGTTTTTGAGTTCTTCAAGATGAATCAGCTCCACCATTCTAATTTCTCTATGGTCCGCGCCTTCAAATTATAAATTTGCTGGTTAAGCGTTAGTGAATTTACTTTTAGTATCAAAGGAAGGGCAGCCTCCTTGCCATAGACAAACTTGTAAGGAAAATTTTGTATTTCCTTTTTGACTATGATTCTATCTGCCCAGAGTGTGCACAAGACCTTCATATGCCACTATCTTTGGCTGATGTTCATTGTGCTTCATGATTCTGATCAGGTTCTTGTTTGTTGATTCTTCCAGACCATTTCCCTGAGGGTAATAGTTGGAAGAGGTTTTCGAGTAAATACCTGCACTTAGAGCCCATCGCTTATTTTATCACCAAGGAAGGCCTTTGCATTATTAGAGATAATGGTTTGAGGAATGCCAAACCTTGTGACTAAACCCTCAAGAAAGTCAAGGATGACTGCCTCGGTTGATTCCTTAAGCGTGAAAACTTCTATCCATCTGGTGAAGTAATCTATAGCTGTCAGCACCCATTTATGTCTAGTGATTGAAGGTGGATTGATCATGCCTATGAAGTCGAGACCCCATTGTACAAAGGGTTGATCTGCTTGGATTGTTCGGAGGGGAAGAACTGCCAATCTTTTCTTTCCTGAAAAGAAAGCACATTCCTTACATTTTGTAACCCACTTGTGTGCATCTAAAAATAGGGTAGGCCAAAAGATACCCACCATTATAATCTTCATTCCTATAGTCTTGGTAGAGAAGTGTCCACCAGAGAATCCATCATGAAATTCTACAAACACTTTTTCAGGTTTGTGCGCCGTTGATACATCTTAAAAACATGCCATCAATATTCCTTTTGAAGAGAAGTCCATTAATCAACACATAAGGGATAGATTGCAACCTCAGATGTCTTCTCTTTGCTTTATTTAAACTAGGAGGGTATGCACCCTCGGAAAGGAATGTGATCATGTCCTTCATCTAGTCACACATGCTAGGGTCTATATTCTATTCAAGTTCTACACGCAGAAGGTCTTCATCCAAAATAATGAAGCCTCAAGTTCACTCTACGCATCCTCGGTAATCTACTTTCGAGAGTGCACTACCCTTACCAGTTTGTGGCCTTCACAAATCACATCGTATTCCATGATTTTGGTCACCCATCACGATCTTTTCTCACTGATTTCTACTCCCATGATGAAGTCTCTGAATGAAGAGTGGGAGACTAATACCTTAACATGATTGGTGGTGAGAATGCTCTTGAATTTCTTGAGCATGTGCATGATGGAGAAGACTTGCTTATTCATGTGACTGTATCTTAATTCATAATCCTTCAGCGTTTGGATGAAGAAAGCCACTAGCTGTTCCAACCCTTGTTCATTTTCCTGTGTTAGGATAGCAACAACGCTTGCATCCATGCCATAAACATAAAGAATGAAATCCTTTGAATAATCTGGATTGATGAGTGTTGGCACATAAGAAATCTCTTTCTTGATCTTGTTGAAGCTTTCTCTTCCTTCTGCTATCCATCTGAAGGCTATGCCCTTCTTGAGAATTAAGGTGATGGGCTGAACCAGCCCTGCTACAGTTAGGGATAAAATGCCTAACAAAATTGATCTTTCCAAGGAAGGATTGTAGGGCCTTTTTGTGCGATGGCAGGGAAAGAGATATGATGTCTGAAATGCGCTTAGGATCAATTGTGATGCCATCCTTTGAAACCACATGGCCTAAGAGGTTTCTTTCCCTGCGCCACTGCAAAATTACACTTCTTGGGGTTAAGAGATACCCCAAATTATTTGCATCTCTCAAATAATTTTTCCAGGTGCGCCATGTTATCCACACTCTACTTTGAGAAGATAGTTATATCATCAAAGTAAACCAAGATGAACTCATTAATGTATCCTTTGAAAGCAATATCCATAATGCACTTTGAAATGTGGCTCCCGCATTTGATAGACCAAAGAACATTTTCTCGATATGCATATGTTTCCCACTTGGTTGTAAACACTATTTTGAATTGATCCTCTTCCTTGACCAGGATATGGTTGAAACCTTAGTACCCATCTAGCATGGAGAATGTCTTTGTGCCATCTATGGTCTGCATAATTTACTCCATTGAAGGCAAAGGATAATGATCCTTAGAGATGCCTTATTCAAATCGCTAAAATCAACACAAAGTCTGATTTTACCATTCTTCTTGTGCATCGGAACCAGGTTTGTGACCCGGTAGGGTATTTGATAGGAAAAATAATTTTTCCTCACCGATTTTTGATAATTCCTTTCTCATGAGGGGCTATATCTTTGGATTGACTAGCGCTTTGCTTATGTCTCATGGCTTTACACCAAGATCAAGGTCAATGGAGTGTTGAGAAATAATTGGATCAAAACCTTTGAGGTCTTCATACTCCTATGAGAAAATATCATTGTATTTTTGATAGAGAGAGATGAGTCCTATTTTTCTTCATGCGCACAAGTCCCGCCGAGAAACAACTCTTTTTTTGCGCGGAATAGTAATGGATGAGCAGTCCTCTGTGCGGAGCGCATGTATCTTTCTTTACCCTTGAAATCATCATCGGGCTGAACATTTTCTCTAAGGTGACCATCCCTTTAGGAAACTTATTTGTTTTTAGTCAGTATCACTTGGTCACCATAGTCGTCATGCAAGTCACTTGAGATTTGATGAAAACTCACTTCATTCTGGATAAATTGGACAATCTACACATCACTGTCAAACACTTGCTAACTGGTGTTATTGTTTGAAATGGATGGTTTGATCACCATCTTAATGTGCTTTGAGTGTTTCCTTTGACAAAGTCCTCAGCAGGAGAAAACTATGAACTAAGCACGGCCATCTGGTTAGCTTCCTTGTTCATTCTACGCGGAACCACTTATAGATTAAGGGCATCAAATCTCTCAAGTAGGTCCCAAAATCTATATTTATAAGCTTTAAGAAGCTTATTATTTGTCTGGCATTTGTAAGTGACCTGGTGGATGATCAATTATGTGTCCCCAAAGATCTGCAGTGCTTTAATTTTCTTCTTTTTCGCATAATGAACAAGCCATGCACCAACGCTTCATATTCTACCACATTGTTAGAGCATGCAAACTGTAGCCTATGTGAAAATAATAATTTCTCATCCTTAGGGGAAATGAGAACCACTCTGCTCTGTGCCATTTCTACTTCTAGATCCATCAAAGTACAACTTCCATAGACTAGTTTGAACTTTGTCTCCCATGAGCACGCGCAGAAGCATAGTGTCTTCTTCTAGAATGCAATAAGTACTAAGCCCAGTTTCATAGGCTTCTAGTTCTTTAGCATAGGGATCAAATTTGTGATGCCTTTCCACCCATTCATCAAGCACTAGGTTTGGAACAGAGGGTGGAAGAGACTACTCTTCAGGAACTGAAACTTGTTCTTCTTGGATAAGACAATTGGCTTGGAGAGGGGATGAGACATATGACTCTACATGATAGGAAAATATAGGCTCAGCTTGTATGGTAAACTGGTACCATACCTTGTCTTGAGTAACATATGAGACCAATCAGAAGACAAGTAACCACCCACTTTAGCGGTAAATTCCCTTGATAAACATAGGGAAAACAAGGGAGGCAAGTCAATGATTGACACATCTTGAGTAATTGTTAGGATTGGAAATGCATTGAGGGTTAACTGAAGATCCTTGATGACTTCTAAGGTGGTTACAATTGATCCATCAAGTTGTAGGAATCCTTTAGACAAAGGGTTATAATTCAGACCTAAGGCATCAACTATCTTCTTAGGCATAACAAAAGTACTAGTGCCTGAGTCAATCATGCAATTGTGCACTAGGTGTTTACCTATAATCAAGGACATATAGAAGGGTGTGGTTTTAACAAATTTACTTACTTGTTTCTCCTCTTCTTGGAAGATTTTTACAGAAGTGCATGGATTTTACATAGCTAGATCAACACATGGGAGTTGCATCAGAGCTTCATGCAACAGATCCCACTAAGATGGAATGGTCAGGGCATCCCACATTGTGATGTTTATGTTTGTTCTCTTCATCTGTTCAAAAATGCTAATCGGAAGCCCCCCCATCTTGTGCATTTGTTGAACAACATCCCTTCTTGACTATTCGGGTAAAAATCCTGAATTTTAGTTTAGGGTAGAAGCTTGGCCTACCAAGTGAGGGGAGCATGTTATTTCGGATGGAGCTTTATGAGGGGCCTCCTGCATAGGGATTTGAGTGTTTTTATTATACGATGACTTGGTTGACTCTTTCTTATTTTGAGCATCTTCTTGCGTTATTGGGGGTGTAACTTGCACGCCCGACTCTAATATTCTTTTCTTATATCTCATGTTGTCCATGCAACTTGGGCGCGCGGTCTACTCATATATTTTGCATCTTGGTTGATTACACATAAGTCCTCTGCACTAAAGCACATCAAATTGGTCTGCAGAGGAACTTCTCGGTCTATCTGGATTAGCCTGCTTCATGGGCGCTTGTTGAGGGCTCACAGGATGAAGCATTCTAGATCATGAAGGCTTGGGTGCATGCAGCATTAGAACAATGATATTGACTATGAGGCATGTTGCAAGGGAAGCACCATTCGACTCTTGTACCAAGTTGTTCTGAACTGGAACAAGTGCCCGAATCACACTAGGTGCTTTGAGAGAGAAGGCGCAGGAGGGACAACTTGCAAGGGTAGATGTGTGTTAGGATGCCATCTATCATTCGATGGTTGGGCACGTATCTTTGATTTCCATATTGATTCCACCAAGGCTGATTGCTTTGGCCATGTGCCTGATTGAATTTCCTCTATAGGCTTGCACCTGTTGCTTTTCTAATGATATGACCTTGTTTGATAAATTTCTAATCAAGGCCTTCAATTCTTCATCTTCCTATTTTCTCGTGATAGAAGAAAAGATGTTGAGGAAACTGGTTGCACATTTTTCTCAGGGATAAGAATAGGGGCCATAGAAGGTTGGGGTGCCTATGACATTTCTGGGAACCAAGGCATGGGCGGTCTAGGAGCCAACTTTCCCGCTTGAATGAGACTATTTTCTACCCTTACTGTAATGCTATAAGTAGCTGGTAAAGTCCTACCTCCCATAGATTGGATCATAACTGAAATATCACTATTGAGTGCCTTCAGATAATAAAGGAAAGCATGTTGGGCTGTAGGTCTTACCACAAGAGGAATTCTATCCCAAGTCTTCTGAAATCTGATGTTGAAATCAATCATCTACTCATTGGGTGACCTCCTCCTTGTTGTCAGTTGCTCCACCAACAATAGGTGATATGACTTACCATCAAAGTAATTGCAAAGATCTGTTCCTAGGTCAACCCAAGTGGCGATAGATCCAAGTCTAAGCCTCGGTACCATTGAAGTGCTTTACCTTTGAAAGAGGCTACAAGTAATCTGATTGCTATATCATCATGTATGATTAGCTAGAGTGAACATACATTTTCTACATCCTAGATATGCTCCTGAGGCGTGACTTGACTCTCACTAGTAAAGTAAGGAATAATCTTGAGTGTGCCATTCGAATATCATGCAAAGCACGGCCAGGAGTAAGGGAATCCCTCCAACAAAGTTTGTAAAGTTTCTTAATGGAGGGGGTTGCTGATGCATCATTGCAGGGTGCATAGTTTGTGTATTTTTAGGAGGAGTTGAATGGGCATGGCACGCTAGAGATAGAGATGCGTGTGCAAGATTTCTAGAGTGAATCTTCTCGGGGATAACTAGAGGTATTCAAAATAATCTTCAGCTGCTGCACTTTTTTGTGTGCACTCTTCTCATGAAAGGTGCTCAATCTGCTAAAAAAAAGGTATTTAAAATATTGGGAGTCACTAGATGTGTTTGAAATGAGCGTCCAAAGGATGAAACACTAAGTTCACACACCATAACTTAGAGATATGAAATTTGAGCTTTCAATGCTAGTCCCAACGGACATTCCAGAAACTATTGGTTTCTCAAAAGTGCACCTGCGTCTTGGATTTCGGAAGGGATGAGGTGTTTGAGACCACAATGGAACTACCCCCAAGTTTTGGGACCTTGCGAGCTTGGGATGGATCTTTGGAAAAGGCCGGTTCCTCTATCTATCTCTAATGCTACTGCTACTCCTAGTGCTGGAAAGAAAAACTAAGCTAATGATGCCAAGGGACCAAGGAAAGAAGGATAACATGAAGGAAACTACACTAAAAGATGATAGCATAAGAAAAGAGGGATGAACACTATCTATTCTAAGTGAGAATGAAAGGGAATGCGTGAAAGGAGGCAAGGCGTGAGTAGCACAACAAAATACACATTCAATAGATCGTTCTCATGGAACATAACTAAATATGGAACTACAGGGGACTTGAACATAACTAAATATGGAACTACGTATGGTTAAGTGTAACTATTACAAAGTAATGTGCACACACGTGAAGGCCCAAGGACTTAGTAGTAAGTGCGAGGCGTACGGGATGGGAAGAAAATGACTAGGAAGAAGGTGAATGCACAGAAGGTGGGCACAAGGGAGAAGTGGAAGGAGAAAAGGAAAAGGGTGCGCAGATAAACTAAAACCAAGGGAATGTGCCAAGTGATTTCTAGCATGTGTAATTATTCAATGAATAACTTAGGGCTAGAATGTGTATGCAAGTTATCCAAATTGTTAGGAGAGCTATTTGGATAACATGTATGAAACTCGTGTGAAATAACACCTATACTTATTAATAAACTTTGCTTCTGAGGAGATATTCTTATTTCAGGATATCCTTTGAGGAGCCATATGATGAACATTCTAAGCAATGGCTAATCCTTAGTAGGGTCTAGTGTATGTGAGGGAATACACCGGATAAGAGGTCATAATGAATCTATTGGTAGTGAATAGTTACATCACCGCCGATAGAGATTGTCACGATGATATGACCCCAATCTATTATTAGAGTTCCCTCCATGATTTTCAGCATGAACTCGGGCCATTCATTCTTGTAATTATTTGGTTATTTACTCACCCATTACTCTACTCGAAGAAGACAATTTCGTTTGAGTAGGATTCACGAAACTCACTCCTCGATAGTGACTTTGGTACCCTCAATGGTTTCTACCTCAGTTACAACTAGAACCAACCTTAATGTATTTCCTAAACCATAGTTAGGTTTTAAATTCCTTTGTTATGATCACCATGTTTCTTTAAATTGGATTTTTAGGAAACTTGAAATCCCCTTTAGAGTGAGGAATGTCGTGCAATGAGTTGACATCCACAAAGGTGATTGTTCAAGAGGCAAGGTCATAATGTTTAGCACAAGCCAAGATAAACTCAGTGCTCTGGACTAAAAGTGGGTGTCCTCCTGATATGAAAATACCACTAGAAACTATATTTTCCTCAAATGGATATCTTACTTCATTTTTCATCTGATTCCTTATTTCTTCCAAATCTAGGTGGGCTACATCACTATCCCCCACAAGTGGATATTCCGTAGATAGGGTTGAAATTGGATCGTACTTAGTGTATTTGATCTTCATGGTTATTAAGAATAGTGAGAAAATGAGAAGATGAAGGTGTGTGTGAAATTTGGAAATGATTGGAACACCTACTATTTTTAGTAAGTCATACCTCAAACCATACTTTCTAAATTTAGCCAATTTTCCCAATTTTCACAATTTTCAGTTTTGGAGTCCCGGACTTGAGGATTGCATAGAGGGTTTAGGATGATTGATTATTCATTATCAGACTTACTATTATTAGTAAGGATTAGATGAAAACTTACTAAAAATATAATTATGCCTTCTGGTTTTCTGATTGAGATGAAAATGGTCTCATTAGATTAGGAATTTCAATGTGATCTCTTGCTCCAATTTTCGTGTGTTTTATCCTCTAGATTTCTCTGAATCTAAAAGGAAACTTCTTTATGCTGAAATATTTATAATATGCTATAAATAATTCAGAGGGTCAATGGATATGATTTTGGATCATCTCAAAGGGGTTCACCATTAGAGTGCACATGTAAAATTTTAGAGGAAACATATAAAAAGGGTGAGATATGTTCAATAGCCTCTCACGTTCCTTACCAAATTTTGTAATGGGACATGAGGTGAAAAATTTTTGTATCATGGTGAAAATATGCCATGGGGTTAGCCATCACAAGGAGGGGATAAGGGTGACGAGTGAGGTGGGTGGAAAACAGGAGCTATGAAGCTAGTGTGAAGTGGTGAGTGACGAGAGAGGGGGACATTACATGGTGGCACACCTTTTTTACCTAATGAAATTTTACACCAAGTGAAAAGGTACAACAGATTTGGAAAAGTGTGCCAAGGGTAAGGCTCATCATGGAAGGTGACAAGGGTGAAGGAGTGAGTGGAAAACATGCACCTAACACATGAAGTTATCACTTAAGTGAGGAAAACACATCCTTCCCTTCATGGAACAATTTTTACACCTCATGAAATTTTTAACTAGGTGAAAAGGTGAAGTACGGCCTTCCAGGTGCGTCATGGGTCATGCCCAACATGGAGAGGGGGCCAAAATGACTTGTGAGTGCATAACACTCACCTAACCATCCAAATGACTTCTTAAGCGATGACATATTATTTCCTTATCTCCTCACCTTGGTGGCACAAGTTTTACACCTCATGAAACTTTTCACTAAGTGAAAAGGTGAAAAATTTCATCACAAGTAAGAAAATGCACCATGAAAACTTTTGGAAACCCCGCCTTCACCAATAATTACCAAAAATAGACATTAGAGAGTGATTCTTCACCCCAAGAGCTTCTTTGAGAGTTACATAGGAAAAAATTATATGATTTTTAATCCAAAAGGTTTGATGAGATCATTCCCATAATGTTGAGGAGCCAATTATTCCTAAAATTTAAAATTTACCCCCATTTTTTATTCTTCTCGAGCCTGTGTGCCGATGAAAGGGACTACCACAAAAACGTATGACGATGAAAATGAAAATGAAAAAATTTTAATTAAAGAGGGAATTACATAGGTCACCTTGGTATTTTAATTAGGTATCAAATATCCTTAGAACTCCTGGAATTCCCATTTGAATCCCCATTATGATCGAGGATCTTCATCTGCATTGTTGGGCCAATATCTCAAAATTTAGACGATAGAATCTCCTGAAACATTTTTCAATGTGAATTAGGAATTATTAGATTTATTATGATTATTTTTTCACTTCACTAAATATCTCGAGGTGCTGGAAGCATTCAAAACAAGCCCACTATCTTTTTTTACTACTTTCATTTCCTTGCACCGTGCTATAAGTAGCTCGTGTTACATAACTTGTTATTAAAAATTATTTTCCTGTAGAAATTTCATAAAACACGTTTGATGATCTCATATATTTGTCAAAAATTATTAAATGAATTATCTCTTCTCGGTTCATCCCTAGATGGTGCTTACTTAGTGTAAAACCCTTGAAAATAGGCCTTTTTGAGCCTTCGAGGAGTAGTTCCTTCAAAGTGGATCAAAATGAATTCATGAATTTCTCCCCCTAGCTTACCTACACATGAAACACAATTTAAAAATCTATTTAACACATAATTATTGGCCATGATGATGTTTACATAGTCAAAAATTGGCCAGAGGGAAGGTTTACATTACCCGGTTCATGGATTTTTGAGTGTGGGCTTAGTTATCATGGCAATTTTTTTCAATTTTTCATGCTAGAAATTTAGCATGACAATAAATATCTCTCACTTGGGGACTTCTTTTGGTTTGAAAAAGTGAGAACGAAGTAAGTAGGAACCAAAAAGTCTCAATATACTAAGAGGACCAATGCCTTATCCATTGGGCTATAAAGTCATTGCATAATAAGGATGGATACAACAAAACATATTTATTGAAAAAAAAAAACACATAAAAACACACAATAGAAAGGGAAACACACAAAACTATAATCACCTATGGTACATGTGGGGGATAACCTACTTTCACTATTTATATAGTTTCAAATATTTCCCACTGCAAGGCAATTCCAAGTGAGTGCCATCCAGATAAGATAGTTGGAAAGTGTTAGCCCCACATGTATCCCGTATCTGAAATGGGCCAAGCCACGGTGAATCAAAATTTCCATGGATTCCTTTTGGTTCTCTCCTCTTATCCCATAGTAGGATAATATCACCAATCTAAAAATCTATCTTCCTTGCCTTCTTTTCAAATATTTTATTTACTTTCAATTGATGGTCTTGGCCGATCAACCACCACCCTATCTTCACATAGCTTTTCCAAGTACAAAATTATTTTATCAAGTGAGTCTTGGAACTCACCATCTTCCACATCTTTGATTAGTTATAATGCCGATAACTCTAAAGTTATTGGAACTTATAAATTTATTCCATATAGGAGCTGAAACGAGAACATACCAATAGCCTTTTTGGGAGTGATCCGATCAACACATAGTGCATCATATAAGTTCTTGTGCTAATTTTTGTGATTAGGATCTACGAGTTTCCACACAATTGTCACAAGGTTCTTGTTGTTAGATTTATCTTAACTATTCCCTTGAGGGTAATAGTCAGATGAATGTGCTAAGGATATTCCATACTCATGGCCAAACTCAGTTCATTCCATAAAAGATAAATATGTGGAATTATCAACAACTATCTTCTATGGAATGCCAAAATAGATAACAATATTTTATTTGATGAAGTTAAATACCATCTTTGAATTTTCTATCTTGATTGGTATGGGCTCAACCCACTTAGTGAAGTAGTACCTTGATATGAGAATGAAGTTATGACTGCACTTGAATCTTCAATCATCACCGATATAAGTGGAAGTAAAACGAGTTGTGGTCTTCCCAAAATTGTTGGAAAGGCTCACACTTAAATACCCATTGTTGAACATCTTGAATGAGAGTAGGCCAACAGTACCTCACTCGAAGGATCTTGTGTGTAGTGACCATGGAAGAGAAATTTCCACCACATGCTTGATCATGATAGGACTTTAGCAACTTATCCTATTGCTCTTTGTCAACACACCTTAGGAAACATCCATCAAGGGCTCTCTTGTACAATACATGGTTCCAAATCACATACCTCACAAATTTTAGCTTGAGGGTTTTCTTTTTCTTGTATTCCATGTGTTTCACACAATTACCATAAGTGAGGAAATAAGCAATATCATGTATCACTCGTTAGTGGTATTCACAAAGAGTACCTAAGGAAAATATTCACTTAAGCACTCAAAGAATTAGAATTCATATTTTTCCTTTTGGATCATAACAGATTCATCTTCAACCATTAACATGCATAATCCAGCCTCCTCTAACCAAATTGGATGGCCTTATTTCAAGGTCATACTCTTGAATTTTGCATTCCCTCTTCGTTATTCTAAACTAAAATGATTGAAATAGTGTGCTCGATGCATAATAATACACAATGAAATATTCATTGAAGTCAACACATACCAAGGTTGGGTTTTTGGGTTTGGCCTACTTGATATTGTTGAAATATTATTTTCCCTCCTTACTCCACTTGAAAATATCTTGGGGCCTCATCATATTTGTAATATGTTTGGTTAACTTAGTAAAGTTTGGGACAAAATGATGGAGAAAGTTGACCTTAACAAAGAAGGAATGAAATCTCGATTACTTGTGGGAAAGGAGAGCTTCTAAATGGCTTGCATTCTTTCTAGGTCAATCTTTGTTCCTTCTTTATTAACAATGTCTTTAAAGATATTTACTTTAGTCACTCCAACTATTAACTTCTTTGGATTCAATGATATGCCATGTTCTGGACACCTTAGAAATATTTTCTCGAGGTGTATCAAATGTTCTCTTCTTCTTATATAAGAATATGAGATCATCAGGATAAATGAAAATTAATTTGTTCTTAAAATCCTTTAAATTTAAGTCCATTCCTCTATGAAAATTGGGCACAACATTGATGAGACCAAATGACATCTGACTGAAGGTGAAGGTTCCCCATGGAGTTGTAAAAGTAGTCTTATATTTATCTTTTTGGGAAAATCTAATTTAATTATAGCTGGGTAATCTGTCTAGTATATAAAGCATTTCTTAACTAGTGAATGCTTGTAGAATTTTATCTATAATCGAGAGTGCATAATTTTCCTTTAGAGAAGCTTGGTTCAATTTTTGGAAGTATACACAAATCCTTATTTCTCCATTTTTCTTCCATACTGGGAAAATTCTTTCCACCCACATGGAGTGTTGGATCGGGAAAATGATTCTTACGTTCAACATTTTCAAAACTTCCTCTCGGATTGTTCCATAAATCTTTGGATTATATTGCCTTTTTTCTCGCGTAATGCCTTTTCTTCAGGCTCAAGAGGTATAGAGTGTTGCATATATTTTAGTTTAAAAGATTTCATCCCATCATATGAATATCCCAACACATATGAATACTTTTTAAATAATGAAACAAAGTTTTCATTTTCCTTGGGTGAGAAACACTTTCCTATATTTACGAATTGAGGTTGATTTTCCAGTCTAATATTTACCTTCTCAAAATAAGTAGTGCTCTTAGGAGATTCCTTACCTCTATCTTTCACAAATATATCATGCATATCAAACAATTCTTCAAGTGATACTAGGCCCTTATGAATCTTATTACCTTTTAGCTTGAGAACTTCATTGGAATCAACCTTTTCACCTTCAACTTGATTTAACAAATATTATATCTATTAAACCCTAGAGGCTATTTCATAGTCACATGTAATAGATAAGACGATAAATCACATCTATGATGCAATAAATAAACAAGTGATAAATTAAAACCCTAAGTGCAAAAGATGGATAAAAGAATTAAGTGATTTCACAATAAATCGAGGCATGATGAAATGGAAAAAATACTAAAACAAGAGGGAAGGATGTCGTAACCATGGTAAAAAAATCATGTAATTGTTGGAATAGGATGAACTAGGGTTCCTAGGATGGTATTGGGGCATTTAGGCACCGGATACCTATCTCGAATGCCCGTGACTACTCAAAAGCTCGAGAAAATGGTTTTTTTGTGTCATAAGAGTGTTGTTAGTCTTCGGTGTTGATCACATGTGTGTCGTACCATTCCCGCATAATTTTCCTATAACCTGTAAAATAAATGATATCCTATAAAACCCCAAAATGCATCAAATCCTAAAATAGAAAAGATGAAAATGGGGAGTCGGATTGACCCCAACAGTCACCGACCGAGTGAAATTATGATCGAGTGTTGCGCTACGTTTGAGAATCCATGTAGTTCTTGTGTGTGTGTGCAAGAATCATGCCCTAGGAGGTTTTTGTGCAAGATGCACTTGATAACAAGTAATAGATAGATGTAGAAATAGAAATAGATGTGTGGATGAAACAAAAGAAACTTCCCCTCCTATGCATGTATGAAGATTTAACATTCCGTTTTCCCTTGAATGAAGATAGATGGATGATTTAATGCTCGCATAATACCTTTGGATGTAACCTTAGGTGATGATAGTAGATGTTTAGAGCTTGGTCCTTTATTATGATCACATAGATTTGTATTTATATGATTCCATTATTTGAATTTAGTAATTTAAAAATAAAAGGCTGGCCCATAAGAAAACAAGATTCCCAACAACTAGAAGAGGCCCAAAAGAGGTGAGTAAGATACAAAGATGTTGGGGTGCCCAGAGGGGATGAGGGCACCTGGAGTCAAGCGTCTTAGGTGGGCACCGGTGTCCATAATTTGAGAAGATGAAGTGATGGAGGTTAGATTGGGTAGTGGGGTGTGTAAGACCAAGAAGGAAACTAGAAAGAAAACAAAGAGGCCAAAGAAAGAAGTCAATTAGTACTTTTCTCGCTTAGGAATCATATGAATGCAAGTATGTGATTAGGACCTAGAAATGTACCCAAGTGTGTGATTTAGTGTCTACATTTTCCCCCACTTTATTTTGTTGAGTGAATGCTTGATAACATAAAGTAGATAAGAGATGTGTACTTGATAACCATGTAGATCGATGGTGAAAGCATGCCAAGGAGACAAGAAAAAGTGTGGAGTGAAAAATGAAGCGTGGAGGATAAGGAAGAGGAAGTGACCCTAGGGGTGAAGTGCATAACATCAGTGCCAATTGTGTCACATTGTTCTCTGCTATTGTTGTCAATTTTGATTAGTGTGTTTGATGATGTGATGTTTCTTCCCATAAGGACAAACCAAAAAGAGAAAAAGAAAATGAATAGCCAAATACGTGTATATGTAAAATTTGATCCAAATATGTAAAAAGTGTGTAAAAATGTGAAAAAGTAGTAAAAGGAACATGTACACCCGATCCGTGATGAGTGAAAAAGGATAGAAAGTGTCTAAAACTATTGTAGAAGGGAAATTTTTTCAGGGGATCTCATGCCAAGAGTGACTTTTTGGGGCGATCTCATGCCATGGCAGAAGAGATGTTGGGGAGAAAGGTCTAGTGTTATTATCCATCCCTGATTGCTTCCTAAAATTTATACACCACTGCAGATGGTGTGATCCTAATTTTTCTAGTTCAATCCATTTTGATCTAGTTCGATCCAAAGGAAATAGAAAAGGAGATAAAATGCATTCTAATTTTTTGAGGATTGTGTATGTTCTGTGCAAACCATTGTGTAGACTATTTCCAATTGTGGTGATATGAGAAAATAACTGTAACTTCTCCCTCGTCATAGGCACCTAGGAAATATAAGGAATTCCTAGGTGCTCATTTATGTATTTGGGCACTATCGTCTATACTTGAATTGAGGACCTAAGTCATATTCAGGTGGTTTATGTGAGTGAAGAATGCTTTGTTCTTTTACCTTTGTGTAGGTATGAACTATGAATGTGCAATGTTAAATGGGGTGAATGATTCACCCAATGCATGCCCCCTTGTTTGGGGTGCATGTGACATCGCTAGGAGGATGTGTCCCAAAGGAGAGGATCGAATGCTGCAATGAAATTGGTACCTGCAGGGGGGAGGGAATGTACATGGTAGAAACTAAGGCACATGCAAATAAAGTGGCTAAGATACGTGTTAGTGCAAACAAGAAAAATATGAATATAGAAGACAATGTGTAATATAGCAAGCAAGAAGACAATGTAGACTGCAAAAAGTGGGTTTCAAACATGGGACATCGCTCATAATATCTCAAGATAACCAAGGCCGAAGCGCTAAAAGCATACAAGAAATGAATAAGCAAGACATATGAAAAAGCCCACAAATAGTGGCATACAATGGAAAACCATGACAAGCAAAGAGTAATAGACAACCATGGTGGAAAATTGTCCTTAAAATAAAATGTTACACATAAAGCACTCGTTAGCATGTTAGAAAGATAAAATTTATGTCAAAGCATTTATGATCCGATATAACAAAATGTGCTAGTAAGGATATAACAAAACAATAACACCTAATGTATGTAAGAGTAGGAATGTAGATTCCCAAGAGCCTTAGTGGGGATGGTAAGAGGTATAATGCCAAGCATCCATGCTGCGTGTAAGGATCTGTGTAAAGTTTGCATTCACAACTAGAGTAAAAGTGAACGCACATGTGTATATAGAAAAGATAATGACATACGAAATATTTTTCTAACATGTGAAACAAAGTATACATGCAAGGACAAGTAAGTAAGAATATATGCAACCAAGATATGCAATATGTTGTGAATGAGTGAGATGGAATGATATGTAATGTGAGTGTGATAGGAGTAGCGTGCCCTCGGAGCGTATGTGAATGAATATGTATGAGATGAGGTTCATTTGTAAAATATCCCTTGATAGTCAATAATGAACCATAGAACAAGAGTGCTTCATTGGGAAAACATTCAAAATGTGTGCTAGAAAGATTGATCATGATAGAGCGTAAAGAGTGTGAATGTGGTGAGGCTCATTTCATATTTAGACCCTAAGCAGTTGAGTATGAACCATGGAGATAGAGTGCACCATAGGGAAGTGTGTTGATGATTGTGCACTAGCAAGATGTGTTGTGAATGCACTAAGTGTAGAAATGTGTAGTGTGTGAGGTTCATGCATGTAGCATGCCCTCAAAAATCAAGTGCGAACAATAGCACAAGAATTTGTCATAGGTATTGAATGCAATTTATGCATAATATTGTTTAAGATGCATGAAGTTACATGGAATCTTAAGTGGCTTATGTAGGAGAGTGACAAGGGGATATACACCACCCCAAGCTTATCTATGATAACATAAGGACCGAGCTAGTTAGGTTTGAATTTTCCCTTTAGGGAGCCTTGACATTTGTATTTTTTGATTTTATTTTAACACGAGATCACCCACATTGAATTCACGACGTCAAGTCTTGTGATTTCATGCTTGGGCAATATGAGAGTGATATATCGAAGGTGTTCAAGATCTTGGACCCGATGAGAGTCAAGCATTTCAAGCTCATGTAGATGGTTCTCGTGATATTCATTATCTTTTAGTATGCCTTTGAGTGATACCCATAATGATGGTATTTAATGTTCTAGTGGCATGATAACCTTGGTGCCATAAAATAGGGAGAATGGAGTAGGATTGGTGGGTGTATGCACACTAGTGCAGTAATCCCAAAGAGCATATATGATCTGGATATGCTAATCATCACCGCTAACATCAACAATTTTAAGTAGCCTTTTGATAATTGTTTTATTGGTGGCTTTGGCTTGGCCATTGCCCATGGTTAATAAAGAGTAGAGAATGATTGTTTAATATTAAATTTTGAGCAGAGATCTTAAACATACTTATTTTTGAATGAAGATCCATTGTCATTGATAATAGCAGATGAGATGCCAAAATGTGTAATGATGTGAGTAGTGATTAAATGACATATATCGGGTCTAGTGATGTTGCATAACGACACGTGTTTGACCCATTTTGTGAAATATTCAATAGCAACGATGATATATTTATGGTCGTCGATCGATTCGGGATTGATCATGCCAATAATATCAAAGCCCCACAAAGAGAAAGGCCATGATGGCGCAATCGGATGAAGGTCATAGGTAGGTGATTGGTGGAGATTACCATGTTTTTAGACTTTGTCACAACATTTAGCGTATTCAAGGAAATATTACTCCATGGTAGGACAATAATATCCCTAGCATAGAATTTTGTGTGACATAGCCTTTCCAGAGAAGTGACCACTACATAGACTACCATTTACTTATGATATAGTGGTGGGGATGTCAAGTCCAAGACATCGTAATAAACAAGCTGTCAAATGATCATTTAAACAATGTTGCGCCAATGAAGACATATCACGTAGCTTTCTTTATATGTAACCAAAAAGCTTCATGAGGTTGAAGTCCATCAAGAATTGTTTTTCAATATAAAAATTTATTAATTGGATTGAAGCATTCAGGATGATCCTTACTCCATGTGATGACATAGGAATCAAGAGGTGAACTATCACCGGATGGTTGTTGCAAATGATAGATGATGAATGTGAGTTGGTCATTAGTGATATCCTATGGTATGAGCAATACTTGCACTAGCCATAACATCCGCATGACGATTATCTTTGTAGGGGATGGCCATGAGAGAGTAAGACTCAAATGTAGTCGACAAAGATTTAACCAAAGTATTATATGGTACTATATGTTCCTCTTTGGTGTGATACATGTCATTGATTTGGTTAATAATGAGTTGGGAATTGCCATGTATGTGAATATTTCAAATTATACAAGCAATAAGAAAGTGATAAATTGAAAAATCTAAGTTCAAAAGAGGGATAAAAGACTTAGCTGATTTTTTAATAAATACAAGGTATGCCGACTAGAAAAAAATATGAAACAAGAGGGAAGTATTTTGTAACCATGCTCAGAAAATCATGTGATTGTCGAATAGGCTGAATCATGGCACTTGGGATGGTACTGGGGTGCCTAGGCACCAAAGACCCTGTCTAGGTGTCTCGTGACTTCTCAAAAGCTTAGAAACTAGATTTTTTATGTCACAAGAGTGTCACTAGTCTTCGTTGTTGATCTCTTATGTGTCACACTATGCTCTTAGAATTTTCCTGTAACTTTCAAAACAAATGATCTCCTGTAAAACCCCAAAACACATCAAATCCTAAAAAAATATGCAAATGGGGAGTCGGACTAACCCCGACGGCCACTCGACTGAGTGAACTTATGACTGAGCACTTGCATTATATTTCAGATTGTATGTAGTTCTTATGTGTGTGTAAGAATCATGCCCTAGAAGGCTCTTGTACAAGATGCACTCGATAACAAGCAATATCTAGATGTAGAAATGTAAATATATGTGTGGATGAAATAAAATAAACTTCCCATCCTATGTGTGTATGTAGATTTAACAGTCCCTTGTCCCTTGAATGAAGCTATATGGATGCTTTGATGCTCTTAGAATTCCTTTGGATGCAACCTTAGGTGACGATGATAGATGTTTAGAGCTTGGTCCTTTATTATGATCACATATATTTGTATTTATATGATTCCATTTTTAATTTTATAATCGAAAACTAAAAGGCCGACCCATAAGAAATCAATATTCCTAACAATTGGAAGATTCCCAAAAGAGGAAATTAATAAACAAAGAGGTCGTGGGAGCTCATAGGGGACGAGGGCTATTGGGTTTTGGAATTATGACTGGGAATTGGTATCTAGACTCAAATAATATAAAATGATGAAGGTCAAACTGGTAAGTGGGATGTGTAAGACCAAGAAGGAAACTAGAAAGAAAGAAAAGAGGCCAAAGATAGTATTCAATTAGTACTTTTCTCTCTTAGGAATCATATGAATGCAATTATGTGATTAGGACCTATAAATGTACCCAAGTGCATGATTTAGTGTCTACAAAAATTTTCCTTACTCTGAAGTTGACTCATGGGATGAAGAAGTACTTTAAATAAAATGTTGTTAAAATTATCTCACTACTTGAAGAAAGAGAAGATATGGTTATCATCATTGAACACTTGCCAATGGTTAAAATTATTAGGAAGACTTGCCCTATAGATCATTTGAATAGAATATTTTTCCTTGTCAAAGGAGGGGTGTGGTATTAATAGAGAATTTGACACCGTAAGAGAATCAAATTTTTATTTCGTTTATGAGGAAAAAATTGTATACGAGAAAACATCAAAGGATTCAATACAATCCCACACTCTATTCTTATAATTTAAGCCGTGGTTTCTTCACTTGGTATTGATTGCATAATTTTTTCATGATTACTTCTACATCTCCCAAGAATTTAAATTGCTTAATTCCCATGGACTCAGCTGTGTCCATTCCTAAGAGAAGAACTACATATTCCAAAGTATTATTGGTATTCTCAAATTGAAGCTTAAAAGAAAAAGGAAACAATTCACCTGATGGGGAAATAAAAACCACACTCGGCTTAGGAGCTTATAGTTTAATGGATTCTATCAAACTTCATATTCTAGATCTTGTCCTAATCTTCCTTTGAGATAATAGGTACATCATCATCTCCCTAGAAGTCATACAATAGTTTCCGTGTCCACCGTCTTGATAAAGAATATGAGCTCTAGGATATTTTTATTTTTGCTTTGTATGCTTAATATTTTTCATTGGATTTTTTTTTTTTTCCTTGATTTGAGTATTTTCTCTAGCCCATCCATTTTAATTTCTCCTCCCAATTATTTATATAAAATTATACTCAAGAACATCTCGTATGAGGCTAGAATGTCCACCACTAAGATAGTCAATAAGACTTTCTTGTTAGGAAAATCAGCTAAAGCAACTTGGGCATCTTTTATTCTTCCCAAAAGTGGGAATTACCTAGTCTCTAGATAATAACACCGGCCTTTATCTTGTGCTAGGGTGAGGCCAAGGGAATTATTTACTTTAATGGGCATTACATTTCCGAAGCACCAAAGTCTATGATATAATTTTTCAATTTATAGCTTCCTACAAGAAGAGAAAGATAGAATGGTTTAATCTTGTCAGACTTGGATGCAATTAATGATAAGATGCCCTAAGATGATGGGGAAGGAGGAGTTTCTATTAATTTAATGGAAGAGGGTGTGATAGTATTGGGATTTGGGTTACTGCCATTTATAAACCAAACTAGCTTATCAAAATGTTTTGGATGGGTTTGAAAATATTCAAATTAAGAAATTTGGACCTTAGATTGTTTGACATGGTCTATGATATCAAAATAGGAGGAAGTAGATGTATCTGAGGTGGTGGAAGCTTTAGGGAGGGGGAGAAACTACTTTGGAAGTAGGGGATACTTTGGAAATAGAGGTAGGATTGGAAGCTACAATAGGCTTAGTAGATACCTTAGAAGTTTTGCTATAAACATTCATTGGTTTAGAAGTAGCATTAGAAGGCTTAGGAGAATAATATTTAATAGAGGTAGGATTGGGAGACTTACTTATTTCAAGTGAGGTATTCTTTTTGTTATGATTTATGGATTTTATTTAGAAGAGTCCATAGAAGGTGGAAGTATAGCTTTTACTCGTTGATTATTTTGTTAGGTAGAGTCTCCATGGGAGAATCTACATCTTTCTTCTTATTTGGAGAAAAAGTGGAAGAAATTTGTTGTTTGGGATTGAGAATGGGTGAAAACTGCACAAGAGAAACTTGGTACATCATCCTCTTCACTATATTCCCTGGATGAGTATTTAAAGTACCCAATCTCAAAGCATCATCAACTTCTTAGATTTCAAGCCCATTCTCTTCTTCTTCATCATCTTATGGCTCCATAACCTCTTCTTCTTCATCATCTCACGTATTTTAGGCTCTATTAATAGTGGGATCCTCTAGAAAAGTATTTGGGAGGTGAAAAAATTATTTTTATATTCTAAAAATAATCTTCCTTGGAGAATCTCTCAAAGTACTTTGCTCCAGTTTTTAAAGTGCAATAAGATCATTTGCTAATTTCTAAACCAGGGGGTCCGTGGAGGTAGAATTATAACTTTGAACTTTTTCCTTTTTCAGACATTTTTGATCTTCCCTGACATGATCAAGTCATCTTCAACCTCGATTGTGAGATTTTGTGCCTCATCTAGATCAGCTGGTTGAGTTCTTCTCAACATAAAGATAACCTCAAGAAGCTAAGCATTCATGAAGAATATTAACTTGTTGTCCTATGTAGGTTGAGCAACTTTGGGTATTTTATAGAGAATTTTGTCGAACTTTTCTACAAAATCCCTCATTGGTTTGAAAAGATATTTTTTAATTAAGACCATTGGGCCAAAAGGGCATGGACATCTTTAGCTGAATTGAACCTAGTTTCAAACTTGGGCTTCATATCATTCTAGTTAGTTATATACCTACTTGGAAAATGGTAGAACCAGTCCACTACTACATCTTGTAAAGATTCCACAAATAGATGGATTGACACATCTTCATATCCTACTCCTAGCACTCCACAAGAAGTGATGAAATTTGTAATGTACTCATCTAGGTGTTGCATCCTGTCATGATAGAACTTAGGAAGGTTCTTTTATGAACCTCTCAATAAATCATGCAAAGGAAAACCGAGAGATAATGTTCCTATGTTTGACCCCCAAAGAAGTGGCACTTGTTGATCCATTTGTGGTACTTCTTCTTCTTCTTCTATAAATTCTTCCACAAATATTTATAAGTTAGTTATTCTTATTCTCCTTCACTTAGAGGAGCTAATTTTAATGGTTCTTTTTTTGTTTCAACAAGTGGAAAATAAGGATCAAAATATGTAAAATATTCTTGATTAGTGTGCCTCCTTATTTGATAAAGGGAAAGTCTGAAATTTTCTCTTTGTTTCTACTAAAAGGATGGATCTGTGATGCCACTAGCCTAAATAGATCTTGTGTACCTCTTATCATCCAATTTAATATTTTTTATCATGCTCTCCCTTGTTGAATTTGATATTTTCTTACTCTTTCCAAAGATTTTATGTTCTTATTCGAATCCAAAACTCTTGTAGCAATGTGGTAATGGAAGAAATTTAATAATTTATGCAAAATGGATTCCCTCAAGTCTCATTTGTAATATATTCTTAGGTATGGAAGATAATTTTAGGTATTATGAATAGAGGATGACCAGAAATATCCATTAGTAGAAGGCATAAGACTCAATGGAATTTCATATTTTAGAAATAATTTTGTTTGGTTTTTAGATATATAGTTTTTTATATTTTAGTGGAATATGATTTTAATGTATTTTTACAATATTTGATGTGGTGTAGAGATAACAAAATATTCCCCATGGTGGGAACTAAACATTATCGGCGAAATAATTTTTTGCGAGGGAAAATTTGGGGTTTTCACCAATGCTCTGGGACTAGGTCCCTTTTCTTGAATGGGGTAGCTCCATTTATTGAAAGAAAGGAAATAAATATAAACTAAAATAATTTATGGGGTGGCCCGTAGACTGAGGATCACACAAGAATACTTCCCTAAACTTGTGGCAACTGCTTGTATGGAATACAAGGGAGGAAAATTTATTAGAGAGAGAGGTAGGAAAGGGAAATAAGAGGGGTATTTTGACCAACAAATAAAAAAACTGATTTTATTTTATTATAATCATATTAGTTCACTTGCATCAATCAGAAGAAACCATTCACATAGAAAGAGGAAAAATCAACAAGAAACAAAAAGTCTTATTGCATCATCTTGCACAATTTACAATGCTCTTGGAGTATAAGTAAAGATGGAGATAAAATTTCAATAGAGAAGAGAATAGAGGAATTGAAGGAACTTGTTTCTAGAAATCCAATGTGATCTAGTAAACAAGAATTAGCCATCCCTTTACAATGAGGAGGTCATATCTTTTTATAGCTTTATAATCCATCTCTTCATCTACCCCCACATGACTTTTTATATTCCCATTATAAGTGACTTTTCAAATGTCCTTAGGAAAGACAAATCAAGTCCCCTTTTTATAATTCTAAAATTAACTTTTACATCACACAATTATTACATAGTAATTTTAATGAATAAGACAAAAAGTCATTATTACACACAATGAAGAATTAAAATAAAAGGAGTAGAAGGAGAGTGAGAATAGAAGAAGGAGAGATAGAATGGAAAAGGATAAAGGATATTAATTTTAGAATGGAAAAGGATAAAGGATATTAATCTTTTGATGAATATTCCTCCTCCGATTCATCTTATGGAAATTAAATTGGTTTGAAATCAAGCCCTTTCACTTCTATAACAAAATAAAAAACTACCGGTTTGATCTTCTCTGACTGAGGAATACTCACATATCCCAATGTGTTGATCGAATAATTATAATGTATCTCAGCATCTTGCACTCATAATCCAAGTTTTGTGATCTCGTGAAATATTTGAAATAGAGCCACAGATTTCTACGAGTGACTCAAGGGTGTCTTCATTGAAGGAGAATGGGTCTCCTTCCTATTTTTGAACATTTTATTGAAAAGGAGTCACAATCTCTTCAAGAGATGTGTTTTCAATAATAGGAGGGGCCCCAAGCTCTTGTACACAATTTCTTAGATCTTCAATAATTACACGAGCATTTTCCTCACATCATTCAATCTCTATCAAATCATCTTTCAAAGACGTTGCACCTTGTAGCCATGGTGCAAAACCAAATAGGGAAAATTTCTTTGCTGGAGTCATGAACACATGTTTTCTTATCAAGAATGAGGAGTCAACACTCCCCATTTAAAAGGTCAATGAGAGAACACTATTCCATATCATCTTTTATTTCTCCATTTCCAACCTGGTGCCTTTGATTTTTGAGATGGTACTTGAAACAAAGTGGAACATGGAGAGGACCTTAAGAAAAAGAAAATTCCCATTTTCAATGATTTTCCCCACCCATTTTCATTTTCCCTCCCCTACATTATGAATCCTTGAGATTGTTTGAGGGCTTGCGGGGAAAATATGTTGATTGGAGAGACTACCTCAACTGGAGGAAAGGATGATGAGCCCGACTTTAGGAATGATTGTAGATATGAAGACAAGGTCCTCACATGTTCCTCCAATTGGTCAATGGTTCATTTGTATTATTCATTCCATTCTAGTATCTGAGTCAAATACTCCTTGAAAAGATGAGCATTTCATTTGTGTGTATATTGAACAAGCGAGACTCTGTTCATCTCATAGTCATTAGGGGTAATTTCCTCCAAAGGTTTTTCCATCTTTGGTATTGCAACTTCCAATAAATGAGATCATGAAGCCTTAGTGTAGAATCTCAAAGTTGTTTGTGCTTTCCTTGACTTCTTGGATTTCATGTACTTTAATATGGCCTTGAAGTTTGGTGCTGCAACTTATTGCCCCATTCTTGATTCTATGCCAAGAAAGTCATGGATCCATGGACATGGATCTAATGGTGTGGAAAATATGTCAAGGATATTTTGTGTGCATGTTATGGGATTAATGGATTCTCATTGTGATTTGATTCAACTTCCTCGGATGAGACACTTGGCTCTACTTGATTCACAAGAGAATGGTAGGTGTCAATATATCCTTGTTACAATTATTTAACTTATTCCTCCCCAAACTTAGATTTCTTGCGAGACTCCATGGGAGATGAAACTTCAAGGTTCTTGGTTTCAACTACCTTCCTCTTCTAGGTCTTCTCGGAATGGGATGAAACAAAAGCTCTCTTAGGCTCCTTGAGAGATGGTGAGTGTGATAATTGTCTAGGTAGGGACGAAGTGGTGCCTTCTTCCCTATTAGAGGAATTTTTTTCTTTTGAACCATTCCCTAAATATTTAGATCACCACTTTAGTCCACTCCTTTATATCTCCATATTAATGAATAATCCATGAGGGAGGAGGGAGGGGGATAGTTTCACTTTGCATGGTACTCTAGATTGAACAAATTGGAACCATATTCTTGAATTATTCTAATGAACTAGTCAAACCCGAATGTTACCATATGTTCGAAGGTCATCCTCATGTAGTCCTTTTTCCTAACCTTAAGGTCATTCACATAATTTTACTAATATTCTTCCAATTGGGACATTTTATACAATCTAGGAGCATGGAAAGACTCAAGATATTTACGTATATCAAAGTTAGGCCTAGGTACATATGAAAATAGATGAAATATAGATAGGTAGGTCTCAATTTTTTCACATCCAATGTAATCTTATAGAGAAGATACCAAGTGAGATAGGGAATGAGATATCTTTCTTCTTTGAACCCTTATAGTTGAGAATGTTTCTTGTAGAGCTCCACCAAGATGATATTATCACTAGGATACTTGGGTAATCTAAGTGAAGCAAGGTTGAAGCCACTCACCCTAATGTAGGTGAAGGTATGAAACTATATGAAATAACACCCATACTTCTCAATCAACTATGCTTCCTAAGGATAGATTCTTCTTTCAGGATCTCCTTCGAGGATCCAAATGATGAACATGGTGAATGCATCATTCACCCATGTGAAATGAGAATTACTTTCCTTGAAGGTGATTTGTTTATACTTCTCAAAGGTAGGGGATCTCTAAAGAAAATTATGAGAAACACACAATCCTTATTAGGGTCACTAGACATGAGGTCATAGTGAATCTCTTGCTGGTGAATAGTTGCATCAGCTATTGGTGAAGATTGTCATTGATGATCGGCCCAATCTATCATTTGAGTTCCCTCTATGATTATCAACATGAACAAGGTCATCCAGTCCTCAAAGTCCTTAATGTGTTCCTCTTCCATTACTCTAATCAATAAGAAAATTGAATTTGAGTAGGCTTCATGAAACTCACTCCTCAATAGTGACTTTGGTATCCTTAATGGTTTCACTGGGTTTCAACCAGGAGCCAACCTCGCACCCTAAAAATAAGACTTTGTCCTAAGCCACTTTGTTGGGTTAAAAATTATATTATGATGATCACCTTGTTTTTGATTTGGAATTTTCTTGAAACTTGTAATCTCCTTTGGAGTCGGGACTCCAACAATGAGTTGCCATCCATAGTGATTGTCGAGAGGAAAGGTCATAATGTTTGTCACAAGCCAAGATCAACTTAGTTCTCTGACTGAAAGTGGGTGTCCTACTTCTAAAATCCCACTCACAACTATATTTTCCTCCATTGGATCTCTTACTTCATTTTTCATTCTATTCCTCATTTCTTCTAGACCTAGGTGGGATACATCATTGTCCCCCACAATTCGATATTTCGTAGATAGGGTTGAAATTGGCTTGTACCCAGTGTATTTGATATTCATGGTTGCCTAGGAAAATGAGGGAATGAGAAGATTAAGGTGTGTGTGAAATTTTGATGTGATATGAGAACTTACTATTTTTATTAAGTCACATCTCACCTGTACTTCCTAAATTTTTCTATTTTTCACAATTTTCACAATTTTCAAATTTGGAGTCTCAGACTTGAGGATTGCACAGAGGGTTTAGGATGATCACTTCTTCATTATCAAACTTACTATTATTAGTAAGGATTATATGGAAACTTACTAAAAAAGTAATTAGGCCTTTTGGTTCTCCGATTGAAATGAATATGGTCTCATTGGATTAGGAATTTCAATGTGATCTCTTGCTCTAATTTTTAGGTGTTTTTATCCTCTATATTTCTCTGAATATGAAAAGGGAACTCTTTTATGCTGAAATATTCAAGGGGTGCTGTAAAAAATTAGAGCTTCAATGGAGATGAGTTTTATATCATCTCAAAGGTGTTCACTATTAGAGTTCACACACAAAATTTGAGAGGAAACAAATAAAAAATGGGTGAGATTTGAGAAAATTTGTGGTTTTGGCATGGGGTTTTCTTGGTGAAATTTTGGCATGAACTAGTTTCAGAAGCAATGTAGGGAGGATATGTTCAACAATGGGCTCTAAAATTGGCTAAGGATGATTTAAATATTCAAAATTTAACCCAAGGTTAGGAAATCGCACCCCTTGACCCACTTTGTTAGCACTTCTTTCTTAACCCAGGTTGAGGGTGAGTTAGGGGTTAGTAAATGGGTCCAGAGCCTCTCATGTCCCTTACCACATTTATTAAGGGGACATGAGGTGTAAAGGTGCAACAACATGTTGAAAATACACCAAGGGTGTAACCATCCTGAGGGGGACAAGGGTGATGAGTGAGGTGAGTGGAAAACATGACCTAGGAAGCTAGTGTGAAGTGGTGAGTGATGAGAGAGGGGGAGATTCCATGGTAGCACACTTTTTATCACCTGATGCACTTTTTCACTAGGTTCAGTAGGTGTGGAAAAGTGTGCCAAGGGTAAGGATCATCATGGAAATGGATAAGGGTGAAGGTGTGAGTGGAAAACATGCACCCAACACATGAAGTTGTCACTTAAGTGACAAAAACACATCCTTTCCTTACTAGCACACTTTTTTTCACATCATGCAATTTTGCACCAGGTGCAGCTTTAGGGGACAAAATGACTTGTGAGTGCATAACACTCACCTAACCATCAAAAGGACTTCTTAAGTGACGAAAGCTTCTTTAATTAGCTCCTCACCTTGGAGGCGCAAGTTTTTACATATCATGCACATTTGAACCAGGTAAAAAGGTGAAAAAGTGAATAACATGTGTGAGAATGTGCCATGGAAACTTTTGGAAACTCCTCCTTCACAAATAACTGCCAAAAATAGGCATAAGAGAGTGATTCTTCACCCCGGAGCTTCCCTAAGAATTAAATAGGAAAAAACTATATGATTTTGACTCAAAAAGGTCTGTTGAGATCGTTCCCACAACTTATAAGAGCCAATGATATATGAAATTTTAAATTTAATCCCCTTTTTTATTCTTCTCAAGCTTGTGCACCTTTGAAAGGGATTGCCACCAACAAGTATGTTGATGAAAATGAAACCAACACATTTTGAGTGAATAAGGAATTACATAGGTAACCTTGGGATTTGAATAAGGCCTAAAATATCCATAGAAATAATTGGAATTCCTATTTAAATCCCCACCGAGATCAGTGATCTCTATGTGCACATCCAAACCAATATCTCAAAATATGGATAGTAGAATATCCATAAACCTTTTGTAATGTGAATTAGGAATTCTTATATTTATGATGATTATTTGGTCACTTCAAAAACATCCTTAGGCTCCTGAACCATTCAGAATAAGCCCACTAGATGTTTTACTACCTTCATTTCCCTGCACCGTGTTATAAGTAGCTCGATGTTGCATAACTTGTTCCTAAACATATTTTTACTTGCAAAAATTTCCTAAAATGCCTCTGATGATCTCATATATATTTCAAAAAATAATTAAATTTATTATATCTTCTTTCTTCATCCCTAGAGGGTGCTTACTATGTGTAAAACCCTTAAAAGTAGGCCTTTTTGGCCTCTGGGAGCGATTCCTTCAAAGAGGATGAAAATTAATTCATGAATTACTTCCCTAGCTTACTTGAACATGAAAAACACTTTAAAAATATAGTTATAAAATACCTCTTGTCCATTATGGGGTTTACTTAGTCAATAATTGGATGGAGGGCAAGTTTACATTGTCCGGTTCAAGGATTTTTGAGTGTGGGCTTATTTGTCATTGCAATGTTTTTCAATGTTCATGCTAGACATTAAACATGGCAACATAGTATTCAAATAAAATGCATCCTTAGAAAACATGGCCTCTTTTCCATCACAAGTCTCTACCATAGGCTCGAGATCAATCAATTTATTGGCCACTAATATTTACAACTTAGGAAGTTTATGATGTGGGAGTCATCATCAAAGTTTTTAATGTTTAATGTTTTCGGTATGGAAGGCCTAAAAAAATCTCAACTTATGATAAAAAAATCAAGGGGTTTTAGAATTAAAGGATAGAATAAAAATTGTGCCAGATGTAAATAGAAAAGCTATCTCTAATAGGAGATGTATAATGCTCAAAATTATCTCTCGAGAAGATATATATATATATATATATATATATATATATATATATATATATATATATATATATAAATTGATCAAAGATTGTGATTACAATAGCTACCTCCATGAGGAGATGTCTTCCCTTCCCTTACGGGTTACATATACTTATATAATATTTTTAGAAATATGAAGAGGCACCTAGAAGAATGTGGAAGGTCACTAATATCGAGGAGATGAGGTGTTTCATCTTCTAAGAATTACATATGCGATAATTTCATAAATTTACTATTTTTAGAATTTACTATTTTAAACAACATTACAAAAATTGCATTTTGAGGCCTTAGATGTGGTTTTAAGGGCCAAAATTTTCCAAAATAAGTTTCAAACCCTTCCATCATATTATACATGTTCCAAGATTTCTATTGTATTTTAAACGGAGTGAATTGGAGCTACGGTGCAGAAGTTGTGGTTCCAAGAAGTTGCTCCACTATAATTGCCATCTGGGTTTTTGTCTAGATCAACTTCAAACTTGCATTATGGGGATATAATTTCATTTTCAAATCCAATGTTGGTAACCTATAAACTATTGTATTTTTCTTCTTTCATGATATTCAATGTTTAAAGAATCAAACATCTCAATTATATCCCATGTTGCATTTATATATTGTTTCAACCTCGACACTTAGCTGCATATAATTTTTTAATTTTCTTAACCAACTTAGAGTATCCCTTTACAATCAAGTTCTTTATCCCATGTCTCTAAGAAATCCTCAAACTAAGTATGAGTGCTTCATATTCAACAATATTATTTGTGCACTCAAAATATAACTTGAAAGAAAAGTTAAAGGATCCTTGGTTAGGAGAAAAATCACTATACCTACCCCATTGCCAAAACTAGAACATGCTCCATAAAAATACATCAGCCAAGGAGCATTGGGGTCTTCAAACTGAGTTCCAAGGTTAAGCCATTGATCTTTAAAGTTCGTGTTAGCAAAAAAATTTCCCAAATCCAAATTTGTATATAACACTTCATATGATGCATTCATTGGGTCTTATATCAAGTGCATTAAATTTCCTTCCAAAGGAATGGTAGCATAAGAAAGGTCCATCTGCACACTACCTCTCACAATTTCTACCCACTTTCTTGACAACAATGTTCCCCATTTTCTAGATCAATTAACAACAACAACATTCATTATCAAGTACTTTCTAGGGTGAGCCACCAATTGTACAACCAATCCCTTTACACAACCAATAACATGTACTTATCTTGAATCCATGGCATAAAATATTCCATAGGTAGTTTTTATATTTATACCAAGTTCATTCATGACTACCAATGGCATGATTTTGTAAGAAGCACCTGAGTTAAAAATATAATTATGTAGGAGCCAACCTTTTGGTGCATAATTTGATCCGGTATAAAATCATGACATGCTACATATTTATCCATCTGAAGGTTGATGCAACATGTCCATGTTGGTTGTATAACTATTTTCTCAAGTCACTCTGTGTCTTAAAATCATGTTGTGTTCCTATCGGACCATATGTATTTTTGCTAATACATTAACATTTCATCTATTTCTTGTTGTTTTATTTATTTACAAGTTTAATGACATAGGTGAAATTTTTGGAACTTTGATTATTATTCAAGATTTTGAAGATAAGGTCCTTTTCCTTTGGAATTTAGCATTTTATAGTTGTGTGAGTTTTTATTTATGTAAGTTTTCAAATTGTAGTTTCACCTCTAAGACCCAAAAAGGAATATTCAAAGAGTCTAGGGGTATGTGGGTCTTGGAGGATATTTTGCAATTTTTGCAAAGTTGTGAACTATAGTTGCAAATATGAGCCATGAAAAAAGGAATATTTCTCCATTTACATATATTTATGAAAATTCAAAATTAATGCGGATGTGCAACTTGCAAGTTCTTCCCCAAGGCTCAAAAAGGGATTATTCACAAAAACTCAATGCTATAATGCAAAAGGGAAAGCTTTAAGTTTTGCGATTTACAACTTCACAGTTGTTGAAATATTACAAGTTACACTTTTTACCCTACAATACAATAAAAAGACACATGACATGATATGATAAGAAATTTTTAAGAGGAAATTTTTGCGAGTCTTACACTTAGCGCAGTTTCACAAATTTTGCAATACTACTAAATGCACTCCATCTATGAGGCCCGACAAGAGGGACATGTGGTGCCTTATGGTGGCATACTATAGTGGAGGAAACTTCACATCCCTGGAGTTTGAAGTTTCATAGTTTTTGTAATAATACTAACTTCTCTCCCACCCCCTTTGGCATGAATGTATGAAAAATAAAGTGTCAAGAAACATATGAATACCCCATAGACTATAAGAAGAAAAATAAAGTGTCAAGAAACGTATGAATGTCTTGGGAATTGGGAAAATGAATGAATAACACATCATTTATATAAGTCTGATGTGTACAACCTGCCCATATGTAAAGCCCATATTTAAATGCAAATCTTTAAATCAATGGTCCCGTATATGAAAAAGCTAAGGTAATATAGATGCCATTAATGAGAGTGTGCAAAGATATATATGGTTGAAATACTCAACAAGTCCAACACTTTGTATTCAAATTTCAATGTTTTTGATTGTTTTGAAGCCCTCGATAGAGAAGAATCCCTAATTTCTACGATTGAGTCGACCAAGGACTATTTTCAAATCTCTAACTATGTTTGGGTGCTCTTACTACTTCATAGGAACACTACAACTAATTTTTGTGTAGATAAGTTATTGTATAAGGTCTATTCTTGTTTTCTAGTATTGTGAGGTTTCATTGAGCATTAGAGGAAGATTTTGTACATCCTAAGTTTTTATCAGGTTCATTCCCCGAAGCAAGTTATCTACCCTATGGCCCTAGAATAATGAATATCCAATTGAATTATGTCCCGACCTCATCCCACCTCACTTTTGATATAGAAAAGATAAAAATACAAATTTAGGAAATGTAGACTTAGATAATTTCCTCAAGAGGTTGTAGGCAATGGAAAGAATTAAATCATGCGAAAAAATTGACAGAGCATCATTTAAAAACACTTAAATTTCCCTTGTTAGTTCAATATCCATAATTAGTATAGACCTATGCCTAAAATTATGACCTTTAGAAAAGATAATTTAGAGATGGGAGTGGTGCTCTAGTTTTTCTATGACCCCATAAAATTTTGATGAAATGTTATGGCTCCCAAAGTTTGACCAAGTGGTAGAAATTTCAATTGAAAAAGTAGACAAATTTTGGAATGCCAAGAGTGTAAAGTATTCCAAGGTACTAAACAACCAATTTCTCGAGAAGTTAAGGATTTCTGCTACCGGAATAACCAAGAAGTTGAGTAGAGATGCCTTCATTGAAGAAATTGAGTACGTCATCACCTTGTTGAATAGGATTTTGGGGAATTTTATTGTTATCATTACCATGATTACATGTTTAAGTACATGTAAATAATTATGAGTGGAAATATTCCTATCTATTGGGAAGATATTCTAAGTGACTCCATTCATCAATAACTCATCAATATTTCCATGAAAATTGAAGGAGAGTCCAAAACGAAATATGAATTTTGCATAACCTCATATCTCGGTATATAACATTGCATGCCACAAATCATTCCCGGGATTTTTAAACACCGAGGAATTTTATCAATTCAAGGTATACGATGTATACCAACAAATCAACTTAGAGAACTAATAGTAAACTTAAAGTTGGATTGTGATGCATTCCTCACCCCTATTATTTGTTTATTCAAGCCTAGATGGGAACAATATATAATGTGAAATAGGGAAAGAGAGGTGATCATTGAATCTGGATGCTATTTCATTCAATTAATTTTTTTCAATTACCTTAGAGTAAGTGGTGTCTAGGCCACACCATGTATGTTGCCTAAGTACCTAGATGATAAATGAGAACTTCTAGAATTATCAAGACAACTTGTGGAGGTCCACAATATCATTGTAGGAAAGCATAAAAATAATGTATAGTTCCCAATTAATATTGGGAGATACACATGTCCCACTATGGTTAAGGTCGACTCTTGGATGTTGAGATGACCATAGCTATCATGCATAAATTTTTGTTTAGGAACAATTATGACATCAAGGGGATAGTGTAGATATCTCTAGGAAATACATATGAGCATGATAATCATTATGACGACTAATAGACGGACTATAGAGATGAGGAAGAGGTGAGGAAAATAATTTTCTAGAATGACCCTCACTCAAGTCATTGACTTTTAAGTTACAGATGTACCTAATGGATTAGTGGATGAAGGAGATCTAGTAAGAAAATACTACACAAATAACAACATTGCAGCACAAACAGTTCCACCTCTTGATTAGAATACATATTAAACCACATCCTTGCATGAAACGACTTGTCACACCAACAAGAATACCATGTTTTGGTTGATAAGAAAGGGAGTTGATATTTCCCTACAAAATACTATAGTTTTGAGGGAATACAAGGCCACTTGGTGCAATGAAGGATATACTTCCACCTTTTGAGAAAGGGGCCAAAATTTTATATTCTTTGAAGGAAAATATCCACATATTTCCATCACGAGACCTACTACAAGAGCAATGGAAAAAATAAGTGCAATCATCGAAAGAAAACAAACCTCGGTGTTTGAATTGACATATATTTCTTAGGAAATATTGAAGAAAACAATGAAGGATGTCCATGTTGTTGAGGATAATCTAATCCAGACTGTCCTCCATCCCACTCCTAATCCCAAAGTGACTATTTCTCAAGACAAAACCCAAGTAGGCACATCATCTTTTGCTCTAAAGTTTATCCTTGGAAAGGGAAGATGATGAGAGAAAGTATTTCACCAAGGCAACCCAGGATGAGTCCAATATTAGAGCCCATCCTAAAGGAAGTGGAGGAGGAACCAATTACTAATAATTTTTAAGAATTAAAAGGGAATAGGTGGAAAAACCCATAGTAGATGTGGCTACTAGTACGAGAAATATAAGGGGAAGACCCAAGCATTGAGATAGGTTCTAAAGTGTCAAAGACCCCAGAGGTAGTTGATACTACCCCACATCTTGGGTCACAAGAAGTTTCTATTTCATCCCTAGCTCTAGAAATATAAGTGTTGAGCAACCGTGAAGTTGTGGAACAAGAAGCATAAGCCACATTTCATGAACACGTCTTCACCGACTTGTTACATAGCTTGAGTCAAGATGCTTTAGAGCTGACCTTCATACAAAAATTTCCAAGTTACATCCGCTCAAGTTGCACCAACTGAAGTGAAGGAAGGAGTAAGAACAACTTTTGAAAACTCCAAAGCATAAAAGAGGCTATAGTGGTATAGACAAAGTGAAACCAAATGTTGAAGAAGTTATATTGGTAGAGAGTGAAAAACCAAAAGTCATGGACCCTCTTCAATTATCTATGGACATGGTGGAGAGAGTAATTGAAACTCATGAAGTTGTAGAGACAAAGGCTCAGGTTAAAGAAGAAATGAAAACTAAGTCAGTCAGAGAAATTCCTCCATCTAGGAAGGAAGGGGTTGAGATTGAAACTATTAGACCTATAGATGCAAGTTATCAATGCCCTTCAATTGAGCTGAAGGTAGAAGAAAAATACAAGGAGGAAGAAAAGGATGAAACCCAAGTATAATTAGCTGAAAATATGGATACACCACAAGTACATGTTGATGATTTCAACCTCAAAATTTCCAAATTATAGGAAATTGTAATTTTACCAAGTTCCTCATAGAAACAAATACAATGGGGATGAAACACTCTAGATTAAGGATGGTTGGGAGAAAAACTCCCAAGTAAGAGAAAATTAAGAGTGTAGATGGAGGAAGTGTACTTTGAGAGCATCATCTCCTTGAGGTCATCCAAAACAAAAAATAAAGCCAATATTTTATCAAGGACAATGGTGGGACCTCAAGGAGACATGTTTTGGAGATTTCTAGTCCACAAACTGATGTCTTGAGGGATGAAGCTACCCCATTGGATTACTAGATCACCAAGACCCCATTAGGGAAATTGAAAACAAAAGGTCTCAAACATGAAGCTGCTATGGAAATGGGAGGTATATTCCAAAAGATAGATAAAGATAAAGAGACAAAAATCAACTTAACTAAAACTTTGAAATATTGATAACTTATGTGCAAAATTGGATATAGTCTCCTTGGAAAACAAAGAAATTACTATATCTTTTACCACGGAAGGATTTAAGAATGCTGATGATTTGAAATGTATAGGAGAAGACACCAAGGAGTGGGGAAAGATTTAATGAGTAGAGGCATGTTGTCATGCTAAATGTATATCATGAAAAATTGATTTTTTTGCCATGACAACTAAGCCCACACTCAAAGATCACCGAACTAGGTAATGTAAACTGCACTTTGGCCAATTACTAACTATGTAAGCCCATAATTTCTGAGTGGGATGTAATAAATATATTTTTAAAGAATGTTTAATGTGTAGGTAAGTATTTGGAAAGAAATTCATGGGTTCATTTTGATCCACTTTGAAGGAATTGCTCCTAGAGGCCTAAAAAGCCTATTTTCAGGACTTTGGCACCTAATGAACACCCTATGGAGATGAACCAAGAAGAGATAATGTATCCAAGTAATGTGTGACTGAGATATGATATCATCAAAGGTATTTTAGGGAAGTTTTTCAAGTAAAAACTGGTTTAGGAACAAACTATGCAACACTAGGCTACTTGTAGCACAATGCAAGGAAATGAAGGTAGCTAAAAAGCTAGTGAGCTTGTTTTATATGTTGCAAGATCCTTAGGTAATTTTGCAAAGTGAAAAAATAGTCATCAGAAATATGAGAAGGCCTACTTCACATTGAATTTTTTTGGGATATTCTAATATTTAGATTTCTAAATATTGACCCTATAAAGCAAGTGAATATCCCCGATCCCTAGAGATTCAAATGAACATTCTGGGAGTTCCAAAGGGATTTAGGAACTGATTCAAAAGGAAATTTGACTATAATTTAACCCTCTACATGGAACATGTGATAATTTATATAAAAAATGCAATGTTCTCTCTTGTGTCATTTTAACCTTCCGACGCCTGTGCTTGAGTAGAATAAAAAATAGGGGTAAATTTTGAATTAAAGGTATAATTGGCTCCTAAAATTGGTTAAATTTATCTCATCAAGTAGTTTAAAATTAAAATAATATAAGGTCTATCCATGAAACTCTTAAGAAATCTTCAGGGGAAAAGACTCACTCTCTGGGGTCTATTTTTGGCAATTGTTGGTGAAGGCATGCTTACTATAAGTGTCTAGGTCGCACTTTCGCACCTTGGATGAAATTTTACACCATTTATTTTTTTTTAAAAGGTGAAATGGGTGAAAAAAAGTGTGACCCTAAGGAGAGGGGATGAATTTTATAAGTTTCATAACTTAAACAACTTTAATGGTTAAGTGAGTGTTAACAACTCACAAATTAAAAAGGCCCCCTCCTCATGTTCCAACAACCCATTGTCACAATTTTCAAGGATTATTACACATTTTCACTTGGTTTAAAAGTGAAATGGGTTAAAAAATTGTGACCCCAAGGGAGATACTCTTTTTCGTCACTTAAAACACCACTTTGGGTGTTAGGTGCAAGTTATCAACTCACTTTTCAACTAGCCCCTCCTCATGGTGAACACCCCACTTGGAAAATTTTGCAAGGATTATTGCACCTTTGTACCATTGAAATAGTAATTTTTTTAAGGTGCAATGGAGGCTTACATTCCCCATTTGGAAAGTCTTCACTCACCCCTCAACTCGGGTTAAGCGGAGGTGACTCAATATGTATTTGAAGGTGAATGCGATAAGTGGAGTTACAAGGTGGGTATAAGCTAACACTTAGTGAATTTTTGAATCATTTTTAAAGTTATCCTTCCCTCCATTTGTTCTACCTTTCTGTTAAGATGGTGAAACTCTTCCATAAACCCTCATGCTCAAATCACCTTTTTGCTCATATCTCACAAGCCTCTTCTCCGATTGCCATGAGATTTAAACTGAAGGTTCCTTAAAAAAATCCTTTAAGGAGAGAGTCTACATGCCCCCATTTATGAAACCTGATATTTTATACATCCTCTTGAAAATTTCAGTGAAAAATAATCATTTCTTAGATCTACACAACCCCAATGATCGAAATCCCCTAAAAATTGGAGCAAAGCCTTGAAATGAATTATGTAAACTTCTGCAAGTGGTTTCATTTGAATTAGACACCGGGAAGGAAATTTTTTATTTTTAGTAAGAATTCATGGATAAAAATTAATATTAATAGTAATTATGATAAATTTTTTCATTCATACTCCTCATTTCATTTCCCCATGATCGAGACACTCGAAAATTGGCAAGATTGACAAAACTGGCAAAATTGGCTAGAATGGGGCAATAATGATGGATATTATAAAAATAGTAAATGGGTGAAATGAGATAAAATTGGTAAAATTTCAGTCCTTCACACATTATCAAATGGTCCTGGTACTCATAAAGGTCTCTGCCTAAATTTCACGACAATTCCCGCATGCATTTGATGTGGTGAGCCTAAAGTGTCAAAATGAGAAAAATGTAAAATTTGGTCCCAAAAGCTATTTAAATTCATTTCACATGGAGTGCATGATAAGAAGGTGGATGGAATTGGTTTTGATCTCATTATTCTTTCCTTTCTCCAAAATTGGAAGGATTTTTTCTCATGCTTCACTAATCATCGGTGCTCATGCGATTGCGAATCAAGATCATGGTTGGGTGATCAAGCAATGTTTCCAAGGTTCATCATTCAAAGATTTTTCAAAAGAGGAAAGGTATTAAAAATTTTCTCCATCAGAGGTATTTGTCAGTCCATCATTGTGGAGTGTCATCATGGATCAATTTCCATCTTCAACTTCTTTAGAGTGGATCTTCATCGAAGGCGGAGACAACTTCATCCATGTTGTAAAGCATTTGTTATTTCCTCTCCTCTCTCATTATTTCTAATCTTCTCTCCCCATTTTTACTTCTTTGTTGTAAGAAATAATTGTAATATGTATTATTCACTTAAGTGAATTTAATGGTGAAATGTAAAAGTACCTTTTGATTTATAAAAGGGGACTTATTTTCTCACATCCTAGGAAGAAGAAGAGTCACAAGATTGAATAAGGACATGCAAAGTTGCATGCAGACAAAGAGTTACATTGTAAAGCTATAAATTGGGAGAGGCTACTCATTTAAAATAATGGTTAATCTTGTTTAATAGATCTCATTCTGTTTTTAGAAACGAGTGATCAAATTTCCTCTATTTCCTTTTCTTATGTTTCCTTTTCATCTCAAATTTGATCCATGAGAAATGTACTTGTTGAATGTTATGCATTAAGACTTTGTGTTTTGTTCCTTGTTAACTCTCATGGTTTCTTCTCATTAAATCCATGGAACTAATCTTGATTTTATGTCGGAAAACTCTACATGTTCTATTTGTAATATGTTGTCATGAAAATGTGTAATAAGAAAATTCCTAATATTCGAACATGAAAACCATACCCCACCTGAAAAGTTTTTACTCAAAGGTCATCATAAGCCCTCATTCATATTAACCTAATCCTTGAGTCAGTCCTATGCCATCCCTTTAAAGCATCACCATATATTGTGTCAGTTTTACGAGAGGTGATTTAGGGATATCCATTCATTCCAAGTTCTTCCAAGGAAAAATCCATCAAAACAGGCTTTTGAATAGCTTGGGAAATGTTATTCTATAGTCTTCTCGAAGTTTAAACACCCCTAGAGAAAAATAAAAAGGTCCAATATGATCAAGATGATGTGATAGATATTCTAGAATGTTTTGAAATCAGTTTTGGAAGGTTGTGGGAAGTTTCACAAGTTTTGGAGTAGTTTAGAAAAAAGTGGGTTTTGAAGGCTTAAACAGTACACAATGCCAAAACAGCTCCTAAGTTTCAGGAAGTGATTTTAGGAGTTCCATAAGGATTTAGGAGTCAAAAATATATCTTTGGAAATATAATTCATATCCCTACAAGATGGTGATTTCATATTTTTCACAACACCAAGGCGCACACTTGCCTATAACCTCGTTTTTAGTGTGCACAACCTTAGAGCTAGGAAAAAAATCATATTTTTCAGGGAGTAAATGTAAGAATAAAGATATTATACCCCCATAATTGGATTCAAAATGTCATTTCTAGTGGAATCATATAAAATTTCATCAAAAACATCCTTCAGGAGCTCAAGTTATGGTCTCGACTAGCGGTACCCGAGGTAAAGCTCCAACAATTAGTCAAATTTTACATTGAAATTTGGACCAATGGGAGAGTGGAAAAGATTTGTGCACCAAGTGCACCAAGGATTTTTTTCACATGGTTCAAGAAAATTTTCCCCTCCCTCTTTGGTACTTTTCCCCATGCGATCTAGTCTCAACCCCATGGAGAAAACAATCAAAATAGGTACCTGATCTTTGGCGGATGATTCCAAGAACTCCGTAAGGAGTTAGGAGGAAAAATAATACTAATTTTAAATATGAGATAATCCTATACAGGGTGGGATCATGATATTTTCACAAGCCCTTGGGGATTTTGAGAGAAGATCATTCTTTGCGGAACAATTGGTGATCCCGATCAAAAAGGGAAATTTCATGATGTTAAAGGAAGAATCAAGGTATGATACCATCACCATTGTGTTCAAAAGGAATTTTACATGTAATTTAATATAAATAAGTGTGTGAAAAGATGTCCGGGAGCTCAAGTTATGCACACAACAAGTTGCTCCACAAGGTAAAAGTATTAGTCATTTTTTGGTGAAAAGTTTGACAAAAGGGAGAGTGGCGCACTTTTTTGCACCAATTGTACCAAGGATTTTGTGCACATGGTTAATAAAATTAACCCCCTCCCATTTAGGCCACATTTTCTTAGCCCCCGCTTCATCTAACCAAATTCCACCAAGTGGCCGAATAGGGATGGGGCACATATTTTTGCACCTAGTGCAAAAGGGCTTAGTGTAATTGGTGCACAAAAGTGCACTCCTTCACTCATTGGAAAAATATGCAAGTTTTGCATTTTTTTATTACCGCCGTGTTGTTTCTTCCTCTACATCCATGAAGCTCACTACCGAAATATTTCCCTCCATTTCTGTTACTTCCATAACCTCCATTTATCCTTACATGTATTTTACACTCGCTCCATAGCTATTATGGAACCAAAAAATTAAATTTTCAACTAACACCATGTCTTTTCACTGCCAGAATGACTTTATAACCAAAAACATGAAATGCTCATATCTTACAATCCGACTAACTCCAGGTTGAGGTTAGATTTTTATAGTCTTCCTCATTTTTAGAGGCCATCAAACCAAAACAAACAAAAAATTGAATGATTCTCTAGATCATTAACTATAATCCATTTTGTTCCCTCTATCTCATTCCTCATATTTCCCATCAATCCGGAGGGTGGGTGAAGCTAAAACTTTACACACAGACTCTAAATGAAAAACCTATCCCAATGAAATTGTTTTCATGTCAATTAGAGGTGGGGAAGAAAACCTTCAAAAATTATTGGTGACTCCATTAATGGCTGCCCTAGTAGCCCCGTGCGAAGGAAAATTTCATTTTTATTCTGAGCTTTCCGGTGAGCAAATCACAATGAAAATTTGAGCATGAGATTCGATGAAGAGACGAATCCAAAAATTTATTCCCATAATAAACCCAGGATTTTTTCACCACTTACTAAAAATGGTATATTCTATGCTTCCCAATATGCTAAAAATAGTAAGTCCCGTGAATTGGAAGTTTGATCATCTGGACGATCCAAGAAAAATTGCAAATGAGAAGCGGGACAAAAATGACAATTTTCACAAAATAATATGTCCCAAAAAAGCAACTTGATAAAAAGAGAAATGTGCTAAAAATAGTAGTGCATCAGTAATAAAAGAGGATAGAGTGTCGAAGTTTCAATAAATGAAATTTAAGAAAAACAAGTGATATGTCTCAAAATAGTAGGTCATAGTCATACCTGCTAAAAATAGAAAGTCTTCGCTTTGGGAGCAAAAATTTGTAAATGACCTTATTCTCACTCATATTTCCAATTTTTGGACTCTTCACATGATCATAAGATAGTTTCATGGGTCAAAAAAAGGAACTATAACTTCAAAGAGGTCCTAGAAACATCATCGTGATTTCAATTATATTCAAGAGTAGAGCAGAGAATCGCATGATGCAACGGGTAGATATATCTTCATCACTTATGGAGCTGGGTGAGTCAAAGTGAGTCAATCAAGGAGATTTAAATGAGTCAAGGATTTCATCACTCAAGTGTCAAGGAGGATCATCGTGGGAATTGTATGTTTTCATCCTAAGCTCACATTGGGAAATCTTGAAAAATGTTTCTAAACACCCATTCTGTGGTCTAGGGTGTCTGTGCATCATACAAAGGTTGTGATCATTATCGACAAGATCTTCATCAAAGGTGGAGGTATCCCTACTCATTATTTGGAGCATTCTTCCCTTCTCTCTTTATTATTTCTCTGCTTCTCTACTCCCTTTCTAATTTTTCATTTTGAAAATCGCATGAAATTCATCTTATTCATTTAAATGTGGCTTTAGAAAATATTATAATAAGTTTCCATTGATTAATATAAAAGGGAACTTAATTTCATTCATAATAATTAAAAAGAGTCACACTTTGTGAGGAAAAATAAAAGGTCATGTGGGGGGTAGATGAAGAGTCTTCTTGAAGTCTATATAATGTAATGACACCCTCATTCTAAAGGGTTGCCAATTTTGTAATCAAGAGAGATATTTTTGAGCTAAGAAAGAGAAATATCAATTCTTATAGTTTCCTTAATCATTTTTCCTCCATCTCCAGCATTTTACAACTTGATAAAGATGTCATTAAAGAAAGGGACTGTTTATTTTCATGGCTCATGAATGTGTGCAACTTTGTGTGCATGGTTTCCTTTGGTTGTTGATATTATAATCTTGTTGTTTCTTTCTTATAAATTGTGGATGTGAACCTTATAATTAACTTTGGAAAGAATATGATTTTCTACTTATAGAGTTAATTTCCCTTGTCTAATTTCTCATTCCCCATCCCCCATATTTTAGAAAATTCCTCCCTTACAACTCCTTGTAAGCATTTTCCATAGGTACAATGGAGTGTTCTCATTGGATCCCTGACCTCTTGACAAACAACAAATTTTTATTTCTGTTCATTCATAATAAAGTGGAGTTGCACCACCCAAGCGAGAGGAATCTATAGTTCCATAACATTGGATAAATAACCATCAATTTTTCCACACGACAAATTTTCTTACCAACACAATATAAAATACTTTCTCATACTTTCTCTCCTCACCTTTCTCCCTCAAAATTCCTCCCTTGTGTTCCACAGAAGCACTTTTCCAAAAGTATAGGGAAGTATTCTTGTGTGATATCTGGTCTTAAGTCCACCCCCATAATTAGAGTAGTGTATATATGTTTCCTTTTTTCAATAAATGGAGCTGCCCCATTCAAATAGAGGGACCTATTCCTAGAGCATTGGTGAAATTCCACAATTTTCCCACCCGAAAAATTATTTTTCCAACATGGCAATAAAATCATTAAGGAACTCATTAAATGCTACAATAAGATGATAAAACAAATTGAATCAAGTAAAGCACTAATTAAAAAGTTTCAAATAGAAGTTGAATATTTGGATGGATTGCTTTTGAAGCTAAAAAGCATCGCAACTTTATATGATGAAGTGGTGGAGAGGGAAATAATATTTCCCCTATATTTCCAAGGAAAACAATATGAGTATGAGGGGGCTATTAGATTGAGAATAAAAAATATAGGGGAGTGCATAAGAAAGATCCAAAACATGAGGACAAAATTAAGAGAATACATGGATGATATTGATTCAAAAATCGAGAGGATACTTCCCCTCAAGGATACTTACACCCCGGGATATGCGGACACATAAAATCTGATTGAAATTATTCAACAACATATTTCAAGGGATTTGGAATACCCAAAGGACTTCAATTATTATTTCATCTAAAATTTAACTCATTTGGAAAGGTATATTAATCAATTTACCAAAAGAGTCAAGAAAAAGAAATCTATTTCCATAGAATTTTACAAAGTTTTATCTAAGAAAGAATTAGTATTTCTTTACCATATGGGGATAGATGAGGACTCCATTTTTGGGATGTTCTTTGACATGTACATGAATAAACCGGGGAGAGGAGGTAAAAGCAAACAAATTGATCTTGAACCTCTTTAGGCATATTATTTATTCTTTTTCCCCTCCCCATTCTTGATTCCTTTCCATTTATTATTATTTCAAAACTAAAAATCAAATAATATCATTGTAATGATTAAATTTTTTTCCCTAGAGGCACACACATGGTGGTGACAATTCATAGGAGGAAAAAAAGAGTTTTTTTCCAAAAGGAATATTCTCCACTCCTCCACAAACTTCAATCATGGTTCAGAACCATTCTAGATGGGTGTATCAAAAATGGATATTTTCAGTTGGAATAAATCATATGTCCACTTGATGGATCATGGATCAAGGATCGAAATATAGGATTTTTTTGTTCTCAAATCCTCATGGGGTATCTAGGTATATTCCCTTAGGGGAATATTTTGTATTAGAATGAAGGCATGTATTCATTTAAAGGGTTTTCATTTTTGGGTTTTTTTCTAAGGTTATTACATTGTATAGTCATTAATGGGCATTGAGAGAAATTTATATCTCCTTATCCAATTGAAGAACAAAAACCATTTTCCATGCTTCAATCAGGTATTATGGAATGAACACGAGAGCACAATTGAGGAATATAAATTTTAATAGAATCTTATGTTTATTAAATCAATGACATACGAAGGAGTTATTTTTGGTTATTGCATGAGATAGACCACTAAGTAAATATTGTGTTGTAGTATTCCTTTCAAATATTTTTTTGGTTCTAAAATCCTTTACGCAATATTACTTTGGAGGTGATTGCTTACAACCATTGAGTGTATCTTGGGTGTTATGAAATTGATGCAATAATTTATTTTTGGATGTTTTATGCACAATTGTTTGTGTTAATATTTCAAAGATTATTTGGTACTTTATACTTAAATTTGGTATCAATGAATGAAAATGCCCCTATGAAGGTTATGTTTTATTTATCTTTTCCGCTTGCATTTTGGAAGCAATAGAATGAAATGGAAAGCAATCTTTGGTACTTATCCCCAATAGATACATCTCCCTCCTCATTTAACCAAGTATAATCATATCCTACCCATTGCAAATCACATTAATTTTTCCTATTTTACATGTGCTTTCCTACAAGTCACACATATCCCACATATTTCAATTGTGCATGCCATGATTTATGAAGTTTAACATCCCAACATAATTATATCCCAAGTTATCAAAAATTTCTACAGAGATGATGTTTGTGATCACCTTAAATATGTCTTCATGGCTTTTTCCTGATGTATCAAATGTTTTCAATGTTTGTGTGACCATTATTTTGAATGAGCATTACATTTTTGGTTGTTTTTTATCTCATATTAAAGTTATAATAAGTCGAGGGTTAGAAAAATAAAATTTCTCTCTTTCAAGCCACCCCTTAATTTATCTCACCTTGGTTCAAGAAGAGCCATAAAGTAGTAGGAATAAAACCACATCTTTAGTTATGTGCCTCCCTATCATTCTCATAAGGCATGGTCAAGAGAGAAAATAGTTTCATCTGTGGATACAAAATGACACACTAAGAGGTCTATCTGTTCTTATTTCCCCCTTTACAAAATTTCCTTATTTGGGGTGTTATATTGTGAACCAACAAAACCATTAACAATTAGTGTGGTGTGGAAAGGATAAACATCCAATTAGATCTCAACTAGGGAAGTCCCAAAATATACTTTAAGGGATGGTTCAATGACCTCTTGAGATTCTTCAATATTGTTCTCAACAAGGGGAGATATATATTTGTTTGCAAAAACATCCTCATTGAATCCTAAATACTCAAATTCCCAATTTCTATACAAAAAAATCTTAAGAAACTCTACTAAAGGGACATTTACATTCATTTGGTTGAATATTTTGGCCATATTAAAAATAATGTACTTAGTAATGTATGTGTTGTGAGGGAGACTGACTAATTTTTTAGATGGTATAAATGTTTTCAAAATAGAAACAACAAAAGGAACACTTGGATTTGGCTCAACAACAGGGGTTTTTCATGGTATAATATTCTTGGGGGCACCTTTAGGAACATTATTCAAGATTTACATCTTAGTTTTTGAGGCTCGGGAAAGGATATTAACTTGGCAACTTCTCGAGATTATACTCTATCTCCTGGAAACATTGAATGATTAATAATTCCCTATCCTATTTGAAAGGGATTTATCCATCATATGTTTTGATCATGAGAGATCTTAGGTAGTAAAAATCATGATTGGGAAATTCAAAGGATTGCCCCATATCAAATTAAGAATCAAATTCAAGGGGAAGCTGAAATACCTTGTTTACACTTTACCAAAAATAAAAATTTGTTTTAACACATAGAAGATCAGTGGAGGTTGCACCTTGTTCAAATTTTACTTGATGATAAAGCACACACACATCATCAAAGTCTGATCTAGTAACATCTTCCTCCAAGGTTGATTGTTCAAAAGGAACATGAGGCAAGAAAAAATTATTACAAAAATCAATGATTTGTTATTATTCAACAACAACAATTCTTACACAAAATGGACCAAGAATTGCCTTATTATCTCTAAGTAGACATTTCCTATAATTTTTACTCATAGGTATCTTTCCTCTATCATCTTCTCTATGATATCCTCTAAATATGTTTTGATTTTGATTTTAATTTTGAACTTGAGGGCCTAAAGAAAAACCTTTCTCAGCTCTTGCTAGCTTGTAGGAGATTTATTTAACTTACCCTACCAAGGTCTTAACCACTTCATCCAAATCAATATATTTTCTTGTTTGTTAATTTTTCAGGGTTGAGAAGTTTTACCCCTTCCATTTATTTTGGGTTGTCCACATCGTTCATGTTGTTTTCAATGTGAATGGCCATGTTGAATGGTTTCCTTAAGATCACGGGGTTCTTGTTTATCAAATAATTGGATGTTTTTTCAAATGCATAAAAATAGGACTCATCACCTAGTCTCAAATTAGTTGGTAATATCATTAAGGTCTTTTGAAATTTGTGTTGAATTATTATACAAATTCATTGGGATTTTTCTTTATGTTTTAAAATTCAGACATGAGGAACCTGAGGCCAGTCCTATCACCATATTGAATTCTAAAGACATTCATAATTTCATCCCAATAATCAATTGAACCATGAGGTAAGGAATTAAACTAATCTCTTCCATATTCCTCAAAATTATGCAAAAATAAATCTAGGAAAAAACCTTCATGTTCTATTTCATAATCATCAATAAAATTTTGGAACAAATTAAGATGGTGATCACCACTAATAATATTATTTTATTAAAATTTAAGCAACGTAATCTTGATTTCATTAGGAACCTCATTTGTATATCCATGCATATCCCCAAAATTAATGGGTTTGAATGATTGAATTCTGAAATTGGCACGTGGAGGTGGATGATCCATGTCATTCTCAAGTGGATTTTAAACAAGAGGATCAACAAGGTTTTGAACAAATGATATCTGAAATAGAGGAGGAGGGATTTTATTTTATAAATTTCTCAAATTATCACCTCCAAAAATTGTAGGCCTATAAGCTTGTTTAAACAAATTATGGAGTTGGAAAACATGGATGCTAGGCTCTAAACTCTTAAGAAAACTTAGAGAACCAAATAAATTATATGTTTGTATGTTCTTACCTTGTGAATTTTGATCAGCAACTGGTTTCCAAACTTGTCTCCTTTTCTTCGTAATATACCCAACTTAGGAAATAATTATTTAAAGGAGTATAATATGAATTAATCCTCAATCTTTCCAACTTTATAAATGCGAGTCACTAAAAATGTATCAAATAATATAACACTTTGGTCAAACCCATAACTCAAAATGTATTTGCCACTAGAGATTGTGCTTTAGACATGATAAATAAACTTCAAATGCACTAAATCATACTAAAAATAGAAAAACAAATGATGAATTGATAAACCCTTATTAAACCCTAGGAATTGATAAATTTTACTTCAAGTCCCATACAATGGTGCTAGAAGAGGTGTTGGTTCCCACTATAACATCCCACATAGACTTGAAGGGTAATATGCATGAAATAAGGAGTGAGGAAGACTGATGGATATGTTAATTTGTCATTTGCGGTGAGGATGGATCCATATTACTTTCATGAACTAGTCTATGGAGATGACAGGAAAACATCCGACTAAGCATGTGGTTGTTCACTTGCTACTTTATGTCTCTTCCTAAAACAAGGTGAGAGGAGCTAAGGGGTGGCTCAAAAGGGGAGGGAAATACTATGTTTCAAACCCTAAAACTTGTTGGAACCTCAATATGAGATCAAATGCAACCAAATAATGCAATGCTCATTCAAAATAATGGTCACAAAAGTATTTAAACACTTGATACATCAAAAATAGCCACTAAAGATAGATTTAATGTGACAAAAAACATCATTTTTATGGAATTTGTTGACAACTTGGAGTGAAATGAGAGTTTTCAAGCTTTGTAAATCATGAAAAACATAATTTAAATATTTCAAAGGTTACAATTTTCACGTAAATAACATGCGGGGTATGCAATGGTGATGAAATATGTAGGGGTAGGGTGATGGGTAGTGTAAGATGAGATGAAAGAGGATGGAGATGGTAGGAAAGGGGACTAGTGAGAGGAAGTAGTTACATTAAACATTTTTTTCTTGACAGTTCTTCATGCATTCAAACATAAAATCAAAGGAAAATCACCCTCTAAAGGTTATATAACCTTATGGACACCCAAGTAAGGAAATAATCTAGAACAAATCTTGAAACCATATCATAGATAACTAAGAATTAAGTACCATTCACTCATCACACCAAATTTCTAATACCAGAGGACACCCTAAGGAAAACATGTATACATGTTACCAAATTAGGGAAAGGAAATTTATGATTGAAGACAATGATGCAAGGTAACACTACATCACAAAAACCCTTGATGCCTAATCAAAAATTTAATTGTAAAATATTTCTCTAATTTACTTGGCATGGTCAACACAAATTTATAGAGGAGATTGGAAATTTATTGATTTCAGATTTGTTTACAAGAAGGAACATCAAAATTGTACATGTCAGAAGGGTTTTGTGTGTCCATTTGAAAATGAGACAAGGGAAACATGTAATAATGAATCTCAAATCTCAATAATATATATCCAAAAACAACCACCTTAACATGAACCTACAAATGACAAGAACAAGTTACCAATTCTTTGCAAAGTCACTTCACAAATAGAAATCCAAACTTCAAGGCGAAACCCATAAACTCCAACAAAACCATCTCAAGAGATTTTTGAAAAGAATCATTCACTTTTTATACAAAAATGTCTCAATCCCAAAGGAATATCCCATAGTTTCTAATTCAAGGACCGTGAGCATGCTACGTGGTGATCTTTGTGCTCAAGGAGAAAATCAATGTAAAACTGTATAGTTAGGACACATGCATATGAAATTTCCAAGTTTCTAATCCTTGATGCTATAATCATCCATTCTTAATTTGTTAGACACAAGAGAGGCATATTATTCTTCTAAAATCATCCATGTTCGAAGGAGGATCAAAATGAAGAATCCCCAATCATTTTGGCATCATTCATCATGTGAAAGTGACTGGTAACAAAAAGAACTTCCACAATTAAAATATCGTGAATTACTTCATCAATTCCTACAAAATTGATCTATTTTGAAATAATTCTCTAAGATGTTCGTAATGCACTTAGTTTCAGGTGAAATGGATTTTTAGGTCTAAAGTTATGGGAAAAATAGAAACCCAACCATTCTGTGAAAAACTCTTTTGTTCTCGCACATTACAGGATAATCTCTCTTTGCCTTGCAACTTTTTGAGCATTCATTTTATGACTCAGCTTTTAGTTTTATTTTATTAGATATATCACAAAATTTTCTTGGTCCACGTGGTCTTCCTTGATGTGTGATTTTTTTTGTTCCATTACTTTATACACTCTGCGAGACACTTAGTGTTCGATGTCCATAGAACATTAAATTTCATTGTCCTGTGGGTTTTCCAGTTTTTTACGCTTAGCCATTTGATACTCCCATACTTTAATATTCTTATCGAAAACTCTCATGCCCTCTGTTGATGCCACAAAGATCTGGTTTCTTTGTTATGTGACATCCTTTGCTGTGATCGTATGTCATTTTTCCATCACTTTTGTAACTCCGCGGAACACTATACCTTAAGAAATCTAGAGAACATTAAGTTCTTTATTCCATGACATCCATACTTGGTCACATTCTAACTTCCTTCTTTATACTTTTCAGCTTCTCGTGGAACTTTCTCTGATAATTTTGACTTCTTATATATACTACACCCTTTTTTATATGGAAATCACAATTCCATAGAACACTATAATGAAAAAGTCCATGAAGTGCTAATTTTATTCATCCCTTTATTCCACGGGGTTGTTTTGCAAGTTTTTCATCTTACAGAACACTATGCTCTTCCTTCCATGGATTATTTTTTTCCCTCAAATATTTCCAAAGAATACATTCTCTTCAATCCGTGGAATACTACTCCTTGAAAGCTTGCAAATTATTAGTAACTTTGTGAAATCATCAAAACCAAAGGGAAAGTCAATATGTACATGTAAATTCATATTATAAGGTTGTAAAATGACACAAACATAACTTTGAGGATCAAGGAACCATCAAACATTTGTAGAAAAAAGGAACAAATTAGGAAATTGGCAAGGCCACATTAACATGTTTTGAAGGGTTTTACAAATATGGTTCCAAGAGATAAAAGGATCAAAATAGGCACCAATAACCTTTTGACACTTCATTAAAATTATGGGATCCCAAGGAGAAAAATATTCCTTTTAATTTTTTGACTTTACAAAAGTGATTTAATAATAATTAGATCTTAATCAAAAGACTAGACTAGACGAAAAACATTAGAAAATTGTAATATACTAATATTCAATGATAAACAAGTGCAACCAACAAGAGGATAAAATTGAATTAGTTGATATCTCGATAGTCTAGACTGTATCTAGGCTAGAATAGTAGTGGAAATGCCTCAATTTGGACCGTATATGCTTCATTTGGGAAATTGTGATAAGAATGTTATGCCGTACAAAATCTCCTAGATTTGGATAGTATCACTTGGGGAATTAATGTCTAAACTAGGTGCTAGTGTCTTTGTGAGATGTGTAGATCTAGTTATTTTAATGTTTGATGATACCACATGAAGGAGTGTAGAACGAAGACTGGAAGGAATTCACGAGCATCGAATAGTTGCACTTCACCAAAGTGTAGGAGTTGCGAGATTAAATCAAGTAAGCTTCATAAAGCAATGTGCATGCATATGAGAACTCAAGATTCTAAAAGTGGAGTGGAATGGAAGCCTTAGCTTAGCTTGTATTAGCTTAACATAGATCAAAAGAGATGGTGTACATATAGGGGAGTGAATGTGTAACTCCCATGTAAGAGAAGATTCCTCCATAATGGAGAAGAGGAGTTACTTTCCCAAATGGGAATGTAACTCCTATGACACACTTACACATATGACAGATTCTGTAAGAGAATATGTCATAACTAAGATGACACCTAGATCCATGTCCACCTAAGTGAGATGACTCACCTGGTGAGGTGGAATAACACTAAATAAGTGAATAAGTATACCACCTACACCAACACCCCCCCTTCATCGTAACTTAGGATGAGGTGGCAAGTCAGAAACAAGAAATGGGTCCCGACACAAAGCCTGATGAGGCACCCATGTACAAAAAGAAGTCCCAAGCAGTGAAGGAAAACCCAGTGGGAAAAACACCCACCACAAGAGAACAAAACACTCTCTAATCTAAGAAAGATGCCAAATATGGGTCCTGGCCATAGACGAGCCTGAAAGGGTACCCATGTACAAAGAGGAAATCTCTCGAAAGAAGAAGAAGAGAGAAGAAGAGGGAGACGAGAGGAATGTAGAAGATGCCATGGATGGATCTAAACTCTGCAGCTCTAAGAGGTCTCCCAAAAGAATGTCAATGACGAGATCCTCTACCTCTAGATTGAAGAAGAGCCACCCACAACGAACTGTGTGCCTACCCTTAGGAAGGACATAAATGACGTGTTGGAAGTCTGCCCACTCCACAAAGGAAATCAAGGTAGTAACACGAAGAACTCTGAGTCTGGTGCACTGAAGAGTGTGACATAGGTCTAGTGAGTGAGTGCCAAGGAACCGAAGGTAATGCCACATGCGTAGAACTGTCAGAGTGAAGAGGAACACCTGTAGAAAGGATGTCCAAGTGATGTGAAGGGAACAAAACATCCTCCATAATAGAAAAGGGATCCATAGCTGAGGGTGGATCAATGAAGGTCTCCGAGAAAAGTGGAAGTGGTAAGAGTCCCAGAAGGGGCACTCCCAACAACAGAGATGATGAAATCCTCTGAAACACCTATAAATGGATGAGGGACCTGTAGATCATCACAAGTAGACTGTATGAAAAGATGACTAAGGTCAGGTAGATACTCGTCCCAATGAGGGGGCTAAAAAAATAGAAGAGCGATGTCATATAGGTATGAGTCATCCAATGAAGGTAGAGGAGGAAATGGGCCTCGTACACTGGAAGGTAGAGGCTGGTGTAATGACGGTGTGAGACTGAGTAGAAGACTACTCGATATCTGATGAGATGTGGGGGGTGACAACAATGTCTGGAATAGTGAGAGAAAGAGGAGAAGAGTCCTCTATAGTACTCTTGACATCAGAACTAGATGCACAATCCTCGTCATCAGAAGTAGAACCAAGTGAGCCTATGTCAGTGGAACTGTCATCACACAAAGAAATGGAGGAGACAATGAATCAGTAGCAGAAACAATGGCGGCAGTATGTGAAGGGTCTCTATACAAGGACTGAAGAATGCTCTAGACACAGTGAGGTGGATCTGAGTCTGCCACGTGAAACCAGAGAGAACAAGAGACATGCATCATCATGTGACCAAAGACATGGTTGCAAGTGTCAAGGAAGTCCTCTAGATGACGATGATCAGTGGGTGTAGGAACTGGCCCAAGTAAGAAGGCTGAAAGACCCTCATAGGCGAAGTAACGTTCCATGGAAGCACGCCAGGCTGAATAGGTCTCTCTCCGGTGAGAAGTGGCGGAGGCTGTAAGGTGATCCTATGACACTCATGTCTGGAAAGAGCACTCTCCATGATAAAAAAATGCAAGATGCAAGGTGCAAGATGTTGGACTCGGCCGATAATGCGTCTGCGTGTGTAGGCCCAAGAGTACAAACAACCCCTAGAATGCGGCACTTTATAAAAGTAGTGTGTTTACAAAATTGGCAATCCCATCACGTAGAGTGCGAGAAATCATACAACTTTGACCAAGGAAGCGCTCAAAAACAAGTTGCGAGTCAAAAGTTATGGCATTATTACGATTCCCGCAACTAATGGAAAAATGCACTAGACACTGCAAACACATTAAAAAAATGCCTCGAAATGGGTGCAAAGGGTGTCGTGTGACTACTTGTTGGAAATGACATCAAATTTTAGCAAGGGTTTGTTTTTCTTGTGAGGGGGGATTAGCCTCCTGCCAACCCCGGACCTCGCCCTTCATCTTCGACATGCGAATGAAGGACATAATAACAAGCAAAATACAACCTAAAACTTATTACAATGCCAATATAATGTTTTTAACCCAAAAACATTGAAAAATGGGATTGTTTTAACCACCCAACAATGTCTAAAAGGGATTTGTTGACGGAGTGCATGGTTTGACCAAGCTGCACATGTAGGTTAGAATGAGTGTTGGTAGTGCACCGAGCTGGTTGTCCACGTGGAGGATATCTACCAAATGCCAAGAGTAACCTGTTGAACTGTTAACAAAGCCCCACAGGTATCCACATGGCAAGAGAAACCACCGACGTTGGAGGTAAACTAGTGAGCTTGCAGAGAGGTCATGGAGCTGTTTGTCTATGTGTTCAACTACGAGAGTCCACGTGCCAAAAAAACACGCCGAACACGAGAATATGCGGTCCAAGGCAGTGCATTTGAAATAAAAAAATAGTCCAAAAAAGATCACGGCTATGGAATCGACAAAGGCACGGCGGGTGAAACAATCGAAAGGGCAGGTGCAGGGAGCACAATACCATGGCACACTTGAAACCAGGAACCAGGAACCAGAGCAGAGAGATTTTGGATGGAAGCATGAACCAAAGCCTCACAACAATGGCAACGGATCTCACGGGAGCCAAAAAAATGAGTTGTTCATGGGATAAAAGCATGAGTTGATCCAAAGTAGAGCCACGGTGAGTAAAAATGCCCACACAGTGCAAAGATCTCGTTAACCAACGATCAGTAGAGTTAGGGGAGTAGTGCAACAAATATGAGCTATAGATGTTAAAGCAATGATCAATGCGGGAGCTGCAAGTTCAAAAAATGACCCATGAGCATAGTAATGTAAGAAAAACATGAGCTAGAGAAAGCATGAGTTATGTATAACGTGGAAGGGTCGACACATTATGTATAATGAGCTGAGGCCGAGATGGGCTCAAAGCCAACTCCAAAAACCCTTAAAAATTGCACTATAGACTCAGATCTGAACCTTAAACTACAACAATGGCTACAAGAGCTGCATGTAAACCTCGGAGAAGCCTGAAAACCACAAAATTCCTCCAAAGCACGCATGCAAGGCAATTTAACACTTGAAGAGCACAAACACCCAAAAATACACCCACATAATCTCAAAATATGCAAGTAGAGCACATGCAAAAGCGAGAGCTTGCACAAGCAACTACACGGTGGAGCAATAATGGTGAGCAACACAATTCCGGTCCCCACACTCTGATACCATGAAGGAGTGTAGGATGAAGACTTGGAAGGAATTCATGAGCATCGAATAGTTGCACTTCACCAAAGTGTAGGAGTTGCGAGATTAAAGCAAGTAAGCTTTGTAAAGCAATGTGCATGCATATGAGAGCTCAAGATTTGAAAAGTGGAGTGGAATGGAAGCCTTAGCTTAGCTTGTATTGGCTTAACATAGATCAAAAGAGATGGTATATATAGGGAGTGAATGTGTAACTCCCATGTAAGAGAATATTCCTCCATAATGGAGAAGAGGAGTTACTTTCCCAAATGGGAATGTAACTCCTATGACACACTTACACATATGACAGATTCTGTAAGAGAATATGTCATAACTAAGATGACACCTAGATCCATGTCCACCTAAGTGAGATGACTCACCCGGTGAGGTGGAATAACACTAAATAATTGAATAAGTATACCACCTACACAAACACCACATTCACTTTACTTTGTGTCGCATCCACTTTAATGTAGGTTTCTCCTCTCATATCCATACATGTAAAAAAACCCTACATACCTACAATAGAATCAAATGGACATTAGGTGGAATAAAAGATACACATGCTTGAGACATAATGATATCAATGATCACTCTAATGTCATTCTCACCCAAAGATATACTATATTTTAGACTCAATGTAGTTTTGGGGTGTGTGTGTATGTTTGTGAGTGATGGAAATCATGTCCCTTGAAAATTATTTTCCCTTGTGTAAGTTACACCAAGATAGAGGGATAAAACCAATTTACTTCCAAGATAATGCATGTCATGGAATTCAGAATTTTCCCTTCATATGTAATACATGATGCAACCCAAATGCAGTCCTCAAGTTGCTCCTTTTTTCCAAGTAGTAGATATAAAATAGTAACCTAGTTTCCCCTTAGAATAATTAGTAGGTTGTGTATATATATGATTCCTTTGCTTGAATTTTGAAATTAACAACAATAGAATCCAACCCAAAGTGATTGTTTTCTAAAATTACACCCCACACAATTTTGAACAACTCACCTAAATTGTGAATTATATAATTTTTCTTAGGAAAATCCATAGGATATTAAGTTAGTATTATGAGGAGTGTGAAAATGTAGTGTTCCACGGGTCCTCTTAATGTGCCAAAAAAAGGAATGAGTACTCGAGACTTACACTAATAGTTTACGAAGATAGTTCTCCATAAAGTTTTCTAGAACTTCACAACATTGAGGAAATAAATCTTCTGTAACATCAATTAATTTCTTATGGATTGAAGGTAGGTCAAAATAGGGTTGTACGTGCCTGTAGAAAGGGTTAAAATCAGATAAGGATAGATTTTGTGGGTCAAAGGGTGGAAGAAAGATTAACGCTTCATGACATTGAAAGGAACATTATTATGTGGACTTGGAAGCCCTAGCATCCTACAAAGTGTGTGAATTTGGGATGCTTTTTACAATTTTTTTGTTGAACCGGCTTGGCACCAAGGTGGAGGACTATATTTTACATGGATACTTGAAAGATATATACCAAGCATATCACTATATTCCCATGAAAATATATATAATAAATCATGAAGAACTTGTTGGATATCCTTTTTCTCAGTGGGCATGAGGGAAGTAGCCAATAAAACCATTCATGGGTTGGCGTAAGTACCAAGGTTATATTGGATGGTTTCTTCATTTAACAAAGTCAAATGATCCTTGATATAAGGGTCAGTGGGGATGGTGTCAAGTGCATCTTAAAATTCATGACGCATGTCTGATTCTCTAAAAAAGGAAATAATATTAAGAATTGATTGAAAGTGTTTCTTGTGATGGAATGAGGGGAGATGGTCATAAGTCCCCATATATTCTAAGAGTGAGTCATCAGTAGAAAATGTGTCTAAATTTGACCAATCTAAGGAAGTAGTATCACTGATGAGGTCAGGATGTAATAGGGAAGTGAAGAAGTATGTAAAATAGTATGAGCCTCTGGAGAAGAGGGAAGATGATATCCTAGACCAAGCTTAGTAGATTGAGAGGGTAGAGCTACTAGTTCTGAGACTCCTTGACCATGTTGACCTAGACCAACACCAAAAAACCCATAACAAAGCATATACTTATAGCCAATTCCATACTTGGAGAAATGGGAATTAAGTGTGGGAGAAATGGTATTGTTAGTAGAATGTTCAATAGAATTACAAAATGTGAAGGGAGATTGATATGCTATAACTTCATAGACAACACCTTGAGAAAGGAATTTAAGTCTTGCGTGAAGAGTGGAAGGGACTTCATGCATGTAATGGATCCACACCTACCCAATAAGAACATTATAATTAAGGTTTTTGGGCATCATATGACATAGAATATATAGAGTACATGGCACAATAGTAATGTGAAATGTAATGGTTCCTAGGACCCTCTTGGGAATGTTGTCAAAGCCCCAAAGAAACATAGAAGAGGGAGCCAGAGAGGCCTCAGAGAGGCCAATTTGATGGAGGAACGCTAGATTACAAATGTTAAGTCCTGATCCATTATCAACTAATGCACGTTTAACCCCAACATTATTAACACAAACATGGAGATATAGAGGGGGATCATGATCTAACATGGCCTGAGAAGGTAACTCATCATAGGTGAAAATGATGTGCTCTTCATTGAAGGATAAGGCTGAAGTAAACCTATGATATACATAATCAAGAAAAGTATGAGGATGAATATAGGTGTTGGCCAAATGAGATATGAGTTTATCTACATAATCAGGATGATCTTGAAAAAAGGCATGAATGGAAATATCCATGATAAGATCTTAGAAAAAGGAAAGAAGTGATGAAATGAAGACCCAAGAGTGTTTGAATATGATGGATTCACCAAAATGATTTAAAAAATATTAGATTTATTAAACCCTAGAGGCTATTTTAGAGTCACATGCAATAGATAAGATGATAAAACACAAATATGACATAAGTAATAAACAAGTGATAAATTGAAAAACCTAAGTTCAAAATATGGATAAAAGACTTATCTGATTTTGTAATAAATTTTAGGTATGCCGAACTATAAAAAAATGCTGAAATAGGAGGGAAGGATGTCATAACCATGCTAAGAAAATCATGCAATTTTGGAATAGGCTAGACTAGGCGTCTAGGCACCGAGACCCTATATGGGCAAATGTTTTTGCTAAAAATCTTAGAAACTAGTTTTTGATGTGTCAAAAGAGTGTCATTAGTATGCGTTGTTGATCTCCTACGTGTCGTACTATGCCCATATAATTTTCCTCTAACCTCGCAAAAAATGATCTCTATAAAACCCCAAAACACATCAAATCCTAAAAAGAAAATATGTAAATGGGGAGTTAGACTAACCCCGACGGTCACACGACAGAGTGAACTTACAATCGAGCATTGCACTACATTTCAGACTCCATATAGTTCTTGTCTATGTGTAAGAATCATTCCCTAGGAGGATCTTGCACAAGATGTAATTGATAATGAGAAACAACTAGATATATAAATGTAAATAGATGTGCGGATGGAACAAAAAAATTCCCCTCCTATGGGTGCATGTAGATTTAACAGTCCCTTGTCCCTTGAGTGAATCTAGATGGATGCTTTGAAAATCTTAGAATGCCTTTGAATGTAACCTTAGGTGATGATAATAGATGCTTAGAGATTGGTCCTTTATTATGATCACATAGCTTTGTATTTATACAATTCCCTTGTTTAAATTTTATAATTGGAAACTAAAAGGCTGAACCATAAGAAAAAAATATTCCCAACAGTTAGAAGAGGCCCAAAAGAGGCGAGTAAGATACAAAGAGGTTGGGTGGTCCCATAGGGGACAAGGGTGCCTGGGAATTGACATTCGATTGGGCGCTGGTTTCTAGACTCAAAGAAGCTAAAGCGACAAAGGTAAAACTAGGAAGTGGGGTGTGTAAGACCAAGAAGGAAACCAAAAAGAATGAAAAGAGGCCAAATATAATAGTCTATTAGTACTTTTATCACTTAGGAATCATATGAATGCAAGTATGGGATTAGGACCTAGAAATGTACCCAATTGCGTGATTTAGTATCTACACAACTTTTTCTTCCCCTGAATTTGACTCAAAGGATGAATAAGTATTTACTTCAAAGAAAAGGTTATTAAAATTATCTCATTTCTCGACTAAAGATAGGATATGGTTATCATCATTTAACACTTTCCAATGGTTGGCATTATCAGAAACACTTGGCATATAGATCATCGTAATATAATATTTTTACTTTTCAAAGGAAGGGTGTGAAATTAATAGAGAATTTAAAAATGCAAGAGAATCAAATTTTTTATTTCGTTCATGGAGAACAACTTGTATAAAGAAAGCATAAAAGGATTTAATGCAATCCCACACTCTGTTTCAATAATTTCGAGCTATGGGTTCCTCACTTGGTATTGATTTCAGATTTTTTCATGATTACCTCTAGATCCCTTAGGAATTTTAATTTATTAATTACCATTGACTCATCTATGTCCATTCCTAAGAGAATAACTTCATATTCCACAATATTGTTGGTATTCTCAAATTGAAGCTTAAAATAAAAAGGAAACAATTCACGTGATAGGAAATCATAACTAATTTTATCAAAATCCATATTGCAAATATTTTCCTCATATTCCTATGAGATAAGAGACATATCTTCATCTCCTCCAGAAGTCATAAAGTAGTTCCTGTGTCCATTATCCCGATAAAGAATATCAACTCTAGGATCTTCTCGATTTTTTCTTTGTATATTTCTCATTGGAAACACATTTTTCATTTGGCCCTTGACTAGAAGATTTGATGTAGACCATTCCATTTGAATTTATCCTCCCAAGTCTCTACAAAAAGTTATACTCAAATGAGTTCAGAATTTATACCACTAAGACAAATAATAAGACCTTCTTGTCAGGAAAATAAGCTTAAAAACTTTGGCATATTTTATTCTTCCCACAAGTGGGAATTATCTAGTATCCATAGAATAAATCTAGCCTTTATCCCATGTTAGGGTACTTCCAAGGGAATTAGTTACGTTAATGGGAGTCACATTGTTAGAAACACTAAAGTCTATGATATAATTGTTTAACTTTTTAGCCTCGACAAGAAGAGAAAGATAAAATGGTTTAATCTTGTTGGAATTATATGCAAATAATGGTAGCATGTTTTGAGATGATGGGGAAGGAGGATTTTGTAGTAATCCTTTAGAAGAGGCTATGATAGTATTGGGATTTTGGTTACGACCTTTGATAAACCAAACTACTTTATTAAATTGTTCTGGATGGATTTGAAAATATTCAAACTCATAAATTTGGACCTTAGACCATTTCACATGGTCTATGATATCAAAAGAGGAGGAAGTAGATGTCTCCGAGGTGGTGGAAGATTTAGGGAGGAGGAGACACTATTTTGGAAGTAGGGGATACTTTGGAAATAGAGGTAGGCTTGGAATCTACAATGGGCTTATTAGATACCTCAGAAGTCTTGCTAGAAACATTCACTAGTTTAGAAGTAGCATTAGAAGGATTAGAAGAAGAAGCTTTAACAAAGGTAGGATTGGGAGACTTACTTGTTTCAGCTGAGGTCTTCTTGACTGCTATGAGATCTGGATTTTATTTAGCAAAGTCCATAGAAGGTGGAAGTGTAGCTCTTCTGTTGATTATTTTGTTAGGTAGAGTCTCCGCGGGAGAATCTACATCTTTCTTCTTCTTTGGAGAAAAAGTGGAAGAAATTTATTGTTTGGTATTGAGAATAGGTAAACACCACACAAGATAAAATTGGTGCATCATCCTCTTCACTATCTTCTCTCGGATGAGTATTTGAAGTGCTCAATCTCAACCTCACCAACATGGTTCATTTTAAGAGACCTCTTGGAAATCGGAGGTGGAGAATACCTGGCGAATATCCCCGGAACCGGTTTCGCGGGAAGGTGAATTTTTTGGGGGTTGTATGAAAAAATTTCACCTGATTGTCAAGTGGTGCGACAGAAGGCTGCAGACGCGTGATAGGAGATTTTGCTGTCACGCGTCAAGAAAATGTAGTGACGCACGTCAATAGACCTCAGTGACGCACGTCAACAAGGTTGTTGACGCATGTCACTAAGGTCTGTTGACGCGCGTCACTACATTTTCTTGACGCGCGACAGCAAAATCTCCTGTCGCGTGTCTGTAGCCTCCGACCTCTACTTTCCCATCAAAAAATCTCCATGTCACATGTCAACACTACCCTTGTCGTGCGTCAACACTTCCTTTATCGCACATCAACACCTCCTCTGTCGTATGCGTCACCACTGCCCAAGTCACGCGTCAACACTTCCTCTGTCGCGCGTCACCACTTCCTCTGTCACGCATCACCACTGCCCAAGTCACGCGTCAACACTTCCTTTGTCACACGTCAACACCTCCTCTGTCGTGCGTCACCACTACCCAAGTCGTGCATCACCACTTCCTCTGTCACGCGTCACCACTTCCTCTGTCGCACGTCACCACTGCCCAAGTCGCGCGTCAACACTTCCTCTATCACGCGTCAACACCTCCTCTGTCACGCGTCACCACTGCCCAAGTCATGCGTCAACACTTCCTCTGTCACATGTCACCACTTCCTCTGTCTTGCGTGTCACCACTACCCAAGTCACACGTCAACACTTCCTCTGTCGCACGTCAACACTTCCTCTGTCACGCGTCAACACTGCCCAAGTCACGCGTCAACACTTCCTCTATCGCGCGTCAGTACAGCTGTTGTCACGCGTCAACAATCACAGGCTAACAGTAATCTGAATCTCTGGTGCTTAAGGGTATGCGAGTTCAAATTTCACAGTATTGGTAATTTGTTAAGCTACTTGAGGTATACTACCCTGAATCAGCTAGGTTTTTATAGGAGATGTTTTCAAATGAAGGCGAAGCCGACCCCCCAGAAAAAATATACTATATATTTTAGGTGAACAGGACACCAACCCACTCCGAATAATTCACCTTTTCAAATTTTCATAAAATGAAATTTTCGCCATATTACGAATATTCGCCACTAAAATTATCCCCGCTCACCAACTTCTTCGATTTCAAGCCTATTCTCTTCTTCTTCATTATATTATGGATCCATAACCTCTTCTTATTTATCATCTTGTGTATTGAAGGCTACATTGATAGGGGGATCCTCTAGATAAAGTATTTGGGGAGGTGAAAAATTATTTTTCTATTCTAAAAATTAATCTTCTTTGGAGCATCTCTCAAATTACTTTGCACCGATTCTTTTTGAGTGCAATTAGATAATTTTCCAACTTCGAACTAGGATTTCCATGGAGGTAGAATTAGAAATTTGAGATTTTTCCTCACTCAGACATTTTTGATCTTTCTTGACATGATCAAGTCATCTTTGACCTTGATTGTGAGCTTTTTTGCCTCATCTAGATCAGCTAGTTGAGTTCTTCTTAGCATAAAGCTAACCTTGAGAAGTGAGCATTCATGAAGAATCTTAACTTGTTTTCCTCTCTGTAGGCTAGGAAAATTTGGGGATTTTATAGAGGATTTTATTGAAATTTTCTATAAAATCCCTCATTATTTTTAAAGGATATTTATTAATTTAAGACCATTGGGCCAAAAGGGTGTGGGAATCTTTAGCCGGCTTGAATCTAGTTTCAAACTTGGTCTTCATATCATTCCAGTTAGTTATAGACCTACTTAGAAAATGGTAGAACTAGTTCACTACCGCATCTTGAAAAGATTCCATAAATAGATGGAATTAAACATCTTCGTATATCATACTCCTAGCATTGCAAAATCCCCGATGAAATTTGTAATATGGTCATCCGTATTACATCCCATCACCATGGAACATAGGAAGGTTCTTTTGTGACCCTCTCGGTAAATCTGCAACTTCTTCCCCAAATATTTCTACTAGTTTTGATTGGTCTCCTTCACTTGGAGAAGAAAAATTTAATGGTTCTGATATTTCCTCATAAAATAGACAACTTCTAGTGTGATCTTCTCTAGCCGAGGAATGCTCACATATCCCAATGTGTTGATCGAATCCTAGGTTTTTTTATCCCAAGAAATGTTTGAAATAAAGCCATGGATTTATGTGAGTGACTCAAGGGTGTCTTCATTGATGGAAAAGGGGTCTCCTACCTCTTTTTGAACCATTTCTTGAAAATTAGTCATGATCTCTTCTAGATATGTGTTTTTAACTAATAGGAGGGGCCCCAAGATCTTGTACACATTTTCTTGGGTCTTTGAGAAATCCTCGAGCATTTTCCTCACACCGTCAATCTCTACTAAGGCATATTTTAGTACATTTCACCTTGCAGCCATAGTGTGGAACCAAATAGGGGTAACGTTCTTGGCTAGAGTCATGGACACATTTTTATAATCAAGAATGAGGAGTCAAGACTCCCATTTTAGATGTCAATGGGAGAACACTATTCCATATCATATTTTGTTTCTCCATTTCCAACCCGTGCCTTTGATTCTTAAGATGGTACTTGAAATGAATTGGAACATGGAGAGGACCTTAAGAAAAATAACATTCTCCTTTTTAATGATTTTTCCCACCCATTTTTCATTTTCCCTCCCTTGAATTATGAATCCTTGAGCTTTTTTGAAGGTTTGCAGGTCAAAGATGTTAATGGGAGAGACTACCTAAAATGGAGGGAAATATGATGAGCCCGGCTCTAGGAATGATTGCACATATGAAGAAAATTTCCTCACATGTTCCTCCAATTGGTCGATGGTTTGTTTTTATTATTCATTCCGTTTTAGTATCCAATTCGAAGACTCCTTAAAAATATGAGCATTGCCTTTGTGTGTATCCCGAATAAGTGAGACTATGGTCATCTCATACTCATTGGGGGTAATTTACTCCAAATTATTTTCCACATTTGGTCTTGCAACTTCCAAGAACTGATATGCTGAAGCCTCGGTGTAGAATCTCAAATTTATTTATGCTTTCCTTGACTTCCTAGATTTCATGTACTTCAAGATGGCCTTGAATTTTGGTGCTGCAACTTGTTGCACCATTCTTGATTCTTTTCTAAGAAAGTCATGGACCCATGGGAATTGATCTAATGACATGTAAAATATGTCAGGGAGCTTTGGTTCATATTATGGGATTAATGGATTCTCATTGTGAGTTGATTCAACTTCCTCAAATGAGACACTTGGCTTTGCTTGATTCATGATAGATTGGGAGGCATCAATATTTCATTGTTAAAATTATTCAACTTGTTCATCGATGACCTTAGATTTCTTGTGAGACTCTATGGGAGGTGAAACTTCAGTGCTCTTGGTTTCCACCACCTTCCTCTTCTAGGTATACTCGGAATGGGATGAAACGGAAGCTCTCTCGGCTCTTTGATATATGGTGAGGGTGATAATTGTTTAGGTAGGGTTGAAGTGGTGCCTTATTCCATATTAGAGGAATTATTTCTTCTAAAACATTCCCTAAATATTTTGATCACCACTTTAGTATGCTACTTTATATCTCTATCTTCATGAATGCTCCATGAGAGAGGAGGGAGGAGGGAGGGGGATCAATTTCACCGCCTAGTACTCTAGATTGAAAAAATCAAAACCATCTTCTTAAAATTATCCAATGAGCTAATCAAACCCAAATGTTCCCATATGTTCCAAATTCATCCTCAGGTAGTCCCTTTTCTTGAACCTAAGGTCATTCACATAATTTTCCCAATAGTCTTCCAATCAGGGAATGTGATGTAATCCGAGTACGATATTTTTTTATGTAAAAGTTGGGCCTAGGGATATATGAGAATATATGAAATATAGATAGGTAGGTATAAATATTTGTCATATCCAATGTGATCTTATGGAGAAGACACCAAGTGAGATAGGTAATGAGATACCTTTATTCTTTGAACCCTTAAATTTGAGAAAGTTGCTTGTAGAGATCCACCAAGATGATCTTATCACTAATATACTTAGGTAGCTGAATAGAAAAAGGTCAAAGCCACTCATCATAATGTAGGTGAAGGTATGAAACTATGTGAAATAACACCCATAACTATCAATTAAATATGCTTCCTTAGAAGATATTATTCTTTCAGGATATCCTTCAAGGATCCGGATGATGACTATGGTGAATGCATCATTCACCCATGTGAAACGATCATTACTTTCCTTGAAGGTGATTTTTATATTTCTATAAGGTAGGGGATCTCGAGGAACATTATGAGAAGTGGAAAATACTTATTAAGATCTAGTGTATGCAAGGACATACACTAGACAAGAAAGGTCATAGTGAATATCTAGTGGAGAATAGATGCATCGAGATCTTTGGTGGAGATTATCACTGATGATCTAGCCCCAATCTATCATTTGAGTTCCCTTTATGATTGTCAACATGAAATGGGTAATCTAGTCCCAAAATTCCTTTGTGCGTTCCTCTTCTATTAATATACTCAATAAAAAAATGGCATTTGAGTAGGATTCATGAAACTCACTCCTTGTTAGTGACTTTGGTAGTCTTGATGGTTTCTACCGGGTTTAAACCAGGAGCTAACCTTAATCCTCTACAAAAAATATTATGTCCTAAGCCATAGTTGGGTTACAAATTATTTTATGATGATCACCATATTGATTTGAGTTGGAATTTTCATGCAACTTGGAATCCCCTTTGGAGTCAATAATTCCAGCAATGAGTTGTCATCCGCAGTGATTGTTCGAGAGGCAAGGTCATAATGTTTGGCACAAACATAGATCAAATCAGTGCTCTAGATTAAAAGTGGGTGGCTTCCTACTCTAAAAATTCCATTGGAAACTATATTTTCCTTTTCTATATCTCTTCATTTTTCATCTAATTCCTCATTTCTTATAGATCTAGGTGGGCTACATCACCGTCCCCCACAATTGGATATTTCGTAGATAGGGTTGAGATTGGCTTGTACCCAAGGTATTTGATCTTCATGGTTACCTAGAACAGTGAGGGAATGAGAAGATGAAGGCATGTGTGAAATTTGGATGTGATCTAAGAAATTACTATTTTTAGTAATTCACGCCTCACCCCTACTTCCTAAATTTGGCCAATTTTCCCAATTCTCACAATTTTTCAGTTTTGGATTCCTGGACTTGAGGATTGCACAGACTGTTTAGGATGATCAATTATTCATTACTAGACTTAATATTATTTGTAAGGATTAGATGAAAAATTACAAAAATAATAATTAGGCATTATGGTTGTCTAATTGAAATGAAAATGGTCTCATTGGATTAGGAATTTCAATGTGATCTCTCGCTCCAATTTTCAAGTGTTTTATCCTCCAAATTTCTCTGAATCTGATTTTTTTTTTATGCTGAAACATTCAAGGTAGTTTTGTAAAAAATTTAGATGGTCAATAGAGATGAGGTTTATACCATCTCAAAGATGTTCACCATTAGATTTCACAAACAAAATTTGGGAGGAAACAAATCAAAAATGGGTGAGATATGAGAAATTTTGTGGTTTTGGCATGGGGTTTTCTTGGGATTTTTTTTGCATGATCTAGTTACAGAAGTAATGGAGGGAGGAGATATTCAAAAATGGGCTCCAAAATTAGCTAAGGATGATTTAAATATTCAAAAGTTAACCCAGGTTAGGAAATGCCACCCCTTGACCCACTATTAGCACTTCTTTCTTAACCCAGGTTGAGGGCGAGTTAGGGATTACTAAATGGGTTCATAGCTTCTCATGTCCCTTACCACATTTAGTAAGGGGACATGAGTTACAAAGGTGTAGTAGCATGTTGAAATTTTTGCATGGGGATACCCATCATGAGGGGGAAAAGGGTGATGAGTGAGGTGAGTGGAAAACATGACCTATGAAGCGAGTGTGAAGTGGTGAGTGACAACAGAGGGGAGATTCCATGGTGGCACACTTTTTGGCACCTGATGCACTTTTTCACTAGGTGTAGAAGGTGTGGAAAAGTTCACCAAGGGTAAGAATCATCATGAAAGGGGACAAGGGTGAAGGTGTTAGTGGAAAACATGTGCCTAACACATGAAGTTATCACTTAAGTGATGAAAACACATCCTTTCCTTGGTGGCACACTTTTTTACACCTTATGCACTTTTGCAACAGGTGCAACTTTAGGGGCTAAAATGACTTGTGAGTGCATAAGACTCACTTAACCATCCAAATGAATTCTTAAGTGATGAAAGCTTCTTTCTGTCTCTGCTCACATTGGTAGCACAAGTAGTTGCATATTATGTACCTTTGAACCAAGTGAAAAGGTGAAAAAGTGAATCACACGTGTGAGAATGTGTCATGGAAAATTTTGGAAACCCCACCTTCACCAATAGATGCCAAAAATAGAAATCAGATAGTGTGATTCTCCCCCCCCCCCCGGGAGCTTCCCTGAGAGTTACCTAGGAAAAATTATATGATTTAGAATCCAAAAGTTTTGGTCAGATCATTCCCACAACTTCTAAGAGCCGATTATACTTGAGATTTGAAATTTAATCCAATTTTTGATTCTTCTCAAACTTGTGCATCGGTGAAAGGGACTACCACTAAAAAATATGATGATAAAAATGCAACCAACACTTTTTAAGTGAATAGGGAATTACATAGGTAACCTTGGGATTTGAATAAGGCCTCAAATCTCCATAGAACTCATGGAATTCCCATTTGAATCACCAAATGAGATCGATGATCTTCATCTATACCGCCAGGAAATATCTCAAAATATGGATAGTAGAATATCTAAAAACCTTTTGTAATGTGAATTTGGATTTTTATATTTATTATGAGTATTTTGTCACTTCAAAAATATCCTTAGGATACTAAACCATTCATAACAAGCCCACTAGTTTTTTTACTCCTGTCATTTCCTTGCACCATGCTATAAGTAGCTTGATGTTGCATAACTTATCCCTAAACATATTTTTCATTGAAAAAATTTCCTAAAATGCCTATGATGGTCCTTATCTCTTTCACACACTACTTAGATGAATTATCTCTTCTTGCTTCATCCCTAGAGGGTTCTTAATAGGTGTAAAAACCCTAAAAATATGCCTTTTTGACCTCTATGAGTAGTTCCTTCAAAGATGATAAAATGAATTCATGAATTGCTTCCCTAGCTTACATGAACATAAAAACACTTCAAAAATCCATTTAGAAAATACCTCTCAGCCATGATTGGGTCTACATAGTTAGTAATTGGCCGGAGGGTAGGTTTACAATACCTGATTTAAGGATTTTTGAGTTTGGGCTTGGTTGTCATTACAAAAATGTTCAATTTTTCATGCTAGACATTTAACATGACAACACATTCTTACAATGAATTATATGCTTCCCAAACAGGGCCTCTTTTCCATCACACGTCTCTACTTGTAGGGTTGAAATCAATCAATTTATTGGTCAACTCATCTTTACGACTTTGGAATTTTATCATGTGGGAGTAATCATCAAATAATTTTTAATGTTTAATGTTTTTAGGTATGGAATGCCTAACAAGCATCTCAACTTATGATCCAAAACTCAAGGGAGTTTCAAAATTAAAGGATATAATAACAATATGCTAGATGTAAATAGAAAATCTATCTCTAAGAAGAGATGTATAATGCTCAAAATTATCTCGAGAAAAGACGTATATAAATTACTCAAATAATGTGATTACAACATCTACATCCATGACAAGATGTATTCCCCTCCCATACAGGTTACATATACTTATATACTATTTTTAGAAATATGAAGATGCACTTATAAGAATGTGTAAGGTTACCGCTTTCGAGGGAGACAAATTTTTCATGCTCCAAGAATCACATATGTGATAATTTCACAAATTTACTATTTTTAGACAACATTATAAAAATTACATTTTATGCCTTTAGACATGGATTTAAGGGGCCAAAATTTTGCACCCTTCCATCATATTCTTCACATTCCAAGCTTTCCATTGTATTTTAAAAGGAGTAAATTGGAGATACGGTGCAAAAGTTAAGGTTCTCGGAAGTTGTTCCACCATAATTGCCACTTGGGTCGTTGTTTGGATCAACTTCAAACTTTCATTATGGGGATATAATTTCATTTGAGAATATAATATTTATAACCTATCAACTGTTGAATTTTTTCTTCTTTCATGATATTCAATGTTTAAAAAATAAAACATCTCAATTATATCCCTTGTTGCATTTAGATATTGTTTCAACATCTGACACTTAGTTGCATATAATTTTATGATTTTCTTAACTTAGACTATCCCTTTACAATCAATTTCTTTATCCCATTTCTCTTAGAAATATTAAAACCATGTATGATTGCTTCATATTCAAAAATATTATTTGTGAACTCAAAACATAACCTGAAAGAAAATTTAAAGGATTATCGGTCAAGAAAAAAATCACTATACTTGCCCCATTACCCAAACTAGAACATGCTCCATAAAAATACACCAAACAAGGAGCATTGGGGTCCTCAAAATGAGTTCCAAGGTTGAGGAATTCATCTCAAAATTCCGTGTTAGTAAAAACGTTTCCCAAATCCAAATATGTATATAACACTTCATATGATGCATTCATTTAATCTTCTATCAAGTGCATTAACTTTTCTTCTCTATGTAGCATCACCAACTTTCCATCCAAATAAATGGTAGAATAAGAAAGGTCAATCATACACTACCTCCTACACTTTCTTCCCACTTTCTTGGCAACAACCTTCCCCATTTGGTAGATCAATGAACAACAACAACATTCATTCTCAAGTACTTGCCAGGGTGAGCCACCAAGTACACAACCAATCCCTTTACACAAGCAACAACATGTACTTATCCTGAATCCATAGCTTAAAATCCATAGGTAATGTTATATTTATACCAAGTTCATTCATGACCACTAATGACATGATATTGCAAGAATCACCTGATTCAAACATATAATAATGTAGGATCCAACATGTTGGTGCATGATTTGTTCTAGTCCAAAATAATGACACATACATATTTCTCCATGCGAAGATTGATGTAAGCATGTCCATTTTGGTTGTCTAACTTGTTTATCAAGTCACTCTGTGCCTTAACGAGCTCTATATATTGAAATCATGTCATGATCCTATCAAACCATCTATATTTTTGCTAATGCATTAACATTTCCTCTATTTCTCATCATTTTATTGATTTATAGGTATAATGGCATAGCCGACGCTTTTGGAACTCGATTACATATTCAATATTTTGAAGATAAGGTCCCTTTCCTTTCTAATTTAGCATTTTGTAGTTGTGTTAATTTGTATTTATGTAAGTTTACAAATTGCAGCTTTAACCTCTAAGACTCAAAAAAGGAATATTTAAAGAATCTATGGGTATGCGGGTCTTGGAGGATATTTTGATTTTTTTACAAAGTTGTGAATTGTAGTTGTAAGTACAAGCCATGAAAAAGAAATATTTCTCCATTTTCTAACTTTTGTGCAAAGTTAAAATTAAATAAAATGTACAACTTGAATTTTCTTCCGCAGGGCCCAGAAAGGGAATTTCTGCATAAACTTAATACTATAATGTAAAAGGAAAAGTTTGTTGTTTTACATTTTTTTCAACTTCGCAGTTCTTGCAAGATTACAAGTTGTAATTTTTCCCCTGAAGCACGATAGAAAGGACACATGACATGATATGAAAATAAATTTTTAAGAGGATATTTTTTACAGTCTTGCAGTTGGTAGTTTCAATTTTTTAATACTACTAACTGCGCTTCCATCTACGAGGCCCAACAAGAGGGACACATGGTACCTTATCTTGGAATAGTATAGTAGAGGACAATTTGTAGCCCCGTAGTTGGAAGTTTCACAGTTGTGGAAATACTACTAAATTCTCTCCTACCCCCTCGACCTAGATGTAAGGACACTTGTCAATACCCCATAGACTTTAAAAAGAAAAATAAAATGCCAAGAAATGTATGAAGGTCTTGAGAATTGGGAAAATGAATGAATAACACATCATTTAATTAATTCGATGTGGCTAACTGTCCACATATAAAGCCCATATTCAAACGTAAATCATAAAATCAATGGTCAAATATATGAAAAATCTAAGGAGATATGGACGCCATTAATGAGAGCATGCACGAAAGAGATATATGGTTGAAATCCTTAACTAGTCCCACACTATACATTTAAATTTTAAAGTTTTTGCGTGTTTTGAATCCATAGAATGAGAAGAAGCCCTAACTTCTATGATTGAGTTGATCAAGGATCATTTTCAAAACTCTAACAATTTTTGGGTGCTCTTGCTGCTTCATAAGAAGGATACATGTAATTTTTATGTAGATAAGATCTTGTACAAGGTCTACACGTGTTTTCTAGTATTGTGAGGTTTCACTAAGAATTAGAAGAAGATTTTATACATCCTAAGTTTTTATTAGTTTGTTCCCCAGAAGCAAGTTATCTACCCTATGGCCCTAGAATAATGAAGATCCAATTGAATGATGTCCTGACCTCCTCCCACCTCACTTTTGATATGGAAAAGATAACAAGTACAAATTTAGGCAATGTAGACTTAGAAAATTTCCTCTAGAGGTTGTACGCAACTAAGAAGAATTAAATCATGTAGAAAAATGAGAGCAGCCACATTTTCATAACACTTATATTTCCCCCATTAGTTCAATATCCAAAATTAGTATGAACCTATGCACAAAACTATGACCCTGAGAAAAGAGAAGTTAGAGATGGGAGTGGTGCTCTAGTTTTGTCTTTGACCCCAGAAAATTTTGATGAAATGTTAGGGCTCCTAAATGTTGACCAAGTGGTAGAAATTTCAATTGAAAAAGTAGACAAATTTTGGAATGCCAATAGTGTAAAGTATTCCAAGGTATTAAACAACCAATGGCTTGAGAAGCTAAGGATATCTACTACTAGAATCCCCAAGAAGTTGAGTAGGGATGAATTCATTGAAGAAATTGGGGACCTCATCACCTTGTTGAATAGGATTGTGGGGAATGATTCTTATTATCATTACCATTACCATGATTGGATGTTTAGGTACATCTAAATAAGTCAGTGGAAATATTCGTATCTATTAGGAAGATATTATAAGTGACTCTATTAATCAACAAATCATCAAGATGGCAATGCAAATTGAAGGAGAGTGCAAAACCAAATATGAATTTTACATACATGCCACAAATCATTCCAAGTATTTATAAAGGCTAAGTAATTTTAGCAATTCAAGGTATATGATGTATACCAGCAACTTAACTTAAAGAACCAAAAGTATAACTTCAATTTGGTTCATGATGCATTCCTTTCCCCTATTATTTGTTTATTCAATCTTGAATAGGACCAATGTATAATGTAAAATAGGGAAAGAGAGGTGATCACTAGATACGAATGTTATTTAATACAATCGATATTTTTCAATTATATTATAGTAAGTGGCGTCTAGGCCACACCATACATGTTGCCTATGTACCTAGATGATAAATAGGCGGTGCTTGTTGTCAAAGAAAAATTGTGGAGGTCCACAATATCATTGCAAGAAAGCATAAAACTAATATTAAAATCCCAATTACTATTGGGAGATACACAAGTCCCACTATGGTTAAGGCCCAACTCTCGGATGTTGATATGAACAAAGTTATCATGCATAAATTTCTTTGTAGGCATAATTATGACATCAAGTGGATAATGCAAAGATCCCTAGGAAATACAGATGAGCATGAGACTAATTATAATGACTACTAGATGGATGTAGATATGAGACAAATACTTTTCTAGAATGACCCTCACTCAAGCCATTGACTACAAATTTACATGTGTACCTAATGGATTAGTGATTGAAGGATATATGGTAAGAAAGTACTACACAAATAACAACATTTCAACTAAAACAATGCCACCTCTTGATTGGAATACATATGAAACCACATCCTTGCATGAAAGGACTACTCACATAATCAAGAATACCCTATTTTGGTTGATAATAAAAGGAGTTAATATTTCTCTGTCAAAAGCTGTAGTTTTGAGGGAATATAAGGAACTTGGTGAAATGAAGGATATACTTCCACCTTTTGAGAAAGGGGCCAAAATTTTATATTCTTTAAAGGTAAAATATCCACATATTTCCATCAAGGGACCTACTACAAAAGAAATAGAAAAATAAGTGCAACTATCAGTAAGACACGAACCTATGCATTTGAATTGACACATATTACTAAGGAAATATTGAAGAAAATAATGAAGGATGTCCCTATTGTTGAGGCTAATCCAATCTAGACTATCCCCCATCCCACTCCTAAGACCAAAGTGACTATTTCTCAAGAAAAAACCCAATTAGGTGCATCATATTCTTCTCTAGAAGGATCATTTAGGATCTCCTTGCATAGGGAAGATGATGAGAGAAATTATTTCAACAAGGTAACCCAAGATGAATCCAATACTTGAACCCATCCTTGAGGAAGTGGAGGAGGAACCAATTACTAATAATTTTTTAGAATAAAAATGGAATAGGTGGAAAAACCTATAGTAGATGTGGCTACTAGTACACAAATATAAGGAGTAGACCTAGGTCTTTAGATACTTACTGAAGTATCAAAGACCCTAGAGGTAGTTGATACTACCCCACCTCCTATGTCACAAGAAGTTCTTCTTTCATCCCCAACTTTAGAAATACAAGTGGCGAGTACCTATGAAGTTGTGGAACAAGAAGTGTAAGCCACATTTCATGAAAAATTCTTCACTAACTTGTTGCATGGTTGGTTCAAGCTAGAGTTGACCTTCACACAAAAAATTCCAAGTTACATTGACTCAAGTTACACCAACTAAAGTGATGGAAGGAATTAAAACACCTCTTGAAAAATCCACCATAGAAGAGGCTACATACCACTTGATACATCATGTCACGACCATTGTACGGATGGAGAGACAAAGTGAATCCAAATGTTGAAGAAGTTATTGTTATCCAAATAACTCTCCTAGTTATTTGGACAACATATATACATATTTTGTCTCCGAGATGTTCATTGCAAGGTTGTGTGTGCTTAATTTCCCTCAAAGCACATTACCTTGGTTATAGTATCCTCACGCATCCTTGATTGCACACTTCTCCTACCCCCTCCATTTTACTTTTCCTCTTTTTCCACTCCTCCTTGTGCGCATCCTCTGCACATCCATCTTCTTCCTAGAAGCTTTGTTCACCCCGTGCATAAACCTTGCACTTGCTTCAATCAGCTAAGTCCCTGGACCTCTCATGCACCCCACATATTACTTTATAATAGTTGCACCTTGACCATGTGTTCTCTTCTCACTAGTTTGACTCATTTCTCTGTGCACGTCACATGCACATTCCTTTTGCCTTCTTCCCGTGCCATTTTCTTCCACACGCATATCTTTGTACCCTCACTTACACATTTCTATGCCAAGTCATCTTATGAAATTCTTGAGTGTGCCACATGTAACCAGTCAAATCACACCAATAGGGTGCGAGATCCTTGTAACAAATCAATGAGTAACACATGGCGAAATGATAGAAACATTTACACATTGGTTGTCCTTCATTCAATCCATGAGTGTCATGTGTTTTATGTGTCTGATGAATCTGAAAATATTTTGAAAGATGTATCTTTTACTACAGAGCAAGGAAAATTTTAAGGAACCCACTTGAAAAAAACTTATAGAAATTGTGGTGAATATGGTCGGAACCAGATTCGTTGGGTTGGCGAATTATCTAAAATAAATGCTCATGGAATTGGTGAAATATAATATATTTTTTGAATGAAATTGTAGATGAAATGGAAAACAAAGGATATTTCTTGCACAAAACACATTTTAAGTCCAAATGAAGTCTACCACAAGTTCCCCTAATTTTCACTCTGCTTTGCCTAACCGCGAACCTAAAACTTTATTAAATTGGTTCATTCCTTGGGCTTGGAGTCCATGGAATGCCTTTTCCTTGAGGATGCCCAGAATCCTGCCACATGTCTACCTAATATCAAATTCTGAAAGTTGGGGATAATTTTTCATACCTTTATGTTCAAGTGTCCTAATGGGTGACACTTGGGCACTCCTCATGTGTCGAGGCTTATCAAAAGTTTTAGCGACTTCCTAGGTAGTTAGCAAAGTCTTTTAAATTTTTGGGTCTTATAAAGGTTAAACGAATTCCTATCTTGATCTATGTGTGTGTGTACATATATATATGGAAAATATAATAAAATTTCAAAAAAAATCCTAAACATGTCTACGAATGAGACCAAATGAACAGGAAGGTTTAATAAATTTCTTAGCGATCCAAGAATGTTTTAAAACCTCGACCCATCTATCATGTGGTGATTTAATAAAAAATATATGTTGGGATTGGAGATCCACTGGCTATTCACAAGGGACAAATTATTGTTTGTGGATTTTTTGGTGAAATGTGGTCACTGCCATGGTTGTAAAAATAGCCAAATTCATATTCCTAAATTCATACTTTTAGCCAAATTACGAGTATTAGCCACTAAAATTTTCCCCTGCTATAGAGCTTTGATCGACGTGCACATGGACTTGTCAAATATCTGTTAACATAGGTTACAATGCTAGACATTCAAATTCAAATTCTTGGTAGACCTGGTAGGTGAGAAATGGGAAAACATCTTTCTGATCATTAATGAGTAGATCTAATTACTCCAACCACCCGATCTGATCTGATTCATCCTCCTTCCTTCTTCAACACACTAAATAGACCTAGGGAAGTACATTTGATAGATTCTTAGGTGGATTTGCAGGCATTTAATGCTTCTTATTGGTGGTGACATTTCAAATTCATATTTTCCTTCCTTCTCCTCTTCTTCTTCCATGGATTCATCTATAAATGTAAGAGTTGGGCTCATTATTAATGTTGGAAAATTTGGATCATTACAAACTTTGCTAAGGACTTCATCTTTTATGTATTTTGAGTTACAAACCTTTAGATCTGGCTCTTGCATGTGGATATCGGCCTCTTTTGCCATTGTAACAACTCTGTGCATTTCTTGGAAGTAATAAAAGCATCATTTTGTGAATATTCTCTGTCCTAACATGTTTGCATTCCTTCTTTTTGAATTTTCTTTTACATTGCGTGCTTGTTTGCCATTTCACATCCATTGTAGACTCCTTATTTAGTTGTGTTCCATGAAATTGATATGGTAAATACATTTTAAGTTGTGCTACATGTGCCTAGCCTTCTTTCATGCATTTCCCTTCATTTTCACTCAGAATAGATAGTGTTCATCCCTCTTTTCTAGTGCTATCACCTTTTAGTGTAGTTTCCTTTCATGTTATCCTTCTATCCCTAGTCCCTTGCATTATTAGCTTAGTTTTCCCTTTCAGCACTAGGATTATCAGTAGCAGTAGAAATATATAGAGGAACCGGCCTTCTCCGAGAGATCTATCCCAATCATGCAAGGTCCCACAACTTGGGGATGGTTCCATTGTTGTCACAAACAACTTGGTTCTTCCAGATCCGAGATGTGGGTACAAGTTTGATGACCAATAACTTCTGTCACGCCCAGTGGGACACAATAATGAAAGCTTAAATTTCATATTACTAAGTTTTGGTGTGTGGACTTAGTATTTCTAGCCTTTGGAGGCTCATTTCAACACATCTGGACTCCCAACATTTGTAGATCTCTTTTTAGTATCCCTGAGTTCCTTTCATGAGAAGAGTGCATACAAGAAGAAGTGCAGCAGATGAATATTATTTTGAGTACCTCCAACTATCCCGAGAAGAGTTTTCATTCCATAAATCTCACGCACACATCTCCATCTCCAGCATGCACTGTGACCATTCAACTCCTCCTCAAAAAAGACAACTAGAGCACCCTAAAATGGCACATCAGCCACCTCCTCCACTAAGGAACTTTGCTAACTTCACCGAGGAAGTCCTCTGGTTCTAGCCATGCAACATGATATGCCAAATGACATGCTCAAAAGTATTCCATACTTTACTTGGTGAGAATCAAGTCACCCCTCAGGATCATATCCAGATATCGTGAAAACATATGTTCACTCTATTTGATCACACATGATGATGTAGTAGTTAGGCTACTTGTAGCCTCTTTCAAAGGTAAAGTGATTCAATGGTACCGAGGCTTGAGACTTGGATCTATTACCACCTAGGATGAGCTTGGAATAAATCTTTGTAATTATTTTGAAGATAAGTCAGATCACCTATCTTTGGTGGAGAAAATGAAAACAACAAGGAGGGCACCCAATGAGTAAATGACTGATTTCAACATCAGATTTCAAAAGACTTGGGATAGAATCCCTCTTGTGGTAAGACCTACAGACCCAACATGATTTTCTATATTATCTAAAGGTGTTGAACAATGATATCTCAGTCATGATTCAATCCATGGGAGGTAGGAACTTTACCAACTACTTATAATATTATAGTAAGGGTAGAAAATAGTCTTATTCAGGCGAGAAAGATAGCTCCTAGACCACTATGCCCTTATTCCTAGAAATTTCACAAGTACCCCAACCTTCTTTGGCCCCTATTCCTGTTCCTAAGCAAAGCACACAACTTATTGCATCAACATCCTACTCTCCATGCAAAGAAAAGAAGATGAATAATTAAAGACCCTGATTAGAAATTTTCAAATAAATCATATCATTAGAGAAACAACATATAGAGGAATTTCTAATAGCCATAATAAATCAACCTTGGTGGAATCAATATGGAAACCAAAGATACATGCCCAACCAACAATGATAGATGGCATGCTAGTGCACATCTGCCCTTGTAAGTTGTTCCTCCCGCACCCTCTCTTCCAGGCACCAAATCTGAAGTCAGGTGCTTTTCCAATTCAAAAATTTGGTGTGCAGAGTCGAGTGGTGCTTCCTTGCAACATGCCTCATAGTCAATATCACTATGCCAATGTTACATGTACCCAATCCTACATGATCCGAATGCTTCAACTTTGAGCCTTCAACAAGTTTCCTTGAAGCAGAAAAATCAAGAAAGGCCGAAGTTCCTCTTCCCGACTAAATTTGATGTTCTTTGGCACTGAGGACTTCTATGTAATCAACCAAGTTGTAGAGGACACAAGCAGACCATGTGCCCAAGTTTATGGAAAACACAAGATACAAGAAGAGAATGTTAGAGTCTAGGTGCAGGTCACAATTCTAGTAACACAAGAAGACCCTCAAAAGTAGAAAAAGATGCAGCCAAGGGATCAATTAGTAAAAATGCTCAAGTCCCTACACAGAGGTCCCACAAAGCTTAAACTTCCCCAAAAGTGGCACATGCCCCTCCTTTGGTAGGTCAAGCCTCAGCTTCGGTTAAAGATCCTATTTCCACGCCCTAAAAAGTCGAAAAAGATGTCATTATGCCCCAAATGTAGAAGTCAGTGGGTCTTCCATTTAGCATTATGGACCGGATGAAGAAGACAAACATAAATGTCATGATGTGGGATTCCCTAACCATTCCATCTCAAAGATGACTGTTGTATGAAGCTCGGCACAACTCCCATGCTTGATCCATCCAACTATTTAGAAGCCATGCATTACTATAAACATTTCTAAGAAGAGGAGAAACAAGTAAGTAAAATTGTTAAAACCCACCCTTCTATATGTCCTTGATCATAGGAAAACACCTAGTGCATAATTGCATGATTGACTCGGGTGCTAGTACTTCTGTTATGCCCAAGAAGATAGTTGATGTCTTAGTCTTAGTATAACCCCTTGTCTAAAGGAGTCCTGCAACTTGATGGTTCAATTGTTACTACCTTAGGAGTCATCAAGGATCTTGAGTTGACCCTTCATGCATGTCCAAGCCTCACCATAACTCAAGATGTATCTATCATTGACTTACCTCCTTTGTTTTCCCTATGTCTATCAAGAGAATTTACTACAAAAGTGGGTGGTTACTTGTCTTTTGATTGGTCTCATATGTTACTCAAGACAAGGTATGGTACCCAGTTTACCATACAAGATGAGCCAATATTTTCCTATCATGTAGAGTCATATGTCCCATCCCTCTCCAAGCCAACTATTTAATCCAATAATAAGATTCAATTCTTGAAGAGCATCCTCTTCCACCTTCTATTCCTGATCTAGTACTTGATGAGTGGGAAAGAGGCACCATAAATTTGACCCATATGTTGAAGAACTGAAGCCTATGAAACTAGGCTTGGTACTTACTGCATTCTTGAAGAAGAAGCTATGCTACCACACACACTCAAGAAAAATGAAGAGAACACTGGTCTATGGAAGTTATACTTTGATGGTTCCAAAAGTAGAAATGCATGGGAGTAGATTTGTTCTCATTTCTCCCAAGGATGAGAAATTATTCTTCGCACACAAGTTACATTTTACATGTTCTAACAATGTGGTGGAATATGAAGCATTAGTGCATGGCCTTCTTATTGCTGAAAATAAAAAGATTAAGGTGTTGCAGATATTTGGGGATACAGAATTGGTTATCACACGGTTACCAACAAGTTCTAGGAAAAGAATAAGCTTCTCAAAGCTTATAAACATAGAGTTTGGGACCTCCTTGAGAGCTTTGATGCTCTAAATCTGTAGGTGGTGCACACAAAATGAATAAGGAAGATGATCAAATGGTTGCACTTGGTTCACAGTTCTCTCATGTTGAGGACTTTGTCAAAGGAAACACTCAACACATTAAGATGGTGATCAGACCATCCATTCCAAAAAATACTAGTTGGAAAGTGTTTGAAAATGATGTGTAGATCATCCAGTTCATCCAAAATGAAGTTGAGTTCTCATCAAGCATGTAAGCTAACTTGCATGACAACTATGGTGACCAAGTGATTCAACTAAAGTCAAATAAGCTACCTAAAGGGTTGGTCACCTTAGAGAAAATGTTTAGCCCTGATGATGAGTTCAAGGGTGAAGAAAAGTATATGCATGTGGTGCATGAAGAAGACTACTCCCCAGTCACTATTACATGTCGAGAAAGAGTTACTTCTCGGTAAATCTTGTGCACATGATGAAAAGAAGGCCTTCATCTCTCTCTGTCAAAAAAATATAGTGATATCTTCTCATGGGAGTATGAAGACCTCAAAGGTTTTGATCCAAGTGTTGCTCAACACTCCATTGACCTTGATCCTGGTATCAAGCCCATCAGAAAGAAAGCAACAACCAGTCAATCCAAAGATATATCCCCTCATGAGAAAGGAGTTATCCAAACTCATTGAGGCAAAAATTTTTTCCCATCAAGTACTCTACTTGGGTCACGAATCTAGTTCCAGTGTGTAAGAAGAATAGTGAAATCAGACTCTGTGTTGATTTCATATTTGAACAAGGCATCTCTAAAGGATCATTATCCTTTTCCTTCAATGGAGAAAATTCTATAGACTATGGCTGGTGCGCAAATATTCTCAATGTTAGATGGGTATTCAAGTTTCAATCATATCTGGTCAAGAAGAGGATCAATTCAAAATGGCGTTTACAACCAAGTGGGGAACATATGTGTATCAAAATATTCCCTTTGGTCTATCAAATGTAGGCACTACATTTCAGCGCACCATGGATATTACCTTCAAAGGCTACATCAATGAGTTCATCTTGGTTTACCTTGATGACATAATAGTCTTCTCAAAGAAGAGTATAGATCATATCACACACCTAGATAAGGTCTTTGAGAGATGCAAAAGTATGGGGTGTCTCTTAACCCCAAGAAGTGTAATTTTGTAGTGGCGCAGGGGCAAGCTCTTGGGCCATGTGGTTTCAAAGGATGGCATCATAATTGATCCTGAGTGCATTTTAGCCATCTTATCTCTTTCCCTTCCGAACACAAAAATCCTTACAGTCCTTCCTTGGTAAGATCAATTTTGTTAGGTGTTTTATCCCTAACTTTGTAGGACTAGTTTGAACCCATCACCTTGATGCTCAAGAAGGACATAGCCTTCAGATGGACAACAAAAGGAAGAGAGATCTTCAAAAAATCAAACAAGAAATTGCTTGCATGCCAACACTCATCAACCCAAATTATTCAAAGGATTTCATCCTTTATGCTTATGGTGCTGATGTGAGTGTTATTGTTGTCCTAACACAAGAAAATGAACAAGGGCTGGAATAACTAATGGCTTTCTTTAGCCAGACACTAAAGGATTATGAATTAAAATACAATCACATGGAGAAGAAGGTCTTCACATCATGCATGTGCTCAAGAAATTCAAAAGTATGCTTGCCACAAATCATATTAAGGTGTTAGTCTCCCACTCTTTTGTTAGAGACTTCATCATGGGAGAAGAGATCAGTGAAAAGAGAGCATGATGGGTGACCAAAATCATGGAATATGATGTGACTATCAAATCCAAAAAATGGTAAGAGGTAGCATGCTATGTAGATAGATTATTGAATACGTGCACAATGAATCTGAGACTTCATTATTTTTGGATGAAGGATCTCCCGTGCACAAAACTTGAGTAGATATGGATCCTGGCATGTGTGACTAGATGAAGGACATGATCACATTCCTTTCGAGGGTGTATACCCTCTTGGTTTGAATAAGGAAAAGAGAATACATCTAAGGTTAAAATCTATCCCTTATGTTTTGATTGATGGACTTATCTTCAAGAAAAATCTTGATGGCATGTTGTTAAGGTGTATCAATGATGCGCAGACTAAAAAGTGTTAGCATAATTTCATGATGGATTCTCTGGTGGACACTTATTTTCCAAAACTAAAAAATGAAGATCATAATGGCCATAGGATATTTTGGCCCATCTTATTTTTAGATGCACACAAGTGGGTCAAAAATGCAAGGAATGTGCTTTCTTTGTAAGAAATAAAATATTGGTAGCGCTTCCCCTCCGACCAATCCAAGTGGATCAGCCTTTTTGCAATGGGATCTTGAATTCATAGGCATGATCAATCCCTTCAAGCATTGGACACAAGTGGGTGATGACAGCTACGAACTACTTCACCAGATGGACATAAGTTGTCGTGCTCAAAGAATCAACTGAGTTAGTTATCCTTGACTTTCTTGAAGGTATAGTCACAAGGTTTGGCATTCCTCAAACCATTATCTCTGATAATGCAAAAGCCTTCCTTGGGACCAAAATCTCTAATTGGGCATCTAAATCTAGGAATATACCTAAATATTTCTTCCAACTATTACCCTCAAGGAAATGGTCTAGTAGATTCAACAAATAAGAACCTGATCAGAATCATGAAGCATAAATGAATATCAGCCAAAGATAATGGCATATAAAGGTCTTGTGTGCACTGGGGAAGATAGAATCACAAAAAAAGGAAATAGGAACTTCTCCTTACAAGCTTATATGGAAAGGAGGCTACCCTTCCTTTGACGCTAGAATTTAAATCATTGGCGCTTTCCCAACAGCTAGAATTTGAAGGCACAAACTAGAGAAATCAAATGGTAGAACTTGTTAATCTTGAAGAGTCAAGAAACTCTACCATGATCAAGCTAGAACATCATCAGTAAGTAACAAAGAAATGGTTTGATAAAAAGGCTAGGCCTCAAGCTTTCAAAGTTGGGGACTTGGTCTTGAAATGGGATGTTGACAGAGCTAAACCAGGGCACCATTCAAAGTTTGATGCACTTTGGAGTGGCCCATACATCATCAGTTCATGCAAAGAGGCTAACTCTTTTGAGTTAACTCATCTTGATGGAGGCACTGCTTGCAAATCCCAGTAAATGGGATCTATCTCAAACCCTTCCATTAAGTTTTTACATCATTTTATATATATTAGAGTAGTTTCAATTCCTCTAAGTTATGTTGCATGCACATTATTTGTTTGTACATAGTTGTTTCTTATCTGGGTGCTCCCCTATGTACACTACTTCTTTTTTCTTCTAGGATGCTGATATTCTTCTAGCAATTTCAGTAGCTTACAAGATTCATAATAGAGTCAAGAAATGATCCTTCAAGTGACTTCAAAGGGTTCTTCAAAGTTATAAATCATAATTTCATGATTACATAGTAGAATCCATGCCCAATGGATGCTTCTAGGCTATTGATCTCCTTCATCTAGCAGTAGATGGCCCCAAAGTCACCAAAACTATTATCCAAATAACTCTCCTAGTTATTTGGGAAAATTATATACATTTTCTTCCTCTGAGCTCTTCATTGCAAGGTTACTCGTGCTCAAGTTCACTTGACATTCCCTTGGTTGTAATTTCCTCATGAGCCTTGCGCCTTCTCCTCCCCCTCCCTCCATTTTCCTTTTCCTCTTTGTTCCACTCCTCCCTTACATGCATCCTCTATGCATCCATCTTATTCATAGTAGTTTTTCACCCTGTGTGTGCGCCTTGCACTTTCTTCAATCATCTTAGTCCTGGGCCTTTCGTGTCCCCACATATTACTTTGTAATAGTTACACCTTGACCATGCATTCTCTACTCACTAGTTTGTGTCATTTCCCACATGCATCATGCGCACCTTCCTTCTACCTTCTTCTTCCATGCCATTTTCTTCCATGTGCATATCTTTGCACCCTCCCTTGCACATTTCTATGCCAAGTCATCCTTTGAAATGCTTGAGTGTGCCACACGCGACTAGTTAAAACATGCCAATAGGGCACTGAATCCTTGTAACTAATCAATGAGTAACACATGATAGAAATGATAGGAATATTTTCAAACTTGGTTGTCCTTTCAGCCAATCCATGTGTGCATCATGTTTTTGGGTGCGCCGATGATTGTGAATTTTTTTGACAACTATATCTTTTGCTTCATAGCTCTCGATTGGGACCACCTAGAATTTTCAGATAGCTATTGACGTAGGCTATAGTGCTAGACATTCAAATTCAAATTCTTGGTGGACTTGGTAGGTGAGAAATGGGAAAATGTCTTTCTAAGCATTAATGAGTAGATCTAATTGCTCTAACCACCTGATTTGATCTTATTCACCCTCCTTCCTTCTTAAACACACCAAATAGACCTAGGGAAGTGCATTTGATAGATTCTTAGGTGGATTTGCAGGCATTGAATGCTTCTTGTTGGTGGTTGCATTTCAAATTCAGATTTTCCTCCTTCTTCTCTTCTTCTTCCATGGATTCATCTATAAATGTAAGAGTTGGGCTCATTATTAATGTTGGACATTTTGGATCCTTACACACTTTTCTAAGGACTTCATATTTTATATATTTTGAGTTACAGACCTCTATATCTAGCTCTCACATGTGGATATTGACCTCTTTCACCATTGTAACAACTCTATGTATTTTGGAAGTAATAGAAGCATCATTTTGTGACTATTCTATGTCCTAACGTGTTTACATTCCTTCTTTTTGCCTTTTATTTTACATTGTGTGCCTATTGTGCCATTTCACATCCCTTGCAGCTCCTTATTTAGTTTTGTTCCATGAAACTGATCTAGTAAATACGTTTTAAGTTGTGCTACATGTGCCTAGCCTTATTTCATGCATTTCCTTTCATTTTTTTCTTAGAACAGATAGTGTTCATCCCTCTTTTCTAGTGATTTCACCTTTTAGTGTAGTTTTCTTTCATGTTATCCTTCTATCCTTGGTCCCTTAGCATTATTAGCTTAGTTTTATCTTTCAGCACTAGGAGTAGTCATAGTAGTTGAACTAGATAGAGGAACCAACATTCTTCGGAGATCTGTCCCAAGTGCGTAAGGTCCCACAACTTTGGGATGGTTCCATTGTTGTCACAAACAAATCGGTTCTTCCATATCCAAGACGCGGTGCAAATTTGATGACCAATAGTTATATTGGTATAGAGTAAACAACTGAAATCCATGTACCCTCTTCAATTATCTATGAACATGGTGGGGAGAGTAATTGTAACTCATGAAGTTGTAGAGGCAAAGGATCGGGTTCAAGAAGAAATGCAAACCGAGTTAGTCGAGAATATTCTCCATCTAGGAAGTAAGGGGTTGATATTTAAACTATTTGATCTATAGATGCAAGTTAACAACACCCTTCAACTGAGCTGGAGGTAGGAGAAAATACAAAGAGGAAGAAAATGATGAAATCCAAGTACAATCAACTAAAAATGTGGATACACCATAAGTACATGTTGATGATTTCGGACTCAAACTTTCAGAATTATAGGAAATTGTAATTTTACCAAGTACCTCCCAACAAAAAATACAAGGGGGATGAAACACTCTAGATGAAGGATGGTTGGGAGAAACAATCCTAAGTAAGAGAAAAGAAAGAGTGTAGATGGAGGAAGTAGACTTTTAGAGCATCATCTCCTTGAGGCCATCCGATCAATAAATAAATCCAAGATTTTATCAAGGAAAATGGTGGGACCTCAAGGAAACAGGTTTGTGGAGATTTCCACTCCACAAACTGATGTCTTAAGGGATGAAGCTACCCCATTAGATTACCAGATCACCAAGATCCCATTGGGGAAACTGACCACAAAGAGTCTTAAACATGAAGTTACTATGGAAATGGGAGGTCTCTTCCAAAAGATAAATAAATATAAAGATACAAAAAGAAATTAAATAAAAGTTTACATCTTGTCAACTTATGTGTAAAAGTGGATATAACCTCCTTGGAAAACCCGAAATTACTACATCTATTACCCGAAGCATTGAAGAATGCCAATGATTTGAAATGTAGAGGAGAAGCCACCAAGGAGTGGGAGAAAGAGTTAGTGAGTAGGGAATGTTGTCATGCTAAATGTATATACTTGAAAAATTGATTTTTTTGCCATGACAACTAAGCCCACACTTAAAGATCCCTGAACTAGGTAATGTAAACCTATACTTCAGCCAATTATCGACTATGTAAATCCCATCATGTCTGAGAGGGATGTGCTTAATATATTTCTAAAGTGTGTTTCATGTGTAGGTAAGTTGGTGGGAAGAAATTCATGGGTTAATTTTCATCCACTTTGAAGGAATTGATCCCAAAGGTCTGAAAACACCTATTTTCATGACTTTGACACCTATTGAACACCCTCTAGAAATGAACCAAGAATATATAATGTCTCTAAGTAGTATGTGAATAAGATATGAGGTTGTCATAGGTATTTTAGGGAATTTTTGCAACACAAAAATGATTTAGGAGCAAACTATGCAACACTGGGCTAATTGTAACACAATGCACGAAATAAAGGTAGCTATAAAGCTAGTGAGCTTGTTTTAGATATTGTAGGAGCCTCAGGTAATTTTTTGAAGTGAAAAATACTTATCAGAAATATGATTAACATTGGAATTTTTTTGGGATATTTTATTTTCTATATTTTTAAATATTGACCCAACAATGCAAGTGAAGATCCCCGATCCTAGTGGAGATTCAAATGAACATTCTAGGAGTTATAAAGGGATTTGGGACCTGATTAAAAGGAAAAGTGAATATAATTCAAACCTCTACATGGAACATGTGATAATTTATATAAAAATTTAAGTTTCTCTTCTATGGTAGTTTGAACTTCCAAAGACACAGGCTTGACTAGAATAAAAAATGGGGTAAATTTTGAATTAAAAGTACAATTGTCTCATAAAAGTGGTTAAATTTGTCTCATTAGGTAGTTTCCATTCAAAATCATATAATTTTTGTTCATGAAACTCTTAAGGAATCTTTGGGGAAAAGACTCACTCTCTAGGGTCTATTTTTGGCAGTTGTTGGTGAAGGCATGCTTACTATAAGTGTCCAAGTCACACTTTTTGAACTTGGATGAAATTTTGCACCATTAATTTTTTTTTCAAAAGTGAAATGGGTGAAAAAATGTGTGAACCCAAGGATAGGGGATGAATTTTATAAGTTTCATCACTTAAAGTGTAACTTTAGTGGTTAGGTGAGTATTAACAACTCACAACTTGAAAAGGTCCCCTCCTCATGTTCCAACACCCAATTGGTGAAATTTTCAAGGATTATTGGAAATTTTAAATTTGTGTAAAATTGAAATGGGTTCAAAAAATTTTAACCCTAAGGGAGAGACTCTTTTTCGTCACTTAAAACACCACTTTGGGTGTTAGGTGCAAGTTATTAACTCAATCTTTCAATTGGATCCTCATCATGGTGAACACCCCCCTTGGCACATTTTGCAAGGATTATTGAACCTTTTTACCATTGAAATAGTTACAAAATTTGTTAAGGTGCAATGGAGTCTCACATTCCCTAGTTGAATAGTCTTCACCCACCCCTTAACTTGGGTTAAGTAAGAGGTGGCGCAAGGTGAATGAGCTAAAATGGAGTTATAACATGAGTATAAGCTAACACTTACTGAATGTTTGAATTATTTTTCAAGTTATCCTTCCATCAATTCATAATCCCTTTCTGTCATTCCGTGAAACTCTTCCATAAACCTTCATGCTCAAATCACCTTTTTGCTCATATCTCACAAGCCCCTTCTCCGATTTCCATGAGATATACACTAAAGGTTCCTTGAAAAACAACTTTAAAGAGAGATTATACATTCACCCATTGATGAAACCTAATATTTTATACAACCTCTTAAAATTTTTTAGTGAAAAATACTCATTTCTTATACACAACTCCAGCGATCGAAATCCCCTAAAAATTAGAGCAAAGCCTTGAAATGAATTATGTAAACTTCTACAAGTGGTTTCATTCGAATCCTACAACAGAAGGAAAAAATTTATATATATTTTGTAATCCTTCATGGATATAACTTAATATTAATATTAATTCTGAGAAAAAGTGCATTCATAATCCTCATTTCATTTCCCATGATTGAGACACTCAAAATTGGCAAGATTGACAAAAATGGAAAAATTGGCTAGAATGGGGAAATAATGATGGATATTATAAAAATAGTAAATAGGTTAAATGAACTAAAAGTGGTAACATTTCTATCCTTCACACATTCTCAAATGGTATTGGTACTCACAAAGGTCTCCTGCTCAAAGTTTGAGAAAATTACCGCATGCACCGATGCGGTGAGCCTAAAGTGTCAAAATGAAAAAAATGCCAATTTTTGTCTCGAAAGGTATGTAAATTCATTACACATGGAGTGCATGATAATAAAGGGGATGGAATTGGTTTTATCTCATTATTATTTCCTTTCTCTATAATTAGAAGGGTTTTCTCTCATGCTTTACTCATCATCAGTGCTCCCATAGTGGAATAATTAAGATCATGGTTGAGTGATCAAAGTGCATCCAATTTCTCCCATGTGAATAGTTTAACAAGAAAATGTGATAGTGTTTCAAGATAACAAGGATTGTTATAAATTAGGGAGTCATCTTCCAATGTTATTAGTGGTCTTCTTCACACTTTTTATCACTTCTCTTTTTAGTGTGTTCATTAGTGTTTCCAAGGTTCATCATTTCAAGAGTTTTCAAAAGGGGAAAGGTGTTCAAAATGGTATTCATTAGAGCTATTCATCATTTCATCATTTTGGAGGGTCATCATGGATAAATTTTCATCTTCAACTTCTTGAGTAGATATTCATCTAAGGCGGAGACATCTTCATCCATGCTTTAGAGAATTTCTTCTTTCCTCTCCTCTCTCATTATTTCTCCTCGTCTCTCCCCCTTTCCAATTATTCATTGTAATAAATCATTGTAATTTTTATTTTTCACTTAAGTGAATCTAATGGTGAAATGTAAAATTCCCTTTTGATTTATAAAAAGGGGACTTATTTTCTCACATCCTAGGAAGAAAAAGAGTCACAACATTGAATAACGACATGCAGAGTCGCATGTAGACAAAGAGTTGCATTTCTAAAGCTATAAATTGGGAGATCCTACTCATTTAAAAGGATGGTTAATCTTGTTTACTATCTCCCATACTCTTTCTAGAAACAAGTGATCAAATTTCCTCTATTTCCTTTTCTTATGTTTCCTCTCCATCTCAACTATAATCCATGAGCAATGTACTTGTTGAATGTTATGCATTAAGACTTTGTGCTTTGTGTGTTTTGTTATTGTTGATTCTTATGGTTTATTCTCATTGAATCCATGGAACTAATCTTGATTTTATGCTGGAAAACTATGAGTTTTCTATTTGAAATATGTTTTCATGTAAATGTGTAATAAGAAAATTCCCAATTTTTGAGCATGACAACCATACCCTACCTAAAAATTTTTACTCAAAGGTCATCCTGAGCCCTCCTTCATATCACCCTAATCCCCAAGTCAGTCCTATCCCATCCCTCTGAAGCAATCCCATGTGTCGTGTCAATGTTACCATAGGTTATTTAGGGATATCCATTCATTCCAAGTGCTTCCAAGGAAAGATCCATCAAAATAGGCTTTCGACAAGCTTGGGAAATGCTATTCTCTAGTCTTCTTGAAGATGGTACAAAACCCCAAAGAAGAATAAAAGGCCCAAACTCATAAATAAGATGTTATAGAGAGTGTATAATTTTTTCCAATTAGTTTTGGAAGGTTCTGGGAAGTTTCACAAGTTTTGTAGCAGTTTCAACAAAAGTGAGTTTTGAAGGCTTAAGCGATGGTACGCTTCAAAACAAATCCCGATCTTTGAGAAGTGATTCTGCAAGTTAGGATGAAAACAAGATATATTTTTAAATATAATTAATATCCCTATAAGATAGTGATTTCATATTTTGCACAACACCTAGGCACACACTTCGTCTACAACATGTTTTTGGCGTGGACAACCTTGGAGCTAGAAAAATCCATATTTATTAGGGAATAAATATCAGAATAAATATCTTAGACTCCAAAAATTTTATTCATAAGGTAATTTTCAGGTGGAATCATATAAAATTTAATCAAAAACTCATTTGGGAGTTCAAGTTATGGTGTCAACAAACGGTTCCCGAGGTAAAGCTTCAATAGTTAGTCAAATTTTGCATTCAAATTTGGAGTGATGGGAGAGTGGCACGATTTTGTGCACCAAGTTCACCTAGGATTTTGTGAAAATTATTCAATAACATCACCCCCTTCCATCTTTGGCTCTTGGTCCCCCATGCTACCAGTCTCGGCCAGGGAGAAGGCGGTCAAAAACAGTGCACGATCTTCGATGAACGATTCCGGAGATCCATAAGGAGTTAGGAGGAAAAAAATATTCATTGGAAATATAAGATAATCCTATAAAATTTGGGATCATTATATTTTTCACAATCCCTTGCACTTTTTAGGGAGCTCATTATTTGTAGGAACAACTGGCAATCTTGATAAAAAATGGAAAATTTTAGGGTATTTCAGGAAGAATAAAAGTATAATATCATTACAATTTTGTTCCTAAGGTATTTTCCATGAAATTTCATATAAATAAGTGTGTGAAAATACGTTCAGAGCTTAAGTTATGCACTGACAAGTTGCTCCACAAGGTAAAGGAGTTAGTCATTTTTGGTGAAAATTTAGACCAATGGGAGAGTGGCACACTTTTGTGCACCAAGTGCACCAAGGATTTGGTAAAATTGGTGAAAGAAAATTTTCCACCCTCCCATTTAGGCCCCTGGACCCCAATGTGACCTCCTCTAAGCCCCTTTTTGCAATCTAAGCCCTTGTAGACATTTTCCCAGCCCTCGCTCTGTCCAACCAAATTCAACCAAGTGGCCCGATGGGGATGAGGAATTTTTTTTTGATACAAGTGCGCCAAGGCCTTGGTGCAAAAAATTATTCTTCTCCCCTCATTAGAAAAATATGCAAGTTTCTACATTTTTATTACTTTCAAGTTATGTGCATCCGTGAAGCTCACTACCGGAAATCTCTCTCCTCCATTATTGCTGCACCCATAACCTCCATTTCTCCTTGAACGTATTTTCCACTCACTCCATTTATGTTATGGAACTAAAAAAATCACCTTTTCAGATGGAACTATGTATTTTTAGTTTTATAATGACATCGTAACCAAAAACATGAAATGCTCATGTCTCACAATCAGGCACACAAATTAAGGTAATATTTTTTACAGAATTCCTCATTTTTAGAGGCCATTAAGCTACAAAAAAAAAGATTGAATGATGTTATAGATTATTAAATATAATAAAAACTCCATTTTTTCCATGGATTTCATTCCTCAGATTTCCCATCAATCCAGAAGGTGGGTGAAGCTAAAAATTCGCACACACACTTTAAATGAAAAACCTATCACAATGACATTATTTTCATGTCAATTAGAGGTGGGGAATAAAACCTTAAAAAAATCTTGGTGACTCCATTAATGGATACCCTAGTAGCTCCATGCTCAAAATGTGTGCCAGGAAATTTTTTTGTTTTTTATTCTTGAGCTTTCCCGTGAGTGAATCACAATGAAAATTTGAGCACGAGATCACGACGAAGAGAAAAAGCCAAAAAAATTGTTTCCATTGCAAACTAAGAAATTTTTCACCACTTACTAAAATTGAAACATTATATAATTCCACATATGATAAATATAGTAAGTCTCCTAAGTTACAAGTTTGATCGAGATGGGACAATCAGAAAGATTATAAAATGAGAAGCGGGACAAAAATGACAATTTTCCCAAAATAGCAGTCCAAAAAAAAACAACTCGTTAAAAATATAAATGTGCTAAAAATAGTAGTGCATCAGTAATAAAAGAGGATGGAGTGTGTCAGAAGGTTCAGAGGATGAAATTTGAGCAAAATAGGTGATATGTCCCAAAATAGCAAGTCACGGTCCTACCTACTAAAAATAGAAAGTCTTTGCTTTGGGAGAAAAAAGTTACAGATGGCCTCATTCTCACTCATCTTTCCACTTTTTGTACTCTTCACAAGATCGTAAGATGGTTTCATGGGTCAAATGGAGGAACAAGAACTTTAAAGAGGTCCTAGAAACATCATCATGAGTTTAATTGTATTCAAGAGCATCACAAGGTGCAACGAGTAGATACATCTTCATCACTCGTGGAGATGGATGAGTCAAAGTGATTTAGTCAGGAGATTTAAATGAGTCAAGGATTTCATCAATATCAAGGAGGATCATAATTATCATCATACATAGTCATCCTAAGCTCACATTGGGAAATCTCGGAACAATGTTTCTAAACACTCATTCTGTGGTCTAGGGTGTCTGTGCATCATACAGAGGTTGTGATCATTGTCGGAAGGATCTTCATCGAAGGTGGAGGTATCCCCACTCATGCTTTGGAGAATTCTTCCCTTATCTCTTCATTCTTTCTCCTCTTCTCTACTCCCTTTCTAATTATTCATTGTGAGCAATCATGACATTCATCCTATTCATTTAAATGTGGCTTTAGCAAACATTGTAATAAGTTTCCTTGATTAATATAAAAGGGAAATTAATTTCATTCCTAAGAATTTCAAGAGTCACACTTTGTGAGGAAAATGAAAAGTGATGTAGGGGGTAGATGAATAGTCTTCTCAAAGTATATATAATGTAATGTCACCCTCATTCCAAAGGGTTGTCAATTTTATACTCAAGAGAGATATTTTTGAGCTAAGAAAGAGAGATAGAATTTTTCCACTTTCCTTCATCATTTCTCCTCCATTTCCATCATTTTACAACTTGATAAAGATGTCAATAAAGAAAGGGATTGTTTCTTTTCATAGCTCATGAATGTGTGAAAATTTGTGTGCATGGTTTCCTTTGGTAGTTGATAGTCTAATCTTGTTGTTTCTTTCTTATAAATTGTGGATGTGAACCTTCTAATTAACTTTGGAAAGCATATAATTTTCTACTTGTAGAATTAATTCCCCTTGTCTAATTTCTCACTCCCCTTCCCTCATAATTCGAAAAATTCCTCCCTTATAATTCCTTGTAAGCATTTTTCGTGGGTACGGTGGAGTGTGCTCATTGGATCACCGGCCTCTTGGAAAATAATGAATTTTAATATCTGTTCATTCACAATAAAGTGGAGTTGCACCACCCAAACAGAGGGACCTAGAGTTCCAAAACCTTGGATAGATAAACATCAATTTTTCTACATGAATTTTTTTCTCGCCAACAGTTTTTGGTGCCCACCATGTGGAATACTTGGTAGAAATCTACACCCAAAATATGATTACAATATCCAAAAAATAAAATATTCCAAAAAATATAAAAAAATCAAAAAATTGAAAAAACAAAAAGAGAGAAAATTGAAGTCTATTTTTGAAAGACCCTTTGTATTTCGAGAGTGTCCTTTCACATTCCCACTGCAAAATTTTCTCAGAATTGGAGAAAGGAAGATATACCAGGTTGAGTAAGTTAAAAGGTGTTGTTGATTCCACTTTTGAGGCTTCGTAAAATCAGCTTGAAAAATTAGAGATAACCCCTATTATTTTTCTCAAGTCTCATCCCCATCTGAGTCTTCAAGTGGTTCACTTGGTAATTTGATTCGAATCCCATTGATACTTCTCTGAGAAAATTCTCATCTTTCAACCACTGTTGAACATTGAGTTCTTGAATGAAGAAGAACGATAATTGGAAGAAGAATTTTCCGAAGCAAGAGAAGAATCTAAAGCTGAAACAAAAAAACAATGACAAACAAAGTAGAAAGATCTTAACCCATTGTTCCATGGGGAAGGAATATAGGTCCAGTCACTCTCACGACTCCTCTTCAAAATCTACCAATAGATTCCCAAAGGAATACAAGTCCAAATGGAACACAACTCCCTGAAGATCACATATCAACCTTCACCACATCATGTGGAAATCTTGGAGTCAAACATGAAAATGTTTCTATAATAGTGTGCATGGAATATCTCCAACAAAAAGTAGAAAAATGGTTCTACCTCCTTTTTTCCCAATCCATCACTTGTTGGAATGACATCAAAAGTAATTTTGAGGAAATATTCAAATCTACTAAGGACTGTCAAGAACTCTTGGTGCAATTGGCACAAACAAGTAAAATAATCAAATGGAATTTGGAGAGACTTCATGTCTCATTTTGATCAATTTATTCATAGGATACCGGAAGAGGATTCACCATTTGAAAACAATGTCAAGAGATTATTCATTAATGCTCAATCACCGGAGGTAGGATTCTTCCTATGAAGGTTTCAACCAAGGAATCTAACAAAAGTGCAAAGAATGGCTGTTGAACTTGATGATGATCTCATCCTATCTAGAAATATCAAGAATACCTCAAAGGGAAAGGCCCAATGTCCTGGAGATGAGAGAACTGATCCATTTTTACAAAAAATGGAAAAAGGTGAGGAGATAAAGTATAGTGGAATAGGGCATGCTCGGAAAGTTGAAATCGGGACTTGGCCATTTTTCAAGATGAGGCTAATTTTAGATGTTGAGTGTAGAACACATTTTTTAGAAGAATTGGAAAGCACACAAAGGTTATTTCATAGGAGTGGAATATTACGTAAGAAAAATGCATAGTTTTGGGGCTATTAATAGGATTAGAACTGAAGTTATTATTATATAATCTATTATTTGCAAGCTTGCATGCTTTTGTAATTATCTTGTAGCGGTGCATGGATACTCTTAACATGTATCCTATTTTGGAGAGTACATGAGTAGTGAAGGGAAATTCCTACTACCTATAAATATGTATTAATTTGTATGGTTTAGGGAGTCAATTTTGTAATAAAGTTATGATTCTAGTTTATGAGCATGTATAACTTATGGTGTCACTATTATGTATGTATGCAACTTCTATGTTTTATAGTAATTAATACAATGGATATTTGTGGTTAGATATTGGTTGTTGACATAGATGTGACTGGTTCTTACATGGTAAAACTAATCTTGGTTCTTGTATAAGTTATTATTGCATATGGTTATGATCTAGATCTGTTTATGGTTTATCACTGCATTGTTATTATGGATCTGGAATATATCTATGTATGTACTCATCATGCTAACTCCTTGACAAATCTTCCATAAAAGAGGGACCTAGTACCCTTATGCACTTCAGGTGAGTGTTCAATTATGGAAGAGTGATGTGCTAGCGTGCCTTAGGATGTTTGGTAAAATAAAAGGCTACAATTCCTCCCTTGTGTTCCATAGAAGCAATTTTCCACAAGTATAGGAATGTATTCTTGTGTGATATCTGGTCGTAAGGACACCCCCAAAATTAGAGTATTGTACATATGTTTCCCTGTTTTCAATAAATGGAGCTTCCCCATTTAAGTCAAGGGACCTAGTCCCAAAGCATTGGTGAAATTCCAAAATTTTCCCACCGACAAAATTATTTCACCAATAGGGAAACAAATTCATTAAGGAACTAATTGAATGCTACAATAAGGTGACAAAACAAATTGAATCAAATAAAACACTAATTGAAAAGTTTCAAACAGAAGTTGAGTATTTGGATGGATTGCTTTTGGAGCTAAAAAGGATCACAAATTTAGATGATGAAGTGGTAGAGAGGGAAGGAATACTTCCCTATATTTCCAAGGAAAAATATGAGTATGAGGGGGCTATCAAATTGAGAATGGACACTTTGGGGGACTACATAAGCAAGCTCCAAAACATGAGGAGAAAAGTAAGAGAATATGTGGATGATATTGAATCAAAAATGAGAGGATGCTTTCCCTCAAGGATACTTACACTTTGGGATATGTAGACACGAAAATATGAATGAAATTATTCAACAACATATTGTAGGGGAGTTGGAGTATCAAAAAGACTTCAATTATTATTTCATCTAGAAGTTCACTCATTTGGAAAGTTACATTAATAAATTGGCCAAAAGAGTAAAAAAAAGAAATCTATTTCCAATGAATTTGACAATGTTTTATCTAAACAAGAATTAGTCTTTCTCTACCATATGGGGCTAGATGAGGACCCCATTTTGGGGATGTTTGAACACTTTGACATGTACATGAATAAACTGGGAGAGGAGGAAAAAAGTGAACAAATTGATCTTGACCCTCCTTAGGCATATTATTTATTCTTGTCCCCCTCCCCATTCTTTATTCATTTCCATTTATTATTATTTCAAAACTAAAAATCAAATCATATGATTCTAATGATTAAAAAAATCTTCCTAGAGGCACACACATGGTGGTGATAGAGCATAATAAGACAAAAATGAGTTTGTTTACAAAAGGAATATTCTCCACTCCTCCACGAACTCAAATCATGGTTCATAACCATTCTAGATGGGTGTATCATAAAGGGATATTTTCAGTTGGAATAAATCATCCATCCACTTGATGGAACAAGAATAAAAATCCTAGAAGTTTTCTTTTTCTCAAATCCTCATGGGGATATCTAGGTATATTCCCTTAGGGGAAAATTTTGTATAATAATGAAGGCATGTCTTCATTCTAAGGGTTATAATTTTTGGGTTTTTCTAAGGTGATTACATTTTATAGTAATTAATGGGAATTGAAAGCATTTTATATATCCCTTATCCAATTTAAGTAAACAAAACCATTTTACATGATTCAAGAAGGCATTCTAGAATGTACATAAGAGAAAAATTGAGGAATATAGATTTTAATATAATCTTATGTTTATTGAATCAATGAAATATGAAGGATTTCTTTCTAGTTATTGCATAATATTGGTCACTAAGTAAATATTGTGTTATAGTGTTACTTTGCAATATTTTTTTGGTTTTAAAATCCTTTATGTAATATTACTTTGGAGGTGATTTCTTATAACCATTGAGTGTATCCTATGTGTTATGGAATTGATGCAATAAATGTTTTTTTAAGCTTTTATGCACAAGTGGTTGTGTTAAGATTTCAAAGATTATGTGGTAGTGTATACTTGAATTTTATACCAATGAATGCAAATTCCCCTTTGAAGGTTATGTTTTATTTATCTTTGTCCTCTTGAATTTTGGAATCAATAGATTGAAATGGAAAGGACTGTACTTATTTGCATTAGATCCATTTCCCCCCTCATTTAACCAAGTATCATACTATCCTACCCACTGAAAATCACATTACCTTTTCCTATTTTACACGTGATTTCCTACAATTCACACATATCCTACATATTTCAAGTATACATGTTATAATTTGTGAAGTTTAACATCCCAACATAATCATATCTTAAGTTATTTACAATTTTTGCAAAGATGATGTTTTTGATCACCTTAAATCTATTTTCGGTGGCTTTTATCTAATGTATCAAATGTTTTTTATGCTTGTGTGACCATTATTTTGAATGAGCATTACATTTTGTGGTTGCGTTTGATCTCAGATTGAGGTTCTAACAAGTCCGAGGGTTAGAAAAATATCATTTCTCTCTCTCTCTCTTTTTCTCTCTCTCTCTCTCTCTCTCTCTTTCTCTCTCTCTCTCTCTCTCTTTACAAGACACCCCTAAATTTATCTCACCTTGGTTTAGGAAGAGCCATAAAGTAGTAGGAATGAAAGCACATCTTTAGTCACATGCCTCACCGACATTCTCATAAGCCATGGTCAAGAGAGACAGATAGATTCATACCTAGCTATAAAATGACATACAAAGATGTCTATATTTTATTCTTACACCATGTATAACATTGCCTTATTTGGGGTGTTAGATTGTGAACCAACATAACCATTAACCACTTCAAGGATGGTTCAATAAAATTTGGAGATTCTTCAATCTTGTTCTCAACAACTAGGGGAGAGATATATTTGTTTGTAACAACATCATCACCAAATCCCAAATACTTAAATTCCTTATTTCTATACTTAGAAATCCTAAGAAACTCTACTAAAGGGATATTTAACTTCATTTGGTTTAAGATTTGGGCCATATTAAAAAATAATGTACTTGGGAATGGATGTATTGGGAGGGAGAGTGACTACTTTTTTAGATGGTATACATGTTTTCAAAATAGAAACAATAGAAGGAACACTTGGATTTGGATTAAAAACAACGGGTTTTCATAGTAGAATATTCTTGGGGAACCTTTAGGAACATTATTCAAGTTTGACTTATTAGTTTTTGAGGCTTGGAAAAGGATCTTCACTTTCCTACTTCTCAGATTATACTCTTTCTCCTAGGCAAAATTTGCATTGATCAAGAATTCCCTATCCTATTTGAAAGGGATTTATCCATCATACTTATTAATCATGAGAGCTCTTAGGTACTCAAAATCACGATTGGGAAATTCAAAGGATTGCACCATATCAACTTTAGCATCAAATTCAAGGAATTTGACATACATTGTTTACACTTGCCCAAAAATCATCAATTGTTATAACACATAAAAGATCAATGAAGGTTACACCTTGTTCAAATTTTACTTGATGATCAAGCACACATGCATCATAAAAGTCTGATCTAGTAGTATCTTCCTCCAAGGTTGATTGTTCATAAGGAACATACGGAAATAAAAATGTATTAAAAAAATCAACGATGTGTTATTCTTCAATTGCTATAATTATTACACTAAATGGATCAAGAATTACCTTATTATCTCTAAGTGGATGTTGCCTATCATTTTGACCCATAGGTATCTATTATCCAAATAACTCTCCCGATTATTTTGATAACTTGTATACACTTTCTGACTTTGAGATCTTCATTACAAGGTTACACGTGCTCAAGTTCACTTGGCACATCCCTTTCTTTTCCTCACGTGCCCTTGCACACTTCCCCTTCTTCCCTTCCTTTCCTTTTCTTCTTTGTTTCATCTTCCCTTTGTGTGCATCTTCTATGCATTTTCCTTCTTCTGACAGTGATTCACCCCGACACACATGTGCACATCATCTTGTAATGGTTGCACCTTGACCATGTGTTCTCTGCTCACCGGTTTGACTCATTTCCCCATACGTGTTCCTTTTTCCTTTCCTTTGTTTTATTCCATGTGCCCTTCCCTCACGCCCTCCTTTACACCCTTTTGTGCCAATTCATATTTTGACATGCTTGAGTATGCCACACACAACTAGCCAAAGCATGCCAATAGGGTGTTGAATCATTGCAACAAATCAATAAGTGATACGTGGTAGAAACAACAAACATTTTGCACAGTTGGCCATCCTTTCAGCCAATTCATGCATGCCACGTGTCTTGCATGTGCAAATATCTTTGAAATCCTCTGAAATCCATATATTTTTATACATAGCTCTAATCAACATGTGCCTAGACTTGTCAGAGATCTGTTGACATCAACTATAGTGCTAGACATTCAAATTCAAATTTTGGTGGACCCGGTAGGTGAGAAATGGGAAAATGTCTTTCTAGGAATTAATGAACATATTTGATTGCTTCAACCACCCAATTTGATATGATCCGCCCTCCTTCCTTCTCCAACATGCCAAACAGACCTAGGGAAGTGCATTTTACAGATTCTTAGGAAGATTGGAAAAAATTGAATGCTTCTTGTTGGTGGTTGTATTTCAAATTCAGTTTTCCCTCCTTCTCTTCTCCTTCCATAGATTCATCTATAAATGTAAGAGTTGGGATCATTATTAATGTTGGATACTCTGAATCCTTACATGTTTTGCTAAGGACTTCATATTTTCTACATTCTGAGTTGTAAACCTCTAGATCTGGCTCATGCATGTGGATATTGGCCTCTTTCTCCATTATAATTATGTGCATTTATGGAAGTAATAAAAGCATCATTTTGTGACTATTCTCTGTCCTAACATGTTTGCATTCCTTCTTCTTTTTTTTTTTGATTGCATGTTTGTTGTGCCACTTCACATCCCTTGCAGTTCCTTATTTAGTTGTGTTCCATGAGAATGATCTGGTAAATGCATTTTTAGCTATGCTACTCATGCCTAGCCTCCTTTCACGTGTTCCCTTTTCATTCCCACTCAAAAAATAGTGTTCATCCCTCTTTTTCTAGTGCTATCACCTTTTAGTGTAGTTTATTTTCATGTTATCCTTCTATCCCTAGTCCCTTGGCATTTATTAGCTTAGTTTCCCCTTTCAACACTAGGAGTAGCAGTAGTAGTAGAAATAGATAGAGGAACCGACCTTCTCTGAAGATCCGTCTCAAGTGCACAAGGTCCCACAACTTGGAGATGGTTCCATTGTGATCTCAAATAACTCAGCTCTTCCAGATCCAAGATGTGGGTGCAAGTTTGAAGACCAACAGTTTCTGGCATGCCCGGTGGGACCAACAATGAAATCTTAAATTTCATATTGCTAAGTTCTAGTGTGTGGACTTAGTATTTCAGATTTGGAGGCTCATTTCAACACATCTGGTGACTCCCAACATTTCTAGATATTTATTTTAGTAGTCTTGAGTGCCTTTCATGAGAAGAGTGCATACAAGAAAAGTGTAATAGCAATGAATATTCTTTCAGTACCTCCAGCTATCCCCAAGAAGAGTTTATTCCAAAAGTCCACATGCACATCTCCATCTCCCATGTGCATCGCACCCATTCAAATCCTCCTCAAAATAGATAACCTACATACCCTGCGATGGCACATCAACCACCTCCTCCATTGAGGAAATTTTCCAACTTCACAGGAGGGAGTCCCTTGGTGTTGGCCATGTAAAATGACATGCCAAATGGCATGCTCAAAAGTATTCCATACTTCACTGGTGAGAATCAAGTCACCCCTCAGGAGCATATCTAGGATGTAGAAAACATGTGTTCACTCTATTTGATCACACATGATGATGTAGTAGTAAGGCTACTTGTAACCTCTCTCAAAGGTAAAGCACTTCAATGGTATCGAGGCTTAAGACTTGGATCTATTTCCACTTGGATGAGCTAGGAAAACTCTTTGCAATTATTTTGAAGATAAGTCAAATCACCTATCTCTAGTGGAGCAACTAACAAAAAAAACAAGAAGGGTACCCAACAAGTAGATGATTGATTTCAACATCATATTTCAGAAGACTTGGGACAAAATCCCTCTTGTGGTAAGACCTATAGCCCAACATGCTTTTCTATATTATCTAAAGGTGTTGAATAAAATATCTCAGTCATGATTCAATCCATGGGAGGTAGGACCTTACTAGCTGCTTATAGTATTGCAGTAAGGGTAGAAAATAGTCTTATTCAGGTGGGAAAGATAGCTCCTAGACCACCTATGCCCTTGTTCCCAGAAATGTCACAAGCACCTCAACCTTCTGTGGCCCCTATTCTTATTCTGAACAAAGCACATAACTAGTTGCATTTACATCCTACTCTCCAACGTAAAAAAGGAGATGAAGAATTAAAGGCTCTGATTAGAAATTTATCAAACAAAGTCATATCATTAGAAAAATAACATGCACAAGCCTATAGAGGTAGTTCTAATCAGTGCATAGCTAAAACAATCAGCCTTGGTAGAATCAATATGGAAACCAAAGATACGTGCCCAACCAAAAAAATGATAGATGGCATGCTAATGCGCATCTACCCTTACAAGTTTTTCCTCCCATGCCCTCTCTTCCAGTACCTAGTACAAGTCAGTGCTCGTTCCAGTTCAGAATAATTTGGCACAAGAGTCAGAATGGTGCTTCCCTTGTAAATATGCCTCATAGTCAATATCACTATGTTAATGTTTGTGTGTGTGTAAGCCTACATGATCCATAATGCTTCAGCCTATGAGCCTTCAACAAGTGCCTCTGAAGCATGAAAAAACCAAGGAAGACTAGAAGCTCCTCTAGAGGAAAATTTGATGTTCTTTGGCACTGAGGACTTATGTGCAATCAACCAAGCAATAGATGATATAAGAAGACCACACCCAAGTTGCAGACAACACAAGATATAAGAAGAGAATGTTGGATTTAGGCATACGAGGTCACACTCCCAACAACGCAAAATGAACCTCAAAAGTAGAAAAGAAGTAGCTAAGGCATCTAGTAGTAAGAGCACTCAAGTCCCTACACAAGAGGCCCCACGTAAGGCTCTTGAAGTGGTGCGTGCCCCTCCTTTGGTAGGTCAATCTCCTACTTCAGCTAAAACTCTTGCTTCCATGCCTGAAAAAAAAAGGATGTTGTTCCTCAAATGCACAAGTCAGTGGGTCTTCCATTCAACATTGTTGACCAGATGAAGAAGACAAATATAAATGTCATAATGTGGGATGCCTTGACTATTCCATCTCAGTGGGATCTATTGCATGAAGCTCTGATGCAACTCCCACATGTTGATCCAGCCATATAAAATTCATGCACTTCTATCAACATCTTCCAAGAAAAGGAGAAAAAGTAAGTAAGGTTTTTAAAACCCCACCCTTCTATATGTCCTTGATCATAGGAAAACATCTTGTCCATAATTACATGATAGAAATCAGGGTGCTAGTACCTTTGTTATGCCCAAGAAGATAGCTGATGTCCTAGGTCTTAGGTATAGCCCCTTGTCTAAAGGAGTCCTGCAACTTGATGGATCAACTGTCACTACCTTAGGAGTCATCAAGGATCTTGAGTTGACCCTTCATGCATGTCCAAGTTTAACAATTACTCAAGATGTGTCAATCATTGACTTACCTCCTTTATTTTCCCTATGTCTGTCAAGAGATTTCACTTTGCTCAAGTGGGTGGTTACTTGTCTTTTGATTGGTCTCATATGTTACTCAAGACAAGGTATGGTACCTAGTTTACCATACAAGCTGAGCCTATATTTTCCTATCATGTAGAGCCATATGTCCCATCCCCTCTCCAAGCCAATTGTCTAATCCAAGAACAAGCTTCAGTTCCTAAAGAGCAGCCTCTTCCACCCTTTAGTTCCTGACCTAGTACTTGATGAATGGGTGGAGAGGCACCATAAATTTGATCCATATACTAAAGAACTGGAAGCTTATGAAACTAGGCTTGGTACTTACTACATTCTTGAAGAAGAAACTGTGTTGCTGCATGCATGTGCTCAAGAAAGATCAAGTTGAACCTGGTCTATGGAAGTTATATTTTGATGGTTCCGAAAAGAAAATGGTGTGGGAGAATAGGAGTGGTTCTCATTTCCCCTAGGGATGAGAAATTATTCTTCATGCATAGGCTACGCAGTTTACCTATTCTAACAATGTGGCAAAATATGAGGCATTGGTGCATGGTCTACTAATTGCTGAAAAGAAGAAGATTAAGGCGCTACAAATATTTGGGGATACAGTTGGTTATCCATCAGGTTACCAACAAGTGCTTAAAAAAGAATAATATTCTCAAAGCTTATAAGCACAAATTTTGGGACCTCCTTGAGAGATTTGATGCTCTAAATCTATAGGTGGTGCCACACAAAATGAACAAGGAAGCTGATCAAATGGCACTCTTGGTTCATAGTTCTCTCCTACTGAGGACTTTGTCAAAGGAAACACTCAACACATTAAGATGGTGATCAGGCCATCCATTCCAGACAACAATATAGATGGCAAGTGTTTGATAAATGACGTGTAGATTCATCCAGTTCATCAAAATGAAGTTGAGTTCTCATCAAGAATGCAAGATGACTTGCATGACAACTATGGTGACCAAGTAATACAGATGAAGAAAAAAAAGTTTGCCTAAAGGGTTGGTCACCTTAGAGTAAATGTTTATCCCTGATGATGAGTTCAAGGGTGAAGAAAATAATATGTGCACTATGCAAGAAGATTTCTCCCCAATCACTATTGCATGCGGAAAAGGATTTGATGCTCAGTAAGGCTTGAGCACATGATGAAAAGAAGCCTTCATCTCTCTTTGTCAAAAATATAGTGATATATTTTCATGGGAGTATGAAGACCTCAAAGGTTTTGATCTAAGTGTTTCTCAACACTCCATTGATCTTGATCCTGGTATCAATCCCATCAGATAGAAAGCAACAACCAATCAATCCAAAGATAGAGCCCCTCATGAGAAAGGAGTTATCTAAACTCATTGAGGCAAAATCATTTTCCCATCAAGTACTCTACTTGGGTCAAAATTTAGTTCTAGTGCACAAGAAGAATGGTGAAATCAGACTTTGTGTTGATTTCAGAGATTTGAATAAGGCATCTTTAAAGGATCATTATCCTTTTCCTTCAATGGAGCAGATTTTGTACACTTGTGGATGGCACGTAAATATTTTCAATGTTAGATGGATATTCAAGCTTCAATCAGATCTTGGTCAAGGAAGAGGATCAATTCAAAAATGGTGTTTACAACTAAGTGGGGAACATATGCGTATCAGAAAATTCCCTTTGGTCTGTCAAATGTAGGCGCAACATTTCTAGCGTGCCATGGATATTGCCTTTAAAGGTTACATCAATGAGTTCATCTTGGTTTACCTTGATGACATAACAATCTTCTCAAAGCAGAGTGTAGATCATATGGCACACCTAGAGAAAGTATTTGAGAGATGCAAAAAGTATGGGGTGTCTCTTAACCCCAAGAAGTGTAATTTTTGGTGGCGCACATAAAATCTTGGGCCATGTGGTTTCAAAGGATGGTATCAAAATTGATCATGAGCACATTTCAGCCATCCTAGCTCTTTCCTACCGGTGACACAAAAAAACCAACCTTCCTTGGAAAGATCAACTTTGTTAGGTACTTTATTCCTAACTTTGCAGATTGGTAAAGCCAATCACCCTAATGCTCAAGAAGGGTATATAGCCTTCAGATGGATAAAAAAGAGAAGATAAAGCTTTTGTAAATCAAGCAAGATATTTCTTGCATGCCAACACTCATCAACTTGGATTATTCAAAGGATTTCATCCTTTATGCTTATGGCATTGATATGAGTGTTGTTGTTGTCCTAACACAAGAAAATGAACAAGGACTAGAGAAACTAGTGGATTTCTTTAGCCAGATGCTGAAGGATTACAAATTAAGATATAGTCACATAGAGAAAAATGTCTTCACCATCATGTGCATGCTCAAGAAATTCAAAAGTATGCTCACCAAAAATCATATCAAGGTGTTAGTCTCCCACTCTTTTGTTAGAGACTTCATCATGGGAGAAGAAATCAGTGAAAAGAGAGCACGATGGGTGACCAAAATCATGGAATATGATGTGACTATCAAAGCCAAAAAAATTGGTAAGAGGTAGCATGATTTATAGGTAGATTGCTGAGGATGCATAAAATGAATCTGAGACTTCATTATTTCTTGATGAAGTCTTCCACGCGCAGAGCTTGAGCAGAATACAGATCTTGGTGCACATGAATGGATGATGAAGGACATGGATCACATTCCTTTCTAAGGGTGCATACCCTCTTGGTTTGAATAAGGCAAAGAGAAGACATCTGAGGTTACAATCTATCCCTTATGTTTTGATTGATGGAATTATCTTCAAGAAAAATCTTGATGGCATGTTGTTAAGATGTATCAATGATGTGCGAGAATGAAAAAGTGTTAGCAAAATTTCATGATGGATTCTCTGGTGGACACTTTTTTCTAAAAACTATAACAATGAATATCATAATGGTAGGTATCTTTTAGCCTACCCTATTTTTGAGATGCACACAAGTGGGTCACAAAATGCAAGGAATGTACTTTCTTTGCAAGAAAGAAAAATTGTTAGCAGTGCTTCCCCTCCAACCAATCCAAGTGGATCAACCTTTTGTGCAATGGGGTATTGACTTCATAGGTATGATCAATCTACCTTCAAGTGTTGGACACAAGTGGGTGCTTGATAGCTATAGGACTATTTCACTATATGGACAAAAGTTGTTGCACTCAAGGAATCAACCGAGTCATTCATCCTTGAATTTCTCGAAGGTATAGTCATAAGGTTTGGCATGTCCTCAAACCATTATCTATGATAATGCAAAATCCTTCCTTAGTACTAAAATCATTGATTGGGTGCTAAATTTGAGCATCTACCTAAATACTTCTTCCAACTATTACCCTCAGGGAAATGGTTTGGAAGAATCAACAAATAAAAACTTGATCAGGATCATGAGAAATTCATAATGAACATCAGCCAAAGACAATGGCATACAAAGGTCTCACGTGCACTTTGGGTAGATAGAATCACAATTAAAAAGGCAATAGGAACTTTTCCTTACAAGCTTGTCTATGGAAAGGAGGCTACCCTTCCTTTGACACTAGAGTTGAACTCATTGGCACTTTCCCAACAACTAGAATTTGAAGGTGTAGACTAGAGAGAAATCAGAATGGAAGAGCTGGTTAATCTTGAAGAATCAAGAAAATATGCCATGATCAAGCTAGAACAACATCAACAAACAACAAAGAAATGGTTTGACCCAAAAGGCCAAACCTCAATATTTCAAATTTGGGGATTTTATCTTAAAATGGGATGTTGAAAGAGCTAAACCAGGGTGCACCATTCAAAGTTTGATGCACTTTGGAGTGGCCCATACATCATCAGTTCATGCAAAGAGGCTAACTCTTTCAAGTTAACTCATCTTGATGGAGGCACACTTTGCAAATCCCAGTAAATGGGATCTATCTCAAACCCTTCCATTAAGTTTTTACATCATTATGTATATATTAGAGTAGTTTCAATTCCTCTAAGTGCATTGTGCACACATTTTTTGTTTGTACATAGTTCTTTCTTCTCGTGCTTCTTCCTATGCATGCTCTTCTTTTGCTTCTAGATGCCAAAATTTTTTCAGCAGCTTACATGATTCAGAATAGAGTCAAGAAATGATCCTTTAGTGACTTTAGGGGTAGTTCTTTAAATGATTACATAGTAGAATCCATGCCCAATGGATGCTTCAGGCTACTGATCTCCTTCATCTAGCAAGAAGATGGCCCCAAAATTCACCAAAATTGTTATCCAAATAACTCTCCTAGTTATTTGATAACTTGTATACATCTTCTGGACTTTTATCTCTTCATTACAAGGTTGCGCACACTCAAGTTCACTTGGCACATCTAATTATTTTCCTCATGCACCCTTGTGCACTTCCCCTTCTTCCCTTCCTTTCCTTTCCTTCTTTGTCCCATTCCCCTTTTGCATGTGTCTTTTGTGCATTTTCCTTCTTCCTAAAATCCGTTCACCCTGGCACGCATCCACACATCATCTTGTAATGGTTGTGCCTTGACCATGCATTCTCTACTCATCAATTTACCTCATTTCCCCATGTGTACATTACTTTGTGCCTTCCTCTATTTTCTTCTGCACGCCCCTTCCCTCATGCCCTCCTTTGCACCCTTCTATGCTAGGTCATCTTCTGACATGCTTGAGTGTGCCACACGTAACCAGTCAAAGCATGCCAACAGGGCACCAAATCATTGCAATAAATCAATAGTGACATGTGGTAGAAACGACAAAAACATTTTGCATAGTTGGCCATCCTTTTAGCCAATTTATGCATGCCACATGTCTTGCATGCATGAAAGCTTTGACATCCTTTGACAACCATATATTTTTATAGAGATCTGATCGACACATGCCTAGAATTTTCGATAGATAGCTACTAACATCATCCATTGTGCTAGACATTCAAATTTAAATTTTGGTGGACCTTTGGTAGGTGAGAAATGGGAAAACATCTTTTTGGGAATTAATGAATAGATCTGATTTCTTCAACCACCTAATTTGATATGATCCACCCTCCTTCCTTCTCCAACACACCAAACAGAATTGAGGAAGTGCATTTGACAGATTCTTAGGTAGATTTGTAGGCATTGAATGCTTCTTGTTGGTGGTTGTATTTCAAATTCAGGTTTTCCTCCTTCTCTTCTCCTTCCACAAATTCATCTATAAATGTAAGAGTTGGGCTCATTATTAATGTTGGATACTCTAGATCCTTACATGTTTGGATAAGGACTTCATATTTTCTACATTCTGAGTTGCAGACCTCTAGATCTTACTCATGCATGTGGATATCGACCTCTTTCACCATTGTAATAGTTATGTGCATTTATGGAAGTAATAGAAGCATCATTTTGTGACTATTCTATATCCTAACATGTTGTCATTTTTCTTCTTTCCTTTTCTTTTGCATTACATGTTTTCTATGCCACTTCATGTCCCTTGCAGTTCCTCATTTAGTTATGCTCTATGAGAATGATCTGGTTAATGCATTTTCAACTATTCTACTCGTGCCTAGCCTCCTTTCACGTGACCCTTTTTTCATTCCCACTCAATGATAGTGGTCATCCCTCTTTCTCTGGTGCTATCACCTTTCGGTGTAGTTTATTTTCATTTTATCGTTGAATCCCTAGTTTCTTGGAATTTATTACCTTAGTTTCCCCTTTTAGCACTAGGAGTATGCAGTAGTAGTAGTAGTAGTAGTAGCTTGATAGCGATTGCGATAACAATAGAAATAAATAGAGGAAATGACCTTCTCTCGGAGATCTGTCTCAAGCATGCAAGGTCCTACAACTTGGAGACAGTTCCATTGTGATCTCAAATAGCTCGAGATCTTCTAGATCCAAGATGAGGGTACAAGTTTGAAGACCAAAAATATATTTCCTCTATCATTTACTCTATGATATCCTCTAAATATGTTTTGATTTTGATTTTGAACTTGAGGGCCTAAAGACAACCCTTTCTCAACTCTTTCTATCTTGTAGGATATTTCTTTAACTTCCCCTACCAAGGTCTTAACCACTTCCTCCAAATTAGTATACTTTCTTGCTTGTTATTTTTCAAGATTGATAAGTTTTAACCCTTCCCTTTTTATTGGGTTTCTCACATCCTTGATGTTTTTTTCAATTTGAATGGCCATTTTGAATGCTTGCCTTAAGATCATGGGGTTCTTGTCTCTAAAGTAATAGGATATTTTTAAAATGCATCAGAATACTTGATCAAATAGGACTCATCACTCGGTTTCAAGTTAGTTGGTAATCTCATCAAGGTCTTGTTGAACCTTGTGTTGAAATATTATACACATTCATTGGGATTTTTCTTTATGTTTTCAAATTCAGACAGAGAACTTAGGGTCATTCCTATCACCATATTGAATTCTAAAGGCATTCATCATTTCATCCCAAGAATCAATTGAACCATGAGGAAAGGAATTAAACTAATATCTTGCATATTCCTCAAGAGTATGCACAAATAAATTTAGGAAAACATCTTCATGTTATATTTCATAATCATTAATAATATTTTGGAACAACTTAAGATGTTGATCACCACTAATAAAATTATTTTATTGAAAACTAAGCAACTTAATCCTAATTTCATTAGGAACCTAATTTGGATATCCATGCATATCCCCAAAATTGATTGGTATGAATACTTAAATTCTAAAAGGGGCACATAGAGGAGGATGATCCATGTCACGCTCAAGTGGATTTTCAACAAGAGGATCAATCAGTTTTGAACAAATGATTTGAAAAATAGAGGAGGGTTGTTATTTTACAAATTTCTCAAAGGATCAACTCCAACAATTGTTGTCCTATAAGCTTTTTTAAACAAATTATGGAGTTGAAAAATAGGGATATTATGCTCTAACCTCTCATGAGAACTCAAATATTATTCTATGAAAGTAGAACCAACTAGATTAGATGTTTGGTTGTTCTTACGTTGCAAATTTTGATCAATAACTCGTTTCCAAAATTGTCTCATTTTCTTCTACAATATACCCAAATTAGGGAATAGTTATTTAGAGGAGTTTGATATGAATTAATATCTCAATCCTTTCAACTTTGTAAATGCAGAGTCAATAAAAATGTAGCAAATAATATAGCACTGGTCAAACCCATAACTTAGTATGGATTCACCACTAGATTATGATCTAGACATGATAAATAAAATTCAAATGAACTAAATCCTACTCAAACAACATTTTCCTTGAAAAATATGAGAAAATTTTCTATATGGAAGATGGTATAGCTCACAGTTCTCTACCGTGGTGCTGGTCTAAGGTTTGTCTCTTCATCATGAAGTATATTACACTCAATGGGAAGTACATAAAGCTCCATACACATCATTTCATGTTGCTTAACCATTTCAGATGAAGTAAAAAGATGAGTATTCCTTTCTACTTGCTCAATTCACTTCAGGGTTGGTGAAATATTTCCAATTGAAGAAAATAGAGGTCCCTCTACATCAGGGATTAATTATTTTATTATTCAAAATTTTCACCGTAATTCCTAAAACTAGAGATGTTGGGTTTAGGTATGGTGAATACTGGGAAGACCAGCTAACTCTAGGTGATAGGCGTAAGCTTAATGTTATGAAGGAGAAGGCTAAGAAGGATCTGGATGTGGAGATGACTCTTCATTTTTGGTGGGTCAGAACCTAGATGCAAGTACTTTGGATGGCCTACATGAGGGAAATACCCTGATAAATTTTCTAGCCAACAAAATTGAGGCTCTCGAGGATGTGGTTAATCAAGTGAAAGCTAGAGAATAGGAATATGATTAGGGGGTACAATGTTCTGATGCAGATTTAATGGTTCTCAGTCATAGGGTTGAATCCCTTCAAGATATGGTAGCTGTTGAAAAAGGGAAGAAGAGGAAGATAACCATTAGCAACTCTGATGATGATGTCTACTCGAACTAGGGGTGAATGCTAGGTGAGCTTGATGAAATGGGCCAAAAGTGCATATGGTGGTTTTTGAACCATTTTACTTGACCAATTTTATTGTTTTTTTATCGTTCCCTATTCTAGTTAGGTTTTTGCTAGTTTTGGTTTGGGTTTTTTGTTTCTATTGTGTCTCGCTCTAGTTGAGTTAATTCCTTTTTGACTCAAGCGATTTTTGGGTGGTTTTTTTTATAGATATTTTTGTTGGATGTGAGATTTCAATGTAATATCTCTTTGTATATGGCCCTTGGAGCCCTTTTCCAAACTTTATCTATAAAAAAACTCAAACACCAATAAACAAATGATGAATTGATAAACCTTTATTAAACTCTAGGAATTGACAAATTTTACTTCAAGTCCCCTACAATGGTGCCGGAAGAGGTGTCGGTTCCCAATATAAAACCTCACATAGAATTGAAGAGTAATATGTAGGAAATAAGTAGCGAGGAAGACCGACGGATATGTTAATTTTTTATTTATAGCTGAGGATGGATCTATATTTCTTTGATGAACCAATCTATGGAGATGACAGGGAAGCAAATGACTAAGTGTGTGGTTGTTCGGCTACTCGAAAGGGGAGGGAATTATTATGTTTAAAACCCTCAAACTTGTTAGAACCTCAATATGAGATCAAATGATACAAAATAATGCAATCCTCATTCAAAATAATGATTACAAAGGTATTACAACACTTGATACATTAGAAAAAATCCACTAAAGATAGATTTAATGTGACCATAAGCATCATTTTGAAGGAATATGTTGACAACTTGGAGTGAAATGATACTTGAGTCATCGAGCTTTATAAATCACGAAAACATAATTTAAATATTTCAAAGGTTGTTTGATTTTCCAGTAAATAACATGTGGGGTATGCAATGGTGATGAAATCTGTAGAGGTAGGGTGATGGGTAGTGTAAGATGATATGAAAGAGGATGGAGATGGTAGGAAAGGGGACTAGTGAGAGGAAGTAGCTGCATTAACCATTTTGTCTTGAAAGTTCTTATGTAAACATAAAATCAAAGGAAAATTACCCTCTAAAGGTTATATAACCTTATGGAAACCTAGGTAAGGAAATAATATAGAAAAATATTGAAACCATAACATAGAAACCTAAGAATGAAGTATCATAAACTCATCACACCAAATTTATAATACCAGAGGACACCCTAAGGAAAACATGTATACATATTCCGAAATTACAAGAAGGAAATTTATGATTGAAAACAATGATGCAAGGTAATACTACAATTTAAAAACCCTCGATGTCCCATTAAAAATTAAATTGCAAAATGTTTCTCTATATTTATTTGGCATGGTCAACAAAACATTGTAGAGGAGATTGGGAATTTATTGATTTCAGAATTTTTTACAAGAAGGAACATCAAAATTGTACATGACAGAAGGATTTTGAGTGTCCATTTACAAAGGAGATAAGGGAAACATGTAAGAATGAATCTCAAACCCTGATAATATCTATTCAAAAACAACCACCTTAACATGAACCTGCAAATGACATGAATAAGTCACCAATTCTCTACAAATCCACTTCGCAAATAGAGAATCCAAAATTCTGAAGAAGAAACCCACAAACACTAACAAAAACCATCTCAAGAGATTTTTTCAATAGAATAATTCACTTTTCATACAAAAATATCTCAATCCTAAAGGAATATCCAATAGATGATAATTTGAGGACTGTGAGCATGCTACATGGTGATCTGTGTGCTTAGGGAGAAAATTAATGGAAAACCATATAATCAGGACGACACATGCATATGAAATTACCAAGTTTCTGATCCTTGATGATACAATCATCCATTATTCATTGGTTATGGGAAGGAGAGGAATATTATTATTGTATAAGAATTCATGGGTGAAGGAGGATCAAATTGAAGAATATTCAATCATTTTGGCATCATTCATCATGTGAAATTGAATGGTAACAACAAAAAATTCCACCATTAAAATATCATGAATTATTTCATCACTTCCTGTAAAATTGATCTATTTAGAAATCCTTCTCCAAGATGTTCCCAACTCACTTGGTTTCATGTGAAATGGTTTCTTGAGTCTAAAGTTATGGGAAACAATTAAAACCTAACCATTCCGTTCAAAACTCTCTTATCCCACGGATTCTAGGATAGTCTACCTTTGCCTCACAAATTTTTGAGCATTCATTTCATGGAGCATATTTAGTTTTATTTTATTAGATCTATCACAATATTTTCTTGGTCAGTGTGGTCTTCCTTGATGTGTGGATTTTATTTTGTTCCATTACTTTAACAACTCTATGGGAAAATTAATGTCTCATGTCCATAGAACACCAAATTTCATTGTCATGTGGGTTTTCTAGTTTTCTACACTTAGTTATTTGATACTCCCATTAATCTTATTACGTCACTATACCAAAAATTCTCATGCCATTTTTTTATGCCACAAAGATCCAGTTTCTTTTTTATGTGACATCCTTTCCCTACGACCGTATTTCATTGTTCTCGTCACTTTTTTAACTCGTGGAACACTATACCTCAAGAAATCCACAAAACATTAATTTCTTTGTTTTGTGGCATCCATACTTGGTCGCATTCTAACTTCCTTATTTCTACTTTACAACTTCTCATATCACTTTCTTTGAATATTGTGACTTCTTCTAATCAGATTGCACCCTTTGTTTTGCGAAATGAAAAATTCTGTAAAAAACTTTAATGACCAAGTCCACGAAGTGCTAAGTTTCTTCACCTCTTTGTTCCACAGTTTGTTTTGTAAGTTACTTATCCTCTTACTTAAGTAGATTCTTGTTTTTCCTCAAATCTCACCAAAGAATACATTCTCTTCAATATGTGGAATACTACTTCTTGAAATCCATAGAACATTGTAACTTTGTGAAATCATCAAAACCAAAGGGAAAGTCAATATGTAAGTGTAAATCCACATTACAAGGTTGTAAAATGACACAAACATAACTTTGAGGATCAAGGAACCACCAAGAATTTTTAAAACAAAGGGAACAAATGGGGAAAATGGTAAGGCCACATTAACATGTTTTGAAGGGTTTTACAAAGATGGTGCCAAGAAAAAGGATCAAAATAGGCACCAATAACCATTATATACTTCATTAAAAGTATGGGATCCCAAGGGAGAAAAAACTTCCTATCAATTTGTTGACTTTATAAAAGTGATTTAATAATAATTAAATATTAATAAGAAGACTGGACTAGATCAAAAACATTAGAAAACTATAATATGATAACATTCAATGATAAACAAGTGTAACCAACAAGAGGATAAGATTGACTCAAATGATATATGATAGTCTAAATTAGATCTAGGATAGACTAGCGAAGGAAATGCCTCAATTCAGACCATATGTGCTTCATTTGGGAAACCATGATAAGAATATTATGTTGTACAAAACTTCCTAGATCTAGATAGTATCACCCGGGGTGTTAATGTCTAAACTAGGTGTGTTGGCTAAATTTTATGCTTGGCTAAACACAAAACCTAGGAATTCATGGGATAGATCCCCTTCATTTAACAATGAATCTCTGTGTGATTTATTTGTTTATTCTATGGTTTATATAAACTAAAGTTTGGGTATTAATTTAATTGAATAGCTCACGCCCTATAGCTAAAAAAATTGCAACAAGTAGTTGTTTGGTGAAGTGATTACTAAGATAAGTAAGAAGGAAATCAGAAAATAGAAATATCTTATGCGAAGGAAGTGTGCTTGGTAGCAAGTAGATATCAGATCAAGTTATGGCCACACGGAATAAAAACATTTAATGATTTCTACAACTTTTAGAAAATGAAAAGAAGTGTACTCATATGAAATTTAAAGATAACACAAAGTTTACCATTATCCTTCACAGTTTGCACAGTAAGACTTTAGAAGACACAAAGTTCAACCAAAATCCTCCTTTCTTCTTATTCAAATTTCAACTGTTTTAAAATATGAACATCTAATTATTTCAATGCAAAGTCCGAAACAACCATATACAACCTAAAACATCAGTTTTCCAAAATGATAAGATCCTTTACCTCATAGGTATATTCTTCTATTTATAGTCATTGTAAGGATAATACAAAATTGACAATGTCTGTTATACTTTCATAAATATATAACTATAAAACTGCGAGGAGTTGAGCACTTTCTTCCTCAAATTCCTCATTGCATGCCACATGGAAGTTTAGAACATTCTACCATTAAATGAGAATAACCATCTACCCACTATCCCCAAGTAATTTTAATTTTTCAATCAACTTAAAGTAATAGTGATTAACCACCGAGTTACTTAAGTCTTACAATGAATATACTTGAAGAGTAGAGAGAAGAAGAATAAGAAGAAGAAGAAGAAGAAGAAGAAGAAGAATTATTCCAAATGTACAACTTCAGTTTCTACCTTATTCTTTTCCTCATCCTTTTCTTTAGTTTCATCTTCATCTACATCCCTCTTCTTTTCCCGATACTTGGCATATTGATCTATCATGCATTTGATTACATCATTATCTTCCTTCGTAGTAGCCTCCATCTTTGTTTCCAATGTGAATGATTCCTTTTCCAAAATATTACAGCAACCCCTGACCTTCCCAAGACATGACCCTAAATAATAAACATCTTCTTGAAGTTTTGAAAATTTCTCCAGGGATGCATGACTAAAAGGAGTGATGGCATTATTTATTTATTATTGAAGTAATTGAAGGAATTCTTCAATGTATTTTGGAGGTTTTTTAGTGCCATACTTTTTTAAGTCATAAATTCCATCATCTAGTTCATCTAAGGCTAGCTTGACCTATTCTTCCAAGAGTTGCATATTTTGTATTATATGCTTAAGAATTATTTTCCTAAATGAGAGAAGAAGATGTTATTGTTTTCCTTTCTTCACAGATCCTTCTGGTATCATCTATTCTTCAATCAACACATTATCAGGAAGTGAGTCTATCTCTTGAAGACTCTAAAGTTGCAGCTCAATAATTCCGCATTCATTATCAGCCTCTAACTTTAAATTCTTCAATTTATCCCACTTTTCATGGCACTCTTCTATTTTCACAAGTATTTCCTTATAATAATTTGTGGCTACTTTGGTAATGTTATCCACCCATTCATCTATAGCCTTTGCTTTATCTCCAGTCTCTTCCATTATGGTGATCACTTGAGGATTCACCTACTCTCTTATTAACACTAGCTGCATTGAAGACCTCACAACCTTCATGATTATGTCACAAAGCTTGGATGTTTGTTCCTTCAACTTAGTATTCTTTGCTTTTTCTTCATCCAACTTAAGAAAAAGGATGTTGATTAGTGTCTGCATGTCTTACTTCAAACCTTCAGTGGTCACTTCCCCTAGGGAACCCTTGTTATCACCAAATATTCTCTATTCAATTCTTCTTTATTATTTCCCACTGCTGGTGTAGATACTTAAACAAATTTCTTTCCAAAAGGTTCAATTATCATTTTAGAGGTCACCTTGGCTACTTTGGATCTTCTTCCTTTCTTTTCAATACTCTTTAGTAATTGAAGATCCATTTCTTCTAAATTAACCACTTCCTTGGAATTGGGAAGTGTCTGTGCAGCTAACCAAGTTGTAAAATCTTTCCTTGAAGAATCTTGGGCACTAGAATGAACAACCATTTCCTGACCAATCACTTCTATAGATGGAAGTATAACTGTTTATGGTTGTTTCTTGGGCTCTTCAAGAGTAGAACCCTATAACAAAACTTTCTCCAATTCAGCCATCTTTTTAATCACCAAATGATCTTCAATTTCCTTCTCTTCTTCAGTCCTTGTATCAACATCACTTTCATATTATTTTCCTTTCTCAACATCCTTCTACATTGGAGGTCCTAGAATTGAAGATACTTTAACTATTTGCTCATGAACATCTCCTCCACTTTCTTTCTCAATTTCTCCCTCTTCAACCTCTGTGGTTTGCTCCAAGTTTTTACCATTTTCCAATGACTAGGATACCTCATGGAGTAAGGATGATTCCACAACAATATATTTTATCTCCTTTGGCTGAGAAATTTATGTTTATTTTAAAGATGGAGGAGGAGGAATGTTTGGTGGAGAGAAGGGAAGAGGATGAGGAGATGGAGTTTCTAAAACAACTGAAGGAAACAAGAATGTAGCTGGCTTGAATGTTGATAACATAACCTCTCCCTGTGTAGGAGGGTCTTGAATTGTAGGAGAAAAAACTGATGAAGATACCAATAAATGATAAGTATCACTGCAGTGAGTTTTGTAACTAGAGTTTTCTCTAGAGATGTTTTCTTTGGAGGCACTCGTTTGGTTATAGGCTTCTTGATTGGTTTTAATTTTGTATCCCCTCCACTGCTCTCCCATGGGCCTTCCTTTCTCTTCATTCCCACATAAATTATATCATTCATGATTGATTCTTTAAGACAATAACCTTGGCTAAGAAGCCAGTTGGAAGTATAAATCAATAATTTTTTTATGTTCTCTCCATAATTATCTTGGATTTATTTCTTACTGCTGGAAATGGGGCATTATCACCTCCTTCTTTATAGTAAGCATCTGAAATTACTTTCCCATCATCTGGGAGATTCTTTGGAATGTTTTCCAATCCCAAGATTAGATTTTCCAACTGTAATTCTTCTACTATAATCTCTTCTTCTGATTTCATATTCATCTCTACAATCAATCTAGAAATCCTCCAGTGCTAGAAAATGTGTGTGATCTAATGAAATTGTTTTCCAAGCAATATTTCTGTAGTCAAAATTTATTCTAGCCTTGTAGTCTTCTTGAGTATAGTTATGGAACATTTCTTTGGAAACATTTTGAGATTTGTGGATGTTGGCATAATGATAACTCCCAATGAAAATTGGAAAGCAAACTACTACTCTATGAAGCCCTTGTTGCAAATCATGAAGTTCCACTAGTTGTCTACACAGTTCAAGTAAAATCCACCTATCACTAGGATACCTTGGGATTTTTAGTGGTTTTCTGAGAAACCAAAAAATCTCAAATATGTGAAATGAGAGAAATGAATAAAGATGCACCCATATTGTACAACTGCATTCCATGCAACATCAATTACCCTCTTTTCTTTCAGCTCAATATCAAGCTTGCAAATGACTTCATAGAAAAATAAATCATTAACTTACTTGTACTCCTTGAAATACCCAAGAAAATCCAACTATGGATAATATTTATGGATAGGATTCTTAGTTGTAGTACCTTGTTTCCTTAATTTATAAAAAGCACCATGTGCTAATGCAACATACACAAGATAGGAAGTCATCTTGAAGTCCAGTGTTTGGGTGACATTTTGCAACTGGTTGTCAATGTTATTACTAATAATCTCATCCCAGTTGATCAAATTACTAGGCTTTCCATTCTCAATCATTCTGATGAAGTAATACATCCATGTAGAAAAGTGTTTGGCATTTTTCTCTCCATTGATTTTGCACAATAGCTGAGTGATATCATCTACTTCTTGGACTAAATTAGACCTCACAATAGTCCTAGGAAATCTTGATGCCTGCTTCATTTCCTTCAAATAACTCAGGTTCATGATCTAAATGGCATTTGCTCTATTGTTCTTCCAGTACTCTTCTACCTTTTCCATACTAACACCTAGTGCTTTAGGTGTAGTAGGAATCTTCAAGAAAAATTTAAATAAATGAGCATCAAGTCTCACCACTAGATTACCTAAATCATCCTTGACTATCTTTGTTTGAGTAACTTCTTGTATCAACCCACTCCTAGTCAATGCTTGCATGAGAGGTGTTTGAACTTTGGCCTTGGATATCTCAATTAATTCAGTAATGGAGACATGCCCCATATCTATATCACTAATTTATATGAGCTTGGACACAATGCAAGACTCCACTAGATAGCCTTTATATTCATACTTCATTTTTCTTCCTTTGGCTTCACCAGCTGATTTAGCTTTCCCTTTGCCCTTCTTGGCTTTGGAAGTTTCCTCAACAAGTAAGATTAGGATCCTCTTTGATCACAACAACTTATTCTTCTCCCACTGACTTATCACTTACTTCAATTGATTCTTCTCTTGCCTCAGACATTTTCTCTCCTTCAAGTAACCAGTGTGTTCCAACTACTAAAGATTAGCAGTTGTCCTGATTTAAATATAGAACTTAAGTCAAGACACATTATTTCAATTGCATGTAGCTATTCAAATTCATTTTGGTCATGAAAGAGCATTAAAATCCTTTTAGAAGTGAATTTCAAGGTTTGTTGGAAGTGATTAAGTGAAACAGTTCACTTTGTAGTTCATTGTGGATTTTCAAGGTGTTACTACTTGAGACTTGGAGTTAACAAGAAGTAATTCAATTATGTGCAATATAGGAGAAGTAACAACTCTTTAAAACAACGTAATATATGAGAAGTAATTGGCCCTAGGTTTAGTGCAAAACATATGAAGTAATGACCTATTGGTTAAGCGCAAAACATGTGAGAAGTAATGCCTAATCGGTTTTGCGCAAAGTATATGGAAGTAGAAGTAACACCAAACAACGCAAGGCACAAGAAGTAGTAAACCATCGATTTAGCAAAACTCAAGTAATAAAGTATAAGTAGTTCTAACAACTACAATACATGGAAAGTTTTAAGTAGATAGGTTAACATAAGTAATAGTAGTTCTAAATAGCACATTACATAGGAAGAAAAATACATTAAGATTAACGCGGTGTTTGAGGAGATGATTACTTAGAGAAAACTACTTCTCCAAATGAAAATTAGAAGGTAGAAGTACAAAATGCAAGATAATGGATTTACGTATATTGTAGTATTTACATAATACTTTAATCCTATTAAACTCGGAAGAAAAAAATAATTTTTAACCACCACATAAAATGATAAGAAGAAGAAATTCAAATCAGCATATAAAAGAGGGAAGGTAATACGTAGTGAAACCATAATGTTTTATGCGGTGATTAGAGACTACTTGACTTTCACTAAACACAGGAGAAGAAGAAGCAAACCTAGACACCGAATGCGAAGAAAGGACTTACAAAAAAACTACAAAAGGAAAAAGTAATGATATTAGGGAAAAACTAGGGCTTGCGAATGGTGAAAATTCAAAGGCATTCCACTTAAAGGTAATAATGGGCTTATTTAACTGACCAAACCCTAATCCTAATAAACATAAATTCCCTAATTGTAAACCACTTTACCAAAAACACATAAGAATAAGAGATCCATAAGGGAGACTAACAATCTAAAACAAACTACAACACAAATAAAAAGAAAAACAAGCAAAGAATGGAGACAAAATGAAGTACCAACCTCTACTACAAATGGGTCAAAGTTTATTTGTGTAAATTCTTTTCTAGTCGGTCACATGAAGTTTCTTAGGGTTCATGAAGTGGAAAAATTATCTCTTTGAATAAGCGAATGTGTGGATCTGACATGGAATTACTTGAGATTATATATTTTCCATGTCATTAAATGTAGGTCATATAATTTCCATGTCATCACTCCTCTTATATGTAGATTTTTTAGACAACTTCACTTCATTTTTAAAAAAGAAGTAAAGCAGTCCCCAAACATCGATAACTTAAATGACTAGTTATGTGGTCTTTGAGACTTACTTTACTTGTCTTATTTTTTAAGAAGTAAAGTTGTTTGGGTTTAGCACAAATAAGACAAGTAAGAGGGTGTTGATTTAGTGCAATGAATAGGCTTAGTTTAGCAGCGTTTAGGAACAACTTTACTTTCTTAATAATAAGAAGTAGAAGCATATTAATTTAGCGCAAAGCTAAGAAGTAAAAGCACTTGAGTTTAGCGCTAAACTAAGAAATTATAAGCTAGTTATGCGGTGTTCTGGGACTACTTGTCTTATTGAATTTTAACAAGCAGAAGTACTTCCAATCAAGTAAAGAAGAGAAGTCTATCCAAATCAGGTTTTGGGATATAAACAACTTATTACTTAGAAGTAAAGCACTCTAAGAAACCCGATAGCTTAAGAGAGTAAGTATTTGGCTTTCTAAGGATTTTTAGACATTTTGAGCACATGGGTATTTCATAAATCACCCCCAAGAAACCTCCTGCAACTTCTTAAAGAATTATAAAGCACTCCTGCAACCCAAATGAGTTAAGGAAACAACCTAAACACACTAAACAACAACCTAAAAGATACAAACAACATGAACACAACTCATCACAAGACATGAAAACTCAAAATTTTTAAAGGGGTACCCCAAAATTTCTAAGTGAAATCTTGGGGAAACTAGGGTGCTAGTCTCCTTGTGAGAGGTGTAGATTTGGTTCTTTCAATGTTTGATAATGCCACATTCAATTTAATTTGTGTCACATCCAATTCACCGTAGTTTTATCCTCTCACACCTATACATGTAAAACAAACCCTACATACCTACAATAGACTCAAATTCACATTAGGTGGAATAAAAGATGCATATGGTTGAGTCATAATAATCTTAATGATCACCTAATTATTATTCTCACCCAATACTACAATACATTTTAGACTCAATGTAGTTTTGGGGTGTGTGTGTGTGTGTATGTGATAGAAATTGCGTCCCTTGAAACTTATTTTCCCTTGTGTAAGTTACACCAAGATAGAGGGATAAAACTAATTTACCTCCAAGATAATGTGTAGTGCCCACTTCCCTTTGACACCTTTTGATACTGATCATGACACTGTCGACTATATTATGGACATTATTATAGTTTTGATTTAGTATGATGTTAGATATTTGATCATGGATTATTGTTGACTTTGATTCTTATATGATGCATGATGATTATTAGAGACACTTTATATGTTGATGATGTTATACTATTGGACATGGTTATATGATGGATGTTGTTCAAACTTGTGATATTTGGATATTGTGAGTAGCCCTAGAAATGGAAAATTATTGGATGATGATATAGTTGTTGATAAAACTATAATGATTTTGTTAAATTTCTTTGATGTTGTTGTGATTCATATATCTAGATGATTTTGGTAATTATATTATATTACTTTGGATGTTCTGATATGGCCATGAGGCCGAAGGAGGTATTTTTGTTTTGTAGGTTAAAATATCACAACAAACATCGGGGGATTAGAGACCAACCACATTGGAATTCTAGATGAATTCAACAAGGTCACCATGGCAACTAGTTTTGTTTGTGTGTGTGTTTGTTAGTGTTAGGGATTCCCATGGGGGGGATCACCTTTAAATGTGACCAAGGGATTTTATGTATTTCTTTTATTTTTGGTCCCTTTTTAAATTTTTTTTTTTACATGTGTTTATTTTGTGGTGCACTTACCCCTTTCATTATTTATTTAATAGTGTGTAAATATTGTGAGGAATCATATTATTTAGTAAATTAATTAATAGAGTTTTTTGCCATGTTTTAAAGTGTTGTAAGAATGTGTAAGTAATGTGTAAGTGACCTTGTAAGTGATGTGTAAGTTAACTTTTGAGTGTGAAACACTCCACCTTCTTGGAAATTCGAATTTGTCCTTGGAGGCTGATTTTGGAGGCTTGTGGGACAAGTTAAACTTGTCCCATACCTCTTAAATTTACATACCAACCTTGCCTATGGTTGGAGGGTTAAATTTAGACCTTTTTAATGCATTTTTACAAGTCAAGTTGAATGTTGTAATTACACTTTTCTTACATAATTTAATTTCAGTCCTTATGGGGTATGGACTTGTTTGAGTGTGTAAGTAAATCTGTCATATTATTCACCCACCTATTTATTATGCATTGGAGAATGAAGTTGAATTTGTTTTTGGGGTTGAGGATGTGTGATGTGGCATCCTACATGGATCCGCCTCATCTTCTGCTCTTCCTTGTTCTATTAAATTCAAATTTCTTGCCTTGTTTTGGGTTACTTCACTTTTGGGAGACTTCATTTTGGGTGAATTTTCTTGCTGTTTTGGGAGCTCTTGCTTGGAGATTTTTTTGGAATATTGTTGTATGCTTGTGTTGGGTTGATTTTTGGATTGCTTGCATTGAAAGGAGCTTGATATTTTGAACTAGGAATAACTCCATCATGGAGAGGTAAGAGCTTGGCTCTTGAAATGCTCTTATTTTATTTATGTAAATGTTCTTGTGTGAATGTTTTGGTATATATTGTGGGCTATTAGGTAGATGGCCTAGGAATGGTGTAGGAGAATACTATGGGGTTATTTTTGTGGGAGGCATAAGTGGTTTTAGGGAGGTATAAGGGTGGAGGGAGTTGGGAATTTGGGTTCCACCTTACAAAGAAATAGCTTGCATTTCTTTACTTGTTATGGGGTGCCATAAGAGGTTAGGGAGATATAAGAAAATGTGAGGAATAAGGGGTAATTGGGGGAGGCATAAGGGCATGAAAAGGTTTGAAATGATATATATATATATATATATATATATATATATATATATATTTGGTGGGTTGTACTCAGGTGGTGATACCCATTTTTCCCCTTGGGAGGCATAAGAAGCATCCCCATAGCTTCTTGATCCTTTGGCTTGCTTGATGAAGCCTTAGTATTGCTTGTCATGTGTTAATGTAGTTGTAAAACTACATTCTGTTTTGGATTGTGTTTTATTGTGAAAATATTGTGTGTATGTTTTGTGGAATCCTGTTGTTGCCATGAGTTGGATCACATATTTTATTTCATTGTGGTTGGGGATTGGGGAAAATGAAGAAGGATGGATTCACCTCTTCATTGGATGTCTTGGTTGGGTGGAGAGCGTTACCCTTCCCCTACTCCTGTTGTGATCAAATTAGATGAATTGGAAGAATGCATGTTGTTGTTCTGGAGCTGAGAAAAGATAGTTTGACAGTCCCTTGTGAAATGAAATATCATTATAACCTTTCCCACTTGAAGTGGTTGAACTTGTAAATGTTGTAATGGAAAGATCTTGTACTTGATTGCATTTGAAAATCAGAAATGTAAAAGAGTTATACTCTGTATTCTATTTTAGAAAGAATGTGAAAGAATGATACATGTTTGGTATACTGTATTTTGTAATCAAATGGAAAGGAATTTGTAAGAGTTCATTTAAATTAATGAAAAATGGTTTTGTCTTGTCCATATGATGTTATTCCATTATAAATATGTGTTTTTCATACTCTATGAAATCTCTTGTTTGAAAAGTGGTAAAGTGGAACACGTGAAAATAAAATATATTGTCTACCATGTATACAATAAATGATTTTGGAAGAAATGAAAGAAGGAAGTTGTAAGTTGTCTTTTGGAATCAATAAATGAATGTAATAATTTTCTCAAACTACATTTTTGTATTGAATCTGATCATATCAATGTATTGAAATCTTTGTTGAAAGGAAGAAATGCGTGTGAGAAAAATACAATATTTTGTCTCTTTGAAATGTGAAAAAATTGAAATCAATATTGCATTTTGGTCTTGAATGGTTTGTTTTGAATCAACCAAATGTGTTAGATTGGAATTGGAATGTATTCTAAATACTAGGAAGAAGAAATGGCAAATAGACCCATCAAAATTTGATCCTTGTTATTTGTAATTTCAAAACTGGCAATTATCTAAACCAAAAATGCACAGTTCAAACCTGCAAGCAAGAAATAATAATGAAACAATAAAATTGAACATGCCATGGTATAAATGAGTTCAAATAGATAAAAACACTTAAAGGAAATATGTCAAAACTTAGCAAAATCGGGCTCAAACCGTTTTGTAGTCATTTTTGTCAAGAAACAGAAATGTTCAAATTGTAAATCATTTAGAAAAATTGAACCTTGAATCCTTCCTTAAATCCATTTAGTAACAATCCTCCATGTCTATTTGACATGTTGAGAGAGGAGGGAGATCAAATTGATTAAATGTCACAATCTAAAATTTACCAGTTTGCACTATAAAAGCCTGCAGGCTTTTTATTAAAATTGACCCCTTAAACTTTATCAAAATCTAAAATTATTGATTTTTGTGCAAAGCAGACGTTGAGAGATTTCTAGAAAGTCCTTGTTTGCCCAAAACTGAGCTCTCTATCAAAATTTATGGCCCTTTGAAGTTTTTATTCCTTTGCATCAAATTTTTTGGGAAAAAATTTCCTTGGTGGGCTTTGTGGCACTGAATTTTCCCTTGGGGCTTAGGAAAATTTTTGGGAAAATTTTCAAAATTTTCTCCACCACCCGCCGGCCCATAACCAATTAGAGGTTGCCACGTGGCACCATGAGGTGACAACGGAGGGGTGGATCCTCTTTTTAACTTAGTGCTTTCGGAAAATTTTGGGAATTTTTTCCAAATTTTCCCGCTAGCCCGCAACCAATTAGGTGATGCCACATGGTGTCACGAGGCATTAGCGAGGAACAGGTCTCTTTTTGTCTTTTGCATCTCAAATTTTTTTGGAAAATTTTCCAAGTTTCCCCCAGCATCACGCTAGCTGCAGCCAATCAAGGGTTGACATCGCGAGGTGCCAACGAAGGCGCGGGTCTATATACCCTCTTAGCCCTTCGGGGCGTTAAGCCAATTTTCTCCCCGCCACCCCGCCTTCCCGCATTGGTTTAGGAGATGCCACGTGTCCCTTGTGGACTTGCGAACCCGCGAGGAGCACGGGTGCAAATGTGCTTTTGCCCCACGTGGGAAATTTTTTCCAAAGGTCTCCCCACAGCCCGCTAACCCACCCTTTGGGCAAATTTTCTCCCCTAGGCCCGCAGGCCCACCCTTGGGGAAAATTTTCACCCCAAGGCCCGCCGACCCATAACTTGAAAAATATGAGGAGTTAGGAGGACTTATTTATATCAATGGAAAGGTGAGGAAATTTCCTATCCAATGGGAGTGATTTAGGGAAAATTTTAATGTGTTAAGTGTGAGAAAAATCAAGTTGAAATTTAATCCTGTTAGAAAGTGGGTATGGTGAGAAATTACCCTCTGAACCTAGCTAAAACTTCTAACCCTAAAATTTTGGACCTTATGACCTCTAATAATTGTTAATAAAAGAAAAGTATATTCTAGTAGATTAGAATTGTTCTAGAACCTATTAGTGACAATTGTTGTCTTGTAACATGGTTGTAGATTCTTTTAATAAAAAAATATTCCATAATTTTCCTAACTAATCCTAGGTTGTTCTTGGGTCTCAAGTGGGTTGTTTTAACGGGCGTTACATAATGTCTGACATGAAATTTAGAATTTTCCCTTCATATGCAATAAATTATGCAACCCAAATGCAATCCTTAAGTTTCTCCTTCTTCCATGTAGTAGATAGAAAATACTAACCTGATTTCCCCTTAGAATAATTAGTGATTCATTTGCTTGAATTTGAAATTAAAAACAATAGAATCCAATCCAAAGTGATAGTTTTCTAAAATTTCACCACAAAAAAAAATTGAATGACTCAATTAAATTGGGACTTATACAATTTTTCTTAGGAAAATTCGTAGGAAATTAATTAAAAATTATGTGGAGTGTGAAAATCTAGTGTTCCATGGGTCTTCCTAGCTCGACAAACAAATGAATGATCACTCAAGACTTACATGGATATTTTACAAAGATTATGCTCCACGAGTTTGTTAGACCTTAAAAACATTAAGGAAATAAATCTTCTATAACTTAGATCAATTTATTATGGATTGAAGGTAGGTCAAAATAGGGTGCTAAGTGCTGTAGAAAGGGTTAAAATCAGATAAGGATAAATTTTGTGTGTCGAAGGGTGAAAGAAATATTAGCGCTTCATAACATTGAAAGGCATATCATTACATAGACTTGGAAGACATAGTATCTCGTGGATTTTTTCAACTCTATGTGTTCCAAAGAATGAAGTCCTCTCTAGTGAATCCGTGATACATGAAAGAGAATTTTGAATAGCCACACGACAATAGAAATTCATATTGGAAAGACACTAAGGCAAAGGCTGTGAGACACTAACTTAGTGTCCCGTGAGTTTCTTAGAAGACAATATTCCATATACTCCAAAATCCCACAAAGCAAAAGAAAATGTAGTTGCGAGATAAAGTTCCACACGAAATAAGGAAAGATTTCCAAGATATATGAGGAGTGTTAAACAATTAAGGGTTGAGTGGTGAAACATTAAAATGCCACAAAGTAATGGAAATTATGCTCATCACTCAAGGAGTATGTAAGGACAAAAATAATCGTAGATTAAAGAAATCCCATGCGACACAAGCGAAAGTCATATTTGTTTCCAAACTAGGTGACCAACCACCTCAACCACCGAAATTTAATAAATTATGGCCTCATCCTACATAGTTTGATGGTGTGAAATTGAATCAAGGCACCATGCAATGGTAGTTGGATATTTTAGATGGTCCTCATGCCTTTATTACAAGTAAACACTGCAATAAATTGTGGCATCTATTATTGTTCAAAAAGATTTCATGGATTGGTACTTTTAGTATGACAATCCTTCCTTCCCTCTTCTCTTTATTTCTTTTCTCCCCTCGAGTTGTATAAATGTAATTGTTTATGAACATTATAAGGCTTTTTCTCTTGTTTTATTCCTTCACATATTTTGGAGTTTCATTCCCATGAAATATATGCAACTCATGAATGGAGGATTCTCTTGCCTCAAATTTGTATGTAAACTATTAAAAATTGATTAATACAAGTGTGGATTCTTTCTTTCCTTCAAATGTTTTGAATTTGGTGTGATTATATCTACCCTATTATTTATTTCCTTTCTCTTCTTGTTGTTTTCATTAGTGTTGTGTGCATTCTTCAATATATTCATTTCAAAAATAACATCTATGTCTCTTAGAATTAGAGATGTTCCACATTTTAGTTTGGTGCATCACCTCCCATTTATCTTTTTAGTTTTCCCATCCTACTAAATTTTTCTCCTTAGAATCATTAGCTTAGGTTAGATTATATTCCAAAGATTATCCTAACCCACATAGCTGAGGAAGTTGACCTTCTCTAGAGTTTTGTCTCAAGCCGCAAGTCCCACACTTAGAGACAATCCCATGTTGTCAAAAAATATTGATCTTTCATGATCAAATCTAGGGTGGGATTTTGAGCTCCAATAGTCCTAGCATGCTCACTTTGGGAAAAATGTGATTAGATTTACATAATTTCTATTTAGATTGGGTTTGCAACTTAGTAGTTTTAACCTTCAGAGGTGTTTATTCAACACATATGACAACTCCCAAATGCTAAATATCTTGGTTTCAAGTAGTTCAATCCTATCCATTTCATGAGAAGAGTGCACATAAGGATAAGAATATACAAAGGTGATCCATTCAACCACCTATAACTCTTCCCATGAAGAAGAAGAAAAGGAAGAAATCTGCAGAGATCAGCTCCACCTCTAAGCATATTTTTTTCAACTCCTCCTTTTAGACCATTTCCATTTCGATCATAATTTTGAGACCCATTTCATTCATCACGCATCAAAAGAACTTTCCAATTATAATTTTCAATGGAACTAGCCTATTACTTCTGACCACACAACACAATATAACCTTAGCTACCTTGAGATTTATCCCCTTCTTCAATGGTGAAAACTATACCACTAAAATGGTATAGTTTATCATCTCTCAAATGGAAGGCCTTTTAGTGGTATAAAATTTTACCGATTGCTTCAATTTACATTTGGGATGAGCTTGGTATCACTCTCTACCAATAGTTTGATGAGAAGGTGAATAACATTTGTATCCTCAAGTAGTTAACTGCCATCAAGAGGGCACCGAGTGAACTCATGGTGGATTTCAACTTGATCTAAAAACATGGGATAAAATTCCATCCCTTAAGACCAACTATACAAGGTTTATTTCTATATTTTATTAGAGCTCTGAATTCTGATATAGAAGTAATGATTTAGTCTTTGGGTGCTACCTAATTACCTAATTCTTATGCAATATCCATTAGAGATGAAAAATGTATGATTGAAGTGGAAACTAGCCCTAGAATTCCAATGCCCAGGTTTCCCTAAATTTCCATAGACTACCCAACCCACAATTCCTCATATCCTTTATCCATCTACCTCATTATCCACATCCACATATAGTTCCTCTATAAAGTAGGAAGAAATGGAAATCCTTAATGTCCAAATTAAAAAAATTTAACAAATAAAATTTTCTCCCTTAAGAGACAAAAAACTCAAGCCCAAAATAATTATCCTAATCCTCACTAGGGTTATCACAAAAAAATATTCCAATACCTAAACTAGATATTTTGACATAATTATCTACCAAGAAGAGATCCAAATCCAAATCTACTACCTCCGCCAGCCCCTAGCTTGAGTAAATCCATTGTTCTAGTCCAAAACAATATGGCGCAAGTTTTTCAATGGTGTTAGTATTGTAACCAACCCCATAATCAATATTATTATGAGGTTGGAATCAATTCATTGTGTTAAAATTATCTTATGGTAAAAATCTATTCTATCAAAAATATAAGGCACGACTTTGTCAAATAGTAGTGTAAAATATATCCAAGAAGATGCCTCAAAGCCTAACTTTATGCTCTTTGGACTTGAATATTTTAGTGTAGTTAACCAAACCATAGGTAGTTTAAAAAGATGCAACTCCATGTTGCGAGATAACACATTATCCAAAAAGAGGTAAATGGAAGTAAGGTCTTCACCCCTTATTTATCCAACTCAACACAACAACTTTGGTCAACCCCATTCTTGGGTGGAAATTTGATGTCAACAAGTTTTCTCGAAGAGTGCATTACTTGGTTCATTTATACAATTCCTATGGTTAATAAATTGTCATTTAGATATGATTTTTTAATGCATGGGGATGCTTTGTATAGTTATATCTTAGCAAGTTTGATGCATTTTCCTTTCTTTTGTTCATGCAACTTGATTACCATATAACCTCCTACTAACTATCTTCATGAGGGAAATGTGATGATGTGTGCAGGGAAATGATGAACATTTATTGCTGATGTAATTAAGAAGTCCAAGTTTGGAGCTGGAATGTGGGAGCGGAAGACTTTTTCCACCCATCGACCTATAAGTATGGGACTTGTTTCTAATAGTCCCATAGGAATTTATGAGTCTTGGTTAATGTTGATTAGTGGGAGATGTTAGTGCCACCTATTATGGTGAATTTTGTAACTGTTTGTGTCTATATAAAGACACCTTCTTAAGAACATGATAGTAGTTATTATTTTTATATACTCTGTAATATATAGCTTGTGGTATTTAGAAATCTTCTTTTCATGTACTAGATATGCTATGGAACTTATTTAAATTAATATAAGTAAGCATCATTTTGAGGATCTAAATTTGTTGAGATTTCCTCTGTCCCAAGGAGAGAAAGGGCCCACTCGACCAAGGAGACAGGAGGTTGTTTACATTTACATACACATCTGGTTTTCTGATAAGTTTCACTGCAATCTCTATTTCAGTATGTTTCTACTTTAGTATGTTTCATGCAATCTTAGTTTGAACGTATTTTATTTTCCTATTGGAATTTCTATTCAGAACGTGTGTTTCCCTTTATACAAAGTTTAAATTAGCATATGATTTTACTTCTACTGATTCTTAGTTATGAGTGTGTAATTTCAATTCCATTCTTTCAAATTCTATGTGCACATTTCCATTTAATTTAGAAGTATAGATTTTAAAATTCATTTCATCGCAGCAACTAAATTTTGTAGATTTATATTGAGATTTCGTAGATTAGTAACCAACTTAGAAAGATCTCACAACAACCCCCCAACAAGAAGACCCAATAGGAAAAATGGTTACATAAAGCTCCATTGCATACAACCTAGGACACAACCCTGGTTTATAATGACACTAACAAAAGATTCGATTAGTTAAATGATTGGAGAATACAACGACCCATCATTTTTGGCACCGTTTCGAGGACACACCATAGCACACCACATCATTTTTCTCACTTCACATGTTATGGGTGTTCACACCATAGCACACCACATCATTTTTCTCACTTCACATGTTATGGGTGTTAATGGAGTTCACATATGCAACCAATAGAAGTCTTGAGCCTTGTTTCAATAACCAACCTTGATGCATAGGCCATGGGATGAATAAGGGATATTTACACCATGCAACATCCAACAAATATCTCCAAACAAAATACATGAAGGGAACAATGAGAGTGACATTGACTCCAATACAACACCTAGAAACCTTTTTGAGCATCCTGCATCCTCCAACCAACACTCAAAAATGGGGGACCACAGGAATAATGGAGACCGACCCTTGGGTAGAACCTTCACTTATCCCATCATCTTAGATGAGGATGAGGACACACCCATGAAAAACATCTCACCATCCATCCTCCCTATTTTTTGAGGCATGTCTATGGAAGACCCTGATTAGTTCTTGTTTGAGTTTAAAATTCTTTGCCAAACCTATGACTACAGAACCAATAATCAAAAACTCAAACTCTTTCCTTCCACTCTCAAAGACTCTGCTATGAGATGGTTCATGGGGTTGTCCTCTAACTCCATTGATTCTTGGGAAGCCATGGAGACAATCTTTTTGGATAAATACCAAGACTACTATAGGGGAAGGGATAGGAAAGAAGAGTTCTTCTAGATATGGAAAAAGAAGATGAAAATCTAGAGGATTATCTGGATAGATTTCTCTTTCTTCATCGATAGAGTGGTTATGAGTTACATGCAGACATCACTAAGACAATTTTCCTTAAAGGACTTGACAAGGAAACCAAATATTCCCTCCATTTTATGGGTGGAGGATATGTGCATAATTTTACCATGGAGAAAATCACCGAGCTATGTAGAATTTACTCCAAAAATGAGGGGTTGTAAGTAAGAAAAAAATCCAAGATTACCTTAGGTACCTCTAAAATTTTGGAGGAAATAGCTAACATGAAAATGAAAATTTTGTTATAATTAACATCAAACATAGATGGGCTTAGGGACAAAATCAGTGCTGCCAAATTTCCCTAAGTGTAGGAAGAGACATCCCCTGAGAGAATGTCCTTTGAATGTTACAGACATGTGTTTGATCTATGAAGTTGCTGACCATGAAACTAAGCATTACACATTCTTATCATAGTTGAAAGGAGGATTGAATGTTTTCTCTCAAGATGATGTAGAGGTCAACTTTGTTCAAAGGCCAAATAATTAGGCTGTATATTCCCCTCGACCTGCTCATAATCCCTAGAGGATGTCATGGCCTAGTTAGGCTCCTCACCTGCTACTTAGGGACAACCTGAGTGGAAAGAATCAAATTGGATGACTTACCCACATCCAACACCTTGGATGAATCCCTACACCCATCCAGGTTGGACACTACCGACCCCAACAAGTCCATGGCATAACCAACAATGGGTGCCTCAGCAAAATCCTAAACAAAACTAGCAGTGGGCACCATAATAGAACATTAATCAACAATGGAGGTTCCAACAACCAAGAAAATATTTAATGGACTCACCACAAAACTATCAACAACACAAACATGTAACACAAACACAACTTCTAGTCCAGCTTGTATCGAACCCTAAACATTAGCATATAACTTCAATTGATGAAGCAGGACCAAGTAATACAATACAGGTTAATACTATTGGTAATCTGAGACTAAGGTCTAGGAAAACATTGAATCCTCCTATTGTTATCATGAAATGCCTATAGAAACTAATAAAGATGAGATACTTGAGGAAAATGAAGGAACTGCACCTTCTCCAAAAACACAAAACACTCAGAATGGTCCAGAAACTAATCAAAATGCCCATAAAGCTCCTTTTCTTGAGCGGTTATAGGACACTCAAACTGCTGATGAAACAACACTAGTTCAAGAGTTGAAAAAGGTGCACATTGAGGTCCCACTTCTGTGAGAAATAAGGGACATTCCAAAATTAAACCAAACCATTAGAAACGAGTGTATAAAGACACCTAGAAGAAAGAATAAATACCCAAAGACCGTCAGGGTGGAAGGAAATTTGGCTGATCTTGTTGCTGGCACACTTATTTCACCAAAATATGGGGATCCTGGGAGTCCATTCATTACCATTTGTATAAACAATCAGTCAATATCTAACATTTTGGTGGATCTTGGTGCTGCCATAAATGTTATAACAACAGATATGTTCAATTTTTGTCCTTGACAGGACTACAACCTACCAATACCCATTCTTCAATTAGCAGATCAGTCCATTGCTATACCAGATGGTGTGATTGAGGATATAATGGTCACCATTGAATCTTGGGAGTATCCTGTCGATTTTATGGTCCTACAACCTAAAGCTTGGAAATTGGGATATCCAGTCATCTTGGGACGACCTTGGTTGGCTCTTTGTTGCATATATATTGACTGTAGGTCGGGCAAAATGACTATTCTAAATGGGTAGAAATCCAAACATATTTCATTATATCCTCTTGCCCAGCCTTATGTGTATGCTTGTGAACATGTATGGGTGGATTCTTTGGATACTAATTCTCTCAGTTCTTCTTATTTGGCCACCATTGTAGTGTAAAACCATATGATGGAAGTTGTTGAGTCATACACACTAACTGATGCAGAGGGCTCTGTGACTATGGAAATCAGCACTGTGGCTACGGAAATTGGAACTTTGACTGTAGACCCATTTGTTCTAGACATGACCAATATTGTTTCCTTGGTAAGTGATACTTCTAATGAAGCTTGTAAAGAAATCTATGCTTATAATATAGAATCCATAGTCTTTGATTTCTATTGTCCTTTGACCAAGATTTTGTCTCTTGAAAATGTATCCATTTTACACATGCTTCAGCCCCATGTTTTCCCATTGAATTCTTTAATCACCAATGCAGAGCTCACCATTTTGGAAGATACCAAACAAGTTCCTGTTGACATAGGAAAATAACTAACCATTGGTAATAATTTGGAGGCCAACCAAGAGGCTAGGGTTCTCGAGATTTTGAGGAAACATTCCCACACTTTTTTTCTTGGGATTACACTGACATGAAAGGAATTCATCCTACAATATGTACTCACCATATCTACACTGAATATGTTAAACCCATAAGGTAGCCGCAAAGAAGAATTAACCTAGCCCTCAGAGACATAGTCAAAAATGAGATAGAAAAATTGCTAAAGGTAGGATTCATCTACCCTATATCTGATAGTTAATGGGTCTCACCATTAGTTATAGTTCCCAAGAAAAATGGTAAATGGAGAATCTACATTGACTATAGGGAACTTAACAAAGCCACTAAGAAAGATTATTTTCCCCTGCCTTTTATTGACTAGGTTCTGGACAATCTCACTAGTAAGAAATATTTTTCTTTCTTGGATGGGTTTAGTGGGTATAACCAAATAAGTATTGCACCTATTGACTAGGATAAAACCACCTTTACTTGCCCTTGGGGTACATTTTCTTATCGAGTCTTACCTTTTGGGATTTGTAATGCACCTACTACGTTTCAGAGAGTAGTCTTGGCCATTTTTGCAGATCTTACAAATGATTGTGTTGAGGTTTACATGGATGATTTCACTGTCCATGGATCCACTTTTGATGAATCTCTAAATAACCTTGAAAAATTATTGAGTAGATGTGAGTAGCACCAACTATCCCTGAGTCATGAAAAATGTCTAATGATGGTTGATCAGGGAATTGTCTTAGGTCACCATGTTTCTACCAAAGGTATATAGGTCGACCCCAAAAATATTACAATCATCACTCAACTACCTACACCAACAAATCGACTGACATCAAAATTTTCCTTAGACATGCAGGGTATTATTGGTGATTCATTAAAGACTTTAGTAAAATTTCTGCACCTATGTTTTCATTGCTGACAAAATATTGTGTTTTTGAATGGTCCCCTTAGTGTCAGCAGGCATTCGATATTATCAAGGAGAAGTTGACCACAACCCCAGTCTTACAAGGTCCCGATTGGGGGCAACCTTTCCATATCCACACTGATGCCTCCAATATAGCTATGTGATTTGTTCTTGGGTAGAAATATGAAGAGGATCACATATATGCCATTTACTTTATCAGCAAGAACTTGAATCCTATGGAAATATACTATAACACTACGAAAAATGAGTTTTTAGCTGTTGTCTATTCTTTGAACAAATCCTGACATTACATCACTGGGTATAAAATCTTTTTTTATAGTGACCACTCTACCATCCGATATTTGATGAATAAACCAGAGTTGGTGGTCGATTATTAGATGGTTACTCTTGTTACATGAATTCAATCTGACCATTATTGATAAGCCCAAAAATCTAATGTTGTTGCTGATTTTCTTTTGAGATTGAATGTTTTAGGTGATGATGAGGCAGTCCAGGATCAATTTCCAGAAAACATTTTTTTCTATATCAACTCAGACTCCATGGTTTGCTGATCTTGCAAATTATTTAACCACAAGGAAGTTTCCTGCCTATTTTACTCATAAAGAGAGATGAAGATTGGTTAAAAATAGTGCAACATATAAATGGTGTAATGGAATTTTGTTCAAATGTTGTCTGATATGGTTCTTCACAGGTGTATTCGAGAAGATGAAGTATACGACATACTGTGAGCTTGTCATGATGAGCCAGGAGGAGGACATTACTCAATAAAGAGGACAATTCACAAAATCCTTAGTGTTGGGTACTATTGGCCTTCCCTCCACAATACTATCAAGAAGTATGTGTGGCAGTGTGATGCATGTCAAAGAATGGGGAATCCTACACTATCAATGGAAATGCCTCTTAATCCTCAGCTGGTCTTAGGACCATTCGAGAAATGGGGAATTGATTTCATTGGACCTTTTGATCCTCCATCTTTTGGGAAAGAATACCTCTTGGTATGCACCGAATACATTACAAAATGGGCTGAATTTAAAGAATTGACATCTGCTAATGAGGATGTTGTTGCTAATTTCTTATACAATCGAGATATTGCTATGATTTGGGGCCCCTAGGGCCATTGTATCTAATCAAGGTCCTCAATTTGTGTCTAAAATGATCAAGGATTTTCTTAAAATCTACCGAATCAAGCACCGAAATCATCACCATATCACCCCCAATCCAATGGGTAGGTGGAAGTCACCAACAGAGAACTTGAGAACATTCTCACTAAAGTGGTTAGTGCTGATAGGAAAAATTGGGTACCAAAACTTCCCGAGGCAGTTTGGGCCTATAACACGACCTGGAAAACCACTACTAGTTTTTCTCCCTATGAGTTGGTATATGGGAAGAAGCCACTGTTACCTGTTGAGTTTGAGTTATGCACCTAGAGAACAACACTGGAAGTTGACATCAATTTGGATGAAGCACAACACAAGCGGGTGGTGTAACATTCCCATTTTAATACTTTAGAAACAAGGGAATTTTTTTATATATAATGTTATCTGTTCTAAATAAAGCATTATTTAGAACAAACATTCAATGCTAATCAATTTCAAATAGATAACCATACGCAATCAGTAAATGACTCGGTGATACACCAATTTATTCATTTCATAACTCGGTAATCTACCGATCTTATTTATGCCAACTTTAAGTATTGAATACATGTCATATACTTCATATACTTAGTTTTCCTACCCTACACCCGGTACTGAGTGATCTGTTTAAAGAACATATCTAAATATTTGTTGCCAACATTCATCTGATATCACGTTGTTTTAAACTTGGTGACATAGGCCAACACAACCAATAACTTGCGATACTTTGACCAAATATTTACAACATACTGTGTATGTCACTATTCCTAGACGACATACTCATCATGTTGGATTACGTCCTTCACCTCACTCTTCTATTTTCATGATTGGTCTTTACTGACTACCGTCAGTCCACTTGTCCCAGGTTTAACCGTAGCCCTAGTTAGAGATATAATTTAATGTAGGAATACGCTCATAGTGACTTAGGGTAAATGGACATAATCGGTTGACCTAAGTCAACTGGATGTGCCAAGGTACCCTGAGCCATTGAAAGACACTTCCCATCCTGAATATGCCACTAACTTGACCTAGAGAGAAACTAAGTTCAAGTCCATGTTTGTGTGTAGATCTAGATGATCAATGTGGAAGGGTGTTGCCACATGTTTACTACAACGTTGTATTCTCGAGAAGACCCAAGTCTTCTCGAAAGTACAACCCTACAGTTGGCGTGTCCTAGCATCCTACAGAAACTACCTCATCGAGATGTACATACCCCAAGGAGATTATTAATGAATTGTTAATTTGGATTAAGTCTTGATTACATCACACCTGCTAAACTCTAATCCAACACTCCATAAGCTCTTTGCTAATTTTTGTTTCATTTAGTCAATGAAGAACTTCCTTAACTTATGATTGCTTTTTAATGTTCATTTTCTCAGTTTAACTAATAGTTAACCAAAACAAGACAGCGATATCATAAGTTTCATTAAAAATGTACTTTAACATAACCAAAACAAGACAGCTGATATCATAAGTTTCATTAAAATGTACTTTAACATTCAGGAAGGTTTAACAACCACATATGTCCAACTAAAGTAGACTTCATACAAAATGAAGTCTAATGATTAATAATCATATCTCCAAACCTTTTTGGTTTACATTCAATTGAGAGAGAAAGAGTCTTCCTCTACATGATTAAGTGTTAGGGTATATCATTCACAATACCCATATTTCTTACTACATGTTCATTACGCATCACATTACTATGTTAAATTGTTTAGGTAAAACACATCATATTATACAACTCAACAAGTTGCATCATTATAAGGGAAATTGAACCAATTCCCTTTATCCATCCTATCAAAGATAACAAGATAAGCATAGTATAATATGAAGAATATAAACAAGATAGAACTTTCATCTTCTTTATAAAAGTACGAGATAATTTACACAACCAATGCAATTAAATCACAACTCATAATTCATCATTACAATTTATAAATTTACAAGACTATGCACTTTAGGCATACTGCATAACAACAACCTTCATTCTATAAAATATACAACTTTTATTTTACAATACAACAAAAGAATGAATCAAAATTCTTTACTAAGAATTAGACATATATCAGCCAATGCATCATATAAGTTTTTTCCTTCTTCTATCACTTACGTCGTCCATCTGTAAAAATTGCTAGCACGGGTCAGTTCAATGAACTGAGCATGATAAGCACTAAGCATTAAAATGAAGTACATTCCACTAATTGTTTCATTAAAGAAACACTGCTTTAATGAGATAATTAAAACATCATACAATAAGCATAAGTGATATCAAACAGAAAAGAAGTACATTAATAAATCTAGATCAACTTTTAAGAGGAAGTTAATAATAAACAATATCTACCTAAGAACTTAAAGTTCTATTGATCCTATCAATGGCTTGTAAACAAACAATAGATCCTGCCATCCCATTATTTCATAATTCTATCCTAATAGAATACCACATTTATCTTCTCTATGAGACAAAAGAAGTGTAAACAACATGGTTCATTCTAGGATTATTCATCTATATCCTAAGCAAGAATAAGAAGAACCATTACGTACCATGCCCAAACCTATAACATCTGAAAAATAGACCAGATTCATAACATGAATTACCTATTCCTTTCCGGGATAACAATCTTGTAAATTCAACATTAAGATATACATCCAAACAGAATTTCATAACAATACAAGAAGGTATAGAAAACCATAACAGTCTAACTGTAATTCTAATTCCAATTCTGCATGTTAGAAGTTATCAATCAAAGATCTGAAACCAACGTCCACAATCAAGTAGTTCCATAAAGGAGTTAATCTCTACTCAAGTTCATCCCAAAAGATAAAGAGTACAAGAGACAAACCTACTCCTATCCATTTAAACTAGGCAAGGCTACTCAACAATAGTCGATAAAACAAGAATGAATTCTCTTAACAGTAGAACCGACTTAGCTACTATCATTCAACCAATGATTCAAACCAAGTAGACCAACAATCTATAAAGGAATCACCAACTCAAAAGAGCATCGAGTGAAGAGAAGTTCAATTAAAGATATTATCCCAAAAGATAGAAAAAAAGGAAACTCTAATAAGGAAAGGTCCATTTAATAAATCATTTCATTCAACTGAAAAAAGAAGTTCCAGTCCCAAATCAAATCAGGATGAAAGCATATTGTAGTACCAAACATCATACAACACCCAAGAGAATACAAATATACTTTCTTTCTATAAAAGAAGTCCAAGGACTCAATCACTGAATCAGACAAGCATAAAATCCCAAAACAACAAACTATCAAGTTCAAAATTATCCATGAACCCAAGATTGAAGATTCACAATGCCTCACCACCTAATATGAAAGGTATGTAGTTCATGATTCAAAAGAACTAAGCATAAACAACAGAATGGAGAAAGTATCCTTCCTGAATAGTTTCAGTTTTCAAGGTTAATAACCCAATCAATTCCAATGCAAAAGAAATGGAATTACAAAACTTCACAACCAAAAATTGTGGCAGAGGTGACTTGGTTCAAAATAATACAGTCAACCCAAAATGTGGGTTCCCTCAAAATAAAGGGGAAACAACACTCCCTTCTATTCCCACGCCAATACTATTTCAAAGAAGTTGATATAGCCATAAAACAAAAGTTCAACATTCCTTTAAGCAAGACGTCTCCAGTTCCAAATCTCGAAGAGATTTCAAACGACTCCAACAAGCTACCACCCAATTTTCTGGTGAGTGGTCGCTCAATAAAAGAATTATAAGCTTAATACTTTTATTATAAGAGAAACCCAACAATAAAATACTAGAACAAAATCAAATACATCAACCCAAATACAAGCTCATAACACTCAAGTGTTAATTAAGAGTACAGTGTCAAACCCGAGCTTCACACACAAACGTTTAGAACTTCACAAGTAAAATAATGCGAATACAGTACCAAATACAAACTCCAAGAAAAATTTCAGCAATGCATACATTTTCCAAACATTGGTTCCTATCAAAACAAAGCTCCAACACAATTTTAATCAAAACAAAAAGCTCCAACACAAGTCTACATAAAAAAACAACCTAGAAGCAACATCAAACGGAACTCAAGTTTCCCTAAGCTCGATCCTATACTTGCCAAAAAGGTCAGTTTAAAGCACAAAAATTTGAATAAAAGATCTAGAGTGCAAAAATTGAGATACGAAACAAGTTTTGCATACAAAATTCACGTGTATGTTGTCATAAAACTACACAGAGAGACATTTTCCAAAACAACACCATTTTTGCAATGAATTGAAATCCAAACAACAAAAAGATTCACTAAACCCAACAAGAAATAACCAGGAAAACAAGAAAACAAGAATCTCATGAGATCGAGTTGTTCTAATGATTCATTTAGAAGAAAGAAAATAATTTTAATAGTTAGAGCATATGATGCTTGATAGTGCTTCCACCAAATCAAAGGAGACTTCACCAAGCTTCCAACTCTTTTTATCCTCCACGAAAGATCAACAATCAAACATATTTTCCTCCTATGCCTCATATACTTTCCTTTGATAAAAAATAGGCCAAAGAAACTAAAAATATCTTTGAAGTGAAGGTCAAACTGCTGGTTCGAAGAACCAGTTAGCTCCATGTAGAGCAAAATCCACCATGCATGCAAAACCAAATAACCTCCTACAAACCTACCTTCTAAGTTTCCAAGATGGTTTGCACACAAAGACCGAGGCTCATTAATGCCATAAATGCCATTCAATCCAAAATTCCTGCTTATCTTTCCTTTCCACCACCTCCTAAATCATGAATGCCAATTCCATACAAAAATACAATTCCATCTTTTAGTGGAGCTTCCACATAAGCCTCCACCAAGTCTACTAGCCCCTGCCAAATCTGGTAGTACTTCCATCATTTAAACCCTTTCAACTCATTTAAATGCCATTGGAACTATCACCCTTGTGACATGCGACCCCTTAGGTTCCCTTTAATAGTTTAGGATGGATCCCAATAGAACTTAGGTTAGTCTAGAAATAACCAACTTAGGTATTAAAAATATTTACCAATAGTATTTCCACCTTAGGTTAGATTCAATTCATAACCCTTTAGTATTAGGTATTAATTAAAAATAGCCTAACATTACTTTAGTAACCCTTCCCTTATTCATTTAGCACAATGCTTAGGTTAGGATGCCAACCCCACAAATTAGAATAAGAGGCTTAGGTTAGAGTAAAATCCAAATGGGTAAACGTAGCTAGAACATAGGTGTTCTTACCTAGCTTAGGCTACTGTTAGGATAATCCTTAGGTTTTTAGGACTCTGAAATTCTCCTCAGAGAATTGAATTTTTTCTTATGTCCTTTATGTCCTGCCAAGATCAATCACCAAAGACCCGAGCACAACATACAATTGAATGAAAACATATTCACATAAGACCACAAAATTTGTATCATACAAAGTTCAGTCTTCTATGTCCCTTAAAATACTGAATGTCAATTTATCATTCAGTCTATGAAGAGGATTTGAAACATTCCTTGGATCACTGAAATTGATCCAAGGATGAGTCAAAAGAAGAAATAAGTCTACAACTCTTAAAGCCAAATTGTAGCTCATCTTTCCAAAGTGAAAATGAATTCTTGATAACCATACAATTTTAGTTTAATGATTTTTAAGAACAGAAAAGATTTATCCTTATCAAACATGATCTTCAACAGTCAAAAGAACACATCTTTATCCAGAAAATCACATGTCAACACTTGAATGCAAAAGAGGAATATATCAGTTGTCGAGGGTGTTACATGCTTCCCTCCTAAAAAGAATCATCGTCCCGATGATTATCTCATTTTTAACAGTTTGCATTAAGGAAAATCAACTTATTCACTTTTCTTACCATATGTCAAAAACATATTAGCATTATTAAGTTCCAGAAATCAGCATTACATAAATGTTTATTCAAAACAAATAAATATCTGCCCAAATCGCATACTTATTGTAATATAAAGATAAAGTCACAAATTTTTATTAATCATCGAATCAATTCTCTTTAAATAAATAAGGAAAGGTAGCTTTCATGTCATCTAGGTTTTCCCAAGTTACACTCTCTTCATTAAACTAGTCCCATTGGACCTTGCATTGAATTATCTCATGATTTATCAAATGCAACTGGTGAGTTTTAAGCACTTGTATGGGTTTAACCACGATTATTCCTGGGTCCTATACCTACAAGGAATTCCAATTTAACATGTGTGATAAATCTGAAACTTATTTCTTAAGAAAAGAAATATAGAAAACATCATGCATTTGTGATAAAGCAGGAGGTAATGCTAAACGATAAGCTATAGGGTTGATTACTTCAACTATCTCAAAAGGTCCCACATAATGAGGTGATAACTTGGCAGCCTTGCCAAAAGTTATAGAAATCTTTTCATTTAACTGAAGAAAGACTTTCTCACCAAGTTCAAATTTCCTATTAACCCTCTTTAAGTTAGCATAACTCTTTTACCTATCTGTTTCTTTTTTTAGGCATTCACGAATCAATTTAACTTGTTCCATTTCAGTAAGAATTTTAGGTCCAATTACCTCTCTATCCTCTATGCTATCCCAACTAATAGGGGTTCTACATTTTATTCCGTATAATGCCTCGAAAGGTGCCATCTTAAGAGAAGCATGATATGTATTATTGTATATGAATTCAACTAATGGAAGATACTCTTCCCACTTATATTGTTGATCCATGCAATACATTCGTAACATATCTTCCAAAACTTGATTTACTCTTTCAGTCTGCCCATCTATTTCGGATGGTACACAAAACTAAAATTTAGCTTAGTTCCTAGAGCTGCATTAAGCATTTTCTAAAATCTTGACATCATTCTAGGATCTCTATCTGAAATAATTAACTCAGGTACTCCATGTAATCTGAAAATTTCATGTACAAATCTTCTTGCCAAAATAGGAGAATCATCCTTCAGATTTCCAGCAATAAAATGTGCTACCTTTGTTAGTTTATCCACAACTACTAAGATAACATCATGCTTATTTCTTGACATAGGTAACCCTTGTACAAAATCCATGCTTATTACTTTCCATTTGTACTGTGGTATGCTATGAGGATACAACAACCCAGCTAGGTGCATATGTTCTGCCTTAACACGTTGGCACTCAAGACAATGTGTCACAAGGTTTAGAACATCTTTTTCATTATTTTCTAGAAATATTGATGTTTTATATCAACAAGAATTTTTGTAATGCCAGGGTGTCCGAAAAGGTGAATTATAAAATTATGCTAACAATTTCTTTCTCAAATTATTTAGTGAAGGTACATAGACTCTGTTTTCAAATCGTAAGATTCCTTCTTGATCAAAGTGAAAACCTTTATACCTCAAATCATTTGAATCTACAAAAAGTGTTTCTTTTACTTGTTGGAAGTAAGAATCAGATTCCATAACACTGTTTACTTCATCCTTAAACTGAGTTCTTAACGTTATAAGAGAAGAAATGTGCTTCCTATGAATTAGAGCATCAACCACTCTATTTTCTTTACCCTTTATATAATTGATGTCAAAATCATATTGAGACAAAAATCCAAACACCTTCGTTGTCTTGAATAAATATTTGGCTGAGTGAAGATATACTTCAGTCTAAGGTGATCGGTTTTTAATTCAAAAGGCTTACCAAGAAGGTAATGCCTCCAAACTTGTAGTGCATGAAAAATGGCAGCAAGCTCTAAATCATGTGGAGCATAATTCAACTCATGTAACTTAAGTTTTCTACTTTCATATGCTATGACATGACCACTTTGTAACAAAATACCTCCTAGACCTTCACCGGATGCATCAGTTACCACCATAAAATATCCATTAGGATCTGGTACTGCAAGAATAGGTGCTGAAGTTAACTGTTCCTTCAAGGTTTTAAATGCAATTACACATTTCTCACTCCAAACAAACTTTTTATATTTCTTCAGTAAAGAAGTTATTGGTGCAACTATCTTAGAAAAATATTTTACAAATTTCCTATAGTAGCTGTGAAGTCCCATGAAGCTTCTAACTTCATGTACATTCTTTAGTGCAGCCACTCGGTTATAGCTACAATTTTAGAAGGATCTACAACAATTCCATATTTACTTATTACATGTCCCGGATAGTAGTGCACTTCGTGTCATAAAAAGAACATTTGGACAACTTACCAAACAACCGTCTCTTTCTCGGATTTCCAAAAATATTTTCAAATTATAATGATGCCCTCAATGATTTTAGAATATATGAGAATTTCATCCAAGAATATGATCAAAATTTTTTCCAAGTATTCTTGAAAGATATTATTCATTAAATTCATAAATGCATGCAGCGCATTAGTTAATCCAAAAGGTAAAACTGTAAAATCATAATGTCCATACCTTGTTCTGAAAGCTATTTTATGAATATCCTCATCCTTAATTCACAATTGATGATATCTAGATCAAATATCTATCTTGGAATATACCGATGCTCCACACATCTAATCAAATAAATCGTCAATCCTAGGGAGTGGATATCTATTCTTGATTGTTGCCTTGTTTAACATTTTGTAATCAATGCACAATCTAAGTGTTCCATATTTATTTTTCACAAAAATTACGGGTGCTCCCCAAGGTGAAACACTTGTTCTAATCAAACCTTGAGACAAAAGTTCATGCAACTGAGCCTTATGCTCTATTAATTCTATAGTAGTCATTCGATATGGTGCTTTAGAAATAGGTTCAGTTCCAAGCTTGATCTCAATCGTGAAATCAAATTCCCTTTTGGGTGGAAGACCTGACAATTCTTCCAGAAATACATCATTGAAGTCTCGTAGCAGTGAATATCGTTCCATAATATCACTTCTCTTCTATTGATTCAGTAATTTTTACTGCATATAAGGTACATCCTTTATTTTTGGCCTTTTAAAGTTGCATAGCTGATAGCTTTCTAACAGAAATCTCATGTTTCACACCCTGAATCTATGTTGTTTTCTGCAGTCGTCTAAATAACTAATGTGTTTTTCAAAATAGTCCACTTTAGCCTTATGTTCTGCTAACCAATTAACACCTATGATTACATCATAAGACCCTAAAGGTGTAACATAAAGATCAACCTCTGTGGAAAAGTTAGGTAAATCAAGGACTACTCCAAAAAGACACATACTAACCGTATGAACAACATTATTACCATACTATATAGTCCATGTTTTATCCATGTTTCTAGATTTTCTTTTTTATTTTGATGCTAATTTACTAGAAATAAAACATTCAATAGCTCGTATCAAAAATAATAGTTATTGGTAAACCAAATAACTTACCCGAAACTTCTATGGGTGTGACCTGTTTTTCAGCCTGCTTGTCATCTACTGCAATGTGTATCTTGTGCTACTGATTACGATCATCCTTCTTCAAAGGACATTGATTTACGTAATGATCCTTGCCACAATTATAACAGCCTCCTACAGGTCCCTTCCTAGACTCGGGTTTATTTCTAGCCTTAGAGTTATCGTTCTGACCCCCATAGGACTTCTGTCCATTATTATTGTTCTTGACAAAGTTCTTCCGTGCATTACCAACAAACTTGTTTGTTGTTGCTTTCTTATTTGTATCAGATGAAAAATTACTTTTCCTTCCGAATTTCTTCCATGGTCCTTTCTTGGGTGCAAGAGATGATGAAGAGGAGTTGGGATTCTTCTTCCTTACTTCCTCCTTATGAGCAGAAATTGCCTTTAATTTTTGTTCTTGCCTTATGGATTTTTCAACAACCCCTTCCATCGTGGTTGGGTTGTGAACATCCACCTCTCCTCCTATAATGGGATTTAATCCCATGATGAATTTCGTATCCCGAACTTCTCATTAGTTTGGTTCTTGAGGCACATACTTAAGGAGTTTTGTAAATCACTCCCAATACTCAGTTACAGTTAGCTTTCCTTGAGCTAAGTTTTGAAATTCAATCAATTTCGATCATAGTAGAGTTGTGGCAGCCATCATTGCCTAAAGTAATCTTTAAATTGGTCCCATGTTATATTAGATTCATCAATGTTCAACTCATCCTTGCGGCTATCCCACCATGAAGATGCTTCGTGAGAAAGTTGATATGCTCCCCATATCGCCTTTGTTTCTTCTAAGAAATTTCTTATTGCAAAGTATTTCTCCATTTCACTAAGCTAGTTCTTAGCCCCATCTCCTAATGTGGTGCCATCAAACTTGGGTGGAATTATCATTTTTATGTCATTAGTGATTTCTACTGCTAGCCTAGCCTTTTTTTTCTTAGGCTGAACAGGTATGTTAACATTGTTATTATCAACACCCAAATTGGCGTTGTCCCCTAGAGGTGTTTGATTATTGTTATCAGCTTCTTCTTCCTCATTGCCCATTACTTTCTATTCCAGCACAACCAAACAATCTCTTTTGTCCAATAGGGCAGTAAGGATCTCATTGATTTTCTCGGGAAATTGCTACTCCTTCCTCGGGTGGAGGGTTATTTGTAACATTTCCTCTTGTTCTCACCATTTTCTGTTACAAGAAAATTTAAGTTTTATCAGATTATGGACACAATAGGTGCAAGAGCTGCCACCTTTAGCTCTGATAACAAGATGTAACATTCCCATTTTAAGACTTTAGAAACAAGGGAATTTTTTTTTAATAGTGTTCACTATTCTAAATAAAGCATTATTTAGAACAAACATTCCATTCCAATCAAATTCAATGGATAAACATATGCATCTATAATGACTTGGTGATTCACCGATCTATTCATTTCATAATTCGATAAGCTACTGATCTATTTATGTTATCTTATGTATTGAATACATATTGTATACTTCGTATACTTTGTCATCCTACCCTACACCAGGTATTGAGTGATCTGTTTAAAGAACATATCTGAATATCTTCTACCAATATTCATCTGATATCACGTTGTTTTAAACTTGGTGACATAGGACAACGCAACCAACAACTTGCGATACTTTGGCCAAATATTTATAACATACTATGTATGTCACTATTCCTAGATGACATACTCGTCATATTGGAATACATCCTTCACCTCACTCCTCAATTATCATGATTGGTCTTTATTGACTACCTTCAGTCCACTTGTTCTAGGTTTAACCCTAGCCCTAGATAGGAACATAACCTATTATAGGAAGATGCTCACTATGGCATAGGGTAAATGGGTATATTTAGTTAATCTAAGTCAATTGGATGTGCAAACGTACCCTGAGCCATTGGAAGATAATTCATATCCTAAATATGCTCCTATCCATACCTAGAGGGAAACTAAGTTCAAGTCCAAGTTCCTATTGGGTGTAGATCTAGATGATCAATGCGAAGGGTGATGCCACATGTCAACTACAATGCTATATTCTCGAGAAGACCCAAGCCTTATCAAAAGTACAGCCCTACAGTTGGCGTGTGCCAACATCCTACAAAAATTGCCTCATCGAGATGTACATACCCCCGAGGAGATTGTTAATACATTGTTAGTCTAAATTATTTCTTGATTACAACAACCCTGCCAAACCCTAATCCAATGCTCAATAATTTCTTTCCTAAATTTGCTTCATTTAGTCCATAAAGAACTTGTTTATACTTACGGTTGTTGTTAATGTTAGATCTCTCAGTTACACTACCAATTAACCACAACCGAACAACGTTATCAAGTTTCGTTTAAAAAGTACAATAACTTTTAGACAGGTTCAATGTCTGAATATATATCCAATTAAAGTAGACTTCATACAAAATGAAGTCTAATAAATTGTAATCACATTTACATACCTTTTTGGTTTATATTCAATTAAGAAAGAGAAAGATTCTTTATCTACATGTTAAAGTGTTAGGGTATATCCTACCCAATATCCACATTTCTTAATGTATGTTCAACACACATTACATTACTATATAATAGAGTTTAGATCAAGAACATCATATTATGTAACTTAACAAGTTACATTTTGATTAGGAAATTGAACTAAATCCCTTTATCCAACTTATCAAAGGATAACCAATTAAGCATAAAATAATATGAAGAATATCAACAAGATAGAAATCCATCTTTTTCATACAAGTACAAGATAATTTACAAAACCAATACAAGTAAATTATCAGATTTTAATTCATCTTTATAACTTATACATTTACAAGCCTTATGCATTTTAGGCATACTGCATAACAACTGCCTTCATTCTCAAAGAATACTACTTTTCTTTTTCAATATAATCTCAAGAACAAATCAAAATTCTTTACAAGGAATCAGATTTAAATCAGCCAATGCATCATATAAGTTTTTCCTTCTTTTATCACTTACAAAGTCCATTTACAAAAATTGCTAGCATGGGTTAGTTCAATGAACTAAGCATGATAAGCACTAAGCCTTAAAATGAAGTGCATTCCAATAATTGTTCCATTAAAACAACTCTGCTTTAATGAGACAATTATTACATCATAAATATCAATATAAGTAATAGCAAATGGAAAAGAAGTACATTTAACCAATTTGAATTCACTTCCAAGAGAAGAACAAAATATAATCCACAACATCTTGCCTTACAAAATTAAATTTTAATTGATCCTAACAATTACCTTTAAACAACAAAGAAAGGGTTTACAACATAGTTCACATTGAGATGATACATCTAACTCCTAAGCAAGGAAGAAGGATATCCATTCCAAACTATGCTCAACACAAAAATATCATAAAACCGATACAAGTTCATCACATGAATTTAACTGTTTCATTTAAAAGACAACTAGCTTTAAATTCAACATTTCAGATTTTAAAATGCAATGTAATCCCATATCAATCTTAAGAAGGAATATAGAGTTTAAATAGTCTTACAACAAGATTGTATTTTCTTGTTCAACAAACCGAAACAAAAATCTCTTCCTTCATCACTTTAACAAATGATATGAACAAATTACGGTGGTAGGTGAAGTAGCATTTAATGTTCAAAAAGAGAAAAATAATAAGTAAAGGGTCGAGGCACTTTCATTTTCACTTTGTGAAATAGAGAAAGGAGTGAGTTTTATAAACTAGGGTTTCCAGATTCAATCATGTGAAGAAAGATCTGTGAGATTAAAGTGTGAGTAGCTAGTTTGAGTTTGCAAACTAGAAGGAAGGGGTTACACGGGCATGAAAAGAGTTGTGAGGAGGCGTTGTCTCATGGAAATTTGATCCCAGTTAGGGTTTAACAAACTAGGGCACAAGTTCAAGAGATTTATATCATGGATTTGAGACCGGAGGTTGGAAGAAGTAGGACAGAGTAACAAGGAGAGAGTGGAGTGATAAGAAGACCTTGAAAATGGCACCCAAGAAAGGAAAGGGAAAGGCCAAGGCCAAATAACAAGAACCCGACATAAACACAAATGAAGAATGGTATGCAGAGATGTAATACCCAGATGGGGTGATGATGGGTAAGGAGTGGGAATCCCACATGAGAAATGTTCCTGTAAGTGATTTTAACCACTTTGAACAAACACGATAGAGAAGGAAATGGCACTGAATTAGTGTACCTTAGGAGTAAACAAACACCGAGAGGGCTTGCCAATCTATGATGATGACGTTAAGGTCAAAATGGAGAAGGCGGGGTTGTTGCAACTCTATGAGTTGCCCTATTTTGGAAAACTAGAGTGGCTGTATCAATGGTTAATGTTGTGGGTACATGAATATTACTTCCACTTTGTAGGGCGCAAGATGCACTTCACTCCCGCTTATCTCTCACTTCACAGGCCTTATATGTGAAGGAAATAGCTTGGAGGATGACACGAGTGACACAAGGAGGCAATTCAGAGACCATAAACAAATACGCTTACAAGAAGGGGTCGAGTTACTACAACATTTCAGACATCAAGGACCCTATGATGAAAATGGCTACACATCTGGTAACAAAGATGAATGGCCAGGAGAAATGGACCTAGGTCAATAAGCCATGGTTACATGTTTGTAGGAAAATTGCAGAAGGCACCATATACAACTTGTTTTCTTACATTGTGGAGGAGATTGTTAGTTGCGTAAAGGAGGGGGACAGAATCCTCTTTGGAAATGTCCTCTTGACCATCATATTTTCAGAGATTGGAGTTCCTAACACACCAGAAAGTTTGTATGGGAGTACCCTGCCGAGGATCCTTCACCCGCAAAGATATTTGAGAAGTATGCATGTGACACAATGACAACACCCCACAAGGCATGACTGAAGAAATGGTATACACGCCTGAGGAACACATTTGAGGCAGAGTGGAGGATCCCTGAACAACTCCCAGCAGCCATTGAAGGGGAAGCTAAATTCACTGTTCATCAACATTTATCTTTGAGTAGGTTTAGGCTGATAGATGAGTCATGGAGCCCTTGGTGAAAACTTCCTTTCACATTCACTACTCAATACTTCCAAGTGGGAGTAAACAGATTTAAGGAATCAAAGAAGTTAAGGCTAGAACTAGGTAGTTTGGATTGGGAGCATAGAGAGATGTGGAAAATATTAAACTACCTTGGAAGCAAGCACGTGTACGTAGAAAGGTACATGTTGCACGAGGTCTAGATGACAAGGCTGATAACACTACCCATTGTAGGAGGATCCGTGGTGTGCGTATACCTCCGTATAAGGCCAAAGTTTGAAAAGGAGCATACCTAGAGAACAAAGTCTCCATACCTAAGGATCCCATGGAGAGGAAGAAGCCCATGCCCAAGAAGAGGGGAAGAGAAGATAAAGCACCAAGTGTGTAGACTACTCAGATAGTGAGCATGCCAACAACAAGCACCAAGCCAAGCACTTACATGTGGAGGAAAAAGTCCCCGGTGAAGGAGAAGACACTAGAAGTGGAGGCACCTAGGCAACCACTCACCAAGGAAGAGTCTCCTAAGGAAGAAGAAGAGGCCAGAATCCCTGTCAAGGAGACACCTCTCAGGAAAAAGTAGAGGGTGGAAGAGGAAGCTGACTCGGAGGAGACCGATAGCTTGGAGAAGTACATGGGTAAAAGAGAAGGTGAGAGTGAAGAAGATGATAGCAAGGAAGAAGAGCCTGAGAAGGACCAGGAGCCACATGTGTTTAGCGTGTACGACTTAGGAGAAGAGAGTGGGGAAGAGGAGTTCATATTCATGTGGTGCGGGCGCACAGGATGAGGAAGGCACCGAGAGACATGGAAAGGAATGAGGAGGTTGGTGGGGACAAACAAGGAGCTATAAGCTTCACAAAGGAGTAGATCACTGAGGTGGCGAAAGAGAAGCAAAGAGAATGCTTGAGGCTCTGGTAGACCAATAGTTAGAGCACAAAGCATGGACATAGTGTTAGAGGAAGGAGAGGAAAACATTGATAAGGAGCATGGAAGCATGGGAGGAGGTCCCACTCTAACAGTGAGTTTTCCCAAAGGTGTGCGCTCGGGTAGGAGAGCCCTTGATATAGAACAAAGACAAGTAATGGGATACATTAATGACTCGAGGAAGGTACTACACGCATGGTTCCAAAGCATGGTACCCACAGAAAGGATTTTAGCCATGGGGTCATTTGAGAAGGAGGCGCATACCCTAGAACGAAGAAGATGCTCTCTTGGGTATTTGAGTCCCACATTAATGAGCCAGACTTTGAATTCTACCAATGAGTGATCATCACAGTACCAGAGTATAAGGGAGCCAATCTCTTGGTGAATTCCTAGGAACTCTCAGATGAGAAAGTTTGTAATGCACTCAACAAGGTCATGGTCAAGACAGAGGCTAGGCTCTTCATGTGCAATGACAAAATAAGAGTACTAGGGGAGAAACTAGGGAAAAAGAGGAGCTGGCAGAGAAGACCCAGAGGTTGAAGTAGGAAGAGCTAATAAATGCATAGCTAAGGTGTGAGTTAAAGGAAAAGAAGACAAAGGTGCAAGAAGTGTACAAGAAGATGGAGTCTATTAAGGGCACCATCCTTTTAAAGCACCCAGACTTAGCGTCACTCACACAAAAGTACTCATCCCTTCTAGAATGTATAAAAGATCTAATGCACGTCCTCACTATGGAGAGATGACCTTTGGCCTTGGATTCTACAGAAGAAGTGGCTACGTGCTTAAAGGAGGAGGATAGGTTGAAGGTGGTAGTACTCGTTGTGGAGTATAGCTAGGTGCTCGTAGAAGTCACTACCCAATTTGTGAGGCTGCATATAATGCTGTGCGAGACAGGAATAAGGTTGCAAGCTCCTTGGTAACCACACTTAAAGTAGAGATGAAGGAATTATAGGAGAAGAACAAAGGAAATAGAGCAGAGAGGGACAAGGTTCTTTCCGAAGTGGAAAGAAAATCTGAGGTGATTGAAGCTTTAAGGAGATCAATCAAGGCCCGGTTGAAAGAAATATATCATCAGATTACCAGGAGGATGGACACACTCAAAGAACTTGGAAAGGAGATGGAGAAGATCGTGGACACTTTGGGTGCCTAGGGAATTGGCCTGAGTTTTGATGAGGTGAGAATCCTAGTTGGCGACCTCTATCAGAAGGCACAGAGCGAGGTCAACATTTAGAACAAGCTGGATGCAGCCTTACAGAGGGATTTTCCCAGCTTGTTGAATTGATGCCCCCAATTCTTCATTCTTCCCCTATTCTTTCATTCCTTTATTATTTTACAAAATGTAAGAATACACCTTGGTTCTTTAAGGAATCCTATATTCTTGGCTAAGTACATTGTTCCCATGGATGGAGAACAGGCGTAGTGTGGGGCGATGTTGGACCCCTAGAATATTGGCCAAGTATGAAGGCACATAGGCACGTAAGGTCCCAGTTATGGAATGGTGTGTAAGGCAAGAGAAGGGTATAAGCATGTAGCACGCATGACGCATGAAAGGATCGGGACTTAGTCATTTTGGATGTCCAGGGAGTAGAACACATGAAAAGCATGACCCGGTTACACGTGGATAAGATGCCAGCCTGGTGACAGGTTGGCCCAGGATGGAGCATGCTTGCGATGGAATCTTCTAGAAGAACATCATGGAATAAAGTGGAGAGCTCAGTCCTGGAGAAGCATGATCACATGAAGGACCACATTTGAACACTTGGCACCAGATTTGAGGGTGTTAGAGGACGGGTTGGTAGTCCAGGAAAGCTATAAATACAAGTGCCTACAGAGACAGAAATATACATATACATATAGACATAGAGGGATATACATATGGAGATATACATACAAGTATCCATATAGACACCTAGGGAGTGAGCGAGAGCTCTGCAGAAATGTTGTGAGGACTCTATCGGTGAATAGTTGTATTTGGGAGAGAATGCATTAGGCCTAGGGGTTGTAAATTTTCTTTTGGGTAGCTTAGTTACATTAAGTCTAGTGCAATGCATGACTATGATCTGCTTCTCTGTGACCCTCTATAATGGTTCCATGGATGTAATAAGGTTACCTATCATAATATATACATGAATATCAATGATTCTGATGTATGTTTCTCTCTTATGAATTCTCTTTCCTTTCATGCTAAGTATGAATGCTTATATGTTTCTTTCTGTCGCAAATACATGTTGTGGATTCTGTTAAACACTCAGTCTGAAGTGACTGCAAGGATCTAAAGGCTGTTCTGAGCCCTATGGTTTTTGTATGTCTTAAACTTCCCTTCTAAAATCTCTTACACTAATCATGGATGATTTTTCCCACTAAACTCACATCAAAGAGAGACTCGACCCATGTGTAGGTGAGCACTCGGCTTTCATTGGGTGATAGGCCGATGGGCATGGGGATCCTTTCTTTTGTGATAGGAGTAAAAATGACTACATTTATGTACTTCACATGGTGAGGCATGTGAAGGTTTGTGGTAGTGAAGTAGTGTTGGTGCACTAGAACGTTATGATATAGCGCATGAAGGGAAGTCATGCAAGTTGACTCAAGTTATAAAATCACTTTAATAAAAATTAAATTTAAAAATGTATTAGTCAAGGACATTAAGGTGTTGAAAAATCATAAATAGAGAGTAAAGGTAGTCATTTCGACTACTTTTCCTTAGAAATTTTGGTGCTTCTGAGCTTGAAGTGTGATGAGGGTTTTGAGAAGAGCGAGGTACTTATCTCAAAAAAGTAAAGTTTTTCTCGAGTTGGGGTGTGATCTTGCAGTTTAACAAGAGGGGAAGAAGACAATAGAGAAGGAAGGGGTTATATGAGAGAGAAGTGTAGAAGTTGTCAAGTTTGGGAAGATGAAGGAAAAGTTGTTAGTACCTAGGGCATGGTGGAATGAGAGAGAAAAAAATATATGGCACCAAAGAAGGGTAGAAATAAGAAACTAGTGGTGGAAAAGGATAACCCATGAAAGTTTACTTAGAAATGTAGTACCCTTTAGGGGTTATTAAGGTAGAGAAGTGGAACTCGAAGTTATATAGATGAAAAATAAATGAGTTCAACCACATAACCACTGACCATGACAAATTGATGTAGAAGGATCTATACAAGGAGATCCTAGGGTTAGATGAAAAAAGAAACCCTAAGGTCGATGGATCAATGATGGAGTTACTTAAGACTAGGATTTTTCAGCTTTTTGAGCTGCCATTTTTTCTAAACCTGCACCTTTCTTCAGATGGTTGATGTCACAAGTACATGAAGACTTATTATAATTTGCGGGGAGGAGGATGAGACTCACACACAATTTAATCCATAGGGTAATGGGCCTGTAAAATACTAGTGAGGATATGGCCCTCAATTTGGGTATCACTGCGAAATTGGAAGAGTTAGCAAAATAATTAAACTATGAGAAAGGGGAAGGGCTCAAATTACTATGGATCTTCCGGACACTGAATTGACAAATCACCTTCCGACTCATTAGTTGTAAATTAGGAGCATTAGAGAGATGGATGGACATTAACAAAAGGTTCTTGTACGTTGCCTACAGAGTTTCTAAGTGGGCACACTACAATTTTGCACAATTTATCATGGATAGTATCATTGAGGAGGCATGAGTACAGAATGGTTTAGGAGTGAAAATAACTTGGGGTCCATACTATTATTGATTTTATTCTAGGACATAAATGTCCTGATGGACCATAAGGGGATGTGTGGGTTTATCCACCGGTGCACCCGTCTTATGCTATACTGATTTAAGCAATTCACTTGTGAGTCCATCTCAAACACCTATAAGGCATGGATGAACAAGTGGTATGAGAGGCTACGTGGAGATTTTTAAAATGAATGGCGCATCCCGCATGAGCTACCATAGATTATTGGGGACCAGGGGCAATTTTTGTTACGCAAAAATTCTATTTGCACGGTTCATGATGGCAAGAGGAGAATTAGGGCGTGGTGAAAATGTTTTCATTCATCGTTAAATATATGAAGTGTACCATAAACCAATTAAAGGACATGTAATAGTTAACCTTTGACATGGATAAGGTGGACGCTGATGTGCACACCTTGTGCGTGACCTACATATATAACTCGAGGCTAGCATACGTGGAGACCTTGGAGCCTAACTTTCTAGATCTGCACCCATAGGTCAATGTTACCATCAAGGGCTACATCCACTGGGTATTTATATAGTTGTGCCCTAAGAAGAAAGGAAGATTTTAAGTGGATATTAGAGATGCCACCTTCCCAAGGCCACGTGAAGCACCGATCCCACCAATAAAATTAGTCCAGGAAGATGAAGTGGTTGTGGAAGAGAAGAGGGTGAAGGGAAGTTAGACACTTCCCAAAAGAGAAAATACTATACACGCCGAGGTAGTAGTGGGGGTGCAAGTACATTGCAACCAAGAAACACTGAGGAATTTCAAGTAGAGTGCGAGGTAGATGAGTTTCCTGAAGGAAAGGAGTCAGAACAGAAGAAACAAAAGGTACATGAGGTTACTAGTTCAAAAATAGAAACATGCTCGGAAGGGGATACCAAAATCTTCAGGGAGGATCTCGAGGCTGAGCTCAAGGTATAAGAGATGAGAAAGGCGGAGGTAGACACCAAGGCAGCAGTTGATGTGCCCACCAAGGAGAAATCTCACTCTATGGAAGAGACTGAGGCGAGTTCAGTGTGAGGGTCTTCTCCTACATAACCCACCAAACTAGAGGAAGAAAATAAAGGAGACTCCTTTTTCATAAAGGAGGATAAAGGATTCATTCAAGGATCAAGAAACAAAAAAAAAAAAAACGCAAGGTCAGAGAAATAAGTGGAAACCTATGTCCCCACATATGGATTTCATGGATGATCCCGTGAAGGTGTTGCACACAATATTTTAGGGTACCATCCCCACGGAGAAGCTACATGCATGGGATCTTTTGGATTAGAGTGGGGTGTGACGAACAAGGAAGATGATAAGTTGGAACCTGCATTTCCATACAGAGGAACCTGATTTTGAGGTCAATGATCACATGATCAAGAGAATTTATTTGAGGAAGGAAGGAGAGACATACAAGGTGGTAGACCCAAACCACCTCACCAATGAGCAAGCATGCAATGCACTTCAAAATATGTCTTCAAAGGTGGTAAGACATAGTTTGGACGCAAGGGAAACCATTCAAACCTTGGTCAAGGATAAGAAAGGGAAGGAGAAGGAAATAGAGAGATTATGCTAAGGGTTAAAAGGATAGTAGGCGCAAACCAAAGAGGCATATAATCAGAAAAGCACCTTGGTTAAGAATATTTTGGGGTGATTTCTAGCACTGGTAAGCTTGTAACATCTACTTTTCAAGAATTTATAAACAAGGGATTTTATTTTACATAATGTTCTCTATTCTAAATTATTATAATTCGTAACACACATTCCATTTCAAATCCATCTCATAATATAAAACCATATGCAACTCTAATGACTCGTTGAGACACGATATTTCATTCCATGACTCAAGATTAAACCGATCTCTCATGTTAACTTATTAAAGTGTATACTATGTATACTTGGTTTTTAACCCTTTTAGGGGAACTTAAGTGTTCTCGTCTAAGAATCCTATCTGATTATCTGTTACCGATATTCATCTGAAATCCTGTATCTTAGACTAAGTGACATAAGACAACATAACCATAAGCTTGTGATAATTTGGCGAAAGTTTTTAAACATGTCTACCATGTTTACATTCCAAGATGGGGTACTCGTCAAAAGGAATGTGTCCTTCACCACACTTGTATTGTTATCTAGAATGGTATTTATTGACTTCTGTCACAACCCAAACTTGGTCACATTATCACACTAAACAAGAGCAGCTTACATGCGTTAGTGTAGAATACTACTCATGGTGACTAAGGATACATATACATACTCAATCGACTTACGTCGATTGGGTGTGTCTAGTTACCCTAAGTCAACATGAGTTGACCACTACACTAGTTCATGTTTCTATATTTGTTTAGGGTGAAACCATGAACCAAACTTCCACTTATGTTAATCGAGTTAATCGAACTAAGTGTGGTGTTAAAGCATAGTGACTACATCATAGTATCCTTGTAATGACTCATGTCATTATGAAGGTACTCTGCTGCAGTCGTTATGTTACAACATCCAACTGAGTTTCCTCAACTAGACTAACATACTTAAGAATATTAGTTTATTAACCCAACAATTATTATCTTAAATATTTAATGATAACAACACTCTAAAGGGTCCACTAAGCACAATTTACCCCAAAGAAGGGTACGAGGTGTATTTTACACAAGAGAAAGGTATGCAGATAAAATCTGCATTCATGCTTAGGTTTATCTTAATCTTAAATTGTTTATTTTCATGTATCGATACGTATGAATTCGATATTAGGAAGGTAAGATCATTAATCCTTCTTATTATAGTTTTATCTCTGTAGCAAGATTGTTTGAAACTTGTACTTTAGACTTCATAATACTACAAGTCTAAATCTTTCTGGTAACCTTTTTAAACATTCATGTTTCAAATTAATGATAGTAGATAAGGAACAAAGCCAATCATCCTCATAATTTAACCATAAATACTTAACAAGATATCATACATAAATATTTGTTTAATTACAAGGAAGTATCCTTTTATTTAATTATCAAGGGCTGGTTTCTATTAGAAAAATCGAAATAAATGCTTAGTATAACAAAATAAGCCATGCACATTTATAGAAACTAACCATATTCCCTTTACTATTTAAGGATATTCTAATGATTATCAACTTATTTTTGCTCCTTTCACATGAAATGATATCAACTATAAGTATAGATCCTTAATCCTAGAAGCTTTATATATCATAGAATATATTAAGTTGTGTAATCCCATATTACATATATATCTATATTGCCCCCATCATGCATGATATTACCTAGTAATATTACAAAAACTTATGTCATGAAGGTCTCATAAGTAAATCAGCAATCAACATCTTTACCAAAGCAATTCATTTATCAAAAAGAGAGTTCTTCACTCTCTAAACTTAGGAAGTATTTCAAAGGATTACAAAAATGTCTTGCATCAATATAAAACTAGTTTTAATACATCTTCTTTTTCCCATCAAAAGTGAATTTCAAGTAAATGTCGATACATAGACATCACAATGAAGAGATAATTTATTTAGTAAAACAAATATAACTTTCTATAAGTATTTATCTTTTCATCTTTTATGAAATCCATCTGCAAAATTGTTAGCATGAGTCAGTTCATATGAATTGAGGATGATAAACGCTATAACGTTAACACAAAGATGCTTTTATAAAATGTTTCACAAAAGGAACCCTAGTTGTTAATGAAATGGTTCCAAAATAAAAATAAAATTAAATAGAAATACTTTCCCTAAATATTACATAACAGAGAAAGAGAGGAATCATATAATCTACAAGAAATAATGTTCAAGGAAGAACTAATTAAATCAACATAATTAATTCTATCTCAAACATGATTATGAAACTCATCACAACCTGCTAATCATCTAAACAACAATAATTAAGAAATAAGTAATTCACATTCTTATCCTAATCTTAAACTTCTCAATCTAGTTTCCAACCTAAGTTCCACAAACTCAACCTGTTCTTATTATTCAAGAAGAAGTGAATTGATATAATCATATTGCCTTTATAAAAGTAGTATGTTTTTTTAATATTCAAAATATTAACAACCTACAATAAGCCTGTATGATCAAACAAGAAGATACAACTTGAATATCATCCATTCCAACAACCTTACCTAACCAAGGCTCTGCTCATAATAAAAGGATTATGTTGATCAAGAACTAACCAAACATTACGGTAAGAATATTTTAACCTCACAAGAGATTTGGTATAATCCCAACAAATAACTTAACTCACAATAATAGTTCCATGAGTGTTTGAATTCATATATAAGTTTGAAAATTAAAAGAATAAGACATAACTAAAATAATATAGGAATCCAAAACAACCACATCTACATGTTCATGGTTAACAAAAGCTACTAAAGGAGAAAGAGTAGATCATTTTAAAGAAACTCACAAAGTTCAAGTTTTACCCGAAAGACTGAATCTGAATCAGGGAAAGGAACTTGAGAATGAAAAGAACAAGAAGTTTTGAAAAAAACACAATACCCCAATACAGTCTCAAAGGTACAATCATCACTCTTAGATGAACTGAAATCATTGTCAAGAAGACGTGTTAATCAAACATTAGGTTATGATGGTAGTAAGATTTTCCATCATAAAATGAATGTAAATATACACTCGAGAAGCCAAAATTTCATCGCGGGAAAGAAAGATAATAATGAAAGTAAATCCCGGTTAAAATTATAACAACCCAAGACTTCCCCAAAAGATCCACAAGTTCAAAAATTGAAACCTACTCGAAGAGAGTATCCTAATAATGAAGAATACATCCTTACAAGAAGAAAATAGATTTTAACTAGACCTCCATCTCATACTAAACCATGTTGAAGTTATGCCTTAGCTCGAATGCTCCAACTAAACGTTATTACAGCTAAAATAGTCATGATGAAATTTGACAAATAAAGTTGGTCTCCAACCACTATCAACAAAGAGAACTAACTAAGCTAAAATACAAAAAGATTTCATCAAAACCCCGACAAACTTTTCACACTTACAATTTACCCATACAAGGTGAACAATCCAACCAAGAAACTAACACCATCTTCCATCAATATCCATAGAAGTTCATAATAATTAAAACAAAACAAACACAATCTGTTTTACCAAGAAAGGAAACCTTAATCATGATAATTGTCAATATACACATCATCACAATGCATTCACAAGAAACCAAATCGAGAAATGTCATCAAACAAGGAAGAAAGAAAAGAGAATACAAACAACAATACTAGGAACAATTTCATAAAAGAGCAGAGTTATTTTAATGAAAACACTTAAATAAAAGTAGAAGATTTAATGAGATAGGGCCTATCATTCCTGGTAGTGCTCCTGTCTTATTTTCCTTGTTTCAATCCTTCATGAAAAACTTATTTCCATGAAAATGCCAAAACCTAGCCTCTGAAACTTTCCTTATCTTCCTCTTATAGCTTCCATGCTTATATTTCACTACCATTACCACCATGCAAGGAGAAATTAAGCATGCACAGATTCAAACTGGAGGTTTGAAAAGATGAAAAACCACATGCAGAGCTACAAAGTTCCCAAAACCAAGTGAAATAATGAAAACCAAAAACCATCTATTCTTCCAACCTTCTCATATTTCCCAGGTGGTTTTTGCACTAGTCGAGAACATTAATTCCAATAGGAATAATAGATTCCTCTCTTACTTTCCCACATTCGCCAACTCATTGTTGGCTAAAACTAAAAGTTAAAACTCCATGCAAATGAAATTAGTAGAGTTGACAACTCAGCTTCCCCTCTTTTTCCACGCATTCTCCATGAATTTGGAGGTAACACATTATTAAATACTTCATTCAAATATATTAAATGCCTTAGGAATTGGTGACACCGACACCCCTCCACTTGCCATCCATGCCATCCCCTTTAGGTTATCCCAATGCCCTTAGGTTAGGTTTAAATAATGTTAGCTTAAAAACCAAACTTAGGTCCTTACGTATAATTTATCATTTTATTCTTATAATAACTAGTATCATAACTTAGGATTACTTCCTTCCATATAATCAACCATAATAATAAAATCACCTTAGCTTAAACTTAGGATAAGAAAACAATCATTAAATTAGGTCCCCCAAAATAATCATCAACATTACCATACGATGAATAAAAATGATGTTCTTGGATCACTATAAAGGACATAAGAAAAAAATATCACCCCGTGATCCCACGACATCCCGAGTTCGAAATCAAACACTCTACTTAGCTTGGTCAAATGACCCAAATGTCATAAAATTGAAAGCATGCCTTGGATCACTAAAATTGATCCAAGGTATAGCTATCCTGAACAAGAAATCATATAGATTGAAGAACAAGTTCAAATGTAATATCAGCTATGAACTAGTTTAGGCTGAATTTATTTCTTCTATCCACATGCAGTGAAGAGTCGGTTAAGAAAGAATGAAATAATTCATTTTTAAATTCATAATTGACATGACATGATTTATCTATTTTTGAAAGATAAACATATCATCTACAACAAACATGATTTCTTAGTTCATAAGAGTATACTGCCTTCAAACAAGAATCATATATCAAAGTTTACAAATTCGATTACAAAAGTCATCAAAGATATCAACCATGGTATAGGAATTAAAAATCTAGGATAACACAGACTACAGTGATGAAATGGAATAACTAGAGGACCTGGTGGGGATGTTGCTAGTCAACATAAAGGATAGCGCGGGACCCACTTTTGAAGAGCTCGCTAAGGAAAAATAAGACAACAAGATTGTTGTGGATTCCTAGATCAAAGAGTTGGAGGATTTTCTCACCCAATTCAATGAAGAAGAGATATTAGCGAGATAGGGGTTTCAATAGCTGCGAGAAGTGTGAGTCTATCATTGATGCACAAGTAGCAGAAGAGGAGGAACCTCTTAAGGCCATGTAGGAAAAGGTCCCTGCTAACAGGTTTGCACATGCACAACGATAGTGGACACCATAATGTAGAAGGATAAAACAAATACCAAGTGTGATAAATTAGATTTCTGAGTTAGCGAACTCCGAGGACTCCATTACCAAACGTATGGATGAGTTTAAGGGTCTTGGCATGGAGTTGGTGGTGGTAATTAAGGAGTTGAAGGGGAAGGTGGAAGAAATCACATCGGATCAAGTACTCGATATAGCAAGACATGTGTCAGGGAAAGATTTGATAGAGTTGGAGGCATGGAAGAAGTTGAAGGGGGAAATAAATGCAAAGCTCCTCGAGTTTCTCTAGTTTGTTTTGTAGGCGGTGAAAGTGTAAGTGACTTTTTTCCTTAACGATTTTTGGTCATTGAAGTTTTGTTCGAGGAGCATGAAGGATTTATGTGGGTAGAAATCACATTAGTGTGGGGTGATGTTGATCCCCTAAAGTAACCAAGTACCTAAGGCATGAAGGGTTGTTGTGCATGGAAGTAGGGTGCAAAGGCATGCATAGAAGTAAATTTTGGGGATATGTAAAGGCTCGCGCCTAGGTAGGGAATGTTTGGGAATTAGTCACTTTTGGGCCTTGGTCAAAGTCACATTTGGGGAACACGTGGAAAGGAAACCAGAAGTGGGAATGGATAAAGGTAAAATAGGAAATACTTGCAGCTCAAGGAAAGCATATTCCAGGGCATCATTACGGTTATCATAGCAGGATAAGGAGATGAGGTTTTTATGGATTAGTTGGCACTTGCATGCTAAGGATACTCAATTAGGGAAAGATATGATGAAATTTGGCATGTTTGTGGGTAATGATGAAGCGGTTAGAGGATATTCCTTCTAGTTCCCTCTTATGTATTATTTTGCATGGCAATCAGGATAGGAAGGATGTGCGTGTGGAGAGTAAGAACAAAGAGGTGATTGTATGTGCATAAGGACTAAGGGAAGTATGGGTGTAATCTCTATAATGAATCTATTATAGAGAATATGTGGGGACTCTATTATTGTATTAGCTCCATTCATGGATTCTTTAATGTATTTGGCTATTGTAATGTTGATAAATCAATACAATGGGTTTTTCTAAATATTTGAGTCATGGATCTTGATCTTTATATTTTATTTTATGATTGTGGATCCAAACCCTTATGTTCTTGATGATGCTCATGGTTCAAATCTGTTTTCTTTCTGTGATCACAATGTTTCCCTTCTTATTATGGTGCATCTATATGTGGGTCTGAGTTCCTTTGTATCTATTATACAATGCATGTATCTATGTCTGTGAATTACTCATCCATTAATGATGAAAATTCTTGCAAATATCACATAAAGGAGGGGCTCGGCACCTACGCATGCCTTGGGTGAGTGCCTAACATTGGGTGATAGGCCGATGTGCTTGGGATTTTAAGGGGTTAGGGGTAAACGAGACTACACAACTGGAAACATACGTTAACAAGATCAAAGGAAAATGGGAAAAGGAGAAAGAATCCATCATATCTAAACATAAGGAAGAAATTGAGGACAAGGATAAACTGATTAAGAGACTGAAGTAGAAACAAGAAGAAATGGTCTAGGTAGCACATGAAATATTGAAATGTAGGCCCCATCAAGTGTTTATGCTATCTAATTGAAAGAAAGATGTTGTAACAAAAATGTACCTACATTAATTCTTACATGACATATGATATCAACTCATCTAGGAGATTATTTATTCTATATCATAACAATACACATGAACTCCAAAATTTATTATGTGAGATTAACTTACACAACTATGCCCTTGAATATGACAAAGATTGGATTCCAATTATGTATATTGGAGATGTCCAATTTAAAGCTCTATGCTCTTATTTTTCAAATGAATTGGACTGATCCAAGAAGATGGAATAGGATAGACATTTGGAGAAGTGTCGACACAAAAATTTAGTATCACCATCCTTGTTTCCCGCTTCCATTTCTTTCACTATGTTCCTATCTAAACCCTCTTTTATCTTAATCCTAATTCATATTTTAATTCTGACATTTCCTATCTATTAACTTATCAACTTTAATTTTTAATTTATCTTCATTTAATCATTTTCTAATCCTCATCTCATTAGCTAATTACCTATAATTAGATTTCATTTCTCATCCCTAACTACCTATTTCCATATCCCTATACTTTTTCTACTTTTATTTAATCTATATTTATCTCCCACCTACCCATATATATTCCCTAGAAACCCTAACCCATATATATGTTTTAAAACACTCATCCTAATCCATAAAATCCCATATCTCGATTAAATCACCCTTCCACCACCCAAAGGGATGGTTGCCCGTAGTTAGCGGTGACCCACTCAGGCCACCATCAATCCTATAAAGTTAGTTTCACCCCCTTCAAAATGAGGCATAATCAGATTTTTCTTGCGTTGTGTGAACTTATCTTTGAGCTTGAGCATCCTTGTAGTTATGTCAACCTTCTTGGAGTCCATTTGAGCTTATCTTGCATCTCTTGTGGAGACTTTGGGAAGTTTATCCTTACTTTGTGTTGGTTTATGCTATCATTTCTTATTATTGCTATTATCTTTTAGGTACTAACATCTTGCAAGTTCATCTTTGGTCAAAGCATCATCTTGACTTTCTCTTTCAGTGATTTTATCTATAGGTTATCCATCCAGCCCATCCACCCTCATATTTATTTAACACTTTTCAGGTCGTCATCACTCCACCTAATTTGTTATAGACCAAACCCTGTATTGTCACTCGTTTTATGTTCTAGATCTTCATAAGTGTGTTTCTTTATTCTGTTAACATACTCAACTCTTAGATCTATCATCCTACCTCTCTATCAGTCTAAATATCTTATGTTTGTCTCTAGTCACTACTAACTCAGCCCAGTCACCATTAACTGAGCCATTTTTTCATCCAATCCATCCAAATATCTATTTTCTTGCATCCTTTTTTTTTCTATGTGTCATATCATCCTCTGCAAGTTACTATTAGCATTCTCATGCCTTTGTGACCATCTTATTTGCATTCGATCTGCCAAATCTACATTTCCAGCTTGTTGTCCGATTCATCTACTCGAGTCACTACCGACCTACCCTCTACATCTTGGGTCATCGTCGACCCACCAATTATAATTTATTTTATGTTTATTTAGATCGAGATCTGCACTCTTTTATCATTTTCTACAATTTTCAAACTCTATTTAGCTACATTTTCTATATGTTAATTAATCCTTTCATTAATTTTATCATGTTTTATCAAGAAGCCCCTCATCTACCATCTAATCCATTTTCTTTCTAGCTACCTTTGTTATGTAGGTTCATCGTGTTTACAGTGAGGTCATCTACTTTGCACCCATCCATTTGCATCCATCATACATCAAGGTACCTTAAACCATTACATTTTGGAGTTTTTTGGTTTTCTTTATTATCTACTTCACTAATATGAATAGGAACGAGAAAATTTGATTAACATTCAGGGAAAACCATTTTAGGTGAGTCTTTTGCATTTCTTGTCATTTTTTATATTTCTTCCACTAACATTACATGTAGAGGCTTTCACTTTTTCTTTTCTGTGTTGGGCTTTTGGATTACTTGGATTCTTGTTGTCCGCTTGCTTTAAAAATCAAATAAAAAGGAAAAGTTTTCTCTAGGTATTCCTTTTTGTCTTAGTTACTCTTTTTGCATCACATTTTCATTTCTTGTGTGTGCTTTCCATAATTAATATAGATAGTGTTTTGTTGTTTTGTTTCATTAATGTTATCACATGCTCCTTAACTAATAAAATTGAACAAAACCTTACCTCAAAGATTTTTTTCGTCTCACCCCAAAAATATCTACCATATCCATTGTCTCATTTGTGCCCTTGGTTGCTTTTTCAATAGTCACCCAACCTCTAGTTATCAATGCCCCTCACCAAGGACCTCTTGTTCAAACCAACACTATAGATGAGACCAATCCTTTCTTATATCATCATTCCATCCCATCTCAACCAACCACCCCTCCATCCACTACATCGGTTGAAGGTTTTGGGCTTCCTATTATCCCTCATGGTAGTTTGGAGTTCTAAGAGATTCTTGATGCTAATCCCATATCTCTTCAGATACCTTCTTAGGAAGTCAACCTAGCTTCCTATTGATGGACCACAACTTTAACAAATCTATTCTTATGAATCCAACCCTGAAACAACCCAAGTGTTGTCTTCCCAACTTATGGTGTTTTTCCTTTGAGCCATGAACATGCTTGTTATGGAAAAACATGAGCTCGATAAATCCTCTTCCACCAATCCTCCACCTCATCAAACCACTCAACTAGTCACACCCATTCCCCCAATCTACCCCCAATTAATACAATAATCATAATTTCCATTCCTATCACCTCTTCGACACTATCATCACTAGTGTCCCTATCCACTCCACCAAAACATTACATCCCATATCCGAAAAACATACCCATTATCCGCATCTCATATCACACATACATGTAAATTTTATCACTTCCCAACCTCCTCATATGAGTTATTTATATTATATGGTGTCTAATCCACTTCATCAACAATTTCAACCTATCCACACCTACATTCCCACTCATCGTTTACCAAAAAAACCAACCCAATCCAAACAATAATATCACATTCCTATTTCTCAACAAAAATCATTACAACAACATCTTCAATCTCAACCTATGACTTACATTCACCCTCATCAAGTAATTATTCAAACACACACACATCAAAAAATTCATCAACAACCTTATCGGCCACTTCTCATATCATGCAATCGTAACCGGTCATCTCCCAATCAACCACTTTAAATGATCCCATACATGCCTTGGACCTTAATGAATAGGTTGGCTAGGCTTGAGGACACTACCTTGGGACCCAAGGTTACATAATCTTATGGAAAAATCTGTAACAAACTTATTCATCCATCAATTCCAATCAAACCTTATCCCCCTCACCGGGAGATTCTCATATTCACCAAGTTTAACAAGAATGAAGATCCCTAACATCATCTTCGTGATTTTAGGCATGAATGTTATCTTATTATACATGATCGGGACCTCATGCTTTGAACCTTCCCTATTTACTTGGCCGGTCCAACATTGGATTGGTAAAATGACATTCCCAAAATTAATTATTCTCATTTACCCAATTTGCGCTCTTCTTAGAAAAATTTTCAATCAATATTGTGTGCAAGATCACCATCACAGAATTATACACTATTAGACAATTCGATAACGATTCTATTACAGACTTTTTCACTCAATGGCATGATATTATAAATTGATTAGCATTTATCCTTCCACACACAAATCTTATTAAACTATTATCACGCTCTTATGTGAAGCATATATCATCTACCTTACAAATCCAATCATTCTAAACATTTGAATAATCCTTCACCATGGCTTGTAAACTTGAGACTCATGCCCTTAATCAAGGCCAACTTAAACTTAAATCAAACAAAACCAAAACCAAGTTTACCAAACCATCTACACATAATGAAAAATCTAAGATTGTAACCAATGTCGTAGTGGTTAAGCCTTCTTTTCACCTACCTCTAGTATGTGGCCTCAACAACGAGCCCCTATACCTACACCCAACTATACTCCCCTTAGAGAATCGTATAGTTCAATATTTGATAAGTTCATGGTGGTTAACCTTATCAAACTTCCTCCATTTGACCATTTGATGAATCTATACCTAAGCTTTGTGTGGTATCATGAAGATAACTATTGTAAATACCACCAAGTTTGAGGACAAAATATAGAGAAATGTCAAACCTTTATAGATCTTGTCCAAAAACTCATTGATCAAGGAGACCTTCAAGTGGACAATCCTAATGCATCTACTAATAAATCACTTGACATATTCAAACATATATTCCCTAACCAAGCACCACCAAGTTAAACCACCACTTCTTCTACATCTCAAGCACCCAATGCTCATACCATAAACACTATCCACACCATCGATCAAGATCGTACTGAATACAAAACTTCACCTACTTCATCAACTATCACATCCACCTCTTTAGATAATGTTCCTACATCTACAAGCCCATCAACACTTATCCCTATAACCACACCAATCATGTCTACATATATCTTGGTATCTATTCCTACATCCACACCTACTTCCACATCTTACCCATTCACAAGTATATCAATGATGCCCCTTGAAACATTTATGAAATGACCACCTCCACGTGATTCTAAATCCACCATCAATTCTACACCTACATCTACTTCATCACTATATCCACTTCATCAATTACCATATCCACTTCATTGGATTCAACTACCTTATCCATATCCATTCCACCTTTACCCATTATACCATCATTAGCATCAATCCTAGTCTCTTTCTGCAATTTTACTCACACCCACCACATCAACTATTGTGACCACATCTACATCATCTCCTCCTTCCACATCACTCTAATCATTTGCAGAATTCTAGAAAGAAATTTAACTTGTAATAACTTCAAGTGGCCCTCCAATCTCATCTAGACTATCGACACTTCTACATTAAAAAATGTCTTCTTTAGACCTCATCAATCATAAATTACTCCTTCCACCTATATCAACCACAATACAACCTTCATAACCTCTAGTTTAAATCGTCTTCATTCCTCCCAAGGGTGCCTCTTCATAAAATAAATCTAGAACCCTTGGCACATTTCCTCAAATGCCTCTTTCACATCTTCACAAAAATATAGACATCCCCCAACCTAAGATCAAACAATCCAATGCCACATCATCTATCTTAGGACCACATCCATCTCTTCTAGGAAAAACCCCTTCATCAAAAAAATTTCAACCCACCAATCAACCCAAGCCAAAACCATCCAACACTTCTTCTTCTAGAACATCAATCATCACCAAAATTGAATCCAAGACATCAAAACCTTGAAATACTCAAACTCCACCCTCAACATCTAAATAATCTCAAATATCCAACTCTTCTTCTAAGACCAAGACATCTCAAAAGATAAGGCACCTCCTAATACTTTTGTTGAATCATATACAAAGGTCCTTCAACACTTCAAATTTCCACCATCACACTTCCACATATTAAGGCCTTTAAGCCAAATAGTAATAATCCATTGTGGTTTGATTCCAACATCATTTACGCCTATCATCGCACCCCTGGATATGAAATTTGACATTGAAAAGAACTCTAAGACATTTTCCACAACATCATTGAATAAAATTACCTTCTTCTTGAGGTAAAGCAATATCTTCCTTCCACGTCCATTCCAACATCTACACCTTCAACCTCATCCATATAAATGCATAATTCCCTCATTAATCATGGAATTTTAAGGCCATCCCACCACCAAGTGATGATTATTCTAAGGATGGTCCCCATTATTCATCAATTTTATTCGGATAGCCACTTGATCTAGTCCACATGATCCTAAATCAACCGCCCAACCAAACTCCAAGAACTTTGTCACCATTCCTCTTCCTAAGAAGTTTTCCTCATCATCAAAACCTAAGGAGTCTATCTTAGTTTCCCCTCAACCTAAAGAAAAAGTTATCGTAAAACAAATTCATCGAGGCCTAATTGAGATGTCACTTTATGAGTCATCCAAAGCTCGCCAGACCATAAACATGCTCTCACTAAAGCCTTGAAGTGTATTATGACATCCATGATGACTTTAGCCCTTTTCATCTCTTATAGGAGCACTTACAACTTCTACTACTATCTTATTTGATTATACTGAGATTCTAGACATCAAACTGGAAGAAAATAACCTTCCCATTTTCATCACGGTTAGGATCAATGATACTTTCATTCGACGATCCATGATCGATAATGGGGAAATTATTAATATCATCCCATCATATATGTTTGATAAGTTCAAGATCCCAAAATACACCATTTCCAAAACACCCATAGTGTTTCATGCCTTCAACAATGCTATTTCTCCCGCCTTGGGAATGGTTGTTCTTCCCATCTGTGTTGGTGAGAAGATCCTCCATGAGGTCTTGTACATCATAAAATGGGAATTTCAATACAATGTTCTCCTTTAACTACCTCTCGATCTACGCTATGCATTATGTCCCCTATATACTTGATTGTTTCCTTAAGTACAAGCATGAGGGGAATATCCTCACACTTCTCGAGGATGTTCCTCCCTTCCAAATGTGTAACATGACCTATCAAACTAACAATTTCCTCATTCCCAAAATTGATTCATCTGCACTATCCACCAGCTCATCCATTTCTTAATCCAAAATTCTCAATGACGACTCCTTAGACAAAGTAATTAACAAAATTAATCTAAGGGAGTATCATCTTCTTATGCTCAATACATTTCCCACTCCTCACCATCTAAAAAAACTTGAAAAATATCCAATATACCAACCTAATGTTGGGGATATCGTTCCTTTTGGCCCACCACATCTTTGTACCAATATCATCTATGGTGGTTTCAATGCACCTTCTTCTCACATAATTGATAATTTGCAAGCCAAACCCTATACTAGTGTTTTTGGATTCCTCAAGAAACTATCCTTCACCCACACTGTCAATCCAAAATAAGACTAGGTCCCTTCCTTTTCACCATCTGGAGATAATAGAAGAAGAATCTTCCACCACCAATGATGCCATTATTTCCCATATGGGGAAGAAAATTCTTATCTTCATAAGACCTTACCATCCGACACATCCACTCTTCTCAATGAAGCCACCATCGACATCAATATCGAGACTCCTTAAGAGCCTCACATCCTCAAAGTAGGTCAATCTCTTGATCCACAGGATCTTGAGTCTTTCACCACATTCCTTTCTCGTCATATTTAGGCCTTTGCATGGTCATACTCGACATGTCGGTCTTGATTCTTCTATCACCATTTAAAATATCGTCACTTTTCCCAATGCTAAGTTGGTGAAGTAGATGCTTGACTACATGCACCCTCGAGTTTCCCTCCTTGTCAAAGAGGAGTTACAATACCTTCTTTCCACTAACTTCATCATCCCCATTGACTATCCCCAATGGGTTTATAACATTTTACCTATCGCTAAAGCGTATGGTGTAACATCCTCATTTTTATACATTAGAACAAATTATTATTATTATTATTATTATTTATAAATGCTTCCTGGTTCTAAATACATAATTTAGAACTCACAAATCAAAACAACCATTCTTATAACAGATAACCATATGCAGCTATAATGACTTGGAGTACCTCCGATCTATTCATTCCATGACTCAGTAGTCTACCGATCTATTCATGAGTATTAAGAGTTGGCGTTTTTATTTTAACACATCACTCTTATGGTTCTCTTTGCTAATCTGGGATTCAGAATGCTCTTTCCAAGGAACCTATCTGAATAATTGTTACCATTATTCATCGGCATCTCGTCCCTTAGACTAGGTGACATAGGACTACGCAATCAACAACTTGCGATACTTTGGCCAAAGATTTGAAACATAATGCTTATGTCTCGTATTCCTTGATGGCATACTCGTCAATCTAGAATACGTCCATCACCCCATTCCTTTGTTATGTAGAATGTCTTATACTGACTTCTGTCAGTCTCTCCTGCCCCAAGTTATTCACTCAGAAACGGATTAATAATATGGCAACGTTATAAGGATGCTCTTGAGAACTAGGGATACTCTGACATACTGGGTCAACCCTAGTTAACCCTGTGTGTCAAGGTACCCCGAGTCTCCAGGGGCAGCCTCATAACATGACCATGTCGGTAACCAGTCCCGAAGTCAAAACTTGTTCGAGTTTAAGGAGTAAATCTTGACGATCAATGCAAAGGGTGTCACCATAAGTCACCTGCATTGTTGTATCTTCGAGAAGATCCTAATCTTCTTGAAGGTACAACCCTGCAATCGACTTGTGCCATCAACCTTCAAATCCACCTCGATAAGATCTACTAAAATTTAAGGTGTTACTTACGTGGAGTTTAAATTATACTCCAAGACACTCCTTTTTAGGGTAGTATTTTCCCAACCCCTGGGTTCCTTGTCTTAAAATTGCCTTTCATATTAAGACCCATTCCACAAAGAGAAGTTTAATAAGATTGAGGTCTCAACAAGGAGATCATTGTTTCACAATAATCCTGATCTACGAAATTGGGTAGTAACCCCAAGTCTTCTCATAAGATTGCAAACTTATCCCTTTTTGGGTTTATTCCAGATCTTTAAAACTGAAATATATCTTACTTATTAGTGTTAAGATATAGTGATTTTAAAAACATTCAGTACGTTGTCTTGACTTAGATCAAGGTTAGAGAGTAACAGATTACTCTTCCCGTTCAGCTTCCTGAAAGGGTTTATTTTAACCTTAGCTTCTCAAAAATCAGTGATCTAAATTACAATTAGCTTTAATTAGATCGTAATAGAACTACTAAACAATCATAAGTATTCAGTCACATAACCTTGCAACGCTTACTTAGATAATCACAAACGTCTCCAAGTTATACAATAATAACAATGGTCTTAAAATCATTCGAACCGAAGAAGATCAAACCATCCAGATACGAATGCAAACACATAAGTAACAAATACCTCAGTTTATTCATTTCAAAGCTAATCAAATACATTTTATGCATTCAGCATATTTGATACAATACTCAACAGCAAAAGAACATCTTTCTTCAAGTAGTACATTTAGAGAATCAAGCTGTAATTCATCATAAAACCAAATTAAACAATCTGAACATCATATCAGATCTGCGTGCCTTTACCACTTACGGCAATCATCTGCAAAAATTGTCAACACGGGTCAGTTCGGTGAACTGAGCATGATAAGCACTAATTCTTAAAACAAATGCAATCCACCAATTGCTCTCATTGAACAACCTGTTTAAATGAAATCAGGCTAAATATCTTTCTACAATTTTAACATGACTATAATGCATAACCTCTATTATAGCTGTCAATTAGTCCTAAATATTTTTAGATGACTCAACGTACATTTTAGAGACTAAGAAGAACAAAATAATTCCAAAACATCCATCCATCTGTATCTCCAAGACAACATCAATCCATCAATTTATTCCATTCTAAAAAGAATATACTATCAACTCGTATTTCAACAAGTATGATTCAACCAAGTTCACAAGGCAGTTTAAAATAACCAGCAAGCTCACTGACATAATTCCTTTTCAATCATACACTATGTTAATGGTACAGGCAAGCATAGCCACTTATACAACAACACACAATTTATGCCAGGCTCTCCATACAGTACTACTGTCTATTCTTGTTTTACCCTTACCGTAGAGGTCACATAAGGATACAAGAGAAGAAAAAATTCATAGTTTCTAGACAAGGAGAGAATAACTTATTATTCATACAGTTATAGATATCAACATAACTTAACAACAGAGGAGAAAGAAATAGAGACATTCATATTCCATTCCAATCATGTTCATGATTGTACCATCCTCTCAAGAGTAATGCATTTACACTATACGCATATGACTAAATCAGCCGAGGCCACAAGAAGATACTACAGCTTCACCAGAATTCCAATATAAAATTCACCTGTAGATTATTAAGCAATACAAGAGTTCACGCGACAAGCAATAATAAAATATCTGACCCCAAAAAGGCTCAACAAATCTTTCCATATTATTCAACAACATGCAAAATATCCAACGCCATCACCTGTCATGGCACAGCTAAGAGCTCTTTGTTTCAGTCAAACTTGAAACAAGATCACATTAAAACAATTAACGTTTCCATATGAAATACAGTGACATTCACGCAGAGTTGAAACACAATATGCACAGCTTCCTTCAACAAAGCAAATCCCTACGATTATACAGCAAGATCTTAAATCAGAAGCCGAAATCAAAAATAATAACTCAACAAGATCTTCATAAAAGTCATCATCATATCATTATTTTCAACAAAGTTTCATCCAAGCCGAGATAATACGAATACAGCAAGGACTCATACAGAGTCGAGTTTTAAAAGTAAACACAGCGTGGACTAGATCAGTGGTCGAATTCATACGAAAACATTCAAGGTTTCCAACTAATTCAACACCAATAGTCTTCACAACTAAACTTCTACAGAAGTCTAAATACAAGATACATATTAAGGACTCCAACAGAGCCAATATCAATAAGTATTCGCAACCAAGCTTATACGAAGTCAAAACACTGGTTACATATCCAGGGACTCCAATCGAGTCAATAACCACGGTATTCACAATCGGCGAGCTTTAAACAGAAGAGAAAAACATAATATACGCTTCAAGGATTCAAAAGGAGTCGAACCCATGTAGTATTCACAAATAAACTTCTACTGAAGTAGAAAGATACAAGATACATATTAAATTCAAGAAATCCAACTATATCAATAACATACAGAATTCACGACTGAACTCCTACGGAAGTAGAAACGTATGTTACTTTTCAAGGACTCAAAAGGAGTCGTACCCATTTAGTATTCACAAATACACTTCTCTTTGAAGTAGAAGATACAAGATACATATTAAATTCAAGAAATCCAACTATATCAATAACATGCATGGAAATTCACATTGAACTCCTACGAGTAGAAACATATGTTACTTTTCAGGACTCAAAAGGAGTCGTACCCATTTAGTATTCACAAATACAATTCTCTTCAAGTAGAAAGATACAAGATACATATTAAATTCAAGAAATCCAACTATATCAATAACATACGAATTCACGATTGAACTCCTACGAGTAGAAACGTATGTTACTTTTCAAGGACTCAAAAGGAGTCGTGCCCATTTAGTATTCACAAATACACTTCTACTGAAGTAGAAAGATACAAGATACATATTAAATTCAAGAAATCCAACTATATCAATAACATACAGAATTCACGACTGAACTCCTACAGAAGTAGAAACGTATGTTACTTTTCAAGGACTCAAAAGGAGTCGTACCCATTTAGTATTCACAAATACACTTCTACTGAAGTAGAAAGATACAAGATACATATTAAATTCAAGAAATCCAACTATATCAATAACATATAGAATTCATGACTGAACTCCTACAGAAGTAGAAAGATATTATCTATTTCCAAGAATTCCAACTGTATCAATCTCCACGGTGTTAACAACGAAGGCTTCAACAAAAGTCTATACCAAGCAAGAAAGCATTTTTATGGACTCCAATAGAGTCGAATTCATACATTATCCTTGCAAGCATTTCTACTAAATCTAACCGAAATGCAAAACACAACAAGATAATTCAACCATACGAAACAAAATGTACACCCGTGAGGGTTCGATTGAATACTCAAACCAGCATGAAGATATCATGAGACTAATTCATACAATGCTACCATAAAACCAACTGGACCGAAAAATCATCTCGAGCAGAGTTGTTCTAATGAAATCATTTGAAGGAAAGCAAGATTTTTAAAAGTTAGGGCCTAACATGCACAGTAATGTCGCTTAAAAATTTGAAGAAGACCACTGAAAGAGCTCGAGCCTTCTCCTCTTTTTCCACGTTAGATTCAACAACAATAATTTGTTATTTCCATGCCTTATAAACTTTCCTCGACAGAGAAAAGAGCTAGTTATTCTCATAGTTGCCATGCAACACCAAGTAGGCTGGTTCGAAGAACCAGTGATCAAACAGAGAGAAAACTGGAGCACATGGAAAACCAAACAAACAACCAGTTTTCCATTTTGCATGCCTTCCTAAGCAATCCGTGCTTGGAAATTGAGTTCCTTAATTGCATTAACTCTAAAGTTCCCGCTCAATCTCCATTGCCACCAACCGCCATAGTTGGCGATGGACAAAAACAAACCAAAGACCATTTCCAGATTTGGCGACTCTGCCACGTCGGATTTCACTAGCCATTTGAAACTTCCACCAAATCCCTCATCCTTCATACTTATCCATCTCATTTAATGCCATAGAAACTACCACCCATGGCTCACACCCCTTCATAGGTCCCTTTCATCCATGATCATTAGTTAGGTTAGAAACATAGGTTAGACTTTAAGGTGATACTTAGTCTAACCTCCTTAGCGCTAGGTCACTAACCTTAGAACATTTAGCTTATAGTTTAGGGCTAGGTTAGATTATAGTTTAGGTTTAGGTTATTAACCTTAATAGAACCAGTCTAGGTCTAACAAATAGAATCATTCAGTAAAAGAACCAACAGATATACCTTCCCGAATAAACTTAAAACATCTCTTGGATCAATGCCACTGATCCAAGGATGAGTCATATAGATGGGTAAATCCACAATTCATTCTGAAATCAGATTAAACTCAGGTGCAAAAATGAAAGAAATAAAAGAGTCCAAGCATATCCTGGCTCAGTCAAAGATCTTCAAATGTAAAGAAGATACAATCTATATCAAGGATGACTTCACAATCAAAGGAACACATCCTTTTACAGAAGAAATCATATATCAACACTTGAATTCCCAGGAGGAAGTAACAATAGTTCGGGTGTTACATATGGAAAGCTTTGTATATGCACCAAATTTTGAGATCTTAATCTTGTTTTCCCTAAAGATGAATTCCCTCTTCCTAACATTGATCAACTTATGGATCTTACCACAGGTCATGAAATGATTTCTCTTATTGATGGTTTTTATGGTTATAATTATATTATTATTGTCTTTAGAAGACCAACATAATAATTCATTCATCACTCCTTTGGGGACCTTTTTCTATTGCATCATGCCCTTTATTCTGAAATTTTTTGGAGCACCTATCTCGTAGGCTATGACTTACATCTTTCATGATATCATCCAAAAACAATATAATATTATGTCGATGATATTTTGGGTAAATCTAAACATCGACATGACCATATTTCCATTCTCAAAGCTCTTTTTGAGTACCTTATTTATTTATTCCTTCATCGTAATCTAGCCAAGTGTGTATTTGGAGTGTTAACTAGAAAAATCCTTGGATTCATCATATCTATTAGGGACATTTAATTTGATCCCACAAAAAAAAACAATCATCAAAATGTCCCTCCTTCCAATCTTAAACAAATTCACGATATTCAAGGCTGGCTTTAATTGGTCCGCCGTTTCATCTCACAACTTTTAGATTGTTTCCAAACCTTTCATCATCTTCTTTGTAAAGACACAGAATTCAATTGGGATCATAATTTCTAGAAGGATTTTTATGATCTTAAGTAGTATCTCTTATCCCCACTAGTGCTTACACCTCCACATGAGGGGCCCTTATATATATATATATATATATATATATATATATATATATATATATATATATATATATACTGATCATGCTCTAGGGGCTATGTTAGCACATCGTGATGACCAAGGTTGTGAGAAGGTTGTTTATTACATCATTCACACCCTTCATGAATGTGAGACTCACTACACTTTGAAGTTGAAAATATGTGTTACACTCTTTTCTTTGCCACCTCTAAGCTTTGACATTATCTTCTCAATCATAAGACTTATGTCGTTACTAGCTTTCATCTTCTTAAGATGATGCATTCTAAACCATATCACAATGATCATATCACTCGATGGCTCATGCTCATGACTGAGTTTGACCTCGAGTTTATTTCTCAAAAATATATTAAGGGCCAAGCTATCGCAAACCAATTAGTTGAAGCCCCTCTTCCTAGTTCACATCTTCCTCATGAGAATTTCTTAGATGAATCCATTAATCACTTTCATCATGAGTATGATACCCTTAAAATGACCCTCTTATTTGATGGTTCTAAATGTTAGAAAGGGGAGGTTTTGGTGTTATTCTCATTCCTCCTAGGGATGCTCTTATTCCCCTCACAAACAAGCTCAATTTTGAGTGCACAAATAATATGGCAGAGTATGAAGCCCTTATCTTAGGTATTAAAACTACTACCTTTCTAGGTGTTCAAATTCTTGACATCTATGGGGATTCTGAACTTATCATCAAACAAGTCACGGGTGAGTATCAGTGTAAAAATGATACTCTTCAAAAATATCGAGACATTGTTCATCTCTTCCTCGAGGCCTTTGATTCTTACACTCTAAGTTGTTCCTTGATCATCCAATCATTTCACTAACATGATGGCATCCCTCACAGATCTCATCCCATGGAAAACAGATGACTCTAAACATTCTATTGTCATCTATTATAGTGATCAACCATTTCATGAGCTACCCCAAGTTAATCTTGTTGAATATGGTTTATCGGATCTTTGGTATTCCCAAATATTTTATTATCTATCCAAATCTATCATTCCCTCCGATCTATCCAAGACCATTAGGAGGTCAATCATTTTGTGTGATAACCACTATGTGATCATTGGTTTCATTCTTTATAAGTGTGGATTTGATAGTATTCTCCTTCGATGCCTTAAATCCCATGAATCTTCTCGTGTTATCCAAGAAGTCCACGATGATATTTTTGGTGGAAACTTTAGTGGCATAGTTGTTGCTAAGCACATTATTCGTCTTGGATATTATTATCCTTCCCTCAATCATGACTACTATGAGTATGTTAAGAAATGTGTTAAATGTTAGCAACATTCCAATCTTATTCACATTCCTAGCCAGGCCTTGCAACCGGCTCAGGACCTTTGGACCTTCTCGCAATGGGGTCTTGATCTCATTAGTCTTATCAATCATTGATCTTCATAACAACATCCCTCCATCATCACTGCAATTGAATACTTCACAAGTGGGTGGAAGAATTACCCTCACCTCAAATAAATCTGGTCCAATTATTAACTTTATCTACCAGCATATCATTTTCCACTCTGGCGTTCCTCACAAACTCATCACAAACAATATAAAGTCCTTCAAAAATAAAGATCTCAAGAAACTCTCTAACTCATTTAATATCAAACTTAGCTTCTCTTCTCCATATTATCCTCAAGCTAACCACCAAGCCAAATAAACTAATAATACTCTTCGTAACATTCTTGTAAAACCTATTCATCGATCAGTCGTATTTTGTACCTTCATCTCCATTTTCCTCTTTGGGATTATTGGACTAGCATCCACACTTTGACATGTTCTACTCCCTTTCCTCTTATGTACGGTTCTAATTCCATTCTTCCTCTTGAAATTAAAATTTCATCTTTGTGATTGTCTCTTCGCAACTTCATCTCTGATGAAGATTATCGTTAGGAGCATCCAACACAACTTGATTTGTTAGAAGAATGCCACCTTATTGCACTTGAGCATCATCAATTTTATCAAGAATGAATTAAGCATGCTTATAATAAGCACCTCAAAGAATGTGAACTTAATGTTGGTGGCCTCATTCTTAAAGAAAATTAGAATTTCACTACTCTAGAAAGGAGCCAACATGGAAATTTTTCCCCTAATTGGATTGGACCATACATTATTACACATAATTCTGGGTTGGGAGCCTATCATTTGTCCTCCCTTGATGGTAAACTGGAAGTGGAGCCATGTAAAGCATTACGATTCACGATTATTCTATTGTTAGAATGTATACCGGTGAGCACTTAGTCATATCCTTGGATCATTCCTAATTTTTATCCCCTTCCATATTTTATTGTAATGATCTCGATTTATGTGGTCTCTTGTTAATTTCCTTAGCATGACCTTAAACATGGGCACCACAACTCTATCCATAGAATTTTCCTTATGGGTAGGTTCTCCATTCTTGGTGAGAATCCCGCGATCATTATATCCATAACCTTATTGTTTTCATGTTGGAACCATGTAAAGGGTCCATAGGTGTCTCTTGTACATTCATTATCCCCTTCTAAGTGGTATACCTAGCTATTGCCACTCTTCCCCATCTAAAAATGTAAAATTCATGGATACTCTTATCAAAATTCAAAGCTATCAAAAACATACTGCTCCCTCAAAGGACAGATATTCATGTAAAAACAAAACAAAACAAAGAAATTAAATAAATAGGTTGATCCCTCAAAGGATAACTATCATGTGCATCATTCTTACCATCTATATCATATATGTATAAAGTAGACCATACCCTCGAATGATGGATACTCTTTTATATCATGGCATCAAAGGCTTCCCGCATTGATCAACCTTCTATTTTATCAACATCTTAAGAAAGATTCCCACATTTATCAACTTTCTTATAGAGAACATCTTGCATTGATTAGTTTTCTCTTTCCCCTACCCAGAGTTGGGGCATAGAGTTAGGGAACACCACTGATGGAGAACCATCTTCTTGTTTATAAGTTGCATCACAAATCCCTTTATTGTGTCACCATTAGGTTTATGAGTTCATTCCATCTATGTTTCTTTCATGAATTTTGATATAACTAACTATCGTTGGTTATATATGCTAACATTTATCTTGGTGCATGTGCCTTACGCTACTTATATATCCTTATTGTTTACCTTTAATGTGGTTGGAGGAATCCTTTCCTCATGTACTCCTTGATATGACGTAGCTTTGTTCATACCTATAAGTCACCGATGATTGAAAAATAGGGACGGAAGCTTTGATCACTTTATTAATCTCAATCAATCAACCATTACGGAGAATGGGCTGCAATATTTATAGATATTGCACACCCGAATACACACAGGAGAATAAGTTGCACGAGTGCGACCAAATGCCAAAATGAATAAGCTTCGATAACATCCGAAAGCGAGAATTAGAAAAAACAAATATATTGTTTAAAACAATATAACAAAGATGTAAAAAGAAAAATATGGTTGATTAACCATATAACAAAATAACTATTATTATTTGATTAATAAAATTAATTAAATAAGCTGAACTATGCATAATTATTATTTAGGATAATAATATTTTATCCTAACATTCCCCCCCTTAATTGTGCATTGTCTGAAGAGATGAGGAGAGAAAATGCTCTGAACAACTCGAACTTGTCACGTGTAAGTGACTTTGTGAAAATGTCTGCTTGTTGTTCAGCAGTTAGACAAAAATGAAGCTGGATGTTGTGCTTCAACACATGTTCACGTATGAAATGAACCTAAACTTCAATGTGATTTGTTCTCTTGTGAAAAACTGGATTGCGAACAAGTTTGAGAACACCTTCATTGTCTACATACATGGTAGTAGGTTTATCCTGTGGTATTCCAAGTCCTTCCAGTATGTGACGTAGCCAAATCGCTTCACAGACAGCTTCTCCTGCAGAACGATAATCGGCTTCTGTGGAAGAGCGAGAAACAAAGTGTTGTTTCTTACTTCCCCATGATATTGGTCCAGATCCTATAAAGAATACAAATCCAGAAGTGGATTTTCTATCATCAATGTTACCTGCATGATCTGAATCCAAATATCCAAAGAAGAAGTTTTCATTCTTCTTGTATTCTAGACCAAGATCCACTGATCCTTTGAGATATCTCAAAATGTGCTTTGCTGCTTTCCAATGACAAACTTTGGGTTCCTACATGAACTTGGATAGATAGCTCACTGCAAAGCTGATATCTGGTCTAGTGTAGGTCAGGTAAATGAGACTCCCAATCAGCTGCCGATAAAGAGTGGCACTTACCTCAGGAGATGGATCTGAATGAGATAACTATAATCTGTTCTCCATAGGTGTAGCAATTGGTGTACAATCCATCATCCTAAACTTCTCGAGCGTTGTCTTGGTATATTTCATCTAAGAAACAAAGATGTGATTCTCTTTTGCCATACTTCTAGTCTAAGACAGTAGTGCATAAGCTCGAGATCTGTCATGTCGAATGATCACTTAAGATCTTTCTTCATTTCATCAATCATCTTCATTGAACTGCCAGTGATGACTAGATCATCGACATAAACTACAACAATCACCATCTCCCCCCCTTGATTTTTGAGGTAGAGATTGGGATCGTATGGATTTCTGACGAATCCATGTTGTACGAGATGCTCATCAATCTTGATGTACCATGCCCGGGTGCTGTTTGAGACCATACAAAGATTTCCTGAGTCTGCATACCTTTTCTTCTTGACCAAGTACAACATATCCCTCAGGTTGAGTCATGTAGACTTCTTCTTGTAAATATCCATTCAGGAAGGCACTTTTTACGTCCATTTGGTGAACTTTCCATCCAAACTGAGCAGCTAGAGCAAAGATCATCCTGATCATTTTGATCTTAGCTGTGGGAGAAAATGTCTCCTCATAGTCAATGCCTTCTTTTTGTGCGTACCCCTTTGCTACAAGTCTTTCTTTGCACTTGTCCACTGTCCCATCTACTTTGTACTTAGTTTTGAATATCCATCTACATCCAATGGGTTTCTTCCCTGGTGGAAGATCAACAAGCTGCCAAGTGTTATTCTTCATCACTGATTGATATTCAGAATCCATGGCATCTTTCCAAGCTTTTGATTGTAGGGCTTCCTGGACTATAGAGGGCTCGTCTGATTCAATAACTCTACTCATCAAAGCAAAGTTAACTTCTTCTCTTACTTTACTGTGAGTTCGTGGTCCAGGGGTGGATGTATCCGGTGGAGCATCCAATCTTGCATCTCGTAATGTACTTGTACACCATTTAGGCATACATTGAACTGTTCCCATGGGTTGTGGTTCTATCTGATCAACACCATCATCCCCATAATCACTTTCATATTCTGAGGGAACATTAGCTTCAATTTTTATAGTAGGTGAAAAATCTACATCTTACGAGTCCGGAGGAGGAGTCTCTGCTTCCTTCTTCTCGAAAAACTCAACATCTCTGCTTGTGTAGAATTTTCTGGTCTTAGGATCCATCAATCTATACCCAAGAGTCTCTTCACTGTATCCAATGAAGATGAGATTTTGTGACTTCATGTCCAATTTCTTTCTGTTCTGTTTGGGTATGTGCATGCTTGCTTTGCACCCGAATACTCTGAGGTGTGCAATGGATGGTTTCCTTTTTGACCATGCTTCTTGTGGTGTAATTCCATCAAGAGCAGTTGTGGGTGCTCTGTTTAACAAATACACTGCTATTTTTTTCTGCTTCTACCCAAAATGTCTTTGCAAGTCCGGAATCATCGATCATGCATCGCACCATTTCCATGATAGTACGATTTCTTCTCTCAACAACACCATTTTGCTGCGGTGTGTGTGGAGGAGGCATTTGTCGACGAATCCCGTGAGTTTGTAGGTAGTCTCTGAACTCATCACTGGTGAATTCCCCCCCTCGATCTGAGCGGAGAGTTCTGATGTGATGACCAGTTTCTTTCTCAACTGCAACTTTGAACTTTTTGAATGTTTCAAAGGCTTCACTTTTCTTGCGAAGACAAAAAATCCACATTTTTCGTGAATAGTCGTCAACACAAAGCATGAAGTACTGGAACCCAGAATGACTTGGCTGCATCGGACCGCAAAGATCGGTATGAACCAGGTCAAGTTTACCATGAGCTCGAAAAGTACTCTTTTGGAATGAAACTCTGTGTTGTTTTCCTGCTAAGCAGTGAGGACACTTGTCTGTATCCTTCTGAAGAGATGGTAGCCCATGTACCATATTACACCGACAAAGTGTTTCGAGATATTTGAAACTTACATGACCAAATCTCCGATGCCACAACTAGGCTGAGGTGGAGTTTTTAGCCACAAGTGCTTGATCGTTTTTGTGAATGAAATCAAGTTGAAACATTCATCCCACATTTGAGGCTTTTGCAATTATTTTCGAGCCTCTGGATTTATCTTGAATCAAACACATTTTCTTACCGGATTGACTATCAAAGTCAATTTTCAGGTTGTGATCTAGGAGTTGACTGACCGATAGAAGATTCTTTGTCAACCTAGGGACATATAGAACATCTAATAGTCTACATTTGTGTGAACCAAGGGGTAGAGAAATGTTTCCAATCCCCTGAACTGTATATGAAGAATCATCTCCCAACGAAACATGATTTTTCGATGGTGTGTCCCTCATTGAAATAAACCAGTCTCTGTGGCCGGTCATGTGTCAAGTGGCTCCCGAATCAACATACCAGACGTCACTAGATGACGTGAATGGTTCACTTGATCGAGCAGTGAACAAGAAGTCTTCATTGTCTGACTGTTCTTGTTGCTCAACAATATTACCTTGCTGGTGGGGTCTTCTTTTCCAGTTCCTCTTTTTCTACCCGTGATAGTTGTTTAAATGTCCCTTGTAAGATTGTTGTTGTTGTGGTCCAGAATTGCTTGATGAACCTTTCTTATAAGTGTTATACCAACAATCTTGTAAGTCATGTCCTCTTTTGCAAATTGGACATTGCTTCTTCTGTTGATTGTCCCCATGATACTGATTCTGATGTGTGGACTTCTGATAGGATTTAGGTTTTCCTTTACCTTTTCCTTTCCATTTTTAATGTGAGAGACGTGTGCTGCTCCTCTTCATCATCCTTGTTGTGCATTTCTTCCTCTTGTTGCAGTAGGTTTACTAGCTTGTCAAAACTAATTGTCATATCTGACAAGTTTAGAGTTGTGACAAAAATGTGGTAAGAAGAAGGGAGAGCTCTCAGAACAATGGGAATGAGAGATTCATCTTTGACCTCTTCTCCTAGGGATAGAAGTGAAGCCCTCAACTCTGCAACTCTTCTTAGGAAAGCTTCAATTTTCTCATTCTGCTTGAACTTCAATGTATGTAACTGACTCTACAAATTTAGTATGACATTCTTGTTCTTGGCCTCATATATTGTGCTCAGCTTATCCCACGCTTCTTTTGCTGTTGTGGCATCTCGAATGTGGGCTTGCACATCGTCGGACACTCCAAACAAGATGATGAGTTTTGCTTTCTGATCTGCTCTATCAAATTGTTGTTGTTGTGTTGCATCGATTGGTGATCGGTTAGAGTACCGATCCACACAGGCGATTTCTTCAAACTCAAGTTGTGTCTTTATTTTTGTCTTCCATGCAGCATAGTTGCTTCCTCTGAGCAATTGTGAATCTGGAAGAAAAAATTTGGGGGCATTGGTGCCCATTTTGCAAAGATCACTGACAGGGTTTGGCTCTTATCACTCCAGGTATTAGGTCTCCCAATCTATATACCATTAGTCCGATATACCGAACCTTTCTATATACGCGCCCTTCCGATATACCCGTCGGTACGTGGAAGAAGCTCGCCCTTTCTATATACCCGGCGGTATGTGAAAGAGGCGTTAACGTACGTGAAAGAATTCAATATGTGGTACCAAGATAGTACTTGATGGGGTCTATGTGATTATTGACACCGGCTCAAAGAAATATCCTCATACGTGTGCGTAACTTCGCTATATACTCGGATAATTTCTCAATCTGGATTTATGTCGTGCAATCGTTCACAGATGGATGGGATGGTTCATAGTGTGTGCACTGTGACCTTATTACTCCCCGTTGATTTATAGGGATGATGCCCAGATGACGTTGTTGCAGCTATATTAGGCATTAAGTGCAGTAGTAGTCGTGACGGCTTTACCCGTAAGTGCTTCCCAGAGGCACTGTATATACCGAATCTTTGCGAATGAGATCTAGGATCTCGTGAGTGTTACAGAACCAATTTTATTGTTTTTTATTACAATTCTACCAGTTTCTGAGCAGTTACAAATTTTTATAGTTGACTATGGCAACCTGTAAATTAGTACAATATGCAGCAGTATACAATTTACATTCAAAAAACTATACAATTTGAATGGTAGGCAAATAATTTTTGTTTCGCGGTTCTGGTGGCCTCCTGAGCCCAATACGACCCAAAATGCTAAAAATTGCAAAAAAATAGCTGAAAATGCAATTTTTAGATGGGTCTCCTTTTGCAAAAAAATTTCCAAAATGAAAAACCAGGCCGAATGGGAGAAATTTTTTTACCCTAAATTAGGGATTTCTCCGCTAAATTTAGTTAGTTATAACTAAATTCAAAAATATGCTAAATTTAGCAGTTCCACCAAGAAATTCCGCCAAATGCAAAATGTGAAGTTGGGGGTGGGATTTGAACCATGCACCTCCCACTTCTAAGGCTTTCCCTCTATCCAACTTGGCCACTTAAGGGCGCTTGATGTAGGAATGAACAAACTTGTATTTAAAGTATATGAAAAAATGACTTACCTTAGAAAATGTGACCTAGATGAAGGATCCACGTGGCTGCAGCTGGTGAGAGGCATTTTTAGGTTATTTTTTAGCTAAAAATCTGGATCTGAAGCATCTACAACACTTTATCTCCTTTGGCCGCCACTTTTACCTTATTTCTCACCATTTTTTTCATTTTTTTGCTTGCTTGGTCGCTATTTTTTTTGTTTGGGCGCCTATTTGGTTTGCCTTTTGTATGATTTGCTTTGCTTTCTTGTGTGTAGGTCCGGCGTGAGGAGGATTTGGGCGCTTGTTTGTTGCTTTAGCTCCTTTTTTCTTTATTGATTGTTTCTAGGTGCTTCGCAGGTCCAGCAGGCCGCTTTTCCTTTGGTTTTGGCCGCCTCTCTTTTTTTTTAATATTCTTTGATCTTGTTCACTGCTTCTTTTTTTTATTGATTGTCTCTTTGTGCAGGTGCGTGGAAGACTAATATCAGGTCCAGCAGGGGTTTCCACACCTCCTTCAACTGTTGCCCTTCTCTGATCTGCTCCTATATGGAGTCCTTCTTCACACAGCCTCCAAATATAGCAAGAAATCCTCCAAAACCAGATATACCTCTAAATGTAGAGGTTGGATAAAAAAATAGAGACTAAAAACATCTCTAATATTAGAGATAAAACCCCAAATGGGGAGAAAAATAATAATTTTTTTATTTTTATTTTTAAAAATTTTGAATACTGCTGCAGCAAATTTTGCCTGGTGCTGAGTGCACTAGTGCAAAAAAATTTGCGTTCCAAACACCTAGAACTGAACAGGAGGTTGTGGGTTTGCAGGGGGTTCTGGGAAGTTGCAGGAGGCAGCACTGGCTCTCCTTCTGGTGCAGATCTCTTCTCCACGAATTCTCCTTCTTCTACAACCTTCTCCAACCTTGCGAGGGGCTTCAATTTGCTCTAGTACCAAATGATGATTGAAAAACAGGGACGGAAGCCTGATCACTTTATTAATCTCAATCAATCAACCATTACAGAGAATGGGCTGCAATATTTATAGATATTGCACAGCCAAATACACACAAGAGAATAAGTTGCACAGGTGCAACCAAATGCCAAAATGAATAAGATTCCAATAACATCCGAGAAGCGGAATTAGAAAAAACAAATATATTGTTTAAAACAATATAACAGTATGTAAAAAGACAAATATGGTTGATTAACCATATAACAAAATAACTATTATTATTTAATTAATAAAATTAATTAAATAACTAAACTATGCATAATTATTATTTAGGATAATAATATTTTATCCTAACAGATCACCAATCATCGAGTTGCACTTATATTCTAGTTCTCCCTATCTATCTTTATTTCCTCTTTGTCTTATTATCATAACATTCACTCTATCTAACTTATCTACATACTATCTTCCAACCATCTCAAATTTAATTTCATATTCCTATCCATCATCATCTATGTATATCATTTATCACATCTATTTTTAAACATCATACATTATATATTAACCATCCAACCATGCATATAATATAAAGTAAAACATATCATCATCATCACATATCCACATCACATCATCATAAATAAAATAATCAACATCACACAATACACACATGCTCAACCACAAAAATGACATATCATATATATCATCAAAATAAAGTGTATCAGTACATCATCGACCTCTAAGGGTACTCTCTCAAAGTAGAGATGTCTAAAAACTAGTAAAGTTAACATCAAAAAACCTAAACTCTTTCCCCATGAAGAAAGTATGCATGTATCTCTCTTGGCCTCATTGCCTCTTCCCTAGCCCTCTTCTCAATGCAGTTGAGTCACACTCGTTGTGCTCCCAAATGGCCTAGCTCTAGCTGCCGCTCACCTCTAAAGATGTTCTTAATATCATAGTGTATTTAACAACTTCTTGATCACAATCCCCTTGTAATACTTAGCCTCTATGGCTAAGGATCATTATCAATCCATGGAAATCATTTCGGGTGGTTCCAAATTTCCCACACCTGTGTTGCTTCCTATGTTCCACTCACTAACTCAACAACAATTATAGTATCAAGATCTTAAAAACATGCCCTATAGGCATCTCTTTTTTGTGGTAATGGTCCCTATCTTGGGTGACTTGGTCCCTCTCCTACATGACTGCATCTCTCTTTTGTATCATAGTATCCCTCTCTACATGCATATGCTCTAACTCCACACATAATCATGTCATCTCTGTAGGCTCTCCCCTACCCCATATCTAGTGCCTCTTGGGCTGCTTCTACCTCAATATCCATCTCCTCCTCCTCCTCATATCCCCTCTCTCCATATACTCGAACTTCCCAAGCTGTAATCATCCAATCAATAAACCCTACTTTGACCCCTATATCATTATCATCATCCCAAGGTGTCACTACTTCTCGATGGATTTGTCATGTCAAGGCTCGGTAACTCCCTCTCAATCTCCTATCACCTATATAATATAAGATCTCTAGGTACAATCTGTATGAATATAAAATGTCATCATACTCTATAAAACTATATGGACTCAATCATCTTTGGATGCCTTCCTATACCCACATCATCCTTCACATACCAACTAACTTTGCATCCAACCCAAGCCATATGGGGAAGTCTCTATAAAGAATCCATCGATATACTCTCCCTTGAGCTCTATGAACACCGTCTGCATACCAATTTATATCTCTATCTCCATTATCTTAGTAGGCTCATCATCTCAAAACCCCACTATGAGCTCTATGTGGTCCCTAGTGACCCATGGTAGCCCCAGTGGTTGGATAACTACAATATGCTCATAGGCCCAATAGTGTAGAAGGAAGCGCACATCCAATCCTAACCTCCTCCTTACTCTGCACATGGCTATCTCATGATACACATGTGCTAGAAAAGTGGTACTAAATAAAAACATGGTTTTATGCTCCACTATATCTACTATGAAATCAGCTAGATTCTATGGGAATCTATCTCCCTCGAGTCGGAAATTCATAACAAGAAATCACCATCATAATCAAACAAATCAATAGGTTGTGTGGTACCCTAGGATCATACCTCAACTCATATGAAAAATCCCCTGAAGAGAATCTAATATGTGGTGCATTGGCTCCAAATATATATCAATATGCTTTCCACTATAATGGGGACTATTTGCTCCCCCTATATAGGTAGTCTCAGGATGCAGTATACATCCTCCGGGGTGATCGTCATATCAAATTTCCTAAACCAGAAGGTGGTTGTATGCATATCCGACCTCTCAACTAGTGCAATAATCAAAATCACTTCTCAAGGAATCCTATGATAATATCTAAATCCTCTTAACCCCATAGCCACTTAGTGATCCCACTCAACTTTGGCCCCATCCCCTATCATCTAATCAAACAAAGATAAGACTCGGTTCTTGAATTTAGTGTAGAATGAACACACAAAACAATATAATAATTATTCTATTCAAATGTATTATCACACTAAATCAGTATAATTCATGGATATTATATATCCAATTGCATATCCAAACCACATCCTAATAAATAGGTAGGTGTAACAAAAAATAACACAAAATACTATTCACCGGTATAAAAAACTTTATGAATAAGATATTGTTAAAACAATATATTATATTAATATAACAAGAATATTTATCACACCATTGATAAATGATAGTATGAATAGATATGAGAGGACTAAATTCCTAACATTCCCCCTTAGTGCAAAAATGGGATAGAAACAATTGCACTTCCTTCGCAGCTTACCGCCCATGCATTCTCACGATCTTGGCTCTCGATGGTTTTGAAAAGGCTGACCAAAAACCTTGGTATGAGCCCCTGCTCATCTGATATGAACCCATGTTCATAAAATATAGACCCTTATCCACTAAAAAAGGAACCCATGTTCCAGGTATGAACCCTTGTTCATCCTCTTCAAGCATCATGATGTTGCTTTTTATCTTTACTTTCATCTTTACACAATATCTTCACATCAGGAAATTAACATAGGAAAAATGCTCACCAAACTAAATAAGAAAACACAATATGCCACCATAACTCTGTCACGACCTTTTTGTCATTGGTGGTGATGAGAGGTCGTTACTTGTCCTCCATCCTCTTATTCCTCCATACTCCAGTATCACACTGCTCACTCATAAAATTGGATGTTGAAGCTCAATAGTTTCCACATTGGATTTATTGGTATAGTTTCCCTCCCATAATGTGAAACAATATGTATTACATACCTTAAATGAATGTTGGATTCCACTGATAATGCATTCATAAGGCAAAATTATTTTGACTTTATATGACATAGGACTTAGAAAATGACTATTAATAAACCTAAAATCACCTATATGACATTAACTACCTATTATTCACCTAAACACAATTTAACAATGTTGACAATACAACTTTTGACTTTTCAACATAACGATTTCACAAGACAACTATAATTGACCAAAATTAACAATACGACTTAAACTATTGAAACTTAACACTCTATTTTTTTAACCACTAAAACAAATAAACAATTACTTTAAGACAAAATGAATCTAAATAAACTATCTCATAAAAAGTAATATTTAATTACTTTTTAGAACATATAAAGTTAATGAAAATACACGTATCGATCAATAACTATATTGATCAAAACGCAAACAACTAAACCAAGACTTAAACATTTGAAAAACTTACTTTTTAAATGACCATGACTTTCACTTTAGATCTAGACAAATAATATGGACTTGGACTTACACTTGATGCACAATTGGCATGTATTTATCTCCATAACAACACGACTTCATCAATATCATTATTTTTAGTAATCGAGTCACTAACACAACTTTCATTTCCTTCAACTTCGTGTCAAATATTTTCTTTCCATTGTATTCAATAAGAGCTTAAAGACCCTCCTTAATGAAATGCTCTACAAAATGCTCGATAGTACGCTTTTGAATATAAAGAATAGACAACAAGATACTCGATTTGTAGGTTCACAATTCAAAAAAAAAAAAAAGGTATTTCGATCGTATTCTTCATGTTTTTAGTACCAAGCTACGTGCGACCTCTAGTAAAGACCACCTCAAAAAAGGTGTCACCATGTATCTTGAGAAGTCAAGTTCTGCAGATTCAAAGCTCTTGGCAACAAGTTCCAGGTCACCCTCATGATCGACGTAAATCCCCACCACTGCATCCGCAAATGCTGCAGGGTCCAAAGGAGCTGCAATATTCCGTTTGCGGGTCTTAATCCGCGCACCTCCAAGAGTGGGCTTCTCCTTCGAGCTCAAAAACTATGACTGGGAAGGATCAAAAACCTTAAACAATCGGAAGCCAAGAGGAGCAGCGAGAAACCTTGAAACCCTAACAAAAATAATCCAATGTATATTGCTAAAAATATGTATAAAATATTTCAAGCAACAATCCACAATGCACAAGGGTGGAGGATGATCCTACAATATAATACACACGTCTAAACTTATTAAAATAAAATATTAACTCTAAACTTTGTACATAAGCACATATAAAATTAATCTAAAAATGAATGACTCAAAACATAAATCTCTATTTTTGGGGGAAATTAACCATAAAAGTTTCCCCTAGACCGCTCTCAAAATTCCATTACAGGTGGAGGAATAATAATTCTCTGATAGAAAATATTGAATTTGGTTGAAATGAACACATAAAACAATACAACAATTAGTCTATTTAACTTTACTATCACACTACACTACACGATTCATGACTATTATATATCCAATTACATAGCCAAACCACCTCCTAATAAATAGGGAGGTGTAACAACAAATAACCTTGGAATATTACTCAAGGGTATAATAAAACTCTATGAACAATATATTATAATAGTAATATTTATCACACTTTGTTGATAAATGATATTACAAATAGATATGAGAGCACTATAATTATAACATCGGTCTCCAAAGTATCTCGGTCTGCAATCACCAATCAAAAAAACAAACATCAAATCCTTTCATCATTAAACCTCATCCAAAATCTAAGTTAATAATCAACCTATCCTATCATGCCAAATCAACGTCAACCTAGGTTGGTCGACACGTCCGGAGGTGATAACAGACCTTTTAGGGCTAAATCAATGGCTACCCTACCAATTATCTACCAAATGCCCCTACTGTCATCCATTTTTCTAAAAAAATGCTAAAAAATAAATAAAACATAACATAAATTAAAAACAAGTGTGGGTTTCATTACTCACCATCTTGTGCACCCTCTAGAATTTTCTTGCTACTCCTCCACCTCCATCTCTTAATCTCCTTTTAAAGCTCTCATCTCTCAATCGTCACTAATAGGTGTCAAAATGAGCATCCTCACCTAAATTTTGGGCTTATATATCCACCGACACTAAGTCACCATCGAGCCCCTTTTTTCGGAGTCAATCGGCCTTAGGCGGCTGTCAACTCACCACGATAACCCTTGTTTGATTTCTGTCTCCGTTGTTGTGTCCTTTTTAGGGCACCATTTATTTATCTCTTTTTTCTCTCAAATTCCACCTTTGTGGCCATATTTATTCCCCCAGGGCATCTTATTTCATCACTTTTGATATATTTTTCCTTTTCAGCCATTTTTGTTCCCTTTTCTGGGGCACCATTACTTCCATCCTCGTCCATTATGGATGCATACCTTTTCAAATGATTCCTTATATATGAAGGATTTCACATTATTTTTGCATTTGGTTTTGCATAGTTTGATGTTTGTCTATGACCTATTGGTCCCCATGGCTTGTATCCATTTGACTGGTTTCCCATTGGATTCCCTCTATTTCATTTTGATTTTTCCAACTCGGAGGCCCATAGGATATTACCGTCATCTCCCTAAAGGCAGTGACATTTGTTTCCTTCTAATGTGACTCATAAAATCATTGTCTATTGAGCCCATGGAATATAAATCAAGTATGAAAATGCATAAGGATTATGCAAGCATGAACCAAGGGCACGAGAAGGCATGAAATCATAGAGAAACATGAGTGTGCTAGAACAATTTGAATTTAGGACTTAGCCACTTTTTTCGGATGAAGGCTATTTTTGTAGATGGAGTGTTGAGAATGTCGTAACATGAAGACTTGCATCTCACACAAAGCTATTTTGGATGCAAATTAGTTCGAGCGGCATGCATATTTTTTATCTAATAATAGGATTTCTACTCAGAGTTAACTATAGGAAATTTATTATTAGAGCACTTGCATGCTTTTGTATTCATTTATAAAGTTTCATGACTATTATTATCATGTATCCTATTTTTGGATGGTGCATATGTGGTGAAGGGAAAGTCACCCGCCCTACATATATGTATTGATTTACATGGTTTTGAGAGTCCTGATTATTGTAGAGTTATGCTACGAAGTTTCTAGTGCACATAACCATGGAAACTAGATCTTAAATGTATTAAGGTTTTTGTGTTTGGAATTATTTAATATAATGGAACATATTGGATGGATATTAGTGTTAGATGTGACTAAATATGGTTCTTGCATGGTAAATCTTATTATGATCATTGTTTAGTCAATCTTTCATATGGTTTAGATCTAGATCTGATTCATGCACTATGGTTTACTTAATTATTTGTTATGGATATGAATATATACATGCACAATCATGCTAACATTCTAGAAAAGTAACTCTAAAGAGGGACCTAGTACCTTTGTGAGTGCTTCGGGTGAGCACTCAGTTCAGGCTAAGTGATGTGCTAGTGTGCCTTGGGTTATTTGCAGTGAATTCTAGGCTACATCATTGGTTCCATTGTTGGGACCTCTTTCTCAACTATTTTTCAGGATGTTGCATGATGAAGACATATCGATTGACCTTGGCTAGTATTGAGGAGTGGTTAGTAGATCTAGAAGAGGAGTATGCTCATAGATTCAGCACCGGACCTGATTTTAATGCACGTACATGGGTTGAGTAGAATCTATATGATGTCTTTGTATGATACATTCTTTGATATACTTCCCATAGAGTTGTATGAGTGGCTAGTTGCTTATGCGTCAAAGAGGAATTGGAGGTTTCGTACGCTTGTTTAGACACAAGAATAATTTGAATCCTTATATGATGTAGATCTAATTTGGATGTGTTTTGTGGATGTTTGGTTTTGTGGTGTTTTGAAAAGCTATATTCTTGAGTACACATGGCTTTGAATTACTCTTGCCCAAAGATTATTGAGTTTTAGTTTTTGTACAATCCCCGAGGATAGTATTTACATGGTATTCCACTGGTGATCAAGATCTTGATCGTAACCCTAGATTTGTAAAAGAAGTCAATGGCTAACTAAACCCCACCACGCGTGGGGTAGGATCAGGTTTAGTGAGGATGGCAGACCTAGTAGTAGAAATATAGAGGGAAGAAAGGATTCTTAAGTTTAATGAGGTGCGTGAGAGGGATCTAGAAAAGTAGCATGAGGTTACTGGAATAAATGGAGTTTTGGAGAGAGATGGCTCGTGAAGGATTCAAAGATCGCATGGAAAATGTGGAGATAAAGCATAGAGATATCCCCATTTGGGAAATCATGGTAGGGAAACCTCTTCAACCTCATATGGGATTGTGTTGGTGGAGATGTCATGGGTCGAGGGTGTGCATCTGAATCTACCTAGTAACCTATCCCTTGTGCTTGGTTTTCCAGTTTCTATGGTAGTCAATAACCATCAAGCTAGTGTGAGCAGATAATTGTAGTAGATATAGTTAATTTATAATCAAGTTTAGGAGGTAATCAGGGAGCTTATTCATCTATGATGTAATCATCCTCTACTTTATTTAGAGGACTAGTTTGAGCTATCTTTTTTTACGGCACATCTTCGACACAAAATGTAGGCATGTAGAACCTTGACATCACATCTAAAAGTAGTGCAACCCTGCAAACCGTGGGCATTCAATTTAGCACAACAATAAGGTCATAGGGTAGTGCACCCTTTGGTTAGTTTCCTTCTACATGGGGAGGATAAAGAGGATTGGAAGGATTAGGTGGCTTTGGTGCTTTAGAGGATCCGGTGGCGGTGAAAATATAGGAGGGAACATAGGAAGCTCTCGATATGGTGGGCAAGGTCCGCACTAACCTCAGAAAATTTACATGGAGATGTCTCTCTATCTACCAAAGTATAGCAGTATTAAAGATGTAGCCAAGCACATGGATATGTGTGAGATCTTTGCATGGTGCACAAAGGGGATTACAGCTCCAAAGTGCAAGACAAGCTAGTTTGTAACTATGTTGTAGGGACACGCACATAGCTGGTAAATAAAGTTTGATCATGATTAGACTTGTGTGGATTATATGGCCCCTGTGAGATGCATTCTTAAAGGATTTTATATCCCTAAGTTAGAGCGAGAAGAGCATAATTATGCTTAAATACATTAAGCGGGAACTACACGAAAGTGTTCAATAATATGATGCCCGATTCAAGACTCTTCTATTGAAATTATCTTATGACATACACATGAGCCAACACACACAGTGATTCATTGGAGGACTGGTCACGCCATTTAGGAGGGAAATTTCACATAAGACTTATATTGATCCGTGTGAGGCACTTGAATAATATCTAAGTGCTTTGAGGTGGTAGGAAGTGTGGACACAGGAGTGAGCCCATTCTTGGAAGCTCAAATAGTAGAAATGGAAAAATAGTTGGAGAAATTATCTATTAATTCAACACATGAGACACGTAGTAGAATTTTGTGTACAGATTGTGAAGTAGAGGGGCATACTAAGGATAGTTTCCCTTAGAAATTGGTGCACTCCTTATTGTTAGATTGTGAGATATGTCACTTAGACCATAGTTCAAGTTGGTGCCCATTATTGCAGTAGCGTGATAAGAAAGAATGTGTCCAATTACTATAAGATTTGTAGGTCCTCAACTCATGATACTAAAGATTGTAGATTGATTGATCAGATCCATGATGCCATTGATGTTGGCATATGACAGAATAGTGTTGTAAATAATTCCAAGGAAAAGGGTGAACATCGTGAATATGATCATAGTGAGGGGTATTTTGATGACGACCATGGTAGAGGTTGAGGTTACAAAGTTAAATTCAGAGGTCGAGGTCACGTAGGTGGAAGGAGAGATTTTTCTCATGGGACATGTTATACGTGTGGATCTCATGATCATTACTGGTGCAATTTTCCATAGAATATTGTGTGTTATTTTTGTGGAAAGAATCATAGTTATGAAGAATGCCTAGATTTTTATGAACACTTCAGAGAGAAACACAAATAGGAAAACAAGGGCACAAGAATGGTAAGAGTATAACGTGCCATGGAAGACCAATGAATGCCAAAGTTAACACCGGATCCTGAGTTAGTACTTGTGAAGACTACTACGATTTTTGAGGGAGACTCTACAACAAAAGCCTACTATTACTAAGGAGGAAGTCATGCATGCCAAGTATCCAGACCCTATGCATCATAAGGAGGTTTATCAAGAAACTATGGAGGTAATTCATAATTTACATGGTGAGATATAGTGTTTGAAGGAACAATCATAGCGAGTTGGATCAAAATAAATTAGTGGATCTGCATCGATGGATGTTGATGATTTGAAAGAATTCTGTAATATGTTGTACCAAGAGAACATTATTCCTTTGTTTGGGAATTGGTTTAAGGAAATAATCCATGCAGGTAGGACTGAACATGAGAGACAACTTCTACATGCTAATCTTCCTCCGGATAGTTTGGATTATGATAAGGATATTACTCTAAATGTTGTTGTTGATGGTTGGCTTTTGAGTAACATCTTGATTGACACATGCATGGAAGTGAATGTGCTCACTTTGGATGTATGGGTTTAGATGGGAAGACCTCCATTACAACCATCTTCTAATGTGTTGTTCATGGAAAACTGAACTAAGGCAACACCCATTGGATTTTTAAAAGATGCATCCATTACTATATGGGGGCCAAGTTCACTGGGGACTTTGAGGTCTTAGCACTTGCAGAAGAAGACAATTTTCCCGCATTACTTGGGTGCCCTTGGTGCTATAAAAAAATGTTGACTTGTGTTTCAACAAGGGGTATATCAGCTTTGAGAACAAGGAAGAGTGTGTCATCATACCTCTAATAGATGGGAAATATGCACCTTATGTAGAGCCCTTAAGCGAAGAAGACTTGAACAAAATTTATGTGCACACCATTCGAGATCTAGAATTTCTTGAGCCATCAAAGGAAGGATTTATCCAATGGGATGATGCATAGTCCATGAGTGATACTAAAATTGTTGCATGTGACAATTAGGTGCACAAAACTTATGAAATGGTTGGGTGTGAAGTACGGAGTGAAACTATGCGTGTCGATAAGCCACACAAGATCGTGTGTTTAGGCAGAACTAGGTGTCAAAGTACACAGTGAAGATAATCTAGAAGTATTCTTTCTTGCTATGGAGGTTCAATGGGAATGTTAGGTGGAAAGAAGGAACATGTTAGTATATACCCTATGCGGGACAACAACGTGTTGGTGGATTGTTCATAGGGATAATCTCTTGGAATGGAGAGAAGTAAGGATTGCTTTATCTGCTTGGTTTCTAAGGAGCAATGCGCCTACTCAGATCTATGCCTTTCATGGTAATGATCATGTTCAACAATGTGAGAGACTCTGGACAATGGGGTAGGAAGCTTTACCACCTTCGTTATGGGTGCACAAGTTTTATTTCACCTTGCGAGGTTACCCACACGCATGGTATGTCTATGCACTCTGTGATGATTTCTTGAATGGCTTCCTTGTCACCAAGGTCATCTTCTAGGATATCTCCCTCACATATGAGGCTTGTAAATTGTGAAATTAATCGGGATTCATGTGCATCTTACACCCAAAAAGTGGAAGTAATCTTCATGCACCCATGACATCAGCCACTGGTACAAGCATTCTAGCTTTCCAAAATAAGGCAACTCATAGAGTTGCAATAGCCTTTCCTTCTCCATTTAAACCTTGATGTCATCATTGTATATAGGTAAACCCTCAGGTGTTTTTTTGTTGGTGGGGTGTACCAATTCCAATACCATTTCCTTTTCTATTGTGTTTGTGCGGTGATTATAGTCACTAACAGGTACACTTCTCAAGTGGGATTCCCATTCCTTCCCCATCATCACCCCATCTGGGTATTGCATCTCTACATACCATTCTTCATTTGTGTCTACCACGGGTTCTGGTTGTTTATGCTTGGCTTTTCCCTTCCCTTTCTTGGGTGCCATGGTCGGGTATTTTTATTACTCCAATTCTCTCCTTGTTACTCTATTTTACTTCCTCCAATCCTTTGATCTCAAATATGTGATATAACTCTTCTAAACCCGTGCCCTAGTTTGTCAAACCCTAACTAGGATAAAATATTCACAAGATAGCACCTCTTCAATTCTTTCCACACCCATGTAACCCCTTCCTTCTAGTTCGCAATCTAAAATTGGCTGCTTTAATCTCACGAGATCTTCTTTCACTTGATCAAATTTGAAAGCCCTAGTTTTTCGAACTCGTTTATATCTCCAACTCTTCTATTTCGCAAAGTAAAAATGAGAGTGTCCTGACCCTCTACTTATATTTTTTCTCTTTTCTAAACATTAAATGCTACTTCACCTACCACCATACTTTACTCATTTAATGTGAATTTTTCAAACAAAGCCCATCTTCAACGCCTTCACTTGCACGCCCGGCTTACGCGTGAAAACTCCAACCTTCCTGCACGTAACAAATCCAACCTGACAGGAGACTCTTACATGCATGCAACCCATGTTAAAGGCACTTCTTCTATCCTGATCCTTGCTCTCACCTACCTCATGTTGCTTTCAAATGTGCTTTCTCCTCCTCAATACATGGGATCTATAAGTAGCTTTACCCTGACACCAACCATTCTTCCATCTTCCTCTTTTATATACCTCTTTCAACCCGACTACTCAACAAGGATTTTTAACACATCTTCCTTGGTACTTTGATCACACACTTCTTCACCTTTCTCCACCCCACACTTAAAGCAATGTGCGGTCCTCTCGTGCACTCATAGATTCTCCAAAAATAGCAATAAGGTTACCGGCACCCAAGGTGCAAAACAAAACAACAACGTGAAAGGGAAACACAAGAAAGGGAAAAAGCATAAAGGAAACTTCTAAACTAACTAGAAAAACTACCTTATTTACAAACACCAAGAAGACTTATTTATAGTAGGGCTTCAACCTACTGCCATTGAAGTGTCTAGGAAACTTCATTCCATCCAAGTTTGTAACTGGCACACGCCCAAATCAAGGATGTACGAGATTGTGTAAGGACCCAACCAATAGAATTTTCAACTTCCCAGGATGGAGCAGAAACTTAGAATCATATAATAACACAATCTTCCCAACCTCAAACTTCTTGTTTCTAATATGGTGATCATGCCAAGCCTTTTGCTTTGCCTTTTCTATTGTTTGGCTCCATCAGGAAAGTGATCATCTCTCATCCAGTTTCATTAGCTCCTCAATTCTTTCTTCCAACGACTTGTTCATTGACTAACCCTCCTGTGCATGCTATTCGTAGAGAAGGAAACATAAATTCAACTAGAAAAATAGCTTCCATGTCAAACACCAATTGAAAAGGTGTGGCTTTGTTTAGTCTTTTATACATTGTCCTGTAAGCCCACAATACTGTCGATACTTTGTCATCCCAATCAAGTCTTTTGACATCATAAATCTTGGTCAAGGTATGACTTAGTATTTTGTTGAATGCTTATGTGGTTCCATTTTCTTGTGGGTGATAGGGAGTAGTCTTGTGATGAACCACCATGAACTTAGATAACAGGATCCTCATGGTCTCATTTAAGAAATGTGTACCCCTATCACTGGTCAGACTCAAAGGGCATCCATACCTCGTGATAATGTTTTCCCACAAGAACCTCGCTGCTATTGTTGCCATGTAATCTTTAGTGGGGCTGCCTCTACCCACCTTGTGAGATAATTTGTGCAAGTGATGACATAATGTGACCCGAGTCCTCTGTCTTTGTTGGTGTAATAGGTCCTACAAATTCTATCACCCACTTTTCAAAAGGCTCCACGCTAGGAATAGGGCGTAAAGGCATTTCATCTCTCCTTCTGGTTTGTTAATGCATTGACAATGGTCACACGCTTTACAATAATCTATGTAATATTTGTACAAGGTTTCCCACCATAAACCTGCCATTAATATCTTATGCGCGGTAGCATCACCTACATAATTCCCACCTACACTTCCTCCATGATGGCCAAGCGCTCATGCTCTAAGACACACCTGCGTAAAACTTCATCACGTCCTAACTTATATAAGTCTCCACTGATTAACATGTAGGGCATGACACGTATGGCCAACAACTTTTTTTTCCAATGTCTTCATTCCATCCGGCCACACCTTCCTTTAAGAATACTGTAATCTCCTCTAAATCGAGGGTACGCGTTGTAGCCTAAATAGTTGTGTGTCTGTCATTACTTCCTCAATGCTCTTTATGTCCTCCCCTGAATCAATTCTTGATAGATGATCAAGCCCATAGTTTCTTTTCCCAAGTTTTACTACAATGGTGAATTCAAACTCTTGAAACAACAACACCCATCGACAGATGCGCCTTGTAGAACATGCTTGTTTACTAAATACTTCAATGCCATGTGGTCAGTGTAAAACACAAAGGGTGTTGTCAGTAGATATTGTTAGAACTTGAAGAGTGCATAGATCATTGACAATGCCTCATGTTCGGTTGTGGTATAATTCTTCTCTGCTTGTGTCAGCTTCCTACTTGCAAAAACAAATAGGATGATCAATAATCCCTTCACCTAGGCAGGCAAACACTTCTCCAATGGTGATCCGTGAGGCATCTACATGAACATGAAAGGGCTTGTCCTAAGAGGGAAACCATAAAAATAGGTACGGTAATAAGTATATCTTTAAATGTATCAAATTCCCTCTCCTGCGCCTCTCCCCAATGGAAGGAACTTTTATTTCTAAGCAGTTCCTCTAACGACACGATGATCTTGGCATATCCCTTAATGAATTTTCTGTAATAGCTCGCATGCCCAAGGAATCCATGCACTGCGCTCTGGCTAGTAGGCTCCCTTAACCCCACAATAACTGCAACTTTAGCGGGATCTACTAGCAAGCCCTCCTTACATATGATATGCCCCAATAAAGTCCCAAAGGGGGTAGAAACACACATTTCTTAATTTTGAGGAATATCCTCAACTACCTACACCTCTCAAACATTAATGTCAAATTGTCACAATGGTATTTAACCAGACCATATACTATCCAGTCATCTAAATAGACCTAAAGAAAATTATGGATGAAGTCCTGGAATGCTTGCACCACTATGCACAAAAAGACAACAGGCGCATTCTTCAACCCAAAGGGCATGACCTGTATATGTAAAAATTCCCCATTTGGTGGAAAAATTTATCTTCTCTGGTCTTCCTTTGCAATCCAGACTTGGTGGTACCCTAAAAATCCATCCGTAAAGGAGTAGATTTTGTGCCCAGCAACTCCTTCCAAAATTTCTTTAGTGAAGGGGGTCAGAAATGGATCAATGATGCAAACTGCATTCAATTCCCTATAATCCACACAAATAATAATCCACCCATATTTTTTTATGCTGATTACCATCGGGATTATCCAATCTGATTCTTCCACTACCTCAATGATCCTAGAAGCTATTGTTTTGTTTATCTCCTCCTTAAACTTCACGCACAAATTGGGATTCATTCGGTAGGGCCTTTTCCTAACCAAGCGCGCACCATCCTTCAGCTTTATCTTCATTTCCCCTAAGGAGTGGTGAACATCTTTGAGCTCATGGTACTGCGCGCAGAATAAATCCTCAAATTCATGCACGCGAGATCAATGATCTTTGATATTTCCTTCTCTATCCAGTAATCCCCAATAATAGCTTCCTTAGGTTCTTCTTATGAACCGATGTTAACTTTCTTCATCTTTAAAGGCTCATGGTAGGCACACACGCAAGAATTTGCACTATCCACTACCTCACACATCCCTATAGAATGGCTAACATATAATATTTACGATTCCTCTCCATCAATCACATATACCAACTTTCCCTTCTCTTTTTCCAAACACGCGAGCTCAAGCTGTAACTCTTATATTTCCTCAACTTCTTCAAAGCATAACACTAAACTTGGTTGACCTAATAATTCCAATAGCCTATCCTCTGTCCTAGTACTATCCCCCATGGTAAGGCACTTGATACCTGCAAGGCCTTATCAATCGATGGCTTGGTACTCGATACTTAAAGGTTTGGATAAGGTCAACCTCGAGCTATTTCCACCCTCGTCTAGTGGCGTGTCTCTCGAATGAATGTACCATGCACGCTCACAACCATGCGATGTAGAATATAACTTGTGCACCCAAAGGGATGGTGAAAAGCTTCTACACCTTATCTCCGCAGACCGTTCACACTCCTGGATATGGAAAGAGGTGGCTCCTTCCCATGGTAGTCCTTGATGATGGTGGGTACATTACTCCTAGAAAATCGGCGAGAGCAATTATTACCTCACACCATTCTAAAAGGCTCTTTTGATGTGTGTCCCACCACCGAGCTATTGTGCCAAGAAAGAAATAACTTAACATCTCCCTCTGCTCCTTCTCATTATTCCACCGAGCTTCTACCTCCTGCAGAAAGATCTTAGGAAGGCTCCTCCCGAATACTTAGGTAGTTCTTTTCCTGCAAGGTACCTAACCATGCGTTCCTTTATCACCTTGGTCACCGACCCTCTTAAGTGTCATCCCATTAATTTGTAAGTTCCATGCACCCAATTATCACATGCCAGATTGGTGGTATCACTTACTGACTAAGCATCTTCAAACTGGATAACCTCGTTAGTAGGGTGTATCATCTCAGGGTCTCTGATTAAGTGCACATAAATCTTGTCTAGAACTTCTTCCCCCAACGGTTCAATATAGGGCATCAACTTCCCATCAACCAGGGGTATAATGACCCATTCCTCCTTGTTCTCGAAGCTGATGTAACCTTTGTTGAACCGAAGGTCCACATTATTCTTGTAACACCAAGGGCACCCAAGTAGTGCTAGGAAATTGTCCACCTCGGCGAGTGCCAAGACTTCAAATTCCCCAGTAAACTTGGCTCCCTGGATAGTAATAGTTGCATCCTTCAAGACACCGATGGGCATTGCCTTAGTTTTGTTTTCCATATACAACACATTCGAAGATGGCTGTAATGTAGGTCTCCTATCTAATGTCATGCATCCAAAGTCAGAATGTTAACCTCTACTCCTATGTCAATGAGTATATTACTTCTACGACTACATTCAATGTAATCTCCTTGTCGTAGTCAAGGTTGTGAGGGGGAAGGTTCACCTACAAGACCTGTCTCTCACGCTGTTCTCCGGCACGTGGTACCTTCTCTCTCAACCAAGATCCTAGCAAAGGAATGATGTTCTCCTACCTTAGCATTTTACACACCTCCTTGACCTCATCCAGGTCATCCTTTTGTGCCTCGACTCTCCTTCCTTGTTCCTCCCTCCTAGATTTCTCCTTTAGACACTAGATCTCCCCTTGTAAGCTTCGAATAACATCCATGGTGTCCTGATATATCTCCTTCTGATGCGTGGGGTCTAGATATTTTCCATGAATGACCTCCTCCCTCATAACCAGGGTCTTCTGTCTTGGTACCTCTCTTGTATGTGTGGCTTCTGCCCTTGTTGTTACCAAGACAGGCTCCAAACCTTCATCCCGTGTTACCCAAGGCATCCAATGTATGTCTGCCTTCTTGATGCTGACCATCGCAACGCCCTTGTCTTTCCAGTGTTGTTGATTCATATGCTCAAATAGTTAAGGCACTCCTCATACTTATTGCACTCCTCATACTTATTATTCTTTCCACACCATGAGCACTGTAATGTGTCAGGGTACTCACGCTTGTAACATTCAGTAGATCCATAGTGAAACATGTTCCACATGGGAAATCACTCCTTCCTCCTCCATAGTTACTTTGACCACAAAATCCTCCTCCTAAACCTTTCTCATGCATGTCTCCATCTACACACTCCTCATAATGGCAATCATCATTTTTAGAACCATTGGCAATGCTGTATGGCACACCCCATGATCAATGGCCTCATGGATCTGATCAATGAGCCTACGAGTCCTTAGTATCATGGTTTGTGGAGGTGCAAATTTTGTAATAACAAGATACATTTTTCTTGATCACATGTTACAGCAAGGACACCTACTTGCATCATGGTCCCCATGACATATTTCACAATCTACTGTCACAGTGCATACCGTCCTCCAAGGAAAATTATCCTTAATGTGCCCCTCTATTACATAATCTATGCACCATAAACCACTTCAAGTCTCATGGACTGAGTTCATAGATAATTTTTGAAATGTTTGGCCATAGAAAAATATAAGCCTCCGGAATGGGCTAATGCCGATGTCAATACTACCAACAACCTTGGCGTGCAAGGTAGCTTCCAATGCTTTGTGCGGGTCTCGTAAAGTCTTATGAGACAAGGCCCTTCTGAAAGGGGTGATCAATCCTCCAACAAACCAATGTGTATGCTAAGAAGGATGGATATCATATGATAATTTAGACAAGAGAGCTTTAAAGTGTGCATCATACTCCCACACACTCTCTCCATTCCTTTTGAATATCCTTCAAAGCACTAATGCTTTTCTCTGCTGAAACTCGGGAATGTGGAACTCGCCAAGAATGCATTCTTTAGGGTAGTATAGTCCACCACTATTTGATGAGGGTCATAATTTCTATACCAGCTATGCGTGCACCCTTACAATGTGGTTGAAAACCGACTAGCCTTTCATTCTCGTGTTGTGATACCCTTAGCGTGCCATAAAGAGCTCGCATTTGTGAACATGTTCCACTTTGCATCCTCAATGCCCCTATAATATGGAAGATGTAGAGACATTTCAATGAATACTTGAGGTGGTGGTGGGGTCCCTATCCTTGGTTCCAATCGGTGTTTCCTTCACCACCTGATCCACCAGTCCACGTGTCCTGTGCCTCTAGAGCCACCAGATCCACCAAAACCACTAGGTCCAATAGGTCCTGTAGGATCTATGCCAAGTGCCCCCATGGTCCCACTAAACTGTGCATTGATGGTCTGTGATAGTTCCCCACTAACACTACTTTTTCCCGCGCCACTCCCTGATGTGAGACTGAAAGCTTGTATACTTGCCCCTTGTCCAAAGAATCCTCCAAATACTTGAATATGTGCAGCCATAGAAGAAGGAACAAAAAAATTATACCTCCTAGGTGCATATCTATCTCTTCCACTGATATCAACTAGGTCAATAACACTTCTTCCTAGATCGGGAAAACCAAGCGCCGGCTGGCTCGAGCCACCGGGTGGGTGCAGATATGTGCCAACAACTCTCCTTTCTTTGTGTGATGAACTCTCACTAGAAGATGAAGGGGTATCCCTCACATGCTTACCAAGATGGGGTAGCATAGACTTCTCAGGTTCCATGTCCTCCGCATGAATCTCAACTCTTTCCCATGAACATCTATCTCCATAGATCCATCACACTAGCAGACCTCATGTCATATAACAATATCCCTTTCACATGCTTCATTATACTTGATTAATATTTCTTCCCTCCCCTTTTAAGCCGTGATATCTGCCATCTTCCTCCACCCAAGCTCCCTTACCCAAAGGTGCTCGAATGGTTTAGCCACCATTGAGAAAGCCTCTAAACTCATGGTAACCATTAATATTTTCATAGATAGAGTAATAACATGTAGAAACATTCCTCTGGTTCTCGCAGAAATTCAAAATCAGTAATATCTGGACAAGAATACGTGGAAATGGCATATTCCAGAGTGTAACTAGTCAATACTCCTCTCCACCAATGATCTACAACACAGGTGCACATAAAATCTACATCCTACAACCTTTGGTAGTCTTCTTTGTCCCATACACATGATCCATAATGCCAACTTGATCTAGATGTATAGGTTGAAAGCCATTCATATAGTTCTACTAGGAAGCAATAGAAGAAGGTCTCGCATAGATCATGGTATAGGTTCTCTTCTACCCATCTACGTGTATTAAACTCAGGTACAATGTTGTATCTCTGAGAAAATTCACCCTCCGTGCTCTTGAACCAAGATTCAACGTTCTCTAATGTCAACCACTCTATCATTACTCATTACATAGATCATGATGTATTCTATATCCCACTACAACTTCAAAAAGAGGGTCCTGCAATGGAACCAAGATGTATTCAGTTTTACCCCTATTATAAAAAAGGAAGGAACCCCATGCGCACCGGCCTATCACCCAGAAGAAGCTAAGTGTTCACCCGAGGAACGCGTGGGTACCGAGTCTCTTTTTATGTGAGTTTAGCAAGAAGCATCATCTATGATTAGTGTAAGAGTTTTTAGGAGGGAAGTTAAAACAAAAAAAAAAATATAGGGCTTAGAATGGCCTCTATATCCTTACAGTCACTTGGACCAAGTACATTAATAGAATCCAGAACATGCATTATGACAAAGAATTATACAAGCATCCATACATAGCATGAAAGGAAAGAGAACTCATATGAGAGAAATGTGCATTAAAACCATTGATATCCATGTCTATATATGACAAAACCTCATTATATTCATTGATTCATTACGAGAGAGTCACAAAGTACAGATTGCATCAGTCATGCATATCACTAGATGTATGTAACTAAGCTTAACGAAAAAGAAAAATTACAAATCCACGCTTAATGCATTCTTTCCCGAATACAAATATCCCATCGCAATAATTCTGTAGAGCTCCACCCATTCTCTAACCCGCTATACCTCATACTTCTAGATATCGATCTCTCTCTCTCTCTCCCTCTCTTTTACTCCATAGACACTTGTATTTATAATTCTCCTACACTACCAACTCACCTTCTAGCGCCCTTAGATCTAACACCAAGTGTTGAATGTGGTCCTTTATGTGATCATGCTCCTCCATGCCTGATATTTCCACTCCATCTCATGATAATCTTCTAGAAGATTCCATTCAGGGCATGCTCTTTCTTGGGATAGGCTATCACCAAAGCTAGCATCTTATCCACATGCAACCGATCACACTTTTCACATGTTTTGCCTTTGGTTCCCAAAATGACTAAGTCCCGAGCCTCCTTTCATTCATCACGCGAGCTATGTGCTTCCTTAACTCTTTCTTTCATGTGCTTTTACCTTGTGTGCCTTTTCATAACTAGGACCCTGTGCGCCCACGTGCCTTCATACTTGGTTAACATTACATGGGTCTAACACCTATATCGTTACCCATGTCTATAGATCAGGTGCTTATCTTTTGTCTTCACTCAAAGGTAAACCCAAACCTGAGCCTCTCAATGCCTTGCATCTTTGGCCATTTCATTGTTAACATCAAGTCCTAGATCACTTTCTATTAGTTGATTGCTCATCCCTTAAGCGGTGTTCACCATCCATATTTCCCATTTTTGAGGATCCACAATTGAACAAGAATCATGTGATTACCTGTCACCTTTCAACCTTATCTTCAATATGAGTACCACGGCTCTACTCATAGCATGATTCTCATGGATACTTTTCATCTTCTTCAAGATGGAATCCCATGGTTGTTCATCACTCGAAACCACCCCTTTCATAGTTAACCCCTGTGTACTATGGTTTTGTCTTCCAAACAAGAGCCTACTCTTCCTCTATAGTCTTTTCCATGACTTAAACGTCCAAAAAAAAGGATTTAAATCCTTGAGTCAAACTTCCAGAAAAAGATGACTCCCTCAAAAAGGGACATCTCTTCACCCTGACTATGCCACTATAAATAGACTATTCCCTTAAAGGACAGCTATATGAAGCCATTGCAATATATATATATATATAAACATATCAAGAAGCTTCCCGCATCGATCAACTTCGCGAAGACCTCAAGGAGATAATATACTCATCCCATATAGACTTCCCACATTGATCAGTCTATTAAAAAAATGAAGAAAAGGATTGAAGTTTTCATCATGGAATTCCCTATTGTTGATCCTACCTATCTGGTCTTTGTGCCTGCCAACACTGTGTAAACAAGCAACCAACCTACCTACCAAAATAACCCAAACACCTTACCCAACCCTGCTAGAACCCTCTCTGTGACTTACAGACCAAATGAACAACCTGTAACCTAACCTGAAGACCTTGACCCACATAGTTTTTAGTATTTAATTGGATCGATGTTGATAGTGATCTGAGGTACCCAAATCAGAATACTAGCACTAGATTTGTTTATGTATGTATTTCAGTTACTTTATAATTTTTTTAAAAATAGTGGATTGACATCCCTCTAGGAAGTATCACACTTCCTAGATCTAGCATACGCTAGGTATTCCACTATCATATATTATTTAACTCTTCTTTGGTGGTCTTTTTTTCTATTTCAGGTAGTTCCTCCTAGCCAAAAGGAAGCTCTCACAATTAGCATTGGATCAAGAAGTCAAAACGCACACACAACCTCCAAACCAACCATCATAACAGGTATTCCTCCTTGACCCACACCCTTATCTATTTTTTTCACATTCAAGACGTAAAGAAAACGTTCAAACACTAGTAACAAGATATAGATATAGAATTCATTGATAGTTTGATTCGAAAGGATATTTCTTTGTTCCTTGATGTAATGTTTGTGTAAATTCAATAAAGATCTGAGTTATGTTCATTAGTTTCTAGTTGTAGAATTTAGGAGGGATTAACACCCAATTCAGGGCCCACTTGTGGTCTACTAAATCCCTCAATTGCCTTATTTCATTGCATTTTTATTTACCTAGGAAAAATTTACTTTTGGATCTTCATTCGAATCTACAGCTTTGTCTTAGTAATAACATTTGGAAATTGTTCATTTTCAGTTCTAAGTTTTTTTACTTTCAACATTGTTGTGACAGTTATTTATTTCCAACCTCCTAGATCTACTATAACTATGCATACAACAATGGAAATGTTTCAAGTTTACATCCCCTGGTTTGATAATTAAATGATTGTAATTCAATGAACAACATATTAATTATTACAAGTTGATTTGCACCACCAGACAATTTTGTCTAACATACAACATTAGATTGTGTAGTGTATTCTCCAAGTTCTCCTTATTTTGGTCCATTTGCAGTATGACCACACTAATATCTATTTAAAGTGCGTGTATTCCTTTAATTTATGTTTTCAATGGAAATTTATCAAAATCTACTTCTACTTGTGTTATTTGAGATTGGGAGGTTTTAGCATGTACACTTATATTAATGGTTTGTGGTAGTACTCTATGAACATTAGATGAAGGTATAATTAGCTTACATTTTCATTTTGGTGTCATTGATTGTGTTTTCTACCCTAACCTTTACGCATCCCATTATCTACTTCTTCTACCTCTCTGTTGGTGTGTCTTTGGATGTACTAACCTATATTTTTCTTTTGATTCCGTATTTATTTTCTCTTATAACATTCATTCTTCTTCCACTCCCTTGTATTCCTATTACTTTATTATTTCTTCATCTTTCCTTCTACTTTATTCTTATTCATTTTATTTCTCCTTTGATTCTACCTTGTCCTATGCTTCCCCTTCTTATCTTTATTTTTATCGTCTTTTCTTCTTTTATTTTCCTCTCTCTACTTATTTCTTTTTCATTTCCATGGCCTTATGTGTTTCAGTTTGCACAATTCTATCTTTTGCGGATCTTTTTCATGTTATTTGTGCACCTCTTCTTCTTATCTTAAATGTTTCCTCTTCTTAACCAGATTGTATGTATTGGTTCCCCATTGACTATGCATTGTTCTTCCATTAATTTTACTTGTGCCCTTGGAATTTATATTACACGGTTTCATATATATTTCTTACCTCTTGTAAATATGAAAGAGGAGAAGGTGTGCTTGCTATTTGGATTACAACTTTGGGAACTATACTTTTGATTCTTATTTTATCCTTGAATTTTTGTATCTTCTACGTTCTTAGCTCCCTATAATTGATAGGATTTTACTTGTATCTACTATGTAGATATATTTTATTGTTATATGTCCTCATGTGTAAGTTAGGATCTTTTATGCGTGCTAACACCTATACTTAACATAGTTGGTTCTTCAAATGTAGGTAGTTGTACCACTCTAAAATGTATTTTCACTTCTCTTCTTCTTAGGTGGAGAGATCATGAACTCTTCCTTTAGTGCGGATACATCAATCCTCCGGTCTTTTAAACCCTCCTTTATGTTGTACACTAGCTATTCTTGTGTCACATCCTCCCATCCCACATTGATCATGAGAGACTTTGGCATCGATGGGAGTTTGACCCTATCTTCTAGCCTCGCTTCTTGGTTGCAACTTGCTCAATTATGATAGCTTTCTAGGTGTCCCATTACCATTCCTCTAGCAGATACATTTTGGTGCCCATCTCTAAAATTTTAATTACACACTTTTTCTCTCTATCAATTTGCATTTTTAAAATTCTAGATTGCAAAACCATCCTGGTAATATGGGGTTTGTTTCTACCCTTGGTGATTATCGTTATGTTGGAACTATGATCAACTACTTACGTATTTTCCACTTAGCCTCCCTTACCAACTCTTCTCCTTGAAATTTTGATTTGTTTTGATCTTTCTCAGTTGTTCCCATTTGTAGCTTTCATGTCACTAGTTTCTCTAGTCCTTGTGTGCGTAATGGTTGGAAACTTGTTGGGACCATGTTATACTATTTACTCATTTTAACCTTGGCTATATCCATGTTGACAAAAAAATGGCAATGGCTTTGGATGTTGAGCATTATCAACCTTTAATCACAAAGATGACCTCATCATGTAATAGAGTGATCTTGGTATACGAGGGTTGTATAAGTTCTTACCTCCCTCGATACGTGGGGATTGTGTTGAGATGTTCTCTAATTTTTAGTAGAAAACTTCACAATAATTACATGTATTCAAAATTTGTGTATGAAGTTTCTAGGAGATAAACTATGTAAAAATATCCTATGGGGATTACTCATTGTCTACTTATATAACTCCCTCGTAAGCCTTCTAATGTGTGACCACTATTACTGGAAATAATTTCCTCCTATTTGTGTGATATTTTACACATTTTCATTAAGTTCACGTGCAATAAGTTTGGTCTAGTTGAAATCTATGTTGTCATCCAAAATTCTTGTGATGATTTCCATAACTCTCGGGGATGTTTTTTACTCTCCCTAGTTACATGCCAATATCATTTCGTTATGATTTCTTCCAAAATTTTGAGCATGTGATTTGTAATGCCCCCAATGGAATTCATCTCCTTTTGGGAAAATTACCATATATGGTTACAATTGTTGGGTTTATAAGAGGCTAGGTGGTTTTGTATGGAAGGATAGACATGCCCCAATTTGGGAGACTTGTGGATCAAACATTTGTGGCTATGTTGATGGGAATGAAATCTCATGAAATAAAACCAAATGAATTTTTCTAGTATCTACTCATGATTATCTACATGAGATTGATATTTTATCCTATGTAATGCATTGTTGTGAGTTAGTGTGTAAACATTACTTGAACCAGATCCTTTGGTACAATTTTCCTTGATGGGACTTCTTCTTATAATTTCACCTCTTTGTATAACCCAAAGTTTTAGTTCTTGCTCAGGGCTCATGGTGTGGTGGATCAATCCATTTAGTCTGTTGTATCATTTTGGAGATCCTCGTGTCTTATTTTTCTACGTATGATAAAGAAAGGAATGTAAATGCTTGTTATTATATCATTCCTTGGACTGCTAAGCCATTAGGTCTATTGAAGGGATTCATTTCGTATCTAATTAAATTTTTGCATTCTCTCACTTTCTCTATTTGAGTAATTTTCTATTATTTCTTGTTTTCTTTGGAATGAAAATGACTTCTTGCTAAGTTAATTTTGTTGTTTATAACTTTGATGATTTCTAAGTGGTCATTTTTGAACCATTGATTTCTTGATCTACCTCCTTAATTATTTTTATCCATTGGAGATTTCATTTTCCATGAGATCTTAGGCATTTGATGTGTTGTTTGTACTTCTATTTGGATTGTTGCTTTTGTTATGTTCAAATGTATAAAGTTTTTTTGTTTCTTTCTTGTTTACTTTGTAAATTTCCCATAATTATTAGATTCATTCCCATTTCCCCCTTTTATTCATTCCTTCTCAATGGATACATTATTATAATCCTCAATTTCATGTAAAAATCAAAAATACATGATTAATTACACATACATTATTCTTTGATACTTTACGTAATCATGTATTATAGGATTTCAACCTATATCCATTTATTATAGTGGAAAATATGTTTCCATGTAGATCCTATAATATAACGTTGTCATGTTTTATGATGTGATGGATGATATATGAGCCTTTCCATCTTATGCAAAAAAATTCCTAAGTGTGCCTTAACCCTGATTTCATACTCTGAAACCCTTTGTTCTGTTTGAAACTCCTTGCTACATAGGTTGAGGTCATGTTATACTTTCTGGATCTAGATGTGTGCTTCTTGATTCCATTGTGTTGTTTCCTATATTCCTCCATTTTTGTCTAATCTAACAATCTTCTTTCAATAGATTCTTTGTCTCCTAACTGAGTAACTATTGCAATGTGAAGTATTGGTACAATATATTCCATTGGCATGATTGCTTCAATTCCATAAAAAAATTAGAATGATTTTTATCCTATACTTATCTTGTAGTTGGTTCGATATGCCCATAGAATTATAGATAGTCGGTCTTCCCAATCATCCCTTTACACATTGTAGATATTTGTTAAAAAAAATTTGAGAACTTTGTTTGTAGATTCCACTTATCCATTCATTTGTAGGTGATATGTTTTTATTTTGTGGTGCACAATAATAAATTATTATGTGAGGATTTTGATGGTATTGTTCAAAAAATGTGTGCCCCTATCACTTACTATTTTTTTCAAACATCCAAATATAGTTATTATGTTAGAAATTTAGTTATATTATTTATTGTATAATTTTTGTTCTATAGATTCTACCCATATTTAAAAATATTCTATTGCTTTGATTATATATATTCCTCACGGACCTTATTAATGGAGGGAAAATTGTCCCAATGAATTTTGTTCCCCATTACTCAAATGGTTTCAATGCTAACACGAGATTAAGAGAAATTTATTCCTTCTTATTTGCTTTCACCACTCACTGAAAAAATGTTACAATGCTTTTTCATATGATCCACATCAAGAAACAAGGTTGGCCACCAAATTCCAATCTACGATATATTTTTCACATGTATGTTCCCCTTAAAAATTTACTTTGGATATTCCTTCATTAGATTCATGTAGTAATAATTATTTTTCATGTTCTAGCATAAATTTGCACCGTACTTCATCCTTACCTAGCTTGTAGAAAAATCCATTGATGGTAGTCTATGGTAAGGCCTTTGTAATAAACCATTTCTTTTATTTTTTATGTATAGCGGTGTGGAAAAATTCCTCACTATAGAAACCACGTAATCTCTTCTAATTATTTTGGTATTGAGATGACCCAAAATAAATGTGCATCTAGAGAATATTCATTTAATTCCTCTATTTATTCTCTATTGTTTATGTGACTCAAGTGATTTGGTCCTGCATTTTCTCTTCCTGGTTTCACATTTATTTTAAACTTATACTCTTAAAATAACATCAACCATCTCGATATCCCACCTCCTAAGAGCAACTTGTTCATAAGATATCACAATACCGATGATCTCGTGAAAATTTCCAACTCATTTGCTAACATATATTTCTGAATTTTGGATTGCGAAAATCATAGCTAAAGGTTCTTGTTATGTAGTAGTGTAGTTTTTTTTTGCGGTGAAAATTTATTTCTTGTAAACTAGATTGGATGGTTTATGCCTCCTTCCCTTGTTTGATCTATAATTTCATTAATTGCATTACGTGACGCATCAACATGCACATGGAAAATATTTTACTAGTTTAGAAATACTAGTTTTGAGGCACTAACCAATTTTTGTTTTAATTGTGTGAATGCATTTTGAAATTCAATTATCTATTAAATTTTTTACCTTTAAGTAAAAACTTCGCATTAGTTGAACCATGCTTGTATATTTTCGATAAATTTCTTGTAATACCCTGTATGTCCTAGGAATGCACAGAGCTCTGAGGGTGTTGTTGGTGGTTTGAGCTCAATTATGGTAGCTATTTTTTTGTGATCAACCAACATTCATTATTTACATACTACGTGCCAAAGTAGTACCCCAAATGGTGTAAAGACAAAAATGTATTCAAATTTAATGTAATTCAAAAAGATCTACATCTCTCTAAAATTAAGCATACCTTAGATACATGATCTTTAAATAAGGATAACACAACCCAATTATCCAGGCATTACTTCTAGGAAGTCGTGAATGAAATCTTTAAATACAATGACAAAAATCGGGATAAGAATGTGAGTGCATTCTTCAATCCAAATGGCATGACCTTATATGAAAAACGTCCCCATTAAGTTTCAAAAGTTGGTTTAACTTGATATTCTTATGCAATTGGGATTTGATGGTAGCCACTAAATCCATCTATAAAAGAGTATACTTCATGTCCCGCTATTGCTTCCAATATTTCATCTATGAATGGAGTTGGGAATGGGTCATTAACACATGCATCATTTAGAGCCCTATAGTCTCCATAGATTCTAATTTCTCCCATTTTATTGGGTTGGGTGACTATCAGACTTACCCAATCTAATTTTTCTATTGGATATATTAGACTTGCTTCTATCATCTGATCTAATTCCACTTTTAACTTGGCTTTCATATTTGGATTCAAACCGTATTGCTATTTCCTTATATGTTTTTCTCCTTTAAACTTGATGTGTATTTCACTAATTTATGGATCCTTTCTTTTTATTTCACTAAATTTTGTAGGAACACATCTTCATAGTCTCACAATAATTGTAATATTTTTGACATCTCCTTTTTGTCTAGTAATCACCAATAGTAGTTACTTTTATTTTCCTTCCAGTCGATGTCTTCTACCCTCTTATGCACTAGTTCATCATATATTTTATCCTTTCCCTTATTGTGGGTCTCTATAACCATCATGGAACCTTATTTTTCTTCTATGTTTAGATTACACAAATGTGGTTATTCTTTATTTTTCACTTATTTTTTTACTAGTATTGGGTGAAGATGTTGTGGTTCAAATACTTCACTCACTACATTATCCTCTTCATTATTTTAGTCATTATCCTCTTTGTTATTATCCTCACTCTGTTCTTTTTTTACTTGGCATTCATCTTTTTATCTCATCACATTTTCTCCCTTGTTGATAAGGTCCTTTATCAATTTTGAATACTAAAGAATAAATAACTTGAAAAACCATAGAAGTGTGAAAATATGTGGAACACTTAAATGCCCTTAGAATTCTTAAAAGCCATAGAATACTAGAAAAACCGTAGAACACTATATAATCCACACAACACTACCAAAAGTATGCAAAGAATTAAAATATTATCGAAACCTAACAAAATCTTGAAGAAGATCATAATAGAACATAGGTGGGGTGAATGATTTGTAACCAATAGAAGCGAGTTTTGGAAAATTAACATTTTAAGATACTTATTATAATTCAATGTAATAGATTATCCTATATCAACATCATATCATAAGGAGATACATAGTATAATAGACATACAATGGGAATGATAAGGATAATAAGGTGAATAGAGATAAAGTAAGGAATAATGAATGATGTAATAAGAGTGTGTGAGATGGATGTGAAAGATATATGTAACTATTATTTTGAATAAATAAGTAAATTTATTTTGTGCAATGGACAATGTGTATTCTATTATTTGAATTCTTTAGATTTTAGTTTACATTTTATACTGCACTCCTCATACATCCTTAACAATAGGGTGAACTATTTAACCCTCACAATCTGCTTTGAGGCTTAAGATCAACATTTTGGTGCCTGATCTTAGGTCCTTTTTGTTAAAGTGGATGTACAAGAAAAATTCACCACTAGGGTATTGGAAACACGTAATAATAGAGATTTAAGATTGGTGGGAAAACTAGATCAACATATTCATTAAAAAGGAGGAAAAGAGACTTAAAAAATCATATAAAGAAACTAAATTTGAATTATTTGGAGAGTTCAGAGAATAATTATAGTCTCAATTTACACATATATTATGGCCTTACATTTTTTTGACAACAAAAACAATAGAGTGGTTGTGGCTAGATTTGTAAGATCCTTTTTATTAAGGATTAAGGTTTTTCACCTAGGACCCTACCCGATTACATGAAGGACAATTCTTGGATATACAATAATAACTATAAAATACCAAAATAATATTGAATAAAGGGCTCGATTAAAAAAACACAAAAACAACCAAAACATGGCAAAAATGCTGCAAAAACTCAACAAAAACATAGCAAAAACCCAACAAATATCTAACAAATACTCCATGAAGAAGAAACCAAAATAAAGCTACTTCATGATATTCTAAAATTTTTCTTAACATACTCCAACCCCATTTTGATGTCACTGAGGCTTAAATATTTTGTATATCCTTTCCTTTACTTTCCTCTAACCGATGGGTAATGAGTGAGAGAAAATCAATAGTACTCTTAAGGATGGAAAGAATGACGCATTGCTTGGCTATGAGATTATCTTGTTCCTTCGTATCTTATTGACCCTATTTAAAATATCCTCCGAAATATTCTCATCAATATTTCTTCCATCAATGGATAACTTGTAACCTTTGGTATTTTCTTTGAGAAATCTTATCTCTTTCTGATCCAATTGATCATATCATTGCGTAAGTCTAGCTCGAGTCCTAATGATGATAGTAGAATATTTCGAGGGTCAATATTATTCTTGCCAATAGACTAGATCCCAATAACTACCTCACCTTCACCATGAATGGGGAGGAAGAGGGGATTTCACCCTCGGGTTTAGATTTCAAGGACTTATTATGGATGGTTCTATCATAGGAATGGTTATAAGGATGCTTACTAGATGAAGGGGTAGAAGTGGAAGGTTTCGAGGTCGGCATAGAGGAGGAAGAGAGGGAAGTAGAGGGATTAATGGTGGATAAAAGGAAGGTGGGCTAAGGATGAAGAATCGACTAGTCTAAGTACTTATATAACATCAAGATAAAAACATGGTGTAATGGGTAGCTTCTTTTACCCCATTTGACTGATTCATGGAGTGCTCCAGAGATTGCAGTATGAAGAAAGGGAAGCTAATCGGGCATTGCCTATGAAAATGATTAAAAATACCAAGTGAAATTTTAGCATTACCTTGAATCTCCCTTCAAGTGTGATGAATTTCATAAAAATGAGGCCCAAAGTTTTGAAAGTAATATGTAGTGAATCTCGAAAAAATTGCCTTTAGTATGCACAATAACTTCACCATTTTCTAAAAACTTTTGTTCCTTCACTGTTTTGTCAAAAAAATTTGTAGAATTTCAAACCCTAAATATGAAGGCCTATAATGATGGTAATAATGTCCTCTGTGATCTAAAATTCCCTCTTTTTGTAGGAAACCTTCCTCTCATTCCAATTCTCGACAAATTCTTGAGAGAGGTGTAGATCGTGCCCTCTAACCTCCGTCAACAAAATAACCGAATCTATCTTTGCCAAGAATTTCCCAAAGCTTCTTATTCTTCTTCGATTCCTTAGTACTAACTAGTTCCACTCTTCGAATATCACCACCCATTTTGGTAGTGGCTTTTCTAAAGAAATGTAAATTTTCCAAATCTCTAAAGAAGCAACGTGTAACCTTACACATCTCACCAAATAATAATATGAATTTAAAGGTAAAGTCTAAATCTCATATTTTCAAGATTCTTTTGAGTGGACTAAAAATAAATTAGAAATAATCCAAGACCTTAACAAACCTTGGAAAATAGCCCTTGATTACTACTTTGAGACTACGTTGGATTCCTTATTTATTACTTTGGTGGTTTAGGGTTGGACTAATTTTGATCAATATAAAGTAGAGGTTTTATGTGGAGATAGAGGGAGATTTCTTAAACAAGTCCCATTCTTAATCCACATTTTACTAGGTGAAAAATATTATTTAAAATTATAAGGAAGTTTCTTTAGGGACATGCACCGCGAGATGACATACGTGAAGGGGGAAATACAAGAGACATAACTATTCAAAACCGATGGGGTAATGGATGGGGTAGAATAAATAGAGAGATATAAAGAAAAGAAAAACCAAAAATTTGTATAATTGATAACAAAGAGATTAGGATAATTAGGTGAGTAAGTAAAAAAGCAAAAATTATGGGGAAATCAAGAGAATGCTAGGAATCTTACAAACGAGTTAGAGAAAAGACATAAAAACAGAGATTAGAAAGGGAGGAAAGGATCAAGAAACTAAATGAAAGAAAGGAAAAATTAAATAAAGTTCAGAAAATAGAAAAGAAAGATAAGCCCACTTCAAGTGGAGGTCAACCAATGGTTACCACAAAAAGGACGTAGACATTTAAAGTCTTGTTATCATTCCCACACAAGGTAAAGACAAATAGATTTTAGATACCCCACGATTCCCGTGGGACAATGTACCTTAGAAAATAGACTATAATATTCAATATTAGAATAAGATAGATTAATTAAGGATTCCCACAATATAGTAGATATAATGGAACCAAGAATAAAAAAATTTAGGAGCGAAAGAATAGGAGAAAAAAATTTACAAGCCCTACTACGATTACAAAAAAAGAGTGAAGAAGAAGAAGAAGAGGTTATTAGAGTAGAAGAAATATTTAAGGATATAGAAGAAAATAAAAACATGACAAAGGATAAGGAAAAAAATATTTCAAGAACAAGATACAAGAGAATTAGATAATAAAAATAAGAAAAAGAGTGATGAAGAATATTTAGGTTTAGAAGAAAACTATAGGTTAAGAGATGTTAAAGGTAGAAATTTATTTGGAGAAGAAGATAATTACAAAAAGTCACAAATAAAAGAGTCATCCCCCAACCATCGTACTAGCCCAAAGGAGATGAACCCCTGTATCAGTTTCCATTCCATGTGTCACTTCACACATCAATTGGAAAGATACAAAAGGAAGAAATTTTAGAAGAAAGATATCACAAATTGCAAGAAGAGAGTAAAAGAAGAGAAGATACAGTGAGAGAATTTAAATAACTACTAGGAGAACTTTAATTTGAAATTTAACTTCCAAAATATCAGGAAGAAAATTATATAAGAAAAATATTGTACCCAAAACAAGAAAGCGAAAATACCAAAACAACAACTTCCAGCTTCAAAATCAACCAAACCCTCAATCCATCAAAACAATTTCTTAGAAGATTAAGTTTCCACTATTTGGAAAATATACTAAGGATGTGGAGGAACATTTGTTCATCCTAGACTCATTCTAGAAAAGTAACAACATTATTGATGCCACAACCAAGCTATATGACTTTGTGGGAACATTAAGAGATGATACTTTAAGGTGGTACATGAAGACAAATCCTCAACACACAAAGGTTTGGGATCTAATAGAAAAATAATTTAAGGAATATTTTTACTATCCTAAGGCACCTACAAAAATTATCAGTAAGATGAGGGATATAATTCAAAAAGGATAAAAAGTAAAGGGATTTGATTATAGGTTAAAAAATGTGGTAAGATATTAGAATAATTTCTCACAAATAAGAAAAGAATTGAGTGGTTTATCTCTAGCCTATTACCTTACCTAAGATATTCATTATATGGGAAGGTATTTACAAGATTTATGGATGCATTAGATATGGCTACAAGACTAGAAGCACAACCATGGAGAAGAGAAGGATAAAAATCTCTCAAAAATGGACTAGAAATGATACAACTAGAGATGGCTAAGTTGAAATTGCAATAAGAGATCTAGAGGAAATGTAGTGCCCACTTCCCTTTAACATTTTTAGATACTGATCTTGATATCATTAATCTTATTATGGACACTAATATGTTTTATTTTAGTATGATAGTTAGATGTGAGATCATGGATTATTATTGACTTGGATTTAGTTATTATGCATGATGGTTACTAGAGACATTTTTTTATATATATGTGGATGATGATATACTGTTTGACATGGACATATTATAGATGTTGATTTGGACATGTGACATTGGATATTGTGAGTAGACCTAGTATGGAAGATTATTGATGATGATATAGTTGATTAATTAATTGAAAATGATAATGTTGAATTCTTGATGTTGTTGTGATTCATATGTTTAGATGATCTTGAGATGTTGTTTATATCATTTTGGATGTTCTGATATGGCCATGAGGCCGAAGGAGGTATTTGTGTTTTGCAGGTTAAAATATCACAACAATGTTGGGGGACTGGAGACTAACCATATTAGAATTCTGGTGAATTCAACAAGGTCACCATGGCAACTGTTTTGTGTGTGTGTGTGTGTGTGTGTGTGTGTGTGTGTGTGTGTGTGTGTGTGTGTGTGTGTGTGTGTGTGTGTGTGTGTTGTGTGTTAGGGATTTCCATTATATGTGACCATGGGTTTGTGTATTTATTAATGTGGTTTCTTTATTAATGTTGCATGTGCTTATTTTGTGATGTGTTACCCCTTTCATTAGTTATTTTATGTTGTGTTAATGTTGTGAATAATCATGTGTTAAAATAAATAAATCAATATGTCATAGGAATGTAATAAATAAAGTTGTTACTCTTAAATGTAATATTGTAAGAGTGTGTAATAAAGGTTGTAATAATGTGTAATAAATATGTAAGATAGATTTTGAGTTTAAAACACTTCATCCTCTTGGGAAATTCGAATTTTTCCTTGGAGGCTTGTGGGACAAGTTAAACTTATCCCACACCTCTAAAAATTATTCACCAACCATACCTATGGTTTGGAGGTTAAATTTAGACCTTTCAATGCATTTCGAAATTACTAATTGTAAGTTTTAATTGCACTTCTCTTACATGTTTTAAATTCAGTCCTTTTGGGGTATGGGTTATTTTGGAGTGTGTAAGTTAATTTGTCATTTTATTTATTATGTTTAGGTGAATGATATTGATTTTGTTTTTGGGGTTGAGGAAGAGTGATGTGGCATCCCACATGGATCCACATCATCCCCTTCTCTTCCCTCTCCTTTAAAATTTGAACTCCTTGCTTGTTTGATGGTTATTGAAACTTTCTATACTTTCCTTGGGGTGAATTTCTTACTGTTTTGGAGCCTTGCTTGTGAAAGGAATTTGGAGACAATTGCATGTTGGTCTTGCTTGCTAATTTGGGACTGTATTTTGGCATTGAGAAGCTTGTTGATCTTGGAAAAACTCCATTATGGAGAGGTAGGAACTTGAACCTTTTGAAAATATTTCTTCTCTTTCTATGCATGTTTAAAATGGTGATTGTTGTTATGTGTGTGTTGGCTGGTTGGGTAGACTGCTTAGGACATGGTGTAGGAGAAGGCTATGGGGATTTCAAATGGGGGCATAAGGGAATGCCAATGGCATCAGTTTTATTATGGAGGGAGTTTGGGATTGGGATCCACCATGGAAAAGAAATAGCTTGCATTTCTTACTCCGGTGGGGGTATAAGGAAAATTTGTGGTGGGGCATAAGGAGGGGTTGGGAGGTATAAGGTCTATGGATATGATATGTTATATTGGCCGGTATGATTATAGTGGATGCCCAATTCCCATTTGGGAGGCATAAGTAGTTTCCCCCACAGATCCTTTCTCTTGTTGGCTTGCTTGATGAAGCCTTAGTTTTGTTTGCACTTGTTTAATGTAGTTGTGAACTACATCCTTCTTGAAATGTGTTTTGAATGTGAAAATGTTGCATGTTTGTTGTGAAAGCCTTTGTTTCCATGTGTTGTATTACATCTCTTATTTCAATATGATTAGGGCTCGGGGGCCAATGAGGAAGGATGGCTTCTCCCTTCTCATTGGATGTCTTGGTTGGGTGGAGAGCATTGTCTTTCCCCCTTCCTTTTGTGATCAAGATGAAAAGATGAAGAAACTAGCATGTTGTTGTTTTGGAGCAAGAGGAATATATAGTTTGATAGTCCTTTCTTTTGAGCAAGTTATTGTAATCCTTCCCACTTTGGAGTGGATGAATTGTATAGAAATTTTTAATGTGAAGATATTTGTATTGATAATGGAAGATTGAATTGTAATGTGAAATGCAATGGAGTTATATTCTACTCTCTTTTGTAAGGAAATGTGAAAGAATGTTACATGCATTGCATTTTGCATTTGGAAATTAAAAAAATGATAAGTTGTAAATTTGTTATTGGAAATAAATAAAGGAATGCTTCACTTTCTCAAACTTACATGGCTGTATTGGAATTGAATTGCTATTGTAAATTAAAATCTCTATTGAAAATAAAAATGCGTAGGAAGGAAGTATATTGTTTTTGCATCCTTGGAATTATATTAAAATTGAAATCAGAATTTGTAATTTTGACTTGGGAATGAATTTCTAGAATCAAATGAATGTATTAGACTATATTAGAAATAAGTTGTTACATTTAAATGATGGAATTGATAAATAGATCCTTTAAAAATTTGATCACTGACATTGTAAATTCTAAGATTGGTAAATCTAAACAAAATGCACAATTCAAACCTGAACTTAATAACCAACTTAAAAATGTTATGGAATAGCATGCTAAGACACTAAGGAATTCAATTTGACAAATAAAACTCAAGAAAACAACTTCACCATAGCTAATTCGAATACAATTCCTTTAATAGTCGTTTTTCTGTCATTTGATGGAAAAATAATATTTTTAAATCAATTGAATAAATTAACTTCCCAAAAACACTTTAAACCCTCCCTAGATCAACACTCCATGTCTGTTTGACATGTTGAGTGAAGGAGGAAACCAAATTTAATCAAATTGAAAAGTTGAAAATTGTCAGTTTGACAATTAAGAGCCTGTAGATCATTTTTCTAAAATTTACCCTTTAAATTTCATCAAAAAGTAAATTTTATGTTTCCTATGCAAAGAGGGCATCGAGATATTTTCGAAAAGTCCTTGTTTTCCCAAAACCAAGATTTCTAGCTCAAGTTATGGCCATTTGAAATTTTACTTCAATTTGGCATTCAAAAATTAAAATAAATCTAACTGTTAACTTTAATTTTTGACTTTGGAAAAATTTCCACAAAAATTCATGGCCCCCGCCATCCCGTGACCAATCAAGGCCTGACATGTGGCACATCAGAGGGGTGGACCAAAATTTAAACTTATCTTTTTTGAAAATTTTACCTTAGGAAAATTTTCCTAATTTTCACTGCACATGCTTGACACGTGGCATGGCGGAGGGGCAGACCCCTTTTAAACTTAAACCCTTTAATTTTTGGATCTCAAGAGAAATTTCCAAATGTTTTCCACATCCTTGCTAACCCACAACCAATCCCACACTAACACGTGGCTTGACGGATGCACAGGAGAATCTTGGAAACTTAAATTTTAATTCTCCTTTTGGAAAAATTTCCTTTTGACTCCACAGCCCCACAACCCCACCTTGCTTAGAAAATCTCTTTTCACGGACGTGTGGGCCTGCGTGATCTTTTCGGGTTTGAAACCTTTTTGGCTCATTCCCTTGGATTTCTCTACCACCCTATCACCCGCACCCAATCATGGGTTGACACGTGGTGCCACCCGGCTTCGTTGGGGAACGTGGAGAAATGTTTCCCTTTGAAGTTTGGGATTTTGACTCGAGCAAAAATCCAAACTTTTCCCCGCCACCTTTTTCCCACATCGAATCAAGTGATGACACATGTCCACCGGGACCCATGGAGGCATGGGAGAAGCATGGATTTTGTGTCTGTGTAATGGGAAAATTTCCTTGAGCCGCCCCGCGACCCGCCAACCCACCAAAAGGCCTTCCTCTCCTCTTGACACGTGTCCCCCTAGGGGAAAGTTTGACCTAAAACTCCGCTGGCCATATCTTGAGAAATATAAGGAGTTAGGAGGACTTCTTTATATCACCGGAAAGGTGAGAAAATTTCCTATCTAATGGGAATGATTTAGGGAAAATTTGGAGGAGTTAAGTATGAGAAAAATCCTATTGAAACTCTGAGGCTGCTAGAGAGCAAGCATGGGGGTAAATTACTCCCTGAACCTAACTAAAACATGTAACCCTAAAATTTGAACCTTGTGAACTTGTTATTAGTTAATGAAGGGAACATATGTTATGGTACATTGGTCTTGTTCCGAACTTGTTAGTGAAAACTAATGTCTTGTAGCCTAATTGTAGACACTTCAAATCAAAAAAAATTATCCCATAATTTTTCTAGCTAACCCTAGGTTGTTTCTTGGGTCTCAAGTGGTTGTTTAAATGGGCACTACGAGAAAATAAGATCTTAGAAAAAATCACACCGTAGGAACAATGCAAGACCAAAAATATGGTGTATAGTATGTTGTGTTGAAGGAGATAACAAGGTAGAATGTCCTTAACTAGAAATATATATATATATCCGTAATAATAAGATAAAATTCTTCAAAAAAAATTCTTCTAGAAACATAACCACGGCTGAAATAACTTGGTGTGGCATATGTATATTATGGGACTAACACACACATGATATTTTTCCATTGATGGAATTATCCCCCCACAAACCAATTAATGTACTGTACAACTTGTGGGTCATTCAACCACTATCATCATACTTTTCCTACAATTAATGTCATGGAATATTTGAAGGATTATAACACCCAAATAGTGATGGAAGCTAGGAAAAAAATAATACCAATAACTCCACCACAACAACCAAGCCCCATAATATCAATTCAAGAACCCACCCTAGTACAATTACTAGCAATAACTACACCACCACAATACCAAGGATATCAAGGAGGAAAACCACAATATGGAGGAGGATATCAAGGAAATAACTACAACCCTAACTACTAAGGGTATGGTGGCAAATATAGAGGTGGATATAGAGGCGGCTACCGGGGTAGATATAGGGGTGGTTATAATAACTATCAAGGTGGAAGGGGATATTAGGGATATCAATGAAGAGGGTGCTAAGGATACCAAGGGGGAGAAAACTAGAACAATACTGGGAATGGACCATAGGAAAGGATACCATTAAATTGTTACAAATGTGGGAAAGATGGAAATTTGGATAGAAATTGCATTGAACCGAACTCTGCAGTCCTATCATGAATGAGGAACACATGATTACTTTAGTTTTCTTAAATTCATACAATTATATAAAAATAATGTAACAAAACTGAAGCTTTGTGGAAAGATGCCAAAATAATGTACAACATATCACAAGAATACCAATGTATAAAAAAAAGGAAAATCATCTAGTTTGGGTAAGGGAAAAATAGAGAAGAATAAGGAAATATAGGATGATAAAAATACTATTTCAAAAGGAAAAATAATAAGAAACAATAAAGTGACAAAGAACCAAAATCTAGAGCTGCAATAACTACAAGAAGTAGCTAGAAAAAAGAACAAGGAAATGAAAAGAGAAATATTATCAAACCACCAATAGAGGATGATACATCTAGTAAAGAAGAATGAAACCCAAAATGGTTCATACCTAAACTTTATGATAAGGAGGTTATAAAAATCAAAGAATTAACAAAGAAGGCTCAACGCCATGAAGAAATAGAATTTTTTTAGATGAGATGACTACCCTTAAGGAAATAGCTAGACTAACCCTTGGGTGTGGGTTAATAGAAAAATTATTATTTTTAAATATTGGAATAAGGAGGAGAAAACTCCCGCTTTCTAGTGGATTGAGGCTGCACACAAAAATAAAAAGATAAATTTATTCCACACACAAAGAAAATGGAAATTTTTTCCATATATTTATACATTGAAATATGTGACACTAAAATTACTAAAATTCTACAAGATCTAAGTACAGATGTAAATTTCATGAAAAAATCCACTTGGGAGAAACTAGGAATACCCCACATGAAGATATGATATTTGGTCTTGCAGATAGATTAAGGAAATCCCTAGTAGGTGTGTTTTAAAATGTTGAAATTAATTTTATAAGGATAAAGAAAATAGGGGTTTTAAAATTCATAGAAAATGTTACCAAAAACCCCACATATAATTCCATCCTATCACTTAAGTAGTATTTTGATTTGCAATGGTACTTTGAATTATGAAGAATAAGAGGTTACACTTGAATCATATGGAATTCGGGTTCATGTAGCACTACTATTAGAAGCACAAGGGACTAAGAGGGGGGGGGGTGAATCAGTCCTACAATAAATTTATTTTCATTTACCAAACCATACATTCATCCATCATATTGTTTATACAACATCCATGATCATGTGTGCTTATTAAGATATGTAAAATCAACCACAAGAGTAAGAAAGTAAAGTACTCAACACAAGAACACCATATATAAGTGGGAAACCATCATGGGGAAGAAAAACCACTGAAAATATTCTTATATTACACAAATAAAAAGTAATTTAGTGAAGCACCAACTTCACAAGGAGCACTAACCCCGATTTAGTGAGGCACCAACCCCATAAGGAGCACCTACCTCTATTTTAGTAGAGCACCAACCCCTAATTTAGTGAAGCACCCACTCCACAAGAAGTCTACAAACCCCTAGCATGACCAATAACTAACTCATCAACCCAAATATATCTGATCTCATATTTTTCTACTACCACAACTAATTGTGGTCATAATTTCAGCTCACAAACCCTAGAACAAACCCTAGGTCTTTAATATCTCATATTCTTGTTATTTCTTAACTTTTAGTTTCTCTATCCTCTTTCTCTCATGCTACCATTCCTTCCTCAATATGAAATGCACTTTATTTTCCTCAAAAACATGCCTTCATACCTAAAAACAACACCTCTCTAGATCACACTACTACCCGATGTATGCCTAGCTCTCAAAATGAGATAAAACTTAACTTTTATAGCTTCTTCTTCTCATAAACCAAAAGGAGGTAAGTCCCTCATCATATTTTGACCCATACATCTCTATAAAATTCATAAATTTTAATTACAACAGCTATATATGACCCAATTACAATAACTATTAACATTTGAGCGAGCGGATGGACGTAGTAAGTGGAGTGACAATTTTTGAATTTGGGTTTTGGCAAGAAGCTGTGAGCAGACCTAGTGTGGGGTTTCATGGGGTGGATCTGCATTGGATGGCGGAAGGATGCACGCTTTATAAAAGATATGGACAAAGTGGAGCTAGATACGGGACCCCTTATGACGTGGGCGCAGTGAGTGGTCAGCCAACTAGTTAAACAGGTATCATCTATCAATCTTAGCCCTGTTTATAATGAAAAGGGTGTTTTATTTGAAATACTAGAACTACTAGCCAACTGGGTGAGATCTTCAATGAGTAATACCATTCTTTCCAAGATTCCTGGAAGTAAACCAAATATTGAGGAGTTTAGAAAATGGGCTAATAGAAAGTGGATTCCCAAAGGATCGATGGAAATAGCAGTGTATGATAATGCCTTTTTTGATCAATTTATCCTTAGAGGAATATTTCTTAAGAATCCTAGTTAGGTGACCACTGGTTCATGGGTTGGGTGGTGCTTCGGTCCAAAAATGATAGCTTGGCTTCAATCCATTGTAAACTATCATCAAATAATATCTCATATGGCTTTAGTTTCATAGGTTACTACTTTGGAATATTGGGATTTGGACATACTACAGGGGATTTATGAATCCATTGGAGCTTTGATCATAATAGATCAGGCTATGTGTGTAAAAACTAGGCTCTTATTTGCAATATTCTATGTCAATGTAGGCCATAAAACTTATTTACCTAGAAGCATTGAGATCAAGGCACCCTAGGGGGTTCACATCCAGAAGATAGAATATGAGTTTTTACCGTTCATGTGTTTGTCTTTCTTCAAGGAAGGAAACAATATTAAATATTTCCTAAAGCCAAAGAGGAAGCTAATCAGAAATCCTTGCTTAAGAAGAACAAAGGCATCAATAAAGAATATTTGAAAGGAAAGGGAGTCATGCAACCAAATAGTAGTGAGCCTTCAAAGATAAATCATTTGTGGAGACAGATAAATAAGATAGCAGATTTTAAGGGTCAAAACACATGAGTCCTGATATCAAAAATCTAGATTTGATAATGAATTTAAGCAACAATAATTTTATATCAACACATGAAAATAGAGAAAACACGAAACAAATAAAATATAGAGAATAATGGAGCAATTTCTATTGATTAGTGGAGGGCATTTTATACAATTTCTTGCTCCTATAATCATGGAGTCAAGTCTCATCATCTTATCCCCATATTTCTCCTCTAATCCCTAGTCTTACTCCCAATCCCAAGATAATCTCACACACTCCTATCTCTATGAGTTGTGCATGACAACTAATTTTGCACACTCACATATTATTTAAATATTAAATAATACTAATATTTAAACCATATGTTCACACTATGAACACTAATTTCCTAACAAGTCCAAGCTTAGATCACATAAGAGATAGTTATTGTAGAAGGTCGGAGAAGTATAGCAGAAGAGGGAAGTGAATCAAGATCCCAACAAGGATGAGGATACGGTGATTTTGAAAATTGTCGGGAGGATAGTATTGTAGGATCTATAGTTATGAAATCCTTGGATGATAGCTTCTTTGCCTAGATACCATAAGAATCATTATTAGTTAGCAACATTTTAAAAATGCTAGATGTCAATTTGGAGGACATTCCAACTATACAGAGGATTTCCATCATTCCTTGAAGCTTCTAAGAAAATGCTAAAGGAAAATACTAAAGTAAACAATGAGGTTAAGGAAGTGAAAAAAAAAAGTCCAGTTAAGGTGAGTTTGGATCTCTATGTTCCTAAGACAATGCCTATTCCATCTCCAAAATGGATCCAAACCCCGAGAACTAGATCAAAGGTAGACATTGGTACCAACATAGCATCCCCGGGTAAACCATATGAGAAGTATAAAAGGAGAAATTGATAAAGAAATATATCATGGAAGGTCAATAAAAACCACTTTGTAGATAGGTAAAAAAACCTCCCCACTCTAAATGATTTGTTTATCTTGGAATATAAGGGGCTTAAATCATCCCAGTAAGCATAATATTCTATTTTATTTAAAAATGAAGGAGAAACCTGATGTGATAATGTTACAAGAGACTAAGATGAATGGGGATAGGATGAAAGACTTTTAGTTTTCTTTCTAGAAGGAAGTTGGTTTTCACTATCAATCTTCAGTTGGGGATTCTAAAGGATTGTTGTGTATGTGGAAAAAGAATAACCTGGAAGGATTTCCCCTTATAAATAGTCATAACCATTTAGCTATTTCTTTTATGGATGTTAATTACATAAAATAGTTTATTCTCTCTAACATTTATGCTCCCAACACTACTACTAGTAGAAGGAAGCTCTGGGAGGAACTGACCACTTTCAGAAGAATGTTTAGTGATCTAGACTGGATTATAGGAGGAGACTTTAATACACCCCTTATTCCATCTGAAAATAAAGGAGGGGTTAATGTCTTTACTGAAAGCATGGAGGACTTGGGAATTTTTTTGGGTTGGAATGCTCTAATAGATCTGAATCTTAGTGGCTCTAAATTTACTTGGTACAATAGGAGGGAGGGTGATAACCTAATTCAAATCAGATTGGATCATTTCTTGGTCAATACCCAATGGATTCAGGAGCAACAATACACTTTATCTTCCCTGGCTCGTATTGGCTTGGACCACAATCCTCTGATTCTCAAAACCAATGTCAGAGAGAAACCTATTGGAAGGCCCTTTAGGTTCAAAAAAATGTGGACCACTCATCCGGAGCTGGAAAAAAATATTGAAGAATGGTGGAATATAGAAGTTAAAGGTTTTAGTATGTTCAGGGTGACTGCCAAACTTAGAAATATTAAAGCTAATCTCAAAATTTGGAATAAGGAAATTTTTGGAAATATATTCCTACAAAAAAGTAGAATTATTGAGGATCTTAGGGCCATGAAAAAGTTATGGAATAGGGAGGATGGAGTTCTAAGGATAAATCTAAAGATAAATAACTTCTTGCTAAATATCACAACATTTTACATAGAGAAGAGATTTATTAGAAATAGAAATCAAGGATCACCTGGCTTAAAGAGGGGACAGAATAAATTTTTTTCCATATCTCAACCACTATTAAGGCTAATAAGGTTTGAATCCAAGAAATCAATAAAGACAATGGGGATATGGCCATTGAGGAAAAAGATGTTTCTTCTACCATTGTTTCCTTCTTCAGAAACCTTTTTGCTAAATACCTTCATGCTGATGATATTTCTAGAGAAGAGATCTTTAATCTTTTTGAACCTGCTATTAGTCAATCTGAGAATAATGATCTCATAGCTATCCCCTCTAAAGGGGAGATTAAATCTATCTTTGATGCAACATAAGGGGTTAAATCCTTAGTCCGATGGTTTCCATGTTTTCTTCTTTCAATTATATTGGAATATTGTGAAGTCTGAGGTGGTTTCTGCTGTTCAAGATTTATTTCATTCGTAGCCTTCTCAAACAAATTAATCACACCTTTATTGCTCTCATTCCTAAAAATATTGGTTATATGGATTTGGGGACTTTAGACCCATTAGTCTATGCAACACCCTGTATAAGCTCATTTATAAGTTGTTGGCTTTCAGATGAAGGGAGACTCTTGGTAATTTCATATCTCCTAATCAAGGTGCCTTCATCCCTAGTAAGAAAAATCTTGGATAACATTATCACTATCCATGAAACAATTCACTTTGTGGAGCTCTTTGGGAGGGAGGCTATGATCGTGAAGCTAGATATATAGAAAGCCTATAACATAATATCTTTGCAATTCTTATACTCCCTTCTTTTGAGGTTGGGCTATCATCCTCACTTTATTAAAATGATCCAAGCTTGTACTAAAGAACCAAGCTTCTCTGTCATTATTAATGGGAAACCTAACGGCTTATTCAAAGTTGAAAGGGTTTGAGACAAGGGGATCCTCTATATCCCTTTCTGTATATTATTCTTGCTGAAAATTTGAGTAGATTGTGTGCCAAATCTCAGAGGGAAGGTGCTATGGAAGGTATTAAAGTGGTCAATGGATTTGAAAACCAATTCCTTCAACAATTTGTTGATGATATGGTCCTCTTGGGTCAAGATTTTGTTCAAGAATCTAGGACCATTAAAGGTATCACTAAGCAGTATGAAAGGGTCACGGGAAAAGAATAAAATTTAGAAAAATCTCACATTTTTTTCATTAATGTTGGGGAGGAACAACAAAATAGATTGGCCAACATTCTGGAATGTAACATCAAAAACCTTCTACGGATAACTATCTGGGAATGCCTCTTTGTGGGAAAAAACTTGATGGAGGATGGAATAAATTAATTGAGAGATTTCATAAAAAATTGGCTTCTGGAAAGGTTCCCTACTTTCTCAAGCTGAAAAGGCCTAGCTTCTTCAAATTTTCTTACAAGGCATTGCTGTCTACATCATTTTCATCTTCATTATTTGAGGAAGAGTTAAGAAATATATTGAAGGAATTCAAAAATGGTTTCTTTGGACTAGCTTGGAGGATAAAAATAAAATACCTTTGGTTTCCTGGGAGAAAGTTACTCAAAAAAGGAAAGGGGTGGTCTTGGATTAAAGAATATTCAATTCATGAATCAAGCTCTCATAGCCAAGGTGGGCTGGAGAATTCAAAAAGAGGATGGTATCTGGGTGAAAATTATTAAGGTGAAATATTTTCGACCTTTGGCGGAACTCGGATCTCTTCTCTAATATGGAGCTTCCTAGAGGATGTTGGTGTGTGTGACTACCCATTCATCGTCCACATCACCTAGGTGAGTCATCTCGCCTTGCGAGAGTCATAGGTCTTAGGAAGTCAAATGACAAGTTTCAAATTTTGTCATATAATTTGACACTGTCATTTGCGTCAATGCGTCATAGGAGTTACATTCCTTATTTGGAATTGTAACTCCTCTTCTAGTGGTATCATATGTGTCAGTCAACGTCATATGCATCAGTGGTGTCATTGAGGTTCTTTCCATGTTTAGGCATGGGGGTTACACAACACCCCTATTTGTACTTCCTTTTTTTGATCTATGAGTATGAGTAGACCCATTATTCTTACTTGCAATATTCTTTCCATTGATTCGAATCTTGCGTATTGCGTTGGCTTGACATTACCATCAAAGTGCAAATTTGTTGTGGTGCATCGATTTTGACATTGGTTCTTGTGAATCTCTCTTTCATGGTATCATAGCTGCACGATTTGTCATCACACCAAAAGCTCAAACTTGTGGTGGAGAGGGATCTCATCATGTTAAATAGTTACTACGCCAATACCCTCCCACACGATGGAGCCAGGTATACAGCCAATCAGGCCCAACAACATTACGGCGCGTGACACCAGGGAATTTCCCGAGAGGTCACCCATCCCAATACTACTATGGGGCTAGCGCTTAACTACAGGTATCGTAGAGATGCATGACTTGCCATCACACCAAAAGCTCAAACTGATGGTGGAGAGGGATCTCATCATGTTAGTCGGTTCTTTACCAATACCCTCCCGCATGATAGGGCCGAGTATACACCCAATTAGGCCCAATGGCGTATTAAGAGGAAGTGACATCGGGAATTTCCCGGGAGGTCACCCATCCCAAAACTACTCTGGGGCTGGCATGGCATCTTTGAAGCTGCTTGTATCAAAGCTACATGAGTTGCCATCACACCAAAAGCTTGAACTTGTGGTGGAGAGGGATCTCATCGTGTTAAACATACAACACCCTTTTCATGTGTTTAGGGCACTTTTTAATCCGTTTGTAGGCTTATTGGTTTTTCTCATCGATTCATGGGAATTGGTTTTTCTATAACTTTTGACTCGTTGCTCGAGTTTGAGCACTTCTTTAGTCAAAATTGCATGTTTTTTCACACTCTATATGATGGGATCATTATTTTTGTAAATTCACTAATTTTAGAAAGTGCCACATTCAGGGGGTGTCTTTGTATTGCTTAATTCAGCTCATTTTTTCTTGAGCTTTGTTCATTCCTTTTTTTTTTTGTGGACTTGTGAGCGTGTCTGCACGATAGTCTTACGACAAAGGTATTCTTTCATGTGACGTGAGATGTTGTTTCTCAAAAATCCCTTTCTTCCCCTCTTGTTTCTCTCATTCTTATGCTTACTTGCAGTGACGATCTGCTGTGCCCAATGAACCTTGATTGTTGTCTCCACCTTTGTGTGTTATTACGCCGATTGTAAGGTGAGTGGCAGACTGGTTCTTGGCACATAGTCACATCTGGTTGTAATCAACGCACTGAATTATAAAGTGCCAAACTTGGGGGTGTAATTTTGTTCTAGGGTGGTTGTTTCTTTTCTCTCTCCTTCCTTCTGCATTCCTTGGTTCTATCTCTTCATTATGGATATCTCTAAAGTACCGGTGCTCACACCTTTTAATTTCTTCAAATGGAAATCTAAAATTATATTGGTTTTGCGAAGTAAAGGGTTATACCGAGTTACCATGGGGTTAGAGACCGAACCTAATGATGAACCCGAAAAATATAAATGGTTCAACCGTTGTGATGAAGCCTTAGGTCTTATTTGTATGTCCTGTCTCTCCCGACTTGCTCTTCCACATTGAAACTTCCTCAACACCCCATCAAGCATGGAAAACACTTGATATGTTTGGGAAGCAAGATGACATGAGAGCGCATGAGTTGGAGAACGAACTACTAGGGTTAAATCCTAGTGACTTTGAAAACCTACAAGCCTTCTTCTCAAAGTTTGTCCACACTAGACTACTTCTAAAGGAATGTAAAGTGGAGAAGAAAGACTCTCAATTGATCTTGTCGATTCTTTCTAAGTTAGGTCCTGAATACTCTATTTTCATTTCAACTTTCCACGCCACGAAAGACGCCTTGGGTAGTACTTGGACTATGCCCTCGTTTAGCAGTTTTTCGTCCCAACTCATTCGAGAACATGACAAAATCATTCAAATGGGGACTCTAAAATCCAAGTCACATGCCCTTGTGGCGAATAAGGGCAAGAAAAATGAAAAGAAGAAAGAAACTAAGGACCAACCTAAGAAAGAAACCAAGACCAACCAACCCCCAGTTAATCCCATCACTCATACTTCAACTTCTGAGCCTAAAGCGAAGAAGAAAAAGTATAAATGCTCCTATTGTAAGAATTCTGGCCATGATGAGCAGCATTGTTTTTGGAAACAAATTGATCACTTAACTCATTTACTTGAGAAGAATAAAATAAGTGTTCCTGAATCTATTAAACAAAATGCTCAGAAGGGCGAGTCTTCTAAAGCAAAGGAGACTAAAAATGAAAAGAAGAAAGGTAAGGCCCTCGTAGCTATATCAGCTCCATCATCAACTTGGATTATCGATTCTGGTGCCTCACACCACATGGCTTCTTCAGAGGTTTAATTCTCTAGCATTGAACCATGTGGCATGTCCCAAATCATGTTGGGTGATGACACTCATGTGTCAGTTTCTGGTAGTGGATCGGTAGAGATAGAAGGTGGAACATTTAACCAAGTATTGAGTGTTCCTAATCTCTCTACCAATATCCTATCGGTTTACCAAATCACCCACCTTGGTGAAGGAATGTGAGTGGAATTTGGTCCTAACTTGGTGATTATTCGTGAGCTTAACTCTGACTGCATTGTGGTTGAGGGAAAGGTAGATCACCGTTCACGGTTGTATACCTTTTCCCACTTCTCTTCTGATTCGACGCCCAATGCCTTGCTCACTCATGCAAATGAGGTTAGCAAGCTATGGCATGAGCATTTTGGGCATCTAAATTATCGTTACCTTGAACAATTGAGCTAAAAAAATGGTCAATGGGCTACCCCGAGTTAAGTTTTCTAAGGGTCTTTGTGAGGGTTGTACCCTTGGAAAGCACCCTGAAAAAAGCTTTGACAAGGGAAAATCCTGGAGAGCTACTCGTCCCTTGGATCTTGTTCATAGTGATGTTTCTGGCCCTTTTCCGTCTCCTTCTTTTACTAGAGCTCTATATATACTAACCTTCATTGATGAATTTTCACGTTATACTTGGGTATATTTTCTTAAGCTTAAGTCTGAAGTTTTTGAGAATTTTCAAAACTTTAAGGCTCTTGCTGAGAAACAAGCAGAACGGTCTATCAAGGTTCTTCGAACCGACAATGGAGGCGAGTATGTGAGCAACAGGTTTGAGGATTTCTGCACTTCTGAGGGGATTGCTTTGTAGCGTACAGTTGCTTACAGCCCTTCCCAAAATGGAGTTGCAGAAAGAAAGAACCAAACTTTAAAGGAGATGGCTACTTGTATGGTTCACTCAAAATCTCTTCCTCTGCAGTATTGGGTTGAAGTAGTGAATTGTGCTTGTTATATTTAGAACTGCATTCCACACAAGGTAGTAAGAGGGATGACACCCTTTGAAGCTTGGTTTGGACACAAGCCTGATGTTGAGAACTTTTGAGTCTTCGAATCCAAGGCTACGGCTTGGATTCCCAAAAAGAAACGTAAGGCATTGGATCCACAATCCAAACTTTGTATCTATCCTGATGGCATGAAGGGATATCGATTGTTGAACCCTACCACCCTTGAGCTTTATATTGAGAGGAGTGTGAATTTTGATGAGTCATCCTTGACTTCAACTTCCACTGAGGTTCTTTTGCCCACTGATTCAGATTCTAACTCTTCAGATGATGATGTTGTTGAGCGAGTTCCGCCTCTCCCTGCTCCTCCCGATCCTCAAACTTCTGAGTCTTTTGATTCTAACAGTAGTGATGATGAGGAATATGTCCCTTCTCACTCAAGTGAAGAATCTTCCGACTTTGAGCTTGAGCCTTCGGGACCTCTTTGGGCTAGGAAAACTTTACAGAGTGCTGGAGATTTAGTTGGAGATCCTTTGGATGAGAGACATACTCACTCACAATTCACTAGACCTCACTCCTTCTTCACCTCTGCTTCTAATCCACCATCTTTCGGGAAGATTATGGGATTACAAAGTGGGATTCTTCCATGGATGAGGAGTATTCCTCACTCATAAAGAATGACACTTGGGATCTTACCCTTCTTCCAAAAGGAAGAAAAATCATTCGGTGTAGGTGGGTATATCAAACAAAGTATGGAGCTAATGGAGAAGTCAAGAAGTATAAAGTGTGACTTGTAGCTAAGGGTTTCTCCCAGGTAGCTGGGGTTGATTACTCGAAACCTTTGCTTCGGTTATGAAGATGAATTCCATTCAACTGACCCTTTCCATTGCTGCCGCTAACATATGGGAAGTCCACCAGATGGATGTTAAGAGTGCCTTCCTTCATGGGGATCTAGAGGAGGAGATCTATATGGAACAACCTCTGGGTTATTTCCATGATCCATACCTTGTTTTCAAATTAAAGAAGTCTCTCTATGGCCTTAAACAAGCCCCTCGGGCTTGGTATGCCAAGATGGACTCCTTTTTACTTGCATCAGGGTTCACTCGGTGTCACTCTAACCCAAATGTGTATATTCTACGACAGGATGACTCCATGCTTATTCTTGTTCTCTATGTTGATGACTTGTTGATCACTGGTAGCTCTTCCTCTATCATTGTTTCTGTGAAGATCTCCTTAGCCAACAAGTTATTCATGTCCGACTTAGGATTGCTTAATTACTTTCTTGGGATCCAGATTTCACAATCTGACTCAGAATTATGATCTCGCACCTAAGTACTCTCTTGATTTGCTTGCTTGGTTTCACATGTCCGATCGCAAGTCCTCACCTACTCCTTTTCTTTTTAGGATTAAGTTGTTTTACGATTGTTCTTCCCCCTTAGTTGACGGTACCCTTTTATTGATAGTTGGTGGGAAGCTTGATCTACCTTACTCACACTCAAACAGATCTATAGTATGTCATCGAGATCACGTCTAGATTTATGTAGGAGCCTCATGAGCTACATTTAAAATCAGAAAATTAGATCCTTCACTATGTTTTTGGAACTCACACAGATGGTATTCATTACTTAGGAGGGACTGAGATTGACTTGGTTGGATTTACAGACTCAGATTAGACCGGTGATCTAGATCATCAGAAGTCTACCTCAGGCTATAGTTTCACTCTTGGTTCAGGTCCTATTAGTTGGTCCAGCAAGAAATAGAATGCCATTACCATATCATCGATAGAAGCAGAATACAGAGGAGTAGTTAACACTACCACATAATTTGTTTGGTTACAGGGTATCTTGATAGAGTTTGGCATCCACTTTCGGTGGCCTACCATTATCTACTTGTGACAACATGAGCACTATCTTGATTTGTAGAAATCCAATTCAATCAATGGAAAAAGCACATTGAGATTCATATGCACTTCATACGGGAGCTGATACATGAAAACATCATCGACATACAGTATGTTCAGATAGCTGATCAGGTTGTAGACATTTTCACCAAGCCCTTCACTGAGGTGAAGTTTCTTCACTGCAGTCTCTTCTTGGGGTGAGATCTACTACATCTACCCATCTTCTTTGGGCTATATAATCCTCCTTCTCCTCTTCTTCATTCCGTAAAGATGTTGTTTGTACATTGGTACCTTATCAGGCCTTTAGTTACTAGGGCCCATTGACACATCTTTCTTAGTTGTCTAGGGGAGTCTTCTTTTTCTATTCTGGCTTACCTTGACCTCTTCCTTAGCTTCGATGAAGGGGGGGTGTTGGTGTATGTGACTACCCAGTCATTATCCACATCACCTAGGTGAGTCATCTCGCCTTGCGAGAGTCATAGGTCTTAGTAAGTCAAATGACAAGTGTCGATTCTCATAGAATCGACACTGTCATTTATGTCAATGCGTCATAGGAGTTACATTCCTTATTTAGAATTTTAAATCCTCTTCTAGTGGCGTCATATGCATCACCAACGTCATATGCATCGGTGGTGTCATTGAGGTTCTTTCCATGTTTAGGCATGGAGGTTACACAACACCCCTATTTGTACTTCCTTTTTTTCAATCTATGAGTATGAGTAGAACCATTATTCTTACTTGCAATCTTCTTTCCATTGATTCAAATATTTCGTATTACATTGGCTTGACGTTACCATTAGAGTGAAACTTCGTTGTGGTGCATCACTTTTTGACATCGAGTTCTCGCGAATCCCTCTTTCAAATGATCTATCTTTTGGAATAACTTGTGTCAAACCAAAAAAATCTTACCAATGGATGCAAGTGGAATCTTGGAGATGGATCTAAAATTAAATTATGGGTGGATCTCTAGATTGAGGATGAAGGCCTTTTTATGGCTTGCCCTTAGAGTGAGCTTTGGCATTTTTTCATATAGGAATAGAATGATCTTGTGTGAAACTATTGGGATGCTGAGGGGAATTGGATCCCCATTCTCCCTCCCCTCACTTTAATGGATATATTTTACCCTTTCATGAACTCAACAAGAAGATCAAGGATATCCATATCCCCCATCTTATATCCCAGGATGAGCTAATATGGAGATCCAATGACACAAGGGAATAAGAGGTTAAGTCGATACCAGCTTAAAATTTGAAAAATTGGAACCTAATATGATTTGGAAGAAAGTCTGGAATAAGCACCTCATTCCAAAAATTAATATATTCTTCTGGAAGTCATCAAAGGAAATATCTTAATGGTGGATAGACTTAGAAGAAGAGGAATGATCATTATTAACATATGTGGTTTATGCAAAAACAACGATGAACCTATTAAGAATTTATTTCTTAAATTCCCCTTCTCATTCCAAGTCCTAATGAAGGTTCTAGGAATCTTCGAGGTATATTTGGTTCTCCTAGGGAAGTGTCCCTCCTACCCGATCAATGGAGTTTTAATTTTAAGAACACCATAGTCAAATAAATGTGGAAAATGTACTTGCCTCATGCTTTGTGGGAATATGGATTGAACATAATAACAAGATTTTTAGGAACAAGGTGTCCTTAATGGAGAAGGTTTTTAAAAATTGAAACAATCTCTAAAATACAATACTCATATTGTAAATCCCAAATAGGACATAGAGTATCTTGAGTGGGAAGAATGTATCCTTAGGAGCATGGATATCATTCCTAATAGTCCTATGAAGAAGATTTTGTACCAAAATGTTAAATGGTAAAAACCACTAGAAGGCAACTATAAGCTCAATTTCAATGACTCCGCACATTTGAAGGCTAATGTGATGGGTAGAGGGGGTCGGGTGAATGACCACGAGAAAATACATCAACACTTATGCGGGGCCTATTGGTAATCAATCCAACAACATTACGAGAGGAATTGGCTATGCTATGGGGTGTTAGGTTGTGTAGAGATTTGTATCTAAAATCCATCATCATTGAAGGGTATTCTATGTGTGTGGTTAATTCCCTCAAGGATCGGTGTAAAAGTGGATGGAAGCTCAATAACTTAATCATGGAGGCTCGTGGTATCCTCGCATCATTTGATCAAGTGGACTTCCTTCATACTCTCCATGTTGGAAACAATCATCTGGATGTATTGGCCAATAAAGGTACTGACATTGAAGATTTGGTGACATGGTTAGGGAAACGTATCCCCTAGGGTCATATAAATAATATTGTTAATGAAGACATAAATTAGGAGGTAGGTTTATGATGATTCCCTTAGCTCTCGGGCTTGGGATTTTGTAAGGACTTTTATTTTTAGAATACTTGACCATATTCATTTTACTTGGTCTGTTTTCAATTTTTTTGAGATGGGTTTAGGATCCTGCTTATTCGAATAAGGCAATACTAAAGTATCCACAGGGAGAAGATAGGGTTTTCACCGAACCTAGTACTTTTCTCTAACTTAAAAAATGAAAATGCATTGTGGAAGTTGTTGCACAAAGGTGGTTTCACCCAGTACATCTGTCAACTAAAATGTAACAACCCTACTCTCTCTATCAAATTTTCCATTGCATGGATTGATGGGGGTTTTTTTAGAGGGGTATAAATTTAGGTGATTGAGGAATCTATCTCTAAGATTATGGGATTGAAAACTGATGGCCTCAAAATTTACAAAGATAAAACCCATTAAAAACATGAAATTGCTACTTTTTTAAGATGGGGAGAAATCAATGCCTGTGATGATGGTATAACTCGAACATGCCTTCCTGATAGATGGGTCAATTTCTATCTGGTGGTCATGAAATATCTGACCTTAGAGGGGAAGTTCCATAAGATCTTTTCTCATAATCTAATTATCCTAAATTTCTTTCACAGAGACCAGACTATGAGCTTATCTTTTTTCCTATATAGGTCTTTGTTTTCTACTATTGAGTATTTTAAAAACAAGGTGGACATCCCCCTTATTCAAGTTCTAATCCTTTTTCTTGTTCAAAGAAGAAAGCATGTCATTCTGTCCAATCGAGTCATGACCACGACTCTAATCGGAGAACCTAGCTTCTCATCTCAATCGCATAAGGAAAAAGAAAGAAAAATACCCTTCTGTGGGGATCTCGGACACCTTGTGAAACTTGAAGAAGGGGATTTAGAATATAGGGGAAAGTTATAGAAAAAGGCATCAATATTTTTCTAATTGGGAGGCCGGACTGATGAGATCGAATCCACATCCGATACCATCCTCACTTGTAAATAAGAACCTCATTCATGACCTGAAATAATGCCATCACAGGATTGAATCTCAAAATAGTACTATAAGAGGTATTCAAGTGGATTATGTTATGCAGGAATAAAGGATCACCTTATTTCAGGATCAGGTTTCTAGAGAGGAGATCAAACCTAACATAAAGCTTTTGCTAAGCACTTCCAACAATGAGGAAATGGATACTGTTGAGAGTTTTGACATGTTTGCAAAGGATACCCATGTCAAAGATAAGGAGGACGTGGAGACCGGATTGAGAAAAAGGAATAAAAACATCCTATGTTAGGAAATAATGGATAAAATATGCGATGAGTCCCTCACAGAATCGTAATAAGATAAAACTAATATGTAGAAAATATTACAGATCTGAAATAATAGTGCGAGAATAAAAATAACACAACACAAAGAGACAAAGATTTAACATGATTCACCCAATTTGGGCTACGTCCACCAAGAATCACTTGCTCATATTTTATTGCAAGCTACCACTCTCTCAATACAATACCCAGATCTGTTTAGAGCTATGCTCAACAAACTCTATAGAATTCACACCCGAATTCATACACATCTGCAATGTTACATCATCACTACCATATGCATGAAACCACATAAATATAAAACTACTTAAGCAATTTTACAAAACGTGGTTATCAAAACCATGGGCAAAAACCATTTCATAAACCTATGGGTCAAAAACCCACCCATATGAGAAAAATCACTTTTCCCGGTATAAAGGGCATGTTTGTTTCGAGGCCAAAAATTCGGGAGTTGCGCCCCTGGACCCCCACTCGGGGCCTCGACCAGCCTAAACCTTGGTGAGACAACTATGGAAAGTGTACATTACTCTTAGTGTATAGTATTCAACACTTTCACACATGAAAACAAGATCCACAACCTAACATCCTAAGCATGTTATCATTAAGGTGGCTAGCGGGAAAGATGGTGGGTCGGGTACCAAGGCTCGCAACAAAGCCATGGAGAACTAATTTTTGGTTGTTGGCTTACCTTTTCTAACTATTTCTGTTGATTTATCTTATGTGGTATTTTGGCAAAAATATATTGTTTAATATGTAAACTTTTATGGATTTTGGCTTTGTTTTGTAGCAACTTCGTCAAGTTTTTTTACTCTACCTCCATGAATATTTGTTAATTTTTTCTTTAAAAATGGCATCATTTTGTATGGGTTTTTTCCCCTATTTTGAAACCAAAATCTTTTATCTTATCTAAAAAAATTAGGTCGGCCTATCCAAAAACCAAATTACATGTGCCAAAAATGGCTTAAAACCCATAGGAACATTATTAAAATACCCTAACATTAGTACCATAATTTTTCATGACCAAAAAAACTTATATATGAGTAAAATATCATAAAAAATTCATGCATGGTTGCAATTAATATCAATCAATCAAATTATTTCATTTACTGGACCTAGTTCCCTTTAAAAATCTCAAAACAATTGTCACCCTTCAAAGACTCGAAACTTCATCCGATTGCCATATCACTTATACTCAACCAAAACATACTATTTTACCAATAAAAATAAATTTCAGAACCTGTAGAACACTTATAATAAATTTATAAGTCATGAAACATCCTTTACTTCAAACCATAACAACACTTGCCTTCACCATTTCAACACTTGCAAAATGTTGTTTCCAAAGGTTATCTCATAAAATAATTTATACATACATTCAAGACCTCCAAATTGATTAATTATATGCCAAATTCAAACATATGTGCATTACAAGTGATAGGAATCATCACCTAATATATCTCATGCTTCAAATAACATCAAACTTTCACCAAAATAGATGTTGTCTTAAACTGCCAAAAATCTTATTTCTCAAATAATTACATATAAACCCTACCAAATTACCTCATCATGAGATAATCCATATATCACTGTAAATATCTCTAAATCTAATTTCCAACACAACTTGAATCATCTCAAAACTCCACATGTAGCTCAAGTTATGACATTTTACTAGACCTTGCTATTTGAGACCCCAAAACTACCCTTTGACTAGTCAACCTATTTGGACCTCAAAACACCATGAAATTGTATGAAAATGTTTTTAAACCTCCATGTAAATAAATAAAAACTCCAAAACATCATGCACCATCAATTTTTTATGCTACTCCTTTGGACCATCTTGTCCTAAAACCTTCTTCTTCGAAATTGTTATTTTTAGGTGGGGCCCACATATCACCATGACCTAAACCATACATTTATTGGAATCCTACAGATTCCTATACAACATACAATCATAAAAAAATTAATCAATCAAAACTAGGTCACAACACTTCACTTTTGTCAACTTCTCCTAGCTAGGGTTTAACTAGGGTTTTAGACCTCTTTACCTTCTTAACATTCGTTCATAAAAACATGACAATCAAATGACCTCATTATTTTTGTGAAACCTTATAAAATAACCTTATAATAATCCCTAAAATCCAAAAGGTCCCATGCAAATCACACTATTCACAACAAGCATCATAAGTTCAAATTCAAGCTTGATTTTCACCTATTCTTGACCTTGTCTTACAAAATCATTCATATCTGGAAAATACACAACATGGGTACCTATAACATTTTTTAGAGAATCATCACTTATCTATATAACATCTCCAATCATCATAATATCAATTCCATGGCTCAAACTCTCCAATCATCATAATATCAATTCCATGGCTCAAACTCTCCAGTCACTAATACTTACCTATGCTTGCATGTTAGATCCTCATAGTAACAACTAGGGTCAACTAAAATAATACAATAATTAAACAAGAAACCTCTAAAAATTACCCAAAAATACCTCATATGCCATTATATACCTATTTTCATGCTTCCATGAGCTCAAATAGCTCCAACCCACTATGTCACTCCTCCAAGTAGGCATACCTACTCTTAATGAGCACCTGTAACATAGAGATATACCTGTACATGTACCATTCCACTATTTTGAGTGCTCAAGAACCCTCAAATAATTATAGAAATCATGTCAACATGCTTCCCAATAATCCAAGAAGCTTCTATTTCCATGTTACATCTCCTAGGCACCTGTATGGGCTTGCAAAAGCAAGCATACCTCACTCGAATCCCATCAGTAGCGAGTGATAGACATCTGAACCAATATGTTAGTACTATGATAAAAATTATGACATCATCCTAAAACATTCACTTTGTCATTAATGTGGTTTTTCATCAATGACAAAACCTATTAGGCCTACATGCCACCAATCTCCCCCTTTGTCATTCATGGAAAATACCCTGAACTTCTCCCCCTTTTTACATTAATGACAAATAAATACCTATAGAAACATAGTTTTCACCTTCCTTCGCTTCATACCTTCATTATTTGGTTAGAAACATCAACCAAAGGTCTCAATTTGCTTCGTTTTCTTTATTTTTGCCCAAAAATTGATTCTTGCCTTCTTTGTACACATGCAAGCACCATGCTCCCCTGGAAAGGAAATTCTAGCATCTGAAAGTCATTATTCAAGCATGAAATAAACAATATCTCACCTTTCAAGGGTAAAAATTTCATTTTCCATCCTCTAGGCATGCAAAACATCAAATTTCTCCTTCACCCTATTTTAGCCTTCTTAAGGGTATTGTAGCAGCAGATATCTGAGCCATTCAATCTCTAAACCATGCCAAAATGTCATAAAGGATCATGCTACATCATTACTCAATCATTCTAGACTAGGATCCACCATTTCTAGGCCAAAATCATGCATATCAAGGCATATACATTCACTTCATACCAAGAACAATATTGTGAGACCATAACAGACTTCTTAGTGTAATTTAGACCATTTTCAACATGCATCTACAAGTCAACCATGCTATGACCCAAGAAAAATGCACTCCCCCTAAACTCAAGACCTATACTTCTATCTTTTGAGCACAAAAATGAGTAATTATCCTTTCAACCAAGTCTTGAAATCACCATTACAACTTTGTTAAGGTCTTAAAACACCATTTCAGTCTATTAAAGTCCTTTCCATATGAGATAAGTCAATTCAAACCTTTACAAGTATGGACAAGAAGTAATCACCATATACACACACCTTTAATAGCCTTATTACCACCACTTTTCTCTCATGGAAAGTTAAACAAGTACTCCCCACTTATGATTAGCTTGCATACACCAAGAGCAACATATTTCCTTTCTATAACAACACTCCAACACTGTTAGAAGGGATCCAAAACATTTCATTGCCAAAACTCCTTTTTGAGGATAATAACATGATTTTTAGATGATAAATACCTACAATCACTTGTATTAAGGGATAACTCATACTCCCCTTGTCCTTGATAGAAAAAATACACCACTGTACCATTCAAAACATTGTCTCAGGGTATAGTATCATTGTCTCTTTCTTCATTAGGAGGAAAAGAATCATCTAGTTGGTCCAAACTAGCTCCATTTACTCATGAATCAACTACTTCATATAAATCCCATGCAAAGAACTGAGAAACCATCTTTTTACCTCATTTTCACTAACTCAATACAAAAACATGAGCTACAGACATGTAGGAAGTTGTTTTTGGAGCAACAACATAGTTTACAAGTCTTGACAAGCACCTAGACTTTTCTCCTTTCACCACCTTATTGGAAATCATGAGTATTTGAATGAATCATACCTTTCAAATAAAAATAAGCCTTTGATATCTTTGCATACCTCTGAGACAATTCAACTCTACCTCCTATACCTGTAGGTGACCATCTTTCTTCATGGAGCACTTAAGAAACCTTCACAAGCACATGTCAACTTCCAACAACCAACACAAAAGGCCCTTCCAATAATTTTCAGAAACTTCATCAGTAATGAAACCTCAAAAATATGTTAAAAATGAATATAAGCCATCACTCATACCTCAGACATAGTTAATTGTATCACTATACTATAGGATGCATGTTTAAGCATAAATCAAGGTGAAACACCAACCAATGTTCTTTATAACCATACATAAACATAAAAAACATATCATACATCTTTTGATAACTCCTTAAATTAATAAAACATGTTGAATTCCTTGATAATCCTTGAGAAATCCAATAGTTAGGGTTTTACTAACCAAACCCTCCTCTCTGTGCAACAAGAACAAATCTCCTAAGCTCTCATAAATAACTAAAACATTGTGCATACCTGGAGCATCCAAATATTCACCTCCTCTAGCCCCATGAGTTTTGAATACTTGCTCAAAATTCTATCTTAAAACTCCTCCATTTTACCTTTCAAATATTATATTCCCTCTCAATCTCTCAAGAGATAATGTGTACACTTAGTTAGAGCAGAGCACATCTTAACCATACCAATTTATCATTCAATACCTCAAAGATAGGACTTAAATGTTGAGAGAGACCCCCAAAACTTATGTGAGACTCAAAGGATTTCTAAGAATAATTGATCCTAAAAACATACCTATAACATAGCATTCTCCATTAGTCTTCACTTATACACAGACCTCTTTTTGACATGATACACTTCTAATCTTTGAGCATAGAATTTTTGTCTCAAATAATATTTGAATGGATATCCCATAATTGTTCAAAGCTATTTACAGTCACTTCAACCTCCTTTCTTGTATGGTCACAATCCTTAGTTCAATCTATATAACACAATATATCACCTTACACAATCTCCACGCTTTTTGTTGCTAGTGCTCGAGTCTAAGTTTACAATTTTGCATCCTTTGTCAATTTCCTTCAACATCATAAATGAAGCACAATATAGACTCCAAGCCCTTCATTGACCTTTTACCATGTTATCTTTCCTCATTTTACCTTCTCAAGGTCTCTTAAACTGTCATAGTAATAATAAAACTTAGACATCGTGGTTTTAAAGGAACAAACCCTCACTTGTAGATTATTTTTCATATTGACTTCACTAACAAGTTACTAGTACCCAAACTTATACCTATAGCATTAAATCGATCATACTATATTTTTTCTCTACTAAGACATCACATTCTAAGACCATAGAATACTAGAAATACATCACACTCTTTGTTCAAGATACCATTTATGAGATGAAAGACTGAATAAAAATCTTTATGATGGGAAAGGTCAACTTTTTATGCCCAAATTCATATCAAGACATTCTTGGACTTGAGATACAATGTGACACATCATAAACCAAACCATATAGAATGATAACCTTGGATATCCACTTGGCATGACATACTCAAGCTAGAAGATGCAAATTAAAAAACTTCTAATATAGATATAATGTCAATTTAGGACTCTTTCACATCTCCGATAGACTCCTTCTTACACCTTGACACTAATACACCTTACGGACCTTATAATGACACAAGATCATAATATAAGTCTTGTAGTTCATTGACTTATACGTAGATATATGATATATGATCCGTCTTAGAACACAAACTTGGACACTCATGGTATAAACATGACTTCTCCCAAATTCTCAAATCATGGATGCATTCTAATGTGAAGTATTACATCTACAGACACATATTTATACATGATCATGCCAATACATACTTGAAAGATGACCACAGAACTATATGACCAAGATATAGACCTAGAAAGACTTAACACTTTCATTATCAAAACAAGACAACTTGATTTTCATGAATGACACATTGAACTCGAGACAATGTTCACAAAATCACATTAGACAAGATAGTCAAGCCCTTACTAGATGAAAATGAATAACTTATTCTTATACATGAAGATTGAAGATAGAGACCTTTTTCATTTTGATAATACATATACAACACAAGTAACTCAAATGATTCATACAAGACACACCTAAAAGTTTAAATTTACAATAACTGATAAATATCTATACTTTTCAAAAACTATACCAATGTGGACTAACAGGCTTCTTGATAATTCATGATCATACACCTTTTGAGAGACTTACAAATTTTAAACTCAAAGCTATAATTGATGTGACATAGTGAACACATTCAAGACAAAAATTATCAGCTTCATGGGATAATTTATGAAAATGAAAAATGTGGAGAAAATGAAACTTTATATGCCTTCAATACATGTCTTCATACCTACAAACAACACCTCTCTATGTCACACTACTCCCTCATTCATGACTAGCTCTCAAAATGAGCTAAAACTTAAATTTTATAGCTTCTTCTTCTCATAAACCAAAATGATATTGGTCCCTCATCATATTTTAGACCCATAAATCAGTATATAATTCATAAATTTTAATTAAAACATATACATGTGACCCAATTAGGTCAGCCTAGCCAAAAACCTCATTACATGTGCCAAAAATGGCTCAAAACCCCATAGGCACATTCTTAAAAATTCCTAACATTAGTACCATAATTTTTCATGACCCAAAACCCTTTAAATATGATTAAAATATCATAAAACATTCATACATGGTCTCAATTAATATCAACCAATCAAATTATTTCATTTATTGGGCCCAATTCCCTTTACAAATCTCAAAACAAATGTTTCTTACACCCTTCAACACCTTGGAAACTTCATCTGATCACCAAATCACTTATACTAAAAAAACATGCCATGTGAAACCTAATTTTTTTAATAACATTTATAACAATTCTAATCAAGTTATAAGTTATGAAACATCCTTCACTTAAAACCACAGAAACATTTTCCTTCACCATATTAACCTGCCAAAACATTATTTCCAAAGGTTAGATCATAAAATAATTTATACATACATTCAATACCTATAAATGGATTCATTATATGAAAAATTAATCACTCTTCACATTACATGTGATATTAATCATTACCAAATCCATATCATGCTTGAAATAACATCAAAATTGCACCAAAATAGATGTTGTCTTGAACTGCCAAAAAACTTCTTGCTAAAATAATGACCTAGAAACCTTTCAAATGACCTCATCATGAGGAAATAAATATACCACTGAAAATATATCTGAATCATATTTCCAACACAACTTGAATCATCTCAAAAATCTACATGTAGCTCAAGTTATGACCATTTTATTGGACCTTGCTATTTGAGACCCCAAAATTTCCCTTTGACCAATCAACCTATTTGGACCTCAAAACACCATGAAATAGAATGGAAATGTTATGTAAAATCCATGGAAATAAATAAAAACTCCAAAACATCATGAATCATCACTTTTGTATGCTACTCCTTTGGACCATCTTGTCCTAAAACCTTCTTCTTCAAAAATTGTTATTTTTAGGTGGGGCCCACATATAACCATGACCTCAACCATAAATTTATGGAAATCCTGAGGAGTTATCTATAACATCCAATCATAAATTTTTATTAATCAATCAAAACTAGGTCACAATACTTCACTTTCTATCAACTTCTCCTAGCTAGGGTTTAACTAGGGTTTTAGACCTCTTTACCTTCTTAACATTCATTCATAAAAACATGACGATAAAATAACATAATTATTTTTGTGAAACCTTATAAACTCACCTTAGAATCATCCTTGAAATCCACAAGGTCCCATGTAAATAACACTATTCACAATGAGCATCAGAAGTTCAAATTCAAGCTTGATTTTCACTTGTTCTTGACCATGTCTTACAAAATCAGTCATATATGGAAAAATACACAACATGGGCACCTAAAATTTTTCTGAGAGAATCATAACTTATCCATATAACATATTAAATCATCATAATATCAATTCCATGGCTCAAAATCTCTAGTCACTAAGACTTACCTATGCTTTGCATGCTTAGATCCTCATATTAACAACTAGGTCAACTGAAATAATGCAATAAATAAATTTAAAAACATCTAAAAATGACCCAAAAATACCTCATATTCCATTATATACCTTTTTTCATTCTTCCATGAGCTCAAATAGCTCCAAACCACTTTGGCACTCCTCCAAACAAGCATACCTACTCTCAACGAGCACACGTGTAACATAGAGATATACCTATACATGTACCATGACACTATTGTGAGTGCTCAAGAACCCTAAAATCATGTTATAAATCATTTCAATATGATTCCCGGCATCCAAGAAGCTTCTACTACCATGTTGCATCTTTTAAGCACTGTGTGGGCTTATAAAAGCAAGCATACCTCACTAAATCCTCTTGTAATAGGCTGATAAACATCCGAGATAGTATGTTAGCACCATGAAAAACATCATGACATCATCCTAAAACATTCACTTTTTCATTAATATGGTTTTGCATCAATGACAACACCTATTAGGCCTACATGCCAATAACTACATATAGGGATGAGTACAACATGGGCCGAAGAGGTATGACATGACACTGAGGATGAAGATTTTGATGACATGCAAGGGATCTATACCCTCAATAAGTTATAAAAATTTGATAAATAATTTGAACCAAATTTAGAAGGAAAATTTTCAGTTCACAGTGAATCAACAAATGAAATATCATATCATGTGGTGGAATCTCAAGTACATGGATTTCCTAAATCTAGTGTAAGGAAACTATATTATGTATGAAGATTAACACCTCATATAATTACCATAGAAAGTTAAAAATATGAATCATGAAATAAAAAATTTACATTTACTTGGCACACATAAGAATAATTACAAGAGGAAGACATATACTATTCAAGCGGAAGAAAAATTAAACCCACATAGGATTGCCCCAAAGAAGAAGAACCAAAAATAATTGTAAAATAGGCTACTTAGAACAAAAGAGTCCAAAAATATATACCGCTTGGAATCACTAGATGATATACTAAAAATCAACACCACATGTTGGATGGAAAACCATAAATCCAATATATCTCATTATAAATCACTTGTAACACTCCTAAAAAAAAGATATATGGAAATTTAAGGTTACTTATGCGGCTATACCGAATACACAGTGAAGGAGACCCACAATAACACATCATGTCATGTGAGAGACACTGGAAGATATGCGAGAGAAAATTTTTCTACCATATGGATTTAAATATTATTTTGGACGTAAGGACCCCTACCTAGGTCATGGTACACCCACCAAGAAATAAGAAAATAAACAAAGGACAGGAACCAAGTTGTGAGGGAATTTTATCATACTTTCAACTTTTGGGATGTGGACCTAAATATTTTAAGAGCACTTCAAAAGATTAGATATTTTTAATCTTAACCACGAGAATATGGAACTAAATTTTTTTAAAGGGGTAACCCAATCTATGAATGTAAGAAAAAAATATACAAGGAACAACTGACAAAAAAGAAAGAAATGACATTTTGTTTTACAATAAAAATAAGAAATGGAAGAGAGACCTGAAAATTTAAAGTACCAAATAATAAAGGAGAAAGAGAGGTGGTAGAAACCAAAATAGAAGAGGAAAAATATTTCTATCAACCAAAAAACTTAGGAATGAAAAAATTAAGGTTAAATGAGAAGAAAAAAATTTCAAATTTTGAAGATTACTAGTCTAAGGAAAAAGTAGCTAAAGTGGTAAAATTACTTAGAGAATTCCAAAAATATTCCCAATAGATTTCAAGGATTTATGCGGGATCAAAGAAGAATCATACACAATGAAAATCCAAATAAAATAATCGAGTTAAACCTCTAAAGAAAAGACTAAATAGGTTGAACCCCAACCTAAAGGTAGAGCTTAAAACAGAAATAGACAAGATGTTGAACAATGAGATAATTAAATCAATTGAGGATGCAGAATGGATAAGTCCTATGGTGGTCCAAAACAATAAACTAGAGAAATAAGGATCTATGTGGATTATAAGGAACTAAACAAGGCATGCGTGCATGACCCATTTTCTACAACATTCAAAGAAGAAGTCTTAGAAAATGTGGCTAGAAGGGAAGTATATTCATTCACTAATGGATTCTCAAGGTGCCATCAAGTCATAATTACACCTGAAGACCATCCAAAAACAACATTTTCCACCGAATGGGGATATTTCATGTACAAAATAATGCCATTTAGACTCAAGAATGCACTGCAGGTCTTCAGTAGAATCATGATCAATGCATTACAGGAATTTATCCATGACTTCTTAGAAAATTTATCTAGACAACTGGACAATATATGGATTATTGAAAAACCAGATAGAAGTATTAAGAATAGAGTTCCAAATATGTTACGCCTTGCAAAAATCATTGAATCTCAATAAATGCATTTTTATTACAACATTTGGAACACAAATAGGCCACATAATTTACAAAGGAATATTGATAGATATAGTAAAAACATCTTCCATTGTAACACATCCACCACTAAAAACACAAAAATATATAAGAACAATTCTTGGATATATAGGATATCATAGAAAATTCATAAGGAACTATGCAGATATTAGTGTACCATTAGATTAACTTCTACATAAAATATCAAACAAGTAAATAGAATGGACCCAAGCATGTGTGGATACTTTTGAAATATTGAAGGAAAAGATCATGCATGTACCCTTCCTAATATTCTTGGATGATAAAGTACCCTTTCATGTTCATATGGATGCATCGAGATATCAATAAGAGTGGTTCTAACACAACCATGTGATAAAATAGATCATCCCAAATCATTTGCAAGCCAAAAATTAGATCAAGCTAAAAAGAACTACTAAAAAAGAGATAAAATCTCTAAGTATGGTGTATGAACTAAAAAAATTAGACATTACTTAATGGAAACACCATTTATATTTTATATAGATCATGAACCCTTGAAGTACCTTCTAAATAGGCCACTCTTATAAGGAAGAATATGCATGTGGCTGATGTTATTACAAGAATTTTAATTCACTATCTCAGTTGAACCAAGGGAGTTAAATAATGGGTTGTATTATCTATCAAGGATTGAAATAGGAGAAGATGCAGCCCAATAGATGATGATTTTATAGGGGCGCATCTATTTAGGATAGAATAAATACCTAAATAATTGGATGATATAACACAATCAAGCTAACCAAATGAGAGTTTCCCACAGAGTACACAAAACAAAAAAGAACGGACCCACTAAGACACTCATTTCCATTCACATTAATACAAGGAAAACTATACAAAAAGGGACAAGATGAAGTCCTTGGGAGGGTATCCAGGGAACATGAAAGAAAAAACATCTTAAGAGAAGCCCATGAAGGAATAAAAAAGCACATAATGGAGGATATGCAACAACAAAGAAAATAATGATGGCATGCCTATTATGGTCCACACTTTTCCATGATGCACATAAGTATGCTAGATCTTGTGATATTTGTTAGTGAGTAGGAAATAAAAATGCCATATATGAAATGCCTTTAAGGATAGTACTTGCACTAGCCCCATTTTAGAAATGGGTAATAGATTTTATCAAACCTATAAAACCTGCTCCAAGACACTCACAAGAAATATTCATCATTACGAGCACAATATCTAACAAATATTGTTCATATACTTCCATCTCAAATCCAAGCTTCCAAGTAGAAACCCCTCCTGTATTCCTCCTTCCTCCTCTGAACCCACCACTCATGTGCTTAGGATTAAATCCGAAAAAGTAAAATCTATTGAGGGCCTAGCACCAATTTGGAATTCATGGAGGGGTATTTGGCTCATTAAATGCTTCCTCGGTCTGGGAAAGAAGAACAAAAGAGATAACCATGACCTTGGTAATCCAAGTTTGGGTATACAAGAGGAATCCTTTAATGGGATCAAAAAGGATATCACCAGCTTGAAGGGAAGTATCAATAACCTCCAAAATGTCAAAATTGATAAGAAATTTTGGAATGGGATCAATGACAACCTGGAAAAAGTGGAATACAAATGTAACCTCATGGCTGATGGGTTTTTCATACAAATGTGATTGTTGAAATCCTTTGTTTAAGAACTCAAGAATATTGATAACAAGAGCAAAGGAAAAGAGGTTGATAAGAAAATGGATATTGAGGAGCATGATAAGCATATCAAGGAGCTTATTAAGATATCTTCTCAAGTTCTCAATCACTAATGACTTTTCTTGTTGATAGTTTCTTTCTATTTATATTTTTGTTGTGGGCTATGAGATACTTTTGTTTTGTATTTTGGTTGGTTTTGGACTGGTTTGGGGCTGGTTTTGTTTCTTTCACCAACTTATTTTGATATTTGGACTTGTTTTGTTTCATGAAATGTTATATGGATGTATCTAGATTCTAGATCCTTTGTTGTAACAGGTAGGGTCCCTACCAAAACCCTCCTTTTACCAAATATAAAAAAGGTCAATCCATGAATATTAAAGACTGCATTGTAATAATTGTGGCCAAGTTTATCTATGAAAATATTATCACTAGATTTGGATGTCCACTAAGCATCACAAGTGATCAAGGAAAACACTTTGTGAATGCCACAATCAAATAAATTTTGGAACATTTCTTTGTAAACCATAACATAAGTACACCATATCACCCACAGGCCAATGGTACAGGTTGAAGCTTTTTAGCAAATTGTTATAAAAATTACTAAAAAATATATGTTCTCTACATAAAGTAGACTGGGATTTAAAAATGATAAAGCAACACAATGGTCATACCACACAATTTATAAAAGGATGATGAAGTATTATCCCTTCTAATTTGTATATGGGATAGAAGTCGCGGTGTCAATGGAGTTTATACTCCCAAGTCTATGAGTGGCCATAGATTTCCAAATGAATGAAGAACCATTGGTGCATGAAAGGATAATTTAATTAGAAAAAATGGATGAAAATATATTCATAGCCACATACAACCAAACACGAGAAAATGTAGAAAAAGGCATGGAATGAAATACATTGTAAGTACAAAGAGTTTAAAAGAGGATAAAAGTGTTACTTTATGACAACAAATAGAATATACCAAGAAACCTGAAAATTAGATGGCTAGGACCATACATACTAAAAGAGATTTTACCATTAGGAGCCAGAAAGTTAAGAACACTTCAAAATTAAAAATTCCAAGATATGTAAATGGGGTGTGGTTGAAGAAACATCACATCCCAAATTGATTAAATGATTCAAAACCTTGAGAAAAATATATATAGTAAAAAGAAAAAAGAAAAAATAAATGTAAAATAAGAAAAACAAAAATATAAAACAAGAAAATATGTCCTCTTTGAAAATAGACAATTCTATGTGGAGTTGATGAGGATAAGGGAAAAAACACACAGGGAACACTCTCTATAAAAAAAAAAAAATCAAGAGGACGGAAGATAACAAAAGAAAGTGAGAAGAAATAGAATAAAAATTCAAAGAGTAAAGAGAAAGACAATCGGATGAGCTGATTTGGAGAACCATGGACACGGGGAGTATGGAGTTAAGTCTGGATATCTGTTAAATTTTGAGCACATTGAACCCAATACTCTCTAGAGGAAGGTCTGGAATAATAATATTATTCCCAAAATCAATATCTTCTTCTAGGAAGTTGTTAAAGGAAATATCCTAACTATGGATAGGCTAAGAAAAGGGGGAATGATCATCACTAATAGATGTGGTCTTTGCAAATGTAATGAAGAGTCAATTCAACATCTCTTCCTGGAATTCTCTTTTTCCTTTCAAGTCTTCTTTGTTTTCTTTAGTCTCTTTAAGTTACACATGGTCCTTCCCAGGATGTGGCCCTTCTTCCTAATTAATGGATCTTCAATTTTCAGCATGCTTTGGTTAAGGAAATATGGAAACTTTCCCTCCCTCACATGTTATTGGGTCTTTGGATTGAACACAATAATCATATTTTTGAGGAACAAAGTTTCCAGATGGAGAAGGTTATTGAAAAGGTGAGACAATCTCTCAAATAAAATGCTCAAATTTTAAAGCTCAAACAGTCTAAGAAGTTCTGATTTGGGAAAAAAGCATTCTTAGTAACATGGACATCATTCCTATCAATCCTATGAAGGAGAGGGTCACCCACAATGTTAAATGGTCAAAACCTCCTAATGGTTGCTTCAAACTCAATTTTTATGGCTTGTCAAAACAGAAGGAAAACGTTGCCAAAGGAGGAGGTTTGATTCATGATCACCTGGGAAGATGTATCAGAGCCTATCGGGTCCTATCAATAATCATATGAATAATTATACACAATCCAAGGCTATGCTTTGGGGCATCATGATATGTAAAGATTTGAGTTAAAAATCCATCATTATAGAAGGTTATTCCTTGTTTGTAGTTAATTATCTACGGATTGGAGTAAGTGTGGGTGGAAACTCATCAACATTATTAAGGAATCTCGTGGGATTTTAGAATCATTTGATAAATTGGACATCCAACATACTTACAGAGTAGGTAATAAACCCACGAATGCACTTACTAATAAAGGAAATGACATGTCGATCGATGACATGGTCGTGACACGTCTTCGTTGGGAAAATATTATAAAATTGATTAATGATGACACATCTTAGGAGGTTGTGTAATGATGGTGACCAAGACTCACATGTTTGGGATTTTGAAAATACCCTCTTATTTTTGGAAAAGGTTACAATTCATTTGATTTGGCATTTATTCAAGTTTTTTGATATTGGCATGTATTTTTGGTGTTCAAGAAATAAAATTTGAAAAAACTATGGGAGCAATAGGGTTCAAACCAAGCCTACTTCCTTCCTTCACCTAAAAATGAATCTATCTTGTGGAAACTGTTGCACAAAGGGGGCTTCACTAGGTATATTCGGTGCCTTAAAGGTAATGACCCTACAATTTTTGTTGATTTCGAAAATGCTAGGATTGATGGGGGATTTAATTTTAGAGGGGTTAAATTAGGGTCTCTAAGGATTCCATAGCTAAGATAACATGACTTAAAATGGATGGGCTCAAAATCTATAAAGATAAAACTCACAAAAAACATGAGATTGCCACTTTTTAAGGCCGGAAAACATATTTTTGCTTACAATGATGATATAGCCTATACTTTCCTTCTTGATTGTTGGGCTGATTTTTTTCTAGTGGTCATCAAATACCTGACTTTGGAAGGTAAATTTTGGAATATTTTTTCTCATTATCTCTCCATTTTAATCTTCTTTTGTAGAAACCAGGGCATGAGTTTGGATTTATTCCTCTACAGGTCCCTGCTTTCCACCATTGATGACTTCAAAAATAAGAAAATTGATGTCCCTCTTCATCAAGGCCTCATTCTTTTGTTATTTTAAAAGAGCAAACCCATTATCCCTTCCCAGTTAGGGCACAATAGTGATCCTGAGTCTAACCAAAAACCATAGCATCGGGCCTCAAACATATAAGTAAAATGAAACGGAAATACACTTCTGAGGGGATTGTTGGCATTCTATGTAATTTGAAACGGGGGATTTAGAATGTGGGTGAGAGTTCTGGTAACAAGGAAAACATTTTTGTGGATTGGGAGGCTAGGATGATGCATGTTGATTCAAATTTTGATAATATTCTCACTGTTAATAAAAATTTGATCTAGGAATCGAAAAGAAGTGCCACAATAAAATTGAGGTCCAGAATAAGAGAATTGGGGGTATTCAAGTGTACTTTGTCATGCATGAACAGAGGGTCTCTATCCTTCAGGATCAAATGGCCAAGGTGGAAAGCAAGCCTAATATGAAGTTGATGCTTACTATTTCTGATAGTGAATATTCTGAGACTGATGAGGGTTTTGATATAGAGGCCATGAATACCCAGATTGAGGACAAGGAAGAGGAAATCCTAAAAGATCTTGTGAGTTTGAAAACCCAGACTATGGAAAAGGAGGAGAAAATACCTAAGTGGGTGATCATTGAAGTTGTAGAAGCGGGAAGGATGGCGGGCCAAGCACCAAATATCACACCAAGGCTATGGAGAACTAATGGTTGGCCTTTGGCTTCCCTTTTGTTGGTATTGTTCCTTTGTTCTGTTGGTTTCTCTTTTTAGTTTTTTTTGTAAAAAATGTAATGTTTAATATGAAGAATTTGGATAGTCTAGATCATGTGCTGTGGTGGTTTGCTGTCAAGTTTTCTTTGACTTTTCCTCCCTAGATTTTGTTGGTTATCTTATCCAAAAAATATAAAGAAAATAAGAAATAAATGAAATGAAGGAAAATAAAATAAACCCAAAAAAATAAAAGAAAGAAAAATAAAAACACTGTGGAAAAATATTTAAAACAAAGAAATCAACATCATAAAAAATAATGAAGGCTGGGGAAAATCCACAAAACAAAGGAAGACATAGAGTCACGAAACAAAGAAGGAGAAAAAACAACAAAAAAAGGAGGAGAAAAGCTGCAAAACAAAGGATAAGGAAAGTTGTGAAATAAAGGAGGAGAAAAAAGTTGTGGAATGAAAGGTGAGAAAATCCATGAAGGAAGAAACAAATCCACGGAATGGAGAAATAAAAAAACATATGGAGTAATAGAATATATACATTTGTGGAAGGAAGGAGAGGAGAAAAACATGTGGGAACAAGGAAAGAAAGAACTCCACACAAAAATACACATAAGGAAGGAAAAAGATAAAATAGATAGAGATAGCAACAAAAATACGAGGAACAAAGGACAACCCGTGAAACAAAGATTATAACAACCACGTAAGGAAAATTTAACCTAACACATACGTAGATTAAATAAATTTAAAAACATAACTGAGGCTAAATCAATAAATGCGGTAGGTTGATACAAGGATTATAAAATGGAAATCCCATAAACAAAAAAAATCACAATTATGAAAAAGAACCAAGGCAAGAGCTAGAAAAAGAAGTAAAAGAGAGAAAACTAAGCTAGGGCATAAGAAAAATTAGGGAAAATGTATACCCCCACCATTGTTTCAAAAGAATACCTCTCAAAACAAAAATTCTAGATTCTCACACTAAAATCCATGATCTCGACCCTACGGGAGATTTCTCTATTGTCCCATTCAAGGCCACACATTCCCGTGACACAAAAATATATTCACTCAACTATCGGTGAATACGAAAAACATGGCTTGATCTTGATCACAAACTACTCCTTCGAGAAGAATGAAGAAAAAATGGAGTATAAAAAGAATGTGAAGGTAGTTGCGGAGATAAAATAGGATGCATGAAGCATGATTCCATACTTTACAATTGTTGAAAATTCCATTAGGGTTCTTCTCAACTAACTACATAATGAAATGTTGTATCCTGACCAACCATACTAAAATAACACTAAATTCATGGATAGAGTAACGGACTATGGGTGAAAGAGTACTCAACACTATAAAAGAATAAAATCCATATGCAACAAACTGCACAAATGATGGGGTCACAATTTTAAAAGGGGAGTGAAAATTAGAGAAATCGAGAGAAACATTTTGAGGTATTCCATGGAATTCATTTTCTTTAAAAATTATCATACTAATAGGGAATATGGAGGCCATGCCACCAATGACACAATATCATTAGAAATGAATGTGAACCAAGTATAACCTATGTGAGGTTCTTACATCTCGAGTTTCATGAGAATACAAGAAAGATTAAGGAGGGGATACACACTTTCTGTTATGGGTCAATTATCTTATGTTTAGCTATGTATTTCACCATTACCCTAGCAAGAAAGACAAAACAATTTCAATCGGACCAGATATACCCATGACAAAACAAATATGGGCTCATATGAACACCATGTCTCAATTATCCTAGATTACTTCATTAATTGCATGGACCTATGATATTCAAAACTTGGTTGCCAATAAGGATAGGATTTCAGAACAAATAGTAGCTAAATATGAGAAGGAAGTTGTCTTCATAGAAGATATTGATTATATATTCATATGCCCCTTTACTCCACATATTTCCCACTTTTCTTGATTACTATATGAAACATCAAATGAACTTGTGGCAACCATAACTCAAGCACTCGAAACCTTTCAATTGATAAAAATAAGTCAGTGCCACCCAACATTGATGATGTCATTTCTGAAACATGGGAGGAGTTTAAACAAAAATTCCTTGAAGACTTCTCGCAAGAGGGGTCAAAAGCATCCATTCTATTATAAAACCAACAACATGATAGGATAAAGTAAGAAAACAAACACAAGGAAAAAAAGGATCCAAAATTTAAAAACAAAGAAACCGAGCCCAAACAAAAAAACATCTCCACAAGTTTCAACCAAAAAAAAAAAGGTCGGTGTATTAAATAAATTAGTGATAGAGGAAGAAACAATTGAATAACCAAATTATTTAGGTGAAGAAATAATGGAAATTAGTGAATCAAATAGTGAAGAATCACAATAGGCAACTTTACCTCCTCTCGCAACAAAAAGAAGAAGAATTAAACCCAATTTTTACATGAGCAATTGAGTCATTAGAAGAATCACAACTTACAAGGTCCGTATACAAGTTCTACAAGACTTGTTTTCACCACGAAGGAATCTCACAAGTAGCTCAACAATATGATGTCATCTCAACAATACAATAATTTTCTATAGTTGAATCAATTCTCCACTACTTAAAGAGATTTTCATTGGTATTAGAAGATATCATCCACCTACTTCCACATTCTCTACTCAAGGAGATAGAAACCTAGATAGATTTAGATGAGAAAATCACATTCAAAAATTTTAAGGAAGAATTCCAGTAGCTGAGAAAAAAATAAAACAACTAATGACAAAAGCCACATCAAAGAATTAGGGGAAGTAATAGAGATAAAAAAATTAAAAAATAAACAATAAAAAGGGGAAATAAGGGGAAAAAATAGAAACACATAATAAAAATGAGTAAAAGGAAGAAGAAAAGGAGAAGAAACACAAGGAGGAGCCAAAGAAGTAATAAATGCGAGAATAATGAAGAAAAGGAGAGAAGGAGAGAATAAAAATTGAAAAAATAGGAATCTAAAAAACATGAGGAGGAATAGAAAAGGAAGAACAAGGATAATGAGAAGAAAATAAAAGAGGATTATAATAAAAACAAAAGAAGATGAAGACACAAATAAAAAAGAGGATGAGGAAAACCTGGTGAAGATGAGAAAAATAAGAAATGTGAAGAAGAGAGGAAAAATAAGAAGAAATGAGGAAGGAGGAAGAATAAGTAAGAGGAAGAAAAAAATAATAATAACAAAATAGGGAGAAACAAAAACAAGAAGAAGAAAATAATAAAAATGAGGAACATGAAAAACATAGCATAACATAACAAAAAGAAAAAGGAGGAAGATAGAAAGAAGAAGAAAGAGAACAAATGAATAGAGAAAGAATAGAAAAACACAACAATGCTAGATACTTCCAAAGATAGAGACATTAGTGTTATTCTATGGCTCCACTCAAATTGAGTCTCTATGATATTCACTCACATTGACCAAATGATAATTATAACAATGGAAACAGGCACAAATCATCCAATTAGAGCATGGAGTAGTAGAGAAAACATAAGAAGGTGACACAATACATTTACAGAGACTAACACCCATACATAGATCTACATGCAACATACTCTTGTAAAAATTACAAGACAATATTGGATGCAGAGATGTGTGGACTTGGAGGAGGCCATGGATATAATTCTAAATGCCATCAAGACATATAAACCCAAAATCAATATTTATTCCACCCTTCCAGTCGACAAGGAAGAAGAGAAAGATTTGAAACAAATATTAGAAGAAAACTTTATCTTAGATGAGACTACAAAGATGAATATCCACAGTGAAGCAATGGATGAATATAAGGAACAAACCATACAACCACAAATCACAAAGAACCAACAACGATACACAAAAATTGAGAGGTCATGAAAAAAATTGGAGATAGAAATTACAAATGTAGTTGCATATCACTCTTATGTCATGGGTTGGCCAAGACTCACTCAATAAGGAAAAATAGAATTGGAAAACTTATAAACACAATTGAAAAAGAATCTATGGAATATGATGCAATCAAATGCATAGATGACAAGTGAAGACAACAACCGGTGGACTTATCTTAGAAATATTGCATAAAGAAATAACAGGGGGATGAGAAGATCAAAAATATGGAGGAATATATCTCCAATATGGATATATCCCTCATAATGATTCAATAGGATATCCTAACAACGCAGAAGAGATATACCCAAATAGCTAAAGCAGCACCCATGAAATTCGGCCTCATAATTCAAGTAGAATACTTGAAATACAAACATGGGTAGAACAAATAAAAGAAAACCTAGCGACATGGCATACATTTGAAGGAAAAATTACAAAAAATTACGTGAAATACATTCTAGGCATGGCTCCGTGATAGAAGTGGTTAGGAAACCATCATTTCCTAAATTCATTTAGGTAATTCAAGCGAGGGAACATCTCTCTACATCAAATATATAAGTTATGATAATTTTATGCTTTGGTTTTCCAAGGATGAACTAATAACACAAAGGAATTCATGAAATAATAAAATGGCGCCCTCAGATGGCCCCCAAATAAGTAAATGAGGTAGACAGGGTTCTTCATCACTTGGTTTTCTTGAGAACAAGACAACGTTTGAAGTTTGGGGATGATGTTGAAAGGGTCCTTCATGAATTTTGAAGACTAAAGATTAAATAACTTGAACACCTACGACAAAGATGAAAATCCACTAACACTTGAATACCCTCGTAAGTCTAAAAAAGTCGCTAAATACTATAAAAACCACATAACACCATATAATCCACACAACACTACCAAAATACACTAAGGACTTCAAATATCTGTGGAAGCCTAAAAAGCTATAAGAAGATCAGAATATAACACAAACGGAGACAACAAAGTCACAACCAAGAGAAATGAATTTTGGAAAATTATCATTTTGAGATACTTATTATAATTAAATGTAATAGATTATCCTATCTCAGCATCATTTCATAGGGATATAAGTAGTATAATAGACATACAATGAGAATTATAAGGAGAAAAAGGTGAATAGAGAGAAAGTAAGGAAGAATAAATGATGTAATAAGAGTGTGTGAGATGGATGTGAAAGATATATGTAACAATTATATTGAATGAATAAGAAAATATATTTAGTGTAATGAACAATATGTATTATGTTATTTGAATTATTTAGATTTCATTTTACATGTTATACTACACTCCTAATACATCCTTAACAATAGGTAAACCTACTCAACCGTCATAGTTTATGTTGAGGCTTAAGGCAACATTTTACTTTACATTCTTATTTGTTCTCTATCGTAGTCTCTCTCTTTCACCCTCTCGTAGTTTCTCCTATTGTTTCCTATAGGCTCAAAATTCTTATCCTTCTAATTTGATAGTTATATAGCAGAGGAAAGTTTTAATGTGAAGATAAATACAACCATATGATTACTATCATTGAAATTGAAAGTTTGGATAAAATCATGTTGCATATGTCCCCAATTGTGCATTTCTCTTCTTCTTTCTTAGTGAACATACCATGATTTTGGTAGTGATGTCAATGTTTCTGGGAATATATTCACCCACTACTCTAGTTCTATCTTCTAAATTTTCCAATATTTGAAGCATTCTTGAATATGTATTTATGGGCATTCTTCTACGCAATACTTAGGCAATTTCTTATTAACCCTATATTCTAGTGAAAATATTGGTCGTGATATTTCTATGACTTCCTTCCACTTTAGTGTCTTTGACTTATGCCTATCCCACCATGATGAAACTATTTATTTGAGTGCATAATCCAATGTGTTTAATCTTATCTCTTTCTGAGGAACATATTTTGCAATTATACTAAGAATGTATATAAATTCAAAATTCTAAAGTATTGTGGAATACATTTTTCTTTATCATGTACCATCCTCATTGGTCTTATCTCGTGTTCCCTTCTCATCTAATGGTTCAAATTTTCATCTGAATTTCCACCAAATGAGGATTTTATTTCCCATGAGATATGATTTTTTTATTTTACTTTGTATAGTATTGATCATGTCATGGAAAATTATAAAGTTGTGATATCTATGATTTGGTTGGGAACATTATACTATAACTTAGTTCTTCTCCTATGAACAAATTATTGGTGTGGGTTTGAATCATATTTCTCCATTTTGGGAGCCCTTCCTTTCTTATTTATGGCATTCATCATAGAACGGAATCCTTTTCCTAATATCCCAACTTAAACCATCTTCCCACATCATGTGCATATGGAGACAATGGTTCTTTAGGAATGGTATATGGATTTTTTCAGTCATGTTCATTAGAATTACAATAATAGAATCATCAAGATGTGCTTCATTTTGGCTGGTAGTTATGTTGATTTTCATATTACCATTATATGAACACTTCTTTCTAATCAACATTGGATGGTTCATTTTGTTTGTTTTCATGTATATGACTTCAAAATATCCTTTCAAACATAAATATCCTACTTGTATTTCAATTTCTTCTAATCGGCCAATTGGATCTACTCTTCCATAGTCTATGAGACTGAGTGTTACATGACTATATGCCAAAGAAAGAGCTCCCATTGCTTCCCAAGTGGATCTTGGCATCATGTTAACAGTGTTTCAAAATAAAACATTACATCTCTTATTTCAAAGTCTCCCAAAGGTACATTTAGTCATGTTTCCATGTCCTGGGATTCTTAGTTTTTACATACAAGACTAGTTTCTTTTCCTATTTATATTTATCTCGATACACTTTATAATAAGGTTTTGATAAGATTATATATTTTCTCAAGGTATCTTCACTAATAAATACATTCACTATGTTCAAAAAATCATGTAAGATGCAACAAATCCCTATTTTATTATTCTCATCATTGGTTCATAAATTTGATCTTTTATTTCACCGTTTCTCTACGTAGCACTCTTCCCGCTTTGAATTAATTGGAGTAAATTTTTACATTCTTTCAATGTTGGGTTTGTAATATTAAGCGAAAACAAGCTTAATAAAGAAACAGAAAGTCTAAATGTTTTGGATTATAGACTATATTTAAAATATGAAATATGGTAGAATCTCATAAGAGTCGGCATAAGTTTGAAATTAAAATATAAGAGTGACCCAAATGTTACCCACCATGTATATAACATGGTGGTCTCATTAGAGATCAACTATAATGCATGTGTAATTGAAAAACAAAGAAGAATAACAAGTAACAAGTTTATGCAAGCAAGAGATGCAAGTAAGTAAAAGATGTATGATGTGAATGGAGTGAAGAATGATCTCTACCCATAAGTGAATTTATTTCATAGTTTGTAATTCCTCCTTGAAGGTGTAACTATTGGTTTTGAGGAATAGTGGGAGTGTTGGGTGAAATGTTTTTCTCAACAAAAGATGAGTGATTTTTCAGTGGGTTTTTTACCTTATGGTTTTCCCACTTATATCTTGTGTCTTATGTTATGTGATGTTCATTTTACTTTCATCTTTATTTACTTAACCTAATATCTAATTCATTCTATAATCTAAATTGATATAAATTCTTGTTAAATCTCAAATTATAATCCTTGGCTTGTTTATTTTAGTGGATCTAAAAAAATTGTCATTGTTCAAGTTTATTGACATGGTATCGAGATGGTTTTTATTCTTGTTCAGGATATATTTGGTTGTTTGTGATTTGTAAGTGTAAAGAATCTTGTAGATCTGAAGTACTTGGAAAATTTCAAGATATGTGAAACCATAACTCATGTTGGGTAGATGTTTCAGTCCTACAAGGTGCAAAAACCCTAGTTCAGAGTGAATTAAGATAAATTTGGAGTACTTGGATGCTTTAAATTAGTGTGGATGATAAAAACCTAGGTTTTTATTGATTTTTCATGGTTAGAGATGTTTTCTAATAATCTGCGACCCTCCCCTATTTTTTTCCTATCTTTTACGGGGTTTTATTAGCTTCGTAATTTTGTTAAGTGTATCATGTCTTATTTATGTATTTCACATATTATTTGCATGTTTTTGGCCTTCCCGATTATTTTCCAGTGATCCACTACTTTCTATAGTATATTGTGTCTTTTTGTGACTTCCATGAATTTTCTTTAAGTTTCGTGGCTTGCTTCAATGTATTGTGGCTTATTTTAGTCTTGTGTGGATTTTTTAAGTGCTTTACGATATTTCTATTTTTTGCATGGAACTTTTTATTATTGTCTAGAATTTCCTTTTCTCCATAGATCTCTTCTTTGTTGCACATTTTTTTATTATTACACATTGTTTTTAGTGTTATGCAGCATTTCATAGTCTTGCGCGACATTTTTAGTTTTCAGACGCCATTTTGAAGTATTGTGTGGAAGTTTTCTTTATTTTATGGACTTCCTTTATCTTAAAACTTATTTTCTTTATTCTCAAGAATTCTTTGTCTTGTGGTTTGTTTTTGTGCTCCATGCACCTCCTTTGTCTCACAATTTGTTTTCCTTATTCCATGGATTTCCTCGATCTCAAGAATTATTTTCTTTGCTCCACGGAATTACTTTTCCTTACTTGTTTGTGTTATTTGTTCTACATACTTTTAGTCTCTTATAGACTACTTTGTTTACTTTTTGGCATCCCTGTGTTCTCCATATTTTACCTTGAAATACCAAGGAATAGTTAAATTTCAAGAAAGATGAGGAATTATGTTCCTTTGTATTGCGGTTTATGAACTTGGGAAATTTTATATATTATGTATTTGTGCCTCATGGCCCCTTGAGGCATATTATTTTTGTTTTGTGGAATATTTTCTGAGTTTTTTTACATTGTTCGAATAATTTTTTTTAGATTTTTTTAGAACTCTTCATTTTTATAAATCTATGACACAATGTTTTCTTGTTCTGTGGTCTTTTAATATTTTTCAAGAAGTATATCTTTTGAAATATTGCATTGCATCCTCTTACGGATTAGTTTTTGTGTTTTTTGGACTCTCTTCTTAGTTTTTATACCTTTTTAAAGTGTTTTTGTTAAATTTACAACTGTTAAAACCCACTTAAAAATAACTTTTCACTAATTTGTTAAGTTTTCTAAAAATGGCTAGGTCATATAATTTTTCCATGGATAAATCTCAAGCTGTTAAATGGTAATAACTATAGTATTTGGAGAGTTAGGATTAAATCCATATTTATGGGTAGAAATCTATGGGATATAGTTAATGGTATTGAAAAGAGACCCATTGGGAGATAAAAAACCCTGAAAGTTTGAGTATATTCTCCCAAAAATCATAAAAGGCCATGTATATCATATTGCAAAGTATAAAATATGAATTATTGTTACACATAGGACACATGGAGTCTCCATATGATTCATAGAATCAATTGCAAACTATGCATGAAGTTATTTACCTCTCTAAGATAATTAAACTAATCATGGAATTGTTTACAACTCCAATGAAATGAGATGATAAGATAGTTAATTATTTATCTATGATTAAGAAATATTTTTACTGAGGTTACCTAGGGAGAGGGCCCTAACCCTTTGTGGCATCACCATCCCACACTAGACATGGACCCATCTAAGGATGGAAGTTTAAGCTCTTGGCTAGCCCACATATTAAACCATATTATCATGGTAGCCTATCACCAGGGTATCCAAATCGTTTTGTAGTATACCATGTTAACATGGAGTCGAGATTTGAACCTTAGACCTCCCAATTACTAGGATACCCAAGAACCATTACACCATTACCCGTTGGATATCTATGATTAAGAACGTTAAGGCTCAATTAGATGGATGAATTCAAGATAAATTGTTATATTTTATCATTCAAATTAATATTCATGAGAAATTTAGAAATTATATTTCTATTTTGAATTATAAGTATCAAAATGAATTTGATTTTCCTAATTTAGATACCTTGTCTTCTCTACTCAATCAAGAAATGGATAAATTTGGCTCAAAAGAGAATGCCTCTAATTCATTGTTCTGCTAAATTTAGAATTCATTTTAAAATAATAATAATAATAACAATTCTAATAATCAATCAAACTTTAAATCTGATTTCAAACCTAAGAATAAAAATAAAAATTAAGGTCAAGTTTGATGGAACTTGTACCAAATGTGATAAATTTGGTCATAAAGAAAAAAAAATGTGTATTATAATGCTAATAAGGTTCATAATAACACTAAATATAAGAGCTTCAATAATAAAAATAAGAAGAACAAAAATCAGAATCAATCTAAAAATAAAGGTAATAATGTTGACCAAGTTATTTCTTGTTTTACTATTCTTTCAGTCCCTAATGGTAATGAATGGATTATAGATAGTGGTGCATCTAGGCATATGACATATATTCATGAAATTATTTCTAATGTTGTAGAATGTCATGAGAATATATATCTAGGAGATAATTCTGTCATTAGGTCTTAATCTTGTGGTAATGTTAAGTTAGCAAATGGAATCATTAATAATGTTTTATTTATTCCTAACTTAAATAAAAACCTTTATCTTGTTCTCAACTAGCTATATAAAACTACAAAGTTGTGTTATTAAAAGATAAATGGTATATAAAAAATAAATTTGTTAAGATTATTGTTAGTATTTTTGGAAGAATGTCTTGTATATATTTGAAGGATTTGTTGTTGAATCTTGTATTTTGTGAACTCGTCTATCTTGAGTAAATGAATTCTAAGGATCTTCCATGCAGAAGTACACCTATTAGTTCAAATTTCTTGGTATTATCACCGGTGACTCCTTTTGTGCCCCATCACATGTCAAAATTAAACAAGTAATGTTTAGGGTTGGTAGGTTCATCATGTCTGCAAGCTTATACATGGATTAGAATAATGAGTCAACGTGCTTCTTAATACCAAATAATATCCTAGTTGAATTTACGCAATTGGAAATCCCAAAAAAATCTTGAATTTGAGAGTGTTACGGGTTGTGAATTTTTAACTCTAATACTTGTACTAGCCATACTGGATTCAATTTTTTCTTTTTCTCGATTCTTGATTTTGGAAAACTGACCTTGTATTTTAGGCTAATCGACTATTATTACTATCTTCTCCCCTTATTTAGTTGGTGAAGTAATTTATCATGTTACAAATTATGTGTTTCCACCAACACGGCTACACTACACCTCCTCATTGTGTATGGGGAGGCTCTCATTATTGAATATAAAACTATCCTAACTCTATCTATGTTGTGGGATGGCTAAATATGCTAGGGATCATACAGAACACTTCACTGAACCTATGGTAAAGTGATTGTATGGGGTATAAGGGAGGAAATTGTAGTGATGAGGGATAAAGGAGAGAAATTTTAAATGAAAGGTTATTGTTATGAGTAGGCGGAGTAGAGTTCATACCCAATAATTGGAGTAGTTCAAAATTCAATTAGAGGAAAGAAACAATGTAAGCCATTAGTGAGACTAAAACATTAAAGACACATAGTTCTATGAATTCATCTATCAAAGATGAAAAGATCCTTCTTGATCACTATGCTTTTAAAGTGTAGAAAAGAAATAGAATAAAGGAAAACATAAAAGAAGGAAATGGAAGAAATGTAGCTATTATATCTTGTGTTTGTGATACAAAGTTTAAAATCCAAACCCCAATCCAAAATTGCTACCTAAATCTTAAATTTATAGATCCTTTGGAATGGATAGGTCATCCCAATTTACATCCTTGTGCATTGTCTTCTCATCTACCCCCATATTAATCTTTGTGTTCCTATTCTGCTGGCGTGTGGGATCCTATATGTCCTCCACACATATGGGGGGTCATTTCACATGGGTTAGGTTTAGGGTTTCATGTGTGTCATGCACTAGGGTTACTCAACACTCTATTTGTATCCCTTCATTTGACATTTATGAGTATGCCAAGACACTTCGTTGTCTTTCTCTACATGTGTAAGCTTTGTTCTATTATGCAAGTTCTTCAGTTGATTGATCGATTCTTCCTTGTGATTACGTTGGAGTTATTACATTTCCTTCAGAGTGCAACTCTATCGTGGTGCACAGTTTTCAATACAATTCTCACCAAATCTTTCATGGTATCAGAGTTGAGATTAGGTAAATGTGTATTCGTCATCTGAGTTGCAATTACTCTTGGTTTCATTTTTTTACTCCTCGTGCAAGTTTTTTTGATCATTATCTTTTGGAAATTTATAACTAACATTCTTACTCTTGGAAAGTTGTTCGGTTTTGCTGTGTTCTTCGTGCATGTGTAGATATCCTCGAGTTTTCAAGGATTTGGTAGCTTCATTTAACTAAATACTTGCTAAATTTAGCAGATCAACAAAAAAAGGAGGTTCTTTATTCTGGGTTTTTAAAAAATTCTATTAAACTAGAAATTTTGTTAAATCCCTTTTTTTGTTATTTGCATGGTGTTTTTTTTACAGAGATCCAGGTTTAAAATTGGTGGTTACATTGTTATTTGCATTTTTTGTTTATTCCTATGTGCTTCTGACTCCAAACATGACCTCTACAAACTTATCAAACACGCATCGTGACTTCTTGCTCGGCCATGGGTTCATGTTGTTGTTGTTGGCCATGAGTTTATGTTTTTATTTGTTGCGGCCATGAGTTCTTGTTGTTGTTGTTGGCCATGCGTTTCTATTGTTGTTTATTGCGGTCATGGGTTTATTGTTTGTTGTTGTTTGTTGTGGCTCCCTTCTCCTCATGCAAGCTTCCCTCTGCCGCTTTCCAACCCCCACAACCTAGACTTCCACGGGATCCTCCCTCCATCCGTTCCACTCAAAAAGATACCAAACAATTTTTAAAATATATATATATACAAAAACCTTGCAAAATAGAAACAAAAACAAAAAACCACACATTTTTTGGAAGGTTCAAGCCTTTTGGTAAGTTTGTTCCTTTCACTTTATTAAACCGTAAGTTTTTTTAGAAAGTTTCTAATATTTAGTATTTCATTTACTAAGTTTTAAAATTTACTTTTTTTCTATAACCGTAAGTTTCTAAAAATATTTAAGGCAAGAATCTTTTTTAAACCGTAAGTTTTAAAATATTCAAATTTGTTTTTTTAAAGGTGGATTTTTTTAAAAAAAAAACCAAAAGGGGGAGTATATTCATTAGGATTTAATTTTTTTATTAGATCTTAATTATTTTTTTTGTAATTAATTAGGATTTAATTTTTTATTAGATCTTAATTAGTTTTTTGTAATTAATTAGATTTAATTAAATCTATTTGTATTAATTACAATTTCTCCTTTATGATTAGGTAAATATTTTTAAAAATTGTCTTTATATTAACATTTTTTTATCATTTTTTAAAATCCAAAAGCTCTAAAATTAGCTAAATTGAACATTTCAAAATGGTAACTTTTTAAAAAAGTATTATTGTCGATTTTTTTACTAATCGTGTGCTCAAGTGTGTAGTATCACTCTGAGCACCTCTTTGTCTTCCGCGTGCCTTTCGACATTCTGAAGATCATCCGGACTCATCTTGAGTTCAAAACATTGTATTTTACCCTTATTATTGCTTGTGACTAGTGAGCGCATCCACCACAGTTTGCAGCAAGGGGGTATCATTTGCGACATGAGACACTTTTTCTCACAACCAGGATTTGATTTCACCTCCTTCCTAGTTTTTAGCAATTGTGCTTATGTATGGTGTCACTTTGTTGCACTTTTTAAAACACAACTGTGGTATCCTCTCTTGCGCATTATTATGTTGATTACAAGGTGAGTTACCAAGTGTTTTCAGATGCACGCTCGAGACCCGATTGTATTCAACGCACTAAACTATAAAGTGCTAAAAGTAGGGGGTTATTATATTGTCTTGGGTGGTTGTGTTTCTTTTCTACATTTCTTCTCTCTCTTTTCACTATGGATGCACTTTCAATTCCTTTTCTTACGTCATTCAACTTTTTCAAATGGAGATCAAAAATAATTATGAAACTAAGGGGTAAAGGGTTATTCGCATCACCATGGGAACTGAGACTAAACCAAATGATGACCCTAAAAAATCTAAGTGGTTAAACCATAGTGATGAAGCTTTAGGTCTTCTTTGCATGTTTGTTTCTCCCGACTTGCTCTTCCACATTGAGTCATCTAAAACACCTAATTCTACATGGACAACGTTAGATGAAATGTTTGGACAACACGATGACATGAGAGTGCATGAGTTAGAAAATGAACTACTAGGGTTAAATCCTAGTGATTTTGAAAACCTATAAGCATTCTTCTCAAAGTTTTTCCACACTAGATCATTTTTAAAGGAATGTCAAGTAGAGAAGAAATATTCTCAACTGATCTTGTCAATTCTCTCTAAGTTAGGTCCTGAATATTCTGTCTTTGTGTCAAATTTTTACACTACAAAAGCTGCCTTGGGAAAGGATTAGAATATGCCCTCCTTTGACTGTTTTTCATCCCAACTCATTCAAGAATAGGAAAAACTCATTCAAATGGGGTCTCTCAAGTCCAACTCACATGCCCTTGTAGTAAGTGCTAGTAAGGAAAAGAAGACTAAAAAGAAGTAAGAAAAAAGGATCAACCTAAGAAGGAAACCAAGACCAAAACTAAAATTGACACGAACACTTTGACTTCTAAGCCTAGAGCACAAAAAGATAGGTATTTGTGTTCCTATTGCAAGAAGCTTGGTCATAAAGAGCATACATGTATGAGAAAACAAATTGATCACCGTACTCAATTACTTGATAAAAATAAAATAGGTGTTCCTGAGTCTATCAAACAAATGCTCTGAAGGCCGAGTCTTCCACGCGAAAGGTTTTAAATCTGATAAGAATAAAGGAAAGGCCCTTGTATCCAAAGTTTCTCCTTCATAAATGTGGATTATAGATTTCGGTGCCTCGCACCACATGGGTTCTTTGCATGTTGAGTTCTCTAACATTAAGCCTTGTGGAATGTCCCAAATCACGATGGGTAATGACATGACAAGGTGTTGGTTTCGATAGTAGGGATTGGTAGAGATTGATGGTGGAACATTCAACCAAGTGTTGAGCATTCCTGATCTCTCTACCAATCTCCTATCGGTTTACCAAATTACTCACCTTGGTGAAGGAATGCGAGTGGAATTTAGTCCTAACTCGGTGATTATTCATGAGCTTAACGATGACACTACAGTGGCTGAGGAAAGGTGGATCACCATTCACAGTTATATACCTTTTCCCACTTTACTTTTGATTCTACGCCCATAACCTTGCTCACTCATGAAAATGATGTTAGTAAGCTATCACATGAGTGTTTGGACATCTAAATTATTGGTACCTTGAATAATTGAGCCAAAATGAAATGGTGAATGGGTTACCCCGCGTCAAGTTTTCTAAGGGTATTTATGAGGGTTGTACCCTTGGAAAGCATCCTGAAAAGAACTTTGACAAAGGAAAATCATGGAGAGCTACTCATCCCTTGGATCTTGTTCAGAGTGATATTTATGGTCCATTTCCATCTACTTCATTTACTAGAGATCTTTATTTACTAACCTTCATTGATGATTATTCACGATATACTTGGGTATATTTTCTTAAGCTTAAGTCTGAAGTCTTTGAACATTTTCGAACTTTAAGGCTCTTGCTTGAGAAACAGTGGAACGGTCTATCAAGGTTCTTCAAACTAACAATGGAGGTGAATATGTAAACAATAGGTTCATGGATTTCTGTACTTCTGAAGGGATCTCCTTGTAGCATACAGTTGCATACAACCCTTCATAGAATGGAGTAGCAGAAAGAAAGAACCATACTCTTAAAGAGATGGCCACTTGTATGATTCACTCAAAGTCTCTTCCTCTGTAGTATTGGGTTGAAGCAGTGAATTGTGCTAATTACATTCAGAACCATGTTCCACACAAGGTAGTAAGAGGGATGACACCCTTTGAAGCTTGGTTTGGACGTAAACCTAATGTTGAGAACTTTTGAGTCTTCGGATCCAAGGCTATGGCTTATATTCCCAAGAATAAATGTAAGGCTTTGGAACCACAATCCAAACCTTGTATTTTTGTAGGGTATCTTGATGGCATGAAAGGGATATAGACTAATGAATCATACTTCTCATGAGCTATATATTGAGAGAAGTGTTAAATTTGATGAGTCTTCTTTGAATTCTACTTCTCCACCTATTGAGGTTCTTCAGCTCACTGATTCAGATTCTGACTCATCAGATGATGTTGTTGTTGAGTGTGCTCCTCTTGTTGATCCTCCCGACAATAAAACCTTTGAGTATTCTGATTCTAACAGTAGTGATGATGAGGACTATGTCCCTTCTCACTCAAGTGAAGAATCTTCTAACTCTGAGCCTGATCCTCTTGGTCCTCTTTGGGCTAGGAAAACTCTACAAAGTGCTAGAGATTTAGTTGGAGATACTTCAGATATGAGACGTACTCACTCAAATTTCATTGGACACCACTCCTTTGCCTCTGCCTCTGATCCACAGTCTTTCCGGGAGGCTTCTGGTATTCCTAAGTGGGATTATGTCATGGATGAGGAGTATTCCTCTCTCATGAAGAATGATACTTGGGATATCACCCCTCTTCTCGAAAGGAATAAAAATCATTCGATGTAAGTGGGTGTTCCAAAAAAGTATGGAGTAGATGGATATGTCAAAAAGTTTAAATCATGATTAGTAGCTAAGGGTTTCTCCCAGATAGCTAGGGTTTATTATACTGAAACCTTTTCTCCGGTTGCGAAGATGACTTCTATTTGACTAACCCTAGCCATTGCCATAGAAAATAGATGGAAATTCCATCAAATGGACGTCAAGAGTGCCTTCCTTTATGGTGACCTAGAGGAAGATATCTACATGGAACAACCTCCGGGTTATGTCCATGATCCCTCCCTCATTTGTAAGTTAAAGAAGTCTCTTTATGGCCTTAAACAAGCCCCTCGGGCTTGGTATGCCAAGATGGACTCCTTTTTACTTACATCAGGGTTTACTAGGTGTCACTCTAATCCAAATGTTTATATTCTATGGCAAGATGACTCCATACTCATTCTTGTTCTCTATGTTGATGACTTGTTGATCACAGAAGCTCTTCCTCTATCATTGATTCTGTGAAGACCGCCTTGGCCAACAGGTTTTCCATGACTGACTTAGGTCTACTTCATTACTTTCTTGGGATCCAGATTTCACAATCTAACTCGGGAATTTTGATTTCATAACCTAAGTATGCTCTTGACTTGCTTGCTCATTTTCAGATGTTCAATTGCAAGTCTTCTCCTACTCCTTTTCTTTTCGGGGTTAAGTTGGTTTCTGATTGCTCTACTCCTTTGGTTGATGGTACCCTTTATCAATAATTGGTGGGGATCTTGATTTACTTGACTCACACTTGACCGAATTTATCTTATGTTGTTGGGATCATGTCCATATTCATGTAGGAGCCACATGAGTTGCATTGGAAAGCATGTAAGAGGATCTTTCATTATGTTCGTGGCTCCTATACTGATGGAATTCACCATTTTGGAGGGGTGGGCATTGACTTGTTTGGGTTCACAGGTTTTGATTGGGCCGGTGACTTAGATCATTAGAAATCTACCTCAGGCTAAAATTTCTCTCTTGGTTCGGGTCCTATTAATTGGTCTAGCAAGAAACAGAATGTAATTGAAATATCTACTACAGAGGTAGAATACAGAGGAGCATTTAATGCTTTCTACTGCTATTTGGCTACAGGGTATTCTGACAGAGTTTGGCATCCACTTTCGGTGGCCCACCATTATCTATTGTGATAACACGAGCACTATCTCAATTTGCATAAATCTAGTTCAGCATCAATGAACGAAGCACATTGAGATCCATATGCACTTCATATGAGAGCTTATTCATGATGGTATCATCGACATTTAGTACATTAGACAGGATGATCAAATTACAGATATATTCACCAAGCCCTTCACTAAGGTGAAGTTTCTTCACTTGTGGTCTCTTCTTGGGGTGAGGTCTTATACAAATCTTCTCATCTTCTTCGGGCTATATATTCCTCTTCTTCTTCTTCTTCTAGGAAGATGTTGTTTGTACATGGGCACCTTATCAGGCCTTTAGTTGTCGGGCCCCATTGACACATATTTCTTAGTTGTTTAGGAGTGTCTTCCTTTTTTTCTGACTCATCATAGCCGCTACCCCAGCTTCGATGAAGGGGGTGTTGGTGTGTGGGATCCTATATGTCCTCCACATATATGGAGGGTCATCTCACATGGGTTAGGTTTATGGTTTCTTGTGTGTCATGCACTAGGGTTACTCAACACCCTATTTCTATCCCTTCATTTGAAATTTATGAGTATGCCAAGATACTCCACTGTATTTATCTACATGTGCAAGCTTTGTTCTACTATGCAAGTTCTTCAGTTGATTGATCGATTCTTCCTTGTGATTATGTTTCCTTCAGAGTGCAACTCTATCATGGTGCACATTTTTGATATGATTCTTGCCAAATCTTTCATATTCCACTTGTGACCTTTTAATTTCCCTTAGAAGAGACAAATTAAGTACCTCTCTTATAATTTTGAGAGAGTAATTTTACAATTTACAAATATTTTCACTTAAGTAAATAGGAAAAAATACCATGATTGTATACAATGAAGAATTATAAGAAAGGGAGAGAAGAGGATAAGGGAAAGGGATTGACTGATCTGTTAAAGAAGCTCCTTTTGATGTATAAATTGCTAATTTGAGACATGATGATCTCACTTTCCTCCTCCTATCAGATGCACAGATGCCTTGGGTTGTCAAATGAGTGCTTATAAAAACTTTTTGAGAATTTCGATGTGATCTTGAGAGGAACACATGTATCACTCATGATTATGAATCCTTGATCTCACAATGAGAGTAAGGATCATTCTCTCACTCCTTAGACTTTCACAATTTTCATTCATGATGCACAAACCTCTTGATGTTTTTTTTTCCCACACACTATGCTTTATGCAACATTACAAACTTTGTCTTTACCAACTTGCAAGATGCAAGATCCATAAGTAAAAAGGATGATCTCTTTCCTAGCTCACTTGGCTTATATAGCTCATTTCTCTCATCTCTACAAACTCACATGGAAAACCTCAAATATCTCACTTAGTGAGATGATGAGGGTCTCCACGATGATCTTGGATTTGATGGAGCCCTAAATTAATATCACTCATCTGAATTTCTTAACTCAAGAGTATCTTTGATGTTTACATACCTAAATTTTCATGTGCCTCTTATATGAAAGGATGAACTATTAACTAGCTCACTTGACTCACTCAACTCACCAAGCTTTCCAATCTCATCAAGCTCAAATCAACCAAATCACTGAACCAACTCATCTTGATGAGATGATGATGTATTCAATACCAGATGATGAGCATGACAAGACACTTTGCTTGAATTATAATGGATATTTTGACTCTTTTTAATCTTTTCCAACTACATAAAGTCGTTGGTGTTCACCTATTGTGCCTCAATATGATATTCAATGATCCTAGACAGGGTAAGTGCAGCAAGTTGGGGGACAAAAAGGGGGTCATAAGTGGACGTCATATTGCAAATAACAACATCATATCAACTTGTAGGGATTATTAACGATACATACACTCAAAATTAGAAAAACTTATATTAATATGAATTGTAGCATCCGAAATATAGTTTCTAAAATACTAATTTTTTAAAAATGAACAAGATTAGCTATATTAAACACTCAAAATTCAATGACTTGGTATTTTTTTAAAAAATGCCTATAAAATTATAGTCCGTTTGCCCACGATTTGGATGACCAAAAATTGATATATATTTTTCTCCTTTGGTGAGAATTTAGATGCCACTATCTATCTTGGGATGGATTTTATTTTGTATTTTTTTGAGTAATATTTTATTTTTTATAATTTTTTCCGTGAAAGTGGTATGAAAACATAAAGAAAGAAGAGCACTTTCCATTTGCCCGCCATAACTTCATCAAAAAATATTGAAATCAAATAAATTTTTTTTTGAACATGTATATAATTTCCCCACAGTTGGGATGGTATAATTTTTATCACATTCTAATAAGTGAAACAAAATTTACAGTCTTAAACCTAGACATAAACATTCATGGGAAAAAGTGTCTTAAATACCTACTATTAGTAAAAAATTATAAAATGATATTTATCCTATTCTATTCACTTTAAAATCAGTATTTCTACAAAGCTAACAGTCTCCCCTACGCAATGGTACCTTTTTTATGACATATTTTTACTTTTCGGCATGGTTCAAGTCCATGGAAGACTAAATTTGATGTTCTGTTGTTTTTAATGTAAAATTCAGGATTTGATGTCCACTTAATTGTCCCCCAACTTGGTGCACTTACCCGACACAATTGCAAGAAAAATGATGTTTTAAAACCTCTGTAGAAGAATATAAAAAAAAAAATTGAAGTGAAAAACTTGGAAAATCAAAAATAGAGGAAATTAATGCAAAAAGAAATGTGATAAGTAAACTAGAGACATGCCAATAATGCATCAACATACTATACATACATGAAAGGGTGGCCCAGTGAGACCCAACAAGGGAAGGAATAGCTTGACAAATTAGAACAACATATACATGTCCAATCTAAAAAATATGATATCGGTAAAGATAAGGATGGAGCTCGAGAAGCCAACTTGTAGACCTCAGAGAAATACCAAACGAAGCAAAGGACGTAGATGGATAAGATCAAAAATATGAGATAATGTATCAATATGATGGATAGATCCATAATCGAGAATATAACAAGAGGTGAAAATTATTCATAAAATATGGAGTCAAATTCAAGCAAAGCCACCACTACAAGAATGGGTAAATCAAATTAACATTCATTTGTATTTATGGTACAATTTTGAGAAGAATATAACCCCACATATTACAAAGTACATCCCCAAGCTCCACCTTAATGGAGAGTAAGAGGCCTAGTGTCCCATAAATCTAGTCAGGAGAGTTGATTGAGGGAACCCTTCCCTACACCCGGATGTCTAAGTTTCTGAGGGTTGGTGCCTAGGGTTTCTCAAGATGGCATCATATAAGTCCAGTCAGGTGATTCAAGAAAGGGAAACCTTCCTATGCTAGATGTCTAAGTTTCTAGGAGTGATGCCCAAATTTAGCCGTACAGATGCGAGACGGATAAAATTTTGATCAAGAGTTGGAAAGCGGGTTCTTCAAACAATGGTTGTCTCAAGTACGAGATAAATTTTAAGTTGGGGTTGATGTTATTAGGGTTCTTCATCACATTTTGAGTATGCAAGGAGTTAAGAAAACAACCATAAAATTTAATAAGTATCCATGGAGATTTAGATCAAGCCACGAAGGAAAAAGGAAAGCTACGAGATAAGGAAGAAAGCCGCGAGAAAACTAGATAAATCCGCATGACATGGAGAAAGTCGAGAGATACTTTGAAAAAATGTTATTTTACACTTTGTAGGAAGACATGGAATGAAGATATACCAAGTTAGAACACAACAGAAGTTGATAGAGGCATGAATCAAAAGAAGTGACTTTTTGATGTTTTGTATTTTGTATATTTATTGTAATTAAATTTTTGTATATGGGTGTGTCACAAGAAATGAATATGTGAGTGCCATATTGAGAGAATTGTATAAGGAATGAATTGTATGAGATAGAATGAGAAGGATATGAATGTAATTGAGACTAATGTAATGATTTCTAAGAAATGAATAAAGATTGAAGTTTGGGATGAATTATGTTATATGTTTCCTATTTTTGTTAATAGTTTAGATCCATTTACTTTTCCCACGTACATCCTTAACAGAAGGTCAAACGTCCTAAATCCCACACTTTGTTGTCAAGGTTTTAGGTCAACACTTTGTGAGGATTAATTACATTTTGAGCTATGAAACGACCTTGTAACCCCGTGAAAATTTCAAAAAGCAACAAGATGAGTGAAATCAAGGCCAATCAGTAACTTTCTGCATAAAAATTGGGAATTTCTATTTTTAATAGGTAAGACTAGGGCCTCTTATTTTGGGATGTTTCACCTAATTTTCTCAAATTTGACCATTTGAAATTTCTATAACATTCAATTATCCTCTATTGATGATTCCTTTCTATTTTTAGCAAGTTGTATTTTTAGCGAGTTGGTTTTTTTGATTTTTGTTTTTCTTGGCAAAATTGTCAATTTTGTCTTGCTCATTGCTTTTTGCATTGTTTCCTGATGAGTTGAGTGATCAAAGGTTTAAATTTGAAGGACTTAATATTTTTGAATTTGGATGGGTTTAACCTATGATAATTTTATTAAGTGGTAATTTTTTCCTTGGTTTGCATCAATGCAACATTATTTTTCAATTTGGTTCCTCGTTCAATCTCATGCTCTAATTTTCATTGTGTTATGCCCACCAAAATGATTGGGAATAAAAAAGAATTTTTTAGGGAAATACATTTAGGCCTGAATATTTCATGGAAGACATTAATGAATTCTATGAGTTACAATGATCTCAGAGATTCTTGGAAAGATAATAATTAGTTCAAACCCTTGGTATGATCAATTTTCTCGGTCTGCATTGGTAATGAAGAAAAGCTTCATTCTTGCAATCATGGATGACCTAGAAAGAATTGAATAATATGGTGGATATTTTTACAAGTAATTTGAGGCTTCATATCATCATTCATGGTAGAAAGGGTTGGACCAATGAATAAAAGGAGGTAAGAAGAAGTTATTTTATGTTTTTAGCTTCTCGACATTATTTTTGAGTGTATGTATGAGGTAGAAGCAATTAGTTAAAAGGTTGGGAATTTAAACTATTTGCATGGGGAAAATTTTATTTTCCCCTATATCCTCTTGGGACAAGGATAGGAGGGATAGAAAAATTTTCCCTCACCTCTACTTGACAAGTGTCACTCTATGATTGGATGATCGGGGAATGGAGAAAACCACATTTTAGCAACAAGGGGTTGAGAATGGGTTATATAGAGAACCATGACATGGGATAGAGTGGGGAAATTTTTCTTGTACCATCTATACCTTGGGAAAATTATAGGAGGGATATAAAAGTTTCCCTCATGTGGTGATGAAAAGTGACACAAATCATTACGCATAATGATAAGGGCTAGAGGTAGCCAAATCGGCCATGCGGAGACCTTAGCATTATCATGTGAGGAACCTAGAGGAAAATTTGGGGTGGGAAAATTTTTATTATCCCTTATATACCCTTTGTATAGGGATAGGAGGGACACAAAAATTCTCTTCAATTTGGAGGTGACAAGTTTCCTCACTTTGAAAATTGGCTAAGTATGAGAGATGTACCTTACGAAAGAGAGAGACCTTTAAGATGATGTTGTCAGAGCTCCTAGAGGTATTTTTGGTGAATTATTATATGATTTTGACTCCCAATATCCTTATAAGATAAATGGGATGTGTTTAAAATTTCAATTATTCTTAAAACTCCTTGTAATTTCTATTTTTTTTCGAGACAAAGAAGGTATATCTATTGAGTTTGAGTTTCCTTGAGAGATGCTTGAGCATTGTGAAAGATTTGAAAATTACATCATGTAGAGAATTATTATATATTTCCAATGAATAATTTTTTGACTCCTAAATCCTTATGGATCTCCCAAAATCATTCGTGGAAGATCATCGGTACTTTTTTGATTTACTACTCTTTGCACTTGAAAAATTGGATGTTTCACGATTATCCCTAAACCTCCGAAGTTTTCGTAAAATTTCCTAAATCAGTTCCAACATGTTTTTAGCTATGAAATACCACATATAGATGAGTTTTATCCTTTAATTTTTTATTGAATGATACACACTAGTCTTGGAAAGGTCATAATTAGCCTTTCTAGGCCTATTGAGAAACTAGTTGTTGGAAGCATTTCACTAAATGAAATTACTTGACCTTATCATATCATTCCAAACACCTTTAATTATTTTTTCATCATATTGGAAGTATATTCAAGGTCAATATGGAAATGACACATCAGGAATATTGGCTAGGAGAGGGTTTCAAAAGACTCGGGAATTTTTTTTTTTGAATTTGGCTAAGTTGTCATGCTTGAAAGTTTGAAATTTTTATGCAACACATTTGCATGAAAACAATTGGCTCTATCTTGGGGAATTTTTATATATCAAGCACATTGAGGGAAGGGAAGCAAGAAACCAAAAATCTCAAGACACTTCATAGACTAGTACCTTGTCCATTGGGCTTATGGAGTCACCACAGAGATACACAACAAAACTTCCTTTATTGAACATGCACACAAAAAGAAACAAACACACGATAGGAAAAGGAAACACAAGGGAAACATGAAACGATATGGGAAACGCACAAAAAAACATCCTGATTCACTTATGTACATGTGAAGGACAACCCACTTTCATTGAAGCACTAATTTGGTCTTAATGTTTACCCGTATATGGGTATCACTGAATCCATTTCTTCTACAAAATCATTGATAGGCTCATGAAAAATGAACATCTTCTCAAATTCTTGATAAACCTATCATCATTACTAGTGTAATTGATGATCCACTCATTCATTTCATTACCTCTATTACTTTGACATATTATTTCCATTTTCTCATTAATTCCCAAGTTTGTTCTACTTTATGATTTTTCATATCTATTGTGAAGATGAAACTCAATCATACCCGCTTATCATTTTCATACAAATACAATTGTTCTTCCTTTTCCATATACTTCATGACCATTTCATCAACATGTTGATTCTTGACATATGATTAAGAAACTTTGATGTTATCACCAACCTCTTGATGTTCCTTGTTTCTCAATTGGATCAAAAAATCATATTTCTCATACTTTAGATATTTTGTAACATGTTGTCTTACACACTATTTTATGTTCATTGCATCATCCTCTTATAAATAGGATGAGCTCAAGGTTGGGTGTGCAACATGGAAACTATCATTTCCTTCATTTTTTCCATCTTGAGATTTGACATCAATTTTCATGTTGATAACATTCTTCTCTTGAGCAAAGTGAACACTAAATGATTAAATCCTATTGATAATGTTTCCCTCTTGAACAAAATCAGCTTTAAGATCAAGCACCATTTCATTTCTCCATTTTTGTTGAGAATGTTTCCATCTTCATGAAAAGGGAATGAGCACAACATTGGAGCTGAAATGTTGTCATTATCATTTTCCCATTCTTGATCACCAAGAACCAGGAAATCCATTTCCATGATGAAATCATCGTATCCTTGAATAAATTCACATTTAAGAGGAAGAAACATGTTGTCATTATTATATTTCTTGTCATATTATTCCAGTGAGAAAGAGAAGTATTCATATTCACAAACATACTCATCACATGGAACCTCATACCGAGCATCAAGAACATGATTGGAAACATTGAAGTTACTTAACAAGAATTTTCTGAGAATTACTCCTTCTTGATCCACATTTCTCATCCCTTCAATATTTCCTTGTTATAAGTTAAGATTCTCATGATCATCGTCGACATCCAGTGAAGAAACTTCATTTATGCTATCATCCCATGGTAATTACATACTCTCAAACTCTTATTTCATAAAATCATCATAATTTCCTTTGATTTGATTTGTGATGCTTGGAAATTCTTCCATAAAAATGGCAAGATCGAGATCATCCTCGAAGGTAATGAAAAGGCTGTAAGATTTTGAATTTTTATATGGGATGTCTTATGTTGGATCATCTGGTCTTTGAACAGTATACTTCATTTTTCTGATGAGAAGGAGTCTCTTTGTTTTACCATTGACTGAGATGGTGGAATGTGACCAATCTTGCTACATATCTCTAGCAACATCTCATCAAAAACTTTGTCCCAACAACATAACATATAAGGTGGGCATGTATGCTACAAGTATTAGCATTGTGATTTTATTTTTAGGGAAGTCTACCAATTCTACTTCAATATATTTTATCACAACCATAAGGGGTATTTATTTCATTTCCATGGAGAGGAAATGGACAATAGTAGGAGAAAGGGAGAGACTGAGAGCTTTAGAAAGTTTTTTAGGAATAATGTTGTCCAAAGCACTAGAGTCAATGATGAAATTATTCAGTTTGTACCCATTGACTAGCAAGGCTATGTAGAAATGTTCTACCTTCCTAGAGGTGGATGGTGTGTAAGAGATGAAGTTCATAAATGGAGTGGCTTGAGACACACGAGGTAGTTATTTGGTGGTGGAATCTTTAGGGCATGAAACATGAATAGTTCCTTTGATATGATGTACGAGTTTCTCAAGTTACTTGGGAGTAATTCTCAAGTACTCATATTTGTAAATTTGGACTTTGGATTTTTTAAAATGGTTAATGATATCAAAGGATGGGGAAGTGGTAGGAATACCAGGGATTATGGAAGTCTTAACATGGATTTTTTTAGGATTTACAAAAACTGATTTTTTAAGGGAAGTTGAAGGATACTTCCTTGAAGAGGAAGAAGGAATTTTGGTTTAAGTAGTCATATATTTTTTCTCCGATAACCTTGTGGAAGTGGACTTTGATGATCCTTCTTTTATTTTTATTTTTTTAGAGTCTCCATTTGAGGATTCAATTTCTTAGCTTGGGCAGAAAAATAGGAGCCTTCTTTCTCCTTATGCAATCAAGTGAACACTGCATAGGAGTAGATTTATGTAGGCTTTTAATTTCTTCATCAAGTGTGTATTCATAAAACCCGATGCAAGCACATACTTCTTCTCCTTAATTTTCAACTTCTGATTCAAAATTTTATTCTTCTTTATTTTCATTGACCTCACATATTGCATTGAGTGATAAAGCTTCCAAGGAAACCCTTTGGGATTCTCTTGCATTTTTTCCTATTCCAATTTGGATGAGGTGCTCATTGAAAAAATTATTTCTTCAACATTGTCAGTCATTGGCCAACTTTTGCAACAATTGGTTAGCTCTCTCATCTTTGGAACTCTAATATTTATCCTTTATTGAAGGATTTTTTATCTTTCCCAAAAGTATAAGGTCATATTCCACCTCAAAAGAAATTTCTTGAGTGTTTTCTAAATCTTGTGGTTGAACTCTCCATAGAAAAAAAGGTAACTTCAGGAAATTGAGCATTCACGAAGAACATATTTAGATTATTTGTAGTAGGAAGGGAAATGGTGAGAATCTTGTTAATCAGCTTGTTAAAATTCACCAAAAAGTCCCTTGTGGACTCTTGCATTTCTTTCTTCATTTGAGTAAGTTGAGAAAAGAGGGAATGAGTATATTTGACAATCTTGAATCTTTCTTCAAACTTATTTTTCATATAGTTGAAACGGTCTGCCATGACATCTTGTAATATTTTTACAAGCAACCGCACTTGTAAAATCTTCATGTTTCACTCTAAGGATACCACATGATGTGATGAATACTGTGATATGATCATCATGATGTTGTTTCCATCTCCATATAATTTCATAAAGTTATTTCTTGATCCTTGTGGAAGTTCATACGGTGGTGGTCCCCATGGCATAAGTACTTATGCTTCCATTTCCTCTTCTCTTTCTTCTTCTCTTTCTCCTTCAGGAGGAATGAGGACTCGTGGTTCAAAAATTGGTTCTTCAATATGACCTTCAAGAGGATTTTCAATAACTTGTCTTATTTTTGGTACAACAGAAGTATGAAATCGAGTTCTTTGTTCATCCTCAAATATGGGGTCAATAACACCACCTACATGATCAACATGGGTGTACCTTATTATTGTCATTTTGCGTCAAGTAATAAGGAAGGAAGTAAACTTGAAAAGTGTAGATTTCTCAAAAGGATTGCAACAAGGCTTTTGAGCATATATAGTGTTTTTCAATTTTTAGTTTTAATGATTTTTGAATATCTAATTTTTTTGTATTTTTAGATTTCTTTATGTCTTCACAAGGGTATATCCTCTCCCTATTGAAGTCACCAAAAATATTGGGGAAATGATTTTTGTGATGTAAATTATGTGTTTCTATCAATGCTCATGGATTTATGCCCCTCTTGCTTGTGTATGGGGAGGATCACATTATTAAATATAAAACTATTCTAATTCTAGCAAATGATATAGGGTGGCCAAATAAACCAAGGATCACACAAGAACACTTCACTAAACCTATGGAAAATTTCTTGTATGGGATACAAGGGAGGAAATTTCAAAGATGAGGGATAAAGGAGAGAAATGAGGAAAGGAAATTTTATTAATGTAAGTAGGCATGAGAAAAGTACACACGCAATAACCAAAGTAGTTCAACACTCAATTAGAGGAAAGAAACAATGTAAGCCATTAGTGAGACTAAAAATTGAAGACACATAGTTCCTTAGATTCATCTATCAAGGATGTAAAGTTCCTTCTTGATCACTATGCTTGCAAAGTGCGAAAAGAAAGAGAATAGAGGAAAACATGAGAAAGGGAAATGGAAGAAATGTAGCTTTTATTTCTTATGTTATTGATACAAAGTTCAACATCCAAACCACAATTCACAATTTCTACCTAGAACTAAATTTTTTGTATTCCTTGAAATGGAGAGGCTATCCCAATTTATAGCCTTATACATTGTCTTCTCATCTACCGCCTCCCCCACATGAATCTTCATGTTCTTATTCCACTTATGACATTTAAATTACCCTTAAATGAAAAAATTAATCACCTTTCTTATAATTTTGAGTGAGTACTTTTATAATTTATAAATATTATCACTTAAGTAAATAGGAAAAAATATGATGATTGCATACAATGAAGAATTAGAAGAAGGGGATAGAAGAGGAGAAGGGAAAGGGATTGGATGATCTATTATAGAATATCCTTTTAATGTAGAACTTTTTTATATCAAGCATGATGATCTCACTTTCCTTGTCTGTCGATCACACGGACACCTTGAACTTCCCAATAAGTGTTTAGAAACACTTTGTTGTGAGACTTTCTGATGTGATCTTGAGATGAACATGGGAATCACTCATGATGATGAATCCTTGATATCAAAATGAGAATAAGGATCATTCTCTTACTTCTTATAATTTCACAATTATCATTCACGATGTATAAACCTCTTTATGTTTGTGTTCATGTCCCACACACTACGATGAAACTTTACAAACTCTTCCTTTACTAACCTATGAGATGTGAGATCCTTAAGGAAGAAGGATGATATATTTCCTAGCTCACTTGTCTTAGCTAGCTCAATCAAATAACCCATCTTATTTGGTTCATCTTGACCAACACACTTGGTGACCTCAACCATCTCACTTGGCAAGATGATGATGGTCTCCCCTAATGATCTTATATTTCAATGGAGCCCTAAGTGAAGATAACTTATATAAATTTCTTAACTCAAGAGTATATGATGTTTACATACCTAAATTTTCATGTTCCTCTTATAGGAAAGGATGAACTCTTGACTAGCTCACTTGACTCACTCAAATATCCTAGCTCTCTCAGCTCACCAAGCTCAACTCAACCAACTCACCCTAACCAACTCATCTTGATGAGATGATGACTACTTCAAGACCATATCATGAGTATGATGAGCCTCTTAGCTTGAATTACAATGGATATTTTGACTCTTTTCAAAATATTTCCAACTAAACAAAGTCTTTGGTGTCCACCGCTGCACTTGATCTTGGAAATCAAAAATAATTTTTTTAGGACAAGGGTTTCAGGCATGAATATTTCATAGTATCCATTAATGGATTCTCTGAGTTACACTAATCTCAAATATGTTTAGAAAGAGAAGAATTAGTTTAATCCCTTAGTATGATAAAAAATGTTTGTTGGAAATGAAGAAAAGCTTCGTTTTTGCAATCATAGATGCCACGGAAATAATTTAACAACACTATTCTTATAGGTAATTTTAGGTTTCACATCATCATTCATGATATAAAAGGTCATACTAGTGAATAAATGGAGGTAAGAAAAATTTAATTTATGTTTTTAGCTTCCCAACAGTGTTTTTGAGTGTACGGATGAGGTAGAAACAATTAGTTCAAAAGTTGGGACTTTAAACTCTTTGCATGGGGAAAATTGACAGGAAGAAAAAAATACACCCTCATGTGGTGATGAAGAGTGACACATATTCATTGCATGACATAAGGGGATAGAGGTAGGAAAATAGGCCTCATGAGAGCACTTAACATGATCATGTGAGGAACCTAGAGGAAAATTTGGGGTAGAGTACATTTTATTTTCATATTTTTCCCATTAGGAAAGGTCTTGTAGGGACACAAAAATTTCCTCAAATTGGAGATGACAAGTTTCCTCAATGTCAATTGGCTAAGTATGAGAGATGTACCTTGTGAGAGAGAGAGAGAGACCTTGAAGACGATGTTGTCGAGGTCAAGAAGGTCATTTTTGGTGAAGTATTTTATGATGTTTACTCCCAATATCCTTACAATATCAATGGGATGGGTATACTATATCAATTCATCCTATAATTCCCTAAAATTTCTCCTTTTTCTTTAGGACTACAAGGTTTGTTTTCTCGGTTTGAGTTTCCTTGAGATATTCTTGAGTTTTTGAAAGATTTGAAATTTTTATAATGTATAGAATTTTATATCTTTCCAATTACTAATTTTTTTCTTCTAACTCTTTATGAAGCTCCTGAAATTATTCACGAGAAGATCAGGTACCTATTTTAATTGTGTACTCCTTACTCGTGAAACACCTGATATTGCACTATTTATCCCTAAACTTCCAAAACTTTCCTAAAATTTCCTAAATCAGGTAAAAAAATGTTCCTATATCTTCAATACCATCTTTAGCTGACTTTTAGCCTTTCATTTCATCCCATAGGATGTACACCTATCTTGGAAAGATCAGAATTATCCTTTCTAAGCCTATTGAGAAACTAGTCATTGGAAGCATTTCACTTAATGAAATTGTTGACCTTGTCATATCATTCCAAATACATGTAATTAATATTTCATAATCTTGGAATTACCTAAAAGGTTAATATGGACATAACATAGTAAATATCTTGATTAGGAGAGGATTTTGGGAAGACTTGGGAACAAATTTTTGAATTTGGTTAAGTTATCATGTTTGAAAGTTTGAAATTTTTATGCAACAAATTTACATGACAACACTTTTTAAATTTCCTCTTACCACAATTTTCTAGAAATGAAGGACTATTTCATCATAAATCTACTTCGCTTGTAACTTCTCCTACAATAATTTATTTAACTATCAATTTTAATATTAATTGTGTTTCAAATTTGTGTTCTAACATGCTTTGTAATTCTTAAAGAATTTTGAATTGTTCTATGTTGTTTAAACAATCCCAAGTAATTAATTCTCTATTTGGCTCCAAGGATATATATCCTAGAATATGAGTACTATCATCTTCTACGGGCCTTTCAGGTTCCTATTGTATTCTTTCCTCATATTTTATGCTTTCTCGATTCTCACAATACCATGTTTTCCATGATGGTTCCTCTAGGTTCAACACCCACTTCTTGCTAAATCTACTCCTAACTACTTCTAATCTTTTGTCCTTGGTTTCCTTTTATTTTTCCTTAATTTCTCCTTCTTCTTATTTTTTTGGTTCCTTGTCTTCTTTTCTAGTTTCCTCTTCAAGGTCCATGCCTCACTGTGCACCCTCTCATTCACTTCAATTATTTTATTCCTTGGTTCCTTTAGTATATAGTAGAGGATTCATTCATCCTCCTTCAATAAATTTTCCTACTTTACTCCTACTCACATTGGTTTTTCTTTTCCCCATAGTTATTTTTACTTCCTATCTATTGTGAACTATTATTTCTCTCTACAACCTTTCCATTCTTTTCTTCCATATTATCCTTCTCAATCTATTCCATATTTATCTTTAGCTCAAACCCCTTCCCATTCATCTTCCTCTTCTAATATTACATCTTGTTATGCCTACTTGACTACTCTATACTACGTAGAATTGACACCATTGCCTTTTATATAGCCATTTCCATAGCCAACATTTTGACCAGATATGGTAACATCTAATTTTTCCCTCTTAGTCCAATTTTGAAGAATAGAAAAATAATAGAAATGACTAGGACCATGTTTCACGTGTCTAAAGTGCATAAGTTCCTTTGCGATGAAGCCATAAACATTTTTTTTCATATTATAAATATATTTCCTACTAAATTCTTACATCAAACTACACCTCCTGAAATATGGACCAAAACAAAAGATATTATCTCTTATTTTAAGATATTTGGTAGTCTTTCTTCCCTTCTCATTCCTAAATTCAAAAGGCAAAAACTTGATCCTACCTCCTACTCTTGAACTTTTTGTAGTATGGTGGTGTAAAAAAATATTAAGAGTGTATGATCCAATCAAACATGTGATTATAGAACATAGGAATGTTCATGTTCTATAGAAACCATTTTTGAATCTTCCTCTCTTCCATCCTCCACAATTCATGAGTCTGAAACTCTTTAATTTGATAATCCTTCTTTAGCTAATATGGAAAATAATTTCCAAGAGGTTGATCATCCTTTTATTATATGATGGATGTAGATATTGAGGGTGAGTCTTCTAAATAAATGTCTTAATCTAGAATTTTGAAATGGGTTCAAAATATGGTTTCTAATTCTTAGCCTAATAATCTGAGAAAGATTACCCATAGTCAACATTATTATCATGCCTTGTCAACTTTTTGTGAGGTTGAACCTCAATATTTTCAAAAATATAGTATAAATGAAAGGTGAGTTATTGTTATGAAAGATGAATAAAATTCCGTAACAAAAAACAATCCTTGGGAATTAGTCCCTCTTCCTAATAAAATAAGCATTTTAGGATCTAAATGGTTATAAAAAATTAAGTATAACTTTGCTGGTAAGATTTGAAAATTTAAGGAAAGATTAGTTGTTATAGGGATTACTTAGAAACCTAGTCTATATTATGTTGAAACCTTTTATCTTGTTTCCAAAATGAGTATTGTTAGAATCTTCTAGTTGTAACTGCTCAACATGGATGGGAGATTCACCAAATGGATGTGAAAATTTATTTTTAAATGGTGATTTGAAAGAAGAAATTTACATGCATCAACCTAGAGGGTTTGAAGAACCTAGTAAGGAATTATATGTGTGTAAGATTAAAAATATTTGTATGGTCTTAAACAAGCTCCTAGAGCTTGGTATGCTAAGATAAATAGTTTCTTTCAAGAACTTGGTTTCAAAAATTGTTTTGTTGATAATGATTTGTTTGTAAAAACTGAAATAATCATACTATTAGTATTTTATTATATTTCGATGATATCTTGGTTACTAATAGTATTAATAATTTAATTCTTATAATCAAAGAGAAGCTAAGGCAACATTCTAAAATGGTTGATTTAGGATGGTTAAATAGTTTCTTAGGCATGCTTATTTGTAGAAATAACAAATCTATTGTTGTATATCAAACATTATATGATTCTAAACTTCTTAAGAAATTTGATATGATTGATTGTAAGCATGTCTCTATTCCTATGTAAGTTGGGGTTAAATTAGATCTAAATCCTGCATGTGATAAATGCAATCCTAATTTATATAGACAGGTTTGTTGATAGTTTTATTTATTTGAATATCATTAGATGTGATATATCCTATGTAGTTAGAATTGTTTCTATATTCATGCAGGAACCTTATGAGGACCATTAGAAAATGGAAAAAAATATTCTAAGGTATATCAAAGAAAATCTACTTCTGGATATGTTTTCAATTTGGGTGTAAGTGCAATCACTTAGAGTAGAAAGAATCAACTAACAATATATATCTCCTCTACTAAAAAGGAGTATAGAAGTGTTATGGAAGAAAAAAAGGAAGATATGGGGATAAAAATATTGTTGCATGAGCTTCACATGGGTTTTAAAGGAAGTACACTTCTTCTATGTGACAATCAAAGTTTCATTGCTCTTGTAAACAATCTAGTTCAACATCAAAGAACCAAAAATATTGAGATCCATATGCACTTCATTTTGGAGTAAGTTATAGTTGGTGACATTGATCTCAAGTTTTTTCTATTGAAAATTAGGTTGAAGATATTTTTACAAAGCCTTGCACAACACATCCTCTTTTCATCCACCCATTTGTATACTTCCCTGGTTTGTATCCAAATAAATAAAATTCTAACCGAGATAACAGTGGTCAACTTCTCTAGAAGCTCGGATTTAAAATTCTCATGAATTTCCCCATAGATATGTTCCAAATGGATTCTTTCAACTAGGATTTATATCTCCTTATCTTCATATTCCACAATTTTTTCATCTTCTCCCGTATCCATATTTCTACATCTATTTTTCCTAGTAGGTATCATATCATTTTTGGGTTATGAAAATGGAACCATTATTAGCAGAGGTTCTTGGATTATGGCATCGAACTTGTAACAAGTTGTAGTCTAGATAAAACATAGGACATACTAAGTGTTTAATTGCGCAATAGACTCCATGTAAAGCTTTGAGAAAATAAAAACCATATCATAGGAATCCCATGAGGTAATTATAATTAAACAAATCTATATAAGAAAAATAGATGGAAAAAGCAATTGAACTTAACTAATTTGTATTAAGATTCAAGATCAACCTTCTTTCAAATAGGATTACATAGCTTGATACAAAATGTGATGATTGTTGAATTACTAGTCCTGTACTTATCCTTCTCATCTATTTAGATGCTTTTCATCTTCTCTACAAATGTGCAAAGAATATATATTATAGATTTTTATTATATTACTATATAAATATAAAAGGATTACAAAACTTTTATCTATATCCATGTCATCTTACTATTACATTTTACTTTCTAAGAAATGCTTAGAGTAGAAGGAGTTAAATCATCAACAAAAAGATCTATTTGATGGAGAAAAGAGATGTTACATATATTAAGACCATATCCATTATTAAATAAAGCACACTTAACAAGATAATTATGAATGTGAACCTGAATATACAATAGGGATCACTGTCAAAAATTGTTTGGGAAGGGATATCAATTATAAAATGCAAGGACAAGTATATCTAGAATAAAGCAATATGTAAAGAATACGGCATACCTAGAATGTAGAAACTATAAGGATCCTATGGAAAACTAGGGTTTAATCAATAAGCAAGTTCACCAAATGATTTAACAAAAATAAATCTTAATCGATGAATGGACTAGATCATAAATATCGAAACATGTAATATACTAACATTTAATGATAAGAAAGTGCAACCAACAAGTGGATAAGAGTGAATTATCCGATAAATAATTGTTTAGACTAGATCTGGGATGGATTGGTTCTATAAAATGCTCAATTTGGACTATATGTGCTTCATCCGGGAATAATTATTATAAGGTTATGCCAAACATAATTTATTGGATCTAGATAGTGTCGGGCCGGGCACTAATGTCTTGGTGAGAGGTGCATATCTAGTTCTATCACTATTTGATAATGTTTCCTTCACTTTAATCTATGTCATATCTATTTCAATATAGGTTTCTCATGTCACACTGATACTTTAAAATAAACCCTAACTTCCTACACAAGACTCAAGCGCACATTTGTTGGAATAAAATATTCATATTCTTGAGTCAAACTAACCTTGGCGGTCACCATAATGTGATTGTTATTGAGCACTGCACTATATTTTAGACTCAATGTAGTTTAGGTATGTGTGTGTGTGATAGAAATTGTTTCCCTTGAAACTAGGTTTGCCTTGTGAAAGTTACACCAAGGTAGCGAGATTAAACTAATTTTTCCCTAAGATAATGTGTGTCATGGAGTTCAAAATTTTCCCTTCCTATGTAGTGAATGACACAGATAAAATGTAGTCCTTAAGTTGTTCCTTTTGTCCAAGTAGTAGATAGAAAATAGTGACTTGGTTTCCCCTTAGAATAGTTAGTAGGTTATTTATATAATGATTCCTTTTCTTTAATTTCAACATTAACAACATTATAAGCTAATCTAAAGTGGTCAATGCAAAATTAGAAAAGATAAACAAGTGATGGTTCATTTTTAAAATATATGAAGTAATCAAATGGATAAAATAAACCACAAGGGGACACTAGCGTTGGTTATTCATGTCCCTTACTAGATGTTTAAGTATAAAAATTTCCAAATATAAATCATGAAATGCTTATCCAAATTAAACATTTTGTGATGTCCACAATTAAGGGGATAATTCCATAAAAATAGAGGATGAAAGAATGGAAAGATAAAATAATGTCAATGTAAAGTAAAAAAAGTGTTATCAATGTCTAGTTTTCTTGCTTAGGAATCATGCATATAAAAATGTACTAGAGGCATAATGTAATAGTAATAAGTGCATAATTTTGTGTCTACAAAAATTATTTGACATGGTTTTGAGAAGTAAACTTTGGATCAAAATAAAAGAGCTCAAAGTTCCAAATGAGTATAAAACAATAATTTATAGACTTTATGAGAAATTCATGGAAAAAATCAAAATGGGGGAAGGAATTTAAAAATAATTTGGAAGTTACATTGGGGTAATAAAAGGTGTTCATTCCCCCTCTTTGTCTAGGCTATACATTGATAAGCTAGATGAGTGGAATAAAAAATTTGGTGGAGTTGGCATTCACCTAGTCATCCATGTAATAAAGCTACTATTATATACAAATGATGTTATCTTAATTACAAAAAATAATAGTTTGAGATAGCATATGAAAGTGCTAGAGATATTCTTTCGATTTGGGCGGTTGTTATGCTAGTGAACACAAAAAAAATCAAATTCATGATCTTTTCTCTATGGAGAAAAAAGAATAAAATTAACTTCATATTTGATGAAGCCCATTGTAGGTAGTGGAAGAATGCAAATATCTCAGTATTGATTTGTAGAAAAACTTAGTTGATATACCCGCAAGGAAAGAAGAATTTAAGAAGGGTGGAAACCTTTATATTTTCTCCAAAACAGGTGTAGGAGTGCAAATTTATAGGATTGGAAAACTAAGAAAACCTTATTCAATTTACTTGTCACTTTAATGGTCCTTTATGGTTGTGAGGTTTTCGGGTAGCAACATGTGAGGTCTAAAATGGAGGAAAATAGAGAATATTAAATCATCTTATAGACACCTTAAAATATCACATTATCATTCTAAATCTTTGAAATCACCTTGTAATTACTACACAACACATTACAACCATTTTTACCACTTTTGATATGTTTCACTATTTTACAACCTTCGATGACATTCTATGACATGGTTCGAATAAAATTCTATCATTCCTATCACTCACACATATTCTCGAATTATTAAATATTCACACTATGGAACTTGTTACACTCATATCCCATTCCTACTCTTATTATTCATCCCCTATCCAATTAGTTAATTTTTTAAACTAATTTCATACTTAAATAATTAAATAAATCCTACATATATCCATTTACACCTCACCTCTTATCCACATTCACTAATTAACATCTCAAGTTAACTATATAAAAACAAATCAATCAAATATTAAATAACTAAATATATGCAAGAGGGAAAGTTTAGAATAAATAAAATCCTACATTTGATTTGACTAAACATATCTCCCATAAAGCATGACATTCCAAAATTAAAGAAAATGTCTCCAAAAGCTAAAAGTCACGTCACTTTTTTGGGTGAATCAAATAAAATACATGGAATTCATATATCAATGCAAAATCTAAACTTATTCAAAAGTCATGCCACCTTTTCCAACTCAAAAATAAATTATCCATGCAATATCGAAACAACAATTCAAATTCTCAATCAATTTGGAAACTCAACTAAACAATCCAATCATGATTTAGTTAGCTTCAGATTACACAAATCAAGGATTTGGGAATTCTATTCCCTCATCTATAAATAATCACTCATTTTTCTCCAATTATCATATTTAGAAGCTTTGAAATTTACATTATTATTGTGTTGGATTATCATTCAATCTCACACAACATTACACTATCTAATTGATCAAAACTAAAAATTAAATCAATCATTCAATCTCTTTTCTCATAGATGAAATCTACTTCCATTTAAAACACCTTTGAAGCATCCAAAAAAATTGATCAAGAGATTTAACAAGCTCGATGCTTCAATCCAAACTTAAAAAATATCGTCGAGATTATAAGGAGATGTGAGGGAAGATCTGGTTTTCTTTTATTTGCATTATTTCTTTCATTTTATATCATTTCTCTTGTATACATTTCTGGTATGCCCAATGGGAAAAACGGACATATTTTTCATTTCTTCATCATTTTTGTGGAATTAACCTTGTTTTTGTGTTCTTCTTGTTATTTAGCACTCACCGACCCATTATCTAGTATTTTTGTGGAGTAAATAATGATCGAGTTAAAAAAATAGTAAAATTGGCCATGTTTTAACTTTTTTCTCGTGCAAATTCTGTGATCTCGCACTATCATGACACAATTTTCACTAGTGTAGAATGCACTTTGTGCTAACATCACTAGATTTTTGTTTATGTGTCATTACCACTAGTGCCACAAGCTCTACACTATTGTTTCCTTACTTGCATTTTCATTTCCTTAATTACACTACCATTTATTTAATTGTGCTACCATTTCCTTACTTGCACTACCGATGCCTTATTTGTGCTACCATTAATACTGGTGCTACTGCGTGTTATTACTTATACTAGCCTCATATAAAGTGAATTTTCATCATACTAGGTGCACTAACATTCTGTGGTAATGTTAAGTTTATTTTCTTAAATTTTCTTCATTTTCCCTTTTATTCCTTTGTTATTTTCTATGTATTTTAGACTCTAATATGTAGTTTAATTTTCTAAAATAGTGCTAACATTTTAAATATTTATTTATATCTCTTTAATTTTTGTTTGTCTCAATAAAAATCCATGTATGCTCTTTTCTCGCACTCTTGAGTGATCTTGAAAATTAAAAATGACTGTGATTGTTTGTTTTCTTCCATATTATGTTTAAAAAAAAACTACTAATCACTTTTTTGTAGGACCACTTTGTTAGAAACATCTTACGAAATCAAGTAACAAACTACTTACACCTTTCATGCAATTTTCATGGTCAAAGATAATAAAACGTTTCTAAATAAATTTTATAAAAAAATATTGTAATCCTAGGTTTGGATAAGGGTAAAACTTGTCTAATTAAGCTGTGGGAGGTACTTGGTCTTAAGCTCTAAACCTCATTATGTAGTGCCCGTTTAAACAACCACTTGAGACCCAAGAAATAACCTAGGGTTAGCTAGAAAAATTATGGAATAATTTTTTTTATTAGAAGTATCTACATTCAGGTTGCTAAACATCAGTTTTCACTAACAGGTTCCGAACAAATCCTATTTACCAAAACACAAGTTTCCTTTATTAACTTATATCAAGTTCACAGGGTTCAAATTTTAGGGTTACATGTTTTAGTCAGGTTCAGGGAGTAATTTACCCCCATGCCTGCTCTCTAACAGCTCATAGTTTCAACTAGATTTTTCTCTTAATTAACACTTCCAAAATTTTCTTAAACTATTCCCAATGGATAGGAAATTTTCTCACATTTCCGGTGATATAAGGAAGTCTTCCTAACTCCTTACAGAACTAAAGATATGAGTGGGTGGAGTTCTAAGGTCAAAAATTCCTTTAAGGGACATATGCCAAGAGGAGGGGGATGCACTTTAGATGGATTGGTGGGTTGTGGGGTGGCATAGGGAAATTTTCCCATCACATGGCTCAAAGTCACAAAGCATTTCGTGCCCCCGTGGGTCCTCGGGTGGACACGTGTCGAGTCCTGTGCCAAGCGGGAAAGGAGAAGGGAAGGGTGGAGCGGCGGGTGGATTTAGTGCCTTGCACCCAATGAAGGAGGAAAGGAAGAAAAAGGTGTGCAGTCCGTGCACCCGCAAAAGAACAAAGTTCGAGGGGAAGGCGGAGATGTGGACCATGGGAGAAATTTAGAACATTTTCCCAAGGCCAAAACAAACAAACAAAGGAAGAAGAAGGGTCCACCCTCCCACCTCCACCCCCCAAAGTGCCACATGGCATGCTCTCATTGGCCGCAGCCGGTGGGGCCAAAATGATAATTTTTCCCAAAAAAATTCAAAGGGTTAAGTCCAAAGGGAAAATGCGCCTCCGCCATAGCCACAAGAGGACACGTGGTGCCCTCTGATTGGTTGCAGGCCGGCGGAGGGAAAAGGAAAAATTTTCCAAAGTAAAAATTTTAAAGGATAAGTTTAAGTTTGAAAAGAGTCTCGCCCATCCACCATGCCACATGGCAACATGTGATTGGTTGTGGGGTGGGGTTGTGGGGTAAAATGGGAAAATTTTCCCAAGGAAATTTTTTCGAAAGGGCTAAGTTTAAAATTGGTCTCGCCCCTCCTAGGGTGCCACGTGGTAGGCCCTAATTGGTTATGGGATGGTAGGGGCCATGGACCTTTTTGGGAAATTTTTCCAAAGTAAAATTTAAATTTTTCTATAGTTAGATTAAATCTTTTTTTTTTAATGCCAAATTGAAGTAAAACTTCAAATGGCCATAACTTGAGCTAGAAATATTGGTTTTGGGAAAACGAGGACTTTTCAGAAAGCCCTCAATGCCCTATTTGCATAGGGATCATCAATTTTGGAAATTGATGAAGTTTGAGAGGTAAATTTAATGAAAAAATCTGCAGGGTTCTAATTAGTGAACTGGCAGTTTTCAAATTCTCAATTTGGTTAAATTAGAACTCCTCCTTTGCTCAACATGTCGAAAAGACATGGAGGATTAGTCTAGGGAGGGTTTAGAGTGTTTTAGGAAGATTAATTTTTCTAATTGATTTCAATATTTTATTTCTCCAACAATAGATAGAAAAATGACCCAAGGAGGAATTTGATTCAATTTTGCAATGGTTATATTGTTTCCTTGAGTTTTCTTTGTCAATTTGGATTCATAAATGTCTTAGCATGTTAACTTGTAACATTTTTAAGTTGATTACTAAGTGCAGGTCTGAACTGTTCATTTTATTAAAATGTGAATTGCCAGAATGAAGTGTATGACAGTGAGCTATTTCTTTGAATTGGAATATCAATTTTGGTCATTTGAATGTGTATATGGTTACTAACTAGTCAAATATATTTAATTGAATTCAATCAACCATTCAATAACAATTTTTCAAGTCTTATTTCTATATTCAACTCCTTCAAGAGAATAAAATATTGTCTTTTGTTTCATACGCATGCTTCTTTTCCAAACAGCAATTTCCAATCTTTAACAACAATTTCAACTTCAATAATAATTCAAATCTAATACACAATACACTTTTGAGAAAGGAATGAAATCCTTCATTGATCATCAAATACAATTTTCAAAATTTATTTTTTCATTTGGTTTCCAAAATATAGTTTACTGAAAGATAATACAATGTATGTAACTTCATTTACATTTATTTTCCAAAACAGAGGACAATTATGAATCTCCTTTGCATTTCTCAATTCAAATTCAATCTTCCATTTACAATACAATAACTTCACATTACAATTACTATACAACTCATCCACTTCAAAGTGGGAAAGATTACAAAAACTTGCTCAAAGGATGGGACTGTCAAACTGTATTCTTCTTGCTCCAAACAACAAGCATGTTAGTTTCTCCATCTTTTCATCTTTGATCACAACAAGGAAGGGGAAAGGCAACACTCTCCACCCAACCAAGACATCCAATGAGAAAGGAGAAGCCATCCTTCCTCATTGGCCCCTGAGCCCCAACCATATTGAAATAGAGAATGAGAATCAACTCATGGCAACAATGGCTTCCACAAACATACAAGAAACATTTTCACATGCACAGATCAATAAGATACACATTCCAAACAAGGACAGCAGTTCACAACTACATTTGAAACCATTCACACAAAACATAGGCTTGATCAAGCAAGCCAACAAGAGCAAGAACTATGGGGAACTACTTATGCCTCCCTATTTGGAATAAGGTATCCACCTAAATCATACCGCCAATAAAGATATCAAATCTCATAAACCTTATATCTCCAAACCCCTCCTTATGCCCCCAAAGTTTCTCCCTTATGCCCCCAAGAGTAATAAATGCAAGCAGTTTCTTTTCCAAGGTGGATCCCAATCCAAAACTCCCTCCATAATAAAACTGGTGCCATTGGAAATCCCTGATATCCCCCATTGGAAATCCCCATAGCCTTCTCCTACACCATATCCTAAGTAGTCTACCCAACCAGCCAAGAACACATAACACAATCACCATTTCAAACATGCATGCAAGAGAAAGAAAGAAAATATTTAAAACAAGCTCAAGATCCTACCTCTCCATACTGGAGTTTGTTCCAAGCTCACAAGCTTTCCAACTATCAAAGTGCAATCCAAAACCAGTAATGTTCAAGCATGCAAAGACTCCAAACTTCCTCCACAACAAGCTCCAAAAATAGCAACAAAAATGCACCCCCAAGAGGAATGGACAAAGTTTCAACAACCCAAAATAAGCAAGGAGTTTCAATTTTAAAGGAGAGGGAAGAGAAGAGGATGATGTGGATCCATGTGGGATGCCACATCATTCTTCCTCAACCCCAAGAGGAAATCAACATCAACCACCAAATCATAATAAATAAGAATGACAATTTAACTTACATACTCCAACACAACCCATACCCCAAAAGGACTGAATTTAAAATATGTAAGAGAAGTGCAATTAAAACTTACAAATTGTCATTTCAAAATGCAATAAAAATGCCTAAATTTAACCTCCAAACCATAGGTATGGTTGGTGAATCATTTTAAGAGGTGTGGGACAAGTTTAACTTGTCCCACAAGCCTCCAAATTTGGCCTCCAAGGACAAATTCGAATTCTTAAGGAGATGAAGTGTTTAACCTTCCAAAATCTTTCTTACATATCCCTTACACCTTCTTACACACTCATCCAACATTAATATTTAATATCAACAACTTTATTAATTACATTCCATATCCCAATTTAATTTAATTAAAGTTTGACTATATAATCTCTTGCATTAATCTACCACATTTAAATTAATTACAATAAGGAACACATTACTTAATAAAATACATACAACACTAATTAAAAAGGAACACATAAATAAAATACATAACCCATGGTCACATATAATGGAAATCCCCCCATGGGAATCCCTAACACAACACACAAATGCACACAACACAATTGCCATGGTGACCTTGTTGATTTCACCCAGAATTCTAATATGGTTAGTCTCTAGTCCCCGACATTGTTGTGATTTTTAACCTACAAAAATGCAAATACCTCCTTCGGCCTCATGGCCATATCAGAACATCCAAAATGATATAAACAACATTTCAAGATCATCTAAACACATGAATCACAACAATATCAAGAATTCAACATTATCATTTTTAATTCACAAATCAACTATATCATCATCTATACTATTCCATACTAGGTCTACTCAAAATATCCAATGTCACATATCCAAATCAACATCTATAATATGTCCATGTCAAATAGTATATCATCAACCACATATAAAAAAATGTCTCTAGTAATCATCAAGCATAATAATCGAATCCGGATCAATAATAATTCATGATCTAACATATAACCATCATACTAAAACAAAACATAATAGTTTCCATAATATGATGAACAGATCAGGATCAATATCTAAAAGTGTCAAAGGGAAGTGGGCAGTACATCCCCCTCCCCTTGGACTCAACTTCTTCCTAGAAGTCACTAGAATAAATGTGGAAACTGCACTCGTGCTCCCAAGTGGCGGCAGTCTCATTGTATCTTTCCCACCGTACTCGTACATGATCAATCTCTCTACCTCAAAGGCCCAGTGTCCTACTATCTATGATACGATGGGCTCCACTTTGTTACCTGCCCTTGATCCTGCACCTACAATGATGTCCAATCCAACACATGAGAAGGATCTATAATGTACCTCCTAAGGACATAAACATGAAACATATCATGTACATGAGACAAGTCAGGTGGAAATGCTAGACAAGAGGCCAAAGGGCCAATACACTCTAAGATCTCAAAAGGAAAAACAAATCTAGGAGCTAACTTAGAGCCTTTTCCATAATGGATAGGGCTCTTATGTGGTCTAACACGAAGGAACACCTTCATACTCACATCAAAACTACGATCAATCCTCAATCCTATGCTGATCCACATACTTCTTCTGCATGTACTGTGCCTCCTGCAATCTCTACCTGATCAACACTAACTGCTGCCCCATGTCCTACAAAAGAGCTGGCCCAAGAGATACCCTATCCTCCAACCTATCCTAGCTAAGGGTTTTCCTACACTCTCTACCATATAACACCTAAAAAGAAGCCATGCTTATAGAACTCTAAAAATTGTTATTGTTGGAAAACTCCACTAAGTACAGGTACTCCTCCCACTTAGACTGTTGATCCATCACATACATCCTAAGCATATCCTCCAAAATCTGATTCACTCACTCGGTCTGTCCATCTATCTCAGGGTGATATGTTGTGCTGAAGTTAATCCTCATCCCGAGGACATACTGTATGGTAGTCCAAAAGTGTGAAGTGTACAAAGGATCATGGTCACAAATGATCTTCCATGAAATCCCATGCAACCTAAAAATATCATCTAAATAAACTTGTGTCACTGCTCTAGCTATATAATTGGTCTTCACCAAAGAAAAGTGAGCCACTTTTTTCAATTTATCAATTGTGACCATGATGGCATTGTGGTGATATCTCGACATAGGTAGCCCAATAATGAAATCCATGGAAATGGTGTCCCACTTCCATTCCGGTATGGCATGAGGATAAAGAAGACCCTCTTGGATGCTTTGATGCTCAGCCTTAACCCTCTGGCACTCTAAACACTGTGACACAAACTAGGCCATGTCTCAACAAATTCCTCTCCAATGGTATAATTGTCTCAAGGTAGCATGCATCTTCTTCACCCCAGGATGGGCTGAATAGGGTGCATGATGTGCCTCTACCAAGATGTCTTGCCTCAAGCCTCCATCTCTCGGGAACATATATCATACCTCTATGCCTGAGAAGACCATCTACCTCTAAATAAAAACCATCAAACTTCCCCTCAAGGGTCTTTGTGACTCGATCTCTACTGTGACTCGCCATGTAGAAGTTGTCAAGAGGAAGCTGCTGAAGAATCCCGCTCCATAAATCTGTTTCTCCCGAGGTGGCCATAGCCATGTGTATCCATCTACCGAGATTTTATGTAACCACATTCTCTTTCCCTTTCACATGCTCTATCTCCATGTCAGACTCACAAAGCAACTCCATCCAACACCACTAACGAGCGTTTAGATTGGGCTGCATGAAGAGGTGACAAAGACTCAAGTGATATGTCCTGAGTTTGAATCCCCATCTAATAAGGAAATGTCTCCATCTAACCAAATCATGCACAATTTCCGAAAGCTCAAGATCATGGGTAGGATAATTAAGCTTGTGATCCTCAAGTTTGCGAGACTCAAAAGCTATAACCCTGACATCCTACATCAACACACCTCCAAGCCCTACTAAAGAAGCATCTATGAAAACAAAGAACTCACCCTATGGATCCAGCACTATAAGAATGAGTGTTATAGTGAGGCACTCCTTTAGTGTCCTGAAGGCCTGCTCATATCTTTCCATCCAAAAAAACTTCTTCCCTTTCCTCTGAAGGGAATTTATAGGGTGCATAATCCAAGAGAAGTCCTGGACAAATCTCTGGTAATATCCTACTAATCCCATGAAGCTGTGTACCTTGATCACTATATTGGGTACTGGCCAATCCATAATGGCTCTAATCTTGGAAGGATCAACTGTGATACCTTCCCTAGAAATAACATGACCCAAATACTGTACCTCTGATTGAAAGAAAGCACACTTCTCCAAGTTCCCATAAAGTTACTACTCACGAAGACACTAAAGAACCTGGTGAAGGTGCCCCTCATGCTCCTCATGTGTATGTGAGTATATCAAAATGTCATCTAGGAAGATGAGAATGAAGTGATCTAAAAATATTTTGAATACCCCATTCATCAAACTCATAAACACTATAGGGCCATTAGTCAACCCAAACAAGCACCACTTTGTGAACTCATAGTGCCCATATCTCATGTAGAAGGTGGTATTTTGAATGTCCGCCTCTAAAATCCTCAATTGATGGTAACCTAACTTGAGATCAATCTTAGAGAACAGTGTGGCTCCCTTCATCTGATCAAACAATTCATCAATATGAGGAAGAGGATAATGATTCTTGATCGCTACCTTGTTCAACCGGTGGTAATCAATACACAACCGCAAGGATCCATCCTTCTTCACATAGATCACCGATGCACCCCAAGGGGATACACTAGGATGGATAAGGCCCTTCTCTAAAAGGCCCTCAAGTTGTAACTTGAGCTCACAGAGATTTTGGGTGGTCATTCGATAAGGTTCCCATGAGATAGGCTCTACTTCGGAATTAGATCTATATGGAAATCAATCTCACGTGGTGGTGGCATCCCTAGAGCTCCCCTGGAAATATATCATAAAACTCTCTCAAGATGGGATGATCATCTAGCGATGGTCCACAAGACCCATCCTTTGATCTATCACTGACTATAACAACATACATCTGACAACCCCGTTACACACACCGCTTAAGCTGCATAGCGGAAATGGTACGAATAGAAATGGGTCTCTTGACCCCCAAGATCACTAACTCAACTCCTAAATCATCTAGCACAAGCTATAGTCTTATGATAACAATCCATCCTAGCCTGTGTGTAGATAACCAATCCATACCTAAGATGAATCCATATGAGCCCAAAGGAAGAATACAGAGATCTAAGGTAGTGGTGAAGGGTCCCAAATCTACAACACACTCCTTAACTAAGGAGTCCACAAAGATCTTGGCTTCATAAGCCATCTAGACATCCCAAATAAGACCCTACCAACTACCACCATCCTACATCGCTCTAATAAAGATGGTGCAATGAAAGAATCAGAAGAACCAGAATCAAACAATAAAGAGGTAGGAATACCACCAATGCTACATGTGGTCTCAATGATCGTGCTCGGTGCTCTGCTGGCATTTCTTAACCACCGCATAAATATTGTGGCTGCATCCCATGTCACCAATTATTGGCTCGAAACCTGTTCCTTACCCTTATTAGGGTTCGAGGACAATCTCTCCAAAATGTCCAACTACTCCACATCCAAAGCAACCACCGATCCTCTCCAAGGAGTAGCACCTATAGTAGGTTCCCTAGAAGATTGTGGTGTGGATCCTGATGATCTTACTATGGTTTGTTGTGGCCTCTGCTAGTGAGATTCTACTAACTGCGTTCTAGGTCCACCCTATGTCCTGATGGGACCCCTAGGAGGAGGCCCCATGCTCTAACCTCTCTATGCATCAGCTCTCTGTGGAGGTCTATAAGGTGGACAGAACTATTGTTGTTGCTACTACTAGGGTCTAAAGGATAACTGTGTTGTACCCTTGCCACCATGAGGAAGAGGTACTGAACCTCTCAATCTACCATCCTGCATTTGTTGAATGCGTCTCCTAACTTGGTCTCTATCCTGCTGGGTTTTACCCTAAGTCTCCTCCACAATATAGGCCTTCTCAACAGCCTCTGCTAAAGTCTGTGGATGGTGAATCTGCACTGCACCTCCAATATCCAAATTTAGGCCCCAGATGAACCTGTGAATCCACACCTACTCATCCTGCATATACTCTACATACTGAAGTAGATCCAAAAATCTACCCTCATACTCTGCCACTGATAGAGAATCCTGACGGAGGTCATGGAACTCATCAATCTTTTGCTATATGAACCTCCATGATAGATATTTGATCTTAAATCTCTCCTAAAATAGCTCCTAGGTCACTATATCTCGAATCTACATGGAGCTTTTGCTCCTCTGTCCTCCACCATACTCCTAATCCATCCTCAAGATATGGATCGCAACATGAGCTTTCGTGTTGCTAGAACAAGGACAAAGCTTAAAGCTACCGCTCAAGCTCACTAGCCAGGCCTCTTCCTAAAATCTGCCTGTATCACCTGAGTAATGTGAGGGCTGAAGTTTTAGGATATCCCTAATGTGATCCGTTGTTGTCATCTATCGACCTCTAGGTCTCTCAAAGCATGCTCATCCCTAAGCCTAGGGTTCGAGACCTCTCTCTAGGCTCTGGAACTCTTTCACCCTATCTCGTAGATGGTGGCTCTACTATGACTGACTTTTCATGGGAGTTATCTCCTCTATGCTCCTCACTAAGTCAAGGAGATACCTAACCCTTGATAGAAGGAGCTCTATCATGACTAGCTGCATGTCCTCCACCTAATCCTCTGCGTAGAGTGGCATTAACATCCTGAAGGGTCTGTAGAATCTAAAGTAGAATGGTTTCTACACCCTGATCTAGTGGTGGTAGTGGTGGTGGTGAGTCTGAGTCTCCGTGAAGGTTCCTCCCACTCCATCTGAGCCTCCTGCATAGACCAAAGTGAGAGTTAGTTCATTTGCTAAGTTATACACAGCTTCCATGTTTACTAAAAATATATAAATTATTGCTAAGTTGTTTTCTAGGTTTAAGGTGTGCTAGGTTTAAGTTTTAATGTCTCAAGTTTTTTTAGTGTGCCCAATATTCCAAGCCTTTGAATCACCGCTCCGATACCAAACTATAGTACTGTTTAAATAACCACTTGAGACCCAAGAAATAACCTAGGGTTAGCTAGAAAAATTATGGAATAATTTTTTTATTAGAAGTATCTACATTCAGGTTGCTAAACATCAGTTTTCACTAATAGATTCGAACAATCCTATTTACCAAAACACAAGTTTCCTTTATTAACTTATATCAAGTTCACAGGGTTCAAATTTTAGGGTTACATGTTTTAGTCAGGTTTAGGGAGTAATTTACCCCCATGCCTGCTCTCTAACAGGATCAGAGTTTCAACTAGATTTTCTCTTACTTAACACTTCCAAAATTTCCCTAAACCATTCCCAATGGATAGGAAATTTTCTCACCTTTCCGGTGATATAAGGAAGTCCTCCTAACTCCTTACAGAACTCAAGATATGAGTGGGTGGAGTTCTAAGGTCAAAAATTCCCTTAGGGGACACATGTCAAGAGGAGGGGGATGCACTTTGGATAGATTGGTGGGTCGTGGGGCGGCATAGGAAAATTTTCCCATCACATGGCTCAAAGTCACAAAGCATTCTATGCCCCCGTGGGTCCCCAAGTGGACACGTGTTGAGTCCTGGCACCAAGCGAGGAAAGGAGAAGGGAAGGGTGGAGCAGCAGGTGGATTTAGTGCCTTACGCCCAACGAAGGAGGAAAGGAAGAAAAAGGTGCGCAGGTCCGCGCACCCATGGAAGAACAAATTCTGAGGGGAAGGCGGAGATGCGGGCTATGGGAGAAATTTAGAACATTTTCCCAAGGCCAAAACAAACAAACAAAGGAAGAAGAAGGGTCCACCCTCCCACCTCCACCCCCAAAGTGCCACGTGGCATGCTCTCATTGGCCGCAAGCTGGCGGGGCCAAAATGAGATTTTTCCCAAAAAAATTTCAAAGGGTTAAGTCCAAAGGGAAAATGCACCTCTGCCATAGCCACAAGAGGACACATGGTGCCCTCTCGATTGGGCTCATGGGCCGGAAGAGTGAAAAGGAAAAATTTTCCAAAGTCAAAATTTTAAAGGATAAGTTTAAGTTTGAAAAGAGTCTACCCATCCACCGTGCCATATGGTAGCATGTGATTGGCTGTAGGCCGGTGGGGTTGTGGGGTAAAATGGGAAAATTTTCCCAAGGTAAAATTTTCAAAAGGGCTAAGTTTAAAAATTGGTCTCGCCCCTCCTAGGGTGCCACGTGGTAGGCCCCGATTGGTTGCGAGGATGGCGGGGGCCGCGGACCTTTTTGAGAAATTTTTCAAAGTAAAATTTAAATTTTTCTATAGTTAGATTAAATCTTTTTTAATGCCAAATTGAAGTAAAACTTCAAATGGCCATAACTTGAGCTAGAAAGCTCAGTTTTGGGAAAACAAGGACTTTTCGGAAATCCCTCGATGCCCTATTTACACAGGATCATCAATTTTAGAAATTGATGAAGTTTGAGAGGTAAATTTAATGAAAACAATCTACAGGGTTCTAATTAGTGAACTGGCAGTTTTCAAATTCTCAATTTGGTTAAATTAGAACTCCTCCTTCGCTCAACATGTTGAACAAACATGGAGGATTAGTCTAGGGATGGTTTAGAGTGTTTTAGGAAGATTAATTTGTCCAATTGATTTCAATTTTTATTTCTTTGACAATAGACAGAAAAACAACCCAAGGAGGAATTTGATTCAATTTTGCAATGGTTATATTGTTTCTTTGAGTTTTCTTTGTCAATTTGGATTTCTAAATGTCTTAGCATGTTAACTTGTAACATTTTTAAGTTGATTACCAAGTGCAAGTATGAATGTTTGTTTTATTAAAATGTGAATTGTCGAATGAATTTTATGACAAAGAGCTATTTCTTAGAATTGGAATATCAATTTCACTCATTTGAATGTGTATATGGTTACTAAATAGTCAAATATATTTTATTTAATTCAATCAACCATTCAATAAAAAAATTTCAAGTCTTATTTCTATATTCAACTCCTTCAAGAGAATAAAATATTGTCTTTTGTTTCATACGCATGCTTCTTTTCCAAACAGCAATTTCAACTTCAATAATAATTCAAATCTAATACACAATACACTTTTGAGAAAGGAATGCAATCCTTCATTGATCATCAAATACAATTTTACAACTTTCCTTTTTCATTTGGTTTCCAAAATATAGTTTACAAGATACATAATACAATGCATGTAACTTCATTTACATTTCTTTTCCAAAACAGAGGACAATTATGAATCTCCTTTGCATTTCTCAATTCAAATTCAATCTTCCATCTACAATACAATAACTTCACATTACAATTACTATACAACTCATCCACTTCAAAGTGGGAAAGATTACAACAAACTTGCTCAAAGGATGGGACTGTCAAACTGTATTCTTCTTGCTCCAAACAGCAGCATGCTAGTTTCTCCATATTTTCATCTTTGATCACAACAAGGAAGGGGGAAAGGCAACACTCTCCACCCAACCAAGACATCCAATGAGAAATGAGAATTCATCCTTCCTCATTGGCCCTCGAGCCCCAACCATATTGAAATAGAGAATGAGAATCAACTCATGGCAACAATGGCTTCCACAAACATACAAGCAACATTTTCACATGCACAGATCAATAAGATACACATTCCAAACAAGGACAGTAGTTCACAACTACATTTGAAACCATTCACACAAAACATAGGCTTGATCAAGCAAGCCAACAAGAGCAAGAACTATGGGGAATTACTTATGCCTCCTATTTGGAATTAGGCATCCACCTAAATCATACCACCAATAAACATATCAAATCCCATAAACCTTATATCTCCTAACCCCTCCTTATGCCCCCTAAAGTTTCTCCCTTATGCCCCCCAATAGTAAGAAATGCAAGTAGTTTCTTTTCCAAGGTGGATCCCAATCCAAAACTCCCTCCACAATAAAACTGGTGCCATTGGCAATCCCTTATACCTCCCATTGGAAATATCCATAGCCTTCTCCTACACCATATCCTAATCATTCTACCCTACCAACCAAGAACACATAACACAATCGTCATTTCAAACATGCATGCAAGAGAAAGAAAGAAAATATTTAAAACAAGCTCAAGATCCTACCTCTCCATACTGAAGTTTGTTCCAAGCTCACAAGCTTTCCAACTGTCAAAGTGCAGTCCAAAACTAGAAATTTTCAAGCATGCAATGAATCCAAACTTTCTCCACAAACAAGCTCCAAAAATAGAAACAAAAATGCACCCCCAAGAGGAATGAACAAAGTTTCAACAACCCAAAATAAACAAGGATTTTCACTTTTAAAGGAGAGGGAAGAGAAGAGGATGATGTGGATCCATGTGGGATGCCACATCATTCTTCCTCAACCCCAAGAGGAAATCAACATCAACCACCAAATCATAATAAATAAGAATGACAATTTAACTTACATACTCTAACATAACCCATACCCCAAAAGGACTGAATTTAAAATATGTAAGAGAAGTGCAATTAAAACTTACAAATTGTCACTTCAAAATGCAATAAAAATGCCTAAATTTAACCTCCAAACCATAGGCATGGTTGGTGGATCATTTTAAGAGGTGTGGGACAAGTTTAACTTGTCCCACAAGCCTCCAAATTTGGCCTCCAAGGACAAATTCGAATTCTTAAGGAGATGAAGTGTTTAACCTTCCAAAATCTTTCTTACATAACTCTTACATATCCCTTACACCTTCTTACACATTAACTTACACACTCTTCCAACATTAATATTTAAAATCAACAACTTTATTAATTACATTCCATATCCCAATTTAATTTAATTAAAGTTTAACTATATGATCTCTCACATTAATCTACCACATTTAAATTAATTACAAGAAGGAACACATTACTTAATAAAATACATACAACAATAATTAAAAAGGAACACATTAATAAAATACATAACCCATGGTCACCTATAATGGAAATCCCCCATGGGAATCCCTAACACAACACACAAACACACACAACATAGTTGCCATGGTGACCTTGTTAATTTCACCCAATTCCAATATGGTTAGTTTCAGGTCCCCGACATTGTTGTGATTTTTAACCTGCAAAAATGCAAATACCTCCTTCACCTCATGGCCATATCGAACATCCAAAATGATATAAACAACATTTCAAGATCATCTAAACACATGAATCACATCAATATCAAGAATTCAACATTATCATTTTTAATTCCCAAATCAACTATATCATCATCTATACTATTCCATACTATGTCTACTCAAAATATCCAATGTCACATATCCAAATCAACATATATAATATGTCCATGTCAAATAGTATATCATCATCCACATATAAAAAAATGTCTCTAGTAATCATCATGCATAATAACTGAATCCAAATTAATAATAATCCATGATCTAACATCTAACCATCATACTAAAATAAAACATAATAGTTTCCATAATATGATGAACAAGATCGGGATCAATATCTAAAAGTGTCAAAGGGAAGTGGGCACTACACATTATGAGGAGTAAAATAGGACCTCAAAGTAACTATCACATTACAAAGAGCATCTAGTGAAATGGGTAGTGCCCCATCCCGATTGAGAAGTTTTACCTGTCAGAAAACCACATGTTGTATGTGGTAATAGTAGACACAAAATCTATGCACTTGGGTACATTTCTAGGTCTTAAAGCATATTAATGTATACATGATTCCTAATAAATAAAAATAGTGGTTGAGAACTCCTTTTGGCCTTTGTGATTGTTTTATATCTTGCACATTATTATCTTTACACATCTTACAATTTTGCTAGCACTTGATTTATTTACCTTTTAATGTCCTCAAACACTAGTGCTTAATTAGGATAGAAGCACCCAGGTGTTCCTATCCCTCCTAGATGCCCCTATCCCTCCCTATCTTATTCTTACTCTTTTGGGTCCTTTGACACTTTGTATGCACCAAAAATTACACATGCTACATTGTCAGGAAAATAGTTACAAAAGTCCCCAATGATGATTCAAAATCCTCTCAAGAAGGTGTTAAAGCTCCAAAAACTCGTTCGCAGTATATATTTGTAGCCTAGATATCCTTACTTAACTTTTCCATGCATTTTTCCATCTCACCGCTTCTTTATGTGCTTGTTTTGGTCTTCAGTCCCATGTGTCAGGACCTCTGCCCTGCCTAGGTGGCGGTTCGCAAACCGCCACCCTACATTGGGCAGTGGTCCTACCCGCTTTTTCCATATTCTTCATGCATTTTTAAACACGTGATGGTTCACTTAAATTTTCTTTTTGCATGCATCCGTGAACCGAATTGGTTAAAAATAGCTTTGTTTTCTTGGTTTTCCTTTCTCCTTCTATTTTAAATGAGATTTAATTAGTTGGAACTACCTCTTCTTGCCTTGTGCATGAAGTAACCTCCTAGCCTCCATTCTTATATATTCCATGCTTGTATTCAAGCAAAAAGGCATGATAATTTTGTGTATCTTGTATTGTTATGTTGCCATAATCTAGCTACGAATTGCATAGCCAAGCTCAGATTTGTTGTGTTATCTCTCATCTACTTGCATTGCGTCCAAATTTATTTCAAGCTGACATTGCTCAAGCTCCATCCTCTTGTTGTTGTTCTTTCCATTTCCAATCCACTAGAATCACCTGAACACTCGAGAAAACAAAAAGAAAGAACTAATGGGATAGATACTGATACTACTGGATTTTCCAAGGTTCTTGCTCTTCCAGGTTGGATTTGTGTATTTTTTGTTTTGTTTATCAAATTGTCAATTATGAATTGTTAATTTCAATTGCATATCAAATAGAGTAGAGAAACAGTTCATTTCAATTAGCTAGATAATTTCAAGTAGATCAAATCAATAGGAAGTTGTCTCTTCAACATTACCAGGGAAGTTATGGGGAATAATAGCTCTGTTAGGGTTATGATTTGTTCTTCACTTCTGAGGTAGGGTTGGAAGGATTTTGATTGAATTAGAATAGATTTTTAGATTTAGATTCATACATATGCACAAATAGTTAGCTACATCTAGATAATTTTTGTATTTAATTTGTTTATTATATTAGATGCATTGTCTAAAAGTTAGAAAAGAACAAAAAAATTTACTTTCCATAGATTAGCTTGTTTTATTGCTTTGTTTTGATATATTGAGAAAACACCAAAAATATAGGTTAGATTTCCTTTGATAGATAGTTTATTTACTGAAAACAAATCAATTCATCTTGCATGACCATCAACGGTCCACAATAGGAAAATAATTACAGTTGTGATCCCCTAGTCCCACAACCCAATGGGCTAGAGCTAATAACTGACATTGACACAAGTTTGTGTTTAATAGTCTTACACACACCTATAACATACGCTGAGAAAATAAGATAGTTAGATACATTGAACATAGCTGCTAATCAAGCCTATGACTTTTTGCTCCTGGAAATAGGGTTTAATTGCATGCATGACCATCCAAGGGCCACATCCCCCATGAGTCTTTGGTTGTGATCCATAGGTCCCGCAACCCAACAGGCCTGCTAGTCAGCTAGATATTGACACTAGTTTATGCACATTGGTATTCATATCTTCACTGCTTCCACCCAGATTATTACACAACTTTCATTATTGAATATAGTAGTCGATCAGGCTAAGAATTTCTAGACAAGACCAGAAAATCACCCATAGTCCGTGTAGCTCCATTGCACCTCTTATCTTCACTTCCATGACCTTTTTTGGAAACCCATAGGAGGAACTTGTAGGTTACTTTCCACGTATTTCACAACCAATCAATAGAATCTCAGAAGAACTAGACATCGATTGGAGTCTCTGAGTAGCTATCATATCGAACCATACCATCACACCCCTTCAGGTTAAGAGAGTATTCTTTACCTTAGATTTGTAGATTTTGGTGTTGTATGTCGAAGACATAAGGTTGCCCAATTAGCTTGATCAACGCCATCACTTTCACTTCGAGTTCATTTCCACACCAATTGTCTCAACATGACCTCTGGAGGTCGGGTGCGAAGAAGGTCATGTGTTGATTTTCTATCATACAAATTGGTGAACCTGACATGAAGAGCTAGTCTCTAAGCGTTTACAATTTCTACGTCCATCATTCTTATACCCCCAAAATATGTCAGGATATGACGAGTACGAGCTGCCCATCCCAGGTTTTGACATGTACCATTACCAATAAAATATCCCACAACAATCACCCTCACTTTTGACATGGGCAGACAACCGCTCATCCGCTTAAAACCCTCTACTTCAGGGAACCAATGTTGGTTATTTTATACGCATTGAGGAACTTGATCAGGTCACTCAGACTTATCCCCTTGAAAAATCAAGTTCAAATAACATGACATTCACTGGTGAAGCAAGTTTATATCCTCGAGTATTGTTTTGATAGCCCATCACCGTATAATCCAATCAACTCCCCCATCTCGATGAGGAGTATTTAGCATGGTACACTAGGAGTGAACAAAAATTCCAAAAAATGAACAAATCTTTCAATAGGTTGCAAGGACAAGGTGATTTCCTAATTCAAAACAATAACGCTAGCCCACCACCAACTAACAATAAAACTAACGAGGGGTGGCAACATCATGAAAAATTTATAGTAGGATACCATACTCCTCAACAACCTCCAAGGGTTCAACCAAATTTACCTAAGTAAGGTATCACCCGTCGGGGTGATGTCATTTCAGCTTTGGTTGATAAATTCAAGGAGTTAGAGCTTGCCCAAAATACACATAATTCATATGCAGGGCAAGCACGAAATCCTTCCTACCCACAAAACTATGGGAAAATACTGGCTACACATAATCCTCCAGTCTACATGAATCCTCCAAACCATGGGGATTTGTTAACTGGGATGAGTACCTTGGGTATACCTCTTCAAGACACATATGGATACCTATAACAGGTTTCAGCTGGAAGTGTGTTCTCAAATGCTATACCAGCCGAAAATGTGATGTTTCCCATTTTTCCTTCAACGCCATATCAAAGTGGTCAACCCCCCTATATGCACACATACTCTAAAATGCCACAAGGAGATGCGTACACATATCTAGGTCCTTATGGTTATCTGCAGGGGATATCATATGCCTTGAAAAATGCCTATGTCATGTCGTTTCAAAGAAACCAAGACAACCTTTGCTTCCCAAAAAGGGTCTTCAATGGTGGAAACATATGCAATGGGGACTTATTCTAGAATATCTCAAGGAACCCCTAGATTTCTCCATTCGAGTAGTCATGCTCTTAAGACCCTTTCCTGATCTCCCAAAGTTCAAAGGGGAGGATGATCCTAATGCCCACATCAAGGCTTATGCAACGGCCATTCGAGAGCTTCTCCCATGGGATGCAGTTGTTGCAAAAATATTCCCAAATACATTAGAAGGTATTGCTCTTGACTGGTATTATAGGATACTGGAGGCTTCAATACACTCGTTCAAACAAATTGTATCATAGTTTACCAAAGCTTTTGATATGAATAAGATTTTGTGAATAGGAATCGGGAATTCCTTCATATCAAACAAGAACATAACAAATATGCAACCCACTTCATTTAGAGGTGGTGACATGTTCTCTACTCTTCCGCAAGTGCTCCAAACATGGATCAAATGTAACTTTGTGATTTTTCCTTCACTCTCTCAATAGAGAGACGAAAGAAGAGGTTCAAAAATTCCCGCTAAGGAGCTATGAAGAGGTACTAGAGGGTGCTCTTCGGATCGACCAAGCATTCATTGACAGTGGTTGTAAGACCTATGGAGAAAATGGGAAGTTAGTCAATCATGCTCAAAGCACTCTCAGTTACTTCAATAACTCAAATAACAATCAAGGACCAAAGATCCTTAATAAGAATCATGGAGTACAACCAACGGTGTAATCCGACCAGCCAAAAAAGCCTAATAATGTTAATCCTACTAGTACATGTGTTACAAATGACAACAAAAATAATGGCAACAATTAGAGAAATAACAATTTCTCACCCTCGGTAAATGTTGTGGATTTTAATCTTCCCCAACAACAACAACAACCTCAAAGAATAGAGGAAAATTCCGACCCTAAGCCCTAGTCAATACCCCACCAATTCCGAATTAGGGAAAGGGTTCTAAAGTGTTAACTATAACAATAAACAACCAAAAAATAATTGTAGTTTTGGACCACAACAAGGAACAAACCAAATGCCTCGAGATTATAATCCTGACTTGTAATTTGGTTTCCATAGCATCTCGGGCATGACGCAAGAAATTGTCACGATTGTACTAAGTTTTTGCAACATTTTCTAGAAAACCAAAGACAGTTATTTGTTGACATGTTTTTGGCAAACCCAACTACACCTAGTCAAAACACCTATATGGGACTGGTGTCTCCACAAAATACACCATTGGGGATCTGGAACGATCCTCTCCCCACACATCCAAAGGATGGTAGAATGGATCCCAATGGTTCGAATAAGGGTATTGTAATAGGGACTCATGATCATGAAGCCTCAACTTCATCAAACCCATAGGTGGAACCTCCTTTGGATGGTCATCGGAAAACAAATATCATAGGCTTGTTTGAGTTAGATGCCGAACCCCAAATTAATGTCAGAATAACAAGAGCCAAAGACTATTATTCACAATCAATCCTGATTTATCCTGCTATGTCATAGAATGCTCATAACACGCTAAGCAAACCAAGAGGGGTGTATGATTTGATCGGTGATCTTACCAAGACATTTTCACACATTTCATTTTTGGATCTCTTCAAGAATTCCCTACTCATCGAGTTTCTCTTTTAGAAGCATTAGGTCTCAACCATTTGATTAATGTTACCCCTCCACCGAGGCACGTATAAATCATATAGACTTTGACGTTTTCCTCTAGTGCAACCCAAAAGGGAAATTTGGTTTGTATTTGACATAAGCAAGATGCCTATGGATGCTGAAATAGCTCGTAGAAGTGATCTAGCCTTGTTTTTTAAAGTTTGGATCTACAACATCTACGTGAAACACGTAATGATTGATGACGGGAGGCAGTTCTACCCATTTTTCTAGATTCTTCACATGTTTTTAAACACAAGATAGTTCACTTAACTTTTCTTTTTGCATACATCCGTGAACCGAATTAGCTAAAAATATCTTTGTTTGCTTGGTTTTCCTTGCTCCCTCTATTTTAAATAAGATTTAATTAGTTGGAACTGCCTCTTCTTGCCTTGTGCATGAAGTAACCTCCTAGCCTCCATTCCTATATATTTCATGCTTGTATTCAAGCAAAAATGCCTGATAATTTTGTGTATCTTGTATTGTTATGTTGTCATAATCTAGCTAGGAATTGCATAGCCAAGCTCAAGATCTCTTGTGTTATCTCTCTTCTACTTGCATTGCATCCAGATTTCTTCCAAGCTATCATTTCTCAAGTGCCATCCTCTTGTTGTTGTTCTTTGCATTCCCAATCCTTTGGACTCACATGAACACTCAGAGAATGAAAGGAAAGAACTGAGGAGACAGATACTGATACTACTAGATTTTCCAAGGTTCTTGCTCTTCCAGGTTGGAGTTGTGTATTTTTTGTTTTGTTTATCAAATTGTCAATTTCAATTGCATATCAAATAGAGTAGAGAAATAGTTCATTTCAATTAGCTAGATAATTTCAAGTAGATCAAATCAATAGGAAGTTTTCTCTTCAACATTACCAGGGAAGTTGTGGGGAATAATAGCTCATTAGGGTTATGATTTGTTCTTCACTTTTGAGGTAGGGTTGGAAGGATTTTGATTGAATTAGAATAGATTTTTAGATTTAGATTCATACATCTACACAAATAGTTAGCTACATGTATATAATTTTTGTATTTAATTTGTTTATTAGATTAGATGCATTGTCTGAAAATTTAGAAAAGAACAAAAATATTTACTTTCCATAGATTAGCTTGTTTTATTGCTTTGTTATGATATATTGAGAAAACACCAAAAATATAGGTTAGATTTCCTTTGATATATAATTTATTTACTAAAAACAAATCAATTCATCTTGCATGACCATCAACAGTCCACAACAGAAAAGAATTATAGTTGTGATCCCCTTCTCCCACAACCCAATGGGCCGGAGATAATAATAACCGATATCGACACAAGTTTTCATTTAACAGACTTACAAACACATGCAACATATGCTGAGAAAATAAGATAGTTAGATACATTGAACATAGCTGCTAATAAAGCCTATGAATTTTGGAATGCTCCTGGAAATAGGGTTTGATTGCATGCATGACCATCCAAGGGCCATAGCCCCCACGAGTCTTTGGTTATGATCCAAAGGTCCCTCAACTTGACGGGTCGGATAGTTAGCTAGATATTGATACTAGTTTACGCACATTGGTATTTATATCTTCACCACTTCCACCTGATATTATTACACAACTTTTAATGTTGAATATAGCAGCTGATTAGGCTAACAATTTCATAACAGACCAAAAAATCACCCATAGTCCCTGTAGCTCCACTACACCTCTTGTCTTCACTTCCATGACCTTGTCTGGAAACCCATACGAGGCACCTACAAGTTACTTTCCACGTATTCCGCAACCAATCAATAGAATCTCGGCAGAACTAGACATCAATTGGAGTCTCCGAGTAGCTATCATATTGGACCATACCATCACACCCCTTCAAGTTAGGAGAGCATTCTTTGCCTTAGATTCACAGATTCTAGTATTGCATGTCGAAGACATAAGGTTTCCCAATTAGCTTGATTATCACCATCACTTTCACTTCCATTTCATTTCCACATTGACTGTCTCGGCATGACCTCGGGAGCTCGGGTGGGAAGAAGGTCACGTGTTGATTTTCTAATGTACGCATCCAAAATTACATGTGCTACATTTTCGGGAAAATGGTTACAAAAGTTCCCAATGATGATTCAAAATCCTCTCAAGATAGTGTTCGAGATCCAAAAACCCATTCATAGTATATATTTTTAGCCTAGATAGCCATACTTAACTTTTCCATGCATTTTTTCCATCTCCCTGCTCTTTCGTGCTTGTTTTGTCTTCCAGGCCAGGACCGCCGCCTGCGTAGGGCGATAGTCCTACTCGCTTTTTCCAAAAATTTTACGTGTGTTTTAAACACATGACAGTTCATTTGAATTTTCTTTTTGCATACATCGCTGAACCAAATTGGTTAAAAATAGCTCTGTTATCTTGGTTTTCCTTGCTCCTTTTTTAAATGAGATTTAATTAGTCGGAATTGCCTCTTCTTGCCTTGTGCATGAAGTAACCTCCTAGCCTCCATTCCTATATATTCCATGCTTGTATTCAATCAAAAAGGATTGAGAGTTTTGTGTATCTTGTATAGTTATGTTGCCATAATCTAGATAGGAATTGCATAGCCAAGCTTAGATCTCTTGTGTTATCTCTCTTCTACTTGCATTGCATCTAAATTGCTTCCAAGCTACCATTTCTCAAGCGCCATCCTCTTGTTGTTGTTCTTTGCATTCCCAATCCTTTGGAATCACATGAACACTCAGAGAACAAAAGGAAAGAACTGAGGGGACAAATACTGATACTATTGGATTTTCCAAGGTTATTGCTCTTCCAAGTTGGAGTTGTGTATTTGTTTGCTTTGTTTATCAAATTGTCAATTACGAATTGTTAATTTCAATTACATATCAAATAGAGTAGAGAAACAGTTCATTTCAATTAGCTAGATAATTTCAAGTAGATCAAATCAATAGGAAGTTGTCTCTTCAACATTACCAGGGAAGCTATGGGGAATAATAACTCTATTAGGGTTATGATTTTTTCTTCACTTCTGAGGTAGGGTTGGAAGGATTTTGATTGAATTAGAATATATTTTTAGATTTAGATTCATACATTTGCACAAATAGTTAGCTACATCCAGCTAATTGTTTGTATTTAATTTGTTTATTAGATTAGATGCATTGTCTGAAAACTTAAAAAAGAACAAAAACATTTAATTTTCATAGATTAGATTGTTTTACTGCTTTGTTCCGATGTATTGAGAAAACACCAAAAATATAGGTTAGATTTCCTTTGATAGATAGTTTATTTACTAAAAACAAATCAATTCATCTTGCATGACCATCAACGGTCCACAACAGAAAATAATTACAAACCAGTGATCCCTCGGTCCCACAACCCAACGGGCTAGAGATAATAATTGACATCGATATAACTTTTTGTTTAACAGTCTTACGCACACCGAAAACATATGCTTTGAGAAAATAAGACAGTTATATACATTGAACATAGCTGCTAATCAAGCCTACAACTTTTGGACTACTCCTAGAAATAGGGTTTGATTGCATGCATGACCATCCAAGGGCCACAGCCCCCATGAGTCTTTGGTTGTGATCCATAGGTCACGTAACCTGATGGGCTTGCTAGTCAGCTAGATATTGACACTAGTTTACACACATTGGTATTCATATCTTCACCGCTTCCACCCGATATTATTACATAGCTTTCATTGTTGAATATAGCAGATCAAAGCTAAGAATTTTTAGACAATCACCCATAATCCCTATAGCTCCACTACACCTCTTGTCTTCACTTCCATGACCTTGTCTGGAAACCCATATGAGGCATATGTAAGTTACTTTCCATGTATTCCATAACCAATCAATACAATCTTGGCATAACTAGTCATTGATTGGAGTCTCCAAGTAGCTATCATATCAGACCGTACCATCACAACCCTTCAGGTTAGGAGAGCATTCTTTACCTTAGATTCAATTTGTCGAAGACATAAGGTTTTCTAATTATCTTGATCACCACCATCACTTTCACTTCCATTTCATTTCCACACCGGCTGTCTCGGCACGACCTTGGGATGTCAGGTGCAAAGAAGGTCACGTGTTGATTTTCTATCATACGTGACACCTTTTAGCACTTTAGGTCGGCCTTAAAATTGTCAATTATGAAATTCAAACAAGGGAATCATATATATACTTAATTACTTCTTCTAAATAATGGGCTAAAAACTATAAACATTATATATTATAAACTAGAAGTCATACATCTAGCACATTCATATAATGGAAAAGGGATGTATTGATCTACATACACCTGCATAGGAATGGAGTACATTCTATTCCATCATACACATTTTTCATATTCAGGATGATCTATATCTAGCCTACTATCATCGTGAAACTTGCACAAGGGAAACCCAGGGCACATGACATGGATACAAACACAAAAAAACTAAATGGATTCGACATTTAGTTCAATGCTTGGTCATAAGTTCACTCTTTAGGTGACCTTAGGGGTCAATATAAATCCCCTTTCTACATCTTTTATTATAGTTGATGTGGTTTTTGGGTATATATATCTAGTCACTTGTTTTTTAGGTTATAGGTGTGATCAAAACCCTAACAGTGAAACTAGAGTGACAAAGAGTGATGAACAAATAAGATCTTCCAACATAGAAAAGACTATGTTCTAAGAATCTAAGTAGACATATGAACCCAAATTATTCATTAGCACCTAGGGCACTCTTGTCCTCCTTGTTGTCCTGCAAATATGCAACAAGGAATTTGACAATTTTTAAGCATGACAATGATACCCCTGAAGCAAAATTTTCATGTTCCAAATGCACCCAGGTCTGCCAATCAGTCCAGTAACCTCCCATTTGGTGTTAATTCATCCCCCTAGGTGAATTGGGAAAGTCAATTCAACCCCCTAGGTGATTTTAGGAGTTCTTGAAAACTGTTATCTCTGGGCAGTGTTGGGAAGGGCTATCATTGGCCTTCCCAGGACTAGAGCAACCCCTTGGAGTAGAACAGAGGAACCAAATCATACATGGAGTTGAATTTAAGGCCTATAAAAATCATGGAAGTGGTTTTGGAAGAATCATGGAAGATTTGGGGAGTTTGGAGCAATTTGATCAAAATTAGGGTTTACAAGCCTAGGCAGGACAGAGGCCAAAAACGCTACTGAGATTTGCATGGAAATTTCAAGAGCTCTAGGTAGATTTAGGAGAAAAACAAAACATATTCAGAAAGGTAATTCCAATATCTATAATATGGTGAAATTATTTTTTTCATAAACTTTTACGTAATGTTTCGTAAAGTAGTTTTTCTCATGTATAAGTGCAAGTGCAGATCCAAAATCCACTTTTTTAGGGATAAAATGGGTAAATTAAGACTTTATGATCTAACTATTGGATTCGAATCCCATTTACAAATCAATATTATATAACATTTCATCAAAAATTCCATCAGGAGCTCAAGATATTATTGTCGCAAGTTGTCCTCAAGGTTCGGGAGTTAGTCAAATTTTCAGCTCCAGGAGCTTGGCAGGATTTTGTGTCCATGGCGTCCCTCAAGGTCAAGGACATAAATATTGAGAAAATTCACCCAACCCCCTTGAATCTCTATAATCCTACATATGACCTCCATGATGGCCATTTCATCCCCAGGTGATTGCGGGAGCTTAAAACCTTCACCGTCGGATCTTCGCCTTTTGTCATCACCTAGAGCACAATGGAATTTGATGTCCCTTATGTCCCTTTGAGGTGAAGTACATAAAACATGGAAAAAATTCCAATCCCCTAAGGATACTCCTGGTCACTCATGTGACCTCTTCAAGAGTGAATTTCCAACCCCAAGTGTTTTCCAAGCCTTCATTCCTGTGAATCAAATATCGCCACATGTCATCACCTTGATCACCATTGAAATTTATGTCCCTCACATCTCTTTGAGGTGAGGGATGTTAGTGACATAAAAATTTTCCCAGCCCCTTCTGTGCATTTTTGAATAATTTAAATCGGCACTTAGCCATTATTTCCCCATTTCTTCTTCATAGTTCACCCTATCATTGCTCTATAACTTGTCCACCATTGCTTCTCACACCACTCCACCATTGCCAAAGCTAAAACTAGATATATCACAGTACATAAACACTCAAATACATGAAAATACACAGGTCTTAGGGGAAGGATTGATCAAAATTGTTGAAGAAAAGAAGGAGGAGAAAATGAAGTTTTTTTGCCAGATAACCATGAAGTCGCCCAATCAAAAAATCTCCATACCTTGCAAGATACAAGTCAGATTGAAATGTAGTCTTTTATATACTTCCACATTTTTCAAAATTATTAAGATGCAAGAAACTAGAGGTAAAATGGTGACCTGAAACATTTGTTCTAATAAAATCCCCATTTTGTGCATCGACTCACATTTGTTGGATTTCCCATCAATCCAGAAATGGAAACAAGCTAAAAACTTGCACACAAACTCCAAATGAGAAACCTATCAAAATGGATTTTTTTTCTTCATAAAAGAGGACAAAACCAAACCTACAAATTTTTGAGCTCCATCAATGGTCACCGTGGTAGCTTCGTGCTCAAAGCCACTGCTAGGTGAAAATTTTAAATTTTATTCCCAGACATTCTAGTCGGAAATATTATGTCAAATTCAGAGGATGTGATAATGATGAGAAGATGATTCCAAAAAATATGTTCCATCGCAAACCGAGCACTTTGGAAATCCACTTTCTAAAAATAGTAAGTTTTCTTATATAGACTTGCTATGTTTGGAAAGTCATCATCAAAAGTAGTTGTGGTGAAAGCAATGTGTACTGAAGGTCACCAAGAAGTCAAAATGAGTGTTCATAGTATAAAACAGTGAAAAAGACCACTTACTACAAATAGTAAGTTCTTATACAAAAGAAAATCAACACATGACCTTCTTCGCACCCGACTTCCCGAGGTTATGTTTAGAAATCCGGTTTAGAATAAAAATGGATGTGTATGTGTGGTGATGATGGATAAGCTAATGAGGTAACCTTATATATTCAACATGCAATAACAGGATCTACAAATCTAAGGCAAAGAATTCTCTCCTAACTTGAAGTGGTGCAATGGATCGATCTCATATGATAGCTTCTTAGAGACTCCATTCGTTATTGAGATCTATCAAGATTCTATTCACTGGTTGTTGAACACGCGGAAAGTGACCTGCGGGTGCCTCGTATAGATTTCCATACAAGGTCATGGAAGTAATAATGAGAGGCGTAATGAAGCCACAAGGACTATGGATGATTTTCTGGTCTAGTCCAGAAATTCTTAGCCTAATCAGTTGTTATGTTCAATAATGAAAGTTGTGTAATGATATCAAGTGGAAGTGGTGATGATCTAAATATTGATGCACACAAACTAGTGTCAATATCTAATTGGCTATGGCTTTGTTGGGTTATGGGACCTGAGGATCACAACCAAAAACTCATGGAGGTTGTGGCCCTATTATGGTCATGCACATAATCAAACCCTGTTGCTAGGCATATTTCAGTAATTGTAGGCTTGATTATCGGTGATGTTTAGTGTGACTAGTTCTATTTTCTCAGAGAATGTAGCAGGTGTGCGTAAGACTGTCAAACATAAACTTGTATCAATGTTTGTTATCAACTCTGGCCCATTGGGTTATGGGACCAAAGGATCACAACTGTATGTCTTTTCTTGTTGTGGGTCATTTATGGTCATGCAAAATGAATTGAAATGATCTTGATAAAAAAACTAACTATCAAAGGAAATCTAATCTATGTTTTTGGCATTTTCACAATATATTAGAGAAAAAAAATGAAAGCAAACTAATCTAACAAAAGTAAATGTTTTTGATCTTTTCTAGTTTTTAAGCAATATGTTCTAATCTAATAAACAAACTAAATACAAGTAATCATTGGGATGTATCCAGTTACTTTTTACAAATATGTGAATCTAAATCTAAAACAAATAATGTAATTTAATCAAAACCCTTCAAACCCTACCTTAGAGGTGAAGAAAAATCATGACCCTAGAAGAGCTATTGTTCCCCACAACTTCCCTGGTAATGTCAAAGAGAAAAATTTTTAATGATTTGATCTACTTGTAATTACCTAATCAATTGAAATGAACAGTTTTACTACTCTATTTGATATGTAATTGAAACTAATGATTCAAAATTGACAATTTGGCAAATGAAGCAAACAAATAAGTAATTCCAACCTAGATAAGAAAGATCTTTGGCAAATATGGTTTTATCTATGTCTATCCCCTTAGTTTGTTCCTTTCTTTCTTTGTGTGTTCATATGAGTCCAAGGAATTAGGAATGCAAGAACAACAACAGAAGAAGATGCTTGAGCAATGGTACCTTGAAGACAATCTGGTTGCAATGAAAGTAGAAGAGAGATAGCACAAGAGATCTGAGCTTAGTTATGAAATTCCTAGTATGATTGGGGCAACATACTATGCAAGATACGTGAAAAATTTGTGACCTTTTTATTGAACATAAGCATGGAATATATAAGAATTGGGGCCGGATGGGCCTTCATGCACAAGGCAATAAGAGGTAGTTCCAACTAACTAAAGCACATGCAAAAATAGAAGAGGGAAGGAGAACCAAGCAATCAAAACTATTTTTAGACAAATTGGTTCACAAATGCATCCTAAAAGTGAAGTTAAGTGAATCATCACATATTAAAAACATGTATGATGGAATCTGAAAACATCACTAAGGACCACCTCCCTGTGTAGGTCGGAGGTCACAGACCACCACTATACCTAGGCAGTGGTTTCAAAACTGCCACCCGTAAAGGGTGGCAATCCTGCACTAAAGCCCAAAACATGCAAAGAATGAAGCGAGAAGCTAGAAAAAGCATGGAAAATCTAAGGATGTCTAGGCTAAAAATATACACTACAAATGGGTTTAGGAGCTCGAACATCTTCTGAAAGGATGTGAATCATCATTGGGGACTTTTGTAACCATTTTTTGACAATGTAGCACATACAATTTTGGGTGCATACATATTACCCCCTCGAAGAAGTGTCTTAGCCATGAAAAGTCATAAAATATAGATTTCAAATATGGCGTTCCCAAAATGGGGAGTTAGAAGCTATACCTAACACGCTTGTGTGTCAAAATATCATTGTCCAAGCTCCCGATACCTACAAGAGGGAAAGAAGACTCAAGTGTAGATAGATAAAATATTGAAAAATAAACACTAAATCAAAATGACAAGAGGACTTACCATTTTTGTGGGGATATAGAGATATACTTGCGCCAACGCTCTAGCCTTGTGAAAACATACACTCAAAATGAGGTCAAAATAGCATATATATATCAAAACAAACTCATTTTCCAATTCATTTGTGCTTATTCAATTTGTTGATTTTGGAGCTTTGGACCCATGGTGACCATTTTTGACAAGAGTATAGCCAAAATGACCATTACGAGATCATGATCATGCCTCCACAAGCAGGAGATCGACCAACACATTCTAAGGTTTGTTTTTTTCACTTTTACATTTTCAAACCTAAAATGTAAAAATGTTAAAAATTTTACCTAGGGGGATCATTTTCAAAATTTATTGTCTTAAATGAGTCTCTAGGGGGCACCCACAAAGTGAAGTCTTTTATTTTGTTCAAAATTTTCTTTTGTGCATTTGAGCATTTTCTAGGGTTAAAGATGTATTTGGGAAATTGGTTTAGGACTGCCGCCCTCACAGGGTGGCGGTTCTAAACAGAATGACCAAAATACGTGCTAACTTGATTTTTTTTGGATTTTTGATGTTTTTTCATGTTTTTGGTGAGCTTATCCTTTGATATACGTTACTAACTTGCTCTTTTTCTATGTTTTGGTGAATGTAGAAGAAGGAGGAGTACATCTGTTGGAGTCACGAGAGGGAGTGTGATTGGATCCCAAGGATTTTGGATCAGTTGACTCAAGATGAGATGGAAACTCTACAGAGGGCAGGTATTTAGAGGATTGCATAGGTGCCCCATGTCACTCCTGCTAGTCACATACTATGTGACTTTTTTTCTTACTAGGATGTAGACCGGAACACTTTCCGATTGCTAGGTGTTAGGGGTGAGTGGACCATCACCTTGGAGGATGTATACCACATTCTTGGACTCCCGATACTTGGGAGGAGATTGACCCTGAAGACAACATGGTTCAGATCTTAGATCACTCAGTGGACCACATACATCGGTATGCAACGGTATCTTCTAGTTTGAAGAAGTGGATTAAGGTCTGATATATTTCCACTACTCCTATTCCTATCATCCGCAAAGCCATCATGGGAATCTTTTCCTCATGATTGATCAGGGACAAGGGAGGTGACATGCTCCTTTACTGCTTGGCTCTTATTATTACACAGATCAAGGGGCATGGTCACATATACACCTGGGAGAAGACATTCTAGGGACTACCTATCATGACCTATACAAAGTAGTCAAGCTACAAGGACATTAAATGAGCCATCCCACATTGGTTATGAGTTGGGTCTACAAGCGCATCACTCCTTATGGGAGGGGAGTGCTTGTATGGGATTCAGGAGTTGTCAAGGCTGCCCGGTGGATAGGGATGTCAATTCTTTGGATGCCACATCAGGTAGTGGCCTTTTTGACTACGGTAGACATTGTTACTACACCCTACTAGGACATGGTAGGGTTATGGGGGAAGGAGGTGACCATAGTGGTAGCTTTCTCTACCACAAGACAACTAGTTGATAGGGATGGGAGAGTCGAGATTCATATATTTGACCTAGTTCCTCAGCAGTTTAGCCTCCCTTATGTTGGCATACTTCCTCTAATGGTACCAGTATATAGGAATATTCAGGAGGCCCAAAATATCCCTAGAGGATATCCTTGATGGATGGTGGTTACCCTAGGTATGCCTATTTTTGTTAGGCATGTGGTCCACACCTGATGGGTAGGCTGGTGTTCCTTGAGCACCTTTAATCTAAATTATAGCTGCTCCCACTCACAGTAGAGAGTAGTAGGATGAACCTATTGATGTAGACTCTGAATTTGAGGAGTACACAGGAGATGAGACCGAGGAGGAGCCAGTTGGAGAGGAGATGGGGGAATTGGGGTTAGGTTGTGAGACTGGTAAGGCATCCCATATGGAGGATGAGGAGAGCGACCCTAAGTGGCAGGACACTCAGGATATGTTGAGAGTAGCACGGGAGGGACCACATCCTCAAGATGGAGGGGGAGACGATGAGTCCATGATGGGATAGTGTCTCATCTTTGGCTTTGGGAGGCCCCACAGCCACTGAAGTATCCCCAGACCCTACCTAGATGTCTGGAGATCCGATTATGTCAATAATCTTCTTTCAACTTTGTTAGTTGGAAATGTTAGTTGCTATTTATTTTATTTTTTTGTAATTTTCTAACTCTATGTTTCTTATTATTTTCTTTCTTGCATTGAATGCACAAGAGAGGTGGGAGCTTATTTGATAGGTGTGCATGGAGACCCTATTAATCCCTCATGGAAGACCTAATCCAAGCCGACAAAGGATTCATGTCACCACTAGCAGCCGGTAGAAATACTAATGTGTTGGTGCCTATCTAGAGAGTATCGGAGGTGATGACCTCCCTTCGTACTCAGTGGTTAGTTATGAGGCGAGTTTCTCTCGTAGTGAGACCACAGCCAACTTCCATCACCAAAAGCACTCACACCATTCGGTTCATTCCCATTTTTAGCATATCCACAAAGGAGTCCCGGATGCATCCGTGCACCATCCAAGGGATCCCAGAGGGATTGACATGCCATTGGGCCTTTTATTTCTTTGTGGAAATGTTTTGAGAATTATATGATTTTTTTGTATATTTTGGGCTCATTGAGATCATTTTGACCACACCTAGTATGTGATGGCATTGTATACAAACTTGACTCACCATGATATATACAGACTCTTCTTTTTGGTTTAGTAATCTATTGTATCTGAGTTGACTTCCTTTTGACTTATCTCACATGTGTACTCTAGATGTTTAGAATTTCTACTTTTCTATGCTTTTCAAAATGTATGCAGTGGATGTGAATGATAACAGAATGATTTCTTTTTGTATTTTATAATGTTAATATATGATAATGCAAACACATTGTAATGCTAAACTTTATTTTCTTTAAACAATATTTGGTACTTTGTATTGTTTTGGAAAAACTTGGTTATGATAAGTGAATGAAATTTCCCCACTCCTAACCCCACGCAACCAATAAGGTGTGAGGGCTAGACACCAAGAGCTAGAAAGGAAACAAGTTATGAAATTTGTTGAATGGTAATGATGAGAGAAAGACAAGGTTTTGATAAAACCAAATTGGGACACTACAATATCACTCTACTCAAATTTTCTTCATAGTTTAGAATGTGAATTACTTTCTAGTTTATCTAGACTTAGATATGTAGATGGTGCTTGCTTGACAAAATCTAGTTTTGAGGTTTTAAGCTCTTCTTGGAATTTTAGACATCTAACTCACTTTGTTTTGATTTAAGATTTCACAAAATTTGAATGAATTGTTTCTAACTTTCATTTTTTTCAAAGAGACCCCCTACACCTTGCCCCATGCTACCAGTAGGAAGTATGGGCTTATCACCATGGACAAGGAATAGGCGAGTAAGGTAATTTCTCTCCTTTCCCAACCCTATATCACTATTAAGAGATGTAGACTCAATGCCGAAGGTTGGTAGGGAAGAGAAATGTGTAAAATAAAAAATTTATGTGGATTTTCATTTGACTTATTTATCTTGGAAAAATGGATAGAATGTTCTTATTTCCAAAGAGATGTTTATGGGATAGATGCGACACCATGAAGCTTCTAGAACAAACTATAGGCAAGGACACCTAACCTAGAAGAAACTATAAGTAGAACCAAGTATGCAAGCCTTGGTATGGTTATTGTCAAAGCTTTGTCTTATCTTGTTTGAATTGATGTAATGATTCGGGCACAATTGATGACACTATGGAGATTTTTAGAGGTATGATTTGAATTTTTTTCCAATGTTTTAGAATTTTTTTGGAATTGCTATAAGAATAAGTCCCTTGATCATAAATTTTACAAAATGAACTAGCAAATGAAAATGAAATGTAGATGCAGTAATGTACATATGAAAATGCTAATGGATCATCATGTAATACCTCTTCAGGTGAAGAGATTTCACAGATTCGTTAAACTCCTCACCCTCTAGTGTACACAGGAAAATGCCCCATTTTTTTAGTCTTTTATTACTCGATATGGACCCAACCACCTGGGTCTGAATTTCCTTCCTTCACCAGTATTTTTGTCTATTCGATTGTCAAGTCTTAGAACCAAATCTCCCTCATATATTTCATGCTCATAGACTTTATTTTTGTAATGTCGAGCCATCCAGTTAGCGTAAATGCTATGTCATTGTTTAGCATTGATTCTAGCCTCATCAAGACCTTCTAGTTGAGAGATTCATGCTTCTCAATAGATTTATTATCCCATAATTCCTTACAACAATATGCAGAGACTAGGTATCTCGAACTTGAGCGGTAAAACAACTTCTACACCAAATACCAAAGAAAATGGAATTACCCCTGTCGGCATTCTTAGTGATGTCCGATAGGCCCACAAGGCCAAAAAAGTATTTAAACTCCAATATCATTTGTTCTCCTTGACGATCTTAAGGAGAATAGATTTCAATGTCTTGTTCATAGCCTTAGCTTGTCCATTGACTTGAGGATAATAGAGAGAATTTGTGTGGTGACTTATTTTGAATTTTTCACATAGTTCACATTCCTCATCATTTTTGAAGGATGTGCCATTATCCAAAATAATGACTTGTGGGACCCCGTACCTACAAATAATTTGGTTTAAAATGAATTTTTTTATTACTTATCCATGCATGATGGTATGAGGCATGGCTTCTACCTAGTTTGTAAAGTATTTTGTTTTCATGATTTTGAAGTTCGACCATCTATTAATGACGGAGAAAATTTCCCTATCAAATCCAAGCCCCGTGTGGAAAAGGGCCATGGTGTTGCGATTGGTTATAGATCCTGTGTCAGTATGTGGATATCATGGGACAACTCTTGACATTTATGGCATTTGCACGAAACTCTACCACATCTTGTTCTCGGCGTGGGCCAAAAATAGCCCATCCGATGTATCTTCTCGGAAGTTGCATGGTCGCCAAAGTGACCTCCACATACTCCGTTATGTGATTCATAAATAATATTTTCAAATTCTTCTTCATCAACGCATCTTAGCAACATTCCATCAAAGGCTCTACGATAGAGCACTTGTTCCAAGATGACATACTTGGTGGTTATTATATGCAACTGTCTTCTTTGTTGTGAGGTTTCCCCTTCGGATATGTATGGTCCACTATGAAATTAATGATGTCAGTGTACCATGGACATGCAAAATGGGAGGCTTAGTTTCAAAAAATACACACACACTTATTGGGAAAGTCTAAATTTACTAGATTGCCTCCATCTAATGGGTTGTCAACCAATTAGTCTACAATGATTTGTCCTTTGACAAATTTTTGATTAACAAATGTTAACTCAAACTCACCCATCAAAGATATTGTTGGTTTCTCAAACGTGCACCCGCATCTTGGATCTCGGAAGGTCCGAGGTGTTTGAGACCACAATGGAACCATCCCCAAGTTGTGGGACCTTGCGAGCTTGGGATGGATCTCTGGAGAAGGTCGGTTCCTCTACCTACCTCTAATGCTACTACTACTCCTAATGTTGAAAGCAAATCCTAGACTAAACATGCCAAGGGACCAGGGATAGAAGGATGTGCAGAAAGGGGAAATCCTAAGCTAAGGAAGGCGATAACATCAAAAGGAAAGGTTCGATCTCTCTCTATGATCGAGAGAAGGAGATAGAGAGGGCGCGGATAAGAGCAAAAACTGCACACGCGCCACGAGATCAACACGAGATCAACACACAGCTTGGCCTTCTAGCAAAGTGCAACACATGAATGTGGGGAATGCAAGCATAGGAGTATGCACAACATGCTAGAAAATGCAAATAGAGATACAAGATGCAATGAAAATGAGAGAGGGAAGACAAGAGTTCCACAAAACATGATTTTATTGCTTAAGGGATGCACAAGTCATTTAAATTCATGATAGGAGGTGAGAATACATTGTAGAGACCACACCAAGGTCTAAGACCCATGGGAAGTTGGCCACCATTTTGGCATGGTGTTATTACAACAAGGAGGGATATTTTTACAAAGCAGAACTCTACTATTTATAGAAGAAGAAGGAGAGAAGAGAAGGAGAAAGGGAGGGAAACTTGGATTCAAATCTTCAACCACTAATAACCAGTGATAAATGCCTACAAATCTACCTATAAGGATGTCAGATGCACTTCCCCATGTCTGTTTGGCATGTGGAATAAGGAAGAAGGTAAGATCTAATGAAATCTGGTAGTTGAGGTTGATTGGATGTGTGCATTGATGAGCTGAGAGATGTTTTCCTATTTTTTACCTAACAAATCCCACCTATATTTGAATTTCAAAAGTCCAATGTGTAGCTTGTGTCAGCAGCTTTCTGACAAGTCTAGGCGTGTGCCGATCTGGGCTCTATAACAAAAGATATGGCTATCATAAGATATCGAGTCTCGGCTCATGCAAAACATGTGGCGTGCATGGATTGACCGAATAAATCAGTCAATTGTTCATTTTTTCTCTCTTTTCTACCACGTGTCATGTATGGGTTAGTTTTCCCGATTTGGTGCCCTATTTGTGTGGTTGATGATTGCATGTAGCACACTCAAGTCCGACAGAAAGATGATATGGCATATTGATGGCGCAAGCGCAAGGCGTGGGAGTGAGAAGCAAGAGCATGAAAGGGAAACAGAGGGGAGGCGCGCACATGGGAGGAAGGCATACTTGTAGAAGGAAAGTATGGAAACAAGACATGAGAATTCAACTAAAGGAAGGCACATGGAGGAAGAAAGAAAAGATGGCGCATGAAGGAACTGAGTCTATGTAAGCATGCAAGAGGAATGCTAGGGACTTAGCTAATTGGAATGTAAGTCTACAAAGGTGCGCATAAGGAGTGCATGATATGATGGAAGAGAAAGCGGATGTGTAGAAGAAAGACATGCAAGGGGAAATAGAAAGAGATAGGAGAATGGAAAAGGAGCAAGAAGGTGCGTAAGGGCATGCAAAGGAACTGAAACTATGCCAAGGTGTCAAAAGAACAATCTTGAGTGTGTGCAACCTGAAATGTGAAACACCAGAGTCAGGATGAGAATATAAGTTATCCACATAACTAGGAGAGTTATTTGGATAATAGTTTTGGTGACTTTCAGGGGCCATCTTCCTACTAGATGAAGAGACCAATAGCCTTAGAAGTCCATTGGGCATGGATTCAAGCACTAATCTTGAAGATTTGATTTGTAACTTGAAGAACATTCCTAAAGTCACTTGAAGCTCTGTCTGAACTCTGAACTAAATTTCTTCTCTCATATGAATATATTCTGAATTGGATTGATGAGAGTGAAATCTTATGCACTGACCATTAGAACTGCCTCTGCCAAAATTGGACTGTCATCCTAGGAAGCAACAAAAGGGGTGCGTGAGCACAATAGGAAAGGAAAGGCACCAGAGGGAGCACGCCAAAACAAAGCACAACATTATGTATAAAAGCTAAAAATCATACATGTCCCAAATGGAACATGTAGAGTGTGTGCAAGCACTTGTGTTACTAAAATCAAACCTAAACTAACTAGAGGCAAGGGGTGCTCAAGTAAAACCTACAACAGAAGGGAGAAGTAGCTTCCCTTCCTCACAAATTACGACCATGTAGTTGATTTGGCATTGAACATGGTCGGAAATAAGAGTGAAAAACCACCTTACAGATGGCATTTCACCCTCCTCAAAGTATCAACAAACATAACATACACCTCCTAGAGTTGTTTTGTACTTGGATCTGGGAGGTGTTGTTGTTAACCTTTGGTGCACTGAAGCTCTACCTCATGCTCAAAATGAGCATGACCAGTGGCAACTCTATTTTTGGCTCTAGGCTAGCCAGATATCTGATTGGGAACGGTCTAATCCTTGTGGTTTTCCCATTTCTTTGAAGCTCAATCCCACATGATATTTTCTTACAGACTTTCCTCCTGAAGGAGAGCACTTGCAGGCTGGGGCGCGCATGGTGGTTCTACCTCTACAAGTAACTTGGTCTCCTCCAGAACTACGCCCTCTAGAGCTAACTGATTCTCCTTTGGAACAAGTGCCCGTATGATTTCCTCTTCCTATTTGGAGTCGCATGAGTCACACCATTCTTCAACTGTTCTACAGTCATCGAACATGATGACGTTGGTTGGGAGAGGCGCATTGGCAGGGGGTTGTTCATTTTTGGTACAACTAGACATAGGGGACTCGGAAGAAGATGGAAGGATGGGCGCATAAGGTGTGGAAGGTGCACATGCTAAAGGAACAAAGGCACACATGGAAGGAGAGATGGTGGAAAAGTGAAGGTGAGATGGAGGGAATTCTCAATGGGGTATCACGCAAGAAGCTGGGACATGCGTAGTGAGCTGAGATGATGTAAGTTGGTGTGAAGGAGTGAGAGGGTTGTAGGATGGTAGTGCAAGGTTGCCCCATTGACAAGGCTGTCGCGCGCTAGATTTTTGAGCCTCCATTTCTTCCGCCCACTCTGTAATCTAGGGCAGCATCTCAGTGATGAAGTATAGCTTCTACTGGGCACTAAACCAACCTGGTATATGGCCAACCCATGGACAAGGGACCTTGTAGCCAACTTTAGCTACCTTTATAGAGTACTTGACTCTAAGTGCATCATGTCTATCTCCATCTTTTGCACCTGCCTCTCAAAATCAACTTCGCCAAGGATTTTCAACCATCATCTACATAAACATGTTCTTCATAAACATTTTGGTTAGAAAAAGGTGGGTTGTATGCATTTTCGGGATAATAGGGCTTATAAAACTGATTTAGGGAGGATTTTGAAACTGTGGGGATGGAAGGAAATAGTTCTGCTACTGCAAATGAGAATTCCATGGCAAGAAGAATTCATGATTGCACAACTTCAAAAAAGGAATGTGCAATGATGGAAAAATGAGAAATGAATTGAGGAATGAGGGGATACTAGTCTGCACATGAGATAATGGGTGTGTTGAATCAATGGAGTTGCTAGATGTGTTGAAAAATCCCTCCAAAGGCTAGATCTTAGTGATAACACATCGAACTTGCTGAGATGAAGATGTAAATCTCTTCACTCTAGTCCCACCAGGTGTGCCAGAAATTGTTAATTTCTCAAACGTGCACCCACGTCTCAGATCTTAGAAGGGCCAAGGTGTTTAAGACCACAATGGAATCATCCCCAAGTTGTGGGACCTTGTGAGCTTGGGATGGATCTTCAAAGAAGGTTGGTTCCTCTACCTACCTTTAACACTACTACTACTCCTAATGCTAAAAGAAAATCCTAGACTAAACATGCCAAGGGACCAGGATAGAAGGATGTGTAGAAAGGGGAAATCCTAAGCTAAGGAAGGTAATAGCGCCAAAAGGAAAGGGTTGATCTCTCTCCATAAGTGGTGAAGGAGATAGAGAGGGCACAGGAGAAGAGGGCGTATTGTGCATGCCACAGATCAACACACAGGCTTGGCCTTCTAGTGAGTGCAACACATGAACATGGGGAATGCAAGCACAAGAGTACGCATAACATGCCATAAAAATGCAAACAGAGAGGTGAGATGCAATGAAAATGAGAGAGGGAAGACAAGAGTTCCACAAAACATGATTTTATTGCTTAAGGGACACATAGTCATTTACATTCATGACAAGAGGTGAGAATACATTGTAGAGACCATGCCAAGGTCTGAGACCCATGGGAAGTCAACCACCATTTTGGCATGGTGCCATTACAACAAGGAGGGATATTTTTACAAAGTAGAACTCTACTATTTATAGAAGAAGAAGGAGAGAAGAGAAGGAGAAAGGGAGGGAAACTCATATTCAAATCTTTAACCACCAACAACCAACAATAAATGCCTAAAAATCTACCTCTGACAAGGCTGTCGATGCACTTCCCCATATCTTTTTAACATGTGGAATAAGGAAGAAGGCAAGATCTAATGAAATATAGTGGTTGAGGTCAATTGGATGTGTGCATTGATGAGCTGAGAGATGTTTTCCTATTTTTTCCTAACAAATCCCACCTATATTTGAATTTGAAAATTCCAATGTGTATCTTGTGTTAGTAGCTTTCTGACAAGTCCAAGCTCATGTTGATCTAAGATCTGTAGCAAAAGATACGGCTGTTAGAAGATGTTAGAGTCGTCGGCTCACATAAAACACGTGGCACGCATGGATTGACCGAATAAATCGGTCAACTATTCATTTGTTTTGTCTTTTCTACCATGTTTCATGCACTAGTTGGTTTTCCAGATTTGGCACCCTATTGGTTCATTTGATAGGTTGCATGTAGCACACTCAAGTCTAATAGAAGATGATATGGCATAGTGGTGAGCGTAGAAGAAGGTACAACACGTGGGAGTGAGAAGCAAGCACGTGAAAGGGAAATAGAGGGGAGGCACGCATGGGGAGGAAGGCATACTTGCAGAAGGAAAGTATGGAAACAAGACGTGGTCATTCAACTACAGGAAGGCACATGGAACTAAGTCTATGTAAGCACACAAGAGGAATGTCGGGGACTTAAATGATTGGAAGGTAAGTCTCAGTAGATGTGCGCACAAGGAGTGCATGACATGATGGAAGAGAAAGTGGGCACGTAGGAGAAAGGTACGTAAGGGGAAATATAAGGAGATAGAAGAATGTAAAATGAGTAAGAAGGTGTACAAGGGTGCGTAGAGGAACTGGCGCAATCGTGCCAAGGTGTCAAAAGAATAATCTTGAGTGCGTGCAACCTGAAATGTGAAACACCACATTCAGGATGAGAATAAAAGTTATCCACATAACTAGGAGATTTATTTAGATAACAAATGAAGCATCCAACCTTCTTAGATAAGGATCCTTGCATGAGAAATGTCTGCAAGTGATTTGATTTAACAATAACCCTTGTTTCTTGGTTTAGCATGTAATGTTTTAAGTGATTTGTCACGAAGACTATAGAAGGCATTCCTTCTCTGCTTGTGTATAACATGTCTCATAATCAAGAAATGTCTGACTAATGAAATAGACTGCACGTTCTCTTTTATCATCATCTTCTTGAGCCAACATGCAAGATAATGAGACATTCATAGCTCGTGAATACATGATCAAGGGGTGATCGACCTAGGTAACATGAGTGTGGGAGGAGATGGTAAGAACCATTTAACCAACTCAAATGCCTCATTGTATTCTTCCGTCCAATCAATGCAGTAATCCTTTTCAACAAATTGTTGATTGGGTGAATAGCAAAGGTCAAATCAGGGATAAACCTTCAAATTGCACTAAGTTTTCCAAGAAAAGATCTGATGTCAGACTCATCTAACGGTGGAGTCATTTCCAATACAACTCGGATTTTGGTTGGGTCTACATCAATCCCTCATGAAGATATGATGTATCCCAAAATATTTCCTCTCATTACACCAAACACATATTTTTTAGATTTAACGTGATGTTGTATTCGATTAAGTGAGAAAGGATGATACAAAGCACCTCTGGGTGATCGTAGCATTTTCTGGCCTTAGCCAGAAGGTCATCCATGTAGGATTCCACAATATTATGTATAATATCATGAAATATATAATTCATCGCCCATTGGTATGTGGCACCAGTATTCTTAAGCCCGAATGGCATGACAACATAACAGTAGGTTCCCCAAGGAGTTATGAATGTAGTTTTGGCCTGATCCTCCTCAAATATTTTGATTTGATTATACCTTAAAACCCATCCATGAGAGAAAAAAACTCAAAACTAGTTGTGTTGACAATAACATCAATGGATGGTAACAGAAATCATCTTTGGGAAAAGCCTTGTTGATATCCTAAAAGTATATGCAAATGTGGATCTTTCCATTCTTCTTGAGAATGGGGATGATATTAGACACCCATTGTGAGTAGTCAACTAGCTTGATGAACCCTACCTGTAGGAGTTTCATCACTTCTTCCTTCACCATGAGGGCCACCTTTGGATTCATGGGCCTTGACTTTTTCTTAATTGGCTTAGCATCTAGCTTGGTGACGAGGTTATGAACTACAATGTGTGGTACAATTCCCATCATTTCCTTGTAGCTAAACATGAAATCTTTTTGATGCTCCTTAAGGATACAGTATGTATTTCAACTTCCTCAGGAGTTAGAGAGGATCCTAGTTTCAAGATTTTTGGTTCCTCCTCCATCCTGATGTTTATATCAATCATTCCCTCGATTAAGGAGGCATTTCCTTCCTCAAACTCAAGCAGGGGCTAGAGGTAACTCTAAATCCCCCTCTTCTCCTACCTCATAAATTTCAAGTTCCTTCCCGGGAAATATTCTATCATGGGATTTCCAAAATAGGAAGAAGAGTGTGGGATTAAGGAAAGATCAACCTCGTGATGAGTAAGATGCAATTACAGTAAAAGTGTTTAGATATCCTAGAGTTTCTTTATCAATGTCAACATGATCTAAGATGACATACTCGCTCTCGGTTTCTATGTATGTCAACATTGGAGTTATCGGTGTTTTACAAACCAAAGGTTCAACATGAATTGAGACTATGAATTTTGTATCTTCCAACTCATTGCTTGGAGTAAAGTGAGAAGCGAAGTTGTTATTGAGTTTATGAGGAGGTTTTTTCTTATGGAATTGCTTCAATCGATATGAATTCAAACCCCTTTGTTAGATTTAGCATTGTTGTTTTGTAGAGTTGTAGATGCTCATCTCTAGTCTCATATACCTCAAATATCTGATTTGTGACAAGTTTTGAATCACCCAACACCCTGATATTAAGAGCACCCATTATTTTAGCTACAATAAGACCAAGTAGAAGGGCTTCATATTCAGCCCCGTTATTTGTACATTCAAAGTTTAAATTGAAGGAAAAAGGTAGAATCCTTCCCTTAAGAGAGGTAATAATTACACCTACCCCGGTGCCAAATGACACTTGGCTCCATCAAAATGGAGAGTCCAACAATTACTTGGAAAAATGGATGTTGGATCATCCTTTGTGTCCTCTTATTTTACCTCAGTTACTTCAACCATACAAACTTCATATGCTAGAAGAGAACCGAGTCCTAGGGTATGTCCCATACCCATAGAATTGAAAGGAAGGAGAATAGGTAAATCCTTCTCCAATAGCTCAAAAATCTTCATTATGGTTCCTAATGACACTATCTCTACGATGATGGTTTCATCTTTGATTGTCAGAATTCCTTTGATCAAACCCGTGACTTCTAATTCTATTTTAGGAACTAGATTTTCCTCTAGCACTGAGCTTGTAGATTTATTTAACTAATTTGTAGGAAGCTCAAACTCAGAGTGGACCCCGGCCTCTTTTTCAAGTTAGCTAGATGTATGTCGAAGGGTTTTGGATCACCCTGTGCCACAAAGACCTTCCCTAAATGTAAGAACCTAACTTCCTAGAAACAAAGTGGAGGGAATCACCTTCATGCGATGAATCCAAGGACATCTAAGGATCATATTATAGTTGGTTTCCCGATCTATAATATAAAACCCGGTTAAATCGTCTCAGGCTTGAGGGTGACTGGCAACACTATAGTTCTGATTTGCGTTGCCTTGAGGCTATCATAGCCTCTCATTTTATTTCACATTGAAGAGAAATTGGTCTCTCTGTAACCTAGATTTTGAAGGAAAGAGAAGGGTACTATGTTAACCTCTACCCTGTCATCAATCATCACATGCTTTACATAGTTTTTGTAAATCCATACTTGTAAAAATAATGTTGAATCACCTCTACAAGATATTTTAGCATTCGTGGGCATCTTTTTGATGTCAAATATGAATCTAACATCTCTTTTAGGCTACCCTAGAGGATAGACATCAAATTCAATGGGGTTTTTCTACGTGCCTCTGAAGGAGGGTGACATTAATAAAATGGCCAAGACCTAGTGCTTCAAATAGATAGGATCTATGAGCAAGGGAATTCTTTAACAGATCCAAGAAGGAAATGTGAGAGAAGGTCTTGGTTAGATCACTGATCAGTCATAAGCTCATACTAGTCTTGTCTAGCATATCACGAATGTCATTTGATATAGTTGGGTAGATCGGTGTTGGTTACAAATAATAATATTTGGTTCTAGAGGTAGCATTAATTTAAAGTTCAGTGTCTAACTCCACCAATCCCACAATTATTTTTGTTAGTGACCATCCAAAGGAGGTGCCAATTATGGGTTTGATGAATTTAAGGCTTCACAATCATGGGTCCCTATTACAATATTTTTTTGAACCATTTGGATATACTCTATTATCCTTTGGGCGCATGGGGAGAGGATAATTAAATAATCCGAGTGGTGTGTTTTGTGGGGATACCAGTCCCATGTAAGTGTTCTGAGTTGGAGTTATTGGGTTTGCCAAAAACATGTCAACAAATAATTGTCTTTGATCCTCTAGAAAACACTATATAAATTTGTTGCAATCAAGGTATGTTCTTGCATCATGCCCATGAACCCTATGGAAACCACAATATAAATCAATATCATAATCTTGAGGCCTTTGGTTTACACCTTGTGGCCCAAATTATGATTATTATTCAGTTATTGATCGTTATAGTTAAAATATGGGAACTCTTTCCCTTGGTTCTTGAATTGGTTTAGATACCCACCTAGGTATTGATTGGGACCTTGGGTCTATGTCTATCTTGGTTACTAAGGTTGTTGATGTTATTATTCCTAAGGATGATTAAAATCTACAGGCGTTGACTAAGGGTGAGAATTTATTGTTTCCTAAATATTTCCATTTTTTTGTTATTGGTAGTATTTATATTGGGAGGACTAACAACATTAGGCTTCTTGGGCTGGTCAATAACACCATCCATTGTGACCCCACAGTTCTTATTAAAGACCTTCGATCCTTGATTATTTCTTGTGTTGTTGGAGTAACCAGGGGTTATTTTTTTAGGAGTGACTAACATTCCATTTTCTCCACTCTCTAGCACCTCTTTATAGCTCCTTAATAGGAACTTTTGAACTTCTTCCTTTATCTACCTATTTAGGGAATGGAGGAAAAAATTACAAAGCTCCTTCTTATCCATATTTGGACCGCTTGTAGAGGAGTAGAGAACATTTCTCCACCTTTGAATGAATTGGGTTGCAGAATCGTTGTGCTCTTGTTTGATATGAAGGAATTCTCTGATTCTTGCACTTAAAAAAATTTCATATCAAAATCCTTAACACATTTTGGCATGATTTTTTTGAAGGAGTGTATTGAAGCCTCTAGTATCCTATAGTACCAATCAAGAGCAATGCCTTGTAGCATCTTAGGGAAAATCTTCACAACAACTACGTCCCATGGGAACAGCTCTCAATGGCCATTGTGTAAGCTTTGATGTGAGCTTTAGGATCGCCTCCCTTTGAAATTTTAAATATTGGGCAAGGGTCTTAGGAGCATGACTATGCGGATGGAGAATTCCTAAGGCTCATTAAGATATTAAAAATAGGTCCCCATTGCATATGTTTCAACCATTGAATATCCCTATTGGGAAGGTGGAGGTTGCATTGGTTGGGGAATATGGCATCCCCTATGGCTGCCCATATGGACCGGGTAAATTTACATATCCCCTTGTGGTCATTTAGAATACATGTATATGTGGGGGCTTGATTGTTTTGATATGGAGCTGAAGGCACAAAGCCAGGGAAAGTCACATTTCTGGACGGTATGGTGTTTGAGAACGCACTTTCGGCTAGTGCTTGTTATAGATATCCATATGTGGCATGAGGGGGCATACCCAAGGTTCCCATCCCACATATCAAATCTCTAGGGTTTGGAGCACCCATATAAACCAGAGGGTTCTGTGTAGTAGGTACTTATCCATAATTCTATGGATAGGGATAAGTTCTTGCTTTCCCTGCATATAAACTTTGAGCATTTTGGGAAATCTCTAACTCTTTGACTTTGTCAACTAACGTAGAGATGATATCACATGTTAATGGGATGGTGTTTTTTTAGGTGCTTGTTGTTGAACTTTTGGAGGTTATTGAGGAGTGTGGTATCCTGCTATGAATTTTTCACTATGGTGCCACCCCTTGTTGGCAATGTTTTCTGTTATTGGAGGGTAGTGTTATTATTTTGGAGTATAACATCACCTTTTCCTTGCAACCTATCAAAATCTCAGTTCATATTCTAGAAACGTTGTTCACTCCTAGCATATCGTGATAAGTACTCCTCATCTAGATGTGGGAGCTGGTTTGATTGCATGCTAATGGGTTGTTGAAACAATACCCGAGGAGATGAACTTACTTCCCCAGTGAAATTCATGTTGTTTGAACTTGATTGTTCGTGAGGATATGTATGTGTGATCTGGTCAAGTTCCTCAATATGCACAAAGGAACCAACATTGGTTCCTTGAAGAAGAGTATTTTGAGTAGTTGAGCGATTATCTACCCATATTGAGAGTGAAGGTGATTGTTATACATGTTGAAACCCAGGATGGGTCGACCGTACTCATCGTATCCTAACATATTAAGGGGGTATAAGAATACTCATAGAATAAATGATGGATGAAGAAATGGAAATGCTTAGAGACTAGCTCTTCATGTCAAGTTCACCAATTTGTACAAAAGAAAATCAACATGTGACCTTCTTCACACCCGACTTCCCAAGGTCATGTTGAGACAGACGGTGTAGAATATAAATGGATGTGTATGTGTGATGATGATGGATAAGCTAATGAGGTAACCTTATATCTTCAACATGCAATAACGGGATCTATGAATCTAAGGAAAAGAATGCTCTCCTAACCTGAAGTGGCATGATGGATCGATTTGATATGATAGCTTCTCGGAGACTCCATTCAATATCTATCTTTGCAAATATTCTATTCACTAGTTATTGAACATGCGGAAAGTGACCTGTGGGCACCTTGTATAGATTTCTAGACAAGGTCATGGAAGTAAGAATGAGAGGTGTAATGAAGCCATAAGGACTATGGATGATTTTCTGTCTAGTCCGAAATTCTTAGCCTAATCAGCTACTATGTTAAATAATGAAAGATATGCAATGATATCAGGTGGAAATGGTGATGATCTAAATAATGATGCACATAAACTAGTTTTAATATCTAATTGGTTAGCATGATCATTGGGTTGCTTGACCTGATTGTCAAAACCAAAAATTCATGGAGGTTGTGGCCCTATTATGGTCATGCACGTAATCAAACCATGTTGTCAGGAGCAGTCCAATAATCATAGGCTTGATTAGTTGCAATGTTTAGCATGTTTAGTTGTTCTATTTTCTTAGAGAATGTAATAGGTGTGTGTAAGACCGTCAAACATAAACTTGTATCAATGTCTATTATCAACTCTGACATGTTGGATTATGGGACCAAAGGATCACAATCATACATCTTTTCTTGTTATGGGCCATTGATGGTCATGCAAAATGAATTGAAATGATCTTGATAAAAAAACTAACTATCAAAGGAAATCTAATCTATGTTTTTGGCATTTTCACAATATATCAGAGTAAAAAAATGAAATCAAATTAATCCAACAAAAGTAAATGTTTTTGATCTTTTCTAGTTTCTAAAAAATGTGTTCTAATCTAATAAACAAACTAAATACAAGTAATCAGCCGGATGTATCTGATTACTTGTGTGAATATGTGAATCTAAATCTAAAACAAATAACCTAATTTAATCAAAACCTACCGTAGAGGTGGAGAACAAATCATGACCCTAGAAGAGCTATTGTTCCCCACAACTTCCCTAGTAATGTCAAAGAGCAAACTTTCTAATGATTTGATCTACTTGTAATTGCTTAATCAATTGAAATGAACATTTTACTACTCTATTTGATATGCAATTGAAACTAATGATTCAAAATTGACAATTTGGCAAATGAAGCAAACAAACAAGTAATTCCAACCTAGATAAGCAAGAGCTTTGGAAAATCTGGTTGTATCTATGTCTGTCCCCTTAGTTTGTTCCTTTCTTTCTTTGTGTGTTCATATGATTCCAAGGAATTGGGAATGCAAGAACAGCAGCAGAAGAAGACACTTGAGCAATGGTATCTTGAAGGCAGTCTGGTTACAATGCAAGTAGAAGAGAGATAGCACAAGATATCTAAGCTTGGCTATGTAATTCCTAGCAGGATTGTGGCAACAATACTATGCAAGATACACAAAATCTCTCCATCCTTTTTCTTCAACACAAGCATGGAATATATAAGATTTTTGGTTAGGATTTGTCTTCATGCATAAGGCAAGAAGAGGCAGTTCCAACCGACTAAAGCATGTGCAAAAATAGAATACGGAAGGAGAACCAAGCAATCAAAACTATTTTTAGACAAATTGGTTCACAAACGCATCCTAAAAGTGAAGTTAAGTGAATCGTCACATGTTAAAAACACACATGATGGAATCTAGAAAAATTGCTTAGGTTCGCTGCCCTTCCCGGTGACGGTTTCAAAACCACCACCTGCAAGGTGGCGATCCCGCACTAAAGGCCAAAACAAGCACGAATGAAGTAAGAAGATGGAAAAAAGCATGGAAAAGCTAAATAAGGATGTCTAGGATAAAAATATACACTATAGATGGGTTTAGGAGCTCGAACATCTTCTAAAAGGGTGTGAATCATCATTGGGGATTTTTGTGACTATTTTCTGACAATGTAGCACATGTAATTTTAGGTGCGTGCGAGTTCCCTATATTGGTGCTTACTAAAAATAGTAAATCAACCCAAGAAGTGGGGGAGGAAAAAGGTAGTTTGCACAGATTGAATGAACAATTTCACCACATCAATATGGTTACGAAGCAACAAGAATCACTTCTTAGTATAATCAGTAAGTCTCCCATGTAGTTACTTGCTATTAATTGTAAGTCATACTCAAGGGGAAGTTTTGGAACAACAGGACATAAAGGGATGATCATTCAGGTCAACACCATCTTCCGGGATCATCCATGGGCATTGATCATAGGGAATTCAAGACTCATCTCATAGAATTCAATAGTGTCTCCCGATACTCACTTCATGGTTCGGGTCACAGGTATATCATACGTAGGGTTGGAATTATGGTCATCGTCAGAATAGTTCATTCAACTCGACAATTGTCTCGTGAGCCGGATGAAGGAATTTCTCAGGGTATAAAGATTTTTAGATGTAGAATTCAATACAGTGGAACACCTCATTAGGTCATCTAGAAGGAGCTATAGACTTCATCGAAAGCATATTATTCATCATCAGTGTTTCTTCCCCCTTCTTCTTCCTTCTCTCTCTCCTCTCTTCTCCCCCAACTTTCTCTCTCTTCTCAATGTTTGAATTTTTCATTGGGGTTTCACTTTTTCATATGTCTTAATGTTTCTAATGTAATAAGTCACCTTTATGTTATAAAAATGGACTTAAAAGTTTCCTAGGAAGTTGAAAAGTTTTAAGTTGTGCGAGGACATATGAAAAGGAATTGGGGGTAGATGATGAGTCACCTCTCATTCTATAAATTATAAATCCATTCCCATTTCAAAGGGTTGGTGATTGATTTTGTAAACTCAAGAGTGTATTGTACTTTGAGAGAACAAAGGAGATAGTCATTTTCTTCCATTTTTTCCCATCACCAATTTTCCTCCATTCCGACACTATGTACAACTTTTGTTTAAGAAATCAATAAAAGGAGGAGTTTCTAGCTTTCTTTTACTAAAGGATTTCTTCAAAAAAACTATCTTAAATTCTAGTTGGTCTTGTCATTGGTTGCAGAGTTGTTTCTTCGCATAAATGCATGTGTTGAAGTTTCTAACTAGTGTGTGTAGGAATCTAATTTTCTACCTGTAACATTAGTTCTCTTATCTCATTTCTCACTCCCCTTTCCCACCTTATAGACAAAGTCCTCTCTAGCAATAAATTTCTAGCTTTGTCGCGCAGGTCGGTGGAGTGCCACTATTAGATCCCCACCACAAGGCCACCAGAAAATCCACCTTTACTTGTGCATGCATATACAACAATTGCACCAGTTAAGTAGAGGGAATTAGATTCCCATAGCGTTGGCAAGAAATCCACAAGTTTTTCCACCCAAGAAATTTTCTCGCCAACAATTTTTGGCACCCACCTTGGGGCAGATTTAGTATCATCTGCACCCAAAATATGACCGCAAGGTCAAATTTTTTTAAAAAATCAAATATTTAAAAAGGAAAGAGTTCATGGAAATCCATTGCTGAAAGATACATTGTCAAATTCCTGTACATTACCTTTCATATTCCACAATGTCCTTTCATGTTCCCATCACAAGATTTTCCAAAAGTTGGCTAAGGAAGATACACCAAGTTGAGCAGGTCAACAGGTGTTGTTGATTCCAATTTTCAGGCTTTGTAAAATCAGCAAGAATGAATTATATATAATCCATAATTCTTCTCTCAAGCCTCTCCCCATCTGGGTCTTCAAGAAATTCACCTAGAAATCATATCCAAACTCCTTGTTATACTCCCCTTTAAATTCTCCCATTTTTGAACCACCATTGAGATTGATTCCCTAGAAGAAGAAGAGTTCAAAGAAGAATTTGTAGAAGCAAGAACTAAAACAAAATTAAAAACCATGGTGAACGAAGCAAAAAGACCTCAAAGCATTTTTCCATGGGGAAGAAATATAGGGTCACTTTCTCTTGAACCACCTCTTCATGATCTACTAACAAGTTCCTGCAAGAACTTTCCAAATTTCAAAGGTGATGGCCACAAATCCTCAAGAGCACAAATCTGCCTTCATCATATCATGTAGGATTCTTGGTGTACAACATGAAGATCTCACTATAAGATTGTTCGTGGAGTATCTCCAAGAAAAAGCAGCAGAATGGTTCTACATCCTATTTGCCTAATCCTTTGAAGAAAGATTTAAATCAAATGAATACTTTGTCGGGATATCTTGGTGCAGTTGGCTCAAATGAAGAAAGGAGAAGGTGAAACTATGAGAGACTTCATGGCTCATTTCAAAAGGTTTCTTCGTAGGATACCGGAAGAGGATTCATCATCTGAAAACAATGTCAAGAGATTCTTCATCAATGCTCAATCACCGAAGGTAGGATTTCTCCTACGAAGATTTAAACAATGGAACATTGTATAAGCACAAAGGATGGCCATTGAACTTGATGACAATCTCATCCTGTCTCAAAAGATCAAGAATTCCTCAAAGGGTAAATCTCAACATCCTGGAGATGAAATAACTAATCCTTTCTTACAGAAAATGGAAAATTAAATGGTGTTGTTGAGGAGGGAAATATTTGAATGAGTTTCTTCTCAAAGAAGCAATGGAAATCAGATTGAAAGATCACCCAAGGCTTTCCTTGGAGGCCCCACCTATCAATGTAAGTTTTAGGATTAAGGAAAATGAATAGGATCTTGAATAAGAAAGTGAAGGTGGTGATCTCCTAGAAGTTTATGAGCTTGAAATCAATACGCAAATCAGATTACTGTGAGTATTCGGAGGTGATGAAGATGACGAAGAATATGCACCTAGTTTTTCATGTGCGGTATTCATTCATTCTTAGTCTGAGAAAGGAACACCTTCCTCCACTATTGTAAATAAAAAGAAGGCTAATGATTCTCCTGTGGCGAATCCGTAAAAAAAAAATCAGTCAAGGATCTCCGCTCCCACCCTCCATGGAGTCTTCATTGTTGAAGCCTAATCCTGTAGCAAGTAAGAAGGCTCCGGAAATTCTAATTAATTCTTCTGATGCCTCTTCTAATTATAAATCTAAATCTACTCATGTAAAATCTAGTACTTTTAAATCTCCTAGTGTACATTTCAAAATACCCTTGATTCCCCAAGTATCAAACCCTGCTTCATAACCTACCCCAACTCCAAAACCATTCCCTTCATTTCCCTTGTCCACATATTCTCCCATTGACTTCATAGAATATGTGAAAAAATCCAATGTGTAGATTACTGAAACCGAATATTTGTGGACTCACCCTGAACAATTTGAGAGATTCATCCGATATATCAAGAATGGAATTTTGACACCCAATGTTGTAACACCCAATTCTAAAGGAGTACTACCAAACCCACCTACGCCTCCCTCATAGAACATGATTTCCTTGAGCACATCCAAGACTGACAAGGTTGAGCCTTTCTACGTCTCCCTTCTTATTGGAGAATATGTATTGAACAATTTCATAATAGATTATGGTGCCTCAGAAAATGTGATGCCTTTAAAGGTCACCAAAGCTTTCAAACTCACCATAACTCCACCTAGTGGCTCTTGTTACTCCTTGGAGTCAAAAGAGGTCCCACTTGTAGGGAAGGTCAAAAATGCACAGGTGGCTCTTTCCATATTTCTAGAAAATAAAATTTTAGTGATGATCTTGGTATCAGACATTCCATCTTCATTTGGGATTATTACTAATTCGAAGCTTCTGCCGAGACTTGGGAGGGAAAATTCAAATGAATGGGTCATCTGCAACCATACCTGTGAAGGGAGACATGGATAAATTTCTTCCAGAGAAAAAGGTGAGGTACATGGTGCAAAAGTCCGAGAATCCTAAAATCCAACATCTTGTATCAAGATAGCAGGTGGATGAATTACTTTGTATTAAGATTCCCATAGCGTTGTAAATAAATCCACAAGTTTTCCACCCAAAAAAATTTCTACTTCGACAATTTTTGGCGCCCACCTTAGGGCAAATTAGTATCATATGCACCCAAAATATGACTGCAAGGTCTAAAAATTAAAAAAAAAAATCAAATATTTAAAAAAAAAAAAAGAGTTCATGGAAATCCATTGCTGAAAGATACATTGTCAAATTCTTGTACATGACCTTTCATATTCCATAGTGTCCTTTCATGTTCCCACTACAAGAGTTTCCAAAATCTGGTTGAAGGAAGATACACCAGGTTGATCAGGTTAAAAGGTGTTGTTGATTCCAATTTTGAGGCTTTGTAAAATCAGCAAGAATGAATTAGATATAATCCATACTTCTTCTCTCAAGCCTCCCCATTTGGGTCTTTAAGTAATTCACCTAAAAATCCTATCTAAACTCCTGTTTATACTCCCCCTTCAAATTATCCCATTTTTCAACCACCATTGAGCATTGAGTCCCCGAAAGAAGAAGAGTTTGAAGAAGAATTTGTAGAAGCAAGAACTGAAGCAGAAGTGGAAACAATGGTGAACGAAGCAAAAAGACCTCAACGCATTGTTCCATGGGGAAGAAATACAGGGTCACTTGCTCTTGAACCACCTCTTCATGATCTACCAACAAGTTCCCGCAAGAACTTTCCAAAGTTCAAAGGTGATGGCCACAAATCCCTAAAGAGCACATATTGGCCTTCACCATATCATGTGGGATTCTTGGTTTCCAACATGAAGATGTCACTGTAATATTATTCGTGGAGTATTTCCAAGAAAAAGTAGTAGAATGGTTCTACATCCTGCCTGTCCGATCCATCACTGGTTGGAACGACATCAAGACTACCTTTGAAGAAATATTTAAATCAAATGAATATTGTGAGGATCTCTTGGTGCAGTTGGCTCAAATGAAGAAAGGAGAAGGTGAAACTTTGAGAGAATTTGTGGCTCATTTCAAACAGTTTCTTCGTAGGATACCGAAAGAGGATTCATCATCTGAAAACAATGTCAAGAGATTATTCATCAATGCTCAATCACCGGAGGTAGGCTTTCTCCTACAAAGAGTTAAACCAAGGAACATTGTATAAGCACAAAGGATGGCCATTGAACTTGATGATGATCTCATCCTATCTGAAAGTTCAAGAATTCCTCAACGGGTAAATCTCAACATCCTGGAGATGAATTAACTGATCCTTTTTGTAGAAAATGGAAAATGAAATGGCGTTGTTGAGGAGGGAAATATTTGAACAAGTTTCTTCTCAAATAAGCAATGGAAATCAGATTGTAGGATCACCCCGAAGGCTTTCCTTGGAGGCCCCACTTGTCAATGCAATTTTTAGGAGTAAGGAAAATGAAGAGGATATTGAACAAGAAAGTGAAGGTGGTGATCTCCTAGAAGTTGATGAGCTTGAAAATGATACAAAAATCAGATTCTGTGAGTATTCTGAGGTGATGAAGATGACAAAGAATATGCACCTAGTTTCTCATGTGCGGTATTCACTCATTCTTAGTCTGAGAAAGGAACACCTCCCTCCACTCTGTAAAGAAAAAGAAGGCTGATGATTCTCCTGTGGCGACTCCGCAAAAAAAAATCAGTTGAGGATCTCCACTCCCACCCTCCATGGAGTCTACATTGTTGAAGCATGATCCTGTAGCAAGTAAGAAGGCTCCTAAAATTCCATGTAATTCTTATGATGCCTCTTCTAATTCTAAATATAAATATGCTCTGTAAAATCTAGTACTTTGAAAGCTCCTAGTGTACCTTTCAAAATACCCTTGATTCCCCAAGCATCAAACCCTGATTCATAACCTACCCCAACTCAAAAATCATTCCCTTCATTTCCCTTGTACACATATTCTCCCATTGACTTCATAGAATACACGAAAAAATCCAAAGTGTAGATTACTGAAACCGAATATTTGTGGACTCACCCTGAACAATTTGAGAGATTCATCTGATATATCAGGAATGGAAGTTTGACACCCAATGTTGTAACACCAAATTCTAAAGGAGTACTACCAAACCCACCTACGCCTCCCTCATAGAACATGATTTCCTTGAGCACATCCAAGACTGACAAGGTTGAGCCTTTCTATGTCTCCCTTCTTATTGGAGAATATGTATTGAATAATTTCATAATAGATTATGGTGCCTCATAAAATGTGATTCATTTAAAGGTCACTAAGGCTCTCAAACTCACCATGACTCCACTTGGTGGCTCTTGTTACTCCCTAGAGTCAAAAGAGGTCCCACTTGTAGGGAAGGTCAAAGATGCACAGTGGCTCTCGCCAGATTTCCAGACAAGAAAATTTCAGTGATGATCTTGGTAGCAGACATTCCAGCTTCATTTGGAATGTTACTAAGTCAAAGCTTCACCGAGACTTGGGAGGGAAAATTCAAATGAACTGGTCATCTGTAACCATACCAATGAAGGGAGACATGGAGAAATTTCTTCTAGAGAAGAAGATGAGGTACATGGTGCAAAAGTCTAGAATCCCAAAAACCAACATCTTGTATCAAGATAGCAGGCGGATGAATTACTTTGTGACAAATGAGGAGGAAGAGGATATTCCCATCTTGATATCGCTAGACATGCCTTCCCAAAGAGGCATGGACCTTGAAGATACATTGAGTATATTTGACTTACAAGAGGTTCGCTCTCCATTTTTTGAACGATGCAAACTGTGAAGAAGAGGAAATGGTTCTTGATGATTTTCAAATAGAAAAATCAGCTTATGTGTTTATCCATGATGAAGAGATATTCTCATTCCCATTTGAAGATGAGGAATCCCTTGATCACATCACCCAAGAAGAGACAAGACTAGCTTTTGATGAGCCCATGAAAGGTTTGAAAGAAATATTTGTACAATAATTGCTAAGAGTCGTAGAAGAAATAGAATACCTCGAGCTTAGTCTTAAACTCCTGACGTAAGCCATGAATCTACAAGACAAGTGAAAATCTAACTTGGAAGCCTCAACTAGTGTGAAGATGGGCTATGTTGAAATAAAGCAAGAGGATAAATATGTTACACCTCTTGAGCCAATGGTTGATGGATGCAATGATGAAATCAAGGTATTTTCTTTCCCATTTGAAGAGGAAGACTCTTTCCATGATGAAGAAATTGAAGTAAGGATTTTTTAGGCCTTTGAAGCTGAAGCTCCTCTGGACAAAGGAGTGATAAAATGCAGTGATTCCCAAGATGATGAAGTAATCCCTCTAGATAGTTTCCTTGAGCTACAAAATAAAGATCCTTCAAGGCATACAAAGATGAGCTGCATGAAGTAAGAAAGGAGATCTTTGTGAAAGAACTATTGGATGCGTAGAGAAGTTCTGAAAGACCACGAGTTGATTATTGATCTCTTAACTCATGCCATGGTCGTCTGATAAAAATATGAGTTTTCTTCCGATTCTCCCAGGTAGTACTCAAACACCTCACATTGTAATAGAGATAAAGGATGAATCTAAGGTGTCTCATGGAGAAGATATCAATGAGCATAAACTGGGAAAAAAAGTAACTCATAATATTCAATAAATTTGAATGAAAATCAACGTCGGGCAGCGATGATATGCTCAATGAAGAATTAGATATGTTGATAAGCACAAAGACAACTGACACTATGAAACTAATTTCAAATAACATGAAGGAAGTGGAATTTCCAAGAGAATACCTAAGCATCAAGAAGCTCACGTGGAATCACTCCTACAAAAACACATATGGTCATGAAAGCACCCAAATTTCATAAATAGTTAAGGAAAGGAGGCTACTTTCTGGAACCATTCAATGGCTTCACAAAACAACATCACTCAGTGTTTCCCACTCAAGGGTAACTTTTGAGGAATGAAAAGTGCTTCAGTGAAAGTGGGTTGTCCCCCACCTTGTACCATAGGTGATTGCTAGGTGTGTTTCCCTTTTTGTGTGTGTGTCATTTCCTTTCGTGTGTGTTGTGTGTTTCCTTTCGTTGTTCTTGGTGTTTTTGTGTTTCCTTCTTTGCTTTGTGTCTCTCTTGTTATTAGTTTTACATGACTCTGTAGGGCCCACTAGATAAGGAGCTAATCAACATATCATATGGTTTAAAGTTGAGATTCTAGATTCTCCATGTCATGTCTTTGCTATGTTCAGTCAATGTCATGTCCCCAAGCTAGATCCATTTGTTGTCGTGCAAATGTGCAATAGGAAATTGACAATTTTTAAGCATGACAATAATACCCCTTTAGAAAAAAATCATGTTCCGAGGCACCCCGGCTCTACCCATTCAGTCCAGTAACCTTCCAATTGGTTTTAATTCATCCATGTAGGTGAATTAGGAAATTCAATTCAATCCCCTAGGTGATTTTAGGAGTTCTTGAAAAATGCTATCTCTGGGAAATGTTGGGAAGGGCTATCACTGGCCTTCCCAAGACTAGAGAAACCCCTTGGAGTGTAAAAGGAGAAAAATCCAACATGGAGATGAATTAAAGGCCTAGAAACATCATGGAAGTGATTTTGGAATATTCATGGAATATTTGGGGAGTTTAGAGCAATTTGATCAAAATCAGGGTTTACAGGCCTAGGCAATGCACAGGCCAAAAACATTGTTGAGATTTGGAAGGTGATTCTGGGAGATCTGGGTAGAGTTAGGAGAAAAACAAAAAAAATCAAAAATCAAATTCCAAGCTCTACAAGATGGTGAAATTATTTTTTTCAAAACATTTGCACAATGGTTTTGCAAGCAAGTTTTCTCATGCACAAGTGGAGTACCAGATCAAAAATCCACTTTTTCAAGGATCAAATTCATGAATAAATACTTTATACTACAACCATTGGATTTATAATTCCATTTTCATTCAATATCATATAAAATTTCATCAAAAAAGTCCATCGGGAGCTCAAGATATTATCGTCGCAAGTTGTCCTCAAGGTTTGGGAGTTAGTCAAATTTTTAGCTCCAAGAGCTTGGTGGGATTTTTTAGGACATCAAGGTTGAGAAAATTTTCCCATCCCCCTTAAATCCCCCTTGAAGCCCTCTAAAACCACATATGACCTCCAAGATCACTAGTTTAGCCCCAAGTGCTTGCAGGAGCTTAATAACTTCACCGTCGGATCTTTGCCATGTGTCATCACCTAGAGCATCATGGAATTTAATGTCCCTCATGTCCCTTTAAGGTGAGGGTCATAAAACATATAAAAATTCTCCCAGCCCCTAAGAAGACTCCTAGTCACTCATGTGACCTCTTCAAGAGTGAATTTCCAACCCCCATGTGTTTACCAAGCCTTCATTCCCTATCGTCGGATCTCCGTCACGTGTCATCACCTTGACCACCATGGAAATTGATGTCCCCACATCCATTTGAGGTGAGGTACATCATAGACATAAAAATTCTCATAGCCCCTTATGTGCATTTTTTTAATAATTTAAATCTCACCCTATCATTGCTCTGTAAACTTGTCCACCATTTCTTCTCACCATTTCCAAAGCTCAAACCAGCTCTACCACAACAAATAAACACTCAAATCCATGAAAATACATAGGTATTAGGGGAAGGATTGATCAAAAGTGTTGAAGAAATGAAGAATGAGGAGAAAATGAAGATTGTTTGTCCAGATAACCATGAAGTCACCCAATCGAAAAATCTTCATATCTTACAAGATACAAGTTGGATTGAGGTTTTGTCTTTTGCAGACTTCCACATTTTTCAAGATGATCAAGATACAATAAATGGGAGGTCAAATGGTGCCCTGAAACATTTGTTCCAAAAAAATTCTCATTTCGTGCATCAAATCACATTTGTCAGATTTCCCATCAATCCGGAAATGGAAACAAGCTAAAAACTTGCAAATGAAAAACCTATCACAATGGAGTTTTTTTCGTCACAAATGGAGACAAAAACCAGACCTGTAAATTTCAAGCTCCATTAATGGCTGCCATGGCAGCTCCGTGCTTGAAGCCACTGCCAGGTGAAAATTTTAAATTTTATTTCTAGGCATTCTAGTGGGAAAAATTATGTGAAATTTGGAGGATGTGATCGCGATGACAAGACAATTCCAAAAATATGTTTCATCGCAAACCAAGCACTAGAAATCCACTTTCTAAAAATAGTAAGTTTTCCTCTATAGACTTGTTATGTTTGGAAAGTCATTATCAAAATCAGTTGTGGTGAAAGCAATGTGTATCGAAGGTCACCAGGAAGTCGAAGTATTGTTTAGAGAAGAAAATAAGAAAATGACCACTTACTAAAAATAGTAAGCTCCTATATGGGTGCTTACTAAAAATAGTAAGTCAACCCCAAAAGTGACTGAGGAAAAGGTAGTTTACACATAATTGAATGAATAATTTCACCACATCAAGATGGTTAGGAAGAAGAAAGAATAACATCATACTATAAATAGTAAGTGTCCCATGTGGGTACTCACTATTAATGGTAAGTCATACTCAAGGGGCAGTTTTGGAACAATGAGACATAGAGGGATGATCATTCAAGTCAACACCATCATTTGGGATCATCCATGGGCATTTCTCATAGGGAATTCAAGACTCATCTTAGAGAATTCAATAGTGTCTCTTGATACTCACTTCATGGTTCGGGTCACAGGTATATCATACGTAGGGTTGGAATTATGGTCATCGTCAGAATAGTTCATTCAACTTGACAAGTGTCTGTGAGCCAAGATGAAGGAATTTCTCAGGGTATAAAGAGTTTGGAGATGCAGAGTTCACTACAGTGGAACACCTCATCAGGTCATCTAGAAGGAGCTATGGACTTCATCGAAGGAAGATTATTCGTCATCAGTGTTTCTTCCCCTTCTTCTTCCTTCTCTCTCCTCTCTTCTCCCCCAAATTTCTCTCTCTTCTCAATGTTCTAATTTTATGTTGGGGTTGCACTTTTTCATATGTCTTAATGTTTCTAATGTAATAAGTCACCTTTATGTTATAAAAAGGGACCTAAAAGTTTCCTAAGAAGTTGAAAAGTTTTAAGTTGTGTGAGGACATATGAAAAGACATTGGGGGTAGATGATGATTCACCTCTCATTCTATAAATTGTAAATCCATTCCCATTTCAAAGGGTTGGTGATTTATTTTGTAAACTCAAGAGTATATTGTAATTTGAGAGAACAAAGGAGATAACCATTTTCTTCCATTTTCCCCCTCACTAGTTTTCCTCCATTCCCACACTATGTACAACTTTTGTTTAAGCAATCAATACAAGGAGTTTCTAGATTTCTTTGACTAAGGGATTTCTTGTTACTATTTACGAGTTGTTTCTTATCATAAATGCATGTGTTGAATTTTCTAACTAGTGTGTGTAGGAATATAATTTTCTACCTATAACATTAGTTCTCATATCTAATTTCTCACTCCCCTTTCCCACCTTACAAACAAAGTCCTCTCTAGAAATAAATTTCTATCTTTTTCGTGAGTTCATTGGAGTTCCCCTATTAGATCCCCACCACAAGGCCATAAGGAAAATACACCTTTACTTGTGCATGTATATACGGTAGTTACCTTTGGTTAAGTATAGGGACTTAGATTCCCATAGCATTGAAATAAATCCAAAGGTTTGTCCAGTGACAAATTTTATTGCCAACACTCCTATAGGCACTTTTTTTCTTGTACATTCCTAGGGTTATGAAACCTACTTGAACCTTTGTGATGTTATTTCCATCCAAATCCAAAAATACACACATCAAGATCACTCCTAGGTCTAATAGAATCAACTAAGTTCTCTTTCTCCCTTCATTTACTTTAAGGTGTTACATTGTCGAATGCTTAGTGTTGGTACATTACTGTATTTAATCATCTCGACTATCATTAGTTATATTAAGTTACTCTAAAATAAGATATAATTCGAATTATATTAAATCATATGGTAAACCCAATGTGAATCGAACATGTAACCTTTTGATCTTGTGAACAAATCACCCTTCAAAGTAGCACATAAATCTAGAAGATAATAACACAATATGGAATTTACAAAGGCACATAGTTATAGAGTGGTCCAGAATTAGACTTGGATCACAAACACAAAGCAAACACTAGCACCTAATATCATACAAGAACATTGCACGATGATTTCCCACCTAGGAACTTATGTCCCGAGGGAAAAACAAACAATTTCTCATTTCATTACGATTTCTAGTAGTTTACAATACAATTTATAGTATCAAACATTTTTCTTCGATTAAATAATTTAGCTACAATGTAGTTACAAAATCAGATACAAATTGATATATTTCAATATTAGGTGTCACTTATCATTTGAAAAGTGTCATAGAAGGAGATAAAAATAGACCTCTCTCCCCAACACTCTTCTCTTGGCATGATATCGTCCAAAAACTCATCCTTGGCATGACATCACCCAAAACATTCATCCAGGTGTAAGATCTCCCAAAACCTCACTCTTGGCATGAGATCACCTAAAAAATCATCCTTGGCTTCATGAATCTAAAATACGTGACTCGAAGCTTTCTAAAACATATCCAAAAAAACAAAAACAAAATATATCATATACTCTCTCATACATCAGTGCACTCTTTCCTTAGCTACTACTTTTTACACACTTTTTACTTACTTTTCATATACAAGAATTTGACTAGTCTCTTTCTCTTCTTTTGTAGGTCCATACTTACAAGCAATAATAAACAATTCACATCAACAACCACAATCTCTAACATCATACTACTACCCATAAAATTCACCCCTAGGGCCTACCTCCATTTCCTAGCTATCATGTTTCACATTATGATCACTTCACGATTCACATGGCTACTTGTCCATTCAGCATGTTATCGATACACTCCTCTTTGGTTTACAAGGTACACATCTTCTATCTAATTTATTCTATCAAGTATCCACCCAACAACATAAAGTGGGGAAATTTTAGACACAAAATCTATGCACTTGGGTACATTTATAGGTCCTAAATCATACTAATGTATACATGATTCCTAAGAAAAAAATATTGGTTGAAAACTCCTTTTGGCCTTTTTGATTACTTTATCTCATTACACTTTATCGACTTTACACATATTACGCTTCTACTAAAACCTAACTGATTTACCTCTCAATGGCCTCGGACACTAGCGCCAAGCTAGGACAAAAGTGCCCAAGTGCTCCTTTCCCTCCTAGGCCCTCTCATCCCTCTCTTTCTTCATCTTACTCTTTTCATCCCTTTTCATTTCTTGGTCACCTTTTAACACTTTGGTTTGGCCTTTTAGTCATCAATTAGGAATCATGTATATACTTTCTTACTTCTTCTAAATAAGTGCCCAAACACTACAAGCAATATCTTTCACCACCAAATCTTACACAAAGGAATAAGAGAACTACAAATCCTACACCTAGCATATTCATACAAGGGAAAAGGTCTTCATTGATCTGCATACACTTCATAGGAGGAGAGTTCATTCTATTCCATCACCAAAAAAATTCATATTTAGGAAAATATATATCTAGCCCACTATCATTATGCAACTTGCACAAGGGAAACCTAGGGCATGAGACACAGATACATAAACATACATAAAGAACTACATGGATTGTGAGATGTAGTGCAATGCTCGGTCATAATTTCACTCTTCATGTGACCACCAAGGTCAGTTTGAATCCCCATTCTACATATTTTTATTAGATTTGATGTGGTTTGTGGGAATGTGTAACTATTCACTTGTTTTGGAGGTTACAAGTGCAATTGGAACCCTAACATAGAAACCAAAGCAATAAAGAGTGAGCAACAAAAATATCTTCCAACCCAAAAACACTAGATTACAAACTTTTAAGGAGACATAAGTTCCCAAATCCGTCATTAGCACCTAGTGCACTCTTTTCCTACTAAAGGCTCCTCTTTCTTTTAAATTCCTAGGTTTATGAACCCTTATCAAGCCTTTGTGACATTGTCTCTATCCAAATCTAGTAGATACATAGTCACGATCACTCCCAAGTTACACAGAATCAACTAAGTCATCTTTATCCCTTCATTTACTTAGGGTTTTACATTTTTGAATTCCTAGTGCTTGTACATTACTATATTTAATCATCTTAATATCATTAGTTACTGATAATTTAAACTGAAATAATATTTAATTCAAATTAAATTAAATCATTCGGTGAACCCCAACTCATGAGTAACCACTCAGATCTTTATTTTTCCTATTTTATCAAATTTTTCTTTCCCTAACCCTAAACCCTAGTTGCATCAAGGTTAATATTTCCCTCTATTATTTCCCATACATCCGATCTGCATAGTTCTTCCTAGGGTTTCATCCTTTGTACTATCATTTGGGTCACTTTCTAGGGATTTTATTTCACAAATTACCTTTTCTTTCATTTAATGGGATCTAAAGTTCCTCAACTCTCCTTGTATCAATTACTTCAAAAGCACTCGGTTTGCAAATATGCTATCAACAAATCCATACATACAATATACCTCCCTCAATATGCCACCTTCAAAAGTAAGTTCAATTTTCAGTTATATCCATGACCCTCCTATTATCCCCGATAACACAACCAATCAATCCATCTTCGAGTCGAATCAAGCTTTACATCTTTTTTAAGATAAATTTCAAGCTATGGAAACTAATATTGCATCCCTCACAACTGAAATTTGATATTTGAAGTATGTTTCTCATGCCCATGTTAATTCTTCTTCTACATCTCATCCTAATCCCATGTCTACTACATGCACTCATATAGGAGAGTTAAAGTTCTTACCATAACAAGCACCTCTGAAGTTTGATTGAAATGTTAGGCGACGTGATATTCTCTCTACGCTCCTTAATCACTAGTTCATCACCTTGTCACCTACTCATTACTAACCTCCTTATCGAAATACAAAATACAAAGGTCACCTATTTTATAATTATCATATAATTAATGGACATCATGAAAAATATTTTTATGCTTTAGAACAAAGAATCAGGAAACTTGAGCATTAATTCTTTATTTAATTTTTCATCTCTAATTACACAACCCCAATGGGTTTCTAAATCTGATCCTTTTATTTCTAGTGAAAATCTCACAATAGACACTCATATTCCTTTTCTAGTAATGTAAGAGTCACCACAAGTCCCATCTAATGCCAAACCATCAAATGATGAACAACTAATTCCCTCACCAAAATCCAAGATCCCTCGATACCTCATAAAATTAAATTTATAATTCCTCATTTTGATCTAGATAACGCATGTGTTGATGACTCGCACTCGTGACACTTACAATGCATGGAATTTTCTCTCTCACACCATCTGATAGATAGCCATCACTCAAACACTTAGGGGTATCAAACTTACCCCCTACCCATAGTCACATGTTCTAATTAGCAGTTTCCTATCCATACTACTCACATACACACCTATACCTTAATTTTTCTTTACACTTCAAGTCAATCTTTCTAACACTCTCTCTCCCTCTCTTATCTCCACTATGATCATACCTTACTACATCTATCTATTCTTATGGCTTCCCTTTCTAATCTTATGACACTCCATACACACTTTTCTCTTCATGCTTATTTATGGATCCTTATATTCATGATACACATATTACTTATATATATATGGTATACATCCTTTTGTTCACTATACATACACTGGCTATTCTTGCTCGCAATAATCACATCTATTTACCAAAAAATCCTGATATACATAATTGGGGGAATCATAATTCCCCCCTCACTTGCTTCTTATACCATTACTTATTTATATCTATACAACACAATATTGCTACTACACACTCTACCTTGCTAATCGATGACACACTCTTGTTTTACGATTCATATTTGAGTGTTGAGGGAGAAATTCCTAAATGAACCTCACGTCACACACATCTGATGGGAGAAATGTGGATCCTCTCATCTGAACATATTACATTTCACATCACACCATCACATTAACACAATACCTACATATCTTAATTGTATTTACTCTTGTTAGATTATACTATTTACATGTTGTATTGTGTTTCCTATGCTAGTCGATTCTTAGTATGTCATCATCTTTTTCTATACACACATAAACATTCACATGGCATCTTGAGGTGAATGAAATAATTTCACATATTCTTACATGATTCATGATTCTCGCACCACTCTTTTCCAATCCCACTAAGGCTCATGGGTGCATATACCTTTACTACTCTCATACTCCACATTCACAGGTCTTATTGTTATAATATTTCCTACTTCTTATTACTATCACTATCCCTTTTCACTAATCTATACATGCCTCAACATACTACTTATCTTTTTAACAAGCTAATGAGTGCTTCATGTGTAGTATTTTCCTTACATGATTCTATATAACCATGGTCATTTGTTACCTCTTGTTTGTTATTTTTTTCCGTTGTTTGTGGGCTATGCCCCATGTCTAGCTTGATCATTGTTTTCTTATGGACACGTCAGCCCTAATTTTCTTGTGAAATTGTGGGTGATGTCCCATGTATTTAACCTAGTTTTCAAAGTCCTTCTTGTCTTCATGGTTTTTTGATACATTATATTCCATTGCATGCTATCTCTTTTACACTAACACTTAATTCTAGCCTATTTTATTTTCATGTTTCTTAGTTTCTACCATGCACATCCCCTACCCCCTATAGGTATCATGTAGACACAAAATCACACACTTTGATTCATTATCTAGTCTCAATTGCATACTACTATTCATATGGTTCCTAAGCAAGAAGAGTACTTGATTAACCCATGTCTTTGGCCATATTTCGTTGCTTTCTATTGTTACTTTTGGTCTTGCACCTTTATTGGCCCAATCTATCTTTTCATACTTTAGTTTCACCTTTTATAGACTGGAGTAGCCATCTAGGATGTTAGTGTCAAGTTCCCTTGTCCCTCGGGATTCCATGTCCTCTTTACCCTTTACTCTCACTTTTAGGTCTTTTCTAGCCATTTGAGCATCTTATATTTTTGGTAGTTAGAATTTTTGGGGTTAATTATGAATTCAAGCAAGGGAATCATATGAATATAAATTTATGTGATCATAATAAGCGAACAAGCACTAAACATCTACTATCTCCACCTAAGGTTGCATCCATCAAAATCATCTATGGCTACATTTACATCCATCTAGCTCCATCGTAAGGAACAAAATTTTGTTCATCTCGCACCACACTTCATAGGAGGGGAGTCTATTTTTGTCCATGCACACATTATTTACATTCTACATCTAGTTACTTGCTCACTACTCACAAATCATGATTGGCACAAACATAACCTAGGGCATAATTCCATACACACACACCTAGAAATATATTGGGTTTGAGATGTAGTGTAGCACTTAGTGATAATTCCATCAATTTGGAAGTTGAGGATCATCTAACCCATTCATATGTATCTTTATTTTATAGGATTTTAATTCTTTTATTTTGTTTTTGAGGTGATTCATTTATTGTAGGTTTATATGGACATCATTGATCTAAGTGCGACATGCACGTGACAAGAAGCAAATGCTTTGCATTAGCCGAGGACTCTGTGAAATTTTATTACGCACTTCTCACATAGACCAGGGTACCTAAATTATAAACCATGGCACCCCAAGCACCCCAATACCTTTTCCAAGTGCCCTAGTCCAGCCAAATCACTTGGATATGCATTTTCTCATAATCCTATGTGATGGTGTCTCATTCATGTTCAATCCGTCTTCACTATGACATGATGTTGTGGAATCTTCGAATCAACTAAGGCTCTTCCAACCCTCTTTGCACATTAGGGTTTCATATTTTTATTGCTTAGTTTTCTTTGGTGTATTTCAGTTATTTCATTTCTTATTTATTTACTGCAAACTTGCATTAGATTAGGCTAAGATGTTACATTTTGGCATAATCATTTTCGTGAACCTGAGATCTTTGAATCCACTTTCTCTCTTTGTATTTCTGTCTTATGCTCACACCGTAGTGTTCCTCTTGGGTATTTTCAATATTGTGAGATTCCTTCATCATCATATTATTTCTAAATCAATGGTTGATATACCCATGTCCATTCCTACCACTAACAATCCATTGGATAACTCTCACAATGTTCCTCTTAGGGAAATAAAATCCTCTAATAATGAAAAATCATATGATACATATACCAATGTTGATTAAGAGAAATTAGACACACTCACTGGTTTTCGACAAGCTTTGCATAATAATCCCACTCATCTTCTGCATATTCGGTATGATTTGATTTCTACTAAGAACACTTGTGATGATTTAATACCTCTTGTTGCCCAATATTTGGGTCCCATGGTCTCTACTCCACCCATTTATATTTCATCTTTCATTTCTACCACAAATTCTCCAATCATTCACCCTAACACTCCCAATGAACTGCCTGGATCTTTTTCCAATACTCCTCATTTAACCTCTTTATATCAGGATCTACAAACAGAAATTCTCTAGCTTTAACTTGCTACCTCTCGTGCATCACCATATTTGGAATCCACTTCACTTCTATGTACTCATTTTTCACCTACCATTTCCACCTATCCATTACCACCTAACTTCAACTCCCCCAAATTACCCATCTTTAAAGGCCATGGTGACCCACAAGATCACCTTCACACTTTTCATGTGGCATGCCTAGACTATATGGATGATTGTATTGTACTAGCGAAGCTCTTTCCCGTAGTTTACAAGACTATATGATGCATTGGTTGTATGAAATGCATGTCCATTTAGTAACATCTTTCACACATCTAGCTGATGTTTTTTGTAACTCACTTTTCTATCAACATCGGCTCTAATATCTCTTACACATAACTCGCACAACTTAAACATGGATCTAATGAGCACTTAGCAGATTACGTCTTGTGATACAAAAATAACTTAGCTAAGATGTCAAATGTGCTTGTGGACTTTGAAATTTGTGATTTATTCATACGTATTCTATTAACACCTCTCCAAGAAAGTGTTCTCTTTGAGACCTCTCCTTAATTCGATCAACTCTATCATACCCTTAAACTTCATGAAACCAAGCTCTTATCTATAGGAAAACTTCAATATCAAGAGAAAACATCATCCTCTGCACATTTTCAGAGCAAGTCAACATTTAAACCATCTACAACTAAACTAGTTTACACCAAAATTATTATTAATGTGGTATCAACTGCCAAAGATCTTCAATTGCAACCGCCTTGGCATACATTCACTAAGTTCATTGTTCTTCCACATATTCTACTACCACAACTTATCGATAGTAACCTCATTATGCTTCCTCCTCTGCTTCAATTAGATCACTCTAAAAAAAGGGGTGTCATTACAATGAAAATTTTCATTACGATTATCATCAGTGCATAGGGCATTCCACAGATCATTGTTTCAATCTCCGCATTCTCATTCAGGACCTAATCGACAATGGTAAAATTGAGCTTCCAGAACCTCCGGTTTCTATACTTGTCAATGAAAATCATAAGCTCAAAATATTTAACAATCCTCTACCAAAGCATGACATAAAATTAGTTGAATCCTCGACTAATTATGTATATAACACAATGTCTCCTCCAACATCTAGAGCTCTTGAATTTTTAGTTACGCATACTAAACTTCTCAACTGATAATTTCTTTATCTAACCACAATTATCATGCAACATTTTCTACTAATCACTTACAAATTTGTGCCTCTATCAGATCTATCCCTATCAATAACACTAAGGTTTTTTTTCATGGCCTACTAGTGCATGTTTGATTCCACTTCTCATCATTATTGGCTATCCGCTATCACAAATATCATATCCAATGAACAATTCATATGGTGTTTTCAAACTCCACATTATGGTTGGTCCTCTCACTATGTTTGTACCCTTCCTTATCGAGACAAGCAATCAATGGATGTGACATGCTTCTAGGCCTCAATTGGATTTGTAGGTCTAAGTCTATAATCTCCATGAATCATTTGTGTTTAAAATTCATTCATAACAATCAAGTAATTTCTATCGATGGTGTGCCTCCTTCTACTCCATGGTCACACCCTCCTCTCACACCACCTACTACATCTAGTATGCCATGACCCATAGCACTCAAGGCATAATCTACTCCTATCTCACCTACTCATGCATGTTTTACATGGCCTCATTGCTTTGTTAGTCCAACACATCAAGATAGGCTCATTCCTAGGATAGTTAATGCATATCGATGTAAATCACAACCTAATTTTATTCCATGGAGGTGTTCATCACCGTCATGTTTTCCTTTTCATAGATCTCCATCACCTACACATTTTGTTGCACCAACGTGCCCATCACATACTCACTCATCACATGTATATCAAATTCATTCACATTCACAAAGCATTTCTCTCACATACCACCACTCCTAGAGCATGATCACACGTTTTCATCACCACAATCATTGAGTAAAGGACCTTCATCCTTTACTTTTATCGGATAGTTCACTCATGATTACACACTTGGGGGGAATTATACGTATTCCCCCATTGATGACACACATCTTCTACTACACACATGTTAGCATTGACATTACCCGATGATGCACTCTTGTGCTTCGTTCACACTTGACTGTTGAGGGAATCCTATACACATGAACCTCACACACTTGCTTAGTAGACACTACACATGGTGCATCATCTACACATCTTGCATTGCATCTTGTCCATCATACATTACACTACACCTAATACACATCTAATTTTACGTGGTGCACTCACTTCCCGATGACGCACTCTAGTATCATGGTCCATATTGACTTTGTTGAGGGTATACATCAAAAATGGACCACATAACTTTCCCACACGTAACCATTCAATCTCTTTCTCATGCAACATTCCTAGGTTGGTGATATACGACATAGGATACATTATCACTTCCTCTAGAATCTTTTAGTGATATAAACTTTATGCTAAATCATCACTTCTTCTCTCATCCCATAGTGATATATGCTTTAGGCTACATCATCACATGTTCATGCCTCATCTCTCTATCACACATCATCACTACATAAATCACATAATGCTACACACAACACATTTCTCGACCATTTCCGATGATGCACTCTCATTTGCAGTTCATTCTTAACTATTGAGGAGGCATTAAAATGAGCCTCATTTCATACAAATCCACTCACTTAGGGGGCACATGGATCCTATCATTAACTTTACATTCCATTTCATCCATACACAACATATTATATATTTTAGTTGTAGTATTCTTGCTGAAATTTACTTATGTATGTTCACTTTATTAGACATGCTAGATAGATATCTCGTGTGTCATTATCTTTATCATACACACATGTGTGTTCACTTTCCTCCTAATTATGATATTAGATTCTATAGATTCATTACATGCGGTAAAGATGGATTCTTAGCGCAAGACACAGTACTAGTCCCACAACATCTCCTAGGGGCATCCACTTTCCTAAACTACAATTTTTATTATTTCATTTTGTTTCATAGAACACTAATTTATCGATTATACATGTTTTTGAAAAGTTATCTTTCTAACGTGCTAATGGGTGCTTCATGTGCAACATTTATTTTATAAGATTACTTGTTACCATGGTTGTCAAATACATTATTTTTTCTTGTTTTTCATTGTATGCCTTTGTTTGTGGGATTTTCCCTTTATCTTTTGTGCACACTTGTATGCTTTTGGCTTCATCGGCCTTGATTGTCTTGTGATATCATGAGTGGTGTCCCATGTTTGCAACCCACATGGTCCACATTGTCTTCTTGTGTGTTTTAGCTTACACATTGTTTTTCTAGCTTACACTTTGTCTTATACATGCATGTTTATCTTTTCTTGTACTAACACTTGTCTCCTAGCCACTTTTTTGCATGTGCCTTGGTTTTTACCAAGCACATCCCTTCCTCCCATGCAAAGCACGCTTTCATTTATTGGTCCTCTTTTGGGCGCATCCTCCTACAATATCATCACATGTGCCCCCAAAGAGGGGGGCATCATCTAGGTGAACCAGTCACCCCATACAGAGTATACATAACATAACATAGTACTAGGATAAAGATAATTTTTAGATTTTGAGGCTCAAAATCAGGCTTGGGTCCATGAGACAGGTGGCCTTACTTGGATTACCTAAGACCAAGGGGCATATCACATAGCGATAGGGTTTATCACAGTCTACATAACTCTACACAATGGATTTTACAGGTAGGTTGTCCTTAACACATGCATTGGTACACATCATCTACAATGGTGTTTTATTCTGGGAGCAATTACATGTTAGAGGATAAAAATAGACTTTCCTCTTTACGCTACTTTTGTCATGGCATCGGATCATCTAAAAAAGAGATAGTACAGAGATCTCTACAGCTTTGTAAAGTAGTTATAGGTTAGAGAATAAATTAGACTTTCCTCCCTACACTTCTTCAGCTATTGGCATGAGATTTCCTAAAAACATGCACTTCATCAATAGGACCCTTTCTACACCCTTTTTTCTCATCACGGATCAGTGCACATGCTCCTTTTTCATTTTTGTACTTATATTACACACTTTTTACATATATATACATGTGTTTTACACATATTTTTATGCATATACACATGTATTTGACAACTTGATTATCTTTCTCTTTTGTAGGCCCATCTCGTATGGGAAGAAAATAGTCAACAAAAAACAACAACAACATCATACTAACAACAGTACATCAAACACATTGGCATTCACACATGCACTTTCACCCTATGTTCACTCTCATCACCTTTTTACACTTTTGGCATCTTTAGTCTCCACACTCCATCTTTTTATCACTCCATGTATTTTCTACTCCCTCGGCATGTTTTCTACATCGATTTACAAAGATATCAAGTACTCATCTATATCTACTTTATGTTACCGATATTTCCACTCACCAACATAAAGTGGGGCAAATTGTAGACACAAAATCATGCACTGTGAGTCATTATCTAGTCTTGATAACATACTATTGTTCATATGGTTCCTAAGAAAGAATATTACTAATTAACCCATGTCTTTGGCCATCTTTTGTTGCTTTCTATTGGTACTTTTGGTCTTATGCATTTATTTTCCTAGTCTTTATTTTTATACTTTAGTTTCACCTTTTCTAGACTAGAGCGCACACCTAGGATGCCAGAGCCGATGCCCCCGTCCTTTGTAGACTTTACTCTCACTTTTTAGGTCCTTTCTAGTTGTTTGAGAATATTATCTTTTTAGTAGTTGGCCTTTTTGAGGTTGATTATAAAATTTAAGCGAGGGAATTATATAATTATAAAGTTATGTGATCATAATAAGGGACCAAGAACTAAGCATCTACTATCTCCACCTAAGGTTACATCCATCAAAGGCATCTATAGCTACATTTACATCCATCTATCTCCATCACAAGGCACAAAGGCTGGTTCATCTGCACCACACTTCATAGGAGGGGAGTCTATTTGTTTCCATACACACATTTTTACTTTCTACATTTTGTCACTTGCTCACTATCGACAAAGTACGACTAGAACAAGAGAAACCTAGGGAACAATTCTACATACACACTTGGAACTACATTGGGTCTGAGATGTAGTTCAGTGCTCAGTGATAAGTCCATCAATTTGGCAGCTTAGGATAGTCCAACCCATTCATATGCATATTTCTTTTTTATGGTTTTGATGCTTTGTTTGGGGTTTTGCAGTGATTCCTTTATTGTAGGTTTATAGTTACATCACCAATCTAAGTGTGGCATAACACAAAAATACAAAGGATTCGCATCATCTAGCGACTTTGTTAAATTGGCTTCCATACTTTCCACATAGACTAGGGTGCCCAAATTGCAAATCAAGGCATCCCAAGTGCCCCAATTCCTTTTCCAAGTACCCTAGTCCATCCAAATCTTTTGGATATACATTTTCTCAGATCCTATAAGATGTTATCCCATTCTTATTGAGTCAATATACACTACGACACAATCCCGTGACATATTTGAATCATCTAAGGCTTTTCCAAACCTCTTTGTACATTATGGTTTCATATTTTTATTGTTAATTTTACTTGGGTGTATTTCATTTATTTCATTGCTTATTTATTTACTGCAAACTTTCATTAGATTAAACTAAGATATTACATTTTGGCATAATCATATCCAATCTACGATATAAATATTATTATTCATGTCCTTTCGTTTGGCCCTCCACCTCCTACATTCGTCACATGCACCTAAATGAGGGGGAAACTATTAGGTGAAAAAAGCACCCTTCCAAGTAGCTCGAGTTCCGAATGTAACAACACATTACGGAATGGAAAAGGCACACATTTACAAAGTGGGCCAGAATAAGACTTGGATCACAAACATAGAGTAGACACTAGCACTTAGTATCAAACAGAATGGTATACGTTTTTGTCCCGAGGGCCAAAACTAATATTTTCCCGGTTTAGCACAATATACAACAATTTATAATATAGATCTATAGTATCAAACATTTGTCTTCAATTAGAGAATTCAGTCATAATTCAACTATAATTCATTTACAATTTGGTTACAAAATCAGTTACAAATCGGGACATGTCAATCTGCATTGGCACTTAACATTTGAGAAGTGTCATAAAAGGAGACAAAAATGGAACTCTCTCCCCAAAACTCTTATCTTGGCATGATATCACCAAAAACTCATCCTTGGCGTGAGATCACCCAAAAAACTCACCCTTAACGTGAGGTTTCCCAAAACCTCACTTTTGGCATGAGATCACCCGAAAACTGATCCTTGGTGGTAGGACACTCAAATACATGGCTTGACACTTTCCAACAACATTGCCAAGACAAATAGGAAAAGTTTCTATCCTATACTCTCTCATAAATCAGGTGCACTCTTTCCTTAGCTACTACTTTTTACACACTTTTTACTTACTATAATTTTTCATATACGAGACTTTGACCGCTCTCTTGCTCTTCTTGTAGAGGTGTAGAAAAAAATCTATGCACTTGGGTATATTTCTAGGTCCTAAAGTACACTAACGTATACATGATTACTAAGTAAGAAAACTAGTGGTTGACAATTCCTTTTGAATTTTGATTTTTTATCTCTTTCACTTTACTATCTTTACACATCTTTAAAAAAAAATTCACTTGATTGTTTACCTTTTGACGGCCTCGGACACTAGCACCCAATTAGGAAAGAAACACCCAACCAATCATGTCCTCTTGGGTGTTCATGTCCCTCTCTTTCTTAGTTTAATCTTTTGGGAATTTTTCACTTATAGGTCACCTTTTAACATTTTGGGTTGGTCTTTCACTTGTCATTTATAAAATTCAAACAATGGAATCATATATATACTTAGTTACTTCTTATAAATTAAGGTCCAATAACTATAAGCATTATCAATCATCACCTAAGCTTTCACAAAGGCACAAAGAGTAATACAAAGCATACATCTAAGACATTCATACAAGGTACAAGAGTTGTATTGGTATGCATACACAACATAGGATGGGACTTCATTTTATTCCACAACATATATTTTACATGGTTGACAATCTAGATCTAGCCCAATATTAGCGTACAACTTACACAAGGGTAACCTAGGGCATGGAATAGAGATACACACACATACGGACAACTACATGGAGTATGAGATGTAGTGTAGCACTTAGTCATAAGTTCACTCTTTAAGTGACCTCTAAGGTCAGCGTAACTCCCCATTTTACATATTTTTAATTAAATTTGATTTAGTTTATGGGCTTGTACAAGTAGTCATTTTTTTTTCAGGTTATGGGTGTGATCAAAACCTTAACAATGAAGTCGAGAGACAAAGTGAATATTGGATCGAAGACTTTCTGACCCATAAAAATTCATAACTCCGAGCATCTAAGAAGACACTAGCACCTAGGATGCTCATGTCCTCTCGCAGGTCTTCTACCCTATATATGCATGTAATTTTACATCTTCATCACCCATTATGATGTTGTTCTCACCCTTTACTAGAATATACATAATCTCGATCACTCTCGCATCACATAAAATCATTTGAGTCTTCTTCTTCCCTTTACTTGTTTAGGGTTTGACACTTTTGAATGATTTTATTTTTCTCATTATTATATGCAATCATCTAAAACATCATTTTCTATAGTAGTGACTCTAAAATTAAATTTAATTCATATTAGATTAAATTAGTAGTTCTATCCCTACAAGCAACAATAAGTAGTTTAAGTCAACAAGCACAAATTCCAACAACACACTACTACACATATGATTCACCCCTAGGGTCTACCTCCTTTTCCTATTTTACACTCTTCACACTATGATCACTTCACACTTCATATGGATAATTTTCCATTTGACACGCTATCAAATATACTCCTCTTTAGTTTACAAGGTACACATCTTCTATCTACTTTATGCTATCGAGTATTCACTCAACAATATAAAGTGGGGAAAATGTAGACACAAAATCTATGCACTTAGGTACATTTCTAGGTCCTAAAACATATTAATGTATACATGATTCCTAAGCAAGAAAATATTGGCTGATAACTCCTTTTGGCCTTTTTATTTCTTTATCTATTACACTTTACTTTGGATTTACACATCTTAACTTTCTGTCGATACTTGACTGATTTACCTTTTAATGGCCTCAAATACTAGCACCCAGTTAGGACAGAAGTGCCCTAGTGCTCTTGTTCCTCTTGGGTGCTCTTGTCCCTCTCTTTCTTCTTCTTACTCTTTTGGTTCCTTTTCACTTCTTGGTCACATTTTAACACTTTGGGTCAGCCTTTCAGTTGTCAATTATGAAATTCAAACAAGGGAATCATATATATACTTAGTTATTTCTTCTAAATAAGGGGCCAAGCACTATAAGCATTATCTATCACCACCTAATCTTGCACAAAGGCACAAGATCACTAAATATCATAAATATAGCACATTAATATAAGGGACAAGGGATACATTGATCTGTATCCATTACATAAGATGGGAGTTCATTATATTCCATCACACACATTTTGCATAATTGGGATAATCTAGATATAGCCCGCTATCATCATGAAACTTACACAAGGGAAACCTATGGCATGAGACATGGATACAAAGACTCATAAATAACTATATGGAGTCTAAGATGTAGTGCAACATTTGGTCATAAGTTCACTCTTTGGGTGACCATCGAGGTCAAGTCGACTCCCCATTATGCATATTTTTTATTAGATTTGATGTGATTTGTGGGGATGTGTAGATAGTTACTTGTTTTGCAGGTTAGAGATGTGATCATAACCCTAATAAGGAAACAAAAGTGAAAAGAGTGGGTAACAAGGAAGATCTTCCAAACCGAAAAGACCATATTCTCGAACATCCGAGCGCATACACGAGAGCTCAAATCAATCATTAACATCCGGGGTACTTGTGCCCTCCTACATGTGCTTCTAGCTTGTACTTTCCTAGGGTTTCTAACCCTCATCAATCCTTTGCAACATTTTTTCCAACTAGATTCAGTAGAGACATAGTCACAATCACTCCTAGGTTGCACATAATCAACTAAGTCATCTTTCTCCTTCATTTTCTTAGGTTTTTACATTGTTGAATGTTTAGTGCTTGTACATTATTGGATTTAATCATCTAAATATCATTAGTAATAGTAAGTCACTATCAAATAAGATTTAATTCAAATTAGATTAAATCAAGAATGGCTTGTTGTTAATTGATTGAGGGGTATAGTCCGTATTCAAAAAATTTTATGGTGTGTGTAATCGTTCGTAAAAATATTGGTGAGTTAATATTGTCCAAATCCCTACGAAGCCTAACAAAACAAGGACAAATGATTCCTTTATTGTTCAAATTTTTTATTTTCATATTTTTTGTTTCATATCTCATATCATCCATGTTCAATCCAATTCAAAAATTAATTATAAAAAAATCCTATCCCTTCTAAATCCAAAATCAAATTCAAATTTTTTTCAGATCCCATCAAAGTTTGATTAATCAAAATCATCTTATCAAAGTATGATATTTTTAATACTCATATATAGATGTTAACATATCCAATCTTAATCCAAGTCTTATATTTTGGATACACACATCCACATTTAAACATATCCAATCTCAATCAAAAGTCTTAAATTTGGGATACAAACATCCAAATTTAATCAAATCAATCAAATCAAAACTCATATCAAAGCAATATTTTCAAATCAAATTCATTAATATCACATATCACCTCTTACTTTAGGTTTTTACCCTTTTTAGTACAAAACGGTGGAAAATTGAACCAAATGCTACAATATCTCGTGACAATCTTGAACAAAACCATTTGACAAAGATAGTTCTGACAAAGAGGAAGGAGTTAAAAATCCTAAGATCTCGGAAGAAGAACAAGATAAAATTAATGAAATTTTAAGACAAAAAAACATCAATTTATTCTTCATCTCCTAGAAATGGGAGCTAAACAACCTTTAGATTTTGGTGATGAGAACTCGAAACGTATCATAGATAAACCTAGATCTATCAAAAACAAAAAAAATATAGCTCTTCCACTAATACATTAAAAGAAGACTTATTCACTAAAATTTAAGAGATGACAAAACAAATTTCTAATATGGCTTCTAAATTTCCCAAAATCAATTAAGAAAAGGTCTAACCTACTCGTGAAACAAAAACAATAAAGGATATTCCTCTAACAAATTCCTCATTCGCTCAAGAATGGAGAAACATTAAAGAAATAATAATGGGGATGTTAAAATAAAAAAACATTTCAATTTTAAATAACTTTTCACCTATTCATTTGACAAAGAAATGTTTCATATACCATTTCCCAATCCTTTGAAACCCCTAAATTTGAAAATTACAAAGGAAAACATGACCCAAGAGAATATATTAAATAATTCTTCATGGCATGCTAAGAGGTAGCCTACAACGACATCTATCTCTTGCATATTTTCTAGAAAAATTAGGAGGACAAACCTTAGATTGGTTTTTAAACCTTCCAAAAGGATCAATCATAACCTTCATTGACTTATTAGATAAGTTTTTAAACACTTCTCCTTCAATATGTATTTAGAAGTCACTATGATGGACCTTTTTAACACCAAGCAAAGGAATAACAAAACATTCACATCATTTATTCAATGATGGGGAGGGATTGAAATCTAATTTCCTTGTTCCATACTTGAAAAATAATTGTGGGCATTTTTATTCCAAAAATTAATGTAGAGTTATCATTCCAAATGAAAATTCATTTCTTAAAAAATTTGAGGAATTCATTAAAAATGAGCACAAATTGAAAGGGATCTCATCACTAAAGGTATAATAAACACTCCTTCAAAAAGATCAATCCAATAAGGACAATCACTAACATCGTGACAAATCAAAAAAAAGTTAAATTTAAACGCTTGTGAATTATGGGCTCACAAATACTCGACATGTTAAAAACATGTAAAATCAACCATCAAAACCAAACAAACCAAACAATCAACCAATCATAATCTCTAACAAATAAACTACTCCTCGTCAAGTCAAATGAAGACAATTCACACATATCAAACAAATTATTTCTAGTGGTCTTCACCAATTAGCAAGTGCTAATATGGTAACCTATCCAATTACAAGACCCTTTGAATAAGGGAAACCAAAACCTACGTGGTATAAAGAAACTGAATATTGTGAATACCACCGCATCAATGGTCATTCTACTTATCGTTATATAAGACTCCATCATTATATTCAGGATTTAATCAATTGTGGGGATATTGAAATTAAAAAAATCAAATACCAATACACCAAATGAGAAGCTAAAAGTGTTTAAGGACCCATTTTTGAAACATGATACGAATGACAAAGCTAAATACAAGGTTCAATCCTCTAATAATGTTGATTTTAATTATATTATTTCATTTATTGATCAAAAACCTAACTTTGTAGCCACCGTAAAAATTAATGCTCCTAGTTACGCATTGATAACGTGATAGAAAAAGGTTTGGGTACTTATGTCCAAATAAACTTCCTCATCAGTTATACCTCCAACACCTAATCCTCAACCTACCACTAATATGAAAACCTCCAATACTAAATATTACTCTAATTAATATGATATTATTAAACAATTGGAGAAGACCCCTACACAAATAGCCCTCATGGACTTTCTCAATTCATCCCCTTTGCTTCAAGGAATCCTTATTCATGCACTTTAGGATGCACATGTTCCTAAGGATATCAATAGTCAACAATTTCAAGCCTTAATTACAAATCTATCACCTAGTAGTCCAATCCTTTCATTTTTTTCCTCATGACCTTTTGAATCCAAACATGCGAAATAATAACACATTATATATTGATCCATTCATCACACGGTGTGAAATCAAAAGGGTACTTATAGATAATGGAGCCACATTGAATATTTTCTTCATGAAATTGTTAAGATGCCTTGGTCATAATCAGGAAAGTCTTGGATAAAATATTATCATTATTCATGGTTATGGTAATAGTGAGAAACAATCCTCAAGTACCATCACTTTATCCATAAAGGTTAGAACTCAAATTTTGGATACCTTTCATCATGTTGTTGATGTTGAAACCTCCTATAAAATACTCCTTGGTCATCTATGGATTCATGCTATGGAAGTTGTACCTTCCACCTTCCATCAATATATAAATTTCCCTTACAAAGGTAAATAGTTTACCCTACTCATAGATGCTAATCCATTTGAATATTACCAACTCATAGAAGGGAGATATAGTATTGAATATTATTTCCTTACGTGGATTGATCTACATCTCCTTGTATCATTCCTTTCATAGAAGAGAACTACATTGATCTGTAGATCCTTTTGAATCTTTAATCTTCTACATTCACCTCACCACCCGACCTTAAAATACTTGAAAAAGGTATTGGTGAATATGAATTCCAAAACCCTTTCATATTGTGAAACTAACTTTATCTGTATGTAGTTATGGTAAGCCCAATGCTTTCCCTCTCAAATAATATTCCATGTATAATCTCAATATCAATCATTGGATATCTAGAGGATGAACACATTTAGGGTTCTACAGGATCTTAGTTGTATAAAGATCGACTAGCTACATGCTATAAATAAAATGGCTAAAGTAAAGAACATAAAATGATGATAAACATACAAAGTGGAAGGGTAAAAGAATTGGAAAAAATGAACAAGGCCGTATTGATCCCATCTTGTACATAGAAAATTTCTATCACCATGGCCTATATTTCAAAATATTTGAAATAATACCTCTAATATTTGATGTATCAACTAGTGGTGAGGATACTAACTCATACATTAAGACAAGTTCCACACATAGCCTCTTTGATGACTTAGTTGACACTATTTTATTCAAATACCTTTCCATCCATACCATTGACTTTAACCTAGTACATCCTCATCTCATAATTCAGGATAAACAAAATCACATATCCTCTGGGACTCAAGACCTTATACCCCTTTTTAATCACAAGAAGGGATTTGATATTGACCTAAATACAAATGATTATTTTAGTGAAGAACTTGAATACCAAAGTCTAAAAAATAATAAAAAAATAGAGAAATAAAAAAATGAAAAACAAAATTGCTCATAGTGAAAACCTCATCGAGGTGTTATATGAGAAATTAAAAATTAAAAAAGAGAAAAACAATAAAAATCAAAAGGAGGTATCTCCTAGTGAAAACCTTTCAAGGAATTAGTAAGAGAGGAATCTCCTTCATATCAAATAGAGGATCTACATCAACCTATAACATATTTTCAATAAAAAGACACATTAAAAATGATAGAAAAAAACACCATAAGAATCAACATTAGTACAAGTGATCATCATAAGCTCTTACATTTTGGTGCAAGCCTAATAGAATAAAAAATAGAAGCAATTACATCACTCCTTATTGAATTGTAAGATTTTTTTACATGGATGTACAAGGATATGCCATGATTGGATTCTTCCATTTTGTACATCATTTTGTGGTTCGATCGAAGCCAAACCAAGTGAAACAAAAACTTAGGAAAATACATCCAAATGCTACATTATTAGTCAAATAAGAAATTCAAAACTTTTAAAAACATGTTTCATCAAACCAATTGAATATTCGATTGGTTATCAAACATAGTATCAGTCACTAAGAATGCCTTGGGTATCAGAATCTTTACATAATTCCACAATATAAACAAAACATTTCCAAAATATGAATTCTCATTATCAAATATTGACATGATCGTTTATTATACGAAAGTCTGTGAGATGTTCTCCTTAATGGATGATTTCTTTGGTTATAATCAAATCCAAATTGTGGAAGAGGATCAACCCAAAAAAAAATCCTACATCGTGGGGCACATTTTGTTATAAGGTTATGCCTTTTGGCCTTAAAAATGTAGGTGCCACTTATCAAAGTCCATGACAATCATCTTTCATGACATGCTACACAACATTATGAAATACTATGTAGATGATATCCTAGAAAAATCCAAAACAAACGTAGATCATCCAACAGTTTTGAGACACACCTTTGAATTTTTTCATGAATGCAAGGTCAAACTCAACCCAAAGAAATTTATGTTTGGTGCGATTTTGGGAAAAGTCTTGGGGTTCATCATTTCATGGAGTGGTATTGAATTTGACCTCAGTAAAATTCAAATCTATCATGTAAATTCCTCCTCCACAAAACCTTAGACAATTCTAAGGTCTTGAAGGAAATATACAAACCATTAAATGATTCATATCTCAACTAGTGACAAGTGTTATCTCTTGAATCCATTACTCAAAAAAATACGTATAATTCAAATAGAATCAATAATGTCAATATTATTTCTCCAAGCTGAAATAATATCTATCAAATCCTCTGGTGTTCATGCCACATGTTCCGTAAAAAACCAATGTTTTTATATATGTCTACCACATAATATACAATAGGTTCATTATTAGCTCAACCTAATCACCAAGGATAAGAACAAGTTGTTTACTATCTCAGTAGGATCTTGATTGATCATGAAGTCAAATATTCAAAATTTGATAAATTATGTTTAGCCGTATCTTTCACATTTCATAATTTATGTCATCGTTTTATCAATCATACGACTAATTTTATCGCAAAAGTAGATCCACTCAAGTACGAACTATTCATGCCTATTCTAACCGAAGATTGTCTAGCTAGGTTGTTTTACTCAGTGAATTTGACATAGAATTTGTTAATAAAAAATCCATCAAGGGACAATCCCTTGCATATCATCTTGTTGCATCACCTCTACCAAGTTTAGAACCTCTTAATTTCAATTTCTTGGATGAATAACTTTTATTTGTTTATGCAATTCCCTCTTGACTCTAGTTTTTAATGGATCTTACAATATCCATTGGTCAAGAGAAAGAATTATACTACTCACACCGTATGGTGATGTCATTCCAAAATATTTTTGCATTGGCTTCCCTTATCCCAAAAATGTTTCAATATGAAACTCTCATAGTTTTTTTAATGTTTTCCATTTCATAGAATCTCAAGGAATTGATGGTTTACATATATTATCTCTTGGACATTAATCAATTCAATGCTTAGTATCAATTAAAAGATGAAAAATTGATCCCCTATAATCTCATGGGGTATATCCTTAAAGTTTACTTTCAACTTATCACATTTGAACAATTTCCTTGAATACTTAATAAATCGTCACTTCCATGGAAACTATCATATCTATTCTTGATTTCGGTCCAAATCAAACATGCAAAGAGTTTCTCATAGAATATCTTCTAATTCAAGATTAATATTTGCATGAGTCCACTATGATATTTGAAATCATTGGTCCCGATAACCATTGGTATCTCGATATTTGCACATTCATCCACGATAAAATATTCCCCCCGATAATATGAATTACCAAAACAAACAAGACCTAGCATAACATAATTCATGCTACACTATTCTTGTTGACACCCTATATCAAAGAGGATATTATGGAAATCTTATAATATGCCTCAATCAATATGAATCAAACCAAAATCTAGTCAAGGTACATGTGATGCATACTTAAGTGAAATTTTCTAGCTAAAAATATTTTACGTGTGGGTATTTATTGCCCACTATGGAATCTCATTCTTACAATTTTTTCAAAAAATGTTTGTTTCAGTAAACAACACTACAATAACATTTATGCACCTTCAAAATCCCTTCAACCCATCACAAAACCTTTACAACTATCTTGATGGGGTATTGACCTTATAGGAAAAATAAAACCCACTACCTCCAACGCTCATAATTTCAAAATCATTGTAGCTGAATATTTTACCAACTAGATAGAGACTATACCTCTTACCTATGTTACCAGACTAATATTTTTAAATTTACATTAAACCATATCATTTTTCATTTTGGCATCCCTTCCTCCATTGTTACAAATAATGGTACATCCTTCAAAATTAAAACTATTAAATAGATAACCAAAATCTTTTACATACACCTCAAATGGTTCACTCTATATTATCAACAAAGTGTAATGACCAAACAGAACCATCCAATAAAATGATCAAATCCATTTTGGAAAAAATTGTTGACAAACTAGATCTAGTGGGGAGAAGTAATAGCACTCACCATTTAGACCTATTACTTATAATATGTAGAGGAAAAAAATAAAGAGGACAAAAAATTAAGGGGCATTTGCATTCATTGATAAACACTTATCTCACTAAATCTAGACATATTCCAGTAAATCTAAACTCCAGTATTTCAAGTATTGGAAGAAATCCATCTCTATTTTTGCGTATATTGGATTCCATTTTTGTCTATACTAGATTCCATTATTACTATTATTGGAATCCATTAGTAGCAATATTGGATTCCAATATTGTCATTATTGGACTTATTCTAGTTCCAATTTCACTATTATTGGATTCCAATATCGCTATAACTAGATTCTAATTTGGCTATTATTGGATTCTAATTTCGCCATTTTTTAGATTTTCAATGTTGGCAGTATGGTAAGGCTAGAAACCACTAAATATCATAAGGCATGAGCCTGTTGGATTAATAAAAATAAAAATTATCAATAACTTCCTGCAAAAGCAAGTTCAAGGTCATGAGCGGTCGTTAACTATTTATATGGTGAGCATATTTTATTAAGGTGAGAGGTCTCTAACTATTTATAAGGTGAGCATGTTGTATTAAGGTGAGCGGTCGCTAACTATTATAAGTCCTAAGCCTCGATGTAAGGTGAGTGTTTCTTGACTATATTTTAAGTTTGAGGCTCTCAAACTTTTCAAAGTGTGAGCCCCACACTCAAAATTTTGATAATGTCACACTTTCATAGTGCAAGCCCCGCATGCATCGAAAAATCAAAGTCTTGCACTTTCGAAGTTTGAGATTCACACTTTGAAACTGTGAGCCTCACACTTTAAAAGTGTGGGCATCACACTTTGAAATTTCGAGCATCACACTTTAAAAGTGTAATTCTCAAACTTTGAAAGAGTGAAGCTCACACTTTCAATGTTTATTGTGCGTATAATCCATAAATTTGGCATTGGCCTTAAATACTAGTAGTTTTATGTTGATTTCTAGTAGAACTTACCATAAAATTATGTTCTCACCCCAAATTATACCTTGTAATAACTCAAGTATTGTTTTCTTATATTATACACGACATTAAGTTCACTATTGTTTATTATTATAAACTATAACTCTGAGTGATCATTAAAAATAAACAATATGTCACAAATTCTATTAATCTGAAAGATAGTAGAATTTATGCTTGTAAATTGATCCATTCTCCATATAAATGATGAGTCACTTCTGTGACCAAGAAAATGAAATAATCCTTGACACAATTCAAGAATAATGTTTGTGAGAAGCGTTGTCTTATGTCCTTGGAGATACATTGAACCAATATTTTATATTTTACATCATTCAAAAGACTCATTATGCCATGATTTTATATTTTGTGAGTCGAGAAATAACACAACTGATGTGTCATGATTTTTACATTAAAAGGTTCTATATGTACATTTTGAATGTGTTACAAATTCATACATATACAGTTGTAAATTTTATATGAGGAGTGGTCACCTTTTGTGGACAATTTTATTTCTGCAAAACTTGAATACCTTTGTTGCATCTTGAATGGGAATGTCGCTTTAGATATAAATAGTGTTGAGTAAAGTAGCAGTGGAGGTTTTATCAAAGTAGAGAGTGGTATTTACGAGAAGACAACAACAAAAGAGTGTACTACTACTAGTATCGGAAGTGGATTGATTTATCAATAATGAAAACAATCCTATTGGGCAAGTGGAAAAGGAATAAAATGCCCAAAACTCAATTTTTCCCCTTCAAAAAGAAATTCAAGCTCGCTTTTTTATATTTTAAGGGTTCAAAGTGGTCTGAAGTAATATGGAAAAAAATATGGACTGTAATAGGTAAAACTAGTCATTTTTTACTTGAAAATCAACTTAGCCGTTGAGAAAAGTAGACCATCCAACACCATTGGATAGAGAGGACTCTGGGGGATTCTTTTTTGTTGTCACAACATCGTCCAAGTCTTGTTCTAGTCAAAAAGTGTTTTGTTAAATCACCTCACTAAATCTCACAAACAAATGCCTATCTAAAGCACAACTCATGCTAACTATAACATTGTTGTGCTTACCATCTACATATCCATCCAAATACCACCTGTAATTATTACTAGGGGTCACTTGGTTTGTTCGGATACTAGGATTTGCGTAGGAGTAGGCACTGGTGACTTTGAATTTAGAACTCTGACAACGTCATGCATGGTGGGTCGAACAGATTGTCATTTCTTAGTGCAAAGCAAGGCCAATTGGAAGTTTTTCTTACAATCTAAAGATCCCTGTAGGTTACTACAAATTTTGTATCAACACTTTCCATAATTGTGTTGTTATCTTCTTTTGATATAATTTATGTTCACTAGCTAATTTCAAAGATAATTCCACCCACATTTTATTGCTCTAGACAATAAACATTAAAAATACTTAAACAATGTACATTGTAAGCTCCGAATAAAGATTAAAAAATAGGAATCTTACCAACTTTGGAAGATTTGAGTTATTGGCCACAACTTTCTTCCCATTAACAACTCCAGAATAACAATCCCGTAATTTTTACATCATATTTCTCATTAAGCCTTGATGTTCTTGCATATTCTGGGTCAATGTAACAAATGGTACCCATAACATATGTAGAGGTGTGATTTTTGGCTGAGGAAATGCACTTAGCAATGCCAAAGTTTGACTAATGTGCGTCAAAATTATAATCCAAAAGAATGTTTGAAGTCTTCACATCCTTGTGAACAAAGTGTGGGTTACAATCATAATGAAGATATGGTTATCCTTCTTCATCACTAGGATCAATCTTTAACTAAGTGTTCTAGTCTAGCATAATCTTCTTTGATGATCCTATACGAAAATAAAAATTAATAAAACACTTGTTAGATTTTCCAACAATCCATTTTAATATGAAGGTTAGAGATTGATTGGATGATTCTATTTAAAAAATGAATCTACAATGTAAATTTGATCCATTTGTTTTCATAACATAATAATTTTAATCACCATGTAGGATGTCCCACATACTTCAAAGTGTACCATATAATCATAAAACATCAGGTTTCCAAGTGGAGAAAGTGAACATCCATGTAGAATCTCAAGATTATGATGCTTTATGCTTCCAACTATTTCCACGTTAGTTTCAAATGTAAGCAATCTTAGTTGGTAGTGATCTGTACATTCTCTTTATAGCAATTGGCTTAGAATTCTTTAAATCGAGTTATAAACAAAGTGATTGTAGCACCATAGCCAATTACATATTTCTCTTTTAGATTTTTTTGATTTTCATTATGTTTTCATACATGTAAAGAGCCATGTTCATGTGCAGTATGACCAACCTTGGAGAACCTAAATGTAAAAAATCAATGTTTCAATAAATAAATTGTAATAATATATTACTTTATGATGTGTTGTCGATAATATATATAATATGAAATCATGTATAGCCATGTTAGTGTATACACCTTTCTCCATGTTGTTTGCAAAGCCTTTTGTAAATACCTTTGTATGTTTTAAATGGTATAGAGCTATAATTATGCACAATAGTATTACTTGAATCAGTATGATGATCAAACGATTATCATTTTTGAGATGGATGTTGTTAATTGCATTGGGCCACAATTTTTTTAGACAACATAATATTATTCCAAGCTTGCAAAATTTTCAATAACAATAGAAGAATGTCTTTGGAATTTGAGTTATTTAAAATACCGTTATTATTTCTTGCATCAATTAATTGATGATGTCCAAAAACCATAAGAAACAAAACTAACTTGATGTACGAGATAAGTTTTGTTTAAATCTACACCGATCTGGAGGAAATAATGAAAAATTTATTAATGATAGGAATTTCCCAAGACAAATTGTTGTAGGAGAGTTTTCTATAAGAGAAATAGAGCCATTTATAGTATATTCTATTATTAGGGCAAGAGAATTAAATTTATTCCTTTCTCAAATACCTCCATAGCTTTTGACAGTGAAGACCTCCTGGTTTCCACAATGATGAATTGTAACTCAAATATGTATTTTACAGTGAAAGATAGCCATCAATCCATTATTAGCTCCTCTATCCTAAAGCTATATAGATTATTTTTTACATTGATAGAAAGATATCCTATAATATATTGATGCTAGTAGCTATTAGTCTTCACTTCTAGCAACAAATTGACATCTTCAAATAAACCAAATTTAATAGCGATTAATTTTTGAAATTGCTTAGTCTGGCTGCGCACAAAAGAAAAATTTATTAATGATTTCTTGTTTTTATAACTAAAGGAGGGTTGAAGGGTCCCTTTCCCTTTACATTACAGATACAATGAGAGGATCAGTCTAAAATCCCCAAAAATCCAATAATACTTTGGTGAAAAATACTTAAGGGCCTATGCCAAAAACACAAGTGGTTGGGAATACAAAAAAACCTGCACTTAAGAAGACAAACAAGATGATTTGATAATAATGGTTTTGGAAAGGCTATATAAAAACTAAAACAAAGTTACATCCTAACTAATTTTAGAATCACTTATTATTTTAAATTAGATGACACCTCTATAACCTCTACTTTAATGGAGATGAAAATGGTTTCGTAGGCGGTTTCGAAAAATATGCTCTTTTCCAAGAATAACCCGAATCTTTAACCAATTTGTATGCCTCATGAAACTTTCTAGAAAATAAGATCCCAACATGTTGGTTCCTATTTTAACATAGAAAATATATCATCTAGGTCGGGAAAGGGGAGTGAAATATGTCCCACCCTTGGTACCTTACCCCATTTAGACACACCAAACATGAATCCCATTAGGACATCAAACTATTTGTACAACTCGGAAAAAATGGGCACGTCCACCAAACATTCCAATTTATAACAAGCCTCAAATAGTAAGGGCCACGACACGCCTTGTTTTTTTCCATTTCCACTTCCATGAAAACCCTATATGTTGTCTTGATATAGTGACAGACCCATCTCCAAATCCCAATCATTTTTCGGTGTATGATAAGAAGATGGAAAACGAACGTCGAAGTAACTTCCTCATTTACCCTCGGACATCCCTCTAGAGAAATATAATCATCTCCAATAACTCCCTCAATAACAACCATGTCTTTCTCTATTTCAATTTGAAAAATGGATTTCAAACGGTGACGTGAAATTTTGGTATAAAATCCCATTTCACGCACCGACGCGGAAAATTGTATGAAATGCAACATTAGAAAGGCCATGATAGATGAAATGAAATCCAATGAAATAAACCTGAAAGGTGTGAAAAAAGGAAGAGCATATCGGTAAATATATGGAGTGACTATACCATTGCATGTTTGTAATTAATACAATCTTGCTAGGGGCTTTAATATCGACCTTTATTGGAAAAGGTGAGAAGTATTGGCAATCAACATATTTATTTCCAATCTTATCGCAAAAATCTCATTACTCCCATGGTTTTCTATAAAATATGCCTATTTAGTATCTTCCCAATATATAAGATTTAAGGTCTAATCTATAATTAATGAAAGCATAAAAAAGGAATTTTAATCACACAAGATTTTTGATGGAAGCGTTAGCAATAATATGAGAGTCACCTCCAATAATTAATTCATTACTATTCAAGTCATTAAACGAGACCAACAATTTTCCAACACTTTGATTTATTGATTCATACATTTATTAATTTACATTGGGTGGGAATAGGGTCTGTAATCTACTCTAAGGGATAACCTCACTAATCAATATCATGATACTACACAATTTAATCTTCAAACTATTAATAATCATTGAAAAATAAAAATTCTATATTGTTCCTTCGAATAATCTTAATAATTTTTACATGTACTTTTAATTTACTAATTTGGGATTGATAGTGTGTTTTATTTATGAATAACATATTATATTACTCATTACATAAAATTTAATTAAAATAGTCTAAAACTTACATACTAGATCTTGTTTCATGATACATATCATATAGTTGGGCACTATAAACCACTATATTGGAAAAAATCAATCGATACAATATTGTATCGATGAGGTTGGTTATAGACAATTACTTCTACGCAAATTATACACAACATGCTTTCCACTAACATTCTTTTATCAATACCCTCTTCATCATTCTCTATAATAACACCTTTTGCATTTGCCAAATGAATTCTCTAAATTTACTTTGCATATCTGCATAACCACACTTCTCTTACATCAATCAAAATTATACACTTCTATCAATCCAACAAACACATTCCAACAAAAATCTAGTCGTTAGTCATGTTATTAATTATGCGATTAACATCTAGAAGAAGGTTACCCTTTTTTCACGGCTATCTTTCCAAACTAGCTTTGAGGATTGGAGAGACGCTGACATGCACATATAGCACTTAGTCCCAAATTTTTGTTTTTCCTAAGCCAACAAAAGTTTGTTTATTTTATCAAACACACCATTGGGCATACTCGAATAGAAACCATGAATATGGGAAATTAAAAATAGTATATCAGAAATATTTGATCAATGCAATAGAAGTCCGTCATTTAATACTATGTGAGAATCTTGTTCACCTTCGCCCTATGTATGTGGTTGATCATTTAGGTATATTTTCTTTGAAGGATGATTTTAAGAAAATATGTAAGGCCAAGATGGACATAACATGTCTTCAAGTTTAAATGATGTACATCTGTTACGATGATCTAACATTTCCATACTATGTGGCTATGTTAATTACAAGAAATTGTCGATCGTAGAAATAGCAAAGCCTTCCCTTTCACTAACTAATGACGCTTATCAGTTGTAAAAATTCTATTCATTAGTCATCCTTCTCGAAGGTTTGTATTCAAGTACTTGGCTCTACTAATGATATTCCATCGAATATAATATAATTACAAATAATGACAACAAACCTATTGAGATTATTTTTGTATTGTTAAAATGGATTCATCGACAATATAGAGGATAGTGGCCAATAGCCTTCTCATCAATGAATAATTGGTAAACATAAAACATGCATTGCTCTTCATAGACTTAGATCATTCATTCTTGAGCAAGACCCATGTTCATCTTTTCCCTCCATTTTTAGTAAAACATTTAGGAATTTTTTTAATGGGTTATTTCTTGAAATATGCAAGGCCAAGATGATCAAGATACGTCTTCAAGTTTAAAATATGTACTTCTATTATCATGCTCTAACTCTTATCTTTGTTGCTAAGACAGAAAATGATTTTTATTAGGTCAATATTTTAAAAATAGAAATAGTAGAGCCTAGTGAGTGCTAAGCCACTCCTTTCAGTAAGTAATGTAGCTTAGTGGTCACTATGCATTTTCTTTTATATGAACCGACATGAAAAATTCCTTACAACCCCATTTCATCCATTCATATGATCTATTATCCAAGCGCTATGTTCTATAAGTATCGTAGCTTAGTGGTCGCTAAGAATTTTCTGTAATACAAACTTTTTTATCTCTATTTTCGTAATTAAGAAATAGTTTAGCCTAGAGGTCACTAATCTATTCCTTTCTCATTTAACAATAAACAATAAGCATAGAGTGTTATGTTCTGTAAGTATTCGAGCTTAGCAGTCACTAGGAATTTCTTTTATACGAATTATTTTTATCTCTATTTTCAAAATTAATAAACAATTTAGCCTTGATGTTGTTAATCTATTAATTTCTTGAATACCTCCATAGCTTTCCATGGTAAACAATTTTCGTATCTCACATATTTTGCATCTAAATATTTTATGAAAAATTCCTAGCACCCAATAATATCTATTACTATGATCTATTATTAGAGCGCTATGTTTGAAATAAGATATTTTTAGCCTAGTTTCCACCAAATCATTCCTTCCTATAAGTATTCGAGCTTACCAATCACTAAGAATTTTATTTAATACGAATTTTGGTTTCATCTCTATATTCAAAGTAAAAATTGGTTGAGCCTAGTGACCACTAATCTACTCCTAATAAGTATCGGAGCTTAGCGGTCGCTAAGAATTTTCATTGATGCACATCGATGTGTAAAAATAATATGCAAAGGTGTGTGCCTAGAAGTCCCTATGATGTTATATGAGCACCCTTGAAACATTTTTAGTAACCATATTTCTTCCCAACTATGCAAAGACCTCCATAGCTTTTGAAAATAAAAATTGTCCATATCTCACATATTTGTCATCAAAATATATTATGGAAAATGCCTAGTGACCACTAATATCTATTACTATGATTTGTTCATAAAGCATCTATGTTATCAAGAAATTATTTAGCCTATTTTCCACACAATCATTCCTTTCGGTAAGTATTTGAGCTTAGTGGTCACTAAGCATTTTATTTCACACAAATTGTTTGATTGATCTTGTTCAAGTAATGGAGCTTAGTGGTCACTAAGTATTTTACTTGATACGAACCGATATAAATTATGTGTTAGACACAAAAAACCTTATGAGTAATATAAAAGTTGTGATATCTTTCAATGGTATGTAGTGCCACACTTGGCTATGGAAGGAATGTATAGTCAATAAGATAAGATTATAGTTAATAAAAATACTAGTGATCAAAAATTGTAGAGATATTTATTTACATTGTTGGAAATGAAACCTAGGAGTTGTATAGGCTAATGACCACTAGGCTTCTTCTCAAAAAATAAAAAGACAACATACGACATGCAGATTTTTTCATTAACATGTGTTGAAGAGAATACCCTGATCCCCTATAAAATCTAAGTATTTATTATTTTGAATTTGGTGTTGTAAAAATATCATTCTAATGGAGCTTAGCAGTCACTATTTTCTTTCCTATCTATAAGGTACTCTCAAATTATGGTGAAGTGTAAAATTATGTTTTAGTTTTTCTAGAGTAAAGCGTAAATAACTCCAAAATATCGACGATCATGAGATATATTAGAAATTTCATGCCATGTGTCAACATTTTAATGGATTATAGTTACAACTTAATAATGCAGATTTTTATAGGTAAAAATATTTGTTAATTCTATCGCTAATTAAAAATTTCTTGATAAATATGTCAATTATATAATTGTGTAATTAACTAGTTCAAACTTGCAAGATGTCACATTTTATTGGATTTTTTTTGAATTAACGCAGATGATAGCTAAAAAATTTGAATTTGCACTAGATAAAAATTAATAATAAATGAGGTGTATATCTTTTTTTATTAATGGAAAATAGTTTTGGAGGGACTATACCCAGTTACAAGAAAGGCTCAACAGCCAGATCAAACATGAAAAAAACATCAAAAGAGGATCGAATCTAGATAATATATAAAGTCCAACAGTAACCCAAACAATAGCTACTAGGAAAAAGCAAAACAAGGAAAAACTACAATTAAGCAGCCAAAAATAACATTCTATCTGAAACAGAGCAGCAACTAAAACGAAACCAGCCAGACCAAGGGGAGTTATTTCTTGGAGGCCCTATCAATCCTAGATTTTATAGTGCGCAAAGAAGTGAAAAGCACCAGAGTGGTAGTGTGCGTTGGATCATTCACGTTCAACTTTGAAATAGCCTGATTTCTTTCCTTTTCAGTCCCCCAAATGGCTTCAGGGATCCCGCTCAACATAGAAATGCTTCTAACCTGTTGCTCTAGGAACTCACTAATGGCATTGAAAATGGCCATATTATGATCATGTCTGTCTTTGGCCCTCCCCAATCTATTGTCCAACGAGTTCAAATTTCTGTAAATATCCTCATTCGATCAATTTCAATATCTGCATCATCATTTAGTTTTCTCTTCCCCTTCTGCTTGGTTAATTGATGCAACTCCTTCTTAATATTCACAACCTCCTTTTCCAATAAGTCCAGTCTAAGAAGAGTATTATCCCTCTCATCCTGTGAGGCATTATCCTGACCAACATTGCTAATGTGTAAAATATTTTGAACAACTTCCATTTCTTTGTTTCTCCTGAGAAACAGGGCAGAGGGAGGAGAGGCCACTTTACTAAGTTTGGGGTTCTTAGTTTTGATAGCTCTAGCCTTGGAAGAGGTGGTCGGGTTATTCGAAGGAGCAGTTAGAATGGGAGAGGGCGGGTCACTGGGGGAGATAGGAATGGCAGGGAATTTGGAGAGGCAGAGTTTATGTAGGAGGAAGATGAGCCCCTAGTGGAGGGGGATGGCCCTGGTGTGCTTCTAGAAATCGAGAATGGAGCGTTCAAGTGAATTCAAGAGGTAATGCGGGAAACAAACTGCAAATTGTCTCCTAAAATGGTTGAGAAAGACCAAGTGCTTGGTAGGAATAGTGACAAAGTGCCCTTCAAGGGAGATGAATCGAACCATCATTTTAGTAATCTCATCGTAGGGTTTTGGAATGGAACTTACCTTGACGCCCACCACAACAAAGATGAGATCCTCCCCTTCTTCAGAAAACTTATTTTCTTTTACAATTTTTTTCGACCCTTTTGCTAAAAACCGGAAGCCATCCAAATCAAGCCCAGTCACCTCAGCAATCAGCTCCTCATTCATCAGCACATGATGACCCCCATATTTTACCTTCCTGTCCTTCCAATCCATGGAAAAATGTACAAAATTTTTGGTCATGCCCTTGGATTTTTTTGATGAAGTTGGAAACACCCCCTTTTTAAGAAGATTCCAAAGCTCCCCATTTTCCTTCCAGGCGGGATCACAGCTAGGTTCCAATTGGCATGGAGCACCCCCATCTTTTTCCTTCTACAATTTCTACACTTTCCCTGCTTGAAACCACCCTTAGAAGTGTTGTTTTTGATATGACTAAACTGGTTTTTTAAAATCCAACCCCAAATTCTAGAATCATGCGAACTTTTATGGCCATAATTTGAATTACTACTCTCACTTGTGTGATCTGTCTTGTACTTTAAATCCCACACAATCTCATTATAGATCCTACATAATGTGTGAGTGTCCATATTTATCCTTATTAATACCATTTTGCACCTCCTTGGGGGTGTATTTCTCATTATCCCAAAAGGTGAGATTGTTGTTAGCGCCATAATTTTCCAAGATATCTGCCACCTTGTTACCCTCCCTATAAGTATGACCAATTTTGATATCTTTGAAAGTGTGATAGATACTAATGGATTCCTCAATGAAATCTTTAATGGTCCAACTAGGGGGATAAATCTGATTAAGGTGATTGATAATATTTAAGGAGTCCCCTTCCACAATGATGTTCTAGATGTTATGTTCCTTAGCAAGCCTCATCCCCCAAAGAGCTGCTAAGGCTTCCACATAGTGATTAGTCTAATTACCCATTCTACCAGCATAAGCAACAACTAAGCAGCCTTTATGATCCCGAATTACACCTCCACCAACAGCTACCCCTGGGTTGCCCTTAGAGGCTCCATCAAAGTTAAGTTTGTACCATGAAGTTGGGGGAGGGATCCAATGAATTGATGACCTATCAATGTTTGGAGTTCTACATTTTTACACATTTGCAACACCAATCTTCTAGTTGGAAAGAATAAATTCTTCATCTTCAGGATACTTCTTATTCTTGGGAGGTTTGAATCTCTCTATATTGTCTTTTATAGCATTAACAATCTTAACAAAGTTATTCTTGCACTGTTGTCTACTTGTTTCTAAATATAATGTCATTTCTATCTTTCCAGATCCTCCAGATAATATGAGGCATAGCTAGTTTCCAAAGTCTTCTAACAACACAATGCTTAAAAGGAGGATCCCACTAGATCCAAAGTTGGAGAAAATCCTTTGGCACTGTCCAATAAACATTGAACTTTGAGAAAGCATAACTCCATATCATTGAAGCATACTCACAATGAACTAAGAGATGTTTGATGTCCTCAACCTCTTTTTGCATAGGCAGCACATGTTTGGCATTATAAAACCTCTCTTAATCAGGTTGTCATTTGTGAGTATTCTACCTCTGAGAACAAGCCAAAAAAAAAAATAATTTTAGGGGTTAATTCAGTCATCCAAATCCTGCTCCATTTGAAATCACTATGAGTGTTTTCAAAATAAGAATTATAACTAGATTTGATAGTGTATTCTCCATCACTTGAGTTATTCCAGACAATTTCATCTTAGCTTCAATTTGATTCAAGGGTATGATGTCTAGTTGTTCTCATGTAGGGAGGAGATTATGGGATTTAGATCAATCATTTCCACCATAAGTTGTTTCTATCTCTTCCTCTTATCCTCTATTTCAATGTAATCTTTGACTTTAGTTCCATAATTTTTCTCTAGAATTTCTTTAACTACATCAAATTTGTCATTTAGATTGAAATTAGACCAGTTATCACACCAAAAATTAATATCCCTGTCATTTCCCACTTTCCATTTATAGCCTTGTTTGATGAAATTTTTGACTTGAATCAAGTTATTCCAGAAAATGGAACCATGAGGGAGTTGTCCATCATTAAGGAAAGAAATAGTTTTTTTTTGATCAAGATACTTAGCCTTAATTAAATCAATCCAAAGTTGTTCCTCCAAGAGCATTCTCCAGCCCATTTTAGAAATTAAGGCCACATTCATTTTTCTAATATCCTTTATGCCAAGCCCACCAATTATTTTAGGAGTACAAACTTGATCCCAAGCCACCAAATGATATTTGAATTTTTCCTCCATTCCCTGCCATAAGAAGTGCTTCGGATCCTTTCAATTTTGTCCCTAAAGATAGAGGGAATATTATAAAGAGACATAATATATATAGGAATATTTTGAAGAGTGATTTTAATTAGAAAATATTTTCCAACACTGGAAAGAATGGCCCCTTTCTAGCCCGCCATTTTCTTTTGAAATATTTCTAGTAGATCATTCCATACTTTGATAGAAACTTTTTTTGTACCAAGAGGGAGACCCAGATAAGTAGTGGGTAAGGAATTGATTTTGCATCCCATGATTTTAGCAATTCTTTTTTGTTTTCCCATAGGAGTGTTGAAAAAGAAGATGGAACTCTTATCAAATTTTATCTCTTTCCCAGAAGCAACCTCGTATAGTTTCAAAATAGACTTAATAGCCTTAGCTTTAAGGATAGAGGCCATCAACAGAAGAATTGTGTCATCTGCAAATTGTTGGTGTGAAGTTGTGTGGTGTGCAGAAGTAGGCTTAGTTCCTTTAAGAAGTCCTTCTTTAACTACTTTGGTAATGGATCTGCTGAGACTATCCGCCATTAGAATGAAAAGCAGAGGGGATATAGGGTCCCCCTGTCTTAAACCCCTACTACTAGCAAAGAAACCCACCGGCTCACCATTCACCACCACAGAGAATATAGCAAGGGAGAGATACAGGCCTTAATATTTCTTCTAAATTTATTATGGAAGCCAAATTTACCCAAAACATTGTCAAGAAAATACTAAGAGACTTTTTCAAAAGATTTATTCATATCCAGTTTCATGACCATGCTTGCTTTTTTATTATTATCCATAGAATGAATGACCTCATGCACCATGATCACCCCATCTTGAATTATCCTTCCTTTTATGAACCCACTCTTTGCTTTGAAATTAAATCATTAAGAATAGTCTAGAGTCTGTAGCAATAATCTTAGTAAAAATTCTATAAATAACATTAACCAGACTAATGGGATGGAAGTCCTTAAAATATTTAGCACCCATTTTTTTGGAGCAAGCACAATGTGGGTGTTATTTAGCTCTTTCAATAAATCCCCAGTTCTATAGAACTCATTCACTGCCCTAAGCAGATCATCAAAACATATTTCCCAATATTTCTGAAAGAAATTAGTAGAGAAACCATCAGGTCCTGGAGCTTTATCCCCTTCAAGAGTAAAAACAGATTTTTGCAACTCCTCAATAGTTACAATTTTGGAAAGGTTTTTGAATCTTTTCTCATCAATTCTGTCATTCGGGATAGCCTCTAGTAAAAAAGAAGCAGCCTCATCATTTATAACACTCTTCTCTTTAAGTAGGTTTTCATAAAATCTGAGAGCTTCCTCCTTTATGGCCTTAGGATCTTTGATGATAGTACCATTACCTTTTGAAACTTCCAAAATCCTATTGCAGGCTCTATGTTTCATAGTGGTCATATGAAAGAATTTTGTGTTTGTCTCCCTCTTTCAGCCAGATCACTCTAGATTTGAGTCTCTAGAAGGATTCTTCTCTGCTACAAACTGTATGTAGCTCTGAAAGAATATTTTTCTCAGTTGATTGATCCTCCAAGGACTTTCCCTTAGCAGTAATTTTATTTTCCAGATCCTGGAGTTTTTGCTTTAGCTCCTTTTTTTCATAAAGATATTACCAAAAACTTCTTTATTCCAAATTTTCACTTGTTTCTTGACATTTTTAATTTCTTGAAGGAGTCTATATTGAGAAGTTCCTCCTCCATCCCATTTCCACCAATCTTTAATCTTATCAAATATGTCATCATGCTCCATCCACATCTTCTCGAATTTGAAAGAGCTCCTTGTGGGTTTGGCCCAGTTGAAAAGATTTAAAACAATCGGATTATGGTCAGATCCAATTCTAGGAAGAGAGGTTAGGTGAAATTCCTAGTGTAAAATCCAATTGGTAGAGATAAGAGCTCTATCTAGTCTAACTTGAATCATGTCACTGCCCAGTATTCTATTTGACCAAGTAAACTAATTACCATGAAGATCCACATCCATGAGATTTAAATCAGCAATAAAATCAGCAAATTCATCCATGTTGATGGAGAAACTAAAATTACCCCTTTATTTTCCCCAAGATTTAACGGAGAGTTGAAGTCTCCCATAATAATCCAGTTGTCATTTTTATGTTGACTTCTAAAGACCTTTAGATCATTCCAAAGTTTCCTTCTACCATTTACCGTATTAGGTGCATAGATGTTTGAAAGGATCCAAGTAAAATTATTATCAATGGCATGGAATTTAACAGCAAGATGGTTATTGGTGTTAGAGAGAATCATACTAGTAAAAATATTTTTATCCCATAAGGTGGCAAGGCCTCCTGAAGCTCCCTGAGAATCAACAACAATAGTTTCCGAGTTATCCCAGAAATTCTTTTTACAATTTTCAAGGACCTTAGAGTTCATTTTGGTTTCCTGTAAGAGCAAAATACTAGGTCTACTTGAGACTCTTAACTCTTTGAGTATTATTTGTTTAGAGTTCCCATTCAATCCTCTTATATTCCAGGAGATTATCTTCATCTAAATGATATGGGGGATGATTTTTCCTGATGGCTCAATTGGCTTTGAGTTCCATCTGCAATATCTTCCTCTGTTCTCTTTGTTCTAAGCTCCTTCTTTGAAGGTATTCCTCTTTTAGAACTACTTCCAAAATCTACTAGCCTTCTAGTAGATGATCTAGTTGTTCTGGATGTTGAAGCTCCCCAGTTATCAATTTTTTTCCTATCATTATAAAGTGTATCGGATCTTCTCAAAGCCCTTCATTCTTTTCTTCTTCCTAGAGCTAACCTCTATAAAGCCATTGGTCAAATCAGAATCTCCATCCAAGAGTGTGTTTATCCTAAGTGGTGTAACTTCTCCCTCCTCTTTTTCTCCCTGATCCTGAACCTTAGGAGGCTATGTAGTTGTTGTTTTGTTACTTACTAGAGGATTCTCATCATAAAAATTTTCCCTCATTGGTAGATCTGTTTCCTTATTTTTTTTCCTCATTCAGATCTTCCTCAATGATAAATAGAGGATCAAATTGATCTCTCTTTGTCCCTTTTTTTATTGAATCGATTTGCACTCGTTCCCCTCGATCCATAAGTCTAGTCTGATCTTTCATATTGTTGTCTAGACCCATAGAAATAAGATTAACTTTAATAGTGTCAGTCTATTTGTCAACCTCCATAACCACCTTTACTGGTGCCTATGTTGCTATATCTTATTTTGTGGTTAGGGGTACCACCATCGAACCTGGTGCTGGAGTTTTAGGTCGCCAGAGTTTCCTACAGATCATAGGTTTCTTTATTGGAGTCCAAAACACCTTTTTTCCTTTTTTATACCTCAACTCTAGTTGATTTAAAGAAATCCCTTCCATGTGCACTGGTTCCCAATTTTTTTTCCAGTACCCTCTATAGGGATCCTGAGCTCATTATCTTTCCTTATTTCATGTGTCTTTTCTGGGACTCCACCTAGCATATCATTTTTACCCATCAAATTTTCTTGAGATGTATCTTTGTTAGGACATCTTCTGGTGAAGTGTCCTATGCGATGGAATTTATTGCATCTCAAATGAAATGTTTCATATTCAATATTTTGATGCCAGGTACCATACTTTGACTGCAAAATGATATGCTCTGGTAGTTCTTGTTCCATTTCCAAATAAATACAGAATCTAAAAAGGCAAGTTTGGATCTGTTCCTCGTTGTTCCATCAAGCCCAATCAGAGATCCGATAGATTTAGCAACATTTAGCAATATCTCATCATCCCAAAATTGAAGGGGTAGTCCAGAAGTCTACACCAAACAGGAATGGTGTGTATGTTCTCAGTGCTGGGATCAAACCCTGGATACCATATTTTCAAGAAAAGACCCATATTGCCCAAACACCATGGTCCTCCCAGAAGCATCGATTCTAAGTCAATCTGTTGATTGAATTTAGACAGAAAAACCCCGTGACATGGTGGTAATGGTCAAATCTCTCTTTGGTTGCCACTTTCTAATAGCCATTTTCTAATAACATCAATATTAGGTCTAGATTCAAGAAACTTACCAACCAAAGAAAGATTCGCTTTACTCGAGCTCGATGCAAACAACCATTTGGCAATTTGATAAACAAGGCGTATATCACTCTCTTGAAATTCAAATTTTTGTTTCCTAATGTTCACTTCTATTTTATAAATGGTTTTTTATTATGCTTAAATTAATATTTTTCATTTTCCTGTGAGTTCACAAAGAAACTTTTGATGTTGCCCCATTTGTTTCTAAAGTAGTTAAAATTAATAAATTTGATTTCCCCATATCCCATGCTATCCCCCAAATTAACACGAATTATATTTATAAAATATCGAATTCACACTAGATAAAAATTAATAATTAACGAGGCGTATATCGCTCTCTTAAAATTTAAATTTTTGTTTCCTAATGTTCACTTTTGTTTTCTAAATGGTTTTTATTATGCTGAAATTAATAATTGTCATTTTCTCGAAATTCCATAAAAACTTTTGTCGTTGTCCCACTTGTTTCTAAAGTAGGTAAAATTCATAAATTTTATTTCCCCATATCCCACGCTATCCCCCAAATTAACGTGCATTATATTTTAAAAATATCAAAGTCACACTCGATAAAAATTAATAATTAACAAGGCATATATCACTCTATTAAAATTTATATTTTTGTTTCCTAATGTTCACTTCTATTTTCTAAATGGTTTTTTATTATGCTTAAATTAATATTTTCATTTTCCCAGTGTTCACAAAGAAAATTTCATTGATTTCCCACTTGTTTCTAAAGTAGGTAAAATTAATCAATTTGATTTCCCGTATCCCACGATATCCCCCAAATTAAATGTAAATATTAATGATGGGTGAATTCAAAGTACAATATGCAAATACCCCACGCATTAAATTTCAATATTTGAAATATCAAAATCCCACACTTTTGCTTTAAGAAGGGAAATTCAAATTTTGAAATTTCATATTCCCACTTTTTTCATTTTTTCAAAATTTCTTTCGTTGAATACATTTGGAAAAAAATAAATACACTAGAGAAATATATATTATGGTTTAATTTTTATTTTGTAATCGTAGAAAAAATCTCTTGAAATCAGAATATGACATGCGCAGGCACTAATTTATCGGTGCAGTGCTCAATTCTGGACATTTTTTTGAATGGTAAGTTGACGAAGTGATTATAATCTTGTTTGGGGGCACAAAAACAAGACAAAAATAGTGATTTTGGATAGATCATGGGTATGAGTGTAGATCAAGAGGCCAAAAAGGATGAAATCAAAAGAGACAAAAAAATAGGTTGCAAATAAAATCTCACAAATACTGTGTTTTAGAGAGAATACGAGCTTTAATAGACATTATCAAGCACGTCAAAATTTTAGATACAACTAAAACAGGTATTTATCAAAAGCATCTATGTTATTTTATGTGTACCTAGTTTATGGTGGGCAATTGTAGCCACTCTATATTCGCCTAGATATTTTGTTTTGCACCGCAATCCATCCATGCCTTTCCCTTTATCACTTTTGTAGTTTCATTTCATCTTCTTGTCAAAATGTGTTTGCTCTGTTTAAAACCACATTTTTGTCCACCCATGACCGAAGATTTTTTAATCCCTTTTAAAATATTTATTCCTTCCAAAACTCATTTTTATGTTCAGTCGTATCTCAAGTATTCATGTTTGTTAAATGGGTTCCCTTTTATCCCTTCTATATGTCTCTCTAGTTAATTTTTTGTTGATTTTTCATTCTTCTTGTTTATTTTTTTTTCATGTAAGTGTTGGCATCTATCCCTAGTAGCAAAACATGAGTCACATATTCATTTTTAAAATCGTAATGGTTTGCTTTTGTATAGTTTAGGTAATCATTTTGACCTCCTTTAATGATTTTTTAATATGAAAGAAATAGTCATGACTAATTATTCAATATTCAATTCTCACTTGATTTCCATGTTGATATATATAGTTTTTATATTTTTTTCCCACGTAGAAATAATTAAATGCAATGTCTTTACAAAAATTTTTATGTTTAGTAAAAGGTAAGCACATTATATGTACTTGTAAATATTATTAAATATAAATGTTAATCATTCTATTTACAAACATATATTTCATTTACAGTTAGTAATGACTTACTTGATAAATGAGCCAATATAAAGTAACAATTTTTAAATTCTAAAATAACATATTCCAAGACTAGAGGTCACTAAGCTCGATGTTTACGACATTGCCTAGCTATTACAAGACAACACAAGGCAACAAATATTCCAAGACAAGAAAAATATTAAAGAGTTTCCTAATACATTTTTCAAACAAGAACGAAGACTAGCAGCTACTAAGATTTTGGTTGACTCATATACGATACAACTAGATGGCTCACCTGAAAACCAAGCTAAGCACCATTATTATATTTATATTTTCTGTATTATGATATCCAGAATCCTACCATGATATTTGAATCCTAGCGGCTACTAATGTCAAATATTATTAAATAGCATTGGTGCAACATAACAAATACTTGAGATTAGTGGTTGCTAGGATATTTGTTGCCTTGCATATAATACATGAAAATTAGTAACGACCCGACTAAAAACTAACTAAGCTCCTTTATTATATTTGGATGTTACAATACTACCTTCTAAGACTAGCGACCACTAGGGTGGATGTTTACTTTCTTTCTTTGATGTTCCAAGACAAAAATATTCCAAGACAAGATTAATTTAAATGATTTTCCAGAATACACATATTCCAAAATGAAATTTTCTACATTGTGGCCACTGAGTTCAATATGTTATTTGAAGTCTATCACATGATATTCAAGCCTAGTGACATCCGCTAAGGTCATAGATTATTCCACTGCATTGGTGTAACATAATAAAGACTTAAGATTAGCGGTCGATAGGATAATTCTTGTCTTTGCATTCAAGATATTGATTAACGACCCGACTAAAAACTTAAAACTTGAACTAAGCTCCAACACCAATTGTTTAGCCAGGTGGCCTTTGAGTACAACATGTTATTCAAATTTATTACATGATATTCCTAGTAGTCCTATAGTTAATATAATTACATAGTGCTAGAGGAAAATCACAAAGAATTGAGGTTAGTGGCCACTAGGATATTTGTTGTCTTGCATTCAGACAAGTAGTAATGACTCAACTAAAAATCTAACTATGTCCCCATAATTATATTTAAATTTTAAAATACTATTTTCAAATATTAGTGACCACTAGGGTGGTGGATGCTCACTACATTTCTTTCTTGAATACTCATGATTCCAAACAAAAATTTAAGCCTAGTAGCCACTTAGCTCAATAGGATATTCAAATTCTATCGCATGAATTTCAAACAAAATTTAAGCCTAAGCCTAGCGGTCATTGGGTTCAATTTTAAGCCTAATGATAGTTGGTTTCAATTTTAAGCCTAGCGGCCATTGGGTTCAATATGTTATTCAATTAGCATTATTGTTGCAACATCACAAAGGCTTGAGGTTAGTGGCCACTAGGATAGTTTTGTCTTGCATATAGGAAAATTAGTAATGACTTGAAAAATGCACTAAGCTCCATTATTATATTTAGAATTTAGAAAATGATGTTCCAAGACTAGCGACCACTAGGGTGGATGTTTACATCATTTCTTGGATATTCAAATACATGACTAGAAAAAAATATTCAAAGACAGGATATATATTAATGATTTTCTAGAGTACACATAGCCCCTAAGATCGAAGCTTATTATATTCCCGTCGTGTAACATAACAAATTTTAACAAATTTCCTGATTACACATATTCCAAAAATAAATTTTCAGCCTAGTAGTTGTTGAAGTTCAATATGTTATTCAAATCCACCACATGATATTCAAGGATAATGGGGTGCTAAGGTCATAGATTATTTCATCGCATTGGTGTAACATAACAAATTCTTGAGATTAGTGGCTGCTAGGATAATTCTTGTCTTGCATTCAAGCCCTCTAACCTAAAGTTATAAAGATTTTTTTTTACATTGATGGAAAGATATCCTAGAATATATAGATGTTATCAGGCCACTAGTCTTCACTTCTACCAAAAAATTGACAACTTGAAACAAACCAAATTTAATAGCGATTAATTGTTTAAATTTCTTAGTGCAACGCATAACATAAACTTCTACTAATGATTTCTTGTATTTTATAATTAAAGGAGGGTTGAAGGGTCCCTTTCCCTTTACATTACAGATACAATGAGAGGATCAGTCTAAAAACTTGAATGATCCAGCAATACTTTGGTGAAAAATGCAAGGGAAAATTCCAAAAAACACAAGTGGTTGGGAATATAAAAACCCCAAACTAATAAGCTAGAAAAGTATGAATCGATAATAATGGAACTGGCAACACTATATAACAACCAAAACAAAGATACATCCTGATGGATTTTAGAACCACTTATTTATCTGAATCAAATGACATCTTCATAACCTCCACCTTAACGGGCATGAAAATGGTTTCCATTGGTGGTTCCAGAAAAAGATGCTCTTTTCTAGTAAGTAGAACCCGACTCTTTAACCAATCATACGCCTCATGACCTTTCCAATGAAAGAACATCCCAATGTTTCAGTTCTTATTGTAGTAGAGAAGACATAACATCTAGGTCAGAAGTGGAGTGACCTACCTCCCATCCAATTATGTCTCACCCCATTTTTCCACTTCATACAAGAAATGATTTAGGACATGAAACCATTTGTGTAACTCTAAAAAACATCCACATCCACCAAACCTTCCTATTTATAGTGAGCATCAAAAAGCAAGGGCCACGATGCACTCAAGGTTTTGTCCATTTTTTCCATGTCAACCCTATAAGTTGGCTTGATCCAATGACGACCCATCTCCAAAGCCCAATCCTTCACTAGATGTATGATAAGAAGATGACAAATGAACATCAAAGAAACTTCCACATTCACCCTCGATGTCCCTCTCAGAGAAATATAATCATCTCTAAGAACTCCCTCAATAACAACCAAGTCTTTCTCTTAATTCAATCCAAAAATGGATTTCAAACAACGACGACGTGAAAATTTTGGTATAAAATCCCATTTCACGCACCGATGTAGAAAATTGCATGAAAGGAAACATTGGTCCAACCATGATAAATAAATGAAATCTCATGAGAGAAACCCGAAAGGTGTGAAAATAAGGGAGATCGACTAGATAAATATATGGAGTGAATATTCCATCGCATGCTTGTAATTAATACAAGCTTGCTTAGCGGATTTAATATCAACCTTTATTGGAAATGGTGATGAGTCCGACAATCAACATATTTATTACCAATCTTATCACAAAACACTTGGTCATCCCTCGATTTTCTACAAAATCTACCTATTTATTAGTTATCTTAATAGATTAGATTAAAGGTTCAATTTGGAGTTAATGAAAACATACAAAGGGAATTTTATTCACACAAGATTGATTTTCCTGACAAGGTCTAATTTTTATGGCGGCATTAGCAATAATATGGGAGTCTCCTCGATAATTAATTCATTGCAATTTGAGTCATTAGCCAAGGACCAACAACGTTCCAATGCTTAAACTTACTTGATTTATACATTTAATACTTTACTAAATTTCTAATCATTAGTCAAGTTATTAATTATGAGGGTAGCCTCTGAAGAGGCTCACCCATTAATTTTTCATGGATACCTTTCCATACAAGCTTTGAGGATACTTCTTCTACTATGATCTACTTTTACTACTATGATTTAACCTTTCCTATCTATGTGGCTATGTTTGTTACTAGAAACTATTTATCTTCAATAACAAAGCCTTCCCTATCATTAATAATAACGATGCTTATCAATTTCCATACATTTTTATTTATATGAAAAGATATGAATTACATTTTCTACACAATATATCAAATGAGAACTACATAAGGCATTATCCTTCTCAAGGTATGTATTCAAGGACTTGGCTCTGCTAGGGATAGTCCAACGAACATAATATAATTACAAATAATGACAAAAAATTGTTCAGATTGTTTTTTCATTGTTAAAATGGATTCCTCAACAATGTGGAGGGTGGAAGTCCGCTAGCCTTCTCATCATCAACGAATCATTTATTCTTGAGCAAAGATTCATGTTAAAATGGATTTTTATTCTCAAAGTTAAAATGAATTCGACAAAATATAGAGCATACAAAGGGAAATTTATTCACACAAGATTGATTTTCCCTAACAAGGTCTTCATTTTTATGGTGGCTGTTCAAAAATAATATGGGGTATCCTATAATAATTAATTCATTACTATTTGGAGTAATTAGCCAAGGACTTCCAACACTTAATTTTACTAATTTATACTTAATTAGTCATTAGTCAAGTTATTAATTATGAGGATAGCCTCTAGAAGAGGCACACCCATTATTTTTTCATCTACCTTTCCATACAAGCTTCAAGGATACTTCTTCTACTATGATCTACTTCTTACTATGATCTAACCTTGCCTAACTATGTGGCTATGTCTATTACTAAAACTTGTTTATCTTAGCCTCTGATCATTTAATTCTGAGAAATATTCATCTTCATCTTCGCCCTCAATTTTTAGTAAATTATTTAGGACTATTTTGTTTAATGGGTAATTTCTAGAAATATGCAGGGCCAAGATGATCAGGATACACCTTTAGGTTTAAAATATGTACTTCTATTATTGTGTTCTAACACTTACATTTTTCACTAAGGTAGACAATGAATTTTTATTAGGTCGATATTTTTGAAAAAAAGGTATAGCCTAGTGAGCGCCAAACCACTCCTTCCAATAAGTAATGTAGCTTAGTAGTCACTAAGCATTTTCCTTGATAAGAACCGACATGAATTACGTGATATGACAATATATCCAACTAGTAATACATAAGGCTTCATCCTTCTAATTGTTATTCTCCAAGTTAAAATGGATTCCATAAAATAGAGAGGAAACTACCTAAGGGAAGTCAGGAAGCTTAGCGGTCGCCAAGGATTTTCCTTTCTTTGATGTTCCAAGACAAGAGAAGACAAAAAATATTCCAAGACAAGAAAAATATTTACAACTTTCCTAAATACACGTAATTAAAAATAAAATTTTAAGCCTAGCACATCATTGAGTTCAATATGATATTTGATGTCTATTACATGTTAGTGGGCTAGAGATCTTTATTACATCTTGCATATGAGACAAGTAGTAATGACTCCACTGAAAAAATAACTATGCTCCATTATTGTATTTATATTTTTCAAGACTAACGACCACTAGGGTGGATGCTTACTACATTTCTTTGATGTTCCAAGACAAGAGAAGACAAAAAATAATCCAAGACAAGAAAAATATTTACGACTTTTTTTGAATATATGTAATTCAAAAAAGTAATTTCAAGAGAATACAATATACATAGTCAAACATGTAATCTTAAGCCTAGCACCCACTAGGTATATTAGTCCACCTTCTAGGATCCTAGCAGATGTTAGGGTTGTCCATGTTTTTTTTTTATTCGATCACTAATTTTAAAATAAGAAACTATTGAGGCTTGATACTGGGAAACCATTACTTTCAATTACTAATTGAACCTAGTGGTTGCTAGGCATTTTCCTTTTACTAGCTGATTTCAATTATGTGATATACATGATATATCTTATGAGAACCATAAAAAATGTATCTATTTACAACACCTAATCACATCACGACATGTAAGATTTTTTATTATTAAATATTCAATTCTCAACCATTATCACTCATGTTGGATTCTAGGTTTCCACAATTAAGTAGTGTAACTCAAATATGTTTTTATAGTGATGGGAAGATAGCCATCAATCCACTAATATCTCCTCTATCCTAAAACTATACATATTGTTTTTTACATTGACAAAAATATATCCTAGAATATATAGATGCTTATTAGCACAGCTAGTCTTCACTTCTAGAACAAATTGATAACTCAAAACAAACCAAATTTAAAATCGATTAATTGTTTAAATTGCTTAGTGAAAAGGATAAAAAAATATTTATTAATGATTTCTTGTTTTTTATAACTAAAGGAGGGTTGAAGTATGCCTGAAACCACTAACCTATAAATATCTATTCCTATTGAATTTTACTCTATGAAAATAATGACATCAAGATACAACATCTCCTTGCTTTTGCACTATTGAGAAACAATATTTATCCTTTCCAATTACTTAAAATTATTAATTTGTTTAATTCCTTTTTTAGGAAATATGTCTTCCATTTATTGCACTCTCTTGTTCCTGAAAAATTCCTTTGATTGAAGGAGAAGAGGATATGAAAAGATAGATGATGAATGGTTTGTAGAAATGCATTCCCTGAAAATTACCACGGTGATCTGTGGTTATTTTTTGTTGATGAAGATGTTGTCAAAGAAGTCAGTATGGTACTAACTTCAAAGGTTATTGATCAAAAAACATTGTATTCAGGTTGAATGCATTGACATTTTTTGTAATGAATAAGTTCCTTATTCTTGACATGGAATTGGAAGTTTCATTGTTCAAGAAATTGAAATGAAGGCTTCTAGAGAAAATAAAACATGTTCTTGTTTTAAATATGGTTGGAATTTGGGGTTGTTCATACATTCAGACAAAATAGGCTATGAAAATGCCCTTGAAATTCATACTAACATGAATTTGGTATTCAAAAAATTGTATAGAACCAAGAATACCTCTTCTATTTGTCATTATTTGAATAGAAAAAAATTTCTTTCTCCACTGAAACATGCAAAGCTATTTACAACATTGAGGTGATCTTATTTGTCTAAATTAGAGATAGATCCCTCTAAGTCAAAGTTGTAAGGGCTTAAAAAGAATAAAAAATCAGTTGTGTTGTTGAAGAAAGTGACCAGTATATTTGAGAAAATAGAAATTACAAACATTGAACAATTAAAATTGTTTTTGTTCAATGGTGATGTTTTTCCAGTTGAAGTTTCTAGGTGCCATGTTCCTCCTCTACAATATCAATTCCATCATGTACATGAAGATAATGTTGACCTTCTTGTCCATTCAATGTTGATTAATGTTATTCCTACACTAGGGATGCAATTCTTCTTCCCTTTTTACCATCTACAAAGGAACTTGTGCTACTCGAGGATCCAATGACTTGAAAAGGGATGATGTGCGTTCTACATTCTAGATAGGCCAACATACCATTTGTGCCCAAAAAATATTTTTGGCTGAAATAAAATATAAGTCATTACATACTAAGATGTAGTTTAGAAAGGCTCGCATTATTTCTTCAAACATGCACCGAGCGAGACATTGTTAATATTTACAGGCAGAAAAATGAGGTAAACAAAAATTGGATTGATACCAATTTTATTGATATATTGTACAAGGCTCAAATGATTTGGAGATCCCTAGGATGTCCTCGAAGCCCTAGAGTGGGAAACAAAAATACAATGAGTTTGAAAGGTAATGATACTTAATTTTAACATTTGTTCTTAAAATTTAATTTTGTAATATGCAGAAAATAAATATACTACTTCCTCTTTCAATGCAGAGTTTCGAGAAACAATGTCTTGCTATTTTCAAAGTGGTTAGGGAAGAGAGTCTTTTGAAAAATGACATTTCTATTTTTACCCAAGGACATATGGAAAAATGGAAAACAACCTTTGAGTTATTTAAATCAAGGTGGGCTTGTTTGTTCTCCTTATAAGGATAACCAACCTAACTTTCAAGAAAATTCACTGGAAGGTTCATGGTGAATTCCTTCAAGCCTGCAAGAGGAATGACCGATGATGAGGAGCTATCAATTCTAGCAGATAAAGTGTAATTAGGGAAAGTATGGCTAACTTGCTCTATTGAAGTAGGTCATATAGTGGAGACTTTTGATTCTTACTGCCAAAGAGTAAAAGATGATAGAAGAATGAGAGGAAAATTTCTAAAATATATAAAAAGTAAATATCCAGGTAATATTATATTGGCAGAATGCAATGAAAAAATATTGTTGAAAAATTTGGTCTACATGACTCTCACTACCACCAGTTGTGTGTACTCTTGGGAGAAGAGAATAAAGGAAAAATAAAATTTGATTCTGGAGGAAGTGAAAAATCATCAAAAATAAAAATTGATGTTGAAGTGGCAGAGGTTCTCCCAACGGAAGCTCAAACAATTATTGACAACTACATGATTTCAATGGAAGAACAAATTCCAGAAAGGATGGAAGACACATAAGATTTTACCTATCAATGTGCATATCCCTTCCAGCTCCAATCAACATTATCTTCTATTCCATCAACTAATCCATTCAATGCAAAATGTGTGATCATATATTTCTGTAATTTGTCTAGTGTACTAACTTCCTTGATGTAATAATGGACCTACTTACAGTTGTCGGATCTAGTCTTTTAAATTGTGTTATTATTGTTCTCTTACCTGTTGCTTCTTCAAAAATGTTAAGAGAGACATAAAAAAATACATGTAAAAAGTTAAAGACAAGGGGAATCAGTTGTGGAAGGTTGTTATAGATTTTATGACAAGCAATGGAAAATTTAATAGCTTGTGTCTTATGTACACAATAACTGATGTGCACAATTGTGATGTTGATGATGGGGATAGAGAAGAAATCACCATGGATTGATGGATAAACTTCCACAACAATTTGTGACTGCAAGTGAAATCGGCCTACGAGGAAAGACACACCCTTTTCTTTACGAGAGATCTTATGGGTTTTGGTCACATATGTTCGATCGACTCACTTCCAAAATTCTCTAATTATAGTGTTGTACGGTAGGTAGTGTTGTAGTGCATGCTTTAGTTGACTCGGTCTATCTATGGTTTTATTGTTGAATCGCATGATCAAGAAATGTTTTTAAAACATTACTATTCTCATTTGAAAAAAGGTACATTGATTAAGATCACTTAAAACAATTATATTTTTTAATGCATTTGAACTGATACATACAATATTTATGCAAACAACCAACCAGTAGAGGAAGACACCATCTCTTCCTCTCCACATACAAACAAAGGAGATGAAGTCATTCTTAACATGTCGCAACCAATTCAACTTATTTCCCAGATGTCTCGACCATCTATCCAATGAATCTATAAAAGGTGAGTGGGAAATACTCGTATTATAAATGTATCACTACAAGAAGTTTTTGATTGTCATTGTTTACATGTTTTTAATAAAACTTCAAATTTTCCAGATTTAATGACAAATGGGGAGGCTATTGGCACACATCATGCATGAAACTCACAGACAGAAAATGGTATGGTGGTCATGTACAATTATAAACAAGACCATTTATAAGCCCTCATAATTGTAGGAACCTATAACGAAGTAGTTTATTTGTTATATGTATTACCCTAGTGGTTGCTAACATACATATTTTAATTAGATTTATTTTGAATTGAGTAAATTTTTGGTTTATTGGTTAATATTAAATTGCAGACAATTGAAAAAAATTACTTCTGTACAGTTGGTTATTTGGGGCTGCTAAGCTAATCAAAGTATGTCATACCAAACATAGTCTAGGAAATAATGGGCTAGCCTAACGATGCTAATATACATCAATATCTATGTAATATTGTCCATCAAAGTTTTTTCATTGAATAGAAGCAAGTTATATCATGAATTTAATTACATCACCATGGTATTTACTTTCAATTGATTAATGATTTTTTATTGGTTAACAATAAACTACCAAGAATAGAAAACACAAATACTTCTGTGCAGTTGGCCATTAGTGGTCGTTAAGCCCATCAAAGACAGTCAACCCAAACATAGTCCAAGATTAATGGCTTATGCCTAGTGGTCACTAATATACAACTACATCTATGCAATATTGTATAAAAGCAAGTTGTATCACGTATTTTTTACATCGACTTAAAATTTATTTTGATTTGATTATTGTTTTTTAAATAGAACAAGCATCACAAGAACTTGCAGAGGGGGAGTGCGAGGGAATCCAAGCGAGTCTCAATCAGTAAGTGTTAACATTATTAAATTTTGATTATTTGAATTGGTTAATATCAAATTGCAGACAATTGAGAAAAAATTACTTCTTTGCAGTTGGCCAAAAGGATTATTTAATTATTTTAGATTTGGAGGGTTTTCTCTATGAGAAAAACCAATCCCTTAAGGAGTTGGAAATCAAGTTTGGTAAGGAGTCTATCAACTTCCGAGGTGGGATCAAGGAATTTTTAAAGATACTAGCAAAAAATGTGAAGTGGGATTTTGGTCTAGCTATCTCTCTTTCTATTAAAGTTGAAAAGTTGATTAAGGCTTTGAAAAAAATAAGCGGTTGAATTGAAACCAGTTATTTTTTTTGGTAAAGAACATTGTTGTGTAGAAGACAAAATTGTAGTAAAAGATCTCCAAAATATTTGGAGTAGAGAGGATATTGTTTTCGGCCCTAGAGACACATTGTGTATTACAATGGGCCCAAAGGGAAACCCTCTAGAAAATTTTATGGTGGGGAGGAAATCCAATGAAGAAAATTGTTTCAAAGATAAGTGGTTGATGACCAATTTGTACACAAACATATCACATATATTGTCTCAGGGTTTGAGTGTTGCAGAGGGCATCCAAAAATTGTAACAAATAGAAAATATATAACTATTAATTATTTCAAAATGTTTTTTACAATGATATTCATTCGTATACATCATATGGTCACTCTTTATTTTATATGTTGAGTTTACAAATTTAAAAGTTGGCAATATTTATATCTTCACTGTGATTGAGTTGATATTATAGTTTTATAAGTTTTTTGTGTGAATTACCCAAATAAAATATTATCACAATAATATGATGACATGTTTTAAATCACTTTTAAAATCTTACATTAATTTTGAGTTATTTTTATAGATCCAATTGGGAAGCCTCAAAATTACTAGTTTTGGGAGTTGAAGGTTTTTCTTTTTGGAATTTATGGTATTGGCAAAAAAATACCTCGTAATATGGTTCCATATTTTAGAACCGGGAATACTAAATACTTTGAACGAGTATTTAGTGTTGAATTGATAAGAACTACATCAAAATATTTTGACATTGCCTTATGGTCTTCATTTATGGATTCAAGAATGGTGAAGTACATGTTCATCAAAAAATTAGTTGGTTGCGAGATACCCACTTCAGGTTCATTTGGGGATGCCACCAATGTAAGTTCAAAACAAATACCAGTCAGCAAATATTATACATTTATGGTAATGTCTATGGTGAAAACAATATACTTTTGATCGATGATGCAAGATTCTTGTCACACGAAGTCAAAGAAGAAATTACTCTCAAAACCCAACATATTGAGATTTGATGGAAACTATAAGACTGATTCAAAATTTACACTGAATTATGTACATGGTTGAAACATGTAGGAGAACACAAGAACATGTGTAGATCATTGAAAACTTTCAAAACACCATTGGCATTTGAATTGTATACTTTTCTTCCAAATCCAACAATGTATTGTGCATTTTTATGTAATAAAATAACTACCTTAAGGTTCTTAAAAATTCAGTGCACAATGAATCATTTTTTTGATTTTTTTTGGAAAAATTTTTTTTTCTAACTTGGGTGAAGAGACAATCATGGATAATGGACCAATAAAATAACAATTTTCCTATATCTACATAGTTTAAACTTAAAAAAATTTATAACATGTAAGTCCCTTATTTAGAATCAAAATTAAGCCTAAATTAAAACATATTATTTTTTATTGTTTCGCAGATAGATGTTGTCTTCTCTAAAATCAAAAAACATTTTTTTCCCAAGTTATGCATAGCTTAATTAACGGAAACATATTATTTTTATTTTTTTATTGTTTCGCAGATAGATGTTGGCTTCTCTAAAATCAAAAACATTTTTTCCCAAGTTATGCATGGCTTAATCTTAAAGACATTTTGAAAATGATAAGAACCTTATTCCAAAGCAAAAATAATCCTAGTGACCACTAGACCATATAAAATAGAAACATGTTATGTTTATTGATTTGCATATCCATGTTGGCTTCCCTGAAATCATAAAATGATTTTTACCAGATCTTTATATGTTAATCTTAATGACAGTTTGAAAATGATAAAACCATGTTCGAATGAAAAATAAATCCTAGCGGCCGCTAGCACGTATAGAACATAAAACATTTTCTATTTAATGTTTTGCATAATCATTATTTTAAAGATTTTTTTTTATTGTTGTGTGGAAGATTGCATCATGATCATACAGGAAGATTACATCATCATCAAACATACCATTTATCGAGGATCCAGGAATCAAAACATATTTCTCAAAAATCTTAGCGCCATTTAGAGCAAGTGTAATTCATATTACAATTGTAAAAATATACCTATTGAAGGATGAATTGTGGCCTATAATGCATATTACAATTGTACTTGACTGATGAATTATTGCCTATATAAAAACTATTGAAGGATGTGGAAGATGATGTGGAGATGTATGCAATGTTGTTAAATCAATAACCCAATTACAAATATGTAATTTTTCCCTAGATTTAATTGATAACACACCTTTCTGTATAATGTGTGTGACGATCTTTAGTAATGTCATTTTGTATAATGTGTGTTTATCAATCAATGGAAGCCTTTATTCATAATTTAGTCAATGTATGGGAAAATATTGATGACACCATCCATTTTTATTGTGTCGACCTACCTCACATGAGTCGATGGACTACTTAATTGGGTTGTGCTTTTGCTTTCCCTCACTCATTTTCTCATGTTTCTCTCTGTTGTTTTCCCCTTCCCTCTCATGGTGTCTACCTATGTTCCTTTCATCCTATTGCATGGCAAGAAGCCAAAAATGTCTTTCCACTCTCCTGTGTCTTCCACTCATCTTCGCAACATCTTCCACATAGGCTCCACACCTATTCTGAATGTGATTGAGAAAGTCTTGGGTGTGGATTATCTCCAGAGCACCAGAGAGCTCGTGTTAAGTCCAAGATTACGAGGCATCTTCATGTTCAATTTCCTAGTTCTATGTGTAGATAAGGAAGTGGTAATAGCATTTACGTCCCATTTCATTTACCCAAGTCATCGTGTGGTTTTGGCCGAAGCTTTGGCAGAAGTATGCCTTCCTATTATGTTTTCCAATATATATCCTTGTCCCTCTCCTTTCTAGGTTGACAAAGAAGATTTTTGATGCCTTGGAATTGAAAATTTGGGCCCTCCTTAATTTTTCAAGTCTGTTCAAATCATCTATCGATTTGATGGGGCATATATCTCCAGCATTCCATCCCTTGACCTAGTCATGCTCGAAAAACCCTGCCCCACCCCTTCTTGATCACATAGTTCACTTAAAGATTGTTGTTGGCTCGTCCTTTAAATTTCTCAAGAAGATTGCAATTCTTGGATCAATGGACCATGTAGATGTGGAACTGTAGGGTTTCTCTATCATTCCCCCTATATTTTTTGTGTTCACCGCTCTTGTTTTTTTTACAGGCCTTGTTATTCATGTTACATTTTGGCCTTGTTATTTATCAATCTTTCCTACTAATTTTTGGTTTTTTATGTATCCCTTCATCGATCAAATATTTCGATACTTGTAGGGTGGGGACCCATCAACCCTTTGGTTCATAGCTCTAGTCAAAAGTGTTTAACTATCTAAAAAATAAAATTATGTAATTTGTCCCTAAATTTAATTGAGAACAAGTTTCTGTATAATGTGTGTGACTATCTTAATAATGTTTATATGTATAATATGTGTGACTATCTTTAGTAATTTTATAATACAATAAAATGATTTAAACGATAATAGATATGTTAATATATAAAAAAAAGTGTACATAACATTTTTATTTCTGGTGAATTCTTATTTGATTAATGTTAATTTAACTAGATAAGCTACATTGGCATTACCTAGCGAGAGTTAAGTTTTAACTCTCTTACTTTTTTTTAAAGTCATATTATCCTCTCGAATTCAAACTGTCCACTACACAAATTGTTCACATCACTTTAAGGAATATAAGGAATTGAAAATTCTCGTCCACTTCAACAATTAGTGTGTTCATAGATATCCCAAAAAAAAAAAAAAAATTCTATGATTTATTCTATGAATTTGGGATTCCAGTGTGACGAATAGTTTTATAATGAAATTCAAATACTTCTTTAAATGATTTACCATAATTATACCTTTAATTTATTTTATAAATATATTTAATTATGAAAAGATGTCCTCCTGACAAGGGGATTAAGGAGAATTTTCATTTTCATTTAAAGTGTCAAGTGTGGGAAGAAAATTGTCAATGATTTCATGTCCCTTCTTTCAAGGCATGCAAGGATGGTGGAAGCTAACATGGGGGGTTAATGATGAATTTTTTTTGTGCATTTATAAATTTTAATGGGATTTTAATTTTTTTGTAATCCGGGTTTATAACTATTAAGGGGATGTTAATGCACATTTATTCCTCTTCGAATCCAAGTTTTAGCTTGTTCCCTTACAAGTGCAGTCTCTAGTGGCATGTGTAGCAGAAGTTCAACAACGCTACCAACAAGGAACGCTATTGGAGTGATCCTACCCGTCGAGATCCAAGGCTGATGATTCCAAGTACGGAAGAGATGAATTATATGGCCTCTCTCACTCCGAGGGTAGTATGATGCTCATAGTTTTTCATATCTACAGTAATAAGTTTCATCACCGCACATAAAAATTCCCTTACAATGATCTCACCCCTACCCATGCCATAAAAACCTTAACAAGGTATAATGTCATTGAGGGCCTCAACTCGGAGGAAGCATCATCGGCGGGGTTGCCACTACCTCCGCTATTGGGCACCTCCCAATCTCGGGGCGGCATAGACCACTCCGAAACAACATGTACCGTAAAAATGATGAAAAATATATTTGAGTTACAAGTCTATCTGAGGACTGCGAGGGATGTCAATTTGCATGAGTTTTTCAAGCCATTTGGACACATCATGCGTGTCTAGGTGGCCATGGATCGAAGGCCGATTAGAATGGGATGTGGTTTTATTGATTTTATCAACAGGGAGGACACTGAGAGAGCTATCAATAATCTCAATTCCTATGGTTATGATAATCTTATTCTCATATTTGAATGGGCCACTCCAAGGTAGACCTTTTTTTTAAAAGTTGAAGCAAGGCAGATTTAAAATCAAACATCTTTCCTTTTTCTATGGAATCATTTACCTATTTCTAATTTAGGTTTTGTAGGGTTTTTAGTGTTGATAGGATCAATTTCTTTTCACTTGAATGGAATGATTATCCTTTTATTTTGACTATCCTCATTCAGTATAATGATTTATTTATTTTCACTAAAGAAAACGTATCAATATTATTCATCATTGATTAAACTCAACAGTTGTCCACAACAAACACATTTTTTTAATTTTATTTATAGGGTGATTTGTGTGTTTGCAAACCCTTAAAATTTACTCCGATGCTTGAGGATTTCCCAACTTTTCCTATTTCTTGAGTTAGGGATGACAGTGATGGCGTCTGACAGAGTGAGATGTGGGGAGCTTGAATAGGAGGATAATGAAGATATGGAATTTTTTCTACCACCTTCAAATATCATCAAGCTAGATGAAGAAGATCGTTGAATACAAGTTCAACGAGCATGGCTAGATGGTGGTTCGCACCACTACCATGCACATCAGAAGACATATTACATTTAATTATATTCTCATAGTCTGGATCGATGCCCTCTACTAGTTTCTTCAGAATATATTTATTAATTCTCTAGTTACACTGAGGTTCAATCACATCATAGTAAATGAACCTAGAAGTGTCTCACATCTCTTGAAAGTCATTAGCCTAGTGGCCGCTAGCCCGTATAGAAAAAAAAACATGGTCGGTTTATTATTTTGCAGACCAATGTCGGTTTCCATGAAATCATTAAAAAAAATTCCCAAGATCTTGCATAGTTTAATGGTAATGACATTTTAAAATTGATAAGAACCTTATTCCAAAGAAAAATTAAAGCCTAGCGCCACCAACCTATATAAAATAGAAACATGTTATATTTATGGTTTTGCAGATCAATGTTGGATTCCTGAAATCATTAAATGATTTTCCAAAAATTGCATAGTTTAATCTTAAATAAATTTTAAAACTGATAAGAACCTTTATTCCAAAGGAAGAATTGAATTCATGCAGCCACTAGCCCGTATAGAACATAGACATGTTATGTTTATTATTTTACAGATCAATGTCAAATTCCAATATTTTGATTTTGGATTCCAGTATATGGGACTTTGGAGTGCAGTAAATTCCAATATGTGATTTTGGATTCCAATATATGTGATTTTGGATTCCAATATATGTGATTCTAGATTCCAATATATGCGATATTGGAATCCAATATGTGCAATTTTGGAGTCCAAATAATTCCAATATTTAACATTTTGGAATCCAAAACTAGTAATTTCAGATTCCAATAATGGTGGTATTTTTGTGGCTTGGACTAGAATAAGTCCATATTTAGTGAAATAAGCGTTGATACCAAATTTAGTAAAATACTACTGCATAACCTATAGATATTCAACACAAACACTCATGCACAAATCTCTAACAAAAAAATTGTGTATCAAACCATAACAACCAAGATAAACTCAATGATTATAAATAATCACTTCCTAAGTAATGTTGCAAAAAGGATTTTAAAACTAAAAAATATTGTAAAGTAACATTGTATCACAATGCTCATTCAATAACCAATGTTATGCAATAACCAGAAACAACTCCTTTTTATTTCATTGATTCAACAAATATAAGATTACATTAAATATTATATCCATCAAAATATGTTCTCCTTTACATCCCAAAACATCATACTTGAAATATGGAAGACATTTCTATACACTTCAATTTAGATAAGGGAGGCATGAAAATGTTGTCAATACATGCTAATGACTATACAATGTAATCAACATAGTAAAAATCAAAAACTAGAACTAGAACCGACCCTTAGAATGAAGATGGGATTTCATTCTTATACAAAATTTCCCTAAGGGAATATACCAAGATGTCCCCAAGAAACCCTTTGAAGTATATCCAAAATGTGGGGCAACCGCCCTTAGTCTTCCAAAATGAAAATTAAGGTCATTCTAACTGAAAATATCTAGTCTTGATATGTCGAGTTAGAACAACTTTGGACCATTATGGAGCTTAAAGAATATTCCATTTAACAAACTCTTATTTGTCTCTTTCTACCATGTCACCATCATGTGTGCACTTCCAGGGAGATTTTGTTATTTGATTCCATCATTTGAGTTGATTCTCCTTTCTTGGAAGAATGATGAATAAGAAAGAATAAGGAATGAGGATGAAGAATAAAGGAATTGTTCAAGAAGGGTCAAGATAAATGTTCTCACTTTCCACCTTATTTTGAAATATATTTCTATATGCATCTAAACACTCAAATATACCTAAAAGGGTGTCTTCATCTGGCCTCTTACGATAGAGAAATATTATCTCCTGTTTTTACAAGACATTGTCCATCTCTATAGAAATAAATCTCATTTTCTTAACCCTCTTGGCCAATTTATTGGTGCAAATTTCCAAATGGAAAAATATTTAAATTAAATAATAATTAAAATTCAACAGAGCTTCCAACTCCCTTACAATATGATTTGTTAGAATTTCAATCAATCTTTATGCATCTGTAGTCCTTGGAGTATATGCACTTTCAAGGGTAAACATCTTATCAATCTTATATTACAAGTCATCAATGAATTATGTTGCCTTCTCCCTCATATTCAAGAGCTTGCTAATGTAATCTCCTAGATTCTCAATCCATAGTTTTATATCCCCCTCATTTCATTATGTCTTTCTCTATAGTCCTAGGTACTATCCCTTCCTTTTGACTTATTCATCCTCCATGGAAGTTATAGCTTCAATTTTGGGAAACATGTCATCCCAATATTCCACTTCATCTTGATACTTATCAATTATTGCTTTACCCACCTCCATTTGTTTTAATACCTGATACAAAGCACTCAATCACTTCTCTCGATGAATTGGCTTCCTCTAATTATCAACTCATCTTCCCATTGTTTAATGGCTTCCCTATTGCTCAAATACTCTACATTCTTCATTACTTTAGGGGTTATAGCTGTTGCAATTTCTTGGCCTTGTGAATTTGTAACCATTTATGAACATAGGTTGACAAGATGTCAACGTTCTCCTTGAGTTTCTTCTTATTTTATTTTTCCTTTTCCATCTTCTAGAAAAGACATCTCATTTTCACAGGTGACTTCATGTTTTAGACCCTCGATAGTTGGTTTCCCTAGTGGGACTTGAGAGATTTGGTAATCAGATGGAGTGGATTCATCCCTTGAAATATCACCTTGTGGAGTGGAAATTTCCAAAAACTTGTCTCCTTGTGGCCCCACCATTGTTCTTGAGATAAATTTGGCCTTCTTTGGTTTTCGGATGGTCTCAAGGAAATGATATTCCTAATGTCTTCCTCATCGACTTATACTTTCACGTTTATTTTTCTTGGGAGTACTGCTTACAACCATCCCTCACTTGGATTGTTACATTCCTCTTGTGTCTACTATTGGGAAGTATTAGGTACAAGCACGAGCTCTTTTGATTTTGAGGTCGCAAGGCCAAAGACATAAACCTATAATTTTGGTGTTTCCACATTTTTTCATTTACACTTGGGTTTCCTCCTCCTCTACTCCTTGATCCTTTGCTTCCTCTTCTTTCTTTGATTAAGGGTGTGATTTACATGCAACTATTTGTTCAACCACTTCAACTTCACAACCATTCTCCTTGGATGGAGAAGGATCTTGATTTACTCAACTTTTTCTTATGTTTGGTCCTAAGCCTTAGTTTCTACGACCTTCTCTACAACATCAAGGTTTTTAATTAACTTTTCCACCATCTCCAAATATGATTAGAGATAATTAAATGATTTTATGGCTTCAATCACTATCACCGAGACCTCTTAAACATTTTCTTTCTCAACTTATGTATATTGGCATGAGTTAGTGTTATCATTGATGTAAAAGGTGAATGCACATTAACGATAAAGGTATATGAGGTATAGGAGTGATATAGGAAGTATGTTATGATGATGACATGGAAAGATAAGGTGTAGCTTGGTTGCAAGGGTGAAGACAAAGATAATGGTTTAGCTTAGTAGACCTAATCAGAGACCTAGTTAGCCTAGGTGATAGAGCATGATGGTTTGAGTTGCATGGTGGCTTAAGGAGAATAATAGAGGCATTAAGATCATGATTTGAGTGTTTTGAGACACTCAAGTGAGTCTTAGAGTGTAGGTATAGGTTTGAGCATGGTTTATAAGTGATCATATAAACCTAGTCTAGGTGCTTGAAGTCCAAATGGAGCATGAGAGTGAGTTACGAGTTATGTGATCCTATGAGGGAATGAAGATGTGTGATACATGTTGTATAAACTATGTTAGGTCCTTTTAAAGAGCTTGAAATCAGATTTATGGTGTTTATCGACTTGGTCTAGGTATAAACTATACCTAATCCTAGTGCTTGGTGGCCTATTGGTACATGATAGTCACTTAAAGAAGTTTTTGATCCCTTAGAGACACTCATGAAGGTATGTCATATTATATTCATCATATAGAGTAACTTTACAGTGGCTTCATGCATGGTTATTGTGTTAGAACACTTGGTTTTGAACTAAACTAGGAAAAACCCCAAGGCCTAGTAATGCAAATCATTTTGGTTTAGAGGATGTAGACATATTTGTGACTAAGTGAGAATTATACATGTTATTAGAGGTTTCCATGGTGTTTTTGGAAAAATTTCACAGTTTCATGATGAATATTTTGTAAGATATGGTGTTTTGAGTCCTATCAAGATCAAGAAGGAGATTTCTCAAGTTTGACGTGAGAGTAATTGAATTGGTTGACATTTGTAATGATTTTATGGGCCCCTAATCCTTTTTAAAATGTTGAAGCATGGAACTAAGAATATCTCAGAGTTAGAATGAGATCAAATGAGGCTCTAAATTTTATGAACAAATGTTAAGAAGGTAAGAAGGTCAAAACCCTTCTTAAACCCTAGTTTGATAGTGATGGAGGAAAAATTATTTGTTTGATCCCATAATGGATTGGATCATAAAATTTTATATTTGGATGACGGAAAGGAATATCCTAGATTTTAAATGGTGGTGGTTTGAGGTCATGACAAGTATGTGGAGCCCACCCAAATTTTCTTGTTTTAAGGAAATAAGGTTTTACTCTCATTTTTTCCATTAGACCCTATGAATAAATTCATGCTATAAATTTTTGGGGAACATTGATACATTTTTGAAGTCATTTCAGAGCTTGGTAAGGCCATTTTATGACCTGCATAGGTCAAAATAGGTTGACTGATTTTTGGGATAAAAAGGTCGTTTTGCGGTCATTATGAATGGAAATTCTTGAGCACTTGTGGACTTGGTGATGATGATTTATGACATTGGAGGTTTTTATACATATAATATGATTTTGGATTCATTTTTTGAGCTCTATAACTTATTTGAGGTGGTATGAAGGTCACAAGTTGACCTAGTTTGACTAGTTCATGACAACAAGGGTGTATCTGAAGATTGGTCTCGAAGACCAATATCTTGGCTTATCTAATGATATATATCCATTATAAAGTGAAGAGGGATTAACTTTTAACCTATTTTATGCATTTAGAGTGCTTAAAAGTGTTAGAAAGAGTGCATGAAGGTTGAGTTTACAAAATTGGTCTCTAGGTAGTTCAAGTTGCTAAAGAGGAAAAGTTGTTCTATTTGATTTTTTGGTTACTTCATGAGGTATGTTCCTCATGTCATTTTATTTCCAATTAGTGGTTACATGGAATATTTTAGGTGTTTTTGTGTGGTTTTTTTCTTCATGGTTGAAGATTGGTTCCTAGAAGTGCTTGATTTGAGTAGGAAACAATCCTACTAGGTGGTGAAGTGAGAAGAATAGATGATGCAGTGTCATATGAGATTATAGAAGGTGTTAATAGGATTTAATGGACATGTGTGAATCCTTTTGATGCATGAAAAATAAGTATTAATCTCTTTGAGTTCTTGGAGTGCTCGGTGAAGGAGAAACTAGCCTTTTAGACCTAGTTGTGCTTGTTAGATGTCTTGGTGCATTTATGACCCATGTGGGTCTTTCATGTTAATTTATATAATTTTTTAGGTGTGTGTTATGTTTTACATGACTGACCTTAATGGTATTAGTCGACTGCGGTCACTTAACATATATTTCAAGTATAAAAGTGGATTGTATTTATTCACTTTGAACAATAGTGGTGAGAGGGAAAAAATGTGAGCTAGGTGTGAGTGTGAAAGTGATATGAGGGCGTTAAGATAGAGATAAGAGAGTGTGTGGATTTCTTAGTGTTGAAGATCTATTTTTCAAGGGAAATTTTCCAAATCAGCCCATGAAAGAGAAAGATTGAGTGAAGTAGAAGAGTGTGTGTTTGAAGAAGGTTTTCAGCATATCACCCGAACTTGTGATCACTATCACCTATATGGGCAGCATATCTTCAGTTGTATTCTATTCAAAAAAATTTGATGAGTAATATTCATACAATTCATTTTTTTTGAGTAATATCAACAAAGGTTTCTAGGGGTGGGTACTCCTTGTGAAGTGGGTGCTTCACTAAACAAATATTGTGTGATGTGTTATATTCATGGAAGTCTTCTAGTTTCCATAATATTATAAAAAAATCAGTGGTTTTTCTTCCCTTGAGGTTTTCCCACTTACATATTGTGTTCTTGTATTCTTTCTCTTTATTATTCTCATGTGGATGATTGTTACATGGTGTTAAGCTCACATTATTACATGGTTGAATGTTTAATGGTTCATACAAGTTAAAGTAATTGAAGTAAGGTTTTTGAAGGATTGATTCACACCCCAAGTTCATTTTTATTTCAACAATAAGTTTCAGAGTAGTTTCTTTTGAAGAAGTTAGTTCACTTGAAGGATATCCTTTGAAGCACTAAAATGGCAAGTCAACAGAGTGGCACTTCTTCGAGTAAGGATCCCTTATTTGATAAAACAAACTATGCATTTTAGAGCATTGGGATGAGGACTAACATCACTTCCTTAGGTTTTGACATTTGGTAATCTATGTTATATGGATATATAGTTCATGAAACTCCTCCAACAAGTACTAAAGACAAGAAACTTAGTAATGATAATTCTAGGGCAATGAATGCAATCATGTGTGGTCTAGCTGAATCATAACTTGTGAAGTTCGTGCATTATACCTCAGCTAAATCTATGTGGGATAAATTTTAGGTCATCTATGAAGGATACTCTAAGGTAAGAATGTAAAATCTCCAAACTTTTATTAATCAGTTTGAAGGCCTGAGTATGAGAGAAGAATATACATTTGATCATGTTTTCAACTCTATGAGAGGTTTAGGTGAAGAAGTAAAAGAAGAGGTAGTGGTTTAAAATGTATTAAGAATTGTCACTCCCAATTTTTATTCCAAGGTGTCTTCTATTGAGGAAGCTAAGGATTTTAATGTCATGTTAATGTATGAGTTACATGGCATCTTGATTGCATATGAGATGAGGATTGTTGACTCTAAACTAGTTAAGAAGGAGATTGCTTTCAAGACTGATATGAAGACAAAAGATAAGAAGGCTAAGGATGATAGTGTTTCTCCTAAGATTGATGATAAATAAATTTTTACAATGATTTATATATGAATGAATGTTGGATTAGGTAATTACAAAGGGAAGATGCCTTTCAAATGCTTCAATTGTGGAAAAATAGGTCATTTTGCTGCCAAGTGCCCTCATAAGCACAAAGATGAGGATGAATAAAGTGATGAAGATCATCACAAGAAGGCTAATAGGTTTGACAAAGGTAAAAATAATTTCAATAATTTTGACAACAAGAAGAAGTTAAAAGATATTTTCTACTCAAAGTAAGAAACTTGTTCATCTAAAACAAGTAGTGATAGCGGTGTCTCTAATTATAATCCTGAATATGAGAATGGTGATGTTAGTGATGAGGTTTTGTTCATGGAAAAGGATGTTACAAATCACTAGAAAAAAAGACTCCATAGTTTTTAGTGACTCATGCATGCATTCTAAGATTGAAGAAGATGAAGATGATATAGAAACTGAACTTAGGTGTGTCCAATCTGAGCTAAATAATTTTGAGAAGAAAAATAAGGAGCTTAAGGAATTAGTCAAAGAGTATGAAGGTAAGATTCATGAACTTGAAGAGAAGCGTTGGTCATAAATAGGTAAGTTAGATGAGATAGTTAGGAGGTTATAAGAGAATATAAGTTTCTTTGTCACAAGCATGATAAAAAAGAGAATGAATGTACTAAACTTGAAGAAGATATGATGTTTCTACGGGAATATTTGTATGAAAAAATTAATTAGGCCAAATCATTCCAAAAATTTGATAAGAGCACCAAGATTCTTGATGACATTTTGAAGAACTAGAGGTTTGTAGGAGATAGAAGAGGTTTGGGATTTTTGGTCGTTCAAACGTGCACTGCGTCTCGAGATCCAAGGAATTGAGTTGTTTGAGACAACAATGGAACCATCTCTAACTTGTACAACCTTGCATGCGTGAGACAGATCTTCGAGAAGGTCGGTTCCTCTATCTATTTGTACCTCACTACATTACTCCTAATGTTGGAAGGGAAAACTAAGCTAACAATGCCAAGGGACTAGGGATAGAAGGATAACATAAAGGAAAAATAAACTAAAAGGGAGGTGATAGCACTAGAAAAGAGGGATGAACACTATCATTGCGAGTGGAAATGATTGAAAAAGTGTCAGGAGGCTAGGCACACGTAGCACAAACCAACACACATTTACACAATCAATTCCATGACACACAACCAAAAATGGAATCTTGGCATGTAAAATGACACAAAGAAACACATAGAGTAAAAGGAAGGAAAGAAAGAAGAATATAAACATGTTAAGGTAGATAATAGCCACAAAACGATGTTTCTATTACTTCCAAGGATGCACAATCTGTTACAATAGCACAAGAGACCAATATCCACATGCACGAGCCAGATCTGGAGGTCTATAACTCAAAATACAAATAAATGAAGTCCTTAGTAAAAAGCTTAGGGATCCAAAATGTCCAACATTAACAATGAGCCCAGATCTTAAATTTATAGATGAGTTGATGGAAGAAGGAGGGAAAACATGAATTTGAAATACAACCACCAACAATAAGCATTCAATACCTATAAATCTATCTGTAGATCTATAAAATGTGTCTCCCTAAGTTTTTTTGATGTGTAGGAGAAGAAAGGAGGCGATATCCATGTCAAACCGAGTGGTTGGAGCAATCAGATCTACTCATCAATGCCCATAAAGATGTTTTCCCATTTCTCACCTACCAGATATGCCAAAATTTTGAATTTGAATATCAAACATTTTATCCTACATCAGCATCTATCGATTGAGACTAAACGTGCGTCGATCGGAGCTCTATAGCAAAATATATGGCTGTCATAATATTTTTCGAGTTGTCTCGCACATGTAAGACACATGGCTCATGTTGATTGATTGAAAGGACTCTCAATTGTTTTTATTTCTACCACGTGTCACTCACTAATTTTTGCCAAGATTTGGTGCCTAGCTGGCACACTTTGATTGGTTACGTGTAACACACTCAAGCTTGCTAGATGATTATGTGGCATGGAATGGCATAGAGGAAGGTGCAAAGGTATGCACGTGAAAGGATGAAGCATGGGAGAAGGATAAACGGAAGATGCACGCAAATGTGACATGAGCGGGAGAAACGGAGAAACACCCAATGAAGAAACGTATGGTCAAGGTGTAATTATTATGAAGTAATGTGTGGGGTTCACGAGAGGGTTGGGGACTTAGCTAATTTTGGAGCAAGTGCGAAGGCACGCATGCAAGATGCATGTAATGTTGGGAAGAAGGAAAATACATAGAAGGTGCATGCGAGGGAAGAGTGGAACAAAGAGGAAAAGTAAAATGGAAGGGATAGAAGTTCATAATAAAATCATGCAAGGTGTGCGAGAACTGCAACCAAAGATATGTGCCAAGTAGATAGCTAGAGTGCGCACAACCTACAATATAAAACCTCGGAGCTATATTGTGAATGTAAGTTGTCCAAATAACTATGAGAGTTATTTGGATAATAGTTTTGGTGACTATCAGAGCCATCCTCCTGCTAGATGAAGGAGATCAGTAGCCTGGAGCATCCATTGGGTATGGATTCTGGTATGTAATCCTGAAATTCTAATCTACAGCTTTGAAGAACTGCCCCTTAAAGTCACTCAAAGAATAATTTCTTAACTCTATTTTGAACCCTGTAAAACTACTTAAAATTGTTGGAAAACAACCAAAGCATCCCGAAGCAAAAGAAGAGCATGTGAAAGAAGCACATGAGAAGAAATAACTATGTATAAACAAACAATTTGCACACAACGCACTTGGAGGAATTGAAACTACTCTAATATATACAAAATGATGCAGCAAATTCAATGGAAGGGTTTGAGATAGATCCTATTTACTGGGATTTGTAGCACGCCTCCATCGAGATGAGTTAACTCAAAATAGTTAGCTTCCTTTCATGAAATGATGATGTATGGGCCACTCTAAAGTGCATCAAACTTTAAATGGTGCCCTGGTTTAGCTCTGTTAGCATCCCATTTCAAAACCAAGTCCCAAACTTTGAAAGTTTGAGGCCTAGCATTTCTATCAAACCACTTATTTTTTTATCGTTGATGTTTTTCTATCTTGATCATGGAAGAGTTCCTTGATTCTTCAAGACTAATCATCTCTGCCATTCTGATTTCTCTCTGGTATGCACCTTCAAATTCTAGTTGTTATGCAAGTGCTAATGAGTTCAACTCAAGCATCAAAGGAAGAGTATACTCCTTTCCATAGACAAGATTGTAAGGAGAATTACATATTCATTTTTAACTATGATTATATCTTCCCAAAGCATGTGCAATAATTTTGTATGCCACCGTATTTGGTAGATATTCATTGTGCGTTTCATGATCCTGATCAAGTTCTTGTTTGTTGACTATGCCAAACCATTTCCTTGGTGGTAATAGTTGGATGAATTCTTCATATAGATGCCCAGATTTAGAGCCCAATCATTAATTTTAGTGCCAAGTAAGGCTTTTGCATTTTTGGAGATAATGGTTTGAAGAATGCCAAACCTTGTGACTATACCTTCGAGAAAGTCAAGGATGAATAACTTGGTTGATTCCTTGAGTGTGACAGCCTCTATCCATCTGGAAATATTGTCCGTAACTATCAGCACCCACTTATGCCTAGCACTCGAAGGAGGATTGATCATGCCTTGAAGTGAAGACCCCATTGCAAAAAAAGTCCGATATGCTTGGATTGGGTCGGAGGGGAAGCATTGCCAATATTTTCTTACCTGCAAAAAAAGTATATTCCTTAAATTTTGTGACCCACTTGTGTACATCTATAAAAAGAGTAGGCCAAAAGATACCTGCCATTATGATCTTCATTATTGTAGTCTTAGCAGAGAAGTTTCCACCAGAGAATCCATCGTGAAATTCTACTAACACCTTTTTCAATATGTGTGTCGTCGATACATCTTAACAACACACCATCAAGATTCTTTTTGAAGAGAAGACCATCAATCAACACATAAGGAATGGATTGCAATCTTATATTCCTGCACTTTTCTTTTTTAAACTAGGAGGGTATGAGCCCTTGGAAAGGAATGTGATCATGTCCTTCATCCATTCGTGTGCTCCAGGATCCGTATTTTGTTCAAGTTCTGCGTGCACGGGGATCTTCTTCTAGAAACAATGAGTCTCATTTTCATTATGTGCATCCTCGGCAAGTTGTTTGTAGAGCACACTACCTCTCACCATCTTGGTGGCTTTGATTGTCACATCATACTCCATGATTTTGGTTATTCATCATGCTCTCTTCTCACTGATTTCTAGTCCCATTATGAAGTATCTAACAGAAGAGTGGGATACTAACACCTTGATATGATTTGTAGCGAGCATGATCTTTAATTTCTTGAGTGCGTGCATGATGGAATAGACATGTTTCTCTATGTGATTTTATCTTAATTCATAATCCTTTAGCGTCTGGCTGAAGAAAGCCATTGGTTGTTCTAGTCCTTGTTCATATTTGTGTGTTCGGGCAAAGCGGTAACACTTGCATCAGCACTATAAGCATAAAGGATGAAATCTTTTGAATAATCTGGGTTGATGAGTGTTGGAACACAAGAAATTTCTTTCTTGATCTTGTCAAATCTTTATTTTCCTTCTTGTCCATTTGAAAACTATGTCCTTCTTAAGTATGAGGGTGATGGCCCTTACCAGTCCTACAAATTTAGGAATAAAGCACCTAACAAAGTTAATTTTTCCAAGGAATGTAAGGCTTTCTTATGCGCTGGTAGGGAGAGGTACGGGATGGTTGAAATGTGCTCGGGGTTTATTGTTATGCCATTATTTAAAACTACATGGCCTAGATGCTTGCCACTGTTCCACCATGAAATTGCATTTCTGGGGTTGAGAGACACCCCAAACTTTCTGCATCTCTCAAAGACTTTCTCTAGGTGTGCCATGTGATCTGCACTTTTCTTTGAGAAGATTGTGATGTCATCAAGGTAGACCAAGATGAACTTATTGATATATCCTTTGAATGCAATATCCATGGCATGTTGAAACATTGTGCATGCGTTTGTGATGAGACCAAAGGACATCTTATGATATGCATATGTCCCTTATTTGGTTGTAAACATTGTTTTGAATTGATCTTCTTTCTTGACCAAAATCTGATTGAAGCCTAAATACCCATCTAGCATTGAAAATCTTTACGCGTCGGAACAGTCTGCAAACTATACTCTATAAAAGGAAAAGGATAATGATGCCTTGTTCAAATCTCTGAAATCAACATAGAATCTGATTTCACCATTCTTTTTATGCACCAGAACTAGATTTGCGACCCAGGTAGAGTACTTGATGGGAAAAATAATCTTCACCTCAATGAGTTTGGATAACTCCTTCCTCATGAGGGGCTCTATCTTTGGATTGATTGGCCTCTACTTTTGTTTGACGGGCTTGATACCAAGATCAAGGTCAATGGAGTGTTAAGAAACACTTGGATCAAAACCTTTGAGGTATTCATACTCCCATGAGAAGATATCACTATATTTTTGACAGAGAGAGATGAAGGTTTGTTTTTCATCATGCATGCAAGATTTACTAGGCAATAACTCCTCCGCACGCATAATAGTGACTGGGGAGCAGTCTTCTTGTGTGGCGCGCATATAATTTTATTCACCCTTCAATTTATCAAGAAGGAAAAACATTTTTTCTAAGGTGAACAACCCTTTAGGAAACTTGTTATTCTTCAGTTGTATCACTTGGTCACGGTAACTGTCATGCAAATCATCTTGCATGTTTTACGAGAACTCAGCTTCATTCTATATGAACTGGAAAATTTGTGCATCATTTTCAAACACTTTCCAGCTGGTATTGTTCTTTGTAATGGATGGTCTAATCACCATATTAATGTGTTGAGTGTTTCCTTTGATAAATTCCTCGCCAGAAGAGATCGTAAACTAAGCACGGCCATATGATTAGCTTCTTTATTCATTTTTGTGGCACCACCTACAAATTTAGAGCATCAAAGCTCTCAATGAGGTCCCAAACTCTGTTTTATAACATTTGAGAAGCTTATTATTTGTCATGCATTTTTGGTAACTCAGTGAATAACCAATTCTATGTCCCCAAAGATCTAAAGTGCCTTAATCTTCTTATTTTCAGAAATAAAGAGACCATGCACCAGTGCCTCATATTTTGCCACATTGTTAGAGCATGCAAACCGTAATGTCAATGCGTGAAGAAGAATTTCTTATCCTTAGGAGAAACGAGAAAACTCCTAACCCCGTGTCATTTCTACTTCTGGATCCATCAAAGTATAGCTTCCATGACCATGGTTGTCTTCATTTTTCTTGAGCATGCACGGCAACACAAATTCTTCTTCAAGGATACAGTAGGTACCAAGCCCATTTTCATAAGCTTTCATCTCTTCATATGGATCAACTTTATGGTGCCTCTCCACCCACTCATCAAGTACTATATCAGGAATAGAAGGTGGAAGAGGATTCTCTTCAAAACTGAAACTTTTTTCTTGGATTAAACAGTTGGCTTGGAGAGGGGATGGGACATATGACTCTACATGATAGGAAAATATTGGCTCAGCTTGTATGGTAAATCGGGTACCATACCTTGTCTTGAGTAACATATGGGTCCAATCAAAAGACAAGTAACCACCCACTTTAACAAGAAATCCCTTGATAGACATAGGGAAAATAGAGGGGAAGATCAATGATTGACACATCTTGAGTTATTTTCAGACATGGAAATGGATGGAGAGTTAAATCAAGATCTTTGATGATTCCTAGGGTAGTGAAAATTGAACCATCAAGTTGTAGGAATCCTTTTGTCAAGGGGCTATACTTAAGACCTAAGACATCAATAATTTTCTTAGGCAAATCAAGTACTAGCACCTGAGTCAATCATGCAATTATGGACAAGATGTTTACCTATGATTAGGTACATATAGAAGGGTGGGGTTTTGACAATCTTACTTACTTGTTTCTCCTCTTCTTGGAAGATGTTGACGAAGCAAATAGCTTCGGATAGCTAGATCAGCGTGTGGAAGTTAAGCCAAAGCTTCATGCAATAGGTCACACTAAGATGGAATAGTCAGAGCATCCCACATTGTGACATTTATGTTTGTTTTCTTCATCTGGTCCACAATGTTGAATAAGACAATCTAAATTATGCATTTGAGGAACAACAACATATTTTCTCTTATGTTCATGTGTAGCAATAGGTATTTTAGCATGGCACAGAGGCTTGACCTACCAAAGGAGGGGCACACACCACTTCAGGAGGATATTTGTGTGGAGCCTCTTGTGTAGGAACTTGATCACTTTTGCTACTAGATGTCTAAGCTACTTCCTTTTTTTGAGGTTTTTCTTGTGTTGCTGGAATTGAAACTTATGCATCATATTCGAGCATTCTCTTCTTATATATTTTATTGTCAGCAACCTGGGTACGCGGTCTACTTGCATCATCTATAACTCTATTGATTTCACAAAATTCCTCGGTGCCAAAGAATATGAAGTTGGCTTCAATAGGATCCTTTATCTTTTCTTGGTTCTCGACTCGCTTATGTTGATGGAAGGCTCACAGTTAGAAGCATTTTGCATCATATAGGTGCTGCACGCGTGCGGCGTTGGTATAGTGATATTGACTATGAGGCATGTTGTAAGGAAAACACCATTCTGACTCTTGCGCCATGTTGTTTTCAATCGGGACAAACACCGACATGTGCTAGTACTAGAAGAAGTTGTTTTGGAGGTATAAATTGTAAGGGAAAGTGTGCATTAGCATGTCATCTATCATTCTATTGGTTCTTCCCATATCTTTGATTTCCATATTGATTCACCAAGGTTGATTGCTTTGTCTTTGCACCTGATTAGAACTACCTCTGTAGGCTTGCGCCTACTGCTTCTCCAATGATATGACCTTGTTGGACAAGTTTCTAATCAAGGATTTTAATTCTTCATCTTCTTTCTGTTGCTCTTAAGAATAGGATGTAGATGCAATCGGTTACATGCTCTCCACTAGATTAGAGGCAACAAATGGCTAGGGTGCTAGAGACATTTCTGGGAATAATGGTGCGGGAGGTCTAGGAGCCAACTTACCATCCTGAATGAGATTGTTTTCTACCCTTATTGCAATGTTTTATGCAACAAGTAAGGTTCTACCTCTCATGTATTGAATCATGACTGAAATGTCACTATTCAAATCCCTTACATAGTACAAGAAAACATGTTGGGTTGTAGGCCTTACCACTTGAAGAAATTTGTCCCAAGTTTTCTAGAATCTGATGTTGAAATCAGTCATTTGCTCGTTGGGTTCCCTCTTGGATGTAGTTATTTGTTCCACCAAAGACGTGTGATCTAAATTATCCTCAAATTAATTACATATATTTGTTACAAGCTCATCCCATGTGGCAATAGATGTAGGTCTAAAGCCTCGGTACCATTGGAGCGATTTACCCTTGAAAAAGGTTACAAATAGTCTAACGGAGACATCATCATGTGTGATTAGATAGACAAAGCACACATTGGCCACATCTTGAATGTGTTCAACAAGGGTAAATTGATTCTCTCCCATTAAATAGGAAATGTTCTTAAGCGCGGTCGTTGGCATGTCATGTTGAGCATTGAGATTAATCGGACTTCCACCAGTGAAGCTAGAAAAGTTCCTTGGAGGAGGAGGTTGAAGTGTCATGGTAGGGCATGCTTGTCTTTTGAGGATGAGTGGAGTACACGCACATTGGAGATGGGGATGCATGCATAGAATATCTATTGTGTGTGCTTCTTGGTAAAATCTGGAGGTATTCAAAGGATCCTTTAGTTGTAGCACTTTTTCTGGTATGCACTCTTCTCATAAAAGGCACTCTAGCTACTAAAATAGTAGATCTGAGTGTTAGGAGTCACTAGATGTGTTAGAACAAGCCTCTAAAGGCTGAAAATTGCTAAGTCACACACCAAACTTAGCAACATCAAATTTAAGATTTCATTGTTGGTCCCACCGGCATGCTAGAAATCGTTGGTCATTCAAATGTGCACTGCGTCTCGAGATCCAAGGAACTAAGTTATTTGAGACAACAATGGAACCGTATCCAAGTTGTGGGACCTTGTGCACTTAAGACAAATCTTTAGAGAAGGTCGGTTCCTCTATATATTTCTATTGCTATCACTTGTTACTCTAATTTTGGAAGAGAAAACTAAGCTAACAATGCCAAAGGACCAGGGATAGAAGGATAATAGAAAAGAAAACTAGACTAAAAGGGAGATGATATCACTAGAAAAAGAGGGATGAACACTATCTGTTTTGAGTGGAAATGACCGAAAAATCATCGAGGGAGGATAGGCATGCGTACCACAAACCAGCACACATTTACGGAATCAATTACATGAAACACACCAAAAATGGAACTACAAGGGATGTAAAATGACACAACAAGCACATAGAGTAAAAGGAAGGCAAGAAAGAAGAATATAAACACGCTAAGGCAGATAATAGCCACAAAATAATATTTCTATTACTTCCAAGGATGCACAATCAGTTACAACAGCACAAGAGGCCAATATCCACATGCACAAGCCAGATCTGGAGGTCTGCAACTCAAAATACAAAGAAATGAAGTCCTTAGCAAAAAGTTTAAGGATCCAAAATTTTCAACATTAACAATGAGCCCAGATCTTACATTTATAGATGATTTGATGGAAGAAGAAGAGAAGGAGGGAAAACCTAAATTTTAAATACAACCACCAACAATAAGAATTCAATGCCTAAAAATCCACCTGTAGATCTATTAAATGTGCCTCCCTTAGTCTTTTTTTGCACGTGTAGGATAATAAAGGAGGCGATATCCATGTCGATCCAAGTGGTGGAGCAATCATATCTACTCATTAATGCCTAGAAATATATTTTCCCATTTATCACCTACCAGATCCACCAAAATTTTGAATTTGAATATCAAACATTGTAGCCTATGTCAAGCTATCGATTGAGACTAGGCGTGTGTTGATCGGGCTCTGTAGTAAAAGATATGGTTGTCGAAAATTGTCGAGCCATCTGCACATGTAAGACACATGGCATGCGTTGATTGACCGAAAGGACACCCAATTATTTTTCGTTTCTACCACATGTCACTCACTGATTTTTTGCAAGGATTCGGTGCCCAAAGCATGTGCACTTTGATTGGTTATGTGTAACACACTCAATCTTGTCAAATGATGACATGACATAGAATGGCACGCAGAGAAGGCGCAAAGGTATGCACACATATGGATGAAGTGTGGGAGAAGGATAGAAGGAATATGTGCACAAAGGTGATGCGTGTGGAAGAAATGGGGAAACACCCAAGGAAGAAACATATGGTCAAGGTGTAATTATTAAAAAGTAATGTGCGGGGTAAGTGAAAGGTTTAGTGTCTTACCCGATTTTTGAGAAATTGCAAAGCACACGTGTAGGATGCATGCAATACTAGGAAGAATGTGAATGCACATAAGGTGTGTGCAAGGAAGAGTGGAACAAATAGGAAAAGGAAAATGGAAGGGACGAAGTGTAGAAGTAAATCGCGCAAGGCGCATGCGGAATTGTAACCAAGGAGATGTACCAAGTAGATAGCTAGAGTGCACACAACCTACAATATAAAACCTCGAGACATACTTGTGAATGTAAATTTTCCAAACTAGTAGGATATTTATTTGGATAACGAGGATTCAAAGATGTCACCAAAGGCAAAGGAGTGATACAAGAAGATATTGTTTCGGAAAGGAGATTATAGGTCCAAGCACTAAAGAGGAGTAAAATGAAATAAATGTCAAAGATAATATGAAGAAAAAGTCCACAATGCAACCTAATGGTTCGAGGTATGAAAAATCCTTTAATGAATATTTTTATACTTATAGTGGATTTGGAAATCAAATAATATTACTTGTTTCAATTTTCAAGAGAAGGGACACACCGCCAAATCTTTATATGAGTCATCGAGTCAATTTTAGAGAGAAGGTCCAAGAGGTATGAATAAAACGTGTTTTATAATTACAACAAAGTTTGATAGGCTTCTAGGGATTTCTATGGTCCACAAGACAAACTTGGAGGTTTTAGAGTTATAAAAATCAAGAGAAGAGGCAATACATACTTTTGGACCCAAGAATGAGTAATGTCATACCACCTAGAGCAGATGTTGATCCAAATTAAGAAGAATTGTAGGTTACTGATCAAAGAGAAGGAGTAAAAATGTGAATCTCGGGTATCAAGGAGGTCATAGAACCTCTTTAAGCTGTTATTTTAGACTCCTCATGAAGATATATGTCTCTACTAGGCTTCTTAGAGGCATAACTATCCATATTAAGTATGGTGTCAAGGGGAAGCATGAGTGATGTAAAGTCTAATCTTGTAGCAATGTATTCATGGTGTCAAGGTATGTTTCTTATGTTTTTGAAGGAATTCAATCTGCCTTGAGAATGTTTTAGGAACTTTCATAGTTCAAGAATGCAAAATCTCTTTTTTTACTAAGTAGAGTTTGCACTTGAATTTTCAACTAGATCTTTGCAGGTTAATGGGTGTGATATTTTATAATCTCAATTTCATTTATTAGTGTTTGTTTTTCTTGGATTTGTAGATATGATTTTATAATCTTGAAAATTTAGGTGGTTATAGATGTTGACATATGAATACTACTTTTTTTGTGTTTGGAATTTAGTTAGCTTAAACTAATTGTTAGGCTAATTAGTCTTCTAATATATTTTTATAAATGAACTTTATTATTTACTTAGCTTATGTAAAGTGAAATTCCCATTTGTGTGGTTTCCCTTAACTTATTTCCTAATGCTAGTAAATAATTCAATCCCAAATAAAAAAATTTGTTCGTTTATGTGTAATTTAGATGAGATGAAAAGTGTATGTCATGCTTAGTCAAATAAGAGAGTCTAGTTTTCTTTTCTACCTTACCCTTTTATTTTGGTTTTATTTAAGTAGTTTCAATGACTAAGGTAGGTTTTGATCATTGTGAATATTCATACGGTAAGTTCCATTTTAAAATCAAGGTTATTTGAATCCAACAAAGTGAAGAATTAATAAGTGGTTTTCCTAAAAATGGGTCTAACCACAGTTAACATAAGGTCATGTAGTTCCTAACTCGAAGCTATGCATCCTAGAGTAATCCTTACCTTGAATCCTAAAGTCTAACAGGGGTTCTAAAATGAGTGGGAAAAGAAAGAAAGTTCTCTTTTCCCTATCTCGAGGGTTGTAATTAGTAGTGTAAACAACACTAGTCAAAAATACCTACACATAATAAAAACTTGTGCACTTCCTTTATACACATCTTTTTTTATAATTGCTAACCATTTCTTATATGCATCTTCCTCTTGAGCGGGTACCTTAAGGGGCCGGGCCAGATTGGGTGTGATCATACTTGGTTACGAGGGATAGACAAAATCATTTGAGAGATGTTGTTATTATGCCATAGTCTTCTTACCCTTGCCTCGTTTCTTCCCTTTGTTGACACATTGTACTCATCATGTCTATTTACCACCATTATTCTCTCTTGTTCCCATTCATTCATGGTCCTTTCACTACTTTCATCTTGGACCTTGACATACCTCCATTATGTATTTATATTCCATTCCCCATTGTTTTACACCTTTGACCTTAGGATTTCCCAAAATATGACAACGACCATGGTAAATGGTGATTTTTTTTCTTATTCCCATTTTTGACACCATCAACCATTATAAATGGTGTTCAAATTTCAAGGCTGACAAGATCAACCAAGGTCAATGTTTTTGGTATTTATACTCCATTATATTATCATTTTAAGATCATCAGGATTCATTATCACTTCAAGATCATCAGCATTCATTATCACTTCCACACTTCGCATTTTCACATTATCTCACCATTATTTGTTGGAATTGATGTCTTAAAGCCTACCATCTTCCATTTGGGTCACCATAGTTAAGTCTTATTATTGATATTTCCCCTTCACCACTCATACTGATTATATTTATTTTTGTTCTCTCTGGGGAGGATTATGCATTAGCGGTCATACTCAAATTATAGGTAAGTATTTCTAACCCTTATTAGTTTTTTATCTTACACATGCACATGTTGTTTATTGGTAATTTATTATTATAGAATAGAGTAGATGTATGTTTGCATTGATATATTACATTGTCTTATTACATTATGCCTCATGGATGTATCCACCCCTTGGTTACTCTTATTTTGAATCCTCGTAAGATACCTATATTTTTATTAGGTATAAGAATTGGAAACCTATAGCTATCCTAATGCTAGGGTCACTATCCTCTAATATTAGGAAACTAACTCACTCCTTGAGCACCTTTCTATCTACATTGTGTATCCAGGACTTAGATTTAGTTCCTATATTTGAGAACCTAGTTTCGAACCTATCTTTTTCTATCATGCGTTTCCTACTTTTCTTATTTTCCTACTCATCTTATTTCCTACTCTAACATAATTTTGGTTGATGTAAGATTGTACGTGAACCCATATGCATATGTATCATACACCCTAGTTAAGAAAAATTGCATGAGTTAAGTATTCATACACACAAGATGAGTGGTATAAGCAACCCTTCAACCTTTTGATAATTTTTTGGCATGCATTCATACCAACATGTACCCCTTTCCTTCCAATTGTAATTGGAAGTTGGGTAAGAAACTAACTTCCTCCACCAAAATTATATTTGATGTTCCAAACTCATCTTTATACTTTGTCTAGGATGACCTCCTCTATCTACATGGGGTGCCTTCATTATTCTCTACATATTTTGTTCTTTCATAACATCTATATGCACCATCTTTAAATAGAAATTTCCATTACTCATATTTTTGAGTGTTTGTCCCTATACTACATCCTCCAATAATTCTATGTAGATTTCCCAAATTATTCCTTCTTCTCACTTCACTAATATTCTTCACACTTCTTTCAAACTTGATATTCTCTCCTTTACATAGTGTATTGCTATTATAATGTGCATGTTATTCATTCATCCCACAAGACCTTCTATATTTTTGTATAATAAAATGGATTTGGTGCACTCTATTTTTTACCCTTATTTTCTTTAGAATGTGAACCTTTCTATCCTTTCACAATTTCACACTAATGTCCCTTCCATCATACAACATCTCCTATTCAAATTGTTAAGGTCTTCCTAACAAAATATGGCATGCATCCATCGGTAAGATATCACACATAACCTTTTCCATGAACTACCCATTCTTCATATCCACTTTGTATTTTTACACAATATATGATTTTCCTTCTACCAACCAAGTCAATTTGTAAGGATATGTATGTGGCTTACACTTCAGTCCTAACTTATGTACCATCTTCAAAGGTACCAAATTATTTGTGCTTCTGCTATCAACCACCACTATGAATAATTTACTCTTGTATTAAATATTGTGTGAATAATACATTTATTTTGTTGTCACAAATCTTCTCTCTTTCCATTAACCTTCAAGATTGTTCTTATTGCAAGTAATGATTTTCCTTCCTCGATTTCACATATGTGATTAATGACATATTCTTAATTATCTTGTGTGATGTGTGCACTTACATCCATCCTATTTCCATCATTCTTGTGTGTATGTGGATACTCAAGAGTTTGATTTCCAACCTCACCGCATCAAAAATAAGTACCGTTGAATCTTGTTTCATGACCTCTCCCTCTCAAGTAAGTATTTTTTCCTCTATTGTGGTGTCCTTGTGTACTATTTTTCCTTCCTCACCTTCATATTGTTCTTTCACAATTGAGCCTATTCTACCATCAGGCTTCCCTTTTTCCTTGTCACACTTATTTTGTGTTCCAACTTACCCTATTCTCCCAACGAATATTGGTATGCCTCACTCATTGTATGTATCTTCACTACATCAATCTCATCCTATATCACCCATTATAGTTCATTAATGTACCGCATTATTATCTTAATATATTTCACTATGACCAACACGAATTATATTCTTGTAAAAATTATCTTGATACTCTCACATTAACTCATTTTATCACAAATTTTACAACCCATTTAACAAATCCAATAGGCAATCGCTAAGAAAACATCTCCCTTTCATCTTCACAATCATGCACTACAAACAAGTGATCTTAATTTACCATTTTTATTTCACTCTAGTTGAATTTATTTTCATTATAATGTTGCATGACTTTTAACTTGGTATGAACAATTTTCCTCTTGCACGTGTCTAATGTCTCATCAAACTCAAAATATTCTTCCATCTCTATGATCTAATCAATTATCTTTTCTTCCTTAAATTTCCTTCAAACGTAAGGTTTATTTGCACTTCTCTTCCAAAATTTGGCATGACTTGGAGAATCCTTTCTTGTTCATCATCCAAACTACCTTGCGCTAGAACCGATTCTTCTTCTTCACCCTTGATCGCTTCTAGTGTTTCTTCTTCTAAACCACTCTCACTATCACTTGAGAGAAATCCTCTTTGTGATCTCTCTACTAAAGTCCATTTGATCTACCTTATTTGTAAAACTTTTATGATCTTGCCAAGTCTTCCGATGGATTATTGACTATTGCACCTCCTCTCCCTACTCTTATTGGAAATAATTTTTCCTCTATGTAATACATAGTTCTACTATTACAACTCTTACAAATCTATGCGATTAACTTTTCACCTCGTTCTTTCCTCTACCCACCTTGCAAATATAGAGAACTTACATCTCTCAATATCGGTTGTGCTTTGTTCGATACCAAATGATGCAACTATGACTAGGGGTCCTAACAAGAGGATTGTTTGGACCACACCACATTAATAGAATACACAGTAGAATTACACAATAATAATAATGTTTGTATCAACAATAGGAAAATTACATAAACTTAAGACCGAATACCAACAACTTAGTCTTACATACATGTTGTTAATCTATTAGATTACAACAAAATACTCTCAATGCTCATATGCTTACAAACATATCAACACATAAATGTTTCTCAAGTTGATTAAATCCCTCTCATACTTGTGCACATATCTCTACATGCAGTATCCTTTGCAACCGCAATCTATACTCTTTAAGTATTTGATTGAAATCAAATACCTTTCTCAAGTGTAGTGAGGAATTTATATAGACACAAAATTAACTAATATATATGGGGGTTATCCCTAAGGTATATACATTCACAAGATTTTAACTTTTATATCAAGAATGGACAAAATAACTACATCGGGCCTATAAACAATTAGATGCATTAAAAATATTAAATGGAGGTTAAGGCCCAAATAAACCATATCATAGTTTAACTTGATACAATACAAGTTAGTTCAACCATTTAAATTATGAGTCACGTGAATTTCTCTTTTCTCCTTGTCAACAATGTTTTTATTAGAAATTTTGATGAACACTCAATCATTTTTTTCAAGACAAGTCACAAGACTTTGTGCCTTAACTTACATGTTGGTACCCAACACACCCTAATTTCCATTAGAGGGATAATTAATCCCCCCTTTATTCATTAGTTGTAAAAAATATGTTTTTAAGACCTTTGAAATATTTCAAAGTCCCTGGTTTTCCTAGTCTAATTAAACTCGTTAAAATAGTAGAGTTAAACTTGGTTTATAACTTGTTTGCATGCTCAAACTTTAACTCTTGTTTTACCTTTTGTTTTAATCATCATTTTATGTCTTAACAATAGTATTTCATGGTTGGTTTTAATGTTTATCATCTTTGCAAACTAAAAACCAAGACTTAGTCACTTTTAGCCTCAAAATAGGCTTGGAACGTTCAAAAGATGGTTTGACTTTCATTTTACATTGGTTGTTAAATGTCAAATTTAATCTAAATAAATCAACCATGTGGCAGGTTAAAACCACATCAATTTAATCCAAATTTCTCGAAGATACACGTGTCTCTTATCGATCCAAGAGATTTTGGAAGTGAGGGAAAATTCTTGCAGCAGTGATAGCACCGATGGGCGACAAGTGTCACCCATCGACACGAGGAAGCAAACCTTGAAGTGGAGATAGAGATTGATGATTACAAAGTGGCATAGATTGGTGTTATCATATTACAACACGTCAAGGAAAATATTAAAGACATGGGGTAACTATGATAACAAACATGTGTCACACATTGGTGGCTCGGGGGTATAGTAGGAAAATCTACAAAGGAAGGTGGCTCCAATGCTTGACAAGTTTTGAGAATCAATGACACAGGGGATGCACAAACCGAGACAAAGCTAAAGTTTCAAGACCATGTGGGGAACGGTGGCACCAATGGATGCCAAGTGGCATGTATCAAGACCTCCCCTGTCAAGCACCACTGAAGCCTTAAAGATTTTTAATTTTGACATACACAATAAGGTTGATGGTATCCATGTGTCATCAATTGAGCAATAGAGATTAAAGACTAAAAGCCGAGAAAAGAGAAGTTGCGCATAACCATTTTATTAGCCAAGTCACCAAAGTATTTTAGTCCCAATAAAATTACATAGAGACACGTGGATTTATATTTTATTAAATTTGAGTCACTGAGAGTTTAATTCGACTAAGCCATATGGACAAGTCAGTGGTCAACAAGATCTATTTGAAGGAGATTTATTAAAGGTTGATTTACCATTAAAAGACAATGTAAAGCTCAAAGTTAACTAAATGTTTTTGATGGGTTGAGTTAAAACAAAGGCATGACAAAGTCAAACACAAAATCATGCACTTGGATACATTTCTAGGTCCTAAAATCATACTAGCATTTACATGATTCCTAAAGCAAGAAAACTAGTAATTGAAAGCTATCTTTGGCATTTTATTTGTGTTTCTTATTTTTTATTTGGTCTTACACACCCTACGGCCAATCAGGATATTTACCTGTTTATATTTTATGCCTTTAGACACCAACACCCAAACTAGGATGACAACGCTCAAGTGCTTTCGTCCCTCTCGGGCACCTCGGCCCTTTTTATCTTATTTGCTTCTTTCGTGTCTATTTTATCATGTTGGCATCTTATTTTCTTATGGGTCAGACTTCCAGTTGTCAACTATGAAATTCAACCAAGGGAATCATATAAATACATAGCTATGTGATAAAAATAAAGGACCAATCGCTAAGAATTATTACTATCACCTAATATTGCATCCAAAGCCGTCTAAAGAACTCAAATGCATTCATCTAGCATCCATACAAGGGACAAGGGACTACATTTTGTACATACGAAACATAGGTGGGGGAAGCTCATTCTATTCCATACACACATTTGCATCTTTTAGAAAATCTAGTCTGTTATATATTGCATCTTGCACAAGGGCATCCTAGGGCATAATTTCTACACACACTCACAAGAACTACGTTGAGTCTCAAATTTAGTGCAGCATTTGATCGTAAGTTCACTCGGTCAGGTGACTGTCGAGATCAGTCTGAATCCCCATATTGCATCTTTATTGTTTGTATTTATTTCGGTTTTATTGGTTTTGCAGGTGAACATCTATTTTGTAGGTTGCAGGTACACTCGGTGATCAAGGTGTGACATACAGGTGACCAACAGTGAATATCACCGAAACTTGTGTGACACAACAAGAATTAGGTTTTGAGAATTTTTCGTAGTCAAGGGAATCTAGTAGAGGTCTCTAGCACCTAGGATTCCTCACCCTAGTTTAGGTGCCCCGATACGACCTTATCTGAGAATTCCAAATTTTATAGTGCAAAGTTATGACAATTTTCCCTTTTTGTTCATTAGTTTCCCCAATCCGAATTAGTCCTGTGAAAAGTGTAAATCAGCTAAGTCCTTTCCTATCTCTGTTTAACTTAAGATTTCATATTTTATTACCTTATTTCTTGTGTCATAGTGCATCATAATATATGTACTTCATAGTTTAAATTCAGCCACTCTACAATTAGAGTTTTACAAAATTTTAGCTTTTTGTTAAATCATTTGGTGAACCTGCATTCGAATACTCTTGGATCCTCATTTTTCTTCTCTCATGGCTCCTAAAATTCCTCAAATTTATTTGCATGATTTACTTCAAATGCATCCCAATTGCAAGGTTATTCTTCAAAAATCCCTAGCCAGTATGTATATCCCTCGCAATACAGCGCCCACTCAAGTAAATGTCATTTTTTATCTTCCATATAATGACTCTATTTCTCCTAATCCTTCATCCAATCAATCTATCTTAGAGTCCATCCAAAATTTAAACAATGTTTATTTCAATACAAAATTCAAGCTGTGGAAACAACAATTACATCTCTTAAATCTGAAATCCAACATCTCAAGGGTGCTTCTCAAGCTCATACTAGTTCTCGTTCTACATCTCATTCTCCTCATCATAATTTTATGTCTTCTACATGTGCTCATATCATTGAACCTCAAGTCTTACTACTCCCCGCACCTCTTAAGTTTTATCACAATGCTAAGAAAAATGATAGTCTTCCTTAGCTCTTCATTCATCGATTGATCAACTTGTCATCTACTCATTGCTATCCTCCTTATCGGCTTGCAAAATATAAAGGTCATTTATATTGAAATTATCATTGAATTAATGGACATAGTGACAATGATTTCTATGCTCTAAAATGACGAATTGGACACCTTAAGCATTATGGTTTCATCTCATTTACTACACACAACATTGTTACATGTTCATTTGTAATTGCTACATCCCATTGGGTTCATAAATCTAATTCATCTATGTCTAATGAGAAGCATGCCATCACTTATAATGTTCCTTCTTTGTTCACTTAAGTGTCGTCTATACAACCCACTCCAACTAAGAAAACATCTCTCAAGGTTTGTCCTCCATCACCTCCTCTTACTAAGTCATCTATAACATTACCAACTCCAACTAAGACACTTCCTCATAAAATTAGTCCAACCCCTCCTCCTCTCAAGTCTTCTATGGCATTATGAATCCCAAAAGAGCAACCACTCACTAAGCAAGACCAAAAACTCTAGATGGCCTCTTTCAACTCCCTCCATTCAACAAGAAATCCATCCCTTCTCCTACTCTTGTTCCTACATACCATTATGATAACATTATGTTTTCTTACAATACATTTCAAAATCCATCACCATTGCAATGTATTTCTTACATCATCACATAGCCCTCCATCATTGGCACACCCGGGGCATTATGCTTACTTTCTCCATCCTAACATCATCAATTGTCTACCATTTCTATTTTTACGCTTCGTGCTTCATGATTCCTATTTCTAATAACTCTTACACAAATTAAAACACATATGTATTGTCATTACCCTATGTCACACTCTAGTTCCATGGTTCATAATTCATTTTTGAGGGTCTAAATCTGAAATAAACCTCACCCTTTCACACTTCGATCTCTATGCTTCACGATCTGTCTTTCTAGGGCACATTATCAAACTATTTCCCAATGATGCATTCTTGTTCTATGGTTCATTCTTGATTGTTGAGGGTTCTTTTATAAATGAACCTCATCTCATACTCATTCACATCTATTAGGGGCACATTTCTCATATCACATTCACATTGCATACCATTCCATCTCACTCATACATAGCATACTACATATCTTAGTTGCACTTATTCTTTCCTACTTATACTTACATGTACACTTTTTCCCATGTTAGACAGATAATTAGTATGTCAATATATTTTCTATATACACATGCACATTCACTTGGTCTTTAGTTGTGAATGCAGACTTCCTACATATCTTTACACATAGCAATGATGTTTGGCATTGTACCTCTTACCAGTCCCACCGAGGCTCCTAGGGCATCTACATTTACTATTGATACACATCACAAAGTCTTTATTATTTTTCATATTTGGTAAAAGGAGGGTTTTGCGGGATCCCTACCCCGTTACAACAAGGATCTAAAATTCAAATATAGCCATAAAGATTTCATGAATCAAAACTAAACCAAACATCAAAAATGGTTGGAGAAGGAACAAAACTATCACAAAACCAATTAGAAAACAGAGAAAAACTAGTCCGTAACCAGCAGGGAAGGCAAACAAAGCGCTAGAACAAAAACAAAGAGCAAGAGATTCAAAAATATTGTCACCTCCTCACCATAACCAATTCTATCTCTAATGAAAAAGAGGAATTGAGTAGACCATAATGCAGAAAAAGGCCTTCCGCCAAGGGCTTGCACTAACTTTCAACCTTAACCAAACCGCCTCGTGGATCTTTCCAATTTCCCTAAGACCTTTTATCATTTTGGATGTCGCAAAGCACCATACGCAGACTTTGATTCCCTTCGGAGGATGAGCTAGCATATTAACTATGAACTTGGCATCTCTCATGGTTTAAGTAATTTATGACTTCATGGGGGCATTGCCTTCCCCTATCCAATAATGAAGGGTCTTAGACTTCACGCCAATGTTAGCGCACAAGTCAGCCACATGATTTCCTTCTCTAAAGGTATGAGAGATTTCAAAATTTGGGAAATTACTTAAGCTGAGAATTGAGTCCGCAATGATTTTATTGATGGTCTAACTTGAGGGGAATTTATTTGGAGGCAATTTAAGATATTCATAGAGTCCCCTTCAACCAAAAGTTTAGAGATGTTCAATTTTTTTACAAGTTGGATACCCCATAAGGTTGTTAAAGCCTCAACATAATGGTTGGTTTGGACCCCCATGTTCCCAACATAAGTTGCTATGAGGTCACCTTTATCATTCCTAATGACTCCTCCCCCATCTCTTCTTGGGTTTCCCTTAGCAGCACCATCAAAATTTAACTTATACCAACCTTCTTGAGGATGAATCCATACAAAGGTGTTGCTCCTAAAGCAATCTTAGAATTATGTTGATCAAGGTCTTGATCCAAACGTAAGTTTCATTTTTTGAGGAAGTTAATATATGAATCTTTTAGACTTCCTTTGTTGTGTTTGATGGAAGATTTAAAGTTTTTAGTTATCAAAAGAATCAGATGTTTGAAAACCATGCAAACTTGTAACACTTTCCCTTCAAAAATTATTTTGTTCCTTTCTTTCCATATTGCCCAAATAGTGTGTGGAAGGATAAAATCCCATAGGAGTCTGACTGAGACATTTTTGGTTTGATAAGACCAATGATCCTTTAGCTCATTCACCAATTGAGGGAGGACCCATTTTAAGCCAATTTTGTCCAGATGAGACCCCATAAAGAGAAATCAAACTTGCAATGAATGAATATATGGTCAACATTTTCTTTTTCTTCTTTACTAATGATGCATTTGTTAATAATAATATGACCTTTATTTCTTAAATTATCCACTTGTGAGAATCTTGTTTTGAACTGTGAGCCACCAGAAGATGTTGATTTTAGGGTCATCTCTTTGCGCTTTTGAATTTTTTCCAACTAAAATGAGAGTTAGCCAATTGATTCTTATTATTATACCTAGAGACGACATTGTAGTTACCATCTCTGAATCCTTTTTGGGGATATAAATGCTAGCAATCTTATTTTGGATTAAAATCAGATTTTCTCTCTCCATATCATTTCTTTCTTCAAGAGAAAATATTCTCCAAGTGTTTTTTCATTTATGCATTCGAGATAACCACTCACCCTCTTCGCATGTTTAAGCCTTATCTGATTTATTTGGTTCTGTAGATTTATTCTTTGTTGTTGATCTAGCTCCAAATTCCATTTATCCTCCTAGAAGATGAATTTTCTACCATTACTTTGAATTCCCATCTAATGCCTTTTGAAATAATATCTCTCGCTTTTGACTAGTGAATTATGGAAGTGGGACCTAATGGGAAGATCCTAAGAAGTGGTAAATTCCTTGATGAAGTATTCTTTTAAGTATTTTTTTAATGATGTTGCACCAAGGTAAGTCATCTTTGAGGAGTCCTCAACCCATTTTTGCAAGGAGTGTTGTATTCATTAGTCTGAGGTTCCTTATACCTAATCCTCCTTGAGATTTAGGCTTACAAACTTTATCCCAAGAAACCAATGGAATTATGTTATGCTCCTCTACTCCATCCCATAAAAACCTTTTATGAATCTTTTCTATCATATCAACTATCTTTTTTGGCATCCAGAAAAGAGATGGGAGGTAAATAGACGTTTTTGGAGTGTGCTTTTTATGAGTGTGGCTTTACTCGCACTAAACAACATAGCCCCTTTCCATCCCACCGGTTTAGTTTGAAATTTGTCAAGAAGGGAGTTTCAAACTAAAATTGAGAGACTACCTTTGAACATAGGCATCCCCAAGTAAGTAATAGGAAGATTCTTGATGCCATATTCCAAGATTTTTGTAATTTTCTTATACCAAGTTTCAAGAGTATTGATAAAAAACACTGAACTTTTGTTATAATTAATGAGTTTCCATTAAGCTTCCTCATGGTAGTTCAGCAAGTATTTGAATTACTTAGCTTCTTGAAAAAATGCAATGGAGAGGATGATAGTGTCATCAGCAAATTTCTCGTGGGATACTAAAAGTTTTTATGAGGAGGGATTGAAGCCATGTATATATCCCACTTTTGTGTAGTTATTTATTGCTTTGATGAGGCTCTCATCCATGATGATGAAGAGGATAGAAGAAATGGGATATCCTTGCTTTATGCCTCTGTTCCTTCCAAAGAAACCAGTTGGAGTGCCATTTAGAAGAATAGAAAACATGGGGGTTGAAATGCGCTCTTTGATTAACTTCACCGAAATCGGATGGAAACTAATTTTATCTAAAAATTCCCATAAGACATTGTCAAAGGCCTTGTTCATATCCAACTTACCACTTCTTTCATTATTTCATTATTTACTTCTTCTTCTTCTTCTTCTTCTTCTTCTTACTAGCACAATACTTTCCATTCATCTATACATGCGATGACATACTCTTTATCTTTCTTACATGCTAACGGGTGCTTCATGTGTAGCATTTTCTTTCTGAGGACTATATGTTGTCATGGTTGTTTGTTACACTTTGATTGACATATCTTTCTATTGTATTCTATTTTTTTTTGGGCTATGCCCTTTGTCTTGCATGCACATTGCGTACTTTTGGCCGCTTCACCCTTGATTGTCTTGTGACATCGTGAGTAATGTCCCATGTCTAAAACCCACTTTTGCGGTCTATCTTGTCTTCATGTTTGCTTAATACGTTATATTATACATACATACTTTCTTTGATTACTGCAATGACACATGTTACTAGCCATTTTTTTGTATGTACCTTATTTTCTACAATACACATACCCTCCCACTGCAAGGTATCCACTTCAAATCATTTTTAGGTCCTCTCCTTTAGACTACATGCTTCTATCAACGTCATATCCACCCCAAATGAGGGGATATACATTAGGCGAATAAGTCACCCCATACAGTAACTCAAAGCTACAATTCATAAATACACAGTATAGAATCATCATAGGCTACGCTTAAAAAAATGACCCAAAATCTAACCTGGGTCCTTAGTTTAGTACAGACACCGGCGCCCAAATTTAAACACTTACGCCAGGAACTCTTGACCTCCCACGGGTGCTTATGTCCTAGAGGAAGATGCACTTATTTTCTCATATCACCACAGTTTATAGAAGTTCACATAGAAGTTTTATAGTATCATCGTTGGACTCATAATATAGAATACATCGATCTCCTACAATCGGTACAACTTGAAACTAACTCGTAACAAAACAAACACACGTCATCTTTATTTGTGTTTATTGGGTAGAGTCATGGAAGGAGAGTAACACTAGACCTCTCTCCCCAACACTCTCCCTTTTTGGTGTGAGATCACCCAAAAAACTTGCGTTTGGCATGAGATCACCCACAAAATCGCTCTTGGTATGAGATCACCAAAAACTCGCTCTACACAACATTTTAGGACATATTTCTATCCTTTACACTCTTTCACATCAGGTGCACACTTTCCTTTTACTACTTTTTACACACTTTTACATACTTTTGCAGAGTTTTCATAATACATGACTTTGACTACTCTTTTTCTCTTCTTTTGTAGGTTTGTCCTTAATACGCAACAAGAAGCAGCCCTACATCATCAAACACAAGCACAACATGTACAAATCATCGCATACGCTTCACCCCTAGGGTCTCTTCCTCTTTCTTAGTTTCTGCACTTCATTTTTATCACTTCACACTTTCACTTGTTTCTTCGGCATGCTATTTTCATCAATCTCTACAGGAACAAAAGGTACTAATCTTCTAACTACTTTATGTTATCGAGTATTCACTCAATAACATAAATTGGGGGAATATATAGACACAAAATCATGCACTTGGGTACATTTTTAGGTCCTAAAGGCATACTAACATTTACATGATTCCCAAAGTGAGAAAAATAGTAATTGACGCTTATCTTTGGCCTTATGTCTATGTTTATTATTTTATATTTTGTCTTACACACCCTACATCCCACTCAAAGCTTTCCATGTTTAAATTTTATGGATTAGACACTAGTGCCCAACCATGACATCGTTGCTCAGTGCCCTCGTCCCTCCGGGCACCCCCGACACTTTTCTCGTCTTATTCGCTTCTTTTGGTCCTCTTTTATCATTTAGGAAACTTATTTTATTATGGGTTAGCCTTCTAGTTGTCAATTACAAAATTCAACCAAGGGAATCATATAAATACATAGCTATGTGATCAAAATAAAGGACTAAGCTCTAAGCATTATTACTATCACCTAAGCTTGCATCCAAAGGCATCCAAAACATTCAAAGGAATCCATACAAGGGACAAGGGACTACATTTTATGCATACACAACATAGGAAGGGGAATTTCATTCTATTCCATACACACATTTGCATATTTTAGCAAATCACAGTGCATCTTGCACAAGGTCATCCTAGGGCACAATTTCTACACACACTCACAAGAACTACATGGAGTCTAAGATGTAGTGTAGTGCTTGGTCATAAGTTCACTCTGTTGGGTGACTTTCGGGGTCAATCTAACTCCCCATATTACATCTTTATTTTTGGATTTGATTCGGTTTTATGGGTTTTGTAGTTGAACATCTATTTTGCAGGTTACAAGTACACTCGGCGATCAAGGTGCGATGTACAGGAAACCAACAAGTGAATATCGCTGATACTTGTGTGACACAACAAGAATCATGTTTTGAGAATTTTTCACCACGAGCGCCCAATAGAGGTCTCTGACACTCAGAACCCTCACCCTAGTCCAGGTGCCCTAGTCTAGATTTATCCAACAGTTCCATATTTTACAAAGGCACACTTACAATAATTTTCCCTTTCTGTTCATCAATTTCCCTAGTGCGAATTCAGGTGTAGTAAGCGTAAATCAAATAAGTCATTTTCTCTCTCTATTGCACTTAGGGTTTCATATTTTTTTAGCTTATTTCTTGTGTCATTTTGCATCATAATATTTGTACTTCATAGTTAACATTCAATTACTTTGCAATTAGGGTTTTACAAAAGATTTTTTTGTTAAATCGTATAATGAATTAATTTTTTAATCATATCTTTTGACTACGTGCACCATTTCGCATGAGACCGTAAACCATTTGGAGTTCCTAGGATATGGATACACACAAAGACAAGTTAAAGAGAGAATGGTGATGATACCTTGATATTTTCATGACAAAGTTTGAATGCAAAAGGAGAAGTTAACAAGCTAAATTTGGTAATTTATTTGGCAATCATGATCTAATTGACAAGTGGCAACTCAAACTACTCCAATCCGCTTTGATTTTATGGGATAACCATTATGCTCTCACATATATCAACTATCAAGAAAATATATACCGTTCTAGGGGTAATCTTTGGAATTCATGGAAATACGTTATTCCAAAAGAGTTACCGTAGGTTTCAATTTTAGTTTTTTCCCACTTCTTTATAATGTGAAGGCTCTAAATTAGGTATAGGTAGTGGCTAAACCCCATTTTCCTATAAATACCCCAAATTATATAATAAACATCACTCTTGACTGAATTCAAAATAGAGAAAGGGATTTTGGAGTTTTCAAATAGTTTGGTATGCTTCACTGCTTTTTTTTCAATTAAAAATTCATGTTTTGATGACAAGACATTGAAATATCTTTTGTTTCGAAATAGAGTTTGCACTTCTAGTTTTAGTCATGTCTACATGGTAATAGATTGAACCTAGATAGTCTCATATTCATGAAGTAATGTTTCTTACACTTATTTTCTTGGATGTGTTATGAAATCTTAGCTATTAGGTGGTTGAGAGATGATAATTCATTAATATTTGCTCCATTTATGTGTTGAATCTGGTTAGCTTTTTCCAATGCTAGGTTGAATAACCCCTGTCATGATCTAGGTGAATGTAAAACAATCATTTTCTTAAGTTTACATAGGGATGTGATTCTTTATGTATATCTTCCTTTGATCGTTGCTTAGAGTCTATTTAGAAATGAGCCAATTTTATTTCTTGTTTTCTATGGTTTCTTTATGTGTGATTTGACTGAAATCAAGGTGTTTTTCATGCTTAAGGGGAGGGGGAGAGAGAGAGATTTTAGTATTCCTTTTTAGCCCTACCATTTCCCTTTGAATTTTTTATGAGATCCAAATCACCTAGAGGCCATTGTAAATAACCATTAGGTTGAGTTTCATTCGTACCAATATTTTCATATCCATTCAACTGAAAAACCTACTAGGCGGTCTGTCCAGATACATTGGTCTCTCTATAGATTGACATTTGGCCATATAGTCTCCCAATTAAAGCTATATGTCATGAGCATTTCATACCTTGAACTGATTTTCCAGCAAGGTTATAAAAGGAGTAAAGGGGAAATGACTAAAATTGGTTTCCCTTTCTTTTTGTAGTTTTTTTTTGTACAAAACATCATCCAACAATAGGTATGGTCACTTTTGTGCAATAATCCTCATGATTTTACACCAGAAGTAGACAAAAGGTCCTTAAATGCATTCTTGTGCAAAGCTTCACAAGCACATAGACATAAATAACAATTACAAGAGTAGAAATATACTTTCATAGTACATTCAAACATAGGCATGCTCACAATCAACGCACAAAAGAGAAATACAAGAGAGGAAATTTACATACGAAAGTAAGACTAAATAAAATAGTTACGCACCCAACAAGTTGGCACAAAACATACAAAAAAACCTACGTGTAATCAAATTCGTGCACTTCACTACTTAGCTTATTTTCCTACTCTTAACATATGTTTGCTTGATGCAAGATTACACATGAACCCATATCGCATGATACAAAGTAATATAATCATTTACAAAAATATCATCTCAAAACCTAAGGCCTATAAAATTTTCAATATAAAATGCCATCTAATTCTATCATAAGCTTTCTCATAATCAATTTTTATGAATAAGGCTTTTGGTTTTGAGGAGCAAGCCCATTTCATCCCTTCCCATTCTTGTTGAATCCAAGATTGTAAATAAATTCAATGGTGTGTATATTCATACTTGAACATTTTTCTACCATTACTCCATGCTTTTCATTTTCACCTATGAAGACTTTATGAATAAACTATCAAGTGGATGAGTTTCATAATCTAGTGACACATTGTTATAGTTTCATTTATCTACCAATTGAACATATATTTGGTCACTTGATTGAGTGTAGTGGTTTGGAAGAGGAATTGTAAAAATATTTAGGAGTTGATTTAGAGGAGCCATTAATTAATTCAAGTAAATGTTATCCAAAATAGCACCCATGTTATTCGGACAACTTCAAATCGAGTTGTAGAATGACACCGACTCAAAAAGGAGACCTAAGGAATGAATGAACTTAGTGTTATGTAGAAATCAAAAGCATAGTGCATCGTGGGTTTTGTAAAGTATGTGCAACAACGGAAAAGGACCGCAGAGTTATACACTTTGCCGAACAAAGCTAAGAGTCGCACGGTACCATGGAGTAAAGAAAATTTGAGCACCGAGGTGATAAAAAGTCGACAAGAAATGAGGCGCGCAAGGTTGAAAGAATGTGGAACGAAGTGATAGAAAGAATCCACAAAACAAAGAAAATATGTGAATCAATAAAAATCAGTAGTACAAAAAAATAGTGTATTAAAAGAAATCCATGGAACAAGAGAGTGGTCATTCGTGGAATAAGCAAAGTTAAAAAGCCATGTAACAAAGAAGTTACGTGAAGGATTAAGACACCGCGGAAAAGGTGTCGGAAGGAAAAATAAAGTAAATTCTTTAAGTAAAAAGACCCACAATACAAAAGAGGCCACGAAATGTCAAGTATGACTGCAGATTAGAGAAAAAAGGAGGAAATTCCATGGATCATTCAAAATATGATAACAAATGCATTTAAAAGGCCATGGAAACCAAAACAAGTGCGCGGATCATAGTAGAAACATCGAGATGATGTGGGAGATAGAAGAAATGTAGTGGATCATCTAAAACATGCAAAGTACGATGAAGATGTGCCTCATTTTTTTAAAAAGCGCAAACTAGACCCAACCACCAAAGACATTAAATCCGAAGTCCATATTTTTAGATAGTCTAATAGAGTGCATTGTAAGCAACTTTGTCGGCCATACACAAGAACCATTGATTTGCGATTTGTCCATGGTGCGTAGCGGGTGGTTGGCTCTCTTAATTATTAGTGCCTCCTCTCCTTATCACCTTTCTTTTTCCTCTATAAAAACTCAATATCATTTTTGATCCATCATCTCCATTGTAAAGTCACCATGTCAAAATGGTGGTTGAGCTTTCACGAGTTGTAGACCTCTAATTTGATCACACGTAATGCGATCAATGCCCTCCCAATAATGTAATGGATTGTGTATTTCTTGTATCAATAAAATATTGTTATTGTGGCTCGTATATGCCCTTTACTTACATTTATTATGTCTCTTACCTCTCTATTCATTTCTAGTATGTCGTGTGTGGGAGTTATATTTGTATGTGCTTTCATTTCTTTGTGTCTAAAATGTGTGGAATGGAATGGTTTGCACAGTGTTGATTTGTGGCATGTATCTTCCCTCTCATCCTATGTTTTTCTTTTCGTTCTTCCCATCACAAAGAGAAATCCCCTTTCTATTCTGACACCATCGTCATTCCCTTAGTTTCATTTCACACATTCATCCTTCCCCTTCTCCCCTATAAATTTGTATCTTAGCTTGGGAGTAGTGTTAGAATTAGAATAGATAGGTAGAGGAAATTGGCCTTCTCCAGAGGTCAATCACAAGGAGCACATTTTAACACCTTGGGGACATTCCCATGGTTTATTAATGTGTTGGGTGTAGTCTTAAAGTAAGATGCAATTTCATGAGAAAATATTTTTGCACCCGATGGACTATCTTGAGCCAATTACAACTCATTTCACTAAGATTGATATGTTTCTTAGTGATCTCTAGCCTTCTGAGGCATTATACAACCACATCTAGAAACTCCACCGATCTAACAACCCATTTTTTTCATTCACAGAGCATTTCCATCCATCATTTTCCTTACTTTCATGAAGTTGTGTAATTACGACTTCATTTCATCATTTGGATCCTCGTTTTCTTAAGCGGTACCATTCCCTCTCCATCTCCTTTTTCCCAAAAATCCCCTCCAAATCATTTTTATGAGCCCTATCTTAATGAATATGCCTATGATCCAACCCCCACTGATACATATGGTTATCCTATTAACCATCATGTTTTTTAAGAACATGGATATACAAAATGGAGGTTTTCTCATGTATGATGATGATTTCTAGTTACTGGTCCAAAATATGGAGGCAACCATGCAAAAGGTAAAGGAGATGTTTGAAATCATGGCAGCTAAACCACTTGGTTTTAGGGAGCCCTGTCCATGGGGTGGTCCTCTACCAAGTTGGTATAGCCCTCAATGAAGCTAGAGGTAATGGTTGAATCCTTAAATCAAATGTTAGAGTTGATTGAAATAATGGAAGCTAATCAATCTAGTTGTAGGGAACCCTATCAATGGGGCAATCCTTCACTATCATCATATAACTCTCTCATTCCTTCTTTTCAATCTGCACCATCTTAGCCAAATCTTCAAATCCTTAGCTTTCTCAAAGCTCCTCTTGCTAGTCATCCTCCTTTACGAGAGAATATTAATCCTCTATCGTTTGCACCCCTACAAAATCAATCAAAAGCCCAATCCTTTCCACCTTTCATATATCCAAACCCATTTTGGGATGAGCTTCATGATCCAAAGAAATTAGAAGGGCAGCCAAATGAAGAGTCGAACAAAGAAGATCAGTTGTAAAGTCTAAGGGATTGGAGCAAGGAGAGTGTGTTATCAAGCAAGTTCTCTACCAAGAACCTTCTGCAATGGAGGATATATTGGTTGAGCACAACATGAGGAGGACAAATCGATCTAGGGATTTGGATGCGAAAGAGATCATTAAGAGTTTCTCAATCTCTTTTGATGAATATGTTGATCAATCATTACCCTCATTCATAGAATCAAACTTGTGGGTAGCCTTGGATTTAAGAACCATGTTTCAGAGGAAATCCTCAAGGAGAAGCAAGCAGAGGAAGAAATCAGACATGAAGATCATATTGAACTTCATGTTGAGGAGGAGAATGAGGATCCCAATGTTGAATCAAAGCTAGATATCGGGGAGGAAACAAATGAAGACAAGTTTGAACAACTTACAAACCCTCTCCAAAATGAGGAAAGTGTGCATGATATATCTATTCATGGAATGAATGTGAAAGAGATGATAAAATTAGAAAATGAGTCCATTGGCTCTCGAGAGATGGATGTTCCATCAAATATTTAGCTAGATCAGAGCCAAAATAGAGTTTTCCACCAATCATGTTCACTTTAGAGCATGAGGAGGATTTTCAAAGTACCAAAATCAATCGATGCACCTATCCAAACTAAATAGAGGAGGTGTTTGTTCTTCTTGAGGTTGATATTTTGAGAAAAATGGGGTGCATACCATGTTTTCACTTCCACCACTTGATCTAGTTGTAGAACTGATCTCATGGCCGCATTTTGTAAGGAAGGAAGTTATTTTTCCCTGTCATATGTGGATTTTTTTAGCTTGTTTAGCTCTTGGTTAGAGTAGGAGTATTTTAGGTTTACTTTTTGCAAAACAAGTGTTTTTCACACTCTGCATGTCTCCATTTGGATCATGTATGACTTATATATTTTACATAGGTTTTGTGAGCCTCTTTACAATTGTGCACAATCCATATCATTCACCTTGGTGGGAAATAAATCAAATTTTTGGGGCAATTTCTAAGTATAGTGTTCTTTCAAGCTCTAAAGATTAGTCTCAAACTAGTGTCAAGTTCAATGCTTCATGCAAATTCAGGGTTAGTTTTAAACGTTTGGGATCATTTTTCAACTTGTATGTTTGATTCCATGCCTAATGGATATGTCCAAGCCTACTTGGTTCGTTCATCTAGTAGGAAGATATCCCCTAAAATTCACCAAATTGTTCTCCAATTTATCACCTATGGTATTTGGAAAACTTCATTCAAGTTAAGACTCATGCGCGGCTTCAAAAAGGAGATCTGAATGAAGGAACTTAGTATTTTACAAAAATCTTAAAGTATATTGCATCGTGGGTTTTGTAAAGTCCATGCAACAAAGGAAAAGGATCATGGAGTTATACGTCAATAAACCAAGCTAAGAGTCATGCAACACCATGGAAAAGTAAAAAAACTTGAGCGCAAAGGTGATAAAAAGTCATGAAAGAAATGAGTCGCACAAAGGTTGAAAGAAAACATAACAAAGTGACCAAAAAAAGCCACGAATAATGAAAAATATGTGAAGCAATAAAACTCCACAAACAAAGAAAATATACGTATCAAAATAAACCTGCGAACAAGAGAGCGGTTGTTCCATGAACAAGAAAAGTTAAAAGTTTCATAATAAAATGTTACGCAATGGATCCAAACACTGAAAAAGTTTGAGGAAGATAAAATAAATCATATTCTTTAAGAAGACCTACGATACGAAGGAGGCCTTGGAAAGTGAAGTATGATTGTGGATTAGGGAAAGAAAGGAGGCAATTTTGTGGATCATTTAAAAGATGATAAAGCCACGAAAGGCCATGGAAACAAAACAATACCACATATCACAATAGAAACATCACATGATGCAGGAGACAAAAGCAAGGTAATGGATCATCTAAAACATGCGGAGTACGATGAAGTCACATCTAATTTAGTTTAAAAGCACAAACCAATCCTAACCACCAACATTAAATCCTACACATCAAAGTCGTTCATTCTCATATGGTCGATAATGTGGCATTGCAAACAAACACTATTGGTCGTACATGTCTACAAGCATTGAATCATGATTGGTCCTTGGTGGGTAAGGGTGGTTGGCTCTCTTCATTATTGGTGCCTCTTCTCTCCTTATCTCATCTCTTCTATCTCTATAAAAAACTTGATATCATTTGTGATCCATCATCTCTCGACTGTAAAGTCACCATGTCAAAATGGTGGTTAAGCTTTCACGAGTTGCAGAATCTCTAATTTGATCACATGTAGTGCGCTCATAGCCCTCCCAATGATGTAATGGATTGTGTATGTATTTTATCAAAAAATCTTGTTATTGTGGCTCGTATATGCCCTTTACTTGCGTTTATTGTGTCTCTTACCTCTTTGTTCATTTCTGTATGTATTGTGTGGGTTATATTTACATGTGGTTTCATTTTTGTGTCTAAAATGTGTGGAATGGAATGGTTCATATAGTGTTGATATGTGGCATGTATATGCCCTCTCATCCTATGTTTTTCTTTTTTATGTTATTTCCCTCATGGAGAGTGATCCCCTTTTATTTCTGGTGCCATCGCCATTCCCTTAGCTTAAATTGATTTCATGGATTCCTCCTTCCCCTTTTCCCCTGCAGATTCATAGCTTAGAATAGGAGTAGTGTTAGCGTTAAAATAGTTAGGTAGAGGAAGACAACCTTCTCCGAAAATCTTTCCCAAAGAGCAAGGTCTCACACCTTGGGGACATTCCCATGGTTCACTAAAGTGTTGAATGCGGATCTCAATGTAGGATGCAATCTCAAACACCAATAGTTTTTGGCACACCAGTGGGACTATCTTGAGTTGATTACAACTCATTTCACTAAGATTGATGTGTTTCTTAGTGATCTCTAGCCTTCTGAGGCATTATCCCAACACATCTAGTGACTCCACTAATCCAACAACCCATTTCTTTCATTCACAGACCATTTCCATTCATCATTTTCCTTACTTTCATGAAGTTGTGCAATTATGACTTCATTCCATCATTTGGATCCTCATTTTCAAGAGCAATATCATTCCCCTCCATCTCCTTTTTCCAAAACTCCCCTCTAAATCAGTTTTATGAGCCTTATCATGATGAATATGCCTATGATCCAACCCCACTTATCCATATGGTTATCTTATTAACCATGATGTTTTTCAAGAACATGGATATGCAGAAAATGGAGGCATTTTCATGTCTGATGATGATTTCCAATTACAAGTCCAAAATATGGAGGCAATCATGCAAATCACAAGGATATGTTTGAAATCATGAACTAAAACCACCTAGTTTTAAGGAGCCTTGTCCATGGGGTGGTCCTCTACCAAGCTGGTATAGCCCTAAACAAAGCTAGAGGTAATGGTTGAATCCTTAAATCAAATGTTAGAGTTGATTGAAATAATAGAAGCTAATCAATCTAGTTGTAGGGAACCCTATCAATGGGGCAATCCTTCATTACCATCATATAGCTCTCCCATTCCTTCTTTCCAATCCACACCATCTCAACCAAATCTTCAAATCCCTAACTTTCTCAAAGCTCCTCTTGTTAGTCATCATCCTTTACAAGAGAATATTATTCCTCCTCCATCATTCACACCCCTACAAAATCAATCAAAATCTCAATCATTTCCCCCTTTTATATATCCAAACCCATTTTGGGATGAGCTTCATGATCAAAAACACTTGGGAGGGCATCCAAATGAAGATCCAAATAAAGAAGATCAACTACAAAGTCTGAGGGGTTAAAGCAAGGAGTGTGTTATCAACAAATTTTCCACCAAGAACCTTCTGCAATGGAGGATATATTGGTTGAGCATAAGATGGAGGACAAATCATACTTTGAGGATTTGGATGCAAAGGGATCATTGAGAGCTTCCTACTCTCTTTTGGAGATGAATATGTTGATCAATCCTTACCCTCATTCATAGAATCAGACTTGTGGGTGGCCATGGATTTGAAAACCATGTTTAGGAGGAAATCCTCAGGGAGAAGAGAGAAAGGAAGAAACCAAACATGAAGATCATAATGAACTTTATGTTAAGGAGGAGAATGAGGATCACAATGTTGAATCAAAGTTGGATATCGGAGAGGAAACAAATGAAGACAAATTTGAACAACTTGCAAACCCTCTCCAAGATGAGGAAAGTGTGCATGATAGCTCTATTCATGGAATGGAATGCAAAAGAGATGGGAAAATCAGAAAAAATCAGTCCATTGGCTCTCGAGCTAGATGTCTAATTAGATCAAAGAACAAAGTTGCCACCAGTCATGTTCAATTTAGAACATGAGAAGGATTTTCAAAGTACCAAATATTTGTTGATGCACCTTATCCAAACTAACTACAAAGCAACTAGAGGAGGTGTTTGTTCTTTTGAGGTTGATATTTTGAGCAAAAGGGGGTGTGGACCATGTTTTCACTTCCACCACTTGATCTAGTTGTAGAACTGATCTCATGGCCGCATTTTATAAGGAAAGATATTTTTCTCACCAATATGTGGATTTGTTTAGCTTGTTTGGCTCTTGGTTAGAGTAGGAGTAGTTTAGGTTTTTTTTTTGCAAAACAAGTTCTTTGCACACTCTGCATGTCTCCATTTGGATCATGTATGATTTGTCTTTTGTACATAGTTTTTGTGAGCCTCTTTGTAGTATGCATAGTCCAAATCATTCACCCTAGTGGGCAACAAATCAAAGTTTTTGGGCGGTTTCAAGTATAGTGTTCTTTCAAGCTTCAAAGATCGGGCTCAAACCAGTGTTAGATTCAATGCTTCATCTAGATTCAGGGTTAGTTTTAAAATTTTGCAATCATTTTTCAAGATGCATGTTTGACTTCATGCCCAATGGATATGTCGCTCTTTGGTCAACTGGTCAACTCATCTAGCAGGGAAATGTCCCCTGAAATTCATCAAATTGTTTTCTAAAATAACACCCATGTTATTTGGACAACTTCATTCGATTTGTGGAGATCCACAGAATGAAGAAACTTAGTGTTCCGTGGAAATAAGAAAGCACAGTACATCGCAGTTTTGTAAAGTTTGCACCTCAAAGGAAAAGGATCGTGGAGTTATACGCGCGGGACAATGCTAAGATTCGTGTGGCATGACACAATGAAAGAAAAGTTGCATGTGGAAGTGATAAAAAGTCTGCATGGGAAACGAGCCACGCGAGGTTGAAAGATTGTGGAATGAAATGACAGAAAGAAGTCACAGAACAAAGAAAATTTGCAAAGCAATAAAATTCTCAGTAGTACAAAGAAAATGTGTATAAAAAAAAACCCGCCGAACAAGAGAGTGGTCGATCCGCGAAACAAGAAAAGTTAAAATCCACATAACAAATAAGTTACGCAAAGGATTCAAACAACTGCGGAAAACGTGGCGAAGGCAAAATAAAGCACTCTTTAAGGAAGAAGACCCACACTACAAAGGAGGCCATGGAAAGTGAAGTATGGTCTGGATTAGGGAAAGAAAGGAGGTAAGTCCACGAATCATTCAAAAGATGTTCAAAGCAACGAAAGGCCATTGAAACCAAAACAAGACCATGGATCACAATAGAAAAATCAAATGATGCAGAGATAGAATCAAGGTAGTGGTTCATCTAAAACCCAGGAGTCCAATGAAGTCGCATCTAATTTAGTTTAAAAGCACAAACCAATCCCAACCATTAGCATTAAATCATGCACAATGAAGTCCACATTCTCAAACGGTTCGATAGAGTGCATTGCAACCAACCTCTATCGGTCATATCCCTATGTCTACAAGCATTGAATTGTGATTGGTCCTTGGTGGGCAACGGGTGGTAGGCTCTCTTCATTATTGGTGCATCTTCTGTGATTATCTCCTCTCTTCTTTCTCTATAAAAAAGAAACTCGATATTATTTGTGATCCATCATCTCTCGACTATAACGTCGCGATGTCAAAATGGTGGCTAACCTTTCACAAGTTACAAACCTCTGATTTGATCACATGTAGTGCGCTCGGTGCCCTCCAATGATGTAATGGATTGTGTATGTCTTTTATCAATAAAATGTTGTTATTATGGCTCGTGTCTCCCTTTACCGTACCTTATAGTGTCTCTTACGTCTCTGTTCATTTTGGGTATGTCGTGTGTGGGTTATATTTGCATGTGTTTTCATTTTTGTGGCTAAATTTTGTGGAATGGAATGGTTCACGCAAAGATTGATCTATGGCATGTGTATGCCCTCTCATCATGTGTTTTTCTTTGTTGTTCTTTCCCTCACGAAGAGATATCCCCTTTCTGTTATGGCACCATCATCATTCCCTTAGCTTAGTTTCATTTCACACATTCCTCCTTCCCCTTTTCCCCGCAAATTCATAGCTTAGCGTAAGAGAAGTGTTAGCATTAGAATAGATAGGTAGAGGAAGTCGGTCTTCTCGAGGTCTGTCCCAAAGAGAAAGGTCCCACACCTTAGCAACATTCCCATGTTTCACTGAGGTGCTAGGTGTGGTCTCAACATAGGGTGCAATCTCAAGCGACAACGCTTACTATTGAATCCACCTAATAGAATTTGATTGTTGTCAATGAGATTTTAGGTCTCTGCTTCAAAGTTATGCATCTATTTGGAAAAGGACATGGTATTTTATGATAAGCACAAAATGCATTTGCATCATACTTCTTAACTAGTGGCCTTGAATGATCAAACTCCCTAATCAAAGATAATCATATTACACTTAAAACAAACTATTCAAAACTTGTTAAGTACTTTTACCGAGCTTAGATAATTGCCTACGCTCCATTTTTTCGGATGGAATGAGCTTTTGTGATAGTTGTTTTATAGCATTGACTACATTTTTGCTTCATTCTTAAAATGAAGTCAATACTCATTATTTCTTGTCTAGAAGTTGTCTTATTTAAAACTTTTGAAGCATTTGTAGCTAAAGCATTTGACTATATTTAAGAATGTATGTATCCAAAAGTTTTATCTTAAATTCTCTAACATGACAATGCTCATAAAAACATGAGTGTTTTAATACCACTTTGCCCTTGATGATTGGAAACAAACTATTGGAAAATATGTTTTAATGTTCACTTCTGGTGGTTCATATGTCATCTTGGTAGCAATAGTTTTAAATGTAAGCACATATTCACTAATGGTTTCATTTGATCCTGCTTGTTTTGAGTTAGTTTAGGAAATGTACGTTTTCACACCAATGTTCACTTGAAATTGAGCCGAGAGATCATCAACTAGTTTGGTAAGGGCAATTCACAAATCTACAAGCTAAAGCATTGAATAAATCAAGAGCATAATTTTTGAACTTTTTGGAAATGACTTAGTCAATAGGTTACCATTGTGAGTAAAATAGGCTTATTCAATGTGAAGGATCGCCTTCTCAAATAAAAACATCAAATTTAAGAGTCAGTAAAACCTATTGGAAAATAATATACAAACACTCCATATGCCAAAGGGTTTTCAAAGATATCATTGGAAGTAACTCATTTAACTTATGAGACCCTTCGATGAGGGTTTTGATTTGATTTTGCATGATAATAGCCATTTCAAAAGTTGGAGAAATTTTAAGGATTCGCAACATGTGGAGAAGAGGAGGAATGTTATAAACAATAGATTGTTGCTAAAAGAAGTATTAATAACATCAAAGTGTCAAGAAGAGAGTGGAAACATGTTGAACATGCTACGAAGGTATATAAGCACGATGAGAAGGAATAGTAAAATCATGTTGAAAAGTATAGTCAAAGCATGTTGAAAAGTAGAATAAATATTAAAAGCAATAGGGATAGAAACCACATTAGAAACATGAAGGTGAGTATCGATTTGATATGTCTATTTTGGAAACCATATTTTTACATGCAACTTCTTTCATAACATTCACAAAACCTAAAATTTCATTATGGTTTTTATAGAGAATTTCTAAATGGAGTTGTCTTGAACCATCTAAATAAGTTTCTTGAACAAAATATTCATCATCCCTTTCATTCACATCAGCCTTTTGAGATCCAATGCTATCTACGCCATTTTCATCATTGTCATTCAAATAAAACACCTTAGTGTTTTGCAAAGGCATATCATTCACATTTATGGATTCCATTTTCTTTTCAAGCTTGACGTACTATTAACCAAAGGAATCTCAACAAGATCTATAGGTCTTTTAGTAAACCCGGCACTTTTCCTAGGTGGAATCACAAACATAATCAATATAGTTTGCATAAATTGATATCAAATATGAAAAATGCACACTATACAAGCACATTAAGGTTCCAAGAATTTTCCTAAATTATCACTAAACTTGAGGTCGAACAAATCAAGTAAAATCAAGCTAGGGCTTTCATATCTAGCAAGAGACAACATTTGAGATCTAACACTATGGATAAGATATAACCCCGTGAGGTGTAAGATAATGGGGTTCACCAAAATGTAATGTAGATGAATGTATCACAACTAAATGCAATATAAATAACCCAATGACAAGTTAATTAATTAATACAAAGATAGTCACAATACCTAATTAAGATTTATAATTAATCAATAAGGTATCCACATAGGGTTTTGGTGCTTATATTGAGTAAATCGGGATGTAGTGACTCGGCCCAAGAATTTAAATGTGGAAATGTGTGTGCAATGTGATGGTGAGTTCACACATAATTCAAGAACTAATCGAGACAAATGTATAGAACACCATGAGTGCTTTAGATAGATCCAAAGCCATATATGCATTTTAGACAAGTGCGAATTGTCGAGGCCGTTTCGATAGAATGCAATTAAGCTCCAAAATAAAGTGGGGACTTAGGTTCCCATGATCTTGAAATCATGTTTCCTCGCTTTGATCTTCATATTGACACCTACAACTTACAAAACATACTTTCTTCACCTTTCCCTAGAATGGTTTTAATATTTGAGAACTTAAGGAAAATGTAAGCTTAGGGGTTAGAGTTGAGGGTTAGCAGGGTTCTACAAAATCGTCTAAATATTAGGGTCATAATGTTGGATACCACTCCAACAAAATGGTAATAAACAATATATTACAAAAATAAAAATCTTCAAAGATATACAAAACCTTAGGTAGTGCTCCACATGAAATACTAGCTTTAGACAATTGATAAATTCTCTAATGATTGTTTGATCTATCAACAATGCATGAGTGTTTAGTAGGATATTGGGAATGCTCAAGTGTTCTTATCATTAGTGTCAAATCAATTACCATTATTGTGTATTTATAAACAATTGAATTCAAAATAGGCATTTGTCGAGTGCCAAACCGACACCAATTGTCTAGAAGTGATCAAAGTGGGACGACATAGATGAATGCACCTTGGCTTGAAGTAAAAAAACAGGGGCCCGAAGTGCCCATGCCTAGGGGCACCAAAGAGCACTCTAAACAAAACCCAAGAGCATTTAGGGTGATCCCAACACAAATCCCAAACACATTAGAGAGAGAGAGAGAGAGAGACCCTAAGGGGTGAAGAGACGGGAGACACAATTACAATAGATAAACTCGCCAATAACACCTACTTTGGTGCAATAATCAACAAATAAGGGCACTATAAATATGCAAATTAACTACCGAATGTCAAGGATCCATTTTTAGGTGTCTTTGATGGACAACTCGTGATATGTGTATATCCTCCGTGACACTAATATGTCCAAACTTCCTTGATTTGATGAACTAAACTCAACAAGAGATTAAAATGGTTTCCACAAATCTCCTCTTGCTTTGTAGATGTATTGTATCATGTTTGGTGACAAATGTACCTTCACTATAAAAGAGAAAATCAACCTTGACAACTTTATCTAGAAAATCCAATAATAAGTTATTCTCAAGGTCAAAATAGTGGTGAGAAATCTCTTGCCATGTAGAAGGCATTATATTAGGTGACAAACATGACTCACTCTAAAAACAAATATACCTTTTGGCGACTATGTTTTGGATTCAAAAGCACTTTGTATTCATCATATATTTAAAACAACGTAATCGTACAAAAATGGATGGAATGGAATCACGCCCCATAATACACCGCATTGAATCAAGAAAGTCCGAGAAACACCAAAGAACACCAAAAACAAAAGAAAGATGTGACTCAAAAATAGCTTGTGATGGTAATAACACCAATCCCACAAGAGTCAAAGTTTTTGTCCATATGTAAGATTCACTTGGCCCATATCTCCTTTTCCTTTACCTTGTGCAGACTTGGAAAGGATAACACTTTTGAAGGATAGGCCCAAGCCACATTCCAACTTGGTCTCATGGGTAATTTTCCTTGATCAAAATAACATCAACCTTTGGTGAATCTCTTAGGGGTTCCAACTCACTATTGGATGGAGCATCTTCTACTAGTTGGCCAACTATGTTCTCGTTCTTGTGAAGAAATAGATAATATCGCAACCACAGTATATCGACATCAAAAGTGGTCACAATTTGATTTCTAATACTCAAAAACAGTAGTCAAATATAGTAGCACTCAGTGTTGTATGTGGTTGGATTCAATGGGAATTAAACTATTCACAAGAGAAATTCAAACAACTAAATCAACCCTATTTATTTGCTCATAACAAATAACAATATTATCTAAAAGGATCTATGAAAAAGAAAACTAATAACAAAATGAATTTTCAATATATTCATCAAAAATCAAATTTACTACAAATTCCTTTACAAGTTAATGAAGCGAGCTACTGCAAGATGACTCCAGCACCTACATGTGTGCCAACTTAAAGGATAAGTTGGATGTCAAAAGTTTTGAACTCAGGGAATGTTTCTGCATCTATCAGTATAATGACAGACGTAAGCATCAGACAGCACGAAGAGGTAAGAATCAAAGACTCCGTTCATTTGTCACTATGAGGCTCAAATGTAAGCATCAAAGACACAGTGCAAACCATTAAGAATCAAAGATAGTCAAAAGCATAGTGCAAGGTGATTTCATATCAATTGCATCATATGAGAGAATTTACAGTCGACCGAAAGTTTTAACTACATAATTATTGAAGCCTATTGATGTCCAGGATTTATTTTCAGGTAAAGCAGAGCTTAAGTGAATCGAGTCTGTAGACCAAGAGACTAAGCTAAACTGATCAAAAGAGCCCATATTATAAATTAAAAATCAAAAAGAATCCTCAAGGCTACCCACATTAATAACTACATCAGGATAATGAGGCACCGCAGGCCCAAATAACAATTCCACACAAAAGTTCGGGCCAAATATAGATTTTGCTTTCCGTCCTACTTTGTCTAGTTCTCCTTGGGTAAACTGCAAACCACAAAGAGATGGTGTCTAACTTCAGTCTTTTTCTCCTGAACTAATATCGCATGACTTGGATATAAGCATGATAACAAGATAACAAACAGAAACTCTTGCCAAATGAGCCACTTGAGCCATTAGCTATTATTTTTTTAATAAATATATTGACCAATGGTACATATTTAAGACTAGAACAGAAAATTAAAAAATAAATACCTGTAAGATGCTGTTAACAATGAAAGCAGTATTGAAGCAAGCATAAAAAAGCCTGCTACCACTTCTGTCATAGAAAATTACTCTTACATCACCTGTGATCTGGTAAAAGAGTTTTAACTATCAGAATAAGTTTCACGTGCATGACAGAAAAGAATAGAACAAGTGAAACGCAGAATTTACCAAGAGCGGTTTCTCAAAGTTATAATCGAGGCACATTTTCTTGTATATAATAGAACTTTCTGTATCCATTTGCACGACAAAATGTGGTTGTTCCTCGTCCCCTTTTTCTCATCATTATCATTGTGCAAGAATGAAAGGTAATAGCGTGGATTCATTATTTTTGATTTCCTTTGCGCACCGTTCTGCAATAATTGCGTACAACCTCTGCTGAAGGTTGATAAAGTTGACCTGCCTTCTGTGACAGACAGAGATCATATCAATCACTCGCAATAAAACATGGCATATGTATTGACAAACCGAAGGTTCAAGCAAAAGAGGATAATTACATAAAACGACATTTAAGCGAATGATTAAAATTGAACAGCGGAAGAATAATATTAACAGGGATGATGGATGGAAACTAAGAAACACTTGGAAACGTATCATCCATAATCTGAAATAAATTAATATCACTGTAGGCCTTATAATTGGATTAGAATAAATTTACATTAGTCTAGGGCAGACTCGGTATCAAATATTACATGTTAAAGGAGGTTGATATGAAATTGAGAGCTAACTTAAACTAAAATAATGACAATTACATGAAATAATAATAGAAGAATGCAATAAGAGACAATGTTGCAGAGCACAAAATATAATAAACACACTTATAATTAATTTAATAATTCTGGAGCAAATTATATAGTGAGTAAGCTTACAATATATAGCCTTTCCATTTCCTATAAACAAGGAGATGAGGATTACCAATATCATCCCACTAATCTTTCCTAGAGAATCTCTCATATGATCACTCCCACACCCAACAATATCTCACACAACTCTAAATAGCTACGTGAGTTGTTTATTCAACAAACTCACACTAATATAATTCAACTTATATTAATGAGTTGTTTGATCACTCATATTAATAATATTAGATTATTTTATTTTTCTCACACAAATATGATATTAATATTAAAATATTAATATCTCACTAACTCGCTAACTCACTAATGTAATATGAGTATTACATTTAACCCTTACAAAAATAATGTGAGCATTAATCCTAAGATTATTCCTAACATTCCCCCCTAGTGCGAACATGGGGACAACATTATCTAGTACTGCTAACGAACTCAAATGATGGTTTTACACTCGGTTTACTAACCTACAAACAAACAAGATGGTTTTACGCTCGGAATATCAACAACCTACAAACAAACGATGGTTTTATAAGGTCAACCAACAACCTAGATATAACAGTACTCTTTCAGCTCTCATCACCTTCTTACATTCAAGGGAAAATACAAGAAAAAGCTCACTTATTACAATACTTAAACAGGTATGATCCATCTATTCTTATTTGCAGAAAGTAAAAACATAAATGAAAAACATGCCACAAAAACATTGTGCGGCCCCATCGCTTGTGGCCGACGAGAGGACGCTAAAATCCTCCTTCCTCCGTTGCCTCCATCCTCCAACTAGTTTGTTGCTTAACTCAATAGAATGTGAATTTGAAGCTTCGTTTGAAAAGCCCCTCTTATTTTGAAATTGGAAAGCTTGAAAAACTTATTGAAAATGCAGGAAAAAGCTCACTGTTTTTTTACATAGTGATCGTGCGCGACCAGGAGAAAATTGCTAGTGATTGGACACGAATCGTGGGCAACCGGAGCGAATGGTCAAGCGATTGTAAACATAATTGTTGGTGATCCACGAGTTTGTCAATCTACAGGCAGAGAATCGTCGGCGATCGGGCAAAGTCATCGACGATCCTGTGTCACAAACCTAGAATTAAAAACACGATGATAGATACTCCAAAACTCTTAGATCTGCATCCTAAAGGCCACGGTTTTGTCCTGCAACGACTCTCATAGCTCGTCCTAGCCTACTCTGATACCAGATGATATGAAATTGAGAGCTTAATCTAAAATAATGACAATTACATGAAATAATAGAAGAATGCAATAAGATAAAATGTTCCACAACACAAATATAATAAACACACTTATAATTGATTTAATAGTTTTGGAGCAAATTACATAGAGAGTAAGCTTACAATATATAGCCTTTCCATTTCCTATAAACAAGGAGATGAGGTTTACTAATATCATCCCATTAATCTCTCTTAGAGAATCTCTCCTATGATCACTCCCAAACCCAACAATATCTCACACAACTCTAAATAGCTACGTGAGTTGTTTATTCAACAAACTCACAACTAATATAATTCAACCTATATTATAAATGAGTTGTTTGATAACTCATATTAATAATATTACATTATTTTATTTTTCTCACACAAATATGATATTAATATCAAAAAATTAATATCTCACTAACTCACTAATGTAATATATGAATATTACATTTAACCCTTACAAATAATAATGTGAGCACTAATCCTAAGATTATTCCTAACACGATATTTAAGATTTATAGAAGAAATACAATCCACTTAACAATCGAAGATCCAATTATCCCTAAAGAGTGGCCTAGAAGTTGTATCCACATTTGAATCCGATATACAACAACGCAAAATGATGATCTGCGGAAATCTCAAATCTTTAATCATATAAATCAGCAATGAAATTACCATTAGCCCTTTTTCCCACAACATCTGCATAGAAAACACTAAGCGATCTTACAATGTCATGCAATAAATCAATGTCATTCTACCATCACCAAGTAAATTGTCACAACTTCTCTTTGTTGGCAAGTGTATGAGGGATCTTGTTTATGATGCCTCTTGTGGCTACATCTATTACAAGTATAATTTCCTATTTTCAAAATTAATTAAGGCATTTTTAGGTGGTCAAAATATCCAGGTGGTTATTATTACAATGTTCTACATTGAGCAGTGAACTTCAAGATTTAGAATTACACAAATCTACTCAAAGAATGTCGACACTTCGAATATTGTTATGCAACCGTGGAATAATATACAGATTTTAAGATATCTGTGAGTGTGAGAGAGATCATAGACTTATTTGATATTGTGCATTTTTACTTGCAGTCAAAAAAGCACGTGAGAATAGCCAAAGGCAACCAATTAAGAATGGTCTACATTGATCATGAACACATGATTATAATTAGGAAAGTTAAGGCTTGGTGGGTCTAAATGTTGAGAAAACAAAGGTATGTTCATTGACTTTCGAAACTTGAATGTATAATGATAATAATCTAGACTACACGGATACGGGTGCGGATACGAGGTATGGATACGGTGCGGATACGAGTGCACGGATACGGTTACGGTTTCAAGATGCGCTGAAATGGCAAATTTTAAAAAAATCTCGGTGCAGTGTGCACGCTTTAGGGTATATATATATATATATATATGCATATAAAATTATAAATAAAATTGAATACTCATACAACTTAAAAATTAAAATCATTCATAGAACATGAAAACAAATTTCCAATACTTTGAGAATTGAGACTTGAGTTTGTATTGATTCATAATGTTCAAAACATAATAGTTAATAACATAGACTGTATTATAGATTTGATAATTCATTATTAATGCCTTAAGCTTGAGTTAGACGTATCATTGGACATTAAAAACATTTAAAGTCATGAAATATTTTAATTCCTTTCTCAAACCAAAGGAGGGCAGAACAGCCTCTTGTCAAGGCAAGGATCTTGTCATTATATTTCTGATTCGACGAAATCAATTTGTAGGCTTGGCACCTAATGTCAAATGAAGAGAAGATAGGCTGCCCAACCACCAAGTGCTTCACTTGTTCCCATGCCTTCCAAATTGACTGAAGAATAAAGGACCCATGAGGAGCAACAAGAAAGCCCCCAAATAGTAAGTCAACCAAATGAAGTCCTTTTCATCTCTCTCGACCCTTCAGAGCCTATTGGCAATATTGAATCTCACACAAACTTTCCAAAGTTCAATTCCAATCAAAGCCCTCATGTTTTATTTATTTTTTGCACTTAAAAAAAAAAACTGTGGGTACTCTCTGGGTACTCCTTTTATTTATTTTTTTGCACTTTAAAAAAAAAAAATTGTGGGTACTCAACCCTTGAGCCTATTGGCAATATTGAATCTCACACAAACTTTCCAAAGTTCAATTCCAATCAAAGCCCTCATGTTTTATTTATTTTTTGCACTTAAAAAAAAGAAAAATTGTGGGTACTCTCTGGGTACTCCTTTTATTTATTTTTGCACTTAAAAAAAAAAAAAAATTGTGGGTACGTACCCAGGACGTGTACCCATACCCAAAACGTACCCAGCCTAGTACAAGGGGGTCTAGGGCGTTTCCGTGCAGTCTAGATAATAATTCTAATCAAGAATGATAAATATTAGATGTTTTTCACAATCAGCTTTATGATACATATTTTATAAGGACTTGGACATTTATATCCATTACTTATGAACTGGAACAAATTGGAGTTGTATCATATAGTCCCTCATTGGATCTAAACTTCCTTCAACAAAATAACAGTGCTTTTGTATGTACGAACTATTCGTTTTAAACAGGTCATATATCAGTTGAACTTCTTCTTGTTAAAATGACAGCATGGTTTTTAATCAAATAATAACAGATGTACATGAACCCACATTCACAGGGAAACAAACCTTCATAAAATATTCCATGGATGAACACAGTTGAAATCATCTTTATGGCCTCAAAGATTGAAAAGGAATTACCTTTGGAGCACATGGAACATACAAATGGTATTTAGAATCACATAGTAGGAACATGCAAATGGTATTTTAAATCACACAGAAGATGGTCACTTCTGATGTGGCATTTTTATTTCATCTCTTGTCAGCATTGTTGTTGTTTTTGGTTTACAGTCCAGCCAAGTATGAAGGGAATCATTATCAACCTTAAAAGTAAATGGTCTTCCTATAGAATATTATCAGCCTTAAAATTAGGTGGTTTTCTCCAAAAATCCGAAATTTGTTGTGGTTACATCTGTCTCAGGTTGAAAGGTGAGAGATAAAACAATCTAAAGCAACCCACCACACCTGTATGAAATTTATAAAAGCTCTCGTATTTAATTGAATTTTACGTTATACTATCATATCTTTGGTCTCTTCACTGTCATGTGAATGCATCATATCTATGGCTGATTTGAGGGTCTGATTTCAGGATTTGAAAACAATCTGATTTTGTACATAAATCTGTTACATAAGAGATAGAGAGCATGGTCTAACCTGTTGGAAGTTTGGAACTGCAGCAATGCATTGTAGGAAGGTTACCATGACTAGAGGATCCAAAATTTGTTGTGGTTACATCTGTCTCAGGTTGAAAGTTGAGAGATAAAACAATCTAAAGTAACCCACCACACCTGTATGAAATTTATAAAAGCTCTGGTATTTAATTGAATTTTACATTATACTATCATATCTTTACTCTCTTCACTGTCATGTAAATGCATATATCTATGGCTGTTTTGAGGGGTCTGATTTCAGATTTGAAAACAATTTGATTTTGTACATAAAGCTGTTACATAAGAGATAGAGAGCATGGTCTATCCTGTTGTAAGTTTGGAGCTTCAGCAATGCATTGTAGGAAGGTTACCGTGACTAGAGGAAACAAGGTGTTTCTGTGTTTGTAATTGTAAGTGATAAAAGCATTCATATTGGTCACTAGAATGCATCCTCCAAGGCCTATCCGAGTGCAAGGCCCTAAGTTTCAATGCATCTATCACCTGCTGGGCAACCTATTATGATTCTTAATCCATGTGTGTTCTACGGGATAAATGATTCATGTGTCACCAGAAGGCATCCGCGAGGGTCAGCCATTGAATCCAAGGCCCTGAGTGTCAATGCATCGATCACCCAAAGGGCAATACGTTATGATTCTTATTCTTATATAACTGACCGGCATGACATGGATGTTAGGGCTGCTTACATGTTTTAGAACAAGGTGTTGCATATGCATGCATGATTTAATGCATGGCTGATGATGTGTGATTATATATGTACTTCTTCAAGCAGATGTATCCAGAAGACTATTATAGACTATTGCATTGCAACACTTAAAACTAAAATATGTATGTACTGTTGAGGGTGCATTAGTAGTGGCGTTAGGTAATTTACAATCCATCTAAGGGATGAGCTCGTGCCAGATTGGCATGAATCACACTATATGTTTTCCCATCGTAAGGGTTTTGATGGCACTGGGGGTAATCATCATGTGCCTAAAGTTTATAAAATCATTAACAAGTTATTCTGGCAACTGACCATAGGAATGGGGACTCTAAGGGGGGTTTGAAGATGATCATAATTCTTCCCCTAATGTCAAAGGGAGGAGAAACATTGCATAGCTTTGGCACCACATTCCCTTGGCACTTGAGTAGAGGTGCACTGAATGATATCCCCTGTATTCATGTGTTGCAGGTACATGGGAATTTGTTTTAAACAATCATGTTCGCTAAAATATCCAGGTAAAAGTTTCATTTACCAACATTTCTGTTAAATAATTTCTATAAAGCATTATAAGATGAGATGCGTAATAAAAATAAACTGTTTGTTGCAACCCATAATGGGTCTAGCTGAGATAGGCCTAGAACTCTTTGGACTCCTTTTCCCTTGGGTGTAATTGGACTAAAAATAGTGATTGCACAGATGAAGGGAACTCAGGCCCTGTTGGAGGAGTCTTCAGATATTCCAGTGGGCATCTCATCCTGTTTTATGCAATTAATGTGGACAGAGACTAACAGTCAAGCGGAGGCAGTAGCTATGCTCAAGGGCCTCCAAATTGCAACTATAAGAGGTTGGAAGAAGAAGCGAGTTGAAGGTGATTCATATCATTATCAATGCCATTGAGTCAGTCGGCGACAATAATCAAAGCTTGAAAAATAGAGGCTATCATTAAGGAATCCAAGTGGTTAACTAGTAAATTTGAGACTATTTCCTTCCAGAGTATTAAGAGAGAAGGCAATGAAGTGGTTGACTTAGTGGCTAATAAGTTGGCCAGATTACTTGCCTGTGAAGGATTTGTTGATAAGTTTTAGCTTTCTCTTGTTCCCGTTTCTTTCCAAGGCATTCTTCTCAAAGCTGTCTTCCCCTTTCCACCTAATCTTTTCTCCTTTATCTTTCCTTTGCCTGTGCTCCCTTAATTAGGCCTAGCAATGATTATTTGGGGGCTTTATCTTAATCCTGCATTACCAGGAACTGCCCTGAAGGCCCCTGCACCAGTATGGTTCTAGAACTGGTACTGGTCCAAGTACCTCCCACTTTCTTTTGTCGTGGGTATGAAACACACAATAAAAACATAATAAAAAACAGTGTCGGTCAAGGTATAATAGCCATAATAAACACAAATTTTAAAACGATTTTAAAACACAATGAAGAACATATATAAAAACACAGCTGCTGCTAATCCTACTACATCCGGTTCTAATGAAACAATTGCTGGTTTAGGTGTTCTTGATGAAGAGCAATATGATGATTTGTTCGTGTGGTTCTTGAGTTCGACTATGACCAATGACTATTTTCCTGTTTTGAACAAATAAAATAAACCAAATGTGATATGTCATAACATCCCATCACGGCGCTTCCACCCTGCTGTTGGAGTAAGCCTTCTCTGCAAGCCTTCAATTCCACTCTCATGGGTAAGTCTCATCTTCTTTGCAGTGCTGAGTTTGGTACTATAGGACGAGGTAAGGAATGGTTTCTTTCCATTGTCTCTTCCTTAATTTTCTGTTATGTCTACCTGGTTACCCTGCATTAAGCAGGTAGATTTCTCATGGGTTTGATTTTGTTTAGTTGTTTGTGGAGAGAGGGGCCTTGGTGAGGAAAAAGAGTAAATTGCTTTAGCCAGAAAACAAGGGTGTTGCTTCTTCTTCAACTCTTTGGGGGATTTAGGGAACTTATAGTGGTAAAAGGTGAGGTTGGTTTGTCATTCTACATTTATCCATTAATGCTTGTGAAGCCTGTACAACAGCCACTTCTTCTCCTCTATTGTGGAGAGGATCGTTTCAGTGAATTATTGTGTATGTGTGAGTGAGAAGAGCAACCTACTTCGCAGATGGTTGAGTTTCGGTTTTTGCTGTCCTGCTGCTATATGTGTCAGTTTAGGGGCCTGGAGGGTGTGATTTTTGTGGCTTGAGGATTTTTAATAGTCTCCTCTCAGCCACTTTTCCCCTAAGTTTCTCCCCTTCTTTTCATGGAATTTTGAGAGGTATGGCTGGGATTTTCTTCTGCTTCTTGTGCATGAATATTCTGCTGCCTCACCCACATTTTCTGCTTGGAGATTACTTTGTAAAGTTGACTTTGGCTGCTGCCCTGTGTTGCCAAAATGAGCAACTCGCTTCATTTTGAGCAACTGATTAAATGATGAACCTATTTTCTGATGCATTCACAAATTGCACATCCCTTTTGAGATGTCTCAGGGGTCTGCAGGGTTTCCAACAGGTTGCACTCGCCTAGGACCATTTTTGAGCCTCTTTTACTGAGTTCACAGTCAGATTTGGTGCCCTTTCAAACTTCACATCATGTTGGTGCTGTGCCTTAAGTGTTTGCAAGAGTCTACAGTTGCTCGGCAGTCAAAAGGAGCCTTGGTGAACTCTGTTTCCCCCCCCTGTTTTCATTGTTGTTGTCTTGGTTTTACACTTGGAAATTTATCCCACATACATGAGAAAAGGGACCGCCTTTGTGTTTACATGCAAGAGCACTTCCAAGTAAAGTGGAGCAAAGGCTCTGATAGTCTAACCTTTTGGCGAAGCCCAAAACGAATGATGCATGGATAGAAGAAACAACGGCCCAAGATCATGCTGCGTAGCAGGCTCTAGATTGTGCCATGTGGCACAATCTCAAAGAGTCGGGCACACAGGGAAAAACTAAGGCAAGCGGGGTCCAAAATCAAATGGAGCACGAAGGCCCATGAGTGGTGTCATGTGGCACCAATGACAGGCTGCCACGTGGACCAATCACGGAGAGTTGAGCACCCAGCGATCAAATGAGAAGTTGGGAAATCAGCTAAGGCATGAGGAAAATCCGAGGGCCCATAACAAATGAAACAGTGACACATGACCCAAACCGAAAGTCGTGATTTCCATGTGGACCAATGATGGGCGATCAGGGATCGGGCATGGTTGAATGAAACAAACCAGAGAGCTCCTGGAGCCCGTAATAAATGAGAATTGGCCACGTAGGTTCTCAAGTGAATAAAGTACTAATTAATCCCACCTTTTGGCCATCTTTATTTTATATTTTATTTCATCATTCCCATATTTTTCTTGCACTTATCCATCCATTTCACAACTTCCCCATCATTCTAGCCCAAAATCAGGGTGCCCGCCTGTACTGGGGTGCCCTGGTCCCACCCTGGGCACCCCAATCTATGTTTCTCTTTTCCCACTTCTTTTTGGGGCCTTTCTAGCCATTTTTCATCCTTATCCTTTTCCCAATCAACCTTGTCGGGATTAATTACGAAATTAAGCTTGAGAGACCCTATAAATATAAAGTTATAAGACCATAATGAGGGTCCTAGTGTCACATACTACTATCACTCCATCTAGAGTTGCATCCATTGCATCACTTGCATCCACATAGTGTCATGCATCAAGGCTAGGATATCTGCATCACACACACTTTGCATAGGGGAGGGATTCTATTCTATTCCATGCACACATGCTATTTACATTTTCTATAGTTATTATTGCTCACTACTTCACAAAGTGTGACTGCACAAGAACACCTAGGGCACGACATGCACACACTCACCAGAACTACATCCGGGTCCAAATGTAGTGCAACACTCAAGTGATAAGACCACTAGTTTGGTGGTTGAGGTCAGTTCGACCCATTCATTTTGCATCTTTATTTTTCTTAGGGTTTGATACTTCCTTTCTTCTTGCAAGTCATTATTCACTCACATTTGGCTCATCCAATGAATCTAGATGTGACAAACAGACAGGGTTTCGAGATACTTGCGACCATACCAAAAATTCAAATTTTGAGCATTTACAGAGAGATCAGGCACCTAATCATAGACCTAGGTGCCCAGGGCACCCCAAGTACCTTCCCAAGCCCAATCATTTTCAAATCTTCCAGATCTGGTCTTTGCAGGTTTTTGAGTCATCATCTCACACTTCCAGTTTTTTTTTTCTGATCTGCGACAACCTGCGACAGTCTCTTCGAATCAGCTAAGCCATTTTCCTTCTCTTCTCTTGCTTGCATATTAGGGTTTTATTTCACTTAGAATAATTAATTACAATTATTCCATACTTGTTTTAGTTTATTTATGCATTTTTAGTCCTCCTAATTAGATTAACATTAATACCCTATACTCATTAGTCTAGGAGTTATTCCATTTTTTGTTAATCATTTTGGTGAACCCCACGTCTCTTTCTAGCACCTTCTAGGGTTTTTCATTTACATTTAACCATCATGAATATCTTCCATCACTGAATATCTTCTTACCCATCTTGATTTGCTTCATCGTGTTCAAACCCTCTTTGCTACTACCAATGTTTCTGTTGACATGCATCCAATTCCATGTATGACACATTTGTTGATGCCTTTTCCCAACATATAACATTCGGGCCAATCCTCCTGACTGACATTCACCCCTTTGACAATGACCCACCACTTTATATCATGTCTCGCATCTACAATGTTGTTGTCAAGCACACTCTTATCGATAATGGCTCTAAGCTCAATTTGTGCCCTATGTCCTTTCTCCAAGCCTTAGGTTTGTCTACTCATGACATTAGCCCTTCTTCCATCTCACTCATGTGTTTATGATGGTATTGTCCATCCATGTCTAGGCCATGTTACCTTGCCTTTAACTATAGGTCCTAAGACTCTCCCTACCGTCTTCTTTGTCATTGATTTTCTTATCTCATATAATTGCTTGCTTAGGAAGGCCATGGCTTCACGCCATGCAAGTTGTTGCTTCTACAATCCATCATTGTGTCAAGTTCTTACATGAGCGTATTGAGTATACTATATTTCATGATCGTGATCCATTCCAATATTGCATTCATGACCCTCACACTAGTCTTCCTATCCCTCGCATTGATACTACAGATGAACCTCAACCTATGGATGATCAACCTCATTTACCACCACTTGAGGGTGCTATTTGTTTACTAGATGCTTATCCCTTCTACACTACCTCCTACTACTACTATTATTCCACATCAGCCACTTGTTCCATCCATACACAATATCATTCCCTCTTCATCTTCACAATTAGCTCATACCCCCTTTACATGTACACTCTTCATACATGGCTCATATTGGGAACATGTTCCACTCGATCCTACCTATGATGTCACCATATGTTCCCATGCCGGCCTCGCTCATCTTGGTTTCACTTTTGAGGACCTTCAACCTTCTACTCATGCTCCTCATCTATACTATGGCTTTGTCACTATAATTTTGCTTATGGTTTGCATGTTTTTCATCTTCTAGTCTATTTACCACATGTACCCCTTGTTCCTCTCCACTCACATTAGGGGATTCTTGGCTTACTTACATTGGTGGCACATTAGACCCTAGTCACACCGACATTTCATTCCCTATGTTGCTTTGGTCATGTGTCCTCATCTGCAATAGTTCCTTTCTTGGCTACTCACATAACTACACTCGATGGTATGCCCACGGTTTCCCACAACCCCCATTCACTGACGAAGAGTATGTTATGGGCATGTACAATCTACACCTCACATGATCTCCTTGCATGATCAACCCATACTATTGCTTACCAGTCACTAATGCTTGTCCATATGACTTTGACCCTGAGGATGACGATCTTCTCGATGACTTTACATGATTTTTGGCCACAACCACTTGGGGGCATAGCCATTACACAATCCCCCCTTCATCATATTAGTGTAGTGCATCTCTACTCTTTGCATTCTACTCATCATTCATTTCTTCACATATAGGCATATTTATTACACATCATATAGCACCCTCATTACCCGATGACACACTCTTGTGCTTCGGTTCACACTTGATTGTTGAGGGATTACCATTACATTGAACCCCACACACTTGCACTATAGGTTCTACACATTTACATTCTATCACATACACCACACATCCTACATCATCCATTTCTACACATAGTCTACATCCTACATTATCCTATACATACCTCATCTATTAGTCATTTATACATCATCTATCTCATACACACTACACTAGTCATCATATCATTTGCATGTCTAGTTTTGCATCTCTTTCTTACATTCTATATTTACGCTAGGTCACATTATATATGGGTCTAGCTTTACATTTCATCACTACATATTCTACACCTATATCCACATCTTGCATCATCTACACATCATACCTTTCTTACATTGTCTTATTCACATAGCGCATCTATCCATCATCCATTTCTATATACTACACTAGATTCCATTATATATGGGTCTAGTTCCATCTATCATCCTTACATATTCCATTTCTATATACACCTATTATTGCATTTCCTATTACATATCACACACATCATCATATATCCTATTGCATTTCCCACACCACACATTTACATCCCATATTCATCACTTGGTCATTTATACTACGTTGTCTTCTACGCACTTGCACTCACCACCCTATGATGCACTTTAGTTCCTCGGTCCATACTCAACTGCCGAGGGTTTACCAATCAAATGGACCTTACATTCACCATGCAACATTTTCCTCATGCAACATTTCCAATGTTAGTGACATACACCTTAGGTTAAATTGTCACCTATCTTATCATCTTGTAGTGGTATACGCTTTAGGCTAAATCACCACCCCCATTATCATCTTGTAGTGGCATACACCTTAGGGTACATCACCACTCCTTCTTTCATCATCCCATAGTGACATACGCTTTAGGCTAAATCATCACCCATCTTCATCCTTTCATCTTATAGTGATATACGCTTAGGGATAAATCATCACTCATACATTCAACAAGTCATGGTATATGCTTAGGCTATAGGGTCCACACACATCTTTCCATATCTCATCCCCATACATCATCATTCATAGTGATATATACTTAGGGATAAATCATCACTCCTCCATTCAACAAAGTCATGATATACGCTTTGGCTATAGGGTTCACACATCTCTCCACATGTCACATTTCATCACCATTACATATACACACTCATCACAATGTGCTAGATACAACCAACACTACTCGACCATTTCCCATGATGCACTCTCATTTATGGTTCATTCTTGACTACTGAGGGGGAAAAAAAATGAACCTCACTTGCATACACATTCCATCCACTCAAGGGGCACGTTGCTCCTATCATTCCATCTTGCATTCCATTCCATCCATCCACATATATACATTGTCTTGGGGCATTTACTCTTGTTTACTAGTGTTTTGCATGATCACTTTACTACACATGTTAGATTATTTTTTCTTATATATGTCATTATCATACACACATGCACATTCATGCCTTTGTTTAGTGTGATCACAGATACATGACTTCTACACGCGACATGGATGCTCACCTTCTACCCTTCCTATACTAGTCATTGGGGCATCCACATTCATCTTATCCAGGTGTTATTGTTTCATTTTGTACTTAGCATCTTATACTACTTGTTCATACACATGCTTTGACATATTGGTTATCACTCTAACATGCTAATGGGTGTTCCATGTGCAACACTTGTTTTGTAGGATTACATGTTTCCATGACTACTTGTTTGTTTCTACTTGTCTACTTTGTTTTCCATTGTATGTGGGCTTTTCCCTTTGCTTGTGTGCACACTTGTCTATTGTTTTGCGGCCATGATGGCCTTGAGTGTCTTGCGACATCATGAGTGATGTCCCATGTTTGAAACCCACTTTGTGTGGTCTACTTGTTTTCTTGCATGTTTACACTACTTTTTTTGGTAGTTTTACATTGTTTACGTATTTTACACTTGTCTTATTGCATGCATGTGTTTTTAACTAACACTTGTTTTGGCTAGCCATCCCCTTTTGTGTGCACCTTGGTATCTACCAAGTGTTTCCCTTTCCCCTACAGGGCAGAGTTCTATACATGTCAGAGTGTGGTTGGTCCTCTTTTGGGGCCGCATTCTCCTTTCAGTGATCATTGCATGCATGCCCCCAAAGAGGGGGCATCATTGAGGGTTTTCTACTAACACAACGTATTTACATTGGTTCACACACAACGAGTGAGTTCAGACTAGTCTATGAACTCCATACACAACGACCTCTATAAGACATGGTGTCCTTCGGAAATTTGTGGAGAGCAATTATAGGCTTGGGGTTACAATGGGTGTGCCTCTCTACACTTCTCCATCCAGTGGCATCGGATCACCCAAAAAACTAGGATGTACAGAGATCTCTTCACACATTTCAGTAGAAGTAGTTAAAGTTGGAGGACACAAGCATTTCCTCCCTATACTTCTTCATAGGGTGGCATGAGATCACCCAAAAACTCACGACAATACATGATATCCTTCTACACCCTTTTTCTCGACATGGATCAGGTGCACATGTTCCATTTACACTTTTATTCTAGCATATTTTACATTTACGTACTTTACACATTTCTATATATATGTATTTTTTACAACATTTTTTTACATACATACATATTTGACTACTTGATCATTTTCTCCTTGCAGGTCCAATTTGCCATATGAGAAAAAAAGTCAAATTGGGGGCAAACAACAACAACAACAACAATGATGAACAAAACACACACACCACTACATGCATTTTCCTTTACTAACCATGCAGGTACACTACACACAACAAAACTACACACGTTTCACCCTAGGTTCACTCTCATCACTTTTTATGTGCATTTTTCATCTTTAGAATCCACGCTCCTCCACATTTTTCTTTTTTCATTCCATGCTTGAGTCTAGTCCATCGACACGTCTTCTTCTACACTCTACATGGATATCAAGTACGCATCTCTATCTACTTTATGTTACCGAGCTTTCTCTCACCAACATAAAGTGGGGGAAAATGTAGACACAAAATTATGCACTTTAGACATTATTTAGCCCGGTCTTATACTACTATTTAGAAGGTTCTCAAGTGAATAAAGTACTAATTAATCCCACCTTTTGGCCATCTTTATTTTATATTTTATTTCATCATTCCCACATATTTTCTACACTTATCCATCCATTTCACAACTTCCCATCATTCTAGCCCAAAATCAGGGCACCCCAGCCTATATTGGGGTGCCCTGGTCCCTGGTCCCACCTTGGGCCCCGATCTATGTTTCTCTTTTCCCACTTCTTTTTGGGGCCTTTCTAGCCATTTTTCATCCTTATCCTTTTCCCAGTCAGCCTTGTCGGGGTTAATTACAAATTAAGCTTGAGAGCCCTATAAATATAAAGTTATAAGACCATAATGAGGGTCCTAGTGTCACATACTACTATCACTCCATCTAGAGTTGCATCCATTGCATCACTTGCATCCACATAGTGTCATGCATCAAGGCTAGGAGATCTACATCACACACACACACAACATAGGGGGGGGATTCTATTCTATTCCATGCACACATGCTATTTACATTTTCTATAGTTACTATTGCTCACTACTTCACAAAGTGTGACTAGACATAAGAGCACCTAGGGCACGACATGCACACACTCACACAAAAACTACATCCGGTCCAAAATGTAGTGCAACACTCAGTGATAAGACCACTAGTTTGCAGCTGAGGTCAGTCCGACCCATTCATTTTGCATCTTTATTTTTCTTAGGGTTTGATACTTCTTTTCTTATTGCAGGTCATTATTCAACTCATCCGGCGAATCCAGTGCGACAAACAGGCAGGGTTTCGGACCAACCTGCAACCATACCAAACTCAGACCCAGAGCCTTTACAAATATTAGGGCGCCTAATGCACAGACTGTGACCTGGGCGCCCCGATAAGACCTCCTAGCACCCCAATCATATCTTCTAGATCTCTCGGTCTTCGAGTGATCATCTGCAGATTCTCAAACCAGGCATCTCTTGAATCAACTAAGCCATTTCTCCCCCTTCTCTTGCACATTTAGGGTTTTATTTCACTTAGAATAGTTATTACAATTGTTCCTTACGGTTTTAGCTTACTTTATACAGCGTTTTAGTACTCCTAATTAGATTAACATTAATACCCTATACTCAAATTTCCTACTCAAACAACTAATGCACTTTTTTCTTCTTTACTTGTTGCATACATTCGTTGGGTTTTATTTCACTTAGAATAATTATTTATCGTTACACTCCGATATGGTATCAGAGCAACGTTGGTATTCATTTGTATGGTTTTAGTCCTCCTAATTAGATTAACATTACTGCAGTACCCTAAAAATATTTAAAATCAAGCATGTTTTAATTTGTTTAAAATAGTTGATTTTTTAATACCCTCAAAAGGAAATTTCTCCTTTGAGTTGCATGTAGGATTGTGTAATACTTAGTATTGCTTTGAGAGAGGTATCTGGTTCAAATCCCACCTCAGTTTTGTGACTAAAAGTATTTAAATTTTTGTGCAAACATTTAAAATGGGCCATTAATGGCAGAAAATGGAATTTGTAATAACTTTTGATAGGCAACTCAGATTTGAGTGCCGTTTTTTTCAAAAGTGATTGTTTTTCCATGCTCGTTCCATTGGAACCATCCATTTTGTAATCGCACTAAAATTATAAAGTGTCAAAATATGGGGACATTTATCAAAAAAATTACAAAGGGTGTTGTATGTCTTTTCTTATTCTATTTGTGCCTCTTTTGTGCAACAACAAACTTAATTTTGCATTACGGATGCTAATTTGATAAGTCCTTTCACAGCATTTAACTATCGTGAATGGAAATTTAAAATGCAAATCGTCTTGAGAAGCAAGGTTTACATCGGATAATAAAGGCTAGAGAGATTGAACCAAAGACCGATGCAAAAAAAGTAATATGGTTTAACCGCTGTGATGAAGATTATGGGTTGTTGTGTCTTGTTGCGTCTCCTGGTCTACTCTTTCATGTAGAATCTTCCAAATCACCTAATGAAGTTTGGACCTCTTTGGAACAACTCTTTAGGAAGCAGGATGTGATGAGAGGTCATGAACTAGAGAACGAGCTCATTAGTTTGAGTCCTAGCAGTTTTGACACCCTACAAGATTTCTTCACTAAGTTCAAATATTTGAGATTGCAGTTAAAAGAATGTGGAATAGATAAGAAAGATGATCGACTGGTTCTTTCTATACTTTCCATGCCACAAAAAGTGCTCTTGGAGCCACATGGAAAATGCCCTCTTTAGATGATTTTGTTGTTGACTTGACTTGGGAGCAAGATAAGTTAATTCATATGGGCACACTGAAGTCCTCAAAATCACGTGCTTTATTTGTTGGACATGAGAAACAAAAGGCTTCGAACAACAAAGAGAAGAAATAGAATAACAAGGATCATGAGAAAAAAAGGATCAAAATCCTCCCACCTTCAAATCAACCAATGAGACCTTCTCTTCCAGTGATAATCCTAAGAAAGAGAGGATCAAATGTGGGTATTGCTCGGGAAAGCATGATGAAAGCAAATGTTTGAAGAAGCAGATTGACCACCTAACTAGCCTTCTTGAGAAGAACAATATAGGTGTTCCTAAGTTGATCAAACCGTGTTCATCAACCCTAAAATCCTCCAAGGCAAATGGCAATGGTAAAGAAAAGACAAAAGAATATGGTAAGGAGAAAGTACAAGGCAGGGCCCTAGTTGCAGTTGTATCTTCGACTCTTGCATGGGTTATTGACACTCGTGCATCACATCATATGGCTTCTTCACAGGTAGGGTTAACTTCCTTAGAACCATGTGACATGCCCTCTATTCGATTGGGTGATGACACTTCTACACAAGTTTTCGGGAGAGCATCAGTTGAAGTGAGTGGTGGAACATTCAATAATGTTCTAAACATTCAATAATGTTCTAAATATCTCCTCGCTTTCAATTAATCTCTTATCGGTTTGCAGTTACTCACCTTGGTCCAAGCATGCGAGTTGAGTTCACTCCATATTTAGTCTAAGTCAGAGAATTGCACAATGATACCATAATGGCAGTGGGAATAGTCGATCATCACACTCAACTTTATGCCTTCTCACACTTTGTCCCTGCTCTCCCTTAGATTCTTCTTCATTGGACTCGCCTGGACTTGATGGCATTTCTGAGCATGAGCACATCTCTGATGATGAGGACTCCTCTTCTAACACAGATGACTACAGTAGTGATGGGGACACAACTCCACCATCTCCTTGTCACCTTCCAGATATTGAGGAGTTATTTCTTGATCCACCTACTTCCGATTCACTTCAAACATTGCAGGGATCAAGCATATTGATCCAGGACTTCATCAAACATTGGGCAGTCTAATACACAGTTACAAGGCATTCCGCATTCTTTCTTCGCCTTTGCTTCTGATGCACCATCATTACATGGAGCAGTTGGCTCATCTACTATGCATGAGGAGCACAGATTCCTTTTATAGGAACCACACCTTGGTTGGAGATCCAAATAAGCACTTGGCGGACACATTCACTGCTCCGTGCCGTTGATCCACTCTTCACCACATCTACTTCGATCTACAATCACTCTAGGGATCTCCTTTATAAGATACGGGGTGGCTACAAGTAGTTGTAGCTTCTGTGGGGTTGGCTAGTCCTCTCTACCCCCTCCTCTCTTTTTTCTCGGGGCTTCTCTATGTTCTTTTAGGAGACTCTTCCACGGAGGGAGATACTCTTTGCACTTCTCTTTTCTCTCTTTTGGGGAGTTTTTCCTACGGGATTTCTCCTTTTCACAAATTTATGAGAGTTGTTTTGTACTTTTACCTCATCGGCCTTGTTACTGTGACTCATTTCTTCTACCCACCTAAGCTACGTTTAAGGGGGTGTTAGGGCATGGTCCCGGAAGGCGGGGCTCCATAAATATCTCAATGGGTGCTACTAAGAAAATTTAGGAGCATTTTAGCAATTTTAAGGTCCCATGTTTTTTATTACTTTCTTTAACAATACCATTGAGATATTATAGGATCCATTGCAATTTTATGATAATTTGTAAGTAAATAAAAATCATATTTCCCTCTAAAATCACCATAAATTATTGGCGGAATGCATCTTATGTTCTACATGGGTAAAAACCAGCCTAAACTGTAGGGGGAACTCCCACCCCCTCTCCAACAACCTCTTAACTTTAGGGGGCAAAAAAGTGGAGCTCCTATTTTTTAGGCCTAGATTCTATTATTTCTGTAGTTGGCTTCAAAAATAATCATGGGACTGTTACTTACAAAAAAATAGGAGCGGAAGCCCCTCCATGGGACCATGCTCTTAGTGTAGGATATTATTTTTCCTCGTATTTATTTATTGTGGATTATTCTTACACATAGATTATTCCTACATATAAGGATTCAACTTGCTTAGGTTTCCTTGGTCTTAGGGAGTTACTTGACCACCATTATTAGCTAGTGGGAGTTACTCTTTGATCACTATTCTAGGTGGTGGATCCTTGACCCCTATTCTAAGTGGTTGTTACACTTTAGTGGAAGTTACTCTTTGATCACTATTCTAGGTGGCGGATCTTTGACCACCGCTTCTAGGTGGCCATTACACGTTATTCCTTCTAATTGTAACACCTATTGTAAAGCTATTCTATGTTGATTTTGGAATACAAACTTCTACATTATTCTCATGTTTGATTTCCTACTCACAACGCAACTCCGTGCACTTGTTTTCTTGTTTTGCTCGTTGAACCGGTGCATTCAATGATACAGTGATCTTGGCAAACACTTTGATAAAGGCCACGCAGCACATGGTATTACTGTGTGAAATTTGACGGCCTCCTAGCCATCACCCGCATTTGAGCAAGCCCATAACCAATCATAAGGAGACAAGTGGTAGAGTAGAGCTCGAGGTCAAGTTTGATGGCATAGTGGCCATCAACCTGCAAAACGTCAAAGCCAGATTCAAATGGCCATAAATTTTATTTCACGCCACCAAATTAGACAAAATTGGTCTCATTGGAAAGCTCTTAAGACAAGCTATTAAATGATACACATTTTGAGCCCCGAGCCCTTGTGTATTTCGAGAAGGCAACAACCAAAACTCCTGCAAGTTGTTTTTCACATTGATGAGAGTCTCGAGACAAATTCAGAGCTCAAGGGAGGCCATTTCTTGGGCCCAACGCCTTGTTTCAGCAAGGTGGCCATCAATGCACCACCCATTTTTCAACTCTAAAGGATATTTTCATTGTTTGATGGAGATTTGAAGCCTAACAGTCTTCTAAAAGGATTGTTAGATTTGGGTGATTAATGTCTGCAACCACATTTGGGGCCGAACTTTGGCCTCCAAGGATTCAATTCTCCCTCTCCTCTCTTCGTCTCTCTTATGTTCTCTAACAAAATGTGATGATTTCCATCGTAAAGAGACCCTCTCTTCTAGATGTGGGGAGACTTTGCCATTTTGAGTTCCCATCATTCCTAGTGCCCCTAGCCTCTATGTTGAGCCTCTACAACGGGTTCAATGCCTCTCCCCATTTTTGTAATAGATAGTGTATACTCCAGTATTAATATTAATCTTGATTGTTGCTTATTTTTGCCCTTCATTGTTTTCTTATTGCCTCCTTGCCTTCTGTTCATTTTAAGTTAAATTGTGTGTGGATTATAGTTGAAGGGATCTGATGCACTGTCTTTCATGGCAGAGAGTGAGTCACCCCTTTTATTCTAGTGCATCACCAGTTTTTGTGTTTGTTTTAGTTATTTTTCTCTCCCTTTTCCCCCATAGTGTTAGTTTAGTGGTAGGCATATGAATAGATTAGTAAAAGAGCCAATTTTCTCTGGAGGTATGCTTCAATGATTAAATATCCCACACTTTAGACACATTCCGTATTGTGGTCTGTGTTTCAAGGATGCACACATTTTCAGATCAACACCCTGGTTTGGTAAGAGAAGCCAAATTTTGTGGGTGGTGCATTATTTCTCTTCAGTGCTGGCCTTGGCCTTGATTTCCCTCTCTAGGTGGGGGAATGGGAGTTAGGGAGAGCTTTTTATTAAATGAATTTGTTTAGTGCTTCTTCCTTGTGCTCCTTGATCTTTTGGTTTGTGCCCAGTTATCCTCCTAAAAATATTTCCTTGTGCATCAAGTTCATAATGACTTCTCAGGCCTCTGCATCCATAAAAGAAGACAAAGATAAAGATTTTGCAAATCCTCATTTGAAGACTGGTTCAGGTGGAAGGGCCTACCCTCGACTCATAGTGGTAGGAAGAGAGATCCTGACAGGTTCTTAAATGCTACTAATCTCTCTGTGGATTTCAATGATCAACTCAATGGGCTCATCAAAAACTGCTGTGGTAGGGGGCTTGATGAGCAAATCAAAGTGGGTTTGGCAATTGATGAGGGAGTGCTGACTACGAATGAAATAGTGTGTAGCATCATGCAAGACCTGGAGCATAGGAGGAATATTTATGATGTGGCACACAACCATTCTCTAACATCACTGGTAGCAATCTCAGTTAGTTCCTTTCAAACTAACCGCAATGTAGTAGTGCATGATATTAATTCAGATGAATCATGGAAAGATAAGGAGAAACGTGGAAGAAGTTAAAACGTTGCATCTTGATGAAGCACTTTCAAGCTTGTGTAGATACTGTTGCCAAGGATCTGAATATCCTCCTGCCAAAAACACCCATCTTCAAAGTTGACTCGGATGACAAAAAAAGGATGACTCAGCCCAGGCTGAGAAGATTGTAGTGGACGGAAAATTTTATTTAGTTTTATGCAGTGAACTTAATCTTTTATATTTAAGCCAGTCAAGTTGGACCTCTGTTTTGAGGCTGATTCTATACCATAATGATAGCATCATTTTTGACAAGCAGCGTGACATATGAAACCCTAAAATTTTAATATGAAGACTCCATTTTGCAGCTACATTCCCTTTTTATCTCATTAGTTTCACGTTGGATTTTGCCCTGCTTTCTTTTTTGTCCTGGAGTGATCTGAGCTGAGGATTTATGAATGGGTGTGAAGTGAATCGAAAGAGTGGAGACAAATAAGTTAAAAGCTGCTAGTTTTATTTCAAGAGGGAGTAAGGTTGAGAGTTGTGATTTTTATGCTATGATTTGGAGTCTTGCTAAAATATGAGGGTTGTGTTTTCTTGTATGGAAGTTTCTTTCTTGCATGAGAGAGAAAGTAAAGAGAGTGAATTGAGCGGCTTCAGTTTTCTTGGAGATTGGAAGTAAAGTGAGAGCAGAGAGGTCTGATTTTTTTAAAGAGTATTCAGTTTAATTTTCAGCAAGCTTTCACAGGCATGTCCCTAAAGGAGATTATGTTGAATCGATTGGTTTAGCTTTCAGTTTAGGATCCTTTTCTAACTTAGTCTTCTTGCTTTCTTTAAAGAGTGAGGGGCAGGAGGAACTGGTCAGACTGTGCTGACTGCCTAGCGATCAATTTTTCTTATTGGACTGTCACAGTGGATGCTGATCAGTTTTCATCTTTTTCAGAAGTTACAAGAACTCTGTTGTTTTGGTTGGATAGGCACATTGGATGCTTGATCCCAAACATCAGAATTGAACCACTTCTTGGATTAAGCAATCTTTAGTAGCCGTGTGGTTGTCACTTCTTACCTCTGGTTTAAATTGGTTGTTCAGTTTTTAGCCTCTTGCATGGATGTGTTCTTACTTTCATTGACTTACTGTGGTGATGTTCATGTAAATACCACCATTGGGTTGGCATCTTGCCAACCTTTCCGGGTCTAGGGTTCCTTAACCCTATGTACCTACTGAAAAAAAAATTGCCTGTTACAATAAAATTCCCGGCAACATATATATGGACATTGGCATGGAGTCTACATCTTATAATTCATAGAATATGCCTATCAAATAGGTAGACAAAAGGAACAAGATTGAAATTCATGGATCTCTGTATTAACCTTTTGTAAAGCAATCAAACATCAGAATGAATTCAGAATACCACAAAGAAAGTTACATATGCTCCTTTGTTCCTAGGAAGTTATTAATCCAGGCAAAAAAAAACATATACACAAGAACCATCTCTTGTGCACAAATAACAAAACCAATATTAATATTACTTATTAGATGTTGCAACTTTGATAGCTATTTATAAGCATCTATTACATTTCCAAGGTAGACAACAACCCGGCATTTTGTATTTTTTGAGTGAAGGTCTTAAATGAAACAGTATGACAAGAAGGCATTAAAGTACATACCCCTCTAATTTCTTGGATCACAAACTGCACAGGGTTAGAACATAGAGTATCATACAAGCGAATCCTTTGGAGTTCTCGGCTTTTTGATATGGGTAGAAGGACCTCAGGAGGAGTTGTGTTCCCATTGTGAAAAACAAGTGTTTTACTCCAGTAGGTAACATAGCGCCGCTGGCTTGCAATAGTTACCTAAGACCAAATCAAAAGGTTATTTAGATAATAAATATTTATAATGGGAAGTTTCTCAACATTTTATAGTTGATGTCCCATACCCCTTCATTGACATAGCTTCGACGATCTGCATACAACCGCAAAGCCTCCTCGACTGGTGTACCCATGTATACAAGATACGCACACACCATCAAACCTGTCCGGCCTTTACCTGCCTGTTTGAATGTTATAAAACATATTACACTGTCACACATCAATAGTTCAATATGCAAGGATGGATAGAACATAGCGAACCCAAGTCACAAGGAACCACATAAATATAAGTTCTAGTACTAACCAGCACTATTGAGCACTATAAGCCTTAAGTTTCAACATGAACATGGACAAGGTAAAGAAAACAAACTGCACTTACAGTATGGTGAGCAACACAAGCATTAGTCATAAAACAGAAACTGAAATCGGATAACATTAAATTATCAAATTTTGGCTAGTATTTCAGGTACACGATACAGTAGTGATAAACACTGTACAGGATAATTTAGTAGTGACCATGTGCAATGGCATTCCAAGGGATGCTTGACATAATCTCTGTATCAAACATATACCTTATCACAAGGCATTTACAAAAATAAATAAATACATCTCGCAGAATAAACGGCACTGTTAACAGACAATGACAAGTATCAGGGCTCTTTGAGAGAGCTTTCACTCTAATTTCAGCACCATAGCAGGCAACAAAGACTACATACATGAACCAATCTTCCATTGGGTTATTTCGTGTGAAAGAAACCCTTAACTAATTACAATTACACTGATCTAATCAACTGTCCTCTGAACTTGGACTTCTCAAGTTAGCAGATGAGAGATGAAACCAAATCTGTTATCGGACTGTTATCGGACTGTTATGCATTATTGACTCATCAATCCACCTGTAAAGCAAAATAGAAAATGAATCAATCTCAAGGTGGTTAAAATGTCATTCCAGCAATCATACGCACCATCTAAGAGAATCCATCGAGAAAGCCAACTAGTCACACAGTAAACAAATGTGTTTTCATCAAAGATGTTGGCTATTAAAAATGTAAATATCCAAATTAAACTATTTTCATGAAATAGTCTTCCAACTGACTCAATCTGCGCCACTATGGTCTTATAGCTTCAATCTTCTCAACACCCTTCATGTATACTTCTACCCTTTCAACCTGGAAATGTGTATTGTCAAGCACCTGTGACTCCATTGCAGTCCAGCTGAAGATATCCCATTTTCAAGTGGTGCATTAAGATTTGAACTCTAGCTTTAAATCCCATAGTCATTCTCTACTTCCACATATCAGAGAGACGACTTTTTATCGCTTAACACTGTCTTCTTAAGCCATAATTCTACATTCCTTTCATAACAAACAATAGACAAATTTCCTCTTACGGTCATGTTGGAAAATCTTTCCACTTTTCTGCATATTTCCTGAAAATAGATTTAGTAATTTCTATGATAAAGAATAACAACATAAGGAAACAAAAATTGAGAAATGTTTTGATATTTGTATGAGAGATGACTTCACTGATGAATAGCTTTATTTCCAATCTTCGTAATGCATTTTCTTTCTTTCATGGTGCTTGCAGTTTTCAAATGGACTTTTACATTCTTCCTCATATCCTTAAGAGCTCACAATGATAATAGACTAAATATATGGAAGGATGTAAACAGAAATCATCACATATAAAATCCACGCTTAATCAGATGCAAGGCATGTTATAAGTTTATTAAGCACAAAGTCTCGAAAGATTTTCTCAGAAGAACATCATTTGCAATAGATATTTTCGAGTCTGACAAAAGAACCGTTGAAGTTATGCCGGAATTGAAATATGATATTATAGGCTGCTCTTAGACTTGTTTAATGACAGCTACTTAAGTACAATTTTATTGACCCAACAATCACAACCATACTCAACACATTGCAAATACTCAATGAGGGTAAGCTTTAATCTTACAAGCACTGTGGTCAAAAGAACCATGGAAAATGATCCATTAACACTTGAACAAGTACCCCGTTTATCCTTCCAGGGTATACCAACAATAATTAATAAGTTAAAGATGGGGTGCAATCTCTGAAGTTCACCCAACATGAAGTTGAAAGTATTTCAAGGTTATAGTAATGCTGGTTGATAATTAGCTGCTCATTGAATGCCAAAACAATACATGGCTGTTTAGGTGCTTCCTGATAACACAACAGATAATTCTATAGCAAATCAATGCCACAATGTGTCACTGAATCTCAAATTTTGCTGCAAATGATTTGCAAATCCTTTGTAAATATTGCAAGGACAACCTTCAATCTTTGAAATTCTAAATTTCCCGACTCTTTTAGGAATTTAATTGTTTGAGTCTCTTTGACCATAAATCATTTTATGTAAAGCAATAAATTTTCCACCATGAGACATTAGATGCAAATGATAGCTCAGAACTCAAAGAAAAACATCTGAAAATACATGAAGTTCCCACTATTTTGTTCCAAATGCTGTTTGACTAATCGTGCACAATTATGTAACAATCCAGTTCCAATGCTTCATTATGCTGTTCAATTCTTGCAACTCGTTGCTCAGTTTGTTCTCTGCAATTACAGATATTTTCAAAACCTTAAAATGGAGCATTTGCCTAAAACATCAATTTCAGACCTCTGTATCACTAGTAGAGGGCACTGCAAGAGAAGAAAAAAGTTTTGCAAAATTACTCAATAGGTTATCTTTCAAAGAGAAAGAAGTACTAGAAACCTTTATTAGAACCTAAAAAATTGATTAAAATGATGCAATCCGTCCAAGAAAATGAAAAAAGTAAGGTCAAACACTGAGAATAACCCCACAAAATAGGGTTTGAGAATGTGCTGGAATAAAGTGATAACCCATGGCTTATTTTACATAGTTGTGTTTTGAAATACAGTTCCTGAGAATGTACCCAACAGATGAAACTCCTAACCAGGTTCCTGATTTCTAAAGATTTCTCAATTGAAAAGACCATCCAAATATGATGGAAAAAGACCAGAAAGGATGCAACCGTGTTTTTTTATTAGGAGGACAAAAGTCTACCAAAACCCTACTACAATAGGAGTAAGCTATGGTATAGACAAGAGTCTTAACAAACATAACATAAAGAGATAAATCCTGAGATTGCAAACTTCCCTGTATTGTAGTAGGAGAAAATACTAGGAGTAAATTATCAAGGCATAGATCCTCTTATGTTATAAAATTATGAATAAACTCAACTCTTATAAAAATGCTGAAAATGAAGCACAAGCATCCGCTTAACTTGGATTACAGCCAACTAGACTCCCACAGATGTCAAGAAGCATTAATCCCTAAACAAAAAGCAATTTCATCAAAATTAGCACATCAAGATCCCAGAAAACCCTTCATAGCCATATGTCTCCTTTTATACGAACTGATAAAATCCCGCAACAATAAAAAAATAGATTCTTGAAAATCAATGGTTTGCTCCTGCCATCACAAAAACAATTATCCCCTTTTCGCTTCCAATATTCAAGCATTGATAGCTCTGTTGACCTGCCTAAACTTTAAAGTAGCCCCTTATGCATTTCAACAGTAAAGCATCCATCAAATACATGCCATTTGTGATAATTTCTGACAATGTTGATCAAAATTGATAAAGAGTAACATAGGGTTTAACATTCCTAATCAAGAAATTTAAGGTTGGCTGATTAGTCCTTTCCAAGATGAAATTCCACAAAAAAGTTGAAAACTAATTACCAATATTCCATAACCTGTTCGCAAGATGCAATTGACACATAAAAATCCAGTAAGGTTATTTTTCATAATCAGCTTGAGTTATATGATCAATTTAAGTCCAGTTTCCTAATAACCTAATTACTTACCATACAGTGAATCACTGCAACATTCCGAGAATCAGAAGAAAGCCAAGAATGTACACTCTCACAAAATAACTTGATAAGTGAAAGGGGCGGAACATGGTTGTCATCAAAGGGGATTACTTCAACTCGACCATGAAAGTCCTCGGGATCGTAAGTTTCCTCTGCACAAAGATTATAAACCTGCAAGCTACTACCATAGTCAGAAATCATAAGCAGAACAGCCAAATAATCGACTATCCTAACTTCATAGAACATTCCAACAATTAATCAATCACAAATAATATATTATAGAAGTGCAAATCAAAATTTGATTTTGTAACAAAATTACATGAGTCTAAAATTATACACATCATATTGGAATGAAACTAAATGCTCCAAATAGGACTCAATATGTCTCCTATAAAGCCTCACTTTTTATCTAGATGATCCAGATTTTAATTGGAAATCCAGTGGACGACACACTAAATTGCATAAATTTAGTGTGCTATAAAAAATAATGAAGTGATTCAAGAAATTGGACACAATGGTAACACAAAAGATGAAGTTTTGTTAAAACCAAGAGTAATTTACATGAGGGTAGCAATCTCTAAAGAAGAGATGTGAAACTGCGAGACTCTTTGAAGCAATTTGCATGAAATCTAAAGAGTCGTGCGACAAGTGTTCCCTTAAGATGTTGAGAGGTTTTGTCATGACCAAAAATTCAAAAAAGTACAAAACTTCAATTTTTCTATTTTTGATAGTTTCCTACATATTTGTAGTTTGCATTTTCATTGCCCGTTGAAGTGGAATTTGGCCTCAGAAGTTTGGTCAGATGTCCTGGAAAAGTTTGCGGTCCATATTTTTAAGGGAATCTTAACTAGTTCATCTCATGAACTTTCTAACACATATTGTGGTTTAAATTTCCAAGCAATGGTCAAGGAATTATGACCCAAAAAGGTGAAATACTAGTGATGTACTGATGCTTTGGTATTCTGTCAGAAGATTGTCCTGAACTCCGCTGAATCATCGATCGTAATTTTCTCATATGGTACTATTCTCTGAAATATATATTTTGTTACTGTAGACACCTAAAATTGGTTACCCAATTTAGTGTCCCTTCTCATCCGTTTACTTGCCTAGGTAACCTAGGGCACGTTTACATCACCAACTATCCCCTTGGGATAGTTTTCCAATTTGTGATTTAATCACCTACTCTAAATTTAATTCATCCCATCACATCTTACCCATGAGTAATTAAGTATTAAATATTTAATTACGCTTCTTCCCATGCATCTTAATCACTTATCCACCCCAAATTTATTCTACCCATGTATCACATCTATTTTTAATCTTCCCTAAGCGGGATATTTTCCCGTAGTCGGATAAGCCTTTTCTTTCTCGAATCAATCAATTAAGGCACCTCTCGAGTCTTTTCCGCGATCGGTGCCGACCCATATGGTCGGCGCCGATTTTCAGAGCGGCGCCGATTATAAAAGCAAGCCCGTAACTCGCCTAGGGACCGAAAAGAGCGAAGAGACCGAAAAAGAGACGAACGAGTGAAAGGAAGCACTTACGCACGAACAGAGAGTGAGAAAGAGAGATCTTCTTAGCATCAATTGTCTCAGTTAGGGCAGATCCTGTCCTAATCAATCCCTGAGAGGAGCACCGTTACTCTGCCCGTATCATATCAACACCATACACCATTATCTATCATCCGGTGACTCTGCTCCAGCCGCCTCTCCATCTTCGGCACATCCTATGCATAACATTCACCTTCCGCTCCCCGAATCTCATCGCATACAGCCCCGATTGGTCGATCGCTTTTTCGGCTTGACATCGATCTTATCGATCGGCGTCGATCGGTCCTGGCCGCCGCCGATCGGTCGATCGGCCGCCGCGATCAAATCGGGCCGCGCCGATTCTACATAGCGACGCCGATTTCCTCAGATGTAAAAGGTCACAGTGTAACACAAATTTAGCATTATTTCTCGGCCTCGTTTTCAGTATTTCCCGTCTGCTGCTTGTTCTGCTTTATTACCGCAATCGAGAATCTAGTCTTTATTTACATCTTTTATCATGTATGCTTTTTCTTTATTGAAAACGTGGATCGACATCCGCCAAGGAAGCTTATCGCTTCTCGACCCGCTTCTCTGACCCACCCATATATCTTCTAACGCCATCTTTTTCTCACAAGCACCGTGTTTTGCAGTTTACTCGGATCTATTGTGCGAATTTCTCGTGTGTGCGCCGTCTTATCTACATCGACTTCCTCATCCGTCTACATCTTCATCAGGTATCTATTTCATTGAGGTTTTTCAGGGTTTTTGTGTTTAGTTTGGTGCATTAACTTGGACAGGTAACAAGCACGAAATTCTTGATCTACATTCTGGCACGCCCGGTGGGACCGAACCAAAGTCCCTTATGGTAAGTTCATCTCTTTTCTAGTTTTGAACTTTGTTCCTTTTCTTCACTGATTTCTATCAGTCCTATTTGAACATTTCTGTTCATCATTTCAATCTTGCTTTTAGGCGAAGTCATTATCTTGAAATTTTTCTATTTTCTTAAAATAGAAATTTTTCGTTTCGCCATTATCTGGATGTATCTTTCCGGATCTTGTTTGTTGTTTGCTTGATCCTTTCTTGCGGAGCACTTTGCTTGTTCGTGGGATTGTTCGAGGGGAAGAGCTCAACAACGCGCTTTTTGAAGTCCACACACCTTGGAGAGCTAAAACTACAGGTATTCCTCTTTTTCGGTGTTTTCTCCTTTTTAGGTTTTCTTTGTTGGTTGTTTATCACATCCAAACACTTCAGTTTTTGGTGCTTAAAAAGAACCTAATCGCATTTGGGAAAGAACTTGTTTGAATTGTCTTCATCGAAATCAAACATTTCGTTTTAAGTGCTTAAAAAGAACCCTTTCTTTTTCATTGCTGCATGCTTTGTCATCTAGTGTTAATTAGGTTGGAAAATTGATCAAAATCGGTAGTGACACTATTTGATTTTTATTTTTCACCCTTGCACACAAAGCCAAAATCACTAGGTATAAAGCATCTAAACAAAACTCCTTCCCCTCGGCCTCGCCTACTGGGAAGTGATATCCAAGAGGAAGAGCCTACGCGGTACTCGGCCGCGCTATAAATTCACGAAAGATTTTGGTATATATTGGCAAAGCACCCGACTCCCTTATCGCAATGGGTGTGTGAAGTGCGGGGTAGGCCCTATATCAAGCCACGCACTGTCTTTTATCAAGTGCCTTCGGGACTCCTCACCAAACATTACCCAAACCATCCCTAGTTTGGCTATCTGAGTAGTTCCTGTTCTAAAAAGCCTTCCCTAACATTTTCATTTCTTAAAAGCATCAAAATTTAAAGGAGATAATCACTTGCGCTGCTTGAACTATTTGTGCATTAGTTAAGACAATCTTCTTTCTTGCTTGTTTATGACGGCTATCACCCGTTCACAATCTAGGAAAATGGCCCAACAGGTTCCTTCTTCCTCCGAAATCACCACCAGCGTGGATGTTTCGGCACCCCTCCAATCTTCCTCGGGACCACTGTTAGTGGGTTCCCCCTCATGGTCGTATAATCCTTTCCATCAAGCCAAAACAATCCCATCACGTCCGGCTTCTCCTAGTCCATCAGAAATATCTTCTGACTCAGAGTCTATTCCTCGCGGGGATCCTCGACTTTCGTGCCTCCGATCGCAATCCGTAGCCCTCATGGACTATCTAGTACACAAGTCGATCCAAATATCTCACCAAGACCCACCAATCCGACAAGTGTACAATTATCCTCGCGGATCATCCTGTGCCTCTTTAGAGCAACAGCACCATCTCTCTCGCCTCGAGCCACGGAGAAGGGTGAGGCCCTATGCCTCCCTTTTCTTCCACCTACCATGTCGACTAATTCTCAATTAGTCTTACCTATCCCTAACACCGCAGCCTACCTCGACTATTCCACAACCCATTTCGAGAGGTCTTATGCCTCGCTATAGTAAATTGCGCTCGCACATCCGCACATCACTGCCAATTCGCCTATGCCTCTATCGCTTTCTCAAGGTCAATACCTCTTCATGAGCCAACCCTCCGAATAGGCGCTTGGCTCCTACTTCTCGCCCTCTAGGGGGTCTTTCTTCCAATATTCCAGCTACTGTGACATTCGCCCATCCTCTAGTATCGGCACCCTTGATACCTAATTCAGCAATAGAAGGCCCCTTTCAGGTCTTGTTCCCCAACATGACCAATCCAACCAACACTCATATTCCTCAATCTATCCCGATCCAATCAACCAACATAGGAGTCCACCAATCACAGGCTCCATCCGTCACCCAACCTTTATTTGCTCAACCACTTATTATCTCGCAGCCTGCCTATACGCAAGCTGCACAACAAATACCCCACCCGGTGTCACCCAGAACACCTGGTTATTCCTCTTATAATCCTATCCAACAACAGATGAATCCCCCATTGACACCTCAACCACACCCACTACTTGCTTCTCATGTAGGACAAACCAATGTACCTCCTCCCCAATCGGATGTGGTTCAATTTCTCTTCAAGAAAATTGCAGACTTGGAAGCCTCCACAAAAGGAGCCCGCCCTTCATACTCCTTTGAAGAAGTATGCAATGAACCCATTCATCCTTCGGTGGCTTTTAAGCCTTATCCTCCCCAATGGGAACTTCCCAAATTCTCAAAATTTCATAGTCGGGAAGACCCCCAACAACATCTGCGAGCATTCAAACATGCTTGCTACCTCATTGTCCAAGATCAGGAGCTCATGCTCCGTACCTTTCCTATGTCTCTAGCGGGTCCCGCTTTGGACTGGTACAATAATATTCCTCAACATTCATTATTTTCTTTCTCTCAATTGGCCCAAATGTTTGTTGAGAACTTCTCAATAAATATTGCCCATAAGATCTCAATCACAGATCTTTACAACATTCGCCAATTTGACGATGAGTCTATTGCAGACTTTGTCGCTCGTTGGAGAGGGATAATCAACCAATTGTCCTTCTCTCTTCCTCAATCACAACAGATCGAGCTGTTCACCCGATCTTGCGCTAGTCACATTTCTTCCACGTTAAGAATCCAAACTTTCCACACCTTCGAAGAAGCCTTCACAATGGCACGCAAACTCGAATCTCGTGCCATCGAACAAGGAAAACTAAAACTTCGCTCCAAATCTAAACCCGATTTCTCTCGGTTCACCAAACCAAATTCTTTTCCTCCTAAAGATAAGAATCAAGGGTCCACCAATGCTATCGTATTAAAAACATCGAGAACCGATAGTACTCCTAATCAACCACCACGAAGAGACCCTTCATCTGCTCGAAAAGGGGCTTCATTATCTCGATCCTTCGCTCCATTGGGGGAATCATATGCCTCCATCTTAGGAAAAATGTTGGAAGTTCGCATGATCGAACTTCCACCCATTAGAGATATTGATGAAAGTCGAGAACGTCCTTTGTGGTACAGAGAAAACGATTTTTGCCACTATCATAGAACCAAGGGTCATGACATCGAACGATGTCAGACTTTCAAAAATCTTGTCCAAAAATTCATTGATAAAGGCGAGCTTATTCTGGATAACCCAAATGCTCCCCAAATCAAGCTTACTGGACGTTTTCAAACAACCCTTCCCCAATCATGCCCCAAATCATAATTCTTCAGAATCTCAAAAACCAAACACCCACACTATCAACTTCATTTCTACTGAAGAATCCGCTTCTGAAACCACATCATCTACAAACGCAGCAATCGAATCAGAACCCTCTTCCACTTCACCAATCACTGGAATTCCTCCATCCTCAGATAACCCATCTTTGGATATTCCTACATTGCTAAACACGGAGTCATCTCTCTCCGCTCCTTTGTCCGATCTCCCATCCATACCCGAGACAGTGTCTTCCTCATCTGTCTCATCATCAGACATCCTTTCAATGCTCGAGGCAATTACATCCCTTCGAGTTTCCACTTCAGACACATCTACTTCTGTTGCTCCCATTCCGGCTACAACTATGCCCTTGATAAACATCCCTATAATCGTGCCGACTTCGGCGGAAGTGTCCTCAACTTTGACTCTTCCTATCTCTTTTCCTATAGTAGTTCCACCCATGATCACTACACCAAAAGTGGTCCCTTCGCAAGGAACTTCTTCATCACTTACTTCTTCCATCACTAATACTACTTCACCTATTCAGGAAAAATCAAAAGAAGTAACACCAACACCTGCACACTCGATTCCTCAACCTAAACCGCGACAACCAAAATCTAACATTATACCATCAATATCTCCCCATTTGCTTCCTCCAAAAAGGTTACAATCACCTTATGACGTTGAAGTTGTCACCATCCCTGAAAAGGGGAAGCCCATATTTCGGACCATCAAAACTCTCGGTGTTCTTCCACAAAAATCTCTCTCCACGCCTCATAAACGATTAGATTTGCCCGCTGAGAAGGCATCTTCTTCTACACACCTATCAAAGTCATCATCTTCTTCTTCATCAACATCCCTAAAAGTAGACTTACCTACCAAAAAGATGCCACTTCTTCTATCAAAATCCTCATCTTTGTTACCAAAAATCAAGACACCCTATCTTCCTCCAAATTCACCTATTTTGGGAGCTTCTTCCTCTTCCAAACCGACATTATCTAAATCATCCGTAAATCCGACTAAGCAACCCCCTTTGTCTCCAAAAACCGCAAAAATTATCGCATCTCCATCCTCCTCAAAATCTATCTTAGGGACTCCTCCTCCACCAAAGACAATCATGTCTCATTTACTCCCATCCCAAGCACCCAAGACTGCTCCTCCGAATGTCCAAACAAATAAGAGGATCCCTAATAAAACTGTTAAACCTAACATGCAAGTTCTTTTACCCCGGCAGTCGGTTAAGGTAAAAGAACCATCTCCATTATCTCTATCCTCATCTTCGTCTACCGGATTCTACACCGAAATCCTTCATCAACTTATCCAATCTTCAGCCATAACCCTTCCTCCGATTAAGCCTTATAACCCCAAAGGAGTGAAACCTACCTGGTTTAACTCTGATCTGATTTGTGCTTACCACCGTACTCCAGGTCATGACACTGAAGGATGTAAAGCTCTTCAAGCCGTTGTCAAGAACCTTCTGGAAGAAAGTGACCTCTTGTTGGAGGAGGAACAAGTACCTCCTGTTACCCTAGCCTCATCCGAACCTCAACCATCCATTCAGACCTCTAGTGGTTCCACTCCACTTGATCTCCCTCCTTCCCAAATTGACACAATCCATATCGCCACTAGAACCCAACATTATCATAACCCATCTTCATCTCCAACATCTAGACCACGGGTTGTCATTTCTGCAGCCCCTGAAGGCGTGTCTCCTTCCTCATCAGCCCCACGACCCAAGGTCTCCATTCGTGCTGCACCTCGGACTCAAGTTCCCGTATCCGTTGAGGAGAGTGTCATGAAGCAACTCACCCAAGCTCCGGTCAAAATGTCTCTTTTTGACCTCATCCAATCCTCTCCACAACATCGCCAGGCTCTAATCGATAATCTGCGTCGCATCGCAGTAAATTCCGATGAGCCCCAGCCCTTCGAGTGGGTTGTTGGATTGAATGGTCCATCGACCGCCATTTCTTTTGAGGATTCAGAAATTCCTCATCTTTCTTCAGAGGATTTGGAGGCTCCTCTCTTCATCACAGTCCAAGTCAATAACACTGCCTTAAAACGTGTTATGATCGATAGTGGAGCTGCTCTCAACGTCATCTCTTCCCACACATTCGAACAACTTAAGTTACCTAAGAATGTGGTGTCACCTCCGCCTTTCGCCCTTCGATCATTTAACGATCAGCTAGCAGTCACTCTAGGAACTGTGGTCTTACCCATCCGAGTAGGTAAAAGTCGCTCCATGAACTCTTCTATATTGTCGAAGGAAAATTCCACTATAACATGATCCTTGGACGCTCCTGGGTTCGCGCAATGCATTGTGTCCCATCCACCCTCCATCGATGCCTAAAATATCAATATGAGGGCAAAATCTACACCCATCCAGGAGATCCTTTTCCTTCTGCGCAATGCGACATGACCACAAGGTCTGCCCCTTTAAAAGAAAATGCATCTTCTCCAGATGGGGCTTCATCTTCTTCCATACCTGCAACCAAACTACCAGATTTGCGAAATCTGGAAGAGACATTGCAGCGTTTCTCACTAGGAGAGCTTCCTCTCTTTTCTTTCGATGCCCATCTCAAACCTAATGAGTATGGTAGACCCGACAAGCAACCTGAATATCAATCAGGTCTCGGTCGCATCGTTACCATTGGTTTGCCCAATCAACAGACCAATTTCATCTACGGTGGTCTTGATACACCTCATTATTGTCCGGATTCTCCTCCTAGAGCCAAACCTTACCTAACAGGGTTTGATTATCTACAGAATCCCACGTTTGCAAAAACTTATCTATATCGATGCGCGTGGAAAGGTTTTGGCCTTGGAAAATATGAACAAGGTATACATGACCTCAAATCCATTCCTACTCTCATGCCACACCAAAAGTTTGGTTTGGGATTTAAACCCATTTCAAAAGCCACTGTCACTATTCTTGATGAGCCTCTTCCTACTGAAGAACCATCTTCCCCCACCAAATCCGAAGCATCACTTGATGTGGACGATGACATTTCCATCCCACCTAACTTTTTTTTTTGATCAATACCATTTCCTTGGGACCTTTAGTCTATGAGACTAACAATCGGTCTGCTTCTATACCATTAATCTTCCCTGAGATAGTTGGAGACGACTCTCCTACTATCAACACTATCCACTGTGCGGATGACGACTCTGTCCTCACCTATCTAGGGGCAGAGGATTCATATCTTCCCAAAACCATTCCTTCTGACACGTCTACCCTTCTCAACGAGGCCACTATCGACCTTAATATAGGGACTCCTGAAGACCCTCGCATCATTAAGGTCGGCCAATCCCTTGATCCACAAGAATTAGGGGACTTTACTACTTTTCTTTCCAAACATCGTCAAGCCTTTGCTTGGTCATACGAGGATATGCCAGGACTCGATCCCGATATTGTAGTCCACAATATCGTTACCCTTCCCAACATCAAACCAGTCAAGCAAAAATTACGTAAAATGCACCCTAGAGTAGCCCTTCTTGTTAAAGAAGAATTACAGCGCTTGCTCTCGGCTAACTTCATCCAACCCATCGATTATCCGCAATGGGTGTCCAATGTAGTACCAAGAATTAAAGGCTAATGGAGGGACGCGAACCCACTTCGCATGTTAATTCAATCACAATTTATCTTCTATCTAAATTCATCTTATCTATCCAAACATTCTATCTGTATTCATTTCTCATTGCATCTACCTATATCTCATCCATATATCAAACACATCCATCTATCTATCCATCAAAATGTACATCCAAGGTACATTGCATCTATCTATATCTAAATCTATCCATCACAATGTACGTCCAAGGTACATTATATCTATCCATATCTAATCCAAACATCCAACACATGTGCATCCAAGTTGCATCACATCCATCTATCAAAGTTATATCCACATATCGATCTATCTAATCACATCTATTTCTATCATCTATCAGTCTATATCTATCCAATCACATCTATTTTATCCTCTATCAGTCTATATCTTTATCCATCACAATTACGCTACATCTATCCATCTATCCATCAAAACATCTAAAAACTTGTGCATCCAAGTTACATTACATCTATCTCTCTTTTCATCAAAATTTTATCCACATATCAATCAAAATTCTACCCACATCACATCTATCATCTATCAGGTTTATATCTATCCAATCACATCTATTTTATCCACATTTCAATCTATCTAATCACATCTATTTCTATCCTCTATCGACCTATATCTATCCAATCATGTCTATATCATCATCTATCACTATCGATTTATACTCATTTTTGCCCGTGGATTGCGGTATCGCTTCTCCACGTCGTTTGCTTCCATCTGCTAATCTCTTTGCCATAGTGTTGATGCTTGGCTGGTCTATCTGATCATTATTGTGCGCTACATGTTGTCTTTCGGCACATATTTTCGATATCATCATCTATTTCGAGTTTGTTCCCTTTGCGTGGAGCACTCGCTTTTTGTTTAGCCGCTTAGAGTTACGCGGGTCTGTAGGCACTAACGTCGTCTGACTTATAGACCGTCTAGTTGTCCCTACCAATGTGTCTCTCTTTAGATGTTGGCTATTTTGCAGTTCTCCTTACACTCATGGGTCTGTAGGCACTAACGTCGTCTCATGAGGAGACCGGCTAGTTTTCCCTACCAATGTGAGTTCCTTAGGTTGCTGCCCTTGTGTTTATTTTTATGCGTCCTCAATGATCAGTTCTACTCCAGCTATCCGACTGGGGCATCCTGCATTTTTTTATCTACCTCTTTCAAACTCGGGATCGTCTGTTCTATCATCCATCCCATCCCTAGTTTGAGGGGGATCACATCACCACAAATTCTTCTCTTCTTCCATCTCCATGTTTTTGTCTCATAACCTTGCTTATCGCAAGTTACTTGACAAAAAGGGGCAAAATGTAGACACCTAAAATTGGTTACCCAATTTAGTGTCCCTTCTCATCCGTTTACTTGCCTAGGTAACCTAGGGCACGTTTACATCACCAACTATCCCCTTGGGATAGTTTTCCAATTTGTGATTTAATCACCTACTCTAAATTTAATTCATCCCATCACATCTTACCCATGAGTAATTAAGTATTAAATATTTAATTACGCTTCTTCCCATGCATCTTAATCACTTATCTACCCCAAATTTATTTTACCCATGTACCACATCTATTCTTAATCTTCCCTAAGCGGGATATTTTCCCGTAGTCGGATAAGCCTTTTCTTTCTCGAATCAATCAATTAAGGCACCTCGGGAGTCTTTTCCGCGATCGGCGCCGACCCATATGGTCGGCGCCGATTTTCTAGGAGCGGCGCCGATTATAAAAGCAAGCCCAGAACTCAGTTCTAGGGACCGAAAAGAGCGAAGAGACCGAAAAAGAGACGAACGAGTGAAAGGAAGCACTTACGCACGAACAGAGAGTGAGAAAGAGAGATCTTCTTAGCATCAATTGTCTCAGTTAGGGCAGATCCTGTCCTAATCAATCCCTGAGAGGAGCACCGTTACTCTGCCCGTATCATATCAACACCATACACCATTATCTATCATCTGGTGACTCTGTTCCAGCGTCTCTCCATCTTCGGCACATCCTACAGACAACATTCACCTTCCGCTCCCCGAATCTCATCGCATACGCCCCCGATTGGTCGATGCCCTTGATTGACTGACACTCGATCTTATCGATCGGCGTCGATCAGTCCCGATCGCCGCCCGATCGGTCCCTGGGGCGCGCCGATCAAATCAGTCGCCGCCGATTCTACACAGTCGACGCCGATTTCCCTGCAGACAGGTAAAAGGTCACAGGTAACACAAATTTAGCATTATTTCTCAGTTCCTTGTTTTCTGTACTTCCTGTCTGCTGTTCAGGTTCTGTTTTATTACTGCAATCAGAGAATCTAGTCTTTATTTACATCTTTTATCATGTATGCTGCTTTTCTTTATTGAAAACGTGGACTGACATCCGCCAAGGAAGCTTATCGCTTCTCGGACCCGCTTCTCGGGCAGTCCACCCATATATCTTCTAACGCCATCTTTTTCTGTCAAGCACCGGTGTTTTGCAGGTTACTCGGATCTATTGTGCGAATTGCTCGTGTGCGCCCGTCTTATCTACATCGACTTCCTCATCCGTCTACATCTTCATCAGGTATCTATTTCATTGAGGTTTTTCAGGGTTTTTGTGTTTAGTTTGGTGCATTAACTTGGACAGGTAACAAGCACGAAATTCTTGATCTACGCTAATGTATATGTATAATTTACTCGCAGATAGGTGAAAAAAGGTTCAGGTTTTCCAAATTCAAGATTTAATTTAGTAAACATAGATGAAATCATAATTTACTTGTGGATAGGTGAAAAAGGTTCAAGTTTTCCAGATTCAGAAATTACTTTAGTAAACATAGATGATATCATAAAAACAGCTGAATAAATTACTAGTTTAATAATGTGGCTTTTTGTTCATATCCAAACCAATCAATAAACATAAAGAAGACTTTATTGGCTACTAAATGCCTAATCACAGAGGGAGTGGGAAACGGAGAGGAGGGTCGAAGTGGGGTTGGGCGGGTCGGTGGGTGTGTGCATTTGTGTGTGTGAAAGGGAGAGAGAGAGAGATCAGATGGTATTCACAGTAAATAAGCACTTAAGATCTAACCAAATCCCCAAAACGAAGCTCTTGGGCCTCAAAGAAAGTTAGGAAACCGACAGACGTTTCCGAGTAAAAGTTTTTTGCATGATGAAGCATGAAAAGATATCAAACAAGGGACAGTGGGGGTATACGTATGTGCCCTTTTGATTCTTTCAACAAAACAATCCTTAAATACTGCATTGGGTTGGATAAGGAAGTCCATCAATGAAGCTGAGTTTGTGGCTTTATTTCTAGATATAAACATTTGTTTAGATCTTGTTATCAACGTGATTACAAAGCAGTTGCACAATATATTTTGCTATATATACCAGAACGGTCAAAACAAAAAGAAGAGTGTCAATGCAAATTAACAACACTAGAATATGCACAAAGAAGATCTCATTGAAAATCAGAACTTGGAGTCCTAACCCCATGAATACTTGACGGTTAATCCAAATGACAACTGGGGGCACCGAGCGAGTGCCTTGCCCTATCTATGGCCTTTAGGCTAGGCACCCTTTCTATCTGTATATGGCGGTAGATGTAGAACGAGGGCATGGATATAGATAGGCCCTCTCCCGACCCCTATCTATATTCACTGGCTTACGCACGTTCAGTCCTTAGCCAATATCTATATGGGGGAGCAACCATCTCACTCCACTACTATATATAGGGTATGGTTGGTGTCAACACCAGAACCAAACCCCTACTTACTCGAGACCTCTACAGTCCTGCATTTGTTGCCTCACTAACATTTCTATTGACACATGAATCAGATGCTAGATCTCTGCAGACTCAACTTTGTCCTCTTACCTTGTGGAGTGAAGCCTCTGCTGACCTAGAAAGAATTATAGGCAACAATAAGGATTTAAAATCCTCTTGTTTTGACAAAACTTGGTATGGGTTAACTAAAAACTACATAAACCCCAATTTAATTTACTCTATTGAAACTAAATTGCTTTAAAGGAGATTCTCTGTGTTACAATAACATGAAAATAATCTACTCTATTGAAATTAAATTGCTTGAAAGGCAATTCTCTATGTGTTAAAACTTAAAATAAAATGAAAATGGTTTCTTATTTCAAAACATTTAATTTGAAGACCCAGATATGAGATTTTAGTCTCCTAATGCCTCAATATTTTTGCTATGAAAAAAATACAGCTCATAATAAAAATGAAAAAGTCCATATTTATCACAACCTGTGCAAAGTTTAAATGAATTATTTGACTAACTGAACGAGTCTAAAAATGAAAGCAAGCAACCCAAATCCCTTGACTACCCAAAACAAATAGCAGTGCTAAAATGTGAAGGATTGTCAAACGAAATCATGCAATAAACAGAGTTGTGTGATTAATCTTCCAAACTTCTGTATGTATTTTAAAACAGAAGCAGATCAATTTATCATTCAAGTACAATTGAAAAGAAGATTTAAAGTAGATTGAAACTGTTCGCCCAGAAAAGAATTCGGCCTCTTTGCATTAAGATTCTTCCACGAGTCCTAATCCAAATATCTGTATATCTCAGTGTTATGCAAAAACGTGTCCCCTAGATTTTGCTGGCATCCCAAACATTTCAAAGACTTGGGGACTTGGATGGGATGTCCCCAATTTTTCTTTAATTTAACTTTTTCTGGAGATTTCATTTTTTTAAATATGATATTTTTACCAAAAACGTTGAATTCTAATCTGAAAAGTACCCTAAAGACATTAAATACAGTTTAAACCTAAGTCACTGCATTTGAATTCGTGGAGGATTACATTCGTAAAAAGTTTGTTACTAAAAAATTCGTGATTAAATTCGACTAACCCACATTTCTAGAAAAATTAACATTTTATACATTTCATATAAGTAATTTGTAAACATATAAAAACCACATTAAATTAAATTTATATAATAAAAACTAAAAAAACTATTAAATAAAATTATAAGAAATAAATTGCCAATGGGGTTTGGGTGGGTCGGTTAAGTCGGGCAGTTGTGTTCGGATCCACCCGGATCAAATCCCACCGGCGCGATCCCCTTTGGCATGGTTTATCGGTGGTGGCGGTTGTTGCAACACCGGTAGTTGCGGCTGGTGGCTCTTATCGGTGGTGGCAAACTTTGCATCGCCGATCGACATTGGCGGCGGCGGCGGCTGGTGGCTCATACCGGCGGTGGCAGAAAATTGCATCGCTAGCGGTGGCGTGGTCTTCGTTTGCAGCGCTTCAGTGGTCGTAGTTTGTGGCAAAAACACTTGAGAGTTGGTAATTAAATACCAATGTTGCACCACTAATAAGCACACCACACAAACCCCAAAGGTTGCCTTAACAATTTCTTGCGGAGGCCGCAAAAGCCTATCAAAGCCACAATGGCCTAACCTTAGCCACGCAACATTATCTATGCAGTAAGAGCTTACCTATGTCGCAAAAATCCTATCAAAGCCATGAAGGCCTAACTTTAGTTGCACAACATTGTCTATGTTGTGAAAGCTTGCCTATGTTCCGCAATACTAGCTTGGCCACGCAAACCACTAAGTGTCATGCACACTGTTTAAGTCACGCAAAACCATGATGCTTTATCTTATTTCACACAACACTTATTTCTTGTGCGCAGAAGCTGCGAAGCCTTACACGCCGCCTGAGCCTTAGTTGATGCCGCAAAGCCCTATGCATCCTGCCTGAGCCTTAGTTGATGCCGTAAAGCATTATGGTTTCCGTCAAACACTGCCTATGCTATGAAGCCTTTCAGAAATGCGGGACCAATACCATATTCCGCCATGATTGGATATGCACCTGTCAGAATCTCCTATCAACATCGATATAGTTAGAGGAAGGCACATGTGGACCTTGATCCATTTTTCATGCCCAAGGATAAACCGAATGATCTGATTGAGCTTGATCCAGCTAAGGAGACTTATCAATGGTGATATGAGGCATTTTGTGGAATATTTGCAGGGTATCTTTACTTGCAAAGGAATCTTTGTTCTCCCGCCAAAGTCACTATGAATTCTACAAATAGACGGAAGTTGTGAGCATGTAAGGCATCAAACCATCCATCTAGTGAAGTGTGATCCAAGCATCTATTGTGAAATTGTCGAATTTAGCCAAGTTTGGTTCTGTAGAAGCTTTGCCGAGTCTGCAAGCTTAGAATAGGTCTTAGGATTGGAATTCTAGAGAATTCTTGCAAATTCTTGTCATAAGATTGTCATTGAAACAAAATGACATTGTGCCTGAGTCTGTGATATTTCCTCATATTAATAGAAGAAGCTTTCATTGTTTCTTGTTTAAAGATGTGTCTGAGGTCTTGCTTCAGTGAGATCTAACTCTAAAATTATGGGCTGCGTGGTTGAAGGCATCCCTTCATTGGGACCTCTAACCACGATTGCATACCCATCCTTCTGTCATCCCCAAAATCGGAAAAAAATTTGCCGTCCCAAAACCCCATCCACCCGTACCTGAATCTTAGGTAACTATGGTATATCTTTTCAATACAATGGCCTTTCTATTTATAATATTTTGAATCAGAACTCTGGAAGAGGAAATGTAAGCATTCAGAACTATGTCTTCTCATTTCGTAGAAAAAAAAAAAAAAACACCAATTCAGTAATCAAATCAAATTACACAAGTTTTCTCTAAAGTTTCACCCTCCCCGGGCAGATTGGAGGCAAAAGCAACTGCAGCACTAAACACAGTTAAAATGAGCAATGTTAATGATGACCTTGGAGTACCCTCAAGGGAGAAATCTGCAACCTTACAATGGTAAAGGTAAAAGTAGTTTTTACATCACCACCAAACAAGATACCAACTTGGCAAATGTGACCAACCTTAAGGAAATACACAAGTAGATTGTTTGGATTTTATTTTTTAATAACCGTATATATTGTTCAACAAGGTGTACAACCCTATACCCCCTCCAGATTTGAACACAAGACCCCTCTATGGAGCACACATGCCTTCGGCATCAAGCCTACTCAAGTTGTACTCAACATAATTTACACCCTCTACCTCAATAATGTATCAATAGCATAGTCTCTTAAGAGCACGAGCTCTTTTACTTTGCGACTCCACTGTTTAATGGAGCTGGGAGCACAATTCCTCGGCCAATAGGAACTTCCTTGCTCAACGGGAACGGTATACACTCCAAATTGTGAGCTAAATGGGAAAGATGACACACTAACTCTGGGTATTGGATTAATGATGTTGTTGAAACATCTACACTGAGGTGATTGAAAAAGCCTGTGAATGGATAGGTGAGTGGCTTGATTGCACATACACAGTTTTTAAGGCCAAGACAATCTTCCAAGTTAAAATTGGGTAATAATTAATCTCATTATAAATTGGCACCATTAGATCACAAAATTAACAGTGCACATTGCACCATTAAATGTTCAAAAACAACTTCAATTAAAGAAACTTGTGAAACATTGCATTCAAATATACCCCAGGGCCTATGAGATTCGAACAAATGTTTGCATCACACATATCTGCACCATTCAAAAAGGACCCTAAGGGGCCAAGAGCTCAAATCTCTTAGCAATGCATGGGTGTGTTGGATCATGCCAAGTGGCAGGATCATGCACAACATGGAAATGATCGCCCCACACTCTACAAGGCTTTAATCCTTAGGCCCCTAAAGGGCATGCAAGATGGTGAGACTTATCACCATCGCAGATCTTGTGAAAGTGAAGCATGCAGGAAGGAGTTGACTCTATAATCAAAGCACATAATGGAGATGTTATCACTTGGCAACATCGTGCTCTCTATTAGTAACTCCAAGCTATACAACATTCACAGATGCATCTGTTAGGAAATTAGTTAATTTATTACACCAATATAGGTTATAATACACTTTGTTATATTATAGTTTGATTAAATGCCATTGTTGCCAAAATGAAACATATACTTCATTTTTAGGCAACTGATCTTAATCTTTAATCTTGGGGGCTTTTAATGGTGTTATACACGTGCATTTTCGGGCACCCTTGTGATCAAAACTTATCAAAATTGCTTTCCCTCTACTACTTTCAATGCACACAGGCAAAATCCTAAAGGACTTAGAAGATTTCACTAGAGTTTAACCTTGAAACATTCAAATGATGTCCATTTCCTTTGGTTTCTCGTTGCTACAAGGTTGTCAAGTTTATTAGAGCAAAGCAAGGGCACGGGTCACTAAATGGCATCTCCAAACTTCTGAATTTGGTCGCTTTTCACGTTTTTCAGCAACCCCGATGGATCTTCGACACGTGGAACTCTGTAATGTCCCTTTCTAGGGCTGAAACTAAAAATCAAGGAAATAGCACAAACCCCAAGTGAAGTAAATTCTGATTTTTATAACAGCAGATCTAATATTCCTTAAAACCCTAGTAGCGAACTGTATAGGGACTTCAACTCACCATACAACCATGCAACAACTGAAAATGCTTCTAAATAATTATTTCAAGTACGACAACATTTATCCATCCAAATTACATCAAAGAAATGGAGAAAACAAGAGATTATACCCAATTGTAATTAATTTTATGACAGCAGCAAGGAAGCCACAAACAAGGGCTAAAAATGATAGATAAACTCCTCCAAAAATTACCAAATTGTAGATTTCAGCCTTATAAAATATGATAAATTTGAATATCAAAGAATAATGAAGTTTTGTGCCCTAGAAGGCACCCAAATCCTCTTCTACCCTAGTCGCTCCCTAGGAGAGGGGCTCCAAACAATGCCAAAAGCTCTTGTATGACTCCTCCTTGATGCCCTAGATGCAAACCAACAAGATGGTCTTCAATGAAAGTCTTCAACACCACCAAATTGAAGGGTTTCCGTCCTCCAATCTCCCACAAGGAAGGGTTTCATCCTCCTTGGATGCCACACTAATGGATTGTCACCCAATAGTGGAATGGACTAAGAGCAATCAGCCCTAGAGACCAAGTATAAAGTGTATATGCCAAAAATGATGTGCAAATGAGCCTATGAGACTCCTCTTATACCCTTTAGTTGGCGCCAAGAGTCATAAGAGTGTAGACCGACCTCATGAGTTTGCTTTATCTTCTATTTCCATGTTGGAAATTCTCCAACCTTGCCGACCTCTTAAGGAGCTTACTTTATCTTATCATTTCATGTTGGGAGCACTATAACCCACTCAACCTACCTTAAAAGGAAAAACACAAAATAAAGACATAAATATGAATAGAGAAACTGAAATATAGCTCAAGTTCTTCCCTTATTCAACTTTTTCTTGCCCACAAAAAGGAAGATCAGCAAGAAGTCTTCAATTTATATTATTTCAAAACAAGGGACATTACAAACTCATCGGCTTCACTGCACCCTGCAGGCTCCCAAACTTAGTCTCTTTTGCATAAGTTTCAGCGCCTTAGATGCATGCCAAGTGACGGCAATTGGAATTCGGCACTCTTGCAGACTTAAAAGGTTTTTGGCCCCACTTCCCTGACTTTGTAGAGCACCGATGTGTGACAAGTGTCATTGAAGACATGTGGTGGAAATCAGCATTCAAGATTGTCTCGAGGCCTTGGTTTCTCACTCCAAAATTTGCAGCACACCGATCAAAGACAAGTGGCATCAATCGATGGCCTCAAGCACTTGGGAAACTGCGAGCTCGTTCCTATCACGAATGCTTGACAAGTGTCGTTCATCGACATTCTACACTCCCACAAACCTTAAGTCTTCGCCTTAAAGTTCTAGACTTTATGAAGCACCAATACATGACAAGTGGCAGGGAGGACGTGTGGCGGCAATTATCTTTCACCACTCTCGGGATTGTCTCAAGGTTAAGGTTGCTCGCTTTGAACTCTGCGAGCTCGATGGGCAACATGTGACATTTTCGGATATATGGCGGACATCGGCACATGACAATGTCTCGAGCCTTTGTTTCTCGCTTCAAACCTTGCAAAGCACCGATGGACAACATGTGGCAACGACGGACCCAGTGCGTCCAATCGATTCATCGCACCATCTCAAGATTCTAGACTTTGCCCCCTCACCTGCAGATTGCCAAAGCCTTAGTTGAAGGCACATAGTGCAAATTGGCAAACTTGTGGATTTGCTACAATGCTCATTTCATGAGCTTAAATTTGACGGTTTTGCCTAGTGTAAAATAGAGCTCGAAGACATCACAATTAGGACATGAGGCCACGAAAGAGCTTTAGTTTTTCGTTGATTATTTTGACAGAGAGTTCTAAATGATAAACATTCGGTACCATTAGAAAGGTTCGGTTTCAAAGAAAATGGTTGAGGGATTAGAGAGAAATTTGTCGCATCTTTGATTGTCAATTGCTAAAAATCGAAAGGGATGATGAAAACTCCTCGAGCGGGAGAATGGAATGGGAGCGAGAGTGGGATTTTTCAAAATTTGAAAGCGAGCAAGAATGTCCGGAGCTGAATTTGCAGGGAGAACGGGAGCAGAACTTGGCGAAGGATCACGTGATCATGGAGCCCATTGGAAACAGGGAAAAGGATGGGAGACCAAGCACATGGGCGGAACTTTGGGGGAAAATCGCGATCCGGGTGTCTCGGAGAATCTGTACCGATTAAAGAAAAGGTAATCTATCCCTCAAAATTCCTGTCTCTTTTTTGGCTAGAACAAAAGTTTCCATGGAAGGGGCACTCTTCGCAAAATGCATGGGCTCTAGACCAAATATAGATTATTTTAGAGGTTGGGCAAAGAGACGTTGGGCGGCTAATGGTACCATTGAGGTCTCAGCTTACGCTAATGGGTACTTCTTAGCTATTATGCCTAGTAAGGATCATGTGGCGAAAATTTTGGCAAAAGGACCATGGTTCATTGGAAAATCTCATATAACTATTCAGAAATGGGAGCCGGCTTTCAATCCTTATGGGAATCCTGTTACGGAGTTTCCAATATGGGTCAACTGTCGGGCTCCCGTTAGGAAGAGGACATTAGATTATGATCCTACCCCTTTGATTGCAAAAATTGCAAGTTGGTGGGTCATGAACAACGCTCTTGTCCAAATCTCAAAAGAAGAAGCTTGAAGCAATAGTTATGCCTCAAAAGATGACGATCGAAAAAGAGGCGAAGGAATGGAAAAGGATTGGGAAGAATGGAAGGGTTGTTGAAATCAAGGAACATGAGGTTCTCGAGATAAACCACAAGTAGAGGACCCTTGAATCTACTTATCAAAACCAGAGAGGAAGGAGTGGGGACTAGTATTCAAGAATAAAGAAGTACCATAAAGAAACTAAAGAAAAGGATGATGAGCACATCGTTAGGTGTTGGAAGAAGAAATCCAAGATTCCGAGGATAGGGAAAGCAAAGACATGCAAGGCAACAAACTTGCTTTGCTGCAAGTTCTTTGATGGATTATCGCTGAAAGAAGTATCGTCTATAGGTCGAGCTACTTTGGACAAAGAAAAGAAGAAGATTTAACAATGTCAAATGGGTTTGGAATCCTAACAGTGATTTTGTAGTGACACCTATGAGGTGATAGGATCACCAAAGACACTGTGAGTAAATGTCACTCGTAGTAGCTCAAGAGCTGACTTCGGTAAAAATTCCGGCCAAAAGGGCGGGAAAAGTAATAAGGAAGTAACGGAGACAAGTTCAAGAAAGGAAGTGGATGCGGTATTCGAAAATTCTAGGGAATTTGTTCCCCCATAATAAGAAATGTTAAAAGATTCTTCTCTCTCTGGAACATTAGGGGTTGAATAACCCAAAAACCTGAGAATAGTGAAGGATCTTAGATTGAAAAATAAACAGGATATTTTCATGATTCAAGAAACTAAAATGTGTATGGAGAGATTCAAAGATGTGGGAAGGTCTATTTGGAAAGAAAGTTGTTGGGAAGGGTGCGGTTCGTTGGGAGCCTCGGAGGAGTAGTCCCGCTTTGGGATCCCAAAGATTGTGCAAGGTATTCCTATCCTTGCAGTTCCGGGGCATATGGCAATGTGTTTTACAAATCTGACCTCAAAGAAATCCTGGTATGTCTCCAACATATATGCTCCTAATCTAGTAAGTGAGAGAAGAAAATTGTGGCAAGATCTCTCTAATTTCATAAATTTATTCAAAGATAAAGATTGGATTATTGGAGGAGATTTCAACTCCCCCTTTCTCTGGGGAAAAAAAGGGGGCATCACTTCCTTTACTGAGAGTATGGAGGACCTTGTTGATTTCCTTAACAATAATGGTTTGGTGGATTTGGATTTGGAAGGTTCTAAGTTCACCTGGGCTAATAGGAGAGTTGGGACGGAGCTTATCACAATCAGACTTGATAGGTTTGTTGTAAGTCATCTCTGTATGATCAATCAACTTTACTCTCTGAAGACTCTCCCCAGAATTGGCTCTGATCATAACCCTATCCTCCTTAATCTAGGTTTACATCCGATCAAGAAAGTTAGACCCTTCCGATTTGAAAAGATTTGGTTAGACAACCTTGACCTCTTGATAGAATACAAGAGTGGTGGAATATCGCGTCTTTGGGGTGGCCGATTCCACTCGATTCTAAATTAAAGCATCTCAAAATTTGTCTCAAAAGTGGAACAAAGAGGTCTTTGGTAATATTTTCCAGAAAAAAGAAGAGTGGTGAAGATTTAAGGAATATTGAGGAACTTATCTATATTGATGGTCTTAATACGGTTCTAAAGGAACAGAACAAAATCTATTGGTTGAGTATCATGACTTCTGGCTAAGGAAGAAGTCTATTAGGCGTAAGTCGAGGTGAAATGGCTTAGGGAGGGGGACAGGAATACCAATTTCTTCCACTTCTCAGCCACCTCCCGGACAAACCTCCTCAAGATAAATGAAATTAAGAATGAGAATGGTGAGATCCTTTTGGAGAGCAAGGAAATAAATCAAGTCATAAACTATTTCAAGGATCTTTTCCAACAAGGTCGTGGGATTGAGGAGCGAGAATCAAAACAATATCCTGAACTCGTTCGAAAGTCATCTCCACAAGAAAATTACGAGCTCTTAAGGATCCCTTCGAGGAGGAAATCAGATTTGTGGTCTTTAATATCGAACTTGACAAGTCGATGGGGCTTGATGGTTTTCAGGCTTTCTTTTACCAAAAATTTTGGGAGCTGATAAATAAAGAAGTCATTGAAATGGTCCAAGATTTCTTCAATAATGGGAAGCTTCTCAGCCAGCTTAATAATACTTTCTTGGTCCTTATTCCGAAAATTGCAGGGGCTAATGAAGTCAAAGATTTTAGACCGATCAGTCTTTGTAACACGAGTTATAAAATCTTGACTAAAATCTTAAATTTGCGAATCGATTGGTTCTCTCCCATTTTATCTCTCGAAAATCAAGGTGCTTTTGTCCGGGTAGGAAGATTACTTGATGTATTGTGGTGATTCAGGAAGCCATCCACTCCATTGTTAATTCTGATAGATCGGTTATGTTCCTTAAGTTAGATATGCACAAGGCCTATGACAGGATTACTTGGTGCCATCCTGAATAAAGTGGGCTTTGATAATACTGGTTAGAATGATTATGACTTGCATATCTACTGCTAGTTATTCAGTCTTGGTTAATGGCAGCCCAGAGGGCTTCTTCAAAGCTGGTAGAGGCTTGAGACAAGGTGACCCCTATCTCCTTTCCTCTATGTTATAATGGCTGAATCTTTGTGTAGAATTTGTAAGCGGGCTTTGCTTTCTAGGAGCATTCGGGAAGCAAGATTTCTAATGGCCTCCCTCCGATCTCCCTCAACCAATTTTTGATGATAACTACTTGATGGGAAAGGCCTTTGTCCAAGAAGCCAACAACTTCAAACTTGCTCTCAAGGACTATGAGTCGGTCTCGAGGCAAATGATTAATTTTCTCAAAAGTGTTGTTTACTTTATTAATGTGGATAAACAAGTCCAATTAAGGCTAGTTTGCATTCTAGGTTGCCAAATCAAGTGTTTTCCAGACTCTTACTTAGGAATGCCTCTTATCTACAAAAGGCCTGACATCTCTGTTTGGAATGCCCTGTTGGAAAGAGTTAAAAAGAAACTTTCCTCTTGGAAAGGTCTCCTCTCACAAGCTGGAAAGATTCAACTCCTTATGAGCTCTCTTCAAGGTGTCCCCATTTACATTATGTCTCTCTTTAAACTCCCGGCCAAAATAATTGACGCTCTGGAAAAAATTCAGAAGATATTTCTCTGGGCTGGGGCCTCGGAAAAGTTTAAATTCCCTCTGGTGGCCTGGGAGAAGGTCACTAGGCCAAAGATGTGTGGCGGTCTGGGTTTGAAAAGTATACCTATCATGAACAAAGCTTTGGTTGCTAAAGTTGGCTGGAGAATTGCTAGAGAGGAAGGACTATGGATTGATATAATAAAAAAGAAATACCTGTGGAATTTAGGCAAAATTGACTCGTTCTTCTTTCATGAAAATATCCCTAAAGTATCCTTCTTCTGGAATTCTCTGTTGGAATAGAAATATATCCTCTCAAAGGGATCCTTATGGGAGATTGGAAAGGGGAACATGATCAGATTTTGGTGGGATAGTTGGATTGAAGATTCCCCTTTAGCTGATCAGGATATATGGAAGGAGGTTGCTCAATTCTATGAGGAGAATGGTAAAATCTGGATAAGAGATTTCTGGAGTTATGATGATAAGGTCCAATGGGAAACCATAGTCCCTCCTCCTAATTATGATGGTGATATCAAACCTTTTCAAGATCTCAATAAGAAACTCAGGGAATTCCACATCCCCATCTTCCAAACTAAGGAGGATTCCATCATTTGGAAAGAGGAAGACTCTGGAAACTATTCTGTTAAATCTGCCTATAGCTTACACTTCAAGAAAGATTTTCAAAAAGAGTATTGGGGTAAGTTATGGATCAAGGACTTGATCCCTAAGATCAATATTTTTTATTGGCTGGCTGTTCAAAATAGAATCCTGTCGGTTGAAAATCTTATAAAAAGAGGAATGCAGATCCCAAACAGGTGCTCTCTTTGTCGAAGAGGGGAAGAGAATGTGAATCATCTTTTTTTACATTGCCCTTTCTCTAAAGGTGTCTTCTCGCTGATTTCAAACTTTTCAACATGCAATGGATTATGCCTTCGAATATGGAGGATTGTTGTACTCAATGGGAGATCCTTTTCGGTTCCCTTATCGCCCGGGCATGGAAGATTACTCTGCCTCATCTCTTATGGGGTTTGTGGAAAGTAAGGAATGATAGTGTTTTTAGAGATCGGAAACCTCTTATTGTGGTGGCTAAAAGGAAAATCTTAGCAGCCATAAAGGAAAATCTCAAACTGTTTAAAGGTAAAACAAAAAATCCTTGCCCGAAATGGGAGCAGGAAGTGCTGGATAAGTTCGCCTATAGTCCGGTCAAGATCAAAAGCCACTGTAAGAATGTTCACTTTGGATTAGACTTATGGGAAATACGATCAAGATCAATTTTGATGGGGCTTCAAAGGGGAATCCTAGTCAAGTCGGGGGGGGTATCTTAAGGAATAGTGAGCGTGATTGGTTGTTCGTCTATGCGGGTCCCTTGGGAAAGCAGGACTAATAACATGGCTGAAGCTAGAGCCCTCATATGGGGTATTTTGGTTGCGAAGGAAAAAGGCCTTAAGGACATCCAGATTGAAGGTGACTCCTTAATTATTATAAATGCTTTCCTCAATAGGAGTAAGATCAATCGGTCGTTAAAAACATCATTCAAGATATCAAGGAATTGCTAGATTATTTTGATAAGATATCTATCAATCATACCTTGAGGCGGGAAATAAATGTGCGGACAAGATGGCCAATGTGGGAGTCCTTAGTAATGAGTAGAGTACAAAATTTAGTGCAAAGAAGAGAGAGATTACCCTCTAATATTAATGATGAAATCATTAAGGATAGCAGGATTAGGATAAATGAAGCCAGCACGAGCGGAGGAAAGTATCCCAGGTACCATGCTAGCTTTTACAAAAATCATTGTTTCTGTTCGATCTTTGATAGGGCAAACAGTTTGTTGGTTGTGGAAAGATTTTGCTAGGGACGGCAACTTTGGCTACGTGCAGATGGGTGGAGACAGGATTCAAGTGGAACCCGTCAGTCAGAACATGGAGGAGAGTAACCAGGATCTTTGGAACAAGCTTAAAGTTGGTGGATTTAGCAATTATATTGCTAAATTACATGGTCACGACCCATCTCTGTCAAAGGACTTCAGCAATGCCTGGAAAGAGGGGGTTTTTACTTGTCCAGCGGTGTGGAGGTTGAGGTCTCGAGTCCAATATTGCCAGGGTGACTGATATGAAGATGGAAGGGTTAAAGATCTACAAGGAAAGAACCCGTAGAGACCTCGAGATTGATTGATTTTTCGTTGGCAAGGAGAAATGTTACTTCTTCACGGATGGCATTGCGCGTTCGTGCATTCCTGGGGTTTGGAAGGATGTTTGCCTTCAAGTTATGAAATATATTACTGCTGGAGGGTAAGTATAGAAAAATCTATACCCATCACATGACCTTCCTCAACATGTTCCGTCACAAGTTTATGGCTAGTATTCCCTTTTTTCTTGCCACCTCTCTTTCGAATTTACTTGATGGCTTTCCAGAATGAGAAAGCTGAGTTGCCCCTCCATGAGGGCCTGATTCTTCTTCTGGTTGAGAATGGCAAGCCGGTTCTGGATTATCCTTTGACAACGGTCCTGGAGGAGCAAGCCGAGGAAGATGATATTACTCTTGCGGAGTGTCTAACTAAAATGAAAGCGGGTAAGGGTATCCTTTGGGGGAATGAGAAAGATAAAGACAAAAATGAGGGTGGTGTTGGGGAAGCCAGTGCTTCGAGGAAGAATGAATGTGTGGGAGACCCCAATGTATTTGAAGAATGGAGCAGGAAGATGTTGTATTTAGAAGGGGTCCTAAAAGCCATGGAGGACACGAATGAGGGGCAAGGGTTCCATTCTGAACATCATCAACATTTCGAAGAAGATGGTCACGGATCAGGTCTAGATAAAACACAGAATGAAGAAGCTGGAGATTCAGGTTAAAGTTCGCTTGAGCAGTGGAGGGATTGAAGGGGAAAAGAAAAGGAGGAGATTCAACCTTCGCATAAGTAGCTCGGAGGAGTAGCAGATGGATGGTTCTCGAATCCGGGGGCCGTTTGCTTGCTGCCCAGGGCCTCCGGCCGGGTTTGTTGCGGAGGTTTTTTTTTGTTGTTCTCTGAACTGTGTGCGGACTACTAGTGAACTATGGTGTCCTATTGTTTTTTGGTCTTTTTTGTCCTCTCTAGGGTTCAGATCCCGCAATGTAAGAGTTAAGCCTGTTTAACTCATCTTTTTCGGGACCACTTTCTGGTTTTTTTTCCTGTTTTGTTTCTGGTTGCATTCCTCTCTTTTGTTATGGCCCTTGGGAGCCGATCCCTGTTTTTTGCCTAATATAATAAAAAAGTTGCTAAAAATAGATCAAATTGCCCCAAATCACTCTCTCTCGATGCTTTTGTTGTTCGATCTCTTCTAGAAGATGCTTTTAAGCTAAAGTTCCCCTCTTGGCCCCACCAAAATACAGAGGAAGGAGTTAAACAAGTTGTGGATCGGGGATGAGCTTTCACAGGTGGTCCTAATGGTGAAATCGTGATCTTTGAGCAAGTGGCAGCCTAGTCTTCACTCGTGTTCCTAATCTCATAAGCATTCATCAATGTTATCTCAAAGATCAACTCCCAAGTAAAATATTTGCTTGTTTTTCCCAGATGAAGGCATCTAATCGACAAAAAACAAATATATGCTTGAGACTCATGAGGGATTTATGGATAAGTTTGTCTCAAGCCTTTCCCAAGCTATGATTCATGGTTATGGATTGTCATGAGGCTGTAGAAATCCCGGGAATATGCTCTAGGTGGTTTTAGGTGTATCATTTCAGTTAGGCATCTTTTCAAACCCCTATGAGCTATGTGAAGGAATCGACATGAGAGAGAGAGATATTCTTTAGCACTATTTGCATCCTCCTCTTCTCTCTTCTTCTCCTTCCCCCTTCTCTCTTATTTTGCTATAAGTAGCAATCCATCTATTGTAAAACTCATTCTTCCTTGAAAGCAAGGTTACTCTATTCTTTTGAGTGTTGAGCTTTCTGAGTGCCTCTGATCTCTGATTTTGAGCTTTGTAAATGAATGAATGCCTTGGATTGTGTTGATATTAGACTATGTATACTCTAGCTCTTAATACAACTATGATTGTGGCTCATATCTGCCCTTTGTTTTGTGTTAATTGTCTCTTACCTCTCTGTTATCTTCATGGTTTATTGTGTGTGGCATTTGCAAGGTTTTTATTCATTATGTCTTAAAGGTTGAGAGTGAGAGTTAGATTTAGATGTTGGCCTGGTTATGGCTCATATCTGCCCTTTGGATCTGTGTTTTGTCCCCTCACTTGCTAAACTCATACAGGGAGGGTGATCCCCTTTCTTCTTGGTGCATCACCATGTTTTTATTTCATGTTTTCTCATCCCTTTCTCCTGAAACTGGTATATTAGAGTAGAGTAGTGATTAGTATAGAGTAATTAGGATAGGAAGCTGGCCTTCTTCGAAGGTCTGCCTCAAGGAGCCAAGTGTCCCACACCTTGGAGCCATTCCCATTGTGGACATTGAGATACCAAAATCCCTCCAAATTGGGGATAATCTCACGGGTGCACTTCTTAGACATCCAACAGTCACATTTGAGATAATGGCGGGTGAGAAAATAAGTCAAAATCCTGTGAGGACTTGTACATCAATCGTGAAGGAGAGTGTATTGAATTATTGAAGATAATCAAGGGGCAGCTCCACTGTAATTTTGGTTGCCCGATTGATGATAATTTCCTGAATGTTGTGAGAGTGAACAATTAGATTAGAGCCTTTGTTTTTGTATGCCTTTATTTAGATTTTTTTGTGCGAAGGAGACTTGGTGTTTAAGGAATAAAATAGAGTAGTGTACTGCATGGGACGTGACTACTTGGAGGAGGAGCTCCAAAGCACTTGACAAAAATTAAAAAGTAAGAGCAGAAGGGAGCAGCAGAGAGGAGGCACACTATCAGAAGGAGGCACCCAACACTTTGGCACCTAGTAGAAGAAGACGTTTGAGCATAAACAGAAGCACCCAACAATATGTTTTCTAAAAGCGTGTTTTGTGCAAAGAAGGGGCTGAAAAAGGAGTAGAAAGGAATTTTCGAAACTTGGGGCAACAAAGCAAAGAGCCCCATTGGCCCCCAAGAAAAATAGAGGCACTTTATTTTTTCATTTGTGTTGTTCTTTTTAAATGCACTTTATTCATTTGTTGTGCATGCTTACAATAAAACAAAAGGTATCTTAATGATTTGCATGTGGCAAAGAGTGAAGCACAACTTTTGTATTTATAGTGAAGGCCATCAAAGAGAGGCACTTAGTGTTATAGAGTAGCAATGGCGCATGCAAGAAAAAGCATATAATTTTAACATAAAGTTTTTATGTTTATATTAATTAGGGCAGCACTTTATAGCTTATTAAAATTTTATACAAAAATTTAAATTACATTAAGTTTTTAACTTTATAATTTAATTTAAATAATTCCTTAAATTTTCCTGGCATCTAATTAATTCAGTATCTAATAATCTGTGAAAAGTTTTCTAATTAAACCTTACCACATAGTGTCCAGCATCATTTTGAAGTGTCATTTTCTAGTTTAATTATTTTTGTACTCCCAGTCTAGTTTAAATATTTCATTCCTAACCCAGAGGAGTATCAATTTCATATATTTTAAGATAGTTGGAAAATTTTGACAAAAATTTGTTACTTCATGTAAAATTGTATTCTTAACCTTCTGGCAATAGGGTTTTGCTTCAGCCCTTACATTTGTAGGATATATTATTTTTCATACAGAAAGGTTGTTAAAAGCCATCTTTGTAACCCCATCAATTGAATTTTGTACGTGTGCATTGTCAGAAGTCCCTGACACCCTTACAAACTTTTGATTAGGGGTGGTGGAGAGGGGGAGGGGAGCACAGAATTCTATTAATATGAAAGAGACAAACATCGAGAAAAATGCTGCCATAACTATCAGACAGCTTCATGTAACAATCTGTGGTCTACATGGCCATCAGGATTGACCTAGCTGAGTGAGCCAAGTTTTAGAGTATAAAGGAAAACTTCCCGTCTTGAGTTTTCTGCTAGATCACAGAGCAAAAGTATTGCTATAGTGACAAACCAGAGCAAAAAGACTATAAAGCTGAAGACAATGATCACCAGCGAAGGTGAAGATGAAGACCATACTCCTGCTGCACATGAGATGTTGATCAATGAGGCCAGCTCCCACCGATGAAGCGTGGTGAGGCTTAGTACCACAACTGTTATTTTATAATTGTTAAGCTGAGGCCCAAACCTGGCTAAGAAGCAATTGAGGTGAGACCATATCACATCTAAGGATGAGATAGTGTAGCCCAAGTCCCAACCCCACTACTCTTTGGCAAATAGTTGAGTGAGTCCCTATTCGTACAATTTGTTTTGTTGTGGACGGTTGTGTACGGACTATAGAGACTGTCATAGTGCATGCTTATTCGATGTTTCTCAATGAATGATGAGTATGCCCTGGCTCACTGACTATTTGTAAGTGTTGTGATATCAATTTACACTACTGTGTTTGGTGAATGGTCAAGTATGTCCCTATTCATACAGTGAGGTTGTTTCCCATTGAGAATGTGTAGTGAGGCCATACTCGCTACTATTAAGTATGTTGAATTGTTGTGTAGATCACAGTTCAAATTTAAAGCATATTCTCTCCCAGTCTTTGAACCAAGTTGTAATAAGGAGTAAATAGTAAGAATTCATGTTATTAAAACATAGTGCATAGGTTATAATACACCTTATATATTATAGTTTGATTAAATCTCACAACATCAACGTAAAAAACGGGGGAGGTGCATGATGGTGACACTTGTCACCATCCTGCATCTCCACACCAAATAGCGTTGGGTGGAACTCTGAGTCTCCACGGACTCAGGGGGATGCGCGATGATGACACTTGTTACCATCGCACTCCTCTTGGAGTTAAGAAGGCTTTGTTCTCCCAAGGAGAGTGGATGAGTGAGTGTTGTGATCTGCTGCCATTTGGCGACAATGCATGAACTCTGAGTTGAATAAATTTACACAATTTGAACTTTAGACGCACCCAAATTTAATTACACTGATAGGTGTAACCTAATCTGGCAGCTAGGGTGGTGGGAGAAGTGAGTGTAGGAGTGTCGGATGTCAATAAAAATGACCGACCTTCAATTTGGTGTCCATTTGACTGTGATAGGGCAAATTTTCTTCTTTCTTGGAGAAACAATTGAAAAATCACGATATCTTGGGTATATGGTAGATTCTGAAGCCCTTTTTTTCTTCTAAGATATTTTTTCCAGTCTAACAGATGGATGCAACTACTTTGAATCCATCTATCACCAATCAATGGGAAATTTGTTGATAAGGAGGTGGAGTTGTTAATCCATGTGGAACCCTTCAATAGGAAAAACTATAATAAATCTGAGATAGACACCTCGAGATTGATACATATCGGCATTTTTCAAATAGATTAATATAAAATATTTACATTAGTTTCAAATACCCAGAAACACCAACCAACGCAGCACACCCTCGTATTGATGTGTACCGGGTACTGGTATTGGTCCTGTACTCACCTAAAATGTTTCCAAAACTCTAAAACAGTCTTGGGTACGGCTCTACCGTACCTAGGCCGTACCCAAGACAATTTTGTACCGTTTCAAAAGTGCTTCTATTTTTTAAACACCAAAAATAAAATAAAAACACTAGATACTTTTGTTTCAGCAATACTTGAGGAAAATCTAGATTATAATCATGTACATATGAAAATTTAAGCATGTTGAATGTTTTGAACTTTCATGAATACAAAGTATATTAACTTTTAAGTGTTTTATCTTTTATGGACAAAAATGAGTATTATGCATTTTTTATATATATTTTTATATTTTTAATAATATATTTTTAAAGCTACGAGTACCCCATGATTACCAAAACAAGCATTATTATCAAAATCCCAAGAGTCTTCAAATTTATAGGTGACCCTAAGTTTGAATTTGGGTGTGTTGTTAACAACACCCCAATATGTCTTTAGAGTCATGACCCACAATTTCTTATGATGCAGCTCTTCCATAACCAACAAAAGATGCAAAGTAGCATGTGAAAAGCAACCGCTCATCTTCTATAATGCCATTGTAGACACCGGGTTTTCGTCAACCCGCCTACTTCATATTTAATCCAAAACATATCTAAAAATCATTATCCTAAGTCACTTCATCCACATCTCCGGTAAAATAATTTTACACCCCCATAAAATTACTATTTACTCATCCTAAACCACCTAACCACTTTAAATCTACCTTAACCATTTTAAAACAACTTAAATCTATTTTATTCTTATATCCCAACCTCCACAACTCGTCCATAACCTCCCCATAACCATCTCCCCTCATCAAATACCCAAAACTTGCATTTAGAAGTTGTTTTAACCACTTTCTAAATGTTTTTCCCCAAAACCTGGATCGCCGGCAATCATAACCAATCACTTCAGATTATAAATAGGAGTTTTTCCTCCTTTCCCAGGATCTTCATAAATATTTTGCTCATGTTTATCTTTCGTTTTCGACTCCACAATGAATCCAAGCCATTTCAGAGATCATCAAGAGCTTGTATCAACCTCCAATTATTATCTACACATTGTTTTGATAGCTTTTCTCATCAATCCAATCATCGAAACTCACCACATGGCATTCATCTCAATCAACTTCATTTGACGATTTGAGGCATCTTTTAGCTCCTTCTCACATCCAAAGGTATTTCTCTATTCTATTTTGTCATTTGTATTTTGATCAAACATCAAAAACAATCAAAAATATCAATTTCAAACTTTGTTTATCGTTTTTAGCAAAGCGCTCATTTTAACGATGTCGCTAACGATTACGAATATGCCAACGATTACAGATGCCAACGATCACCTGAATTGTTGGCGATCCCTGTCAAAACATATCTTTTTCTCAATTTGTCAAGTTTATTATATCATTTTTACTAATATATTTTGCATTTAACTTGTTCTTTGCAAGTATGGCTTTCTCTTAGATGGCAATTCTTGGTCATTCTCATCCAATTACAAGCATTTACGACCTTCCTATAGTCCATCACCCTTCTTTTGGGAACAATACAACATCCTTCATGAATTAACATTGTGCGCAATACAATTTGTCGTTGACATCGAAGACATTGACAAACAAATTGAGTTCCTCCATTACATTCAGCGAGAGACCGAAGACTTTTGGTACGATTACTTCAAGTTTGTTCAGATCACATCCACCCTCGCCTAGGCCACCTTCGAAGCCGCACAAGACTTACCTTTCAACCTTGAGTTCTAGAGCTTCTCATCTATTATCTATCTATTATTGTCTACTGCATATCTTTATCATTATGTTTGTCAATCTACTTAATTATCTAAAAGCGAGATGACATCCTCCAAGGAAGTCCCTTTGAATTCCTGGAATCGGCCTTTACTGAGCAGCTCGTTTATCCATTTCTCTTATATTTTTTGTTTAGTGTCTTTGATCGCAGAGTGCTTTTCAGGACAAGAGGACTTGCGCATTCATTTGGACTCGGCAGCTTCAATCTTCCATCCGAATCAACATCAGCCATCTCGCACATATTGGTAAACCCCGTCGTCTTCTAAGGTCGGTTTGTTTTTGTTATTTCACTTCCTTAATTTAAAGTTGGAAAGCAAAACCCCTCGTACAACCATTTATACCTTCTATACCAACAATTAAATATGTACATGGATTGAGTTAGATACCACCATTAGATATGCACATGGATTGAGTTAAACAATGAAGGACAAACATTCATCTTTGCTTTTTGAGAGAATGCCATGTATTGAACATTCATATTCATGAAAATTTGATACAATTCTACGTGCGTTATAGTGTTAAGACTCGGGAATCTCATGAAAACTTAGAGTCCCAGCCGGGAAAGCCAAACGAGTCCAACTGACTTGATTCAAGAGACTCACCACTCAATAATAAAACCACCAAAAATAAAGAAAAAAACCATAGATCTAGTAATCTGCACCTCACCCTCATTTTAACATCTAATTTTTATTGGATAAGTGACTTTTCTAGGATTTTGCCAATGTGTTTAACGCATCTCAAGATGACCTTCATGAGTAGTCATCACCCAAATAACATTTTTCCTTGTGTATTTTTTTAATAATCGCAAGGCAAGGGGACTTGTCCAAAATCAACCTATGAGCTCAATTATGGACTTAGGCAGTGTTTGGCCGCAAAAGCGGCGAGACCTTGTTTCCTAGCATTCAAAAGACTTCTAAAATGTAGTGTTCCATGGGTTCTCAAAAACCCGCGGAACAAAGGGGAATTGAATTCAAGGAGACTTAAGTAAAATCTTGCAGGAAGTTGGCCAAATCAAAAAACAAAACATGGGTTTTGTTCCTCAAATGCCACTTTGCAAGGTTGGTGAAGGTGAAACATCGCAAAGGAGCCAAAAAGGTTGAGTTTGGGGTGGCCAATAAAAATTCGTGGAACACTATTTATTTTGAAAAGCAATGTATCAGTAATTTGATACTTTGTAAATTGATTTGTTATAGATGAGTAAAAGACCAGCGTTCCGCGGACTAGTTTCTTGAGCATACTGAGCTTCTCCACGAGTTTTTAAAACCCACAAAACAAAGGAAGCGCTAGCTTGAACACCGCACAATAGTGGTTGTGGATATTTTACAAAGGCTGCGAAAATAAAGGTTAGACCTCCGCGGTTTGCGTGGAAGATATGAGTTTTGCGCATGCGCGGGAGTTGGTGTCTCATGAAGTTTCTCAATCCGCGAAGACATTCAAATTGAAAAGCCACCGAACGTTGGGATTCCCACGAAATCTTAAAATGTCACCTAAAAGGGAGAATTGTCATCAATCAAAGAAAACTCAAAAGTCCTCTATGGGTTCCGAGAGTAAACAATAAAGCCGCAGACAAGTCTTTCAACGTCACATAACAAGAGAAAACCACCATGCACTAGACTTTTTAAGCGCGAAGGAAAATGAATCAAGGAAGCCACGGAACAAAGCGAAAATGGTTTTATCGCCATATCTTTTTGCAAACGGAGATCGAAATGTTGTTTAGAGGGAGAAAAATGCAAACATGGGAATGGAGGGAAAGAAGTGCAATTCCAACGAAGCTAAGCGGTCAACCACCCCACCAACCAAGATTTAATGTTTTACGGCGCCCATTCTTCCGTCTGTGAAGTTTGATGACGTGTGTAAGTGAGCAAAAGGACGTCCATGCTTGAAATTGCAAGAAATAATGGCATGGGATCCTAGGTGGGAAAACTTCATTCATTGCTCAGTTGACTTCGCGTTTTCCCACTCTTTTCTCTCTTCCTTTCACATTCTTCTATAAATGTAAGTGCTTTTGCAAAAAAAAAGGGGTTCTCTTCTGCGGGATTGGGAGTTCGCCTTAGAGTTTCACATTTTCCATGCCTCCAGACCTCTGCAACTACATTTTGCAAGTTATTCTCAAACCTTTGTTCTATAAATGCAAGTGAGAATGTTTAATGATACCATAGTTACAGGGGGACGGGGGGCGGGGTTTCGGGCCAAAAAAATTCTAAATTTTGGGGACGGCGGGGGGACGGCTGATTAAAAAATATATAAATATTTAAAATAAAAAGATATAGTGACTAAATTATATAAATAAGCTGAAATAAAACCATTTGAGATTTAAATAAGGTGAAACTTGAACTCATAAACATCAAATACATTCCTTAATACTATAATATCAATATGTTAATGTCATAAATTGAAAATTCATAATACATATTTGAATTTTGAATATGAGACAAGCTGAAATTTGAAATTTCAAATATATTAATATTACAAAATATAAAAGTAAAACCATTCTAAATTACGATTGATCAAGTGACAATAGCTAATATTCATATCATTAATCTCATAGCCAAATACACCAACAATTGTCTATTGTCAATATTACAAAAAAAGAGGACAACTACAAGTATCAGCCTAAAAATCAGAATCTGCATCTGAAGCAATATCCATGAACTCCTCCTCGCTGGTACTAGCATCCTCGTCCTCAAAGGTAAGCCCAATCAATCCCGGCCGCACACAGTATGTGTCTCTTCTTGACTGCCTCGGCTCCTCGGGATCTACATCCCACCGTAATGTTGGAGTCTATTTGTACTCAGGTGTCTTGCGATCTATAAGACGCAAAGCACTATGTACAGCTACAAGCTTCTCCGCTCTCGCAGAGGTAAGCCTATTCCTCTTAACAGAGTGTATCCAACCATACGTAGACCAGGTTCCTCTCAGAGGCAGAGGAGCTAGAAACTTAGGAAAGGAGGCGAATGGCAAGTGGTCGCAGCAGTCCTGGAAGCCCATACAGTCGCCACCAACTCACTGGCTTCTCCTGTGCTATTGTTACCCTGTCTGCCTTTGCTGATGTTTTGTACCCATCAAGTTCAGTGAAGTCGAGCCACTCCATTCTGATCTGTGAAGCCTCTTGTGGAGTGTACATTTTTTTAAAGGCCTTCATAAGGCCCCTCTTCACCTCATTATCATCCAATGGGATAACTCTGCCTGGCCTCTCCACATACCATTTGGGATTCAGTGCATACGCAGCCATATGAAGAGGAGTGTTCAACTTCTCCCATCTCCGCTGAATAATGGGTTGTATATGTTCATTATAGAACTCCAAAGTGGGGTCCCTCACCCGAATAGCTACCTTCATTTGCCCAAGCATGTTGTCAATGCACTCGTAGATCTCACCAAGATTGGGGTTGTTAGAATCCCCATATTTGATGACACTAAAAACTGGAGCTATAATTGATATGATGTATTTCATATCAACCCAAAATGTTTCCCGCAACACCACTTCCTTCACTCTTTTCCCTTGATCTGTCTTGGACTCACGCCACCTAGTCCAATCCTGTGTCATAATCATAATTTGCAGGGGCTCCTGCAACTCAGACATCCTCTCCAACAAAATAAAATAGGATGCAAAGCGGGTGTCAATTGGTTTCAAAAATTCCTTCTTCGAAAAATTTCGAAAAAGTGCCAATGATGTGTGGTGATTGCATATGAACTTCTGCACATCTCTGGCATCAGTCACTATCTGGTTAACCCACTGAATCTTCCCTATGTCTTTCAGTGCATTGTTCATGGCATGCACACAACATGGAGTCCAATAAATATGCCTATATTCCCGCTCCACTAGCTTGCCTGCTGCTCTGCACACATAAGCTGCATCTGTGACAACCTGTACAACGTTTGAAGGTCCAACCTCCTCAATGGCATCCTTCAAAATCTGATACTGAAACTCAACATCTTTCCGCTTCCCAGAACAATCAATTGCTCTCAAGAAGTACGGTCCATCTTTGCAAGAGACAATGATATTGATGAGAGGACGGTGTCTAATATCCGTCCACCCATCCATGATAATGTTGCATCCATGTGACACCCATGTCACCTTCATCTCCTCCATCAATAGATTAACCTTGGAATAGTTTCTATCCAAGATTGTTGTCCTGAGTTTTGTGTCTCCAGGAGGCACATAACTTGTACCTGCTTTTGCAACCTTAGCCATAGCCTCCTTGTAATAAGGAGAGCGAGCGGCATTAAATGGAATCCCAAAGAAAAATTTCCCAATAGCATCATCTGCCTCTTCCCTTGCCTTTGAATCAAACATGTCAACAACTGAATTTGGGGCTGCCCCCACGGCCTTTCTCTTCCCTCTGCTTTCCACTTCTGACACTCCAAAACTAGAACCAGCCAAAGTATTACTATGTTTGCAGTCCTATGAGCGCTCAATGGAGTATTAGCCGTAGAACCACGAACTTCTGGCACTTTGTCCGTAGTATTTCCATTGAAGATTCTCACCATCTCAGCTCTCTACTCTAGTGAAAGGCCCTTACAAGTGCCAACCCCCCTTCCTGTAAGATGCAACAAGTGTGCATTGGTCCTAGTGATACTACCATGCCAAGTCAGTGCACATATGTTGCACTTCCATACTTTGCTCCCCCTCCAGACTTGGGGTTATCAATTATTTGGGCAAATTGTTGCAATGGCTTCTTCTTATCAAATGGTCCAATGGCAAATTTGGACAACATTTGAGAGGGGCAATTGGTAGCACTACCAACTGAACTACCAGTTGCCGCTGCCACTACATTTTGTGTCCCTTCTTCACTCTCCCCCATTGTGGCATCACCAACTCTTCCACGGCCACCTATCTCAACTTCCCGTTCAACCCTCTCCTGCTCTGATTCATGCTCTGATTCATACTCATACTCAAGAAGAACTCATGGTGATGATTGCTGCAATGAATTAAAAACAACCATAACTATATGATTGATTGATTATGTAATGAATTAATTTTAAAAAACGTAGCCAATATGCATTTTTTAAATCGTACAAACTATATGCGTGATTATATTGTGAATGTAGATGCAAATGCTAAAAAACAACCCCTAAAAATGCAAAATATAATATAAATTTTAAACTAGAAATAAAATGTAATTAAAAAAAAAAAGTAACCATTTAAATTTTAAATTTTACAACCAAACCCTATGCAAGATGCATTTTTTTAAATCCCACAAACTATATGCATGATTGCATTATGAATGTAGATGCAAATGCTAAAAAACAACCCCTAAAAAATGCAAATATAATATAAATTTTAAACTAGAAATAAAAATGTAATTAAAAAAAAAACGTAACCATTTACATTGTAGTTTGTACAACCAAACCCTATGCAATATGCATTTTTTTAAATCCTACAAACTATATGCATGATTACATTGTGAATGTAGATGCAAATGCTAAAAAACAGCCCCTAACAAATGCAAATATAATCTAAATTAAAAAAAAAAAAACTTTAACATGTATTGTAAGCAAATAAAATTATAAATACCTCTTGCTCCCTCTTGTTCTTGCTCTTGCTCTTGCTCTTGCTCTTGCTCTCACTCTTGCTCTTCCTCTTGCTCTTGCTCTCTCTCACTCTTGCTCTTGCTTGGTGTGAATATGAAATGAGCCCATATTGTAAATTTATAACATAAAATAGCACTTTTAGGGTTAGGGTTAGGTTAGGAATGTTACTTTTATGCTATTAGTCATTTAATAAAAAAAAAAATTGTTTTTGTGTATTAAAAGTCTGTTTTTATTTAAAAATGCGCAACAGTTGTAGGGGACGGCGGGGACTTCCCGAGGGGACGTCCGGACGTCCCCCCGTCCCCCACGTCCCCAATGTCCCGAGACGTTTCCTCCACCCTCCAGCCATCCCCAAGGCGTTTCACGCCACGTGTGCAAAGTAGGAACGTGGGGAAACGCGTTTCCCCAGCGTCCCCGGGACGTCAAGACGTCCCGACATGTTAAAAGCGGGGACGCGTCCCCATGTAACACCGAATGATAAGCAATTGTGGTCTTTTCTTCTAAATACTTTGTATTAGATGTGAATTTCTCGGCCCTCTTTCGGTTTATTCGCTTGTCCCTTACAAAAAGCTCGGTGTTTCTATTGGATTCTTACATGGTGGTTTTATTTGTGTCTCTACAGTCAGATTTGAACCCTGTTTTAGTTTTGGTGCATCACCTTCTTTCATTTTACAGCTTTTTCCACTTTCTCTCAACCCTAAACCATGTGAAATTTGTAGTTAGTTTTAGTTTTAGTTGCATTTTGAAGTTGTGAGTTAGTTTATAACGAGGCTAGGACAGAAGGAACCAACCTTCTCTGGAGGTTTGTCTCACTTTGCAAGTCCCGCACTTGAGATAAACCCATGTTCACCAAAAGTGTTGATGTTCATCCATGACCATTCAGAGGGTGTCACTTTTGTGTGTTAACAGTTCTACCATACCCGATGGGACAAAATTGAGGATTTTCTTACCGTTTCACTAAGAGTTGGTGTGTATGTTGGTGACATCAGACTTTGGACACTCTATAAAACACATATGGCAACTCCAATCATCAATTCCACTTGGTCCAAGCATAAAAGTGTCTTTATCTCAAGACACGATTCAATCAAGACAAAGGATAGCACATGGAGAGCCTTTTAACTACTTGTAATTGTCACCAAGGAGAAGAAGAATAGGCAGATCCACACAGAGATCACCATCACCTTTAGACCGAGTCCTCTCCACTCTTGGTAGGCCTTTCTCATTGTCTTCTATGGTTTTAAGACCCATCACATTCATGGCTCAACAAAGAAATCAAGCATTTGTAACATCCAAAGGAGGAAGTCCTTTGTTTTTAGCTCAATATCATGACATTCCACTTGCAGCTCTAAAAAGTGTTCCTTTCTTCACCGGAGAGAACACTACAACTCCCATTGAGCACATCAAGGATGTTGCAAATATCTGTTCACTATACTATGTAACATAAGACAATGTAGTAGTCAGATTATTGGCGCTTCCTTCAAACGAAAAGCTCTACAATGGTACAAGGGCTTAAGAATAAATTCTATTACCACTTGGGATGAGTTAGGGAAGCTCTTTGCAACCATTTTGAGACAAATCAGATCATCTATCTTTTGTGGAGCAGTTGACAACAACAAAAAGGGCACGTAATGAGCTAATGTCTGATTTTAATATCAGATTTCAAAGGACTTGGGATAAAATCCCACAAGTGGTAAGACCTACACCTTAGTATGCATTTTCTATTACTTAAGGGCTTTAAATAGTGACATTTCAGTCATGATTCAGTCCATGGGGGTAGAACTTTACCAAATGCTTATGATATTGCCATTAGAGTTGAGAATAGTCTCATTTAGGTTGGAAAATTAGCCCCTAGACCTCCAATGCACATATTCCAGAGGTAGGGACACCCACACCTTACCAAATTCCTAAATTAGCTCTCATCCCATCCCCGAAGCCAAAGCTCAAGTCAAGCATCTACCTCTACAAGTCCTTCAAGTGAGTTGCAAGAGGTCATGAAGCAATTGCAAAATTTTGGAAATGAGTTGGTATCCTTGAAGAGGAAATAGGCTCAAAATTTAGATTTGAGAACATACCAACCCAACAAGCCTCCTTATCCACCAAACAAACCGTCATTCCAAGTAGCTCTTCAAAATCAAGTTACTCCTATAAAGCCATTTCAATCCTATAACCCAAACGCGGCTAGTTCATCTAAGGCTTTGGTTCCAATGTACATAATAATCTTGTGCAAGATTATGAGTGGTGTTTCCCTTGCAATCTTCCCCATAACCAAGCAACTTGCCCCAATGGTATTCTAAGCCAAGCATTAGCAGTACAAAATGCTTCTTTCTCTCAAGATGCACCCACAACAAGAAATTACTCAGAAATGCCAAGTGATACTTCACTTGTAAATTGGCAGATGGAAGAGTTCTGTGGAATCAATCAACTGCATAGGAGAGTAATCAAGCACCTTCATCAAGTGTGGCCGCAAACACCGGGTCAAAAAGAAGGCAAGTGGAAGCAAACACTCCACCCTTTATTTCACCAAATCCACATCCCCAACTCAGACAACCCACGGACTTGGGCAGGGTTCAAACCTCAACGAGTGATCCATGGAATGTAGTAAACCCGCCATGCACTACTAATCCACAAAACAATATGGATCCATGCAACAAAGAGAGTCTACAAGACAAACAAAATCTACCAAGCAAAAAGGAAATCCACGGAATGAAGAATTTCTATCTCCAAAGCAAATCATGCGATTGAACAACAAACAAGAAAGGAAGGTAGCATTCCTCTATTACACAAGCTTGTAGCTACTCCTTTCAACATTATGGAGCAAATGAAAAGAACTAATGTCAGCATTTCAATGTGGAAATCTCTAGCTATTCTTGGACAAGAGAGATCTTCACAAGTTATCGTGGATGATCTTACCATGCCACGCGAAGCACCCAAAGAAAACAAAGTTGTGCTCACCAATGTACTTCAACAAAAGGATGACCAATCAGGTAAAATCATGAAGCCACCACCTTTCTATGTATCTCTCATCATAGGAAATTAGCTGGTACATAATTGCATGATCGATTTAGGGGCAAGCAATTCGGTGATGCCCAAACAAATAGCAGATCAGCTTGGTCTTGAATATGAGTCACTCTCTAAAGGAGTGGTGCAATTAGATGGAACCGCGGTGGGAACCATTGGAGTTGTCAGAGGTCTAAGTTTCACACTACATGCGTGTCCCAACTTCTCAATTTCGCAGATGTGTTCATCATTGATTTTCCCCATTCTTTGCCTTGTCTCTCATGGGATTTCACCGCTGAGATCAGCGGATACCTATCCATGCAGATTGGTTTCACATGCTCTTTAGGACAAGGTATGGTCCAAGGTTACTTACTATAAGGTCTGAGCCTATTGCCACATATCACATAGAACCTTATATGCCCAGCCCCATCAATGCAAATTGCACCATTTTCATCAAGAAGACCACCCAAATGTCCAAGAAGCAAATACTCAAATTGAAGGTATCCCAGATTTACTACTTGATGAATGGGGAACTGAGTGTCATGGTTTTGATCCATATAAACAAATTGAAGAAGTTGGCCTTGGCATCTATTGTCTGCATGAAGAAAGTTCACCTATGCCTGATATTGTGAAATCAAAAGATGAACAAGATGATGGCATTTGGCAAATGTTCTTTGATGGTTCAAGAAGCGAGACTAGGAGCAGGAGGGGTGTAGTGCTTATATCTCCTATTGGTGTGAAATATTTTTCTGTTTTAGATTCATGGTTTAGTTGTTCTAACTTAGCAAAGTATGAATCTCTCATACATGGCCTGCAATGGGTAAGAAAGAAGAAAATCAAACAATTGTAGGACCTTTGGGGATAGTGAGCTAATTGTGAACCAAGTCAAAGGGCTGAATGCGGCTAAGAATGGTATGCTTAGAACTTACAAGCATAGAGTATGGGATCTTCTAGAGTATTTTGAATCTTTCAATATCCGCGCCATACCAAGGAGAGAAAAAAGAGCTCATGAAATAGGTTAGCCGCACGCAAATATGTTAGCAGTGATGGGAGAAGATTTGATGTTATTGAAGATGTCAAAAGAAGTAAATGCAGCCGCATATCAAAGTAGTGGTGAGGCCCATGTACCAAAAAACAACACAAATTAACAAAGTGTTTAAAATGATCAACAAATCATCAACTTCATCCAAGAAGAGGTTGAGTTCTCTTCAAAAAATCAAAACAAGTTGGAACAATAGTATGGAGATCAAGATAATCCAACTAAGGTCAAACAAGCTGCCCAAAGGCTTAGTTACTTTGGAGTCCATTTTCAATCCAAATGATCAACTAAGAAAAGAAAACAAGTATGAAATTCAAAGGTGAGGACTATGAACCCATTTCAGTTGGCAAGGACAAGTTGCTCAAGATTGGCAAGGTGTGTACCCCACAAGAAAAACATGCTTTTGTAGAGCTTTGTCAAGAATTTGTTGATGTCTTTGCTTGGAGTTATGAAGACCTTAGGGGTTTTGATCCTAATCTGGCACAACATACCATTGAGCAAGATCCAAAAGTCAAGCCCGTTAGACAGAAACATGGGACTATCAACCCGCGGATTGAGCCTCTCATGAAGAAGGAATTGAATACAAGCTGATTGAGGCAAAACATCATTTTCCCCATCAAGCATTTGACATGGGTTGCAAATTTGGTCCCATTGCGGAAAAGAAATGGAGAGATTAGGCTGTGTGTTGATTTCAAAGATCTAAACAAGGCACCTTTAAAGACCACTATCCACTGCCTTCTATGGAGCAAATTTTACAAATGGTAGCAGGGTCGAAAGGTTTTCCCTATTGGATGGCTACTCAAGATATAATCAGATCATGGTGAAGGAAGAGGATCAATTCAAAACATCCTTTACCACTAAGTGGGGAACTTATGCCTACAAGAAAATGCCTTTTGGTTTGTCCAATGCAGGAGCAACATTTTAAAGAGCCATGGATATGGCATTCAAGGGCTGATTAATAGCATTGTTCTTGTCTATCTTGATGATATCACAATATTCTCCAAAGATGCAAAAGACCACCTTTTTCATCTCAAATAGGTATTTGAAAGGTGTAGACAGTTCAGGATTTCTCTCAATCCCAAGAAATGTATCTTCCTAGCACATGAAGGTAAGCTCCTAGGCCACATTGTCTCTAAGCAAGGGCTTGTAATAGATCCAGAGAGGGTAAGTGCCATTTTAGCACTGTCATTTCCTAGTCATAAGAAGGCATTGCAAAGTTTCCTGGGAAGGATCAACTTTGTCAGCATTTGGTTCCAAATTTTGTGAATCTTGTTAAGCCGTTACATCTTTGCTCGGGAAAATATGCACTTCCGGTGAACCACGAGAAGGGAAGAACACTTTCAAGGCCCTCAAACAAGCAATTTCACAAGCCCCACTCTCATTAACCATTTATCACAAAGGATTTCACCTTATATGCCCTTGGAGGAACAAACACAATATCCGCCATGTTGTGCAACAAAATGAAGAAGGTCACGAACAACCAATTTCATTCTTGAACCAAAGATTATGAGAGATTTTATTGAAAACATGCCTTAGTTGTCATAAGAAGCTTGAAGAAATTCAGACATTTAGTGTCCAACAATAAGATCCATCTCATGGTTTCACACGCTGGTGTGAAAAAAAATATTTTAAACAAAGATCTTAATGAGAAAATGAGCTGGTTGGATAACCAAAGTAATGGAATATGACATTAACATTAAAGTGACTAAGCTAGTAAGGGGCAAAGCTTTGTGTGAGTAGCTAGTTTTAGAGCCACAGAATGAAGAGGAGACTATTTTAGTGCTCCAACACAATCAAGAAGAACCCAGATATGATTCAAATGACCCATTGCTAGACCCGCGATATAACACACTTTCTCCAAACAGGCCAGTGTCCTCAAGGCTTGAGCAAAGCCAAAAAAGGTATTTTAGGCTCCAATCCATCCCTTATGTGCTTATTGATGGGATCTTGTTTAGGAAGGATGTGAATGGTGTTCTCTTGAGGTGCATTAAAGCAAATTAGGTTGAGAGAGTTTTGCATGAGTTTCATGATGGAGAGGCGGGAGGGCATTTTGCTCCAAGGACAACAACACTCAAGATCATGAAGGGTGGTTATTATTGGCCCAATCTCTTCAAATATTTCCATGCATGGGTTAGAAATGTAAAAGTGTGTCTTCTTCACAGGAAAAGAGAAATTAGCAGCTCTTTTACTTCATCCCATCTTAGTGGATCAACCATTCATGCAATGGGGGTTGGATTTCATTGGAGTGATCAATCCACATTCTAGTTTGGGACACAAGTGGATTTTGATGGCCACAGATTACTTCACTAAATGAATAGAGATGATTGCATTGAAGGAAGCAAACGAAACCAACATCCTAGACTTTTATGAAGGCATTCTAACCAAGTTTGTGTTCCTTCCACAATCATATATGATAATTTTTCGGCATATCTCAACACAAAGATCTTTGATTGGACTAACGAGAATGGAATCTACTTGAGCACTTCTTCAAACTACTATCCCCAAGGCAATGGGCAGGATGAGTCGACCAACAAGACCATGTTAAGGATCATAAGGACCTTGGAGGAAAACCAAAGGACATGGCACACCAAACTGAAATCAGCCTTATGGGCTGATAGGATCACCCCAAAAGGTCAATTGGAAGCTCATCCTACAAGCTGGTTTATGGTAAGAAAGCAAGGTTGCCAATATCTCTTGAGTTACCAGCATTAGAGCTCATCAAATAGCTGGAAATGTTTGAGTTTGGAGCAATGGAAATCAGATACGCAGAGCTCATGGAACTTGAAGAATTGAGAGATCAAGCCATGCAAGCAATGGAGTTGAATCAGGCTCAGGTGAAACAATGTTTTGATAGGAAAGAAGTGGCTAGGAATTTTCAAGAAGGAGACCTTGTACTTAAATGGGATCAAGATAGAGCCAAGCTAGGTAAGCATTCAAAATTTGACACAATTTGGAGTGGCCCTTATGTGATCTCCAACTGATAAATCAAACAATGCTTTCCAATTGTCAAAATTGGACGGAGAAGAGCTTATGATCCCGGTCAATGGGATCTATCTAAAGCATTGCTTTTGAAGCAAAGGTTCTACCTTGTACATATTAGTTTAGTTTCAGTTCCTCCAAATGCCTTGTGCGCACTCTGCATGTTCCATTTGGACATGTATGATATTTTCTTTGTACATAGTTTTGTGCCCCTTGGTTGTCGAATTTTTTTCGGAGTAGGTTTTAGGGTTGAAATGAGATATATTGGGGCAGTCTTCAAAGATTATTCATTTAACTCAAAATTAGTTGCATTTAGAAGTTCTCCATGCCCCCTCCTTGGCCACAAAATTGAATCTTGGGATAGGTTGCAAGTTTCATCCATAAATCCCAAAAAATCAGTCTTCATGACACCTGCAGTCAGTTTTGAATTGATGCAAGTTCAAGGGTGAAAATTCTAAGTTTTGTGATCAGATGTTCAAGTTTTAAGTGCCAACTCCATGCCCAATGGATTGCAAAAATAAAAACAATTGATCATCTCTATAGCATGCGAGATAGCCTGTTGGTCGCCAAATTGTTGTCAAAAATACCCCGAGCTACTTCGGCAACCTATCAACTCAATTTTGGACTTAAGCAATGTTCGGCTACAAAAGTCGCGGAACCTTGTTTCTCGGTGTTCCGAGACTTTCGAATGTAGTGTTTCGCGGGGTCTCAAAACCCGCGAGACAAAGGAATTGAATTCAAGGAAACTTAGGCGAAACCTTGCAGAATTGGCCAAATCAAAAAACAAAAACATAGGTTTTGTTCCTCAGATGTTGCGATGCAAGGTTGGTGAAGGTGAGAGACCGCGAAGGAGTCAAAAAGGTTGAGTTTGGGGTGGCCACGGTAAAAACTAGTGGAACACCGTCCCGGCATTCCGCGGGTTTCTTGAGCATAAAGTGCTCATGCAGTTTTCTAAAAACACGCGGAACAAAGGGAATGCTAGCTTGAATGTCGTGCAACGAGAGGTTGCGGATATTCTTGAGGCCGCAAAACAAAGGTTATGCCTCCGTAGTTAGCGGAGGAGGAAGATATGAGTTTCGTATGTGTGCGGGAGTTAGTGTCTCATGGGTTTCTCAATCTGCGGAGACGTTCAAATGAAAAGCCGTTGAACGTTGGGTTTCCCGTGAAATCTTAAAACGTCACCTAAAAGGGAGAATTGTCATCAATCAAAGAAAACTCAAAAGTCCTCTGCGGGTTTTAAGAGAAAACGGTAAACCGGCGGGAGTCTTTCAAGGTCGCATAACAAGAGAAAAACCACCACGCATAGGACTTTTTACGGGATGAAGGCAAATGAATTGGGAAGCCATGGAACAAAGCGGAAATGGTTTTTGGCCATATCTTCCGTGTCGAAGATCCAAATTGCACAAAACCAATGGCATTCGAACCATCTCTTCTAGGGCAATATTTTGGCATAAGGAAACACGAGATTTGATGTTGTTTGGAGGAGAAAAATGCAAACACGGAAATGGAGGGAGAGAAGTGCAATTCAGTAGCCAAGCATCCAACCACCCCACCAACCAAGATTTAATGTTTGATGGCGTCCATCCTTTCGTCTACGAAAGTCTAATGGTGTGTGCTAGTCTAAAACTTTGAGGAAAAATTAGAGAAACAAAAACACGAAAGGGCAATACACCAAGATATTTCAATCCTTTCCTCTACTTGATCACAACACAAAAAAAAACAAAACATGCGAGAACTTATTGTTTAATTGATGGAATGCGATAATAGAGCAAAGGTAAGTGTATACACCTCATTTTTATGCTAACATTTTCTCTTATGCAAGAGTTCTTTAATGCATTTTCCTCCGAGTAGGTGCCTCAACAAGCCTATCGGGATTGGGGTGTTATCGAGACTTGGTCATGTGGGCTAGACCACAACATTTGAGAGATAACGTTGTTATGCCATAGTTACCGTATCCTTGCTTTATTCCTCCTTTTGTTCATGTGTTTTATACCCATTATGTCCACTTGTCTCATCATGTCCACTTGTTTTAACTCATGCATGCTCTTATCTCTACTTTCGGTCATCCTGGACCGTCATCATTGTCTCCATTTATGTATTGGCTTCCACCTCACTTCATTTATGTATGGGCAATGGTGTCAGGTTTAGTTTATGCCATGGTCAACGACATTGGCCACAAGCAATTACGATGAGTATAAATACCCGCCACTTTTGTCATTTGATCATCACTCATTCATCATTCCAAAACACTTCACTTGTTTGCACATCAAACATTTACACATATTTTTGCACCTAGTTATTAGACTTGAGGTTTTGGAGCTTGCCCTTTTGCATTTGGGTCACCATAGTGAGCTAGGACTTTGGAGGTCTTCTTCTTGAGCTTTCCCCTTCTCCACCCATAGTGATTCTCTCTCGGTGTTGTTGTCTTTAGGGAGGATCATGCATCAACAATCACACTGCAGGTAAGTATTTCTAACCCTTCTTTGTCCTTTGTTGCATGTTTATTGTTGTGTGGATGGTTGGTCATTCATTGTTATAGATTAGGGTAGATGTATGTTTGTTTTGATCTATTACTTTGTCTTATTATGTTATGCCCCTTGGCTTTATCCATCTCTTGATCTACTCTTATTTTGAATCCTAGTAGGATACCTATCTTTATCTTATTAGATATTGTAGACACAAAATCGAGCACTTGGGTACATTTCTAGGTCCTAAAAGCATACTAGCATTTACATGATTCCTAAGCAAGAAAACTAGTAATTGATGACTATCTTTGGCCTCTTTCTTGTCTTTTACTTTCTCTTTGGTCTTACACACCCTACACCAAGTCGAAACTTTACTTGTTTATCTTTTATGACTTCAGACACAACGCCTTGACCAGGACAACGGCGCCCAGGCACTCATGTCCCCTTTGGGCGCCCTTGACCCTTTTCTATCTTACTTGCTCCTTTTGGGTCTCTTTTATCTTTTGGGCATCTTTTTCACTTATGGGTTGGCCTTCCAGTTGTCAATTACAAAATTCAAACAAGGGAATCATATAAATACATAGTTATGTGTTCAAAATGAGGGACCAAGCTCTAAGCATTACTATTATCACCTAAGCTTGCATTTAAAAGGCACCTAAAGCACTTCAAAGCATCCATTTGGCATTCATTCAAGGGACAAGAGAATGCATATTCTGCATACACTTTGCATAGGAAGGGGAAGTTTATTCTATTTCATCCACACATTTGCATATTCTAGCAAATCTAGCCCATTCTCTAGTGCATCTTGCCTGATGGCTTCCTAGGGCACCATTCTTACACACACACACACAAGAACTACATGGAATCTAAGATGTAGTGCAACGCTTAGTCGTAAGTTTACTCTATCAGGTAAACCGTCGGGGCTACAGTACCTTTGCGATCAAGGAGCGACACACAAGCAATCAACAAGGAATATTTGCGACACTTGTGCGACACAGAAATATCGGAGTTCGACCATTTTCGTAGTCACGGGCGCCTGAGGCGCCTTGCCCCAGATGTGGGCACCCTTGTTCGGCATTATCCGTAAGCTCCTGAATTTTCAAAGACCAGATTCTGACAACACTTTGTTTACCACTTGTTCAGCAATTTTCCCAGTCCAGATCGGTCTCGGGTCAAACCTAAATCAGCTAAGTCATCTTTTTATATCTCTTGCTTAGGGTTTCATGCTTTACTTTCTTATTTGCTTGTGTCACATTGTATCTTAGCATCTGTATAGCATTATTTACATCGCTTACTCTGCAAGAGGGTTTAATAAAATCTATTTTTGTTAAATCATTTAGTGAACCCTACTCGTGATCATACACTCGGATCCTCATTTTTCTTATTTTATCCAATCTTCTTTCATGGCTCCTCAAATTCCTCAAATCTCTTTGCATGACCTACTTCAAATGCATCCACCTTGCAAGGTTGTTCTCCAAAAATCCCTAAACACTATGCATCTCCCTCATGCAATACACCACCCGCTCAAGTAAGTGTTATCTTCGATCATCTATCTGATGATTCCATCGCTCCTAATCCTCCATCCAATCAACCCATCTTAGAGTCCATTCAAGCTTTATATTGTTTATTTCAAGACAAAATTCAAGCTATGGAAACAATGATTACATCTCTCAAAGCTGAAATCCAACATCTTAAGGATGCTTCTCAGGCCAATGCTAGTTCTTCTACAACATGTCATCCTACTTCTATGTCTTCTACATGTGCTCATATCGTGAACCTCAAGTCTTACCGCTCCCCGCACCTCTCAAGTTTGATCACAATGCTAAGCAATATGATATTCTTCTTGAGCTCCTTAATCATCAATTGATCAACTTGCCAACTACTCATTACTACCCTCCTTATCGACTTGCAAAATACCAAGGTCACACATTTTGCAATTATCATCGAATCAATGGACATAATGACAATGATTGTTATGCTTTAAAACGAAGAATTGGCCACCCTAAGCATCATGGTTTTATTTCATTTGCTACGCAAAATTTAGTGCTTGCTCATCTTGAATTGCTAAGCCCCATTGGTCTCCTAAATCTAGTCCTTCCATGTCTAATGAGCATCATTCCATTGTCACTAATGTTTCTTCTTCGGTAAGTCAAGAGCCACCTATCCAACCCATTCCACCCAAGTAACCTCCTCTCAAAATCAGTACATCCCCTCCTCCTCTTAAGTCTTCTACGGCATGACCAATTCCACCTAAGCAACCTCCTCTAAAAATCAATCCAAATCCCCTCCTCTTCTCAAGTCTTCTACAACGTTATCAATCCCAAATAAGCTACCACCATTCAAGATCCCTCTCCACCCTACTCCACTTTAGCGTCCAATTCTCTTTGTCAAACAAGCTAATCCTTACATTGATGGTCGGGACACATTTCAAACTCCGCCACCATGGCATGGTCCTTCTCACATCACCACATAGATCTCCATCACACATATACTTGGGGGCATTGCAGATCTTCCCCCTCCCTTCATTACTCTCAAAGTGTCTACTTCTACATTTCATGCTCCACGCTTAATGTATAATCTTTCCTAGCATTCACATACCCTTTGATACACGCATTGTATCGTCATTACCCTATGATGCACTCTAGTTCCACGGTTCATACTCGACTGTTGAGGGTCTAATTCTGAAATGAACCTCACATCCTTCACACTTCACGCTTGGTGCTTCATGATACATCTTTCTAGCATCTATTCTCACACAAACCATTTCCCGATGACACACTCTTGTTCTATGGTTCATTCTTGATTGCTAAGGGGGCATTTATAAATGAACCTCATTTCATACACATCCCCAGAAGGCACGCTCTTCTTACCATCGCCACATTTGCGAGGCCATACCATCACACCCATACACAACATTTGCATATCTTGGTTGCATTTATTCTTGCTAGCTTATTCTATTTACATGTTACACTTTGTTTTCTATGCTAGATGGATTCTTAGTATGTCATTATCATTCTATATATATACACATGCGCGTTCACTTGGTCTTTTGCGGTGAATGCAGATCTCTTACAAGTTTTCACACGCTGCAATGATGCTTGGCATTGTACCTTTTACCAGTCCCACCGAGGCTCTTGGGGGCATCTACTTTTACTACTACCACATTCTACACACTTCAAGTTCTATTGCTACATTATTCACTATTTTCTCATTACAAGTTACTCTACTTTTTTGCTGATTTATACATGCCTTGACATACTATTTATCTTTCTAACATGTTAACGGGTGTTTCATGTGTAGCATTTACTTTGCAGGACTATATGCAACCATGGTTATCGATATATTTTGCTTAACATTATTTGTCATTGTATGTTATTGTTTGTGGGATATGCGCTGTCTTGTATGTTCATTGTATTCTTTTAGTCGCTTCGGCTCTGATTGTCTTGTGACATTGTGAGCGATGCCCCATGTTTGAAACCCACTTTTCGCAATCCACTTTGTTTGCACACTTGCTTGTTACATTGTCTTTTATCCGCATGCTTGCTACTTTTTTCCACTAACACATGTTCCTAGCCACTTTGTTTGCATGTTCCTTGGTTTCTACCATGCACATCCCCTACCCCCTACAAGTATCAGTTTCATATCAGTATTAAGTCCTCTCTTTTGGGACGCACACTCCTACAATCGTCGCATGCACCCCAAACGAGGGGGCATACATTGGGTGAACAAATCACCCCTACAACAGCTCAGAGCTATAGTTCAAGTCAGCATAATAAAGGAAAACAGTCGAAAGAACGGCGGCCCGAATCAGACTTGGGTCCTCAAGCACAAAGACAGACACCAACGCCCAAACTCGAGATAGTAGCGCTTTGGGCACACACAGTCACTTATCAAATTAGCACAGTTCACATAAACCTTGAATGCAGTTCTACGATTCTGACCCACAATCCATCTCATTCTGACCTAAATTGTCGCATTCGAATTCGTGTTCGAATTCGCCAAGGATAAAATTCGTAAAAAAATCGTTGCAAAAAAAATCAATGATAAAATTCGTGATTAAATTTGACTATTAGAAATATATGTTTATATTAAATATTTTAAAAAGAAAAATAATATTACATTTAATTAAATAACTATCGTAATATTATAATTAAAATGAAATACTTAAAAAAACATGTCATTAAAATTTTAGCTTATTTTATTTCATATTTGTTAAAACTTAAAATTGTATAGCTCAACGATTTTATTAAACTTTAGCAAAGTTTAAAATATATATATAATAATAATTAAAAGTAAACACTTTAAAATTAAAACGTAATTATAAACTTAATAAAATAGTTTTAAAAATTACATAACAAATAAAAAATAAAAAATGCAAAGGTTGAAGGCATAATGCATTGTTGCCTATTCCTTCGATGGCGATTTGGGCTCAAGGAATTCGTGAACAAAGCTGCGGCCTTTAACCAGTCGTCCAAGACTCCAAACAGTGAGTCGCGAATTTCAATGGCATGTAGGCACAGTTCAAACCCCTGCAACCTTCACGTGACACTTGGACGGGTATGCACAATTTAGGTACGAGTTTAAAGTGAAAAACCCTAAAATCCGAACAGCGAAAACCCTAAAAAATGGAATCCGCATTCTATACGATTTAGTTCGCGATTTCTGACGAATTTATTTGAGCCCTATTAAATCCGCCGAATTTCGAATTTCTACCTTTAAATTCGTGAATGCGGTCACTTAGGTTACAACATGCACGCAATCTCCTACAATTTATTTCAATCGGAACTAATTCAGGATAGCAGGAACAAATCAAGGATGTACCATCTGCAAAGTGATGATTATCGGGCAGAGTCATGAAAGGAGTGCAACACTAAACCTCTCACCCCAACACTTGCTCTTTGGGATGAGATCACCCAAAAAACTCGCTCTTGGCGTGAAATCGCCCAAAAAACTCGCACTTGATGTGAGATCGCCCAAAAAACTCATTTTGACGTGAGATCGCCCAAAAAAACTCGCTCTCATACATAGCATTTCGGGACACTTTTCTATCCTTTTCACTCTTTTACATCAGATGCACACTTTCCTTTACTACTACTTTTATACACTTTTACGTACTTTTGCATACTTTACTCAGATTTCTCATACACAGAACTTTGACTACTCTTTCACTCTTCTTTTGCAAGTTTGTCCTTAATACACAACAAAAAGCAGCCTACAACAAAAATTCAAGCACAACAGTCAAGCTACACATACGCTTCACCCATTGGGTCAATTTCTTTTCTGGTCTTTATGTTTCATTTTGCACTCATTCCACACTTCACTTGTCCTCTCGGCACACTATCGCCATCACACTCTACAAGATCATAAGGTACACATCTTCTAACTACTTTATGTTATCAAGTATTCACTCAACAACATAAAGTGGGGGCAAATGTAGACACAAAATCACGCACTTGGGTACATTTCTAGGTCCTAAAAGCATACTAGCATTTACATGATTCCTAAGTAAGAAAACTAGTAATTGACAACTATCTTTGGCCTCTTTCTTCTTCTTTTACTTTCTCTTTGGTCTTACACACCCTACCCCAATCAGAAACTTTACTTGTTTATCTTTTATGACTTCAAACACCAAAGCTGCCCGGCCAGGGATAGCAGCACCTAGGCGCTCTTGTCCCCTCTGGGCGCCCCTAACCCTTTTCTATCTTACTTGCTCCTTTTGGGTCTCCTTATCTTTTGGGCATCTTTTTCACTTATGGGTCGGCCTTCCAGTTGTCAATTACGAAATTCAAACAAGGGAATCATATAAATACATAGTTATGTGTTCAAAATGAGGGGCCAAGCTCTAAGCATTACAACTATCACCTAAGCTTGCATTTAAAAGGCACCTAAAGCACTTCAAAGCATCCATTCGGCATTCATTCAAGGGACAAGGGAATGCATATTCTGCATACACTGCATAGGAAGGGGAAGTTTATTCTATTTCATCCACACATTTGCATATTCTAGCAAATCTAGCTTGTTCTCTAGTGCATCTTGCACAAGGGCTTCCTAGGGCACCATTCTTACACACACACAAGAACTACATGGAATCTAAGATGTAGTGCAACGCTTAGTCGTAAGTTCACTCTGTCGGGTAAACCGTCGAGGCTGCAGTACCTTCGGCAATCAAGGAGCGACACACAAGCAATCAACAAAGAATATTTGCGACACTTGTGCGACACAAAGAAATATCGAGTTCGACCATTTTCGTAGTCATGGGCGCCCAATAGCGAGTCTTTGGCACCCAAGCGCCCTTGCCCGGTGTGGGCACCCTTGTTCGGCATTATCCGTAAGCTCCTGAATTTTCAAAGACTGTTACAACATCTTGTTTACCTCTTGTTCAGCAATTTTCCCAATCGGATCGGTCTCGAGTCAAACCTAAATCAGCTAAGTCATCTTTTTATATCTCTTGTTTAGGGTTTTATGCTTCACTTGTTTATTTGCTTGCGTCACATTGTATTTTAGCATTTGTATAGCATTATTTACATCGATTACTCTGCAATAGGGTTTAATAAACACTATTTTTTTGTTAAATCAGATATAGGCCTTAGAAACTTATAACTATAATAGGGTTAGGATCACTATCCTCTAGAATTATGACACTTGCACTCCTTGAGCACCTTTGGTATCTACATCTTGTGTGCAGGCCCAATATTTGATCCCCAACATTTGAGAACCCAAGCGGGATCCATCTTAAGCCCATCATACATCTTGGGTAGCCCGATGTGAAACTTACTCTGCCCTAGATTAGGTCAAATTCACTCTACTTTTTAATTTTTCATGTTTTCCTTACGATAAACCACTATAAAATTCATTACATGGCCTATCTTGCCTACGCACTATTCTCTCTAGCTTTGACGCTATAGACCCCTATGCAAATACTTGCACAACTGATCCTATTTAGTTATCTTTGATTTCTCACATTTTTCTATTCTCGACACACCATCAACACTTGTGCAAATCTTTTTACACGGTGGATCCCGTTAGAAAATTCTTTCCAAAACCTCTTTTCTAGTCACTCTAGCCTCATAAAACATCACATTGGAATATATGACTGGTGGTTCTGCAGATTCTTCTACCAAACAACACCTGTACAGCAACAGTAACAATAAATTTGATGTTTTTCCTAAGCTAGTTCCTCATTATATTGATTGTTTAGCCATAGGAGTTGCTAACACTAAGAAGCCAAAACCACCAGCTCACAACATTCAGACCAGGTATAGCATTCATAATCCTATCTTTGACTTATAAGACCAAGGAGAACATGAAGATATTCATCATTCTGATTATCCTTCTACCATACAAAAATTTCAACAATTCCCTGAATTTATAGGAGAGGTATCCAGTATGTTGCAAAAACGCATTAAAGATTACCTTTCCAACAAGTTTGATTCAGATATCAATCATACTAAGCCTCCTACAAGTGGAGCAAACATTGATCCAACTAACAACACTACCCCTCCTTTAACTAATGATCCTACTCAACTCATCATACAACTTATCGATCGTTAAGCCAACAACAAACTATAGCCAACCAGTTCTTGCAAATGCAAAACAACTTGGCTCAACTTACTAGTCAACCAAAAACAATTTATTGGGGCACAACAAACCAAGGTCAGCCCCCCCCCCTCCCGATTGGTATCAATGGAGCACCCATTGCCCAACCTCCCATTCATAACAAAGTCCTTCAAGCCATTTAAAGAGAGCCTCTTGCTCCATACATCGCTTCCATGGATCTTGGAGGGATCACACCTTCCATTTCTTATGATGGCTCTATTGACCCTACCCTTCACATCAAAGTCTTTGCAACCTTTACAAGGATTGGGTCAAAGTCAATTCTTATGCAGCCACCAAGCTCTTGGCCAAGACACTTACGAGAGATGCTTTGGATTGGTATCATACCCTTCCAGCCAACTCTATTGTCAAACTTGAAAGCTTGGTGACTGCCTTAGTAAATGAATTCCAATACCATGATCTCCTAAAAACAACATCAATGCTTTCATCAACTACAAACAAGTTGAAAGTGAATCTTCCCAAGCCTTCATCAAGTGCTATAAAACCTTATCCACTAAGGTTGAACACAATATGTCTGATGAGAGTCTATTTCAGCTATTCCTTAGAGCCCTCGAACCTCACCTTCAATACAAGGTGAGATCCTTCTCTCCTATTACGTTGGAAAAAGCATTCGAGCAAGAAAAACACCAAGACTATCTCATGAAGGAATTCAAAAGCCTTCCCTAAGTAACAACAACCTAAGAATATCCATGTTCTCATGCATCCTAGAAATAAGAATGCCACTAATGACGAAACCACGGACACTCATTCTCAAAGAACTTCTTCCAATAGGACTATTCATTGCATTGATCATTCTACTCCTAAGCCACAAGGAAGCTTTCAATCAAATTCTTCCTCCCATAAGTAACTATCATCAACCTCTGTCTAAGGAGGAGTTGAGACGCCGTCTACCTCAACCATTCACCATGGTTATAGACCCTTCTTGACCCCTTCCTCAATGGCATAATGAAATCAAATTTTGTTGGTGGCATGTTAATGGGGTCATTCTTAAGAAAATTGTTGTGCCCTTCAATCCTTCGCCTACACCTTCCTCCTTGGCAATAGCTTTGATCATGAAGCCATTACTTGGGAGAGGTTAGATGAGGCTATCAAGGCGTGTTCGTCATGGGGCGGTTCATCAATCCAATGAGCGTCTTAAAGTCTATAACGACCCACTCCCCAATCACTCTAAAGTTGACCAGCCTAATCTTGGTCCTACTTAGAACAATAACGCAACCATCAACGTTGTTAACACTTCATATCCATCTACTAGCACATCTATTGAAAACACATTCAACATGCAAGGTACCAAGTGTACTATTGCTTGTATTGAACCCACGTATCCTTCTTTTGCTCAAACCAGAGCTTACAGAACTATCTATCCATGTTCTCCAAGCCAAACATTCCATGAAAAAGTATCAATCCATGATTTCGTTGTCCGGATAAACACCATCAACCCCCATGCAAATTTTCCTACAAGGCCGATCCTATATGTGGCTTCATCATCATCTCCAGACGCCATCATCCCTCGTGCCCCTACATGACTAATCTTGTATGATCTCACTTATTTTGTTCCCTACACCATATGCCCCTAGACTCCCAAGTCAAATCCCATTTTTAGAGCTCATTCGTACCTCACCTAAACATCATGAACATCTTATGTCAACCCTCTTTGCTATGAATATCCCTCTTCCACCACTTTGGCACAGAACCAACCCTACATGGTTCGGAAGAGAGCATCTTACACCAATGTGAAGAGCTATCCATTTCAACCGACCTTTCTCTTGACCATTCTTCATGCATTCATTTCCCTATTGATTCCATGATTTCGATGAGCTTTTCTTTCGAGAAATGACCCTCCTTCTTTATTTCCATCCGGATTGGCCACACTATGGTTAAGAGAGCCCTCATAAACGAAGGTTCTGGTACTTGTGTTGCTTCCCTCAATTTCATTAAGACACTTGGTTATTCTATTGATAATCTCAAATCCACTAGGAGCACGTGTCAAGGTTATGATCGCCAATGCCCCCTATAGGCTGCATTGGGCTACTATCAACGCAACTCCCCGCACCATCCACGTCAAAGTTATGATCTTAGATTTCCCCTTCTCTTATAATATCCTCTACGGGTCGACCATGGACCCACCGCATGTGCAAAATCACATCATCTGCCTGCTAATGCATTAAGTTTGCACATCTTGGGGCTATTTAAAAAGTACAAGGTGACACTAACCCTTGGAACTTCAACCTCATTCACAACATGGGACATTCAAAGTTCCCACTTTAGAAGAGCTTCCTACTATTTCATTTCACAAATATCAATGCTTTAACTATCTTGTAGACTCCTTCGTGGCTATAGTGGTCATCCCGAGGTCCTAGGCCATACTCTGCCCAACCTTCTTGACTCAAACGAAAATGGGCCTAATAGAATTAACCTTAGAATTAACACTTCCAATCTTCTTGATATTATTATCTCACAATTACCTCCTTCCCTACAACCTCGCTCTCGCAAGAAAGATGTTGATCAAGTGCCCATCACTATTACTTGCACCAAGCGTCCTCCCGTAGAGCATCTAGTTCATCCCAAGACTATCATCGACTCGTCTATCGACATTACTACGCCTAATTATGAAAATGATCATGCCCGAGATGACCCCTTCTTATCGAGTTGCTTCCAAGCTAAGAATGCGGAGATTCGCAATACCAAGAATCATTGTAATCCCACCTTACTTGATAGCATCAACACTACACCTTGCATCGATAAAGCATCAACACTATCATTGTTTCTCGTGTCACCCTTGGAACTTCGACCTCATTCACAACATGGGACATTCAAAGTTCCCACTTCGGAAGAGCTTCCTACTATTTCATTTCACGAGATATCAATGATTTAACTATCCTGTGGACTCCCTTCGTGGCTATAGTGGTCATCCTGAGGTCTTGGGCCATACTCTACCCAACCTTCTTGACTCAAATGAAAATGAGCCTAATAGAATTAACCTTAGAATTAACACTTCCAACCTTCTTGATGTTATTGTCTCACAATTACCTCCTTTCCTACAACCTCGCTCTCACAAGAAAGTTGTCGATCAAGTGCCCATCACTATTACTCGCACTAAGCGTCCTCCCATTGAGCATCTAGTTCATCCCAAGACTATCATCAACTCATGTTATCGACGTTACTACCCTAATTATGATGGTCATGCCTACATGACCCCTTCTTATCAAGTTGTATCCAAGCTAAGATTGCAGAGGTTCTGCGCAGCACGTTCAAGAATCATTGTGACCCCACCTTATTAATAACATCAACACTATCATTGTTTCCTCACGAGACAAGACTGCCAATTTTGACCCCGAATAAGATGACCTTAAGGAAGATGAGGATGATTGTTTTGACTTTGACTCTAAGAACGAGCTAATGAACTGCACTCCTTTGATTAGCAACTTGATGCCTGCGCCACGCTTGCTCCCTTGGCTAGCTCCTCTACTACCATGACACCTCTTTTGACATCCCCTGCTTCCCCTTCTACTTCTCCACATGTTGCTACAACTTTACCCTCTATGAAATCACCTCGACTCTTCTTGTCATTATGGCTCTCGGCGCCCACCTGTAACTAAACCATACTTGCACATGGCATGAGACTCTTGCGCAAGATGTTGCGGATTGTAGAGCCTACCGACGACATATGAAGAAGCTCCAAGCATAAATAAGGCAAGATCAGCAAAAGAAATCCACTTGACCTTTTTCTTTTACACCACTCTATTGCTCTCACCATGGCTTTTGCTCACATACGATAATAGTTATCAAGTTATTTCTCACAAGCGTCAAGTCCGATAACCTTCTCTTTGTGCGCCTAAGCAACGGGCTCGATCTCCTCCACCAGACAACCGCATTCCATGCTTTCATCTAGTTCTCGCCCTACTTATTCTTCCCGCACAATCCCTCCCTTGATGACATCTGCGGTACATTCTCACAAAAGTCTCTAAACGGATCGATGAGTCTTTATTTATGGCACGATCCAAGGTTCATCATGGTATCAACATTATTCAGGATAACTTTGAGGACCTCATGATTCATACTCGACATCAAATTTCGCATCAAGTAACTTGCATTATAAACAACGCATGTCAACCTTTCGCACTTGCTCATCGATTCATTTGACATGCCTCATATCTTTCTATAATCTTTCCCACTTGGGTTTATCTCTCTCGCTTGGGTTTATCTCTCCCGCTTGGGTTTCTCCTTCCTACTTGGGTTTATACGGCCATTATACCCAAACTTGGATATTTTCGTAATTTATCTTTCTCCCTCTTGGATCTACCTCTTATCACTTAGGTTGGCCCTCTAATTGGTCCCCATCCCATCAATCTACCCTTTATCTTACAAACACACATTACCTACTCTATTATCATTTTAAGCCTTTATCATTTCATTTTTCTTAGTCATGAATGTTCTTACATTTGTTCACAAATAAGAAAACAGAATCATAAAAGCAATCATACATCAACATCACACAAGTACATATACACGATATCATCACAACAACGCTATCTCATATATATCTCAAAATGAATCACTTTCTAATACAATATCTCTCGCAAAAATACATCATATAACAACACATCCATCACTCAAGCACTTCCTCCCTCGGTTGGAGGCGTCTGATGCTTTGAGTTGATGGTGCCTGACTAGTTGCACGTAGGGACTGCGCTAGTGATGTGGCTCTAAACTTAGCCCTTAGAGCCACTCCCTCTGCTCTTGCTGAAAGAGAAACAAAAACACAAATGGGGTGATACACCAAGATATTGCAATCCTTTCCTTGATCACAACACAAGAAAACTAAAACATTTTGAATTTAATGTTTAATTGACATAATGAGATAATAGAACAAAAGTAAGATCTAACCCATATGAAAATGGACCAGAAAACATGAAAAGAAAGCTGAAGTGAAATTCACCACGACACCTTTTATCAATTACATTGAATACAAAATTTCTCTCTATTAATTCAAGGTACTGGACATTGTTCTGTATTAATTTAGAACTTAGGCTATAGCGCTGCTAAAACAAAAACAAGAAATCAAGTGAGACTATAGAGAGACTCTCTCTATTTTGTTACAAATCTAGAAGAAGATAAGAAGTGTGCAACATGCACTAGCTCTGAAATTGCATGGTTATCATCAAATAATAATATCCGTCCTCTTGGACTCAAGGTCTTGGGCTATTAGTGAGTTACAAGGAGTTTGTAATCATCAACCCAAGTTCCATTCCCATTGAGTCCATTGGACACTTTCAACAAGTGGCCATGGGGACACCTTGAGGTAGGGTTCAAACTTCTCCATGTGGACCAAATGGAACACAGTGGGGCACTTTAAATGCGAAGCGCTCGGTGGACATTAAGGACCCAAGCCCACCCCCATGTCCCACTTTCAGAAAGTGCTCCTCCACCACTCCAGTTCATAGCTTTGGTATAATAAAAGCGTTTACCATCCAAAGTTTTGGACTCAAGGTCTTGGGTTATTGGTGAGTTACAAGTAGTTTGTAATCATTAACCCAAGTTTCATTCCCATTGAGTCCATTGGATGCTTTCAATAAGTGGCCATGGGGACACCTTGAGGTAGGGGTCGAACTTCTCCATATGGACCAAGCGAGAACACAACGGAGCGCTCCGAATGCGCTCGGCAGACATTAAGGACCCAAGCCCACCCACATGTCCCACTTAGAAAAAGTGTTCCTCCACCACTCCACCCATAGCTCTAGTATAATAAAAGTATTTACCATCAAAAGTTTTAGCCGATGGGGTTTGGGTGGATTGGTTAAGTCGGATGGTTGTATCCGGTGCCACCACTGGTTCAAATCTGCTAGGCACGAGCCCCAGTTGGAGAGTTGTATGCTCGTCGGATGTGGCAGGTTGATCTTGTTTGTAGCACTTGTGGTGGCCTATCTTCTTCAAATGTAGTGTCTATCGTGGATCATGGCAAGGTATTATTGTATTCTCGGTTCATAACTCCGCCCAAAACATTTACTGAAAGGGTCTCGCAACCCTTGTTTAACTATCAAAAAAATAGTATCCATCCTCTCCCTATTAATGGGTCAAGGGTATCTATTCTACACAAGAATGAAATTCAGAAAATGAATTTGAAATGGCTTCCCCCTCTTCCCAATTTTTTCAAACTCAATTTTGATGGCGCCTCACGTGGCGACCCGGAGTGTTAAGTGCGGGCTATGTAATTCAAGACCGTGTTGATTCTCTAATTAGAGTTGGCTCTTTTAGTCTCGCCCATTGGTTCGTGTAATGCGGCGAGGCTTCGCCTTAGTAAGTGGACTTATCATGGCTAAAAGTTGTGGAAACAAAAATTATTATAGAAGGGGACTCCCAAATCATTATTCAAGCCATTTCTTCATAAGGGTCTAAGAGTTAGCGAATTGACAACCTTGAATGCCAAGTCAAACATCTACTTTTTGAGTTAGACTCGTGGGAAATAAAACACTTGCTCCGAGATGTTATTTCGGTTGCAGACTTATTGGCTAACTTTGGTGCGGATCAATTATGTGATGAGGTGGTGGATAATAACCATCTTCCAAGGCATCGATTGTGGGAACTTCTTACTAAAGATCTACTCAACCCTCCTTCCTCTTTGAATTTTCACCTCACATGCCAAATCTAATTCACCTTTATCTCTCATTATTCCCATTTACTTTGGATGGTTTAGAAATGATGACAGCAATACTTGGGGAGCATTCGGATTTGCTAGGTGGCAGCCTTCCTCAAGTCTCTCCCCGCACGTATAACATTTCCTACATGTATAGCATCGTGGGCCGATGTTATTCACAAACGGAAACTCAATTTCCCTTTTGGCCTCCAATGGTGAACTTTATTCTACCAAGAATTCGATTGATGAGCCTTTCTTCTCGGATGACATTTTGTTCTTCACTGACATCCTAACGCCTGCATCGAATTTTCAACATTGGAGTCCGAATCGGTTCGAAACCATCAAAAAGATTTTGGGTAAAGACTACATCGTCATGACTTCCCGCTATTGGGTCAATTTGGAGGTGGCCTTTGTCTTTGTAGATAATTTGCTCTTTTTGAATCCTAACAAGGATGTTGCTCGTGTCATGGTTGTTTTCTTCATCAAGGCTCATCACCATCGGGGTTTGGAAAGTGAGCTTCAAAACGCGCTTATGGCGGCATCTCCTCCTATATCAAGCTCATCTATACCAAATTCGATATTAGTGGTGACTTATTAGATGGAAAGGCAAATTACAATTGTGCCTTTATTTGCTAGACATGATCATCATCTACACCAGAGCAAGTACAAAAAGGGACTACCGTGCCAATGGTGGATCTCGACCTCATCTGTCGACCTATCCTCCCGATGGAGCCTCGAATGACATCTCTTCGCCGCAAAGCGGCGCAAGCATACTCCTTTCTCGCAGTGGGCTGGAATTCTTATTGCAGACTTACTCCTTCAAGGGCTTCAAAGAGGAACCAATTGACGTAGAGATTACGGTGTGGGTGATGGCAAACAAAGGCAGCGCTACCATGGAAGATAATGATCATGTGGCTGGTAGGGATAACATTAGGGTATAAACAGGCCCTAGGATTATTAGTAAATGGGTGAAATTATGTAAATAACTATACTAGTTTTTTTGGGCATTCAAGATCCACTAGGCTAACTAAATTGCAATGTGCACGTGCTCACGATGCATCCTTAGGATAGTTGGTAGGTTGAGCTATAGCTCGTTAAATCATGAATGTTTTTTGTAATTGTAATGAACTATTTTGGCACCTTTTATAAACGGGAAAGGGACCCGAAACCCTAATTTACTTATCAAAATATAAATATATAACTTGCTCGTCCTAAATAAAACATTTCTTAAATTTTTGTACTCAAGTTCCTTCATGTTTTTTAATATGAAAGTTAAAATAGCTTTTAAATCCACCAAAATCTAGGGAAAATCCTTTAAATATGTTAATTATTTTATCTTCACATGGATAATCCAAAATAAGCTCATGTTCTCTCTTTAATTAATAAAGCAGAGCCTTGTCTCCTTTTTTAATTCTCTCTATGCATTCATATGTGAGTTCTCTTTTTCTTTTGTTTAACATATGTGTGACTTATTTATAATTAGTGGGTGAGCCACTAAATAAAAATAAACGTTTAAGGATTAAAAATTAAGATTCGGTAGGACTTTGGCTCGCTAGAGTTTCATGTGTGTGTTTGTACTATCTTGTTGTTTACATTGTGCCCCTTTAGCCTTTTTAGGTTTTTCCTTCGATCCTATCATAGTGTTAGTCGGTTGATTTTCCGCCGCTAAGGCGGTGAGTAGCCTATAAATGGCTAACTCTCCATCCATTGCAATGACTGTTGCAACTAGTGGTGGAAATGGCTCCCAAGCGTGCTCGGAAATTTGTGTCGAAGGTCTATGACAAGGTATGGATTCTAAATCATCCCCGGATGTTGTGATTTTTGATGAATTTTAGATCCTGCGATCTAATGGTATCGTAACAATTGCCTTATTGCGTATTTTTGTGGCCGCATCCCCTCATAATCTTACTTGCAAAACTGGATAAAGAACCATTGGGAGTCCAACAATATCCTAGTCTCAGGAATCCATAACCTCACCAAGGGATTTTATCTCTTTTCGTTTCACGAGCCTTCTCAGGTCCAAGCCCTCCTTCTTAAGGTTGCTTGTTGGTATTTAGGTAATACCCTTTTAGTGCTTTCTCGAGTGTACTCCCAACTTTAGCCCCACCAGCCAGTTTCTTTAAAAATCCTAGTTTGGATCGAGCTTCTGGACTCCTGTTCATCTTTGGTCTTTCCTTCCAAAGATAGTTAAACCCATTGGCGGGTGATATGCCATGAGCAAGAGCATTTTTTTACACTCGTCCCTAACAAACGGGTTTGTGTCAAAGTTGACCTTGCAAAAGATCTGCGGGACCACCTGGATATTCAAGTTGGGTCCCTACGTATCTCTCAAAAGGTGGTTTATTTCAACCTCCCCAACACATGCTTTCATTGTCAAGCCCCAAACCATCGCATTCACAATTGTCCCCTTCTAGCTCGTTCCAAGCCAGTGGTGACACAACCCTGGTGTCTAAGCCTAAATGTGAACAACCGACTGATGGTTGGACTACACTCGGGAATAAGAAGGGTTCAGGTGCAAATCCACTTCTGTGGTGCCCCGTGCTCCTCCTCCTTCCCCTCTTCCGTCCAAGGATAAGTCGGGTCGACTCCACCCCCTCGTCAATTTCCATTCCTTTCATGCCCTCGCAGAGCCAGGTTTTGCCTTCACAATCGGAGAACTCTATGAATTTAGCTTCAACGTCTCTTCCTTCAAAGGCTCACTCCCGCAGTCCACCTTGGGAGGTGTCCCACGGCTCGCAGGTAGATCATGGGGTTAAACGTCACTCCATTCATGTTGAGCTTTCTAATTTAGACCAGATCCCGCTGCTAATAATTTTGCAATTCTTGGCTTAGAGGATGGCGTGCTTTTGACGGTTAGGGGAATTTGATATGTCTGATTTTCATGAATTTCATCTCTTGGAATGTTAGGGGTCTTATAGACCCCTCTCGCAAATATTTTGTTCGATTAGCCTTAGCCAGGATTTAAGTTGCTTGGATATTATTTGTTTACAAGAAAATTAAAATTTCTGGTTTTTTGCTTCAAAATAAGTAACTTGTATTGCTCCTACTTTTTCACATTTTCATACTCAACACATTGATGGCAAAGGTATTTCCATTGCCCATTGCATTTTCTCGCCTTAATCACCTCCTCGGGCCAAGATCCCTCAAATCAGGTCGTGTGGGTGATTATGGCGATTAATGATATTTCTTTTGGTATTCTTAATGTTTATGCTCCTATGATGGCACCGAAACAACAAGTGTTTATGGAAATGGTTAGGTGATAACTTGCCTTTAGCTTATTGGTTGGTGTGTGGTGACTTTAATATGATTGAACATCCTGACGACAAACTCGACACCCTCCCTATGCATTGGTGTGTCGGCGAGCGTGCCTTGGTATTACTTTAAAATCCATTGGGGGCTTTCCAATCCTTTGCTCAAACGGCGGCAAGAATTTAAGTCTCAAGCTTGGTATACTTGGACCAATCTTCGAGAAGGATGCGATTGGGTTTTAAAAGACTTGATCATGTACTTCTCTCTCAGCGCCTATATTTGATTTTGACACGCAAGGTCTCTCCCCTATCACGGTGTGGTCAAATGTGTTTTTGTCGATCACCGTCCGATCTCTTTTAAGATTATTTGGCGCGGGGCCCATTCAAAGTCCCATCTAATCAATTCCTTCTTAATGTTTCCTTGTTGAGTCACCCGAGGTGGTCTCTCTTATTGCTAAAGTTTGGAACATGGTGCCACATCCACCTTTTGTTGCCAACTAGATTGAGTGGTGGGAAGCGGCGATTCAGCACACCACCCAATTCCTCCACCACTTGGTAAAGCGGGTTCCTGGTGCATAAACAATCGAACTCGGCTCTGTCTGAAAGAATTCAAGAGGATCTTTGTACTCCTCGAATCCAATCCTTTCGACACCCCTCTTTAGTTACAGGCTGCCAATATTCGGCACAAGCTCAAGCTCATGGAATCTCATTCGGCCCGTGGCGCTCAGATCCGGTCGAGGTCAGCATTGGCTCAAGGTGGGAGACAAAGCGTCTAAGCACTTTTTCAAATCCCTCTGTGCCAAGCATGCTTGTCAACAGATCAAAGCTATTCAAGTTGCTCGAATCGGCTCACGGATTTTCTAGAGATCACTAATGCCTTTGTGGAGCATTATCAGTTAGTCTTCCAAGCACAAGAGGCCACCAATGAGCGAGTTGTCGCTTTGCAACAATGTATTGAGGTGGTTCAGATCAAGCTTTCTCCTACTGATCATGCGAGATGCAATGCCCCTCTTTCCTTAGATGAGTTTAATGCTGCTCTGTTGTGTCTTTTTGATGATAAATCTCCGGATTGGATGGATTTCCTTGTGAATTCTACAAAGTCACTTGGTCTTTTGTTGGTCCAGACCTACTTCAAGTTTATAATGAAGCTATCCAATCCAACTCTTTAGGGAGCTTCATTAATCAAGGCAATATTAAGTTCATCCCTAAAGCAAGCGATCCAAATTGTTTAATAGTTGGCGGCCTATCACTTTGTTGAATGTTTCTTACAAAATTCTTGCTAAGGCCCTTGCTTTTCGCATTGCTGATCTTTTACCCAAGATTGTTCGACCCGAGCAGACAGGATTTGTCAAAGGCCACTACATTTTGGATAATCTTATAGCAGTCTGGGAAGGAATGGAATGGACTCGATTGTCTTTGCAATGGCCCATATTGTCTTTCAAATGGCTCGTATTTCTCAAAATTGAATTTGAAAAGGATTATGATTGTATTGAATGGCCTTTTATTCTGGCTATGCTCACAACTTTAGGTTTTGGCGAATATTTTACCTCGGTTGTCCGAACTTTGTTCTCCAATGCTTCTACTTGCCTCACTATCAATGGTCAACAATCATCCTCGATTGGCCTCTTCCGCTCTATTAGACAAGGGTACCCTCTTGCACCTGCTCTTTTTGTCTTAGCTGCCGATGCTCTTGGATATCTTATTGCTCAACTGATTGCTTAGGGCCGCATTCGGGAATTTTTTTTCGGATCATTCGACTCAACTCATTAATGGGCACTTTGTTGATGATTCTTTTCTTACCCTTGCTGAAAATGAGTAAAATTTGGTTGATGTTTTTGAATGCCTTGACATCTTTTGTCTTGCTTCAGATCCAACATTCAGATGGCTAAAACTTTGGGCTATCAAAGAAAGCTATTGGCCTATGCCTAACTGGTTGAAAGCTTACCCCTAGAAGTGGATTGGACACGGAGAACAATTTAAATTTTTGGGCATTCCTTTTGCCTTTGATAGTGATTCTACTACTTTATGGCAGTATGTGATTGACAAAGTTGAGCATAAAGTCTCTCGGTGGTCTTCTAAATCCCTCTCATTGGCTAGTAAATTTCAAGTGTACCAAGATTCTAGCGGCCACTCATGTTTACTATTCTGCTTGTTGGTGCCCATCCCGAGCTTCCTTTGCCAAGCTGCTCCGAGATTACCTTTGGTCTAAAATTTTTGGTTCAGCTGGCTTCCATCGAGTGGCTTGGGAGGTTTGTTGTCTACCCCGCAATCAAGGTGGCATGGGTATTATTGATGTTTACAGGAAAAGCATCGCTTTATGTTCTAAATGGGTGGTGCGATGTCTCTCGGGTATTCAAGCCTGGAAAATTCCGCTTCGACATTGAATTGCTTCAGGTGCCCCTTACGAAAAAAAAATCTGCTTTGGAATAATATAGGGTTACATACCTTAATTATCACCAAGGCTCCAATCAAAATTGTTGGTACTTTCTCGAGTGCAAGGCCCGGAGATAACCCAACCCGAGAGTCAAAACAGCTTAAGGCCAAGATCGTGCCCTGGGTGACTTTGACAGGGTGGATGCCCCTTACTCGTAGTTGTTTAGGCTGAAGGTGATCACTAGTTTAGTTGTACGCTTACTTGTAATTGTAAATCCGCTATATATTTCCTCCAAAGTATGAGCAAAGATGCCAACAATCTATGTAATCTAGTGCCCAATGAGTGCACTACTCATTAAAAAAAAGATTGCTAGAACTTTCGCCGCCAAAAGCATATGGAAGGCCTTTAAAGCAATGAAACCGTTGTTGCATTGGATTAGCGATGGATTTTGCACCAAACTCTCTTTTCAATTCCCAGAATATCTGGTGGTCTCCCATTATCACGGAAGATAGCATTCCACTTGCTGAAACTCCGGCATCAAAGCTCTCCGTTTATCTCGAAAGGGATTCACACCATTCAAGATTTGGTTTCCTATAGAGACTAGATTTCCTGGCCCGAGCTCAAGATGAAATTCAATCTTGCCAATTCGAACCTTCTGCATCTATCCATAGAATTCAAGAGTTGATGTCATATGTCATGCTTCATAAGTTGGGTCTTAAGCCTTTGGATGTTCGATGGCGAGATTGGAGGTGGAATCATGATATTGCCTTTCTTCACTACAATGTCAACATCATTTACCACCTAATGAGTCCTACTTCGCCACCATTTCCAAGCTTAATGCCCATAAGGGCCTGTAATCTGACCCAACTACTTGGCTTCGTCGGCTTTCCCATGCTTGGAACCCTTTGCTTGAACCTAAAGTCAACCATTTTCTATGGTGCCTTATCTATCAGGGTCTTCCTGTTGGCGAACGTCTTAGTCACATCGAATTCCCAATCCTAAATGCCCCTTTTGCTCTCGACCTGAATCTTTTAAGCATTTGTTTTGGTCTTGTTCCCACTTGTGATCAAGCCATTTGGTCTTGGATTCATACGTTATTTCAACCCTACCACCCTAAATTCTTTCATTGGCATATGGCTTTATTTGGAGATTTCAGTTCTTGGCCTACTTATATTGATACTTTGTGGCATTTGTTTAGAGCTTGTATTCTCTTTCAAATTTGGAAAGCTCGTAATACTACAATATTCTAGAGTGATCAAATTATTGCTTTATTTTCCACTAATGATAAAGTGGTTATTTTGTCTACTATTGTGCGCATACAAATTCAAGCTCAAGCTGAAAAAGTTGCTCTGGAATTTTCTCACCTGCAGGAATTGCTCGCACACTGGGGGAGTGCTCCTTGCACAATGAATCAGGTCCCTCCTGACCCTTTGTTGCCACCACCTCAGCCATCTCCACCTCACCTGTCGCCTCCGCAAGGACCACGCCGCATAATCCACCCTCGCAACCACCGCTCCGCCTCTCCCCAGGGTCACCCTTCAGCTCTGTTCGAGTCCGAATCGGGCTGGAGTCCTCCACAAGGGAAGGTTGTGGCAAGTTCTTTCACGTTAGGCCTCTCCTCCGCATGGAGTTCATACTTTGTTGTCTCTCTGCCCCCTGGTTGGGGAATTATGGTGCCTCTGCAGATGCAAATGCCCAATCAGGATGGCTGGCAGGTTAATCCTCCTTTGGTTGAGCCAACGAGTGGAGCTTTCATCCCTCCTCGGGATGATCCTCCTCTCGGAGCGGCGGCATGTGCTTAATGCTTTCTGGTTATTTGTAATTCCCGTGTTTTCCTTCGTGGCATTCTCGGTTGGCCCTTCGGGCGTTTTGTGGGCCTTCGTGGCTTTTTTGTGGGACCGTGAGTATTTCGGTTGCCCTGCTCTTGTAACTCTCATATATTTTTAATATAATGGGCAATTCCAGTGGTAAAAATTAAGATTCAACATAGGCTTTTAGCCTAAAGAATTAAATATGGGCTTTTAACCTAAGAAAACATTTTCGAAAGAAAATAAGGATGAGAAATAATTCGACCGAGAAAATAATAGAATTATGTTGAGTACGGATTTTCTCAACACAATGGATATTTATTTATTTTTGGTGGATGATGTGAATGTCATCTCCTCTTCATCCTTACTAATAAGCTTAACTCTGCATTGCATGTTTATGGCAAAGTGATCATCCTCCTAGGCCGGCCTGTGCAAGGTGCAATAGTTTAATTATTGTGAGATGCAAGTCTCTTGGGTTGTAAAACTAGACCACAATGACCCTTCAATGTTTTACTGGTATACATGGGTAATCTCATCAGGTCCTACAAATCCAGTCAATGCCCATCATGGATTAAATCTATTTACACATATGCAACCCCACTCCAGACTTCCTCCGACGCTACACATGTAGCACATGTTTAACTATTTCAAACAATTTTAAAAGTTTTGAACAACAATGCACAGATTACCTGCAGCCTGAAGTACATGCTATACAAATTTATTGAGCTCTTCATCTAATATATGGTTGTTAAAGACCTCAAGCCAATTTATTTATTGTGAGATGCTAGTCTCTTGGGCAGTAAAACTAGAACACACTGCCCCTTCAATGTTTTACTGGTATACATGGGTAATCTCATCAGGTCCTGCAAATCCAGTCAATGCCCATCATTGATTAAATCTATTTACACATATGCAAACCCACTCCAGAATTCCTGCGACACTACACATGTAGCACATGTTTAACTATTTCAAATGATTTTAAAAGTTTTGAACAACAATGCACAGATTACCTGCAGTCTGAAGTATACGCTACACAATTTGAATTTATTGAGCACTTCATCTAATATATGGTTGTTAAAGACCTCAAGCCAATTTATCTGGGCGCAGAACAGCTAGATTCCATATCATCTTCTTGAACTTGGACTCTAATATTGCTTCTCGTTGTCCAGATTAGTCCTCATAAGCAAACTATGTATTAGATTATTAATTTTTGGGCGATGTTACCCATGTATCCTTAAGTCGCCTCAAGATGACTTTCATGAAAAGTCATTAGCCTAATGACATGTTTCTTCATGTATTTTTAACAATGATCATAAGGTAAGGGAACCCACTTAACCCACAAGCACCTCAAAGTATTTGTTAGTAGCGGGGAGGAAAATCTATATATTGTCAGCAAAATGTTATGATCCCTTACTGACCTTTTCTACACTATATCTTTTATTTCTACTGATTATCCAGCAAAGAATGAACAATAAGTATTCATGAGCAGTTCTTACTTCCCTTGTTAAGTCCATATGTTATTTGTTTTCTCCCTTATACATCCAATTATCAGCCGCCATCCCCAACTATCATACTTAAATCAGTTAAACTAGATATAACTATTTCTATTACATCTAGTACAATTTTATGGGTAAATTCAAGTTACACTAAATGAATAAAATAATACACCCTCTCCCCCACAAAAAGTTATAAAAAGCACCCACCCCTCTCATTTGAAATCACACAAACAATTTCATTGTCTTTTTGCAAGTGAATGAGCAAAGAGCCAAAGAAGAGTTGTGAAGAGCTTAGTGGAGGCAAAGATTGGAAGGAGGTTTTGCAAAGAGCTTAGAGGAGGCAAAGATTTGAAGGAGGGGCAGCGATTGCTTCTATTGTTTGGAGTCCATCATTGCAAGGAGGAGAACTTAGAAGGAGAAGAAGCCATTGTTGAGACTTGAGAGGAAGAGATTGTTTTAAAATTTTAGAGGCAACCAGGATCTACGATTCTACACTACACTCTACAGGTATACCGTATTTTAATTTTATTTTTATTTTTAATTCATCCTTTCGTTTTATTTTTTTACGGTTATTTATTTATTTATTATGTTGCATTTTTTTTAAATTTTATAATTTAAACACATCCTAAATCTGTGTATGCTCTCACCTCGCGCCTTTATGGCGATCTTGGTGATCAAAAACAGATTAGGATGGCATAGTTTAGGGTTATTTAATTTATTAATTGGTAAAAAATCATTTTTAATTTTAAATGCATTGTTCAATGTTAATGTATTTTTTTTTTTTTTTAGCTTCCTAAATCTGTGTATGCTCTCACCTCGCGCCTTTATGGCGATCTTGGTGATCAAAAACAGATTAGGATGGCATAGTTTAGGGTTATTTAATTTATTAATTGGTAAAAAATCATTTTTTAATTTTAAATGCATTGTTCAATGTTAATGTATTTGTTTTTAAATTTTTTTTTTTAGCTTCCTAAATTTGTGTATGCTCTCACCTCGCGCCTTTATGGCGATCTTGGTGATCAAAAACAGATTAGGATGACATAACTAATTAGTAATTTATTTATGTTAAGGCAAATTGTGTTTTAATTTTTTAAACATCCTAAACCTGTGTATGCTCTCACCTCGCGCCTTTATGGCGATCTTGGTGATCAAAAACAGATTAGGATGACATAACTAATTTATTTATGTTAAGGCAAAATGTTTTTAATTTTTTAAACATCCTAACTCTGTGTATGCTCTCACCTCGCGCCGTTATGGTGATCTTGGTGATCAAAAACAGATTAGGATGGCATCAAGTTCTGCTTCGGGTGGAGTGCAAGGCCAAGCTGAAAACACATCAGTTCCTGTGAGACATGATCCTAATTCCCCTCTTTGGAGACATGTGACAGTGGTAGACAACATTGTTGGTGGTGGGTGTCGGGTTTGGATATGTCATGGTTGCCAAGCTCAGTACAGATCCTCATATAGTCGAGTGAAAATCCATTTGACTGGTGTTGGAGGTGTGGGGATAAAGAGGTGCCCAAAAATATCAAATGAAAAAATGGCAGAGTACCTAAGAGAGCAAGAGGAGGCTGATAAACAAGCTGAAAGAAATAGAACTAGAACAATTCCTTCGCAAAGAAGGCCTTCATCACTACCACCCACACCTAGACCTACTTCTCATCCTTTCATTCAAACTCAAAGTCAACCATTTGATGAAGAGAGTCCAGAGAGCTCACGAAAAAGGCCAAAAGGAGCATTGGAGAAAGCATTTAATATTGAAAAGAGGGAGGTTGTTGATGAGGTTGTTGCTCGATGCATTTATGCATGTGGGCTGCCCTTTAATGTATTGAGATCTCCATATTGGCATCAAATGGTGAAGGGTATCAATGAAGCTCCACAAGGGTACAAATCCCCAGGTTACGAAAAAGTTCGAACCACACTCTTGGGAAAGGAAGTGGAACACATTCACAAGACTTTGCAGCCAATCAGAGACTCATGGAAGGAAACAGGGGTTTCCATCATTTCAGATGGATGGAAAGATGCTAGAAATAGACCCCTCATAAATGTTGTTGCAGTATGCCCTAAAGGGGCAATGTTCCTTAAAGCCATTGATTGTGAAGGGCAAGTCAAGGATGCACAATTTATTGCTGACATTTTAATAGAGGCAATTGAGTCGGTGGGCCCCCATAATGTTGTCCAAGTCATCACGGACAACGCTAAAAATTGTAAAGCAGCAGGAATGATCATAGAGGGTAGATATGAGCACATTTTTTGGACCCCTTGTGTTGTCCACTCCCTTAACTTGATGCTCCAAAAGATTGGGAAAATCCCATGGATTGAGCAAATTTATTCTGAGGCAAATGACATTCAAATGTTTATCACAAACCATCATATGTCACAAGCCATTTTTAGGAAATTCTCAAGGTTAGAGTTGTTGAAGGTTGCAGAAACTAGATTTGCCTCTCACACGCTTGTTTTGAGACGGCTTGTGAAGGTGAGAGAGGCTTTAAGCAGTATGGTGATCAGCAGTGTTTGGTCAGTGTGGAGGCAGTCAAATACAGAGAAAGCTACAAGGGTAAAATCATGGGTCCTTGATGAGGATTGGTGGGCCAAGGTTGAGTACTTGTTGAGTTTTACAGAACCCATTCTCTCCATGATCCGATATGTAGATACTGATGAAGCATGCTTGGGAGAGATATATGATGGCATAGATTCCATGCTTGAGCGTATCAGAGATATAATACAAAAAAAAGGTCTAGATCCAGAAGAGACCTTCTACGGTGAGGTCAAGACTGTGGTCATGAAGAGGTGGAATAAAATGACCACCTCATTACATCTCCTTGCTTATGCACTGACCCCAAAGTACTATAGCTCTGATGTACTTGGGCTACCAAACAGGCAAGCACCATTTTCTGACTCCGAAGTTGGAAATGGAACCAGGGCAGCATTCAAAAGAATTTTTCCTGATCCATCTATAGCCAGTGTGGTCAGAAGTGAAATGGGCATGTTTACTGGTTCAGAAGGCAACATGGGATCGATTGAGGCTCTTTTCGACAAGAGTAGCTTGACTCCAACCACATGGTGGCGTGTACATGGCCATGATGCCAAGTACTTACGTCCTATTGCTATAAAAGTTCTTTCACAGGTATAACATTTATAAATTTTAAAATTTAGAATCATTTCGAATATTTTAAATTTTATTAAGTTAGAACTTAGGATACTAACTTGTCTTTGAATTTCAATTTTCTAACTTTGTTGTAATAGGTGGCTAGTAATTCTTCCGCAGAGCGGAATTGGAGTACTTATAGCTTTATCCACTCAGCTAAAAGAAACAAGTTGGCATCTAAAAAAGTGAGGATTTGGTATATGTGCACTCGATTTGCGCCTCTTGTCACACAAGTCGAGGAGTATGCTAAAGGGCCTCACAAACTTTGGGATCTTATTCCGAGAGACCACAGAGACTTGGATGCCTCCGTAGCCACGCTTGCCCAACTTTCATTATTTGATGGCGAAGATGACGCTCAAGGGAGTTCGCAAGGAGCGGAGAGTGGAGTTAATGAGAGTGGAGCTAGCGCAAGTGGCACACATGAACTTGATTTTGAGGAAAATCTAGATGATATATTCTAGATTTGTTTGTATTCCTATATCATATGTATGGCAGCCACATGAACAATGAAATGTAAAATCTTAAGTATATTGTTTGTTTTGAAAATTTGAACATGGATCTAGTTACTAGTATATTTTTCAAATTTCAAGTTTTGTTCGTATTCATGTTAACATGATATTCGTATATCATATGTATGGCAGCCACATGATCAATAAAAATGCAAAGTCTTAAGTATATTGAATGTTTTGAACATTGATTCAAGTTTTGTATTACTATTTCAGTTTTTTATGGACTAAAAAATGAGTAAAATGAGTAGATGTAACTCCAAGTTACTCAATTACTTTCACCGTGTTCCTAATAAGTAGAAACTAATGCACCTGCAGACAAACAGAATTCCAATACTATATCTAGTTGAAGTTCAGTAGTATCGAACTTTGAAGATAACTTCATTTATGCATAGCAGTACTAGCAGTCACATGCATATAGTGAGATGACTTGGGAGGTCTTCAGAAAAATGAACAAATAACTAGGTCACCACAAGAACAGCAGGTGAAGATCTCAAATTCTGACTAAGGTGAGGTTCTCCTGGACCTACATGTCTAAAAATTCCCAACTCGGTGCTCTTGTGTACATACACCTAGAGTAAGAATTCTACACATGCTTTTATAGCAAATTAAGTTGAATTGGTCAAAGGATGCTTTGCAATTTTGAACAGATAATCTGTTGAGTAAAAACTAATATTAGATTTGACAACAAATTGCACTGTTTATGTCATTCTCAAAACACCTGCTGATCTAATTTTTAGAATACATACCTTGCATTCTGTCGGTGTATTTTATCTGTTCTATGCTCTAATTAAGCAGGCGATAGGAAACATAAACAACCCTTACACTAACAAGTCTACATATAGAACCAACAGTCTTCCAAGATAGCTTGATGTTTGCTAATGCCTTAACAAGAAGTTCTCCTGAGTGTACTGAGCAAACCACAAGTGCTACACTTGGTACAAGAGGAACAAAGAACACATTTATATTACATAACAATATAATACATATTAGTTCAACAATTAAGGGCTATGAAACCAAAATAACAGCAAAGAAGTCATTTCCAGATCATTTGTAACTTGCACATATCGATATGCAAGTAAAAATCGTAGGCTCCTACACCAACTATATCTAAAAAATGCCAAACCATTTGAGCACTCATCTGATGGGGTGCTAATTCCTATGTTCTCGTACCCATATGGTGGCCTTAGTTGGGATCTTCAGGCCCATCTTTTGGAGTGGTTGATTGCAAATTTTAACTACTGTTGATTTGTTATTGGTTTGTTAGTTAGGTACCAGAAACTTCTACTGATCACTGCTTTGCCTTTCATTAGTGTGCACGTGCATATTGGCACATATCAAGGATTGATCACCAGTAAAGTATATGAATCCAGTGACAGACAGACAAACTGAATTTATGAAGTGCAGACTCATGAACGAGAAACTGTATTTGATCAAATGTTATAGGAAGTAGCATTTTCTAACTGGTAATGCAAGCTGGAATTAAACAGACACCAACACTGAATCCAGATTCCTCGAAAACCTTGAATATGAATGAGGCTGATGACAATGAAAGCACAACAGTATCAAAAATAGTACTTCGCAAAAGGCCCTAAAATATGGATGGAACGGAAAAGTGAAAACGTTCTATCAATTCAGGTAATGGCATTCTTGCAACCTCTTTGTCCTGAATATATTTTCCATGCATACATGATTAGATTAGACAAAAAGAAAACTATAGATCTAGCCCTTGAGAGTAGCATTGGGAGCTTGATTGTGGTGTCAAAAATATGTTAGTGTGTGGTTATTTATTGGATCCACGCATAATCAATAGGTTGAAAAGGGTAACCTAATCTTCATACATGCAGAAAGGCAGTTCATGGGTAAGACATAAGCCCAATGGGCTGCTGTAATCATTATGTTAGACAAATCACAGAATATTTAGAGGTAGAAGTAGCAGTGAATAAAAGGTTACCTTATAAAAAGAAGCATGTTTGGTGTCGAGTACGCGTTTCACCTGCCATAGAGGATTTCTGTAGACGGCGCGGATGTGTTGGGAGGGAAAGGACATAGCGACGAGACGATCTGTTATGTACGACATGTCCAGATCGAAGCTCCCCATCACGAATCGGCGCCGCTTCTTAGACACCATAGCTCGTATAAAGCGAGCACCTAGCACCACCTCCAGAATTTTCTCCCGTAGCATATGACCGCCATGCCCTCCTCCATCTCCCCCTCCCCCGCGATTGACAGTTTAGCCCCCGTCGTGCCCCCTCTCAATTACCACCTTTTTTCTTTTCTAGTTTTAAATTCTGGCACGCTGATGAGCGGTGCCGAAACAATTAAAACCCATTCCTAGCTGCCACTGTGAGGGAGAGGGAGAGGGAGAGAGAGAGGCAGAGGCGGTGCTGAAATCGTCATTAGGCGGTGAGAGACTGCGACTCCGTCTCCTCCTCCTTTCCATTACACTAGCTACCTACTCAATTCTCAAATGTAAAACAGTAGCCAAATGAGGAGGAACACGTTGCCGACGTGGCTGCGGCTGCCCTAGACCTACCTCCTCCTCCACAAGATCCAGCTTTCATTTACTCCTTTTCTACGCTACCTCACTCTTACGTCACAAACTGAATTATTTTCAAGTGAGACAAGGGAGGTTACGAGATCTAGGTAGGCTACCCTCCTCGCCTCCCGGAGGTTCCTAGAATCCCCATTCTCACGGAATTAATAATTATGGAATACACCGTATTTTTATTTATAATATGACATTAGTATTGGGTGACAATAAATATGGAAAATACAGCGAATTCAAAAATTCAAAAGAAAGGATAAAGATTCTTTTGAAAGAAAAAGTCCTTATAGAAAATCATATTTTAGAAAGAAAAAAATATGTTGGTAGGAAAAGAAGTTTGTTCCTACTTGTTTCATTTGTAGAGGAAAGCACTATGTTAATGAGTGCTCCCAAATGGAGTCGAAAAAGGAAAAGTTAAGATTAATACTCTTGCTGCCAAGGGTATTACTGATAAAGAGTATTGTTTGATCAGTGATTCAGATAGTTATTCTTCAGACATTTCTTATCAAAAGTCGATGATGAATTTCAAATAAATGTTGTACAGTGTTGATTATCTCGATACGATAGTATTAATTCAGGATATAGTTCTTTGCCATCATTTGTTAACATGGTTTGTATAAATATGCATTCTAGTTTTCCGCATCCTATGATGCCTCTGTCTTCAGAACTTCTTCTCAAGCAATTGCAGCTTAGACAAAGTGAATTTGAAGATTGTCCCCCATGGGACACTGCAAGGAAAATACTTCTTTCAAATAAAGTCAGAGAACTTGAAAGAAAGTATTCTCAACAATTGAGAATTGAGCAAGAAAATCATATCAGAAGAGAAGAAGAAAAAAAAAAAAAAGATTGTATTGCGAAAGATCCTACTCTCCAGTCCTGTCAAGGCCTCCATTTCAAGGACGAGTTCGTCAAAGACAAACTCCCTACAGGGGAAGAGGTGGAAATTGGAGAGGAAGAAGTGGAAGAGGATCTCCCCAAGAGTCTCAAGAACCAGGGAAGAGTCTCAAGAACCAAACAGTAATCATTCCCAATATTATCATAAAGTGCTGGGTATCATGATTCCTGATCCAGAAACTATGAAGACCTGGAGAAGAAACAGAATTGAGTTTCTCTAGAAGGTAATTGCTAAAGCTACCAATGAGTATAAGAGGCTCATTAAAGAAGAGGAAAGAGATAAAAAGGTTGAAGAAGAAGAAGATTTTGAAGAAGCTTATCAACAAATTCTTCTTCAAGAAGCGATGATATGCCCTTAACAAGATTTAAATACGAGGTATGTATGAACCAAGGAGCTCAAAATCCCTTTATTTCTATCATGATTTGTATTCCTAATATCAAGCCTTATTCCATAGATGCCATGATAGACACAGGAGCTGATATTAGTTTCTTCTATGGTCCTGAGCCATACCTCCCGATTGCTAGATTGAGACATACCTTAAAATCCATTTTGATAAAAAGAAGTTACATCTAGATATGTAGCCTATATACATGTCGAGAATAGAAGGATATGAAAGAACCCTACAATTTTATCAACATGATATGATATCTTATGATTGCACGATAGGAGTTGATTCCCTCTGAAGACTATGGAACCTTTAGCCTTGAATAGGGATTATATTTCTTTGTTTAACCACGATGTCAAAATCCCTAGAAAATATACTTTCAAAACCATAATTTGTTTACCGAGCCCAAGAAAGAATCTAACCATGAATGGATACATAAATCCATAGCTTTGTGTAAAAGTAACATTGATGATATTTACAAAGATCAAAAAGGATCTTTGTTCTAATAATCCTCATGCTTTCATCTCCAGAAGAAAGCATATCTGTTCACTTGATTTGCAAATTGATCAAAATGATAAAGGCAACAATGTTGTTCCTAAATTCAAAGCCCATCACAGAGGAATGATTCCCTCTGAAAGAAAAGAATGCCAAGAAGAAATCAAAAATTACTTCAAGGAGGATTCATTCAAGAATCTAATTCTCCTGGGCATGTGCTGCATTTTATGTCAACAAAAGAAGTGAGCAGATTAGACAAAAGAAAAGGCTTGTAGTTGATTATAAGCCTTTGAATAAGTTTGTCACAACAGTCCAACATCCTATTCCTGCCAAGGATGATTTGCTTGCAAGAATTAAAGGATCTAAGGTCTACAACAAGTTTGACTTGAAGAGTGGATTCTGGTAGATCTTCCTCAAACCTGAAGATACATTCAAAACTACATTTGTTGTGCCAGGAGGTCAATATGAATGGAAAGTTCTTCCTTTTGGTTTAAAGACTGCACCTTCTATTTTTCAAAAGAAAATGGATTCCATATTTGGTGATCTCTTTGAATTTCTATTAGTATATATTGATGATATACTAATATTTTCCAAATCACCAAAAGAACACATAGATCATCTTGAAAGATTCTATGAAAAAGTTTACCATAATGGATTGTGTTTATCTCCCACAAAAATGGAAGTCTTTAAAGATGAGATGGATTTTTTAGGAATAAAAATAAAAGATGGATCCATTGAAATGCAGAATAATATTGTATCTAAAATCCTAGAATTTCCTGATCAAATCTCAGAGAAAGAACAGTTGCACAAAGATTTCTTGGATGTGTCAACTATGTTGCAGGATTTTACAAGAATATTGTTGCTGATAGAATTCTTCTTAATAAGAGATTAAAGAAGAATGCACTGCGCATGGTCCGAGGACATGACTTAGGGTCGTTAAAAGAATCAAGAAACAGGTTTTAAACCTACCTGCTACGTCCTTGCGCTACGACAAGGATTAAAAATTATTGAAACAAATGCAAGTGAACAATATTGGGGAGCTGTTCTGAAAGAGAAGATAGACAGTGGTAAAGAGAAAATTTGTAGATATGCATCTGGTTCTTTTTAAGGTTCTGAGTTGAAATATCATTCAACTCATAAGGAGATTCTTGCTAAAAAAGCTATTAAAGCTTTCCTATTTTTCATTCAAAACGAGCATTTCATTCTTAGATCAGATTTAAAAGATTTCAAAGCAAGAATGACTTATGGTGACCTCGCTAACAATACCGCATTTAACAGTTGCAGAGATGGGGAATGTGGTTCGATAATTTCAGTTTTGATATCGAACACATTAAAGGAAAGGAAAATTCTCTCACCGATCTTGCACAAGAGAGAATTGAATGCATCCATAAATATAAATATTACTCAAATTTTCCATGAGTTTGTAGAAAGCATTTGGGACACAACCACTTGCCTAATTACCTCGGATTCAAAGAAAATATGTGATAATACTAAAATTATCTGGAATCTAAGAAAAGGTGTGATAATACATTGTTGAACCTCCCGGAAATGATATTCTAGTGGAAGGCAAAAGATTAAGATAGTTAATTCCTAGACCAAATGTTCTTTGAGATTTGAATTTTCAAGACTTTGGCACAAGGTCATCCACTAAAAATGACATCTGAATCGGCCAAGCACTCCTGGAGATAGGCAATATATTGCCAATCATTTTAAGTATTTTCTTTCCAAATTTCGCCTACAAAATTTCTCGATACTCCATTATTAAATGTTTCTCCTGATACTGCCAGAAATATTTTGATAAATTGTAAAATAAATTGGTATGTAAAAATTCAATATTATTTTAGGACTAATTTGTATCAGGGACATCATGCTATCCCAATGGCCAACTTTGGAGAAAGATTATTCTCCATCACACCATGAACGTGCATCCTCTTGCACCTGGTCATTTCTTAAGGATTCTAGATCAGTACCTTTTTCCTACGAGAAGACATCTCAATAGAAATACTGATGGAATAAAGATCTTTATCCGTGTTGTGGTATGGGCCGCGAATACTCGTGATCCTTACTTTGCAGAAAGGCATGAGTGGGAAGCATCTTCTAGCTCATCTGATGATGACAAAGGGTCCCAGTGTGCAAAGATAGTCCATGATTGCTATGATGGCAGGCATGTTGCCATCCTTGATAAAGTTAGATAAGATTTTGCTTTAAGTCTTATCGAAAGCATGGTGGACCTCCCCACTTTCTAAAGGCGTTATCATGAGTGGCGTGTACTCATGCGTGTCTTCTTACTTTTCTTAAAGTAAGAATCTTCAGGTCACCTAGGTTACGGGTTCTGGTTTCCAAGTTCATCCTTTGATCCTATGAAAAGCTTCTCTTATCCCTATAAATAAGGATACCGAGTTTCATTCACTACATCGGATTTAAGAGAGACATCGGAGAAGAAGGAGCTCTAGAAGTCAAGTCTAGTGTCCGTAAGTGTCTATAAGTAAAGTATTTCTAGTTCTCAAGATTATGTATCAATACTTTCGATAATTTGAATGAAAGCAATCTATTGGTCATGAAAGTGGTATCGAGCGGGTTTTCTGCTTTCTACGAGTTAAAGGATCTAAATGTATTAAGAAAAGGATTAATAAACTTTATAAAGTTTTGTGTTCATATTTCTGCCTTTAAGTTCTATCAGCTTCTTCTTATTTCATCTGTGAATCAAGTTGATACACCGTAAGCCAGGCTAAGAGGCGAGCCTCCCGCTTGTAAGTCGTCGTGGTTGTGCGCAGTTTTAGGTTGAAGGTCGATACCGTAAGTCCTGCAGAAAGTTGCTTTAGGTAAGTAACAGTCAAAATGGAGTTTGAAGATCGTGCTAGTCTTTCTGGTGGAGATTTGGAACAAGATCTTGTAAGTCCTGCTCGATGTGTTCCCGATCGATTCTCAGTAATTGATGTCCAAGATGAGTCTGATCCTTTACCGGCATGGAAAATGCCTAAGATCCCATATAACCAAGTATATGCTAAGTTGTCTGCATTTCATTTAATAGCTACTACTACTCTTAAAACTAGAGAGTCTATCATACAAGTGTCTCATACGTCTTCTGGTGAATATAATATTCCTTTGATAGATCCCAGTGATATTAAGTCTTTAAAAAGCAAATTACATATAAGTTTGCTCATATATGTTGTGTCCAGATAGGAGTCACTCCTCTATTCGTAAGAGGTCTTAATGCCTCTGTATTGTGTTGTCTAATGGACTTAAGATTTGATAATTTCAAAGATTCATTACTTACTGCTATACAAACTAGTCTTCATAATGGCCCAATTTCCTTTGAGGTCTATCCAAACTATCTGTTAGTCCGACAAAAGATGATCTCGCTTAAGAAGTCTTGAAGCTACATCTTGTTACTCTTGGTCTAAATATGAAGCCTAGAGCATGTCCACTGGCCATCTATTACAAAGTCATTTATAGGCTTGTCAATACCATGTATCTTGTTGTCAAAGCATGGTATTTCCAAAGGCAGTAGCGTGGTGAGCCATGTAAATTTAGAAAGTCAAAAGATTGAACCAAAGTTGATTTCTTGGTCGCAGATTAAAGTTCGAAGGAATGGACATTATCCAAAAAGTTTCTAGAAACCAATCAACCTAAATTGGAAAATGCCACAGCAGTAAATGAATCAAAGTCTAATGTTACTTTGTCATTTAGATCTAAAAGTTCTTTGTCTAGTTTACCTAGATCTAGTTCTGTTAGATCTGATAGTTCTATTTTCTCTTTAGGAGAGTCTTCTAAAAACTTGCAAAAACAAGTATATATTTGCAGTCATAATAGTCTTGTACATGACCCCAATACTGACTATTTATGGTGTAAAGATTGTGAACAACTGATAAAGCAAAAATATGTTCCATCTAATGGTCCAACCATTAGTATGGCATCTAGAGCATCTCATAGTTCTTCTTCATTTCCATCTTTGGATAGTACAAAAATCTTATCTCCATTCAACCCAAAAAGTTGTATTTTGGTATCAAAGGTCTGTAGATAGGCAGATAGATCCATCTGAGTCCTCCAAAATGCTTAATTGGACTAATAAAGTTGTCAAGAATGTGCATGATAGGCTTCAGTCACAAGAGTCTATTTTAGCAGAAATGGAAAAGACCCTCAAAGCCATAGAACTAAATCAAAAAGGAGATGTGTCAGGTGCTTTAAGGTTGATGAAGTCACTCAGTCGATTAAAAAATAGAGAAAATGTTGAAAATACCCCCGCTATGTGTCAACCTACCCGGATATACCCAAAATAGTAACACGTAAATGTTGTCAGATATTGTTCACCCTAGTTGATCATACTGTAAGTATCAAGAGTGATGTGTCCTCTAAATTAGGTACTACCCACAAACTTGTACAGTCTAGTCTGCATCATCTAATTGAGTCCAATACTGAGATCAGTCATAAGATAGATTCTGTCCAAGAATCTGTAAGCCCAATCCCCGTCATGGTTCCACAAATAGAGAAAATCTTGGAAAACACCAAGAAGCCAGAAGAGGAAGAACCTGATTGGTCAAAAGCAGTATCTTGGAAAGAAGTTACAGAGCTTGCTGGATCTTCATCACAGCATAAAGCTATTTTATCTCAGTATAGTCCATTATTTCATTCTTGAGAAAAAATTGATGATAAGAAATCAATTGGCATGGTAAAAATAAAGCCAGAAGAAGCAGAAAGTATGTTTTTAGGTGAATCATCTGGTACAAAAGTTGAGCCATTGCAAGGTACTGCAAGAACTCAGACACTCCAACCCAATTGGTATAAATTAGATTGCCATTCTATTGAAGAAATTAAAGAAATGATTCATGGAATGATAGGATGGGCTAATTCACAAACAACTTTGTATAGAAAAGATCCACATGTAATAGCTGAAATGATTGCTAATGGTTTTGTTGGCATAGTTAAAGAATGGTGGGATGCTAATCCACATCAAGATGATATTTTACAAGGTGGATACTCTGCTTTAACTGCTGCTCTTATTAAAGAATTCATTGGTGATGTTAATAGTGATAAGCTTCAGAATACTTCTTTATTCTTAAGAGCTAGATTATGTGATATGAGTAGAATAAAAGAATATCAGTGTTATATGCAAAAGTTGTATTACAATTCTGGCAATATAAATGATCCTACAATGAGGATGAGATATATAGAATCTTTTCCTGCCTATTTCTCTACAGAATATAAGAAGGCCATGCATGGAAAACTCCTGATGAATTAAGTCTCGGAGCCATTAATCAAATCATTGATGAAACTAATGCTCAGGCTATGCCAGGGAAGAAGGATCGCAAAGAAGCCATTAAGGCTCAAAAGGCCTTAGGACATAAATTTTGCCAGATGATTGATGTTGACCATTTTGGTTATAAACCTGAATTACCCTCCAAAAAGAAGGTATGTAAAGAATGTTCTTCTTTTTCAAAGGGAAGGGTTAGGGTAAATATGGAAAATATAGCAAATTCAAAAAATTCAAAACAAAGAATAAAGATTCTTTTGAAGATAAAAGTCCTTATAGAAAATCTTATTTCAGAAAGAAAAAGTATATTGGTAGGAAAAAGAAGTTTATTCCTACTTGTTTCATTTGTAGAGGAAAGCACTATGCTAATGAGGGCCCCCAAAAGGAGTCAAGAAAAGGAAAAGCTAAGATTAATACTCTTGCTACCAAGTGAAAGCTTTGAAAGAGATTTACACAATAATTTTCTTCACACTATGTTTCATCATCCGTGATATTACAAATATATAGGCAATGTTGTTCCTATAAACAAGGAGGTGGCTACAACCACTCTTCCATAAATAACAATAAACACACGTACACAACAAACTCCTAATATACATTATTGTTACATAACAATAATGTCACCAAACTATATTATAATGTGAAGCACTAATAATAATTCCTAACATTCCCCCCCTTAGTGCGAACATGGTAGAAAAACATCCACACACTCCTCTGCAGTATGCTCACCCCTGTGGCATGTCCAACTCTGTGACTCATGACCTTGATCCAAAAGAAAGGCTCTCTCCTTCCATGGTTTTAAACAGGCTTACCACAAACCTTGAAGTGACAGGAACCTCATCAACTGTCGACCTCGTGTGGTTTTCTGGATCCTCCCACAAACCCTTTCAAGATCCATGAACTGACTTACTCTGGTGCTACTGTTCACCACTATGCTTATACATCAGGGAATTATGTAGGAAACACAACATGCATATCTCAAAACTGCACAAAAGAAGATATACTAAAAATTTCACATTACTTCCTATAAGAATCGTAATGTTCTTAATTGTAGTCTCTGTCTTTGATCGTTGCCACTCGATCTCGAATAGCATAGAAAACTGCCACTGCCACTGGAAGCTTTCCTTGACTAAGTCGTTTTGGGTGCAGAATGGGAATGGAACATTGGTATGTATTCCCCCCCACAATGTGAAATTCCACACATATGTACACCGAGAAGCAAACCGCATTGAAGAACATACTCTGAATGGATCTTGCTAGTTAGGTCTTGCTGCACATGGTCACTAATGCTAGTGAACGTATTCTCCTAGCTGACCATCTTCCAACGAAGTACGGCAGTCAGAGGACCAAGTCAGTCAGAGGATCACTGACAGTCATCTGCGCTCCAACACAACTTTCTTTCCAACATCCATCAAATACCAAACAAAACAGGAACTCTGCAAACATAATCACTCTGAGAAAATGGAAACCACACTGAAAATCAAATACTCACATTGCACACCTGTGCCACCAAACCATTTTGTGCGGCCCCGTCGTTGGTGACTGACGAGAGGTCGCTGTTTGACCTCCTTCCTCCGATGCCTCCTTCCTCCATCAGATCTGCTGCTAACTCAGCCGAATGTGATCATGGGGCTCAAATTTATATACTACAATTAGACGTCGGATTCCACCGAAAATGCGTCTGTGAGGCAATTTTTTTTTTTTTTTTTGGACTTTTACAATGACACGACTTTTGACTTTTTGACAATGACGCTACTACTACTCAACGCAACAAATAACGACTTATGTTTATTGACTACTTAATTAAAAAATATTTTAATTACACAACACTTGACTTTAACACATTTGACTATAGAAACAATAACAAAATGACTCAAAATGACTCTTATAACTTTGACATAAAATAATGACTAAAATAATACTAATGACACCTATACTCGGCTCTCTCGTTGACATAGAGTAATCCTAACCACTATTGAAAACATTTACATGCCTTTTTAATAAATTTTCAAAAAAACTTGCTCCACGTGGGCGTAATGAATTAGATCACAAAACTATGCAAACAAAAACTAAATAAGACTCACAATTAACAAAACCGACCTATTTTCTCCATTCGTAATGTGTGAAATCTACATGATTCTCGTATGTGGATTGAGCCTGCATTCGAATATCTTGATCTGACGAGAGAAGAGATTTGTGTCACACCGAGATCATATAGTAGCGTCCTCTCAGTGCATTAGCTCTTGCATGTAAACGATGTAAACCTTGTTGCGAGTAGCTATTTTCTCTACTGAAGCAGGTTGTGTGGCCCGAACGTGAATAAGAAGCGAGGATTTGATTGAATGCATAGGAAGCTTCGAACGTGGATGGTAGAGGCCGCACCACGTTTTTTCTTTTTTTTTTTTTGCACAGAATCGAACTCGAGTCGATTGTGAGATCCACTTCGTATGGATCGGCCTTTGAATGATCCGTCACGCCTTTGATGGATCGGTTAGAATGCGCAGAGACCAATGATACACGTTGAATGCAAATTCCACGTGGATGCTAGCCCAACGGAAGAAATGGAGAAGACTATAATGTGTGCGCGAGATTCAATGCAACTTTGTCAAATGTGCACAGCCGCATGGAAGAATTTGATATTGCTCATATACGGGACAACAAAGAACATCTAATGTCCTCAAAATAATTTTTATTCCATCACAGGGATGAATAGAATCAGATCGCTTCTCGATGCCAATTGAAAGCTTTGAAAGAGATTTACACAATAATTTTCTTCACACTATGTTTCATCATCCGTGATATTACAAATATATAGGCAATGTTGTTCCTATAAACAAGGAGGTGGCTACAACCACTCTTCCATAAATAACATAAACACACGTACACAACAAACTCCTAATATACATTATTGTTACATAACAATAATGTCACCAAACTATATTATAATGTGAAGCACTAATAATAATTCCTAACACCAAGGGTATTACCGATAAAGAGTATTGTTTGATCGCTGATTCGGATAGTTGTTCTTTAGACATTTCTTATCAAACGTCCGATGATGAATTCCAAATAAATGTTGTACAGTCTTGATTCGATACGATAGTACTAATTTTGGATATAGTTCTTTGCCATCATTTGTTAACATGGTTTGCATAAACATGCATTATAGTTTTCCGCATCCTATGATGCCTCTGTCTTTAGAACTTCTTCTCAGCGATTGCGGCTCGCATAAAGTGAATTTGAAGATTGTCCCCATGGGACACTGCAGGAAAATACTTCTTTCAAATAAAGTCGAGAACTTGAAAGAAAGTATTCTCAACAATTGAGAATTGAGCAAGAAAATCATATCGAAGAGAAGAAAAAGAAAGATTGTATTGCCAAGAAAGATCCTACTCTCCAGGTCCGTCAAGGCCTCCATTTCAGGATGAGTTCGTCAAAGACAAACTCCTACGGGGAAGAGGTGGAAATTGGAGAGGAAGAAGTGGAAGAGGATCTCCCCTAAGGAGAAGTTTCCCATTCTTATTTCCTGAAGAAAACCGGAAGAGTCTCAAGAACCAGCTATAATCATTCCCGAGTACTATTCCAAGTACTGATATCATGATTCTTGATCCAGAAACTATGAAGACTTGGAGAAGAAACAAAATTGAGTTTCTCCAGAAGATAATTGCTAAAGCTACCAATGAGTATAAGAGACTCATTGAAGAAGAAGAAAGAGATAAAAAGGAAGCTGAAGATGAAGAAGATTTTGAAGAAGCTTATCAACAAATTCTTCATCAAGAAGCGAAGCATATCTGCCCCAACATAAGATTTAAATACAAAGGTATGTACAATCCAAGGAGCTCAAAATCCCTTTATTTCTATCATGATATGTATTCCCAATATCAAACCTTATTCCATTGATGCCATGATAGACATGGGAGCTGATATTAGTTTGTTACGGTCTAGAGCCATACCTCTTGATTGCTGGATTGAGACATACCTTAAAATCCATTTTGATAAAAAAGAAGTTACATCTAGATATGTAGTCTATATACCTATTAGAATAGAAGGATATGAAAGAACCCTAAAATTTTACCAACATGATATGATATCCTATGATTGCCTCGATATGGTGAACCCGAAGTGAATTAAAGCTTAAAAGGCCTTAGGACATAAATTATGCCGATGATTAAAGTTGACCATTTTGGTTGTAAACCTAAATTACCCTCCAAAAAGAAGGTATGTAAAGAATGTTCTTCTTTTTCAAAGGGAAGGGTCGGGTAAATATGAAAAATACAAAGAAATGAAGAAATTCAAAAAATTCAAAAGAAAGGATAAAGATTCTTTGGAAAGAAAAAGTCCTTATAGAAAATCATATTTTAGAAAGAAAAAAATGTTGGTAGGAAAAACAAGTTTGTTCCTACTTGTTTCATTGTAGAGGAAAGCACTATGCTAATGAGTGCCCCCAAAAGGAGTCGAAAAGGAAAACTAAGATTAATACTCTTCTTTGCTAAGGGTATTACTTGATAAAGAGTATTGTTTTATCGGTGATTCGGATAGTTATTCTTCGAGACATTTCTTATCAAATGTCCGATGATGAATTCCAAATAAATGTTGTACAGGTGTTCGATTCTCGATACAAATAGTACCAATTCTGGATATAGTTCTTTGCCATCATTTGTTAATATGGTTTGTGTAAATATGCATTCTAGCTTTCCGCATCCTATGATGCCTCTATCTTCAGAACTTCTTCTCAAGCAAATAAGCAACTCGCAGACAAAGTGAGTTTGAAGATTGTCCCCATGGGACACTGCAAGAAAATATTTCTTTCAAATAAAGTCAGAGAACTTGAAAGAAAATATTCTCAGCAATTGAGAATTGAGCAAGATAATCAGATCAGAAGAGAAGAAGAAGAAGAAAAAGAAAGATTGTATTGCCAAGAAAGATCATACTCTCCAGTCCTGTCAAGGCCTCCATTTCAAGGGCGAGTTCACAAAGACAACTTATTTTTATTTATAATATGACATTAGTATTAGGTGACAATAAATATGGAAAATACGAAAATTCAAAAATTCAAAAATTCAAGAGAAAGAATAAAGATTCTTTTGAAAGTAAAAGTCCTTATAGAAAATCATATTTCAGAAAGAAAAAATATATTGGTAGGAAAAAGAAGTTTATTCCTACTTGTTTCATTTGTAGAGGAAAGCACTATGCTAATGAGTGCCCCCAAAAGGAGTCAGAAAAAGGAAAAGCTAAGATTAATACTCTTGCTGCCAAGGGTATTACTGATAAAGAATATTGTTTGATAAGTGATTCAGATAGTTATTCTTTAGATATTTCTTATCAGTCGTCTGATGAAGAATTTCAAATAAATGTTGTACAGTGTTCAGATTCAGATACTGATAGTACTAATTCTGGATATAGTTCTTTGCCATCATTTGTTAATATGGTTTGTGTAAATATGAATGCTAGTTTTCCGCATCCTATGATGCCTTTATCTTCAGAACTTCTTCTCAAGCAAGCATTTGCGGCTCGACAAAAGTGAATTTGAAGATTGTCCCCATGGGACATCGCAAGGAAAATACTTCTTTCAAATAAAGTCAGAGAACTTGAAAGAAAGTATTCTCAAAAGTTGAGAATTGAGCAAGATAATCAAATCAGAAGAGAAGAAGAAGAAGAAAAGAAAGATTGTATTGCCAGGAAAGATCATACTCTCCAGTTCCGTCAAGGCCTCCATTTCAAGGATGAGTTCGTCAAAGACAAACTCCCTACAGGGGAAGAGGTGGAAATTGGAGAGGAAGAAGTGGAAGAGGATCTCCTCCAAGGAGAAATTTTCCATTCTTATTTCTGAAGAAAACCAAGAAGAGTCTCAAGAACCAGTTGTAATCATTCCCGATGACTATTCCAAGTCGATATCATGATTCCTGATCCAGAAACTATGAAGACCTGGAGAAGAAACAGAATTGAGTTTCTCTAGAAGATAATTGCTAAAGCTACCAATGAGTATAAGAGACTCATTGAAGAAGAGGAAAGAGATAAAAAGGAAGCTGAAGATGAAGAAGATTTTGAAGAAGTTTATCAACAAATTCTTCTTCAAGAAGCAGAAGCATCTCTGCAACACAAGATTTAAATACGAGGTATGTACAATCCAAGGAGCTCAAAATCCCTTTATTTCTATTATGATATGTATTCCCATTATCAAACCTTATTCCATTGATGCCATGATAGATACAGGAGCTGATATTAGTTTGTTATGGTCTAGAGCAATACCTCCTGATTACTGGACCGAGACATACCTTAAAATCTATTTTGATAAAAAAGAAGTTACATCTAGATATGTAGCCTATATACATGTCGAGAATAGAAGGATATGAAAGAACCCTAAAATTTTATCAACATGATATGATATCTTATGATTGCTTGATAGGAGTTGATGCCCTACAAGACTATGGAACCTTTAGCTTTGAATAGGGATTATATTTCTTTGTTTAACCCTGATGTCAAAATCCTTAGAAAATATACTTTCAAAACCATAGTTCGTTTACCAGAGCCCAAGAAAGAATCTAACCATGAATAGATCCATAAATCCATAGCTTTGTGTAAAAGTAACATAGATGATATTATTACAAAGATAAAAAGGATCTTTGTTCTGATAATCCTCATGCTTTCATCTCCAGAAGAAAGCATATCTGCTCTCTTGATTTATAGTTGATCAAAGATGATAAAGGAAACAATGTTGTTCCTAAATTCAAAGCCCACCATAGAGGAATGATTCCCTCTGAGAGAAAAGAATGCCAGAAGAAATTAAAAATTACTTCAAGGAGGATTCATTCAAGAATCAAATTCTCCCTGGGCATGTGCTACATTCTACGTCAACAAAAGGAGTGAACAGATTAGACAAAAGAAAAGGCTTGTAGTTGATTATAAGCCTTTAAATAAGTTTGTCACAGCAGTCCAACATCCTATTCCTGCCAAGGATGATTTGCTTGCAAGAATTAAAGGATCTAAGGTCTACAACAAGTTTGACTTGAAGAGTGGATTCTAGCAGAGATCTTCCTCAAACACGAAGATACATTTAAAATCGCATTTGTTGTGCGGGAGGTCGATGAATGGAAAGTTCTTCCTTTTGGTTTAAAGACTGCACCTTCTATTTTTCAGAAGAAAATGGATTCCATATTTGGTGATCTCTCTGAATTTCTATTAGTATATATTGATGATATACTAATATTTTCCAAATCACCAAAAGAACACATAGATCATCTTGAAAGATTCTATAAAAAAGTTTACTGAGAATGGATTGTGTTTATCTCCCACAAAAATGGAAGTCTTTAAAGATGAGATGGATTTTCTGGGAATAAAGATAAAAGATGGATCCATAGAAATGCGAGAATAATATTGTATCTAAAATCCTAGAATTTCTGATCAAATCTCGGAGAAAGAACAATTGCAAGATTTCTTGGTGTAATAACTATGTGTTGCGAGGATTTTACAAGAATATTACATCGATAGAATTCTTCTTAATAAGAGATTAAAGAAGAATGCACTGCATGGTCTCGAGGACATGACTCAGCCGTTAAAAGAATCAAAAAGGTTTTAAACACCGCTGCTATGTCCTTGCCACGACAAGGATTAAAAATTATTGAAACAAATGCAAGTGAACAATATTGGGGAGTTGTTCTGAAAGAGAAGATAGACAGCGGTAAAGAGAAAGTTTATAGATATGCATCTGGTTCTTTTCAAGGTTCTGAGTTGAAATATCATTCAACTCATAAGGAGATTCCTCTTTGCCAAAAAAGCCATTAAAGCTTTCCTATTTTTCATTCAAAACGAGCATTTCATTCTTAGATCAGATTTAAAAGATTTCAAAGCAAGAATGACTAATGGCGACCTGCTAACAATACTTCATTTAATAGATTGCAGAGATGGGGAATGTGGTTTAATAATTTCAGTATTGATATCGAACACATAAAAGGAAAGGAAAATTCTCTCACTGATCTTGCCAGTAGAGAATTGAATACATCCAGAAATATAAATATTACTCAAATTTTCCATGAGTTTGTAGAAAGCATTTGGGATACAGCCACTTGCCAAAATTATCTGGAATCTAAGAAAAGGTGTGATAAAACAATGTCTTGGGAAGCCCAGCAGTTGCTTCTTTCCAGAGGCATTATCTCGGTTTCTCCATGCCAGTTACGAAGTAGCTGCGGTTCGTAGATCCAGAAGTTCCTACAACAGAATTTCATACAAGGCAAGATCCAATGGTATTCTGCACACTAAATTGGCAATGGAGACATTACAGGTATGTTGAACCTCCGGAAATGATATTCCAGTGGAAGGCAGAAGATTAAGACAGTTAATTCCTAGACCAAATGTTCTTTGGAGATTCGAATTTTTAAGACTTTGGCCTGAAGGTCATCCACTATAAAATGACATCTGGAATCGGCCAAGCATTCCCGGGAGATAGTAATATATTTCTAACCATTTTAAGTATTTTATTTCCAAATTTCTGCCTATAAAAATTTCTAATACCCATTATTAAATGTTTCTCCGACGATCTTTTGCCAAGAAATATCTTAATAAATTGTAAAATAAATTGGTTTATAAAAATGCGATTATCTTAGGACTAATTTGTATCAGGGACATCATGCTAATCCCAATGGCCAACTTTGGAGAAAGATTATTCTCCATCATACCATGAACGTGCATCCTCCTGCTCCTGGTCAATTCTTAAGGATTCCGATCAGTATCTTTTTCCTACGAGAAGACATCTCAATAGAAATACTGATGGAACAACATCTTTATCCAGATTGTGGTATGAACGCAATACTCGTGATCCTTACTTTGCAGAAAGACATGAGTGGGAAGAATCTTCTAGCTCATCTGATGATGACAGTGGTCCCAGTGTCTAGTATAGTCTCAGTGATTTCTATGATGGCGGGCATGTTGCCATCCTTAATAAAGCTAGATAAGATTCTACTTTAGGTCTTATCGAAAGCATGGTGGACCTCCCCACTATCTAAAGGCGTTATCATGAGTGGCGTGTACTCATGCGTGTCTTCCTACTTTTGTTAAAGTAGGAATCTTTTGGTCACCTAGGTTACTAGTTCCGATTTCCAAGTTCATCCTTTGATCCGGTGAAAAGCTTCTCTTATCCCTATAAATAAGGATACTTGAGTTTCATTCACTACATTAGATTTGGGAGAGACATTGGAGAAGAAGGAGCTCTAGAAGTCAAGTCTAGTGTCTCGTAAGTAAAGTATTTCTATTTCTCAAGATTATGTATCAATACTTTCAAGTAATTTGAATAAAATAAATCATTGGTCATGAAAGTGGTATCGGAGCAGTTCTCTGTTCTACAGAGTTAAAAGATCTGAATGTATTAAGAAAAGGATTAATAAACTTTATAAAGTTTTGTGTTCATATTTCTACCTATAAGTTCTATCAGTTCTTCTTATTTCATCTGTGAATCTAATTGAGATACCGTAAGCCGAAAGCTAAGAGGCGAGCCTCCCGTTTGTAAGTCGCCGTGGATGTGCGCAGTTTTAGGTTGAAGGCCGATACCGTAAGTCTTGCAGAAAAATTGCTAGGTAAGAATGAAAAAATAGAGTTTGAAGATCGTGCTAGTCCTTCTGGTGGAGATTTGGAACAAGATCTTGTAAGTCTGTCAGATGTGTTCCCAGTCAATTCTGTAATTGATATCCAAGATGAGTTTGATCCTTTACCGGCATGGAAACTGCCTAAGATCCCGTATGACCAAGTATATTCTAAGTTGTCTGCATTTCATTTAATAGCTGCTACTACTCTTAAAACTAGAGATTTTGTCATACAAGTGTCTCATACGATTGCTGGTGAATATAATATTCGATAGATCCCAGTGATATTAAGTCTTTAAAAAAGCAAAATACATATAAGTTTGTTCATATAGGTTGTGTCCAGATAGGAATTACTCCTCTATTCAGAAGAGGTCTTAATGCCTCTGTTTTGTGTTGTCTAATGGATTTAAGATTTGATAATTTCAAAGATTCATTACTTGCTGCTATTCAAACTGGTCTGCATAATGGCCCAATTTCCTTTGAAGTATATCCTAACTATCTTGTTAGTCTGACAAAAGATGATCTGCTTAAAGAAGTCTTGAAGCTACATCTTGCCACTACTGGTCTAAATATGAAGCCTGGTGCATGTCCACTTGCCATCCATTACAAAGTCATTTATAGGCTTGTCAATACCATGTATCCTGTTGTTAAGCATGGTATTTCCAAAGGCAGTAGCGTGGTGAGCCATGTAAGTTTAGAAAGTCAAAAGATTGAACCAGAGTTGATTTCTTGGTCGCAGATCAAAGTTCCAAAGGAATGGACGTTGTCCAAAAAGTTTCAATTAATTTTTCATTAAAAATATAAGGGTTCGTAGAGTTGTTGTAACATTTCCAAGATGGATGGAAGAGGCATGTTTGATCACACTACTAAGGTACCTAAGGTTTGCGAGTCAAAAAGCAATTCCAAGATGCATTGAAGAGTTGTATCCAACCTAGGTAGTAGGGAAATAAACATACGTAACATGCAACCGATCTACCATTATGTTAGTGAAAGGGTCACCTCCAGTATGGTTCCACCCTTATTGCCGTAAGGATCGTAATATATTACCATGGACCATTCCACCAATCAAAGTGGGATTGATTTTTTGACTAAATGCACATTTTTAGAGGTGTAGAAGTAATTCCAAGATGCACTGAGCCATCAACACCAAGCATGTTCGTCATTGCCACCTTTGGCAAATCGACAAGTCACTCGAGCTATAGACATGAGGAGTAAGATTTGTATCTTCTTGTCTTACTCATATACATTATGTATTTACAGGAAACATGAAACAATAATAATATTTATTAATATCATTACAATAAATTTATTTAAATTGGTATATTAATATTTAAATTTTTAAAAATTACTTTTATATTATAAATATTATTACATTTTTATATAAAACAAAAGTAAAAACCAATTACTAGATATAAAAAAATAATGTAATGTGAATTATTTCTTAAATTGATTAATTACTTTGAACAAATATTGACTCAAAGAACATTTATAAACTAAAATGCTTTATTACTATTGGAATCGTCTTTATATTGTAAACAAGATAATACAAAGTGTTACATAGTAAAGGCGCCGGTAGTGGACACTACCTCAAAAGAAACGAATCCCATAGGGAAAAACATCAAACGCCACCTAGGTAACCAAAAAAACCACAAATGCAACAAAAATAACCACAAGGGCGAACCAAAAGCACTATATCATAGCAAATTTAGGCACATAGAGCAATAACACTTGGAGGTGAATGCGGATCATCCCTCGCGAAAGAAGCTAACTGCGAGGCTCGTCAAAAGGGGGTGATCATTCGACCATCCCGGTTTGGCATCCGAACACTAAGTCGCACCATGATCCCCACCCAATGGAGGCGACCCACCAAACCGAGACGCTACCCCAGTGCGGAGACCCCCAATTCGAAGAAATAGTAACCTCTTTACCATGTGCGTAGGGCTCCAACCAGGGGCTAGAAGAAGAGGGGCTAGGGCAAGTCACGGTCGAGAAGGTCGATCACTTCGAGTATGGCTACGAGAGTGGCTACACTAGCGGTCGCGACATCTAAGTGGTGGCAGAGGAGGTGGAGGGCGTTGATCATCATCATCGGGGGGAACCTAGCTCATGGTACATGGTGTCTTTGCCGCATGATAGTTGAGCCTATCGGAGATGAGTAAACTCTAGCACCACTTCTTTGGGCTTGGGCATGGATCTACAAACCGTAGTCACAAAAATCACGCATTTACTATTACATTTATACTATCGAGTATGTTATTTTATATATGGATCTTGCGTAATAAAAGTATTCACTAGTGACCCATCCCTTGGTCTTGTCGTTTGTTGGTCGGTCATCATTGTTATTTGTCTAGTTTAGTCGTCACTTGTCTATACAATTTTAGGTATCTTTTAGGGGGTCTTAGGTGTTGTAATTACCTTAATTATCATCTCTAGTCCTATACTTGGGGTGCCTAGGGTTGCAATGGGGTGCCCCGGGGTGCCCTAGTTTGTGAATTTAGGAGCTCGCACATCTTCATAATTTGTGGTCCTAATTTATTCGTTTGAGGTCGGTCTTTTTGTTACCTCGTGCATTCCCCTAGGTTATAGTTGGTCATTTTGAGTCACTAGTGTCGAAATTTGAACAAGAGATCCCTATATAAACATAGCATACTCACTACATTAGGGGCGGACATCTTACTATCAAGGGCAGCTATCTACTAAGGCAAGGGACTGCATTTGGGCATCTTCTACATTTACATCACATAAGCATAGGGGGAAAGGGTTGTATTCTTTCTATTCCATCCACCATTTGCATTTTTACATCTAGTTATTGCCCCCTACTTCTGTGTCATTAGCGCTAGGGCATCCTAGGCACAAAATTATGCGCGCACGTGCACACACACACATAAAACTACATGGGGTCTAGAATGTAGTGCAACACTTAGTCGTAAGTCCACCATTGTGGTAGCTAAGGTCACCAGACCTATTCATATGCATTTTTATTTCTTAAGAATTGATGCTTTGAATAGGGTTTTGTAGGTAGATCTTCACACAACATTTTCAACAACACAAGTGACATTATTGCAACACCCGTGTGACAGGAATGAAGGTATTTTAGAGACATTGCGACACTATCGAACTTAGGTTCCAAGCTTTTCTATAGTTTGTAGTGCCTGATCACAAACTAGGGCACCCCGAGGTGCCCTAGTATACTCCTAGGTGCATCGAGACAGAAAATCCTCGCCTTCGCCCTTCTTCCAAAGGTCATTCGGTCACACAAACTTTGCCATCCACACATCAACTTGTTACAATCCAAAGACACAATGGGGTAAGTTGAATTAAGGTTATTACCATATCCCTCTAGTTTCTATTATTTCAATACATTCGGTAATAAATTAAAATATTTAGATCTAGCATTTCAATATAATATTTTGTTTCTATTTAGATTAACTCATAAAAATAAGAAGAAAATCTATCTTTCTCTATTTTTAGTTAATCATTTTGGTGAACCCTACTTTTCGAACACTTTGCTTTTGGATCCTTTTTATATTTTTGTGGTTAGGTATAGTTCCTTTTTTCTCCCATCATGTCTCATTTTAGCGTTAATCCTATCTATGATGAGGTTTTCATAGTGAGCTTCGGATTTATATAGTTCCCTTATGATTTTACCTGACGATACTCAACAAGCCCTCTTGGAAGGCCAACAACATGTGCCAACTAGTCTTGTTGATTCTCCTATAGGTATTTACCTTGTTGATGATCCTATTGTTTTTACTTATTGTACATCGTATCATCCAATGAGCATGTGCTCCTTCCTCCGATATTTCACCCAGTTCTTTAGACGACTCTATCATTGATTACTTATTATGCATTGATTTGCAATCAACTCGCACCTCATACCTCTTCTCCTTCTATTCTAACTACTACTATAGTTACTCTTATGTCTTCTACTACTTTTGATAGTCCTCCTCCCACATCTCATTCTAGCTTGCATTCTCCTTCATATTATATTGATGACCCTATTGATCCTCTTGATGGAAACAACATTATTTATGGAACCCCATCTCCTACTAATGATCATCATGGGTCTCCTTCTTTCTATATTGTTGAGTGTGACTCTCCTACTCCATTATTGTCATCCACAGAGGTTGCATCTACTATTATGCATGATTCACCACCGCTTTTGCTTCTTCTCCTTCTATCCCCACATCTTCTACAGCTCCTACTGCATCTTTTCTTATAGAAGTTTCTTCTTTGCTCACTACACATACTAGGGATTGTGTTGATACTAGCCATACTACTGCTCATACATCATCCTCTACCAAGGTTCCTCTAGCATCGACTTCACCGTATCACCTCCCGATGTCCCTATGATCACTCATAATGTAAACTCGCAACCACTTAATACATTATTGCCATCTCCTACCATCCCCTCATAGGATATTCTATCTCTCATGCATGTTGTAGGACAACTCCAATCTCAAGTTCATACTCTCACTTTAGAAAGTAAAGCCTATTATGCCTCTATTGACAACAATTCTTTACATGGCAATCTTGTTCCTAAAAGATTCATAATTCCACCTTCCCTAAAGAATTTACCATGCCCACTTTCACATGTTTTGATGGTATTGGTGATCCTCATGCTCATATCCTACACTACCACACACTTATGGCCAACTACTCTAATGATCATTTGTTGCTTAAGGCCTTTCACTATAGTCTTATTGATGAGGCACTACAATGGTACACCCACTTACCCTTTGGGTCCATTAGCACTTTCTATGACATGGAGGATGCTTTCCTCCGTCAATTCATTCTTAACAATGGCCCTAGGGTTATGTATGACCACATTCCTACTTTACATCAAGGCTCCTCTGAACCTATCCAAGACTATATCTTACGGTTCAATACTTGTATACACCGATCATTTTCCAACCTAGTGACTTAGAAAAATAATTCATCTTTTGTCGTGGTCTCATTCCTCCACTTAAGCAAAGGTTACAATATGACACTTGTGAGTCATTCATCCTCTTGTCTTTATAAAGTTATCAATCTCAAAAATATCTTTTGTCCTCCCATGTCATTACACTGCGCATGTTTCTCCAACAGCTTCCATCCTCTATTCTTCCACTCCCACCTCTAGTTGAGCATCCAAAGCAATCTCCACCTTTGCCTAAAGTGCATTCCAAACAAGCTCAACCCACTTCTTCACCACCACCACATCCTTCTCCAATTCCATAGCAAGTTCCTACTTCCACCACTCCACCTCCATCATGAGAGCCTTTGTATTTCTCTCCTCACACTCGACCACATGATGTGTTGCACATATTACTCAATCCACAATTAATGCACTTACCCTTTAACCAACATCATCCCCCATACCACTTGCAACGTCAGCGTGATCAACACTATTGTAATTATCATCGTATCAATGGCCATAGGGATAATGATTTCCTTACCCTATGTGAGAGGATACAACAACTAGTGGATTTTGACATCATCTCCTTTGCCTCTTGTGAGCGGTTCTTATCTCCTTCACCCCATCAGCGTAGGCATACCCCACTTCACTTGCGTCCTCTCCATTAGGTGCTCGGTCCTGCTTGTCATGCTCGTCGCCACACACTCATTCTCCACCTTATCCATCATTTCCACCATCACATTCATTTCATCCATTACATTCACATTATCTACCACTTCATGCTACTGCACCTCATGGTTTTTCACCAATCTCTGCGCACCAGTGGTCACTACACATGGCATTGTATTTGGTTCCTACACTCATGTTGCATCCATTCCACATGTTTCCACCGTCACTCGTTGTCTTGGTCTTTAGTAGGTGATTATTATCACCTTACCCCCGATGACGCACTTGTGTTCTTATGGTTCTTACACGACTGTTGAGGGATTGAGTCTAAGCACGCTTCATTACACATTTCATCATTCATCTAGTGCACTCAATCATTTCCCGATGACGCACTCTTGCTTACGCGGCTCATACTTGACTAAGCTGAGGGGTCTTAATTACATGAGCCTATTCATTCACATGTTGGGGGCATCATTACTTCCCTTCCCTTCTTATCTTAATCATTACATCCTATTATGATTACATTTCATTCACATACAATCATCACGGTACAATTATCTCATTATCATACGTGTATCCATTTTACATTTATTTTATCATCATCATTACCTTACCTACACACTACATACATTATTCATTCAATATTTCATTAATCACATTACATTAGTTATCTAGTCATCATTCACCATACACATTTTATCTACCATTACTAACATCAACATACAAATTTATATCCATCACATATACACGCTAGACAATACCCATAAAATCACACAATATCCATTATAAGGCCATAAGCACAACATTCCAATGTCAACATATATCAAAATTAGGTGTCTATACATATATCATTCATACAGGAAAGGCCCCCACATCATATACAATGATCACTATCATACCTCATCATCGTTATTGCTCTCATGGACTATGAGAGCCCTAGAACTAGATGCCTCTCCCCCAATGCAATGCTACATTTCGGGGCCCCAAAATTTCTCCACCTCGCCCGTGTAGCGTAGCAATCTTTGTACTCGCTCTCAAAACGACACTACAAGTCTACATACCGTGTGAACACATCTTGGGCCAAGGACTGTTGATGGCGAATCGCAGCACCCCTGAATGTCTACAACACGATGGGTTGAGACTCTCAGTACGATTGCATAACATGGAGCTTTTCCCAAGTGTGGGACCTTGCGAAATTGGAAAAGCTCTCCGGATGAAGGCCGGTTCCTATTCCTCTGTTCAGATGCACACGTAGAAAATGCAGAGGGTTTACTAAAAACCTAATCTAACTTTCCAAGGAGATAGGGTAAGAAAATGCATGAAATAAAACCTAAGCTACAAAGGTGATGCACCGAGGAATGAAGAACACCTGTCTTGCCAATAAACACAGACCATTAAAATGCAATGCAAGATCATGCACAGATAGCTAGATTCACAGTGAAAGATCAAGGGGATGCAAATGAATACAGAGAGGGTTGAGAATCATCCACAGACATGCATTAATTTGCTCCAAAGATTGATACAACACACTGCAAAATGCCAAGAGGCAAGGTTACATTACAGTTTCAAATGGGAGGTTTTAACTCCACAAGTTCACCTGCCAAAGAGAAGAAGGGAGGGGTAAAACAGAAATGTCTGACCTTTAGAAAGAAGCCCCTCCTTACAATTTATAGGAAGAATGAGAGAGAAAAGAGAGAGGAATTTGAAATCTGCCCCAACCACCTCCAGAATGCACTTAACTCATCTCATTATGGTGGTAGGTGAGAACCCCAGCGAACCCAAAAGTGGTAAACTGTATTTTGCATTTTTAAGAATTTGTTCTCACCCAATTAAAGATATCCAGTCATAGTTGGACAGAGGACCTCGTAAGCTTTCCAAAAGGTCCAACCTTACATGAATCTGAGCTACTAGTCGAAAGTTATGGCCATCTCAATACTGCGCTGTGGCCTCGCTTCTTGTCAGTGCTCAAATTGCTGCGCCTCCTGAAGGTGCGCCAAGGGCGCATTCATGTGTGTGTCATCATCCTCTTCCATGTGCCAAGGGTGCACCATTTCCTCTATCGACACTCTGTGTCGTGCGCCCATTCTGTGCGCCTTGGGCGCACCATTTCCTCTGTCGACACTCTGTGTCGTGCACCCATTCTGTGCGCCTAGGGATGTGAGCTTCTTTGATTTCTCCATTCTCCTGCTTGTCTATATCTACCTGGGGAAAAGATATATACAACAATTTGGCGACTCAATGGGATCACCTGCCTACTAGGTAGAAGATCGGTGGCCTTTTAGCAATCCATTGGGCATGGAGTCATAAGCAATAACTTGAAACCAACCTGATATCTGATCCCGATCCTGATATTGCAACTCCTTCTTCGAGAGCACGCTGAACTGTAGAAAACCAACCTAGGAGCAACAAAAACTTGTGCCGGAGCACTTAGGGAAACAGAAACCTAACTACAACAAGACAATGTGCATACGCACTTAGAGGAATTGAAATCTAGGCTAATATTTACAAGGGTAAACCCTTTTCTTTTAGTAGCAATGTTTAAGATGGATTCCGTTAACCGGAATCGGAATTCTTCTCCATCCAATGTAGACAATTAGAAGGCGTTACTTTTTATATCCCGTGACCATGTAGGGGCCACTCCAAATGGCATCAAACTTGGAATGCCTTCCGGTTTTGCCCGATCTCGCATCCCATTTCGTAACTAGGTCCCCTTCCCCGGAAGGTCTTTGCTCTTGCTTTCTTATCAAACCATCTTTTTACTAAGGCTTGATCCTTCTCAATTGTTCGAATTGCATGTTCTCTAATTTCTTCCAATTCCATCAATTCTCAGTATACCGCCTCCATCGGTTCAAACTCACCAACTCCAATCGCTTCATGAACTCCAATGCAGCGCTTTAATGATACATGCACATCGCCTCTTTTCCATGACCAACTTGTAAGGGGAATTACCTCGTAGACCTTTTTGGTGTTATTCTCACACCCCATAAATGCTGATTTTAGCTTGGTATGCCATGTTCTTTGGTTTTCATCCGAGTCCTCCCGATGATTCTTAGCAAATTTTTGTTTGTGGACTCGCTTGTCCATTACCTCATGGGGTAATAATTTGAAGAGGTGCTCAAATAGATTCCATTCTTGACAGCCCATTCTGTAATCTTGGAACCTATAAATGCCAATGCATTGTCTGATATGATAGTGGCCGGCACACCAAACCTGGTCACTATTCCTTCATAAAAGTCTAGTATGTTAGACTCATTTGCTTCTTTGAGCGCTGTTGCTTCGGTCCACTTGGTGAAATAGTCCGTTGCCATGAGAATCCACTTGTGGCCTTGGCTTGAGTTTGGATTGATGACCCCGATGAAATCCAATCCCCATTGCATAAATGGTTGGTCAACCAAGATTGGGTGCAATGGAAGCGCTGCTAGTCTTTCTTTGCCTGTGAAGAGTGCACATTTCTTGCACTTTCTTATCCATGTATAGCAATCACTGAAGACTGTCGCCAATAATACCTTGCCTTCATTATCTTGAGAGCTGTTACTCGTGGGGCGAAATGTCCTCCAGAATCTCCATCGTGAAAATCTCATAACACCCTCTCAATTTGATTTGTCCCAGTGCACCTCAATAGAACTCCATTGATGTCTTTCTTAAACAAAACACCATCAACAAGCACATATGGAATGGCTTGTAATCCAAGTATCTCCTCTTTGCTTTGCTCATTTCTGGGGGCATAGGCCTGTCTCATAGGAAGTGTATCATATTCTGAGTCCAACAAGGAGTAAGCACATCATCATTTTCTTGTTCTTGACCATCCTGTAATACCAAGACAGCCTCTTTTTCATTACCCGCCTCAACTTGTTGACTCAAGGCTAGCTGCTCACATAGTCCCTTCCCACGTACTAGTTTGGTGACCTCGATCTCAATGTCATATTCCATGACACGAGTTATCCATCCTGCATGTTTCTCATTCAGATCCTTGTTTAGAAGGAAGTCCCTGACTCCCGCATGAGAGACCAATAATTGGATCTTATTGTTTGAGACTAGGTGCTTGAATTTCTTTAAGCTCCTGATTACTGCAAGGACATGCTTTTCAATGAAAGAGTACCTAGTTTCGTATTCCTCCAAGCCTTGACTAAAGAAAGCAACTAGTTGCTCTAATCCTCCTTTGTTTTGTTGTACCAGGATTGCAGAAATCGTGTCCCCACCACCAAAGGCATATAGCACGAAGTCCTTGGAGAAGTCTGGATTGACAAGAGTTGGAGCTTGGGATATAGCCTCTTTTATTGCCTCAAAACCTGCCTTGCCTTCAGAAGTCCACTTAAATGCCATACCCTTCTTTAACATCAGCGTTATTGGCTTCAAAAGAGCAACAAAATTTGGAAAAAATATGCGGACAAAATTGATCCTTCCCAAGAAGCTTTGAAGAGCCTTCTTGTGACTTGGCAAAGGCAATGCTCGAATTGCTTTAACTCTTTCTGGGTCAATCGTCAACCCCTCCTTTGAAACAATATGGCCTAGAAGTTTTCCTCGTGAGCCAAAAATATGCATTTTTGAGATTCAAAGATACCCCAAATCTTCTACATCTCTAAAGTACTTGCCTCAAATGACAGAGGTGATCCGCTGCATTTTTTGAGAATACAGTGATGTCATCAAGATATATCAAAACTATTTTATTGATCAACCCCTTAAATGCCATATCCATTGCCCTTTGGAAGGTGGCTCCAACATTTGATAGCCCAAATGGCATTTTTTTGTAGGCATAGGTCCCCCATTTGGTGGTGAAAGTCGTCTTGAATTGGTCATCTTCTTTCACCATCACCTGATTGTACCCTGAGTAGCCATCTAGGAGAGAGAATCTCTCTAAACCGGATACTACTTGCAATATTTGTTCCATTGAAGGAAGTGGGTAATGATCTTTGAGAGATGCCCTGTTTAGGTCTCGGAAATCCACACACAACCTGATTTCTCCACTCTTCTTCCTGACCGGAACCAAGTTTGCAACCCAACTTGAGTGCTTGATCGGGAATATAATGCTTGCCTCTATTAGCTTATTTAGCTCTTTCTTCATTAGAGGCTCAATGTGAGGGTTGACCGGTCTGCTTCGCCGATGGGCTTAGCATCCGGATCCACCCGATGGTATGTTGTGCCAAATTCGGATTGAATCCTCTTAAGTCTTCATAGCTCCAAGCGAAGACATCCGGAAATTCTTGCAAAGTTGTATGAAATCTGATTTCTCCTGCTCAAAGGGGCCACTTTGCCAATTTGAAGTGTTTTGCCTTCCCAACCTAAATTGGCTCAATCTTCTCTCTTGACTTTGTATGTTAGCCTTTTCCTTACGAAACTGGTTGTTAGGGTTGAAGATAGACTCCAATGTTACCAAACCCTTAGGAAGCTTATTTGTCCGCAAAATGCACTACTTGATCCCCATACTCACGCTTTGCTCTAATCTGTCTTGATTCCTAGCCGAGAATTCAACCTCTTCTTGTAAGAAATTGACGATCCGTTGATCATTCTCAAACACCTCGCCACTTGTGTTATTATCTCTGAATCTGCTGGCCTCACAATCACATGGATATGTGGTCAGTGTTTTTCTCCTTCGATGTTGTCAACCACATCAAATGTTGCTCCAATCTGCGCGAGCCTATTTGCGACTTCATTTTTCTTCCGGGTATGGACACAATGTTGAAAACTTTGAAATCCTCAATGAGGTCCCATACCCTATTCTCAGTAGCTCCTCAAAGAAGTCGCTTCTTTGTAGCATGTTGTCCCGTAACTTGGTTGACGATCAACTCACTATCTCCAAACACCTGCAAGTTCTTTATGCCCCTTTTCCCGGTCCAATGAATTCCATGAATCAATGCTTCGTATTCACCGTGTGTTGTTTGAACAGAAAACTGAAACAAAAAGATGAAAAATATTTGATGTCTTGTGGTGAAATCAACATTGCACCACCTCCAAAGACTCTTGTCTCGCTTCTTGAACCATCGAAAAATAATTTCCAAACTTTGTTTTCATCCTTTTTTCAGTGAATGATGTTGGGAATGGGTGAATTTTCTTCATGTATACAATACACGCCCAATTCGATTCTTCAATTTCTCAGATGGGTCAAATTCATGACTCTTGTTTGCCCATTCATCCAAGTTAAATAAGGAATTCCCTCAACCTTAGTACCTATTTCGGATCATTTGAACACTCCTCCCGATCAAAAGCCGAGCAATTTTCATTGATAGGACCTGATACATGAGGCTCAATATGGAAATTGGCAATTGGTTTTGACTGATTGTTGCTTTGGCTCCATACCTTGTCCTAAAATCATATATGACCAATCTGTAGATAAATATCCACCTATTTTTGCAAAGAAGTCTCTTGATGACACAACGCAAAGAGTGGTAAAGGTCAATCATGCACACATCTTGCGAATCCGTAACATTAGGACAGGAATGTAGTGTTAGGCTTAACCCCTTGATGACTCCAACAGCTTCCTACCGCTGCCCATCTAGTTGTATTTACTCCTTTCAAAGATCGCTCATATTTCAAACCCAGTTGATCCGCTATTTTCTTTGGCATCACTCAACTACATGCTTCTACATCTATCATGCAATTGTGTACTAATTTATCCTCGATGATTAATGAAACATAGAATGGAGGGGGTTTCAAAACTTTACCTTGTTGTCCTCCATGATTCCCTTCAGCCGAAAGCAAGCATTCGTGAGGACCTTCTCTTGCATATGGGCCTCTTTTGGTTCAAGTTGACCAATTCTTCATGGCGCTTGTAGAAGATCTCTTTGTCCCGGATGGATAAAGATTCCCACATTGATATATTCACATTCGTCTTCTTCATTTGATCAATGATGAAAGGGGATGAATTGTCCTTTTCTTTGTCCCTTACTTGGTGCAAACTTTTCTCGGAGCTTGAGCATGTGCGTGTGTTGCTACAACAGGTACCTTGGGTTGATTTTGCACATTTGGAGCTGCGTTTGGTCTACTGACCCCTTGTTGTGTAAGAGTGGGTTGAGAAACAACTGGATTACACGGTTGTCCCTCTCCTATATTTCTCTTCTTTGGCCGTGTGTTGGCCACGCCTTGAAAAGGTCATGGTTAACTCCACAGAAGTCTTCCGTTTGCCAATTTGCCAATGTGGTTTCTGTTGGAGGTCCTTCTTGTTGCGTTTGTTGCTGTTGATTCTCCTCCTGGCTTGGTTCTTGAGGCACACTAATGGTTTGCACCATCAAAGCCTGATTTAGTGCACCATTGAAACATGCTGACTGATTGTGAGGTAGATTGCAAGGGTAACACCGGTCGTGTACTCTCGTGCCATGTTATTTTGTGTTGGGACCAAAGCTCTTGAGGACGTCGTTGCATTTGGATCATACGGTCGAAATGGCCTGGCAGCTTGAGGTTGTCCTTGGTTTTGGTTTTGATTTGCAGCCTGAGGTGGTGGTCTATTTTGTTGGTATGGGGGCCTAGCTTGGTACTGTGCTTGAGGCTGATATGGTCTAGCACTTTGAGCTTGTTGTCTTTTGATAGTCACTAGTTCATTTCCAAGGTTCTGCAGTTGTTTCATGACCTCCTGCAATTCCTTTGAAGTATTTGAAGAAGTCGACGCCTCATTATTGCTTTGATTTCTAGGAGTTGGAATGGGATTCAACTCTGGTGCTTGGCTGGTTGTAGGATTTCCCATATCCAGATAGAGAGGCATTGGTGGCCTTGTGCAAGCTTTCCACTGGATCAAACAGCCTGCTCTAATAGTTGTGTCGTAGGCCCCTGGCAGCTTTGTTCCTCCCATTGATTGGATCATCATGGCTATGTTTGAATTTATAGCCTTTAAGAAATAAAGGAATGCTCCTTCGGCGGTTGGTCTAATGGCTATTGGAATCCTGTCCCATGTCCGTTGGAATCTGAAGTTGAAATCTATCGTTTGTTCGCTAGAGCCCTTTTGATTGTTGTCAGCTGTTCCAATAAAGACAAATTGTCCGCCCTCTCCCCGAATTGGTTGCAAAGAGCTGAACAAAGTTGGTCCCAATTCGTAATAGACCCTGCTACTAGGCTCCTAAACCATTGTAAGGCCTTACCTTTGAAAGATGAAGCCAACAGCTTGACCGCAACATCAATTTCATTTATTTCGTGAATTACACATGCATTAGCAATATCTTGGATGTGATCAATAGGAGTAGTATGATTTTCTCCTGTGAAATAGGGTATGTTCTTTAGTGCTGCAACTGGAATTTGATTATGAGCATTTAGGGCAAGTGGACTACTACCCGTGAAATTGACAAAGGGATTCGGTGGTAGATGTGCCATTATGATTGGCCTAAGAACCCTGGTCGATGCGAGAAAAGGCCTACCAGGTGGAGGTGTAGACAAAGTCCTATTAGGTGGAGATGGTGATCTTTGTGGTCTTCTTCCTCTCCTTCCTCTGCCTGGTGAAAGTTGCAAGTGGACAAATAGCCCCTCTTCTCAAGTATTGGACCTGGTTTGAATTCTTCTCATATGCCTGGGCAACCTTTCTTCTTACACCGCCAAATTCTATCCTTCTGAGTCGCCAGATGTGTTAGAAAGTGAGCCTCAAAAGGCTAGATCCTGCCAAGTTACACACCAAACCTGACAATATTTAAAAATAGAATTTTGAAAGACCTATATTTTTGATATTTTAGAGTTTGGAACTTGATTTGGAATGACAAATCCGTAAAACCCAAAAATGCCGACTTCCAAAACCCGAAATCCAAAATCAAAAACCATGAAATTTTGAAAGTCAAAATCTCAAAAATCTAAGAATACCCTTTTGTAGATTATCCCCCGATCTATCAACTGGTGAAATTTTGACTTGTTTTGAGCAAGTTAAGCCCTTGAAAATTGATTTCAAAGTTCAGCCTGGAAGGTGGAAAAAACTGAACTGTAAAACCTGCAATTTTTTAAGTCCGAATTTCTTGAAAGTTCCTTCAAATCTGTGGAATGACCTCTTGGTCCCACCGGGCGTGCCAAAACTGTTGATGACGAATCGCAGCACCTCTGAATGTCTGCAACACGATGGGTTGAGACTCTCGGTCTGATTTATCAGCATAACATGGAGCTTTTCCCAGTGTGGGACCTCATGAAATTGGAAAAGCTCTCCGGATGAAGGCCGGTTCCTATTCCTCTATTCAGATGCACAAGTAGAAAATGCAGAGGGTTTACTAAAAACCTAATCTAACTTGCCAAGGAGATAGGGTAAGAAAATGCATGAAATAAAACCTAAGCTACAAAGGTGATGCACCGAGGAATGAAGAACACCTGTCTTGCCAATAAACACAGACCATTAAAATGCAATGCAAGATCATGCACAGATAGTCAGATTCACAATGAAAGATCAAGGGGATGCAAATGAATACAGAGAGGGTTGAGAATCATCCACAGACATGCATTAATTTGCTCCAAAGATTGATACAACACACTGCAAAATGCCAAGAGGCAAGGTTACATTACAGTTTCAAATGGGAGGTTTTAACTCCACAAGTTCACCTGCCAAAGAGAAGAAGGGAGGGGCAAAACAGAAATGTCCAACCTTTAGAAAGAAGCCCCTCCTTACAATTTATAGGAAGAATGAGAGAGAAAAGAGAGAGGAATTCGAAATCTGCCCCAACCACCTCCAGAATGCACTTAACTCATCTCATTATGGTGGTAGGTGAGAACCCCAGCTGAACCCAAAAGTGGCGAACTGTATTTTGCATTTTTAAGAATTTTTTCTCACCCAATTTAAGATATCCAATCGTAGTTAGATAGAGGACCTCGTAAGCTTTCCAAAAAGTCTAACCTTGCATGAATCCAAGCTCCCAATCGAAAGTTATGGCCGTCTGAATACTCGCGCTGTGGCTTCGCTTCTGTCGGTGCTCAAATTGTTGCCTCCTCGAAAGGTGCGCCAAGGGCACATTCATGTGTGTGTCATCATCCTCTTCCATGTGCCAAGGGCACACCATTTCCTCTGTCGACACTCTGTGTCATGCGCCCATTCTGTGCGCCTTGGGCGCACCATTTCTTTGTCGACACTCCGTGTCGTGCGCCCATTCTGTGCGCCTTGGGCGCACCATTTCCTCTGTCGACACTCCGTGTCGTGCACCCATTTTGTGCACCTTGGGTGCACCATTTCTTCTGTCGACACTCTGTGTCGTGCGCCCATTCTGTGCGCCAAGGGATGTGAGCTTCTTTGATTTCTCCATTCTCCTGCTTATCTATATCTACTGGGAAAAGATATATATAATAGGACCACCACCTACCGCCTCTTAGGCGTGTTAAGTATCCTCACATGCCTCGTCCCTCTCACCTATCAAGCATGATAAATGTTGTTGTTCTGCTATGGCCACTCGGCTCAAAGAGATGGGCATGCTCATTTGCAATATTGTTACACACTCTAATATCCCTCCACATAGCACATCACTTGGTACATTTTGTGTCAATGTGCGGATTGAGGTGTCCACTATCAACGACCAATAGGCATCCCCTGCGAACACAACATACAACCCCACATTAGCCAAATGCATGTAAAACAACATAGACAATTCACTAACCACAATATAAGCATACACAAATACTCTCGCTCTATCACACTGTTATTATAGGGTCGTGGATACCTCCCTCTCCTTCTCCTCCAAGTGGCAACTCCATAACACCCACAAATACTGGGTATAGTAATACCCACTAATGCACTACCCACCACGCTCGATACTCCTCGGTGCACCCTACATCATCTCTATCCACAAAGACTATCGTTGGGTTTGTCTCATCACGCCCTAGTGGTATCAATTGCTCTACCGTGGGCCCTAGCCTAACACCCGCCCTCTTAGGGGCCCTAATAGCTCTCAACCATATGTATGGCTTTAGGGGCACATCTTGTGCCATACCAAACTGTCATGATAGTCTCTCTAGTTGCAAAAGCTCCGCTTGCACCTAGAAAGTGGTCCTCTAGCCACATAGTCCTCTGAATACATCGCAACTCTGTCGCATCCTTGGGTCATCCCCCATAGTCATGGTATGGCCTCCATATAACCAACTCAAGCCCCATCCTATCTATAAGTTCCCTAAAGGTGTCTGTATCCATCTTCCTACTACGAATATCCACCCAATGTCGAGCATATATATTAGGTCAAGCCCACTCTCCTTGTGGCCCCGCAACCGGTCTCAATACAACTATGTGCTCATATGCCCACACATGCAAAGGTAGTGTCGTGGTGACTATACCTTAACCATGTTCATCCCGTGCAAATTGATACATGTCTTTGTATAAATGGGCCAATACACACCGTGCCCGTGTGTATCTCATCCTATCCTCCTCTATCCGCTGACATATGTCATGTATTTTATACAAGATGTCAACCCCTCCTCCCTCCATGACTATACATACAGCAATCACCACTGTGATAAATTTCCACAAACATGGAAACCTAGACTACAATATTACATCCAAACTAATGTGGGCCTTGGTAGGTACTTGAGCCCCTGTAAAATATTATTGTACCGAGTCCATCTGTCACTCCATATCCACTACTGTCATCACTCGTACCCTCTCCCAACAACCGGTAATTGCAATATGCGATATACATCCTCCAACATCACTATCATCTCCCTATAGGCAACCAAATGTGCATGTGTTAACACACCATCTCTCGCATAATACAATCCAACATAGGCATATTATGGGGCACATCCCCCATCTCGTGCTATATGCCGCAGCCAACATGGTCCATCACATCCCACTCATCATCCAACAACCCCAATCTAAGTAATGTACTCAAGTGATGACCACCGTGGAACTCCCTCGAGTGGATATCCCTCTACACAACACCAAACAACAACAAACACAACATTAGAACACCTTACACAACCAAACACACTTATTCAACATACTAGAAACATGTTTTCTACCATTATCCAATAAATCCACAAATGTTGGACTAGGGCGCCTAGATGTAGGATCGGGCGCCCCAGGAGCGGGACACTAGCGCACCTGTTCTGGGCATTTTAGTCCCGGGGTCATTAACGCCCTCACCACTATTGTCCAAGTCCCAAATGTTGAAAAAGTCAAAAACCCCAAAGTTTTAAAAATTTAACTAAAATGCCTATTACACCCTACATTTTTTGCAAAAATAATGCACTTACCAACTCCGCATCATACGCGACACTACAACGATTGCCACTCTCTCAAACCAAGTTAGGGCGCAATGTGGTCTCGATTGAGGCATTTTCACTCACTTCGTACACTCTACTTTCGCACTCGTAATAAACAAATGAAGTGATAATATCCTTTTTCACTTTACTATTTATAGTCACTTTTCAATACTACCCTTACTATGGTTCTTATTTCACGCTTATTACCATAACTAATACACGCTACATTGTTTATCTTATATATTGAACATTTTTACTCCGAATTACACCCCATTTGTGGCATTATTTTTAGAATTCCGCCTACCACCATATTACACATGCTTCATGTGCATTATATCTCATCATTGTTGTCTCCTATTCACTACATCTACATTTTAACCACTTGCCTTTACTTTCGGCTTAGAGTTCGTTCTTTTCATCAATCCCTTTTTCGCCAAAAGTTGGGGCATATTATTGGGGTCCCCTATAATCCCCCTCACATCACCATGCTTTCAAACATTGTGAATTTGACACTTAATAATTCATAGTGTGTTTTTTCACTATCAATTCCCCCTAATGACCTAATCTGGGGGCAATAATCATTTAAACTATCTTAAACATCATCAAACATTACTTTCTATCGATTACCCCTAATGACCTAACTTAGGGGCAACAAGCGATTAAAAATCTTCTTATGTGACATTTCATCAATTTCTATCGACTTCCCTTAATGACCTAACCTGGGGGCAATTAGCACAAAATCTCTCCATGAGTAGCCAATCAATATCAATGCATTCAAATCTACAAGCGGTCTCCCAGATGACCTAACTTGGGAGTTACATTCACCACTTCTTTCCCAAATGACATAACTTGGGAATTTATTCTATATTCTACGTTTGCTTCTAGATGACCTAACTTGGAATCCATCATTTATGTTTGTGTTTGCTTCCAAATGACCTAACTTGGAAGCCACCTCATTCATTATGTGTTTGCTTCCTAATGACCTAACTTAGAAGCTACCTCTTTCATATCGCATTCACTTCTAGATGACCTATCACTCTTATATGGATCAAATGTTTAATCAAATCATTTAGATCCAAAAATCACAATATTTTGATCTGAGTTCATCTGCAGTGGCTAGATCTTGAGGATGTAGTTAAATATTGGAGAATAACACACTTTTCTCCCTACACTCTTCCTCTGGCGGGACACCCAAATCATCTAATTATTCCATTTGGATACAAGCGTTCGGGTTGGGAACTAATCACTCCTTACCCACCTATTCATTATTAAATCACGTTTGAAATCATCATACATCCTAATCATCATTTTCATTTAGCACACTTCATCACGACATTTACACTTTTTCGCTACGTTACATGGATCAACTCGCTAATCCATGGTTTGACACATTTTTATAGTTTTATCAACATGCTTCTACTACACATCTACGAGTTCTTCTACAACATGGGATTCTCTTACTCTTTCTCAGGTACTTATCTATGTCTACTTTATGTTATCAAGATTTCTATTCACCAACATAAAGTGGGGGAAAATGGAGTCACAAAATCACACACTTACTATTACATTTATATTATTGGGTATGTTATTTTATATATGGATCTTTCGTAATAAAAGTATTCACTAGTGACCCATCCCTTGGTATTTTCGTTTGTTGGTTAGTCGTCATTGTTATTTGTTTGGTTCAATCATCACTTGTCTATACAATTTTGGGTATCTTTTAGGGGTCTTAGGTGTCGTAATTACCTTAATTATCATCTCCCGATCCTATACTTGGGGTTCCCAGTGGTGCCCAAGTCTGTGATTTTAGGCACATGTGTCTTCATAATTTGTGGTCTTAATTTATTTGTTTGAGGTTGGTCTTTTTTGTTACCCCGTGCATTCCCCTAGGTCATAATCGGCAATTTTGGGTCACTAGTATCGAAATTTGAACAAGAGATCCATACATAAACATAAAATACTCACTACATTAGGGATAACCATCTTACTATCAAGGCCAGCTATCTACTAAGGCAAGGGACTGCATTTGAGCATCTTCTATATCTGCATCACACAAGCATAGGGGAAAGGGTTGTATTCTTTCTATTCTATCCACCATTTACATTTTTACATCTAGTTATTGCCCCTACTTCTGCATCATTGGTGCTAGGGAATCTTAGGTACAAAATTACACACATATGCACATAAAACTACATGGGGTCTGGAATGTAGTGCATCACTTAGTCGTAAGTCCATCATTATGGCAGCTAATGCTAGTTTGACCTATTCATATGCATTTTTATTTCTCAAGAATTGATTCTTTGAATATGGTTTTGTAGGTGGATCTTCACACAAAATTTGCAAAGTGATACATGTGACATTATTGCAACACTCATATGACAAGAATGAAGGTATTACAGAGGCATTGCGACACTTCCAAACTCGTGTTACGAGATTTTCTGCAGCTCTATAATGCCCAAATCACGAGACAGTGGCACCCCTGGGTGCCCTAGTATCCTCTTAGGCACCTCAATACAGGAAAATCCTCAGCTTATGCCCTTCCTGAGGTCATTCAACACACGCTTTTCCCACTCCACACATAAACCTGTTACATAAACTTTAGGAATGAATTTGATATTTCCTTTATTTATAACACTGCCTAAAGATTAGTTCTGTAATGCCTCCGGATAAACTTTGAATAAGTCCTGACAAATAAAAAGCCAAACAACTTTGTAAAATTCACATGGGAAGCCAACTAAGCTTAGAGATTTGTCATCAAAGACAAAGGAGGGCACCATGAAGCTCTTCAACAGAGAGAGAAGCATAACAGTGCTTCCTATCCTGTTGACTCAACTTACATGAAACCGCCTCAATGAATTATTGTAGAGCAACTTTACTCTCAACTGAAGGTTTCTAGGCTTGAAAAACCAAGGTGTAATGATCCACAAAGGCCGAAGAAATCTCCGGAAGAGAGGTGACTTGAGAGTGCGCCAACTAAATCACCTTGATTTTATCCCTAACATTCTTGGATTTGAGAAATTCGAAGAAGCTCTTAGAAGTATGATCACCATTTTTCATCCAAAGGGAACCGAGTGCGGATTTGCACACCCTTGGCTCTATGATGTTCAATAAATTTGAGTTGGTTTTGAGTTGCGTGGCTCGAACTTGAGTTGGCACATCAAAGGTTTGGGACTTTAGTAGTAACTTCATTTCAGACTTGGGCCACATGTTTGCCAAAATGGCGGAGAAACTTAGCCATCTCGCTTAATTGCTTTGTTCCACTAGGAAATCCAAACATAGCGAGAAAAAGATGCGACACCATATTCTAGACACTCGAGCTATAAGATTTAAAACCCCTAGGTGACTTAGCGAGAAAACATTTATATAGAATTGTGTCTTTGGCACCTTGAGAGTTGCCCCACTCTAGGTAACAACAAAAGATACGGGGGAATGATATGAAAAATTAATATCTATCCGTGGTGACCGAAGAGTAACCATTGGATGTCATCTCAAAGATCTATTGGTGAGATATCATGACACGATCGAGCCTTTTTAGAACACACATAATCACCTAAAGGCTAAAGATTTAATCTTCACATATGGCAATGAGCTGACGATGCAACACCATATTCCGCACTGAGTTATAATATTTAAAACCCCTGGGTGACTCAACAGAAAAACATTTAGATAGAATTGTGTCTTTGACACATTGAGAGTTTCCCCACTCCACATAAAAACAAAAGAGATGGGGGAATGATATGAAAAAAAAATCTAGCCGGTGGTGACCGAAGAGTAACCATTAGATGTCATCTCAAAGATATATTGTTGAGATATCATGACATGATCAAGACTTTTGAGAACACACATAATCACCTAAAGGTTAAACATTTAATCTTCACATATTGTTCAAATATATCACGTTTTTACCTTTAACTCGTACCCTCTCATAAAGTAATTCTTTTTCACATTAAAATGAAGACATTTGAAATTGCGTATATTTATGGTAGTTATGTTACGGGTTGAAAAGAAAAGTTTGTTTAATATTAAAAATTAAAAGAATAATGTTCAAGATGGTAAATTATATTAAAATAGAATAAGATGAGATGACTTTAAATGATAACCACATCCATCTTATGTTGGCAAATGCAACTACCAACTTAAGGACCCATAAATGACATTTGGAACTCTCTTGCACATAATCCAAAAACAAATTCAAGTGTGAGGCTCTTTTTGATATTTTTGGGAGGGCTCTTTCTCCCCTAATATATCATATCAATTAACTAGATATATTCCACAAGTTATATATATAAAGTATATACACCCTAATTTATTTGGGATATTTAGAAATTTCACATTTAAGCACACTTTGAAAAGGATTCTAGACCTTGATTACTAAAGCATCAATTTCTTAAATCACTACCGCAAGCTATGAGTATGAATACATAACTATTTGTTGTCATAGATCAATCTCATGCACTAAAACTAAAGTCAAAGACCATTTCTATGTGTAATAGGGTCTTGCCAAAAGCATTGTTTATGCACATTCAAACACATCCATTATGAGGCAAAACTACATGTGTTTGAGGCCTCTTTGGAGTATTGTTATGTACATGCATCACTACAACGAAACTACTCAAATCTGGACTAACCTCTTTTTAGGTCACAAGAGAGAAGCAAGGGTTTGAAGATAAGAAGAAATTTTATAGGTACAAAAGTATGATTATCATATTCTAGCCACATATCCCAACTCCATAAACACGTTCACACCAAATGTCAAATTTGAGTTACAAATCACAATAACAAAGGATGAAAAATACCATCGAGAGGATGAAATCACTAAGTGATTATAACATAAACGTAATCATCGGGGTGTTCAATAAAGAATCATCTTACACCTCATAGCCCTCGAGAATGCATTCAGAATATCACATCAACAAAAGAAAACTTGCACAAAAAAAGATCAAATGAGCATGATTTGAGATAAATAAAGATTTGAGATGCCTTATTCAAAGAAATAACACCATCAAATGGATCACCAATGATACAACCTCATACAACATAATTTATATAATTATATCCCTCATATGACATATTCTCCATGTATTGTATTTCCTTACTTGTATCATATATCATATCATTCCAACATTCTTTGCTTACCAACCTCTCTATTCACAAAGTGATCCTTAACTTCACATCCATGCTCTACCCTTAAACAACACTCAGTTGAGTTCCCAAAACTTGAACTACTTTCCAAAGACAATTGGAATCTACTTGTATAATTTTCCATGTCATGTCCTAAGACTCCTAAACTTAAGAAATTCCAATGCAAGGATAAAAGGACCCAAAAGCTGACCTAAACTACACCTAGTCGGCCTTTTCCAAGTTTGTGGCTCGAACAAGATTGCACCGACAATGTTGCACACTAGACAATTGTGTAACAGACTAGACATTGCATAGATAAATTACACACTCAATCAACATTATGTAATGGACTTGCCCACTCAACTAAATGTGAAACTATACTCCATAGCTCACCATCAATACATGACCCATAGAAATCTCCACAAAATGTAAACACATTGACTCAAATTGTTCATACTATTTTTTGGTGATACATGATTGCATGTGAACTCGGATGTTCGTGCATCAAACTATATCTAACACACACAATTTGATCTTGAGCTCATCCACAGGTCTCAAAAATGTACAAGCATAATTACAACACTCTATATAATTTATTCTCACATTTTGATATCATTGTCACATCATCATACCTCGTAAAATAGTGTGATATTTATAAACCCCAATTGTTGTCTCTTTGTATATAACTTTCGAAAGTTGTGTTGATCACATACTTATCCTCACATGATTTATGTATCTTGTATTTATTGGATTTACCATCTTATATCATCATAAATAATTCAAGTAGAGAGTCTTAATTAGAATAACAATATTTTGATATTACATTTTTTTGAACCCACTTACTTATTTACACGTGCAACCTACGGTTTCAGTTCTTATCCCTAAGGTTTCAAATTTCTCAATTTAATATTCAATTTCATAATGTTTTTTTAATTTCTTCGAAACCCTAAGTAGGCTTAGCATAATAACAATTCCCACCACTTATCTTTTGTGTGTTACTTATGGCACCTATATTTCGACTAAAATGCTTCTTGTAACTACTCATCGGGAGTGATCCCTTAGCACCCCTTTCATTCCCTTCTCTCATATACCTTTAATTCTATTAATTCATCACCTTAACATCCAATATTTGTGGTAAAAATACATAACTATTCGGAGGTAGCCACAAACACAAAACAACTTGGTAGACATCCATTCAATCCTCCCCAACTAGAGGTAACTCTCATAGTACCAACCCAATCATCCCTCCATTACCTAGAGCCCCTATAATAATAATGATGAAATATTATGGTCTTCTTGACCAACTTGAAAACATGCACACTATAATCTCTATGTTGGAATTGCTCCAATAGTTTACTCCACATAAGAATATTCTACATCAAACATTACAATAAGTAAGTATTCCAACTAATGTAGAACTCATATATTTTACCTCTCTCTCTATCTTTAACACATCCATGGCCATGATCATCACATCTCCTTTGATGAATAATATATGTCACGCAACACATTATCAATCTTAAGTTGTCACTACATATTCAAGTTAAATTTTTACTAAAATGGTCAAATACAAACTCATCAAAAATGGATTAAGGTTAAATATTTGTAACATATATTTATTAGCTATAATTTTCCTTCATACACAACCCTCAAGAAATCCAATAAAATGATCAAAGGGTTTGATAATTTCTCTCTCCAAATAATAGGTGTTATCACCCCGCCCATTATCAGAGGTCTTAAAACTATTCTTGCATAGCTTCATGTCACGACATCAAATAATAGTTACATTATCTTGTTTAGGAAATATCGATTCATAATATGGGGCCAATCCTTTCCACCCCGCACTAATTCCTAAATTATACGCATGATGGATATGAATATACATGCCATGCAAATACTAATACTTATAAATATTATCAATTTGTTGAGTTAGATAACCACTTTGTTGGTGGGTGTTTTGTGGACACTATAAAAACACTTTGAAAAGAAGAATTAACTTCACACATCTTAGAACCCAATTGTAATGGTGGTTCTAGGTATGGAATACTCAAGACTTATAACTTTAATTGGAGGTTATTTGGCTCAATTTTAACCTGTAGAGGGTTGGTGTGTTTGGAAAAACCACCATTTAGATTACATTTCATATAAAAATGACTTGATCAGTTCTAAAACCAATCCTAATGGTATTTATAATGGATTAAAGGAGTTGTATATTGATCAAAACAAGCTAAAAATAAAGGGGAAGGGAAGGAAAAATGGAACTAGGCTCTCTTTCCTAGTCAATAAGCATAATAAGCACCTTGGAGACAAATCAAATTTCATAAAACATAGATTAAAAATAAATAGATAGATTCATTCCTATATTAACTCCGTGCAATTAGTATAAGGAATGCAAGAAAAGATAAAATGGAGCAAACATTCACTCACCACTTCCCTTAAACACTTCGACAACCAAGACTACTTTAACACGTCTAGAAACCAAGTTTCGAGATAATGACTCGTGAAAATAGACTAACAAGGCACAATCTATCTACTCGCAAATTTAAACCAAAGATCAAGGAGAAAAATCTACTTAATAACTAAAATTGATTAATTGTCAAGGCATCAAGACACAATCAACATTGAGATTATCTAGACTCCAAGACAAAATCAAGCTCCAAATATCCTCTTCTATTTAGTTGATATTATCAAGATGATGTTTATAGTGTAAAATGGGCCATTTATAGGCAAATGAAGTTTAGATAGGCCTTTAGAATCTCTACAGATCCTAATTTTCAAAAGAGAGGAGAAAACATCTCCTAAACTACTAAGAATCACAATTGAGACCTCTAAAAGCATCCACGGAGGCATATTATGGAATTTTATCCCAAAACTTATGAATTATCACTATAGGAAAGCAAATATTTGTTAGAGAGTCAATCCGTGTAAGAAAAACATGTTTATCCCATCGATACAAAGATTAGATAAAATTATGATTACCATTTGTCCTTAAATTAGTGATTTGTAAATGCATTTGGTCTAGACTCCTCCTTTTCTTGTTTCGATGGGGTTTAAGAGGGAGTATCCACCCAATGAGCATCTCCATGAGTGCAAAGAAAAAAACCTATCAAAATCTTATGCAAATGATCGAACTAAAAGAAATGTGTTAAGAGGCATAAAAACTCGGTCCCGTAAAATATATGAGAATCTCTTCACGCTTCTACTCAAACTTGTGTATGTTTAGATCTCTTGAAAATATACTCCTAATGGTTTAAGATAGGCAAGAAACCATGCCTCTCGTAGTTTTGTTCAGTGACATCCTCAAGATAATTTTTACATTAGAGGAGACCATCAAATTTAACCTCATGTAGGCTAGTCATACGGACTTTAGATAACCTCACACGTGGAGGCCATCGCTTAGTCTTCCATACTTTTCCTCTCAACTCCCTATCTTTCCCGATATTTTCCATGTAGTAGTCATCGGTGTAGTCGCTCGTCGTAAGACTTAAGTCTCGTGGACCTAAATGAGCTCCATACCTTGGAGGTATCGATGATCAACACGTGATGACCATCGATGCTTTGATTATATGTGATTCCTCAAGGTTTGTCCTTTATTCCTTGGTATTAGCATTCCACATGTTGTCTATGCTTGGCATGTGTCAAGCATCGGGATGTATTTCCGGTGTAGGATCCCTGAGCTCATTAACTTTGTTGATTGATGCCACATATAAGACATCAATCAAATATATCCTCTCCTTTCCAAATGTCATCTCACCTTACTGATGTTTGACACTTGTCAAACATCGTAATGTCTTTCCCCTGTGACCTTCCTTAATACCAATGCAGGGCAAGTGTCTTTTAGGGACACATGTCCTAAATCATCGATTTCAACCTACCAAACAATGAAAACATTGAGTTAAATTTGACGTTTAAAAGCTAATGTAAAAATTAAACCAAATCATCAAGTGAACATTTTAAAACCGTTTTGACTCCCAAAAATGGCCAAGTCATGGATTTTTAATTCTTATAACTTTGCACATGTATATAGCCTTATAATAAGTCATCAAAGCTTTAACTAAAGGCCAAAATAAAACATTAAAATGTGAGGCAAAGTGTTTTAGCTTTGGGATCACTTTAGAGAATTTTTAGAGTTTATAAAATCATGAAGCAAGATATTAACTAAACTGTGAAAGTGTAATATACATGAAATAAGATAAATCATGCCATTTTTAATCGGTTTAGCTAAAATGTAAAACATGGGACCACCAATCATGCCAAACGGGTTTTAAAACCGATAAGCAAAGGGGGCTCCATTTCATAATCAATAAAGAGATGGGTTGTGTTGGGGACCAAAAAATGGAGACATCTATGGGGAAAATACTCAATGAAGTGTTCAGGACCCAAAATCTCAAGCTCATTAGTTCTAAAGATATTTTTATAACAAGAGAAATGTTTAAAACTTATGATTAATATTTAAAGACTATTTTAAACTTTTCCCTTTATTTCAAAAAGCAACCAATTTTCAAAATTCAAGTGTGTGGTCTTGTATGTACATCCAACTTTCTTAGAACTTAGATTGAATTTTCCAAACTTGTTAAACTTGTGATTCTATCACATGAAGGTTTTAAACATTAATCTACTGCCAATCAGGCATATATAGCCCTGATAGAGGTACTCTTGGCTCCACTCTAAGCCTTGCTCCATTACCAGCTAGGCACCCACAACCCCAACGAAGATTTCTCAAATCACCCCTCTAAGGAAACTTATTCAATTTTTCCTTATTTATACTTTCAAGATAATCTTCACTCAAATTTTATATTTTATTTCATCATCTCGTATTTCCCCTAGTTTTTATAATAATAAATAGGGTTGGGAACCGGTTAGACATTCATGATGATATTTCTCACCATGGACAACATAAGAAGAAAAGGGTAAATGATCCCCAATAGATGTATTATGTGCAAAGTCAAGGAAGAAATTATCAACCATCTATTCATCCATTGCCAATTTTTTAATATGTGTGGAGTCTCATATTTGAAAAAATAGGGATAAAGTGGGCTCTTCCTTTATTTGTTGAAGATTTCTGGTCACAATGGTCTTTTCACACTAAATGAAATTCTGTGAGAATTCTCTAGGACATCATTTTCTCGCACACCCTGGGGCCATTTGGAAAGAATTTGAAGAACATAATCTTACTATCAACATTGTTTTTAGAAGGCTAACTTTGTTGCTCACTGAAAATTTCAATTCATAGATGACTTCTAGTAAGTAGAATGTGAAGGAGACTAATATTAGAATTCTCAAAAATTGGAACATTCGGATGGATTAGAATAAAAGTTATTGTGATTTCAGGCATCCTAGACACAAGACTAAATGGAAACATCCTCATGATGGTTGGGCCAAGATAAACTTTGACGGGGCTTCAAAAGGAAATATAGGTTAGGTGGGAGGGGTAGGATTCATCAGAAATAACAATGGAGACCTTATTTCTACTTTTACTAGAAATTTGGGGAATCAAACCAATGAATTTGTTGTAGCCATGACTATTTTACGAGGAATTCAACTAGCTAAACATCTTAATATTAGATGTTTATGGGTGGAAGGGGACTCTCTGAACATTATTAATTGTCTCCTCAAAAAGCTTCTCTTGGATAAACAATAAGCAAGATTATAAATGACTCCTTACATTTTCTTTATTTTTTCTCTGAAGTTAACATAATGCACACTTATAGATAGGGCAATAAAGTTTTGGACAACTTTGCCAACATCTTAGTTAACTACTCTTCTCTTAGAAGTTGAATTGGGAATAATGATATTCCTACATAAATTAAGGATTTGGTTAATCATGAATGCATAAAAGAGTCATGATAATTCAGCTACGTATCTTTCCCAAGATACATTATCTTCTTAAGCACACTTGGTTTTTACCTTTTAAACTAATCTCTCATGGAAACATCCTTTCCATAGTCTGTGACTTTTGGAGAGCTCTACTTTTTATTTCCTTAACCTTTTTATTTTTCTCGTAGTACATAGACCATTCTTTGGGTATGGATATGGGCATATCTACCATGCTTTGAGTCACCTTTCAATAGAAGATGGAGAGAAGATGTTGAGCTTTGGAAAATTCTAGGCACCGGTAACTTTTCCACCTTCTTGGAAAGAATTAGGGGACATGATCCCCATATCTCCTCCGATTTTGCAACATCTTGGAAGGACAATGTCATCAATTTAAAAGGACAATGATAGAACTCAGTAGACACAAAATCTATGCACTTGGGTACATTTCTAGGTCCTAAAAGCATGCTAGCATTTACATGAATCCTAAACAAGAAATATAGTAATTGACAACTCCCTTTAGACTTTGATTTATCTTTTGCACTTTTATTGGCATTACACATATTGTAATTTTGTTGACATTTGATCTGCTTTTATATTTTTATGACCTCGAACACTAGTGCTCAGTTAGGACACTAGCACTAGGTGCTCTTATCCTCATGGGAGCTCCTATCCTTCTTTAACTTTTCCTTATCCTTTTGGACCCCTTTCGCTTCTTGATTACTTTTTACTACTTTGGGTCAACCTTTCAGTTGTCAATTACGAAATTCAAACAAGGGAATCATATAAATACATAGTTATGTTTTCAAAATAAAGGACCAAACACTAAGCATTACATACTACCACCTAAGCTTGCATTCAAAGGCACAAGAGCATCAAAGGCATCTATCTAACACTCATACAAGGGACAAGGGTTACATCACATCTACATACACATCATAGGATGTGAAGTTGATTATATTCCATCCCACACATTCTATACATTTGTTACATTCTAGACCTAGCCCACTATCACTATGCAACTCACTCAAGGGCATCCTAGAGCATCATTTCTACACACACACATGAACTACACAAAGTCTAAGATGTAGTTCAATGCTTGGTCATAAGTTCACTCTTTAGGTGATCGTTGGGGTCATTCCAATTCCCCATTCTACATTTTCATTTTTAGGTTTGTGATTTAATAAAAATAGAATTAAATCTAATTTAAAAGTAATTGATATTATAAAATATAGTAAAGATACAGATGCTAAGCACTCAAGCAATGCAAAACTATAAGTAAGTGGGAGATATAAAAACTTAGTTGATTCATGTATTTCCATCTAAAAAATGATCCGGGTTGGATAAAGTGATAGACGGATGTAAACAACATCCTAAATGTTCCTTGTGAATTATTGAACTCGGGAGTAGAGCCGCACATGTGTGCCTAGTACAGATGCAGAGGCGCTAGGCGTTGGTGACTAGTCCTATGCATTGGTATCAGATATAGAGACTCGAGATCTTCTTTATTTTGTGTTATCAAGGTTTTGTTGCTAATTCTTGTTAGTCATATGATATTTTCTCTCGATTTCCGAAGGTGCCTATAACCCACAAAACAAACCCTAGCTACTTGCACAAGCTCACAAACACATCAAATCTAAATGAAATATGAAAAATATGAAGTCAGAATGACCTCAGAGGTCACCAAAAGAGTGAACTTATGTGTTATAAGCACAATGGAATGAGGGAGGTCTGGATCACCTTACAAAATTTAATTCATATTTTAGATTACTCAACCAAACCACAAATTCACTTATCCAATCATTAATGTGTGCACATAATCAAATATCACATATGAAAGAAGCCATACATAAGATAATCAACATAAGACAAATATATAAGTGGGAAAACCTATAGGGGAAGAAAATAACTTAAACACAATATTTATATTGATATATTTCAAATTTATTGAGGCCCCAACCCTACAAGTAGCACCAACCCCTACTTTAGTAGAGTTACAACTCTACAAGGAGCATCAACCCCTAATTTTGTGAAACACCAAATCCACAAGGAGGCTACAACACCTAAATATGATCAAGCACCCACTTAACCACCTTATTATGTTTATATCTCTGTGGAATATTTCGCCACAACCGATAGAGAACATGAATTTAGCTCGCACTTCTTTAAATCATCAAACAAACCCTATGTCTTCACATACAATCACTCTCTTCACTTATCAAGTATTCAAATCCTTACACACATGATTTCCATCAATATTAAACCTTTAAAAAACTTGATTATATCTCAAATCTGTTGATGCAAAAACACAACACCCCGGATGTTGATCGATTTCTAGGTTGGTCATACTAGCATCCAGTGTGATTTCATAACATTGAATCCTTCCTCCAAGTGTGGGACTTGCAAAATGAGAAAGGAATCTCCAGAGAAGGCTGGTTCCTATTCCTCTGTTCAGATGCACACGAAAAATGCAGAGAGTTTACTCAAAATCTAATCTAATCTTGCCAAGGAGACAGGGTAAGAAGATGCATAAAAATAAACCTAAGCTAACAGAGGTGATGCACCGAGGAATGAAGAACACCTATCTTGCCAATAAACACAAACCATTCAAATGTGATGCAAGATCATGCACAGATAACAAAATTTGCAGTGAAAGACCAGGAGGATGCAAATGAACACAGAGAGGGTTGAGAATCATCCACAGACATGCATTACTTGCTCCAAAGATTGATACAATACACTACAAAATGCCAAGAGGCAGAGTCACATTACAGTTTCAAATGGGAGGTTCGAACTCCACAAATTTTCCTGATAGAGAGAAGAAGGGAGGAGCAAAACAGAAATGTTCGACCTTTTTAAAAGAACCCCTCTTTACAATATATAAGAAGAATGAGAGAGGGAAGAGAGAGGAAATTCGAATCTACCATAACCACTTCTAGATTGCATTTAACTCATCTCATTATGGCAAAAGCGGTGAATCTGCAAAACGGTGGACTGCCTAGCGTAAAATGGCGAATCGTCTGCATTGCATTAAAGTTGGTTGTTGAAACGCGTCACTTCGCTATTATTACGTGCCAGAGCAGGTGTTTCTCAATTTCTCTCTCTAAACTGAACCAAAATGCAAGATTGACTCTAATCATGTAGAGAATCTCTCCATCTTTCCATGATATAAAGAACGTGCAAATCCGAGCTCGATCGAAAAGATATGGCGATTCAAGATTTAGGGCAAAAACAAAAGACGCCAAAACAGATTTTGAATTTTTTTCCCGCGCTCGCCACTTGGATGACACGTGTCGAGCTGATTGGCTAAGAAAATTCTCTCTCCTCCACCTTTCCGCAAGTTTCCTTGAAAGTTTTGACTTTTATAACACTTTGGAAAATTTTCCATTTTCTCCCGCGCCCGCCACTTGGGACACGTGGCATCATTTGGTTCGTCGAAAGGGGCGCGGGGAAAACCTTTACCTTTTAGTTTTTCAGGCCCAAAACTTTGCTAAATTTTCTAAGTCCTCCCCGAGAGCTCCGCAACTCCCCCCCTTAGGACACGTGTCCCGTCCTCTATCTCGATTCGTTGGCGGCTTTCCCGGTCTTCAAGTCCTCGCGTATTTTTGGCCCGGTGTCCCAAACCGCCTGGGACAAATTCTCCGAACCGCCCGATTCGGGCTTCATCGTCCCTCTCTTTACGTTGAAGACACGTGGCAAGATTTCATTGGCTCTCGCTCCTTCGATTTCCGCATCTTACGCATCGTTTTGTCCCAACTGTCCCGACTAAAGTTCCTGCTTTGGCCGATCCGGTGGTTCCACGCCTCCTCTGCGTACATTTGTTCCAACTATCCTGATCAATGTCTGGGACAAATTCTTCCCGAACCGCCCGAAATGGGCTGCTTTTCTCTCGGCTTTCACCTTTCTGCGTCCTTCGCATCCTCTTGCCTGCATGTCCTGCATGTCCTTATTTATCTCGCACAACAAGCTTAGTCAATTTTTTCACCTTCTACTGGTTTGCCCTTTAGCGTCTCACCAAGGCGTCCCATGACCCGATGTCCCTTTGCGCGGACCGCCTGGACCAGACTTAGCTGATTTTCTTCATTTTTTCGACCCCCCAACTCCCAAACCCGACTAGACTTAGCCTTTTTTGAATTTTTTTCCTTTCAATTTTTTTTTGCATCTCTTCCATTTTATCAACTCGTTGGGGTTCCTTCTTGATAGAGAGTTAGAAGAAGCCGAGGGGACCCTAAAACATGATTTTGGGCTTTGAATCATATATTTTCTCGGGACTGACAATCTGATGCATGTTATCAAAATTACCCTGGGGGAATTTTTGACAACAGTTTTGGCGACTCAACGGGGTCACCTGCCTGCTAGGTAGAAGATCAGTGGCCTTTTAACAATCCATTGGGCATGGAGTAATAACTGAAACCAACTTGATCTCTGATCCCGATCTTGATACCGCAACTCATTCTTCGAGAGCACTCTGAACTATAGATACCCAACCTGGGAGCAAAAAAACCTATGCCAAAGCACTTAGGGAAAAAGAAACCTAACTACAACAAGACAATGTGCATACGCACTTAGAGGAACTGAAATCTAGGCTAATATTTACAAGGGTAAACCTTTTCCTTTTAGTAGCAATGTTTAAGATAGATTCCGTTAATCGAATCGGGAGTTCTTTCTCCATCCAATGCAGATAATCGAAGGCATTACCACTTTTACATCTCGTGACCATGTAGGGGCCGCTCCAAATGGCATCAAACTTGGAATGCCTTCCGTGTTTCACCCGATTTGCATCCCATTTCGTAACTAGGTCCCCTCCCGGAAGGTCCTTGCTCCCCCTTCTTGTCAAACCATCTTTTTACTAAGGTCTCGATCCTTTTCAATCATCGAACTACATGTTCTCTTATTTCTTCCAATTCCATCAACTCGCGCACTGCCTCCTCCATTGGTTTGAACTCGCATAACTCCAACTCGCTTCATGAGCTCCAATGCTGGAAATTCTAATGATATAGGCAATACTGCCTCTTTCCCATAGACCAATTTGTAGGGAGAACTACCTGTAGACCTCTTTGGTGTTATCCTATCAGCCCATAATGCTGATTTTAGCTTGGTATGCCATGTCCTTTGGTTTTCATCCAGAGTTCTTCTGATGATCCTTAGCAACTTTTTGTTTGTGGACTCTGCTTGTCCATTACCCTGTGGGTAATAATTTGAAGAGGTGCTTAAATAGATTCCATTCTTGACAGCCCATTCTGTAATCTTGGAACCTATGAATGCTAATGCATTATCTGATATGATAGTGGCCGGCACACCGAACCTGGTCACTATTTCTTCATAAAAGTCTAGTATGTTAGACTCACTTGCCTCTTTGAGCGCTACTGCTTCGGTCCACTTGGTGAAATAGTCCGTCACCGTGAGAATCCACTTGTGGCCTTGACTCAAATTGGGATTGATGACTCCAATGAAGTCCAGTCCCCATTGCATGAATGGCTGATCTACTGAAATTGGATGAAGGGGCAGCGCTGCTAACCTTCCTTTCCCTGTGAAGAATGCACATTTCTTGCATTTCTTAACCCATGAGTAGAAATCATTGAATACACTGTGGGCCAATAATAACCAACTTTCATGATTTTGAGAGTCATTATTCATGGGGCAAAGTGGCCTCCGCCTCCCCCCGTCATAACTCGTGTAAGATCCTCTCAACTTGACTGTTCCCAATGCATCTTAATAGAACACCATGGATGTCTTTCTTGAACAAGATACCATCAACAAGCACATATGGAATGGCTTGTAATCTAAAGTACCTCCTCTTTGCTTTGCTCATTTCTGGAGGGCATAGGCCTGTCTCGTAGGAAGTGTATCATATTCTCGAGTCCAACAGGAGTGGGCACATCATCATTTTCCTTGTTTTGACCATCCCGTAGTAGCAGGCAACATCTTCTTCACCTTCCGAGCCGCCTAGTTTGTTTGGAAGCGAGCTACTCACACAAACCTTTCCCACGAACCAGTTTGGTTACTTCCGATTTCAATATCATATTCCATCACCCGAGTGATCCAACTGCTCTCTTCTCGTTTAAATCCTTGTTTAGAGAAAGTCCTCGACACCAAAGCATGAGAGACCAATAATTGAATCTTATTGTTTGAGACCAAATGTCTTGAACTTCTTCAAGCTCCCGATGACAAACAAGGACGTGCTTTTCAATGAAAGAGTACCTAGTTTCGTATTCCTCCAAGCCTCGATCAAGAAAGCAATCGGTTGTTCTAATCCTTCTTTTTGTTTTGTTGTGCCAGATTGCAGAAATTGTGTCTCCACCACCAAAGGCGTATAGCATGAAACCCTTGGAGAAGTCTGGATTGACGAGAGTGGGAGCTTGAGATATAGCCTCTTTTATTGCCTCAAAACTTGCCTTGCCTTCAGATGTCCACTTAAATGCCATGCTCTTTTTTAACATCAACGTTATTGGCTTTACGAGAGCTGCAAAGTTTGGAACAAACCTCATGGACAAAATTGATCCTTCCCAAGAAGCTTTGAAGAGCCTTCTTGTGACTTGGCAATGGCAATGCACTCGAATTGCTTCAACTCTTTCTGGGTCAATCGTCAATCCCTCCTTTGAAACAATATGGCCTAGAAGTTTCCCCTCATGAGCCAGGAATATGCATTTTTTGGGATTCAATGATACCCCAAATCTTCTACACCTCTGAAATACCTACCTCAGATGAAAGAGGTGATCCACTGCATTTTTGGAGAATACAGTGATGTCATCAAGATATATCAGAACTATTTTATTGATCAACCCTTGAATGCCATATCCATTGCCCTTTGAAAGTGGCTCCAAAGATTTAATAGGCCAAATGGCATCTTCTTGTAGCATATGCCCCATTTGGTGGTGAAGGCTATCTTGAACTGGTCTTCCTCCTTCACCATTATCTGATTATAGCCTGAATATCCATCTAGCAATGAGAACCTTTCTGAACCAGCTACAACCTGCAATATTTGCTCCATGGAAGGGAGTGGGTAATGGTCCTTGAGAGAGGCTCTATTCAAGTCTCTGAAGTCAACACACAATCTGATCTCTCCACTCTTCTTTCTGACTAGAACTAAGTTGGCAACCCAACTAGAATGCTTGATTAGGAATATGATTCTTGACTCAATCAGCTTGTCCAATTCTTTCCTCATGAGAGGCTCCATGTGTGGATTGACTGGTCTTTGTTTCTGCCTGACAGGCTTAGTATTTGGATCCAATTCGATGGTATGCTGAGCTAAGTTGGGATCAAACCTTTCAAGTCTTCATAGCTCCAAGAAACACATCAGGAACTCTCGACACACACCGTATGAACTCATACCTTTCTTGTTCAGTTGTCATCCTTCCAATTTGCAATGGTTTGTTCTCTTCTACCAAGATGGATACTGAATCCTCTCTCTTGACCTGAATGTTTGCTTTCTCCTTTCTAAACTGATCATTGGGATTAAAAATGGACTCCAAAGTGATAAGTCCTTGGGCAGCTTGTTAGTTCTCAGCTGTACCACTTGGTCACCATACTGCTGTTCCAATTTTTCTTGATTCTTGGCTGAGAACTCAGCTTCTTCTTGCAAGAAATGGATGATTTGCTGGTCATTTTCAAACACTTGCCAACTGACATTGTTATCCGACCAAGGCCTCACAATCACATGGATGTTTGGTTGTACCTCATCTTGTTGAATGCTTTCCACAATGTCAAAGGCTGCCCTACCGCTGCAAGCCTATCGCCAGCCAGCTTGATTCTCTTCCTAGGAATGGATTTGATGCCAAAACCTCAAAATCTTCCATGAGGTCCCACACCTTGTTCTTGTAGCATTTGAGTAGATCATTCTTGGTAGCATGCTGTCCCTTGACTTGATTTACAATCAATTCACTGTCCCCAAAGACTTGCAAGTTCTTTATTTTCTTCTTGATTGCCCAATGCATCCTCGCACCAAGGCTTCATATTCAGCAGTTGTTATTGAGCATGCAAACTGAAATCTAAAAGCTGAATAGTACTTTACTCCTCGAGGTGAAACAAGCATGGCTCCACCTCCTGCACCTTGTCTACTCCTTGATCCATCAAAAAACAGCTGCCATACCTCATTGTCATCCTTGTGGTTTGGCTCGGTGATGCTAGGAATAGGTTGATTTTCTTCGTGTATACAATAGACTCCCAGCTCAGATTCTTCTACTTCTTGATAAGGATCAAAAGCATGTATCTTGTTTTCCCATTCATCAAGAGTTAGATCCGGGATGCTTCCAACCTTAGTGTCAGCTTCATCAGAGCTTGGGTGATCTTCTTGATCAAATGCTGAGCAATTGGCATTAATCTGACTTGGAGTGTAAGGCTCAATATGGAAGTTTGCAATAGGTTCTGACCTGATTGTGGCTTTGGTTCCATACCTCGCTCAACAAAGATGTGTGACCAATCAGCAGAGAAAATATCCTCCAATCTCGGCTGAAGTCCTCGACAAGCAAAGGGCAAAGAGTGGTGGAAGGTCTATGACTGATATATCTTGTAAAACAACAACATTTGACATGCATGCAAGGTAAGACTCAAGTTTTTAATCACTCCAACTCAAGCTATCTGCTGTCCCATCTAGCGCACTACCCCTTTGGATATTGTTTCATATCGGAGCCCTAGCCGATCACTATTTGTTTAGGCATTACCGAGCTACTTGCCCCGAGTCTATCATGCAATTGTGCACTAGCTGATTTCCAATGATCAATGAAACATGAAAGGAGGGGGTTTCAACATTTTACCTTGCTGTCCTCCATGATTTCCCTTAGTCAAGGCAGCATTTGTAAGCACTTTGTCTTGCATCCGAACTTGCTGATTCAAGTTGGCCACCTTCATGGCAGCTTGCAGCAGATCTCTTTGGCCTGGGATAGATAGGGATTCCCACATTGATATATTGACGTTTGTCTTCTTCATCTGATCAATGATACAGAATGGAGATGAAGCATCCCTCTGCTTTCCCTTGGCCTACACATTCACTCCTTGCACGTGGGTAGCAATAACCGTATTTGAGTTGGCCTAGGGGCTGTTCTTGGCTGCCCTTGTGCATTTGAAATTGGATTTTGCTTGCCAACCATTTGTGGAGCCATGGAAGGTTGTGGATTGGTTGGGGCTAATGGCTGTTCTTCACCCAAATTCCTCCTTTTTGACCTTGTGTTGGCTGCAACACCTTGAGAAACTACCTGGTTCATGCCACAAAATCCTTTTCTACTTGCCAATTTACCAATGTGGTGTCATTTGGGGCTGATTGTTGTTGGAATGTTTCTTGTTGTTGGTTGTTTCCTTGACTGCCCTCACCCTCCACACCAGTAGTTGTCACCATTAATGCTTGATTCAAAGCACCATTGAAGCACATGGATTGGTTATGAGGCTCATTGCATGGAAAACACCAATCATACTCCTGGGCAATGTTGTTTTGTGTTGGCACCAATGCCTTAGAGGCAGATATGGCATTTGGATTATAGGGCTGAAATGGTCTATTGGCAGGAGGCCTTGTTTGATTTATATTTACAGCTGGATTAGGAGGCCTTTGTGGTTGGTATGGCTGCCTGTTAGGCTGAGCTTGGGGTTGATAAGAAGGTCTAAAACCTTGGGCTTGTTGCCTCTTGAGAGTAACCAGCTCATTGCCTAGGTTTTGCAATTGCTTCATGACTTCTTGAAGCTCATTTGGGGCACTTGGAGATGAAGTGGAAGCTTCATTTGAACTCTATTTCTAGGAGTGGGAGAAGGAGCCAAATTAGGTGCTTGATTGGTGTTTGACTCTCTAAACTTGGAAACAGTGGCATGGGAGGTCTAGGGGCAAGTTTTCCAGCTTGGATCAAACAATTTTCAGCCCTAATGGCAATGCTATAAGCCATAGGGATAGTTATGCCTCCCATGGACTGAATCAACATAGAAATATCAGAATTTAGAGCTTTGAGATAGTAGAGAAAAGCACCTTCTCCGTTGGCCCGATCGCCACCGGAATCCTCTCCCAAGTCTTTTGAAATCAAGTTGAAATCGATCACCGCCATCATTGGGAGCTCTCTTGATGGTTGTCACCGCTCCAAAAGAGACAAGTTGTCTCCTTTCTCCAAATTGCTCATGAAGTGCTATACACAAATGATTCCAATTTGTGATAGAACCAGCTCCAAGGCTCCTAAACCATCGCAATGCTTTACCCTTGAATGAAGATGCCAAAGAACTCGACAATGTACCACTGCATCTCATTGATTTCATGGATTACACAAAGGTTAGCAATATCTTTAACATGATCACCTGAGTAGTCCGATTTTCTCCAAAGAAGTATGGAATGTTCTTCAAGGCTGCAATAGGAATTGATGTTGTGCATTGAGGGCAAGTGGGCTCTACCCGTGAAGTTGACATAGGGGTTGTTTTGTGCCATTCTAATTGGTCTTAAAACCCTTGTTGATCGAATGAAAGGCCTACTGTGGAGGAGTTGAGAGAGTTCTGTTTGGTGGAGATGGAGACCTTTGAATCCTTCTTCCTCTTTGCCTTCTTCTTGAGATAATTGCAGTATTCAAACAACACTTCTTCTTCTCCAACTCTTGACCTTGTGGTGACTCTTCTCATGAGTTTTCAGTGCTTGCACCGCTGAAACCAGCTTGATTCTTCCCTCGAGTCACCAGATATGCAAATAATAGCTCTTTTTTTCAAGCAAGAAAATTGTAGCAGAGATGCACATCAACTTTGCTGCAATAAAAATGAGACCTCTAGGTCCCACCGGCGTGCGTGCAAAAACCGTTGATGCAAAATCACAAAGACTCCCCGGATGTTGATCATATTTCTAGGTTGATCATACTAGCATCCAAAGTGTGATTGCATAACATTGAATCCTTTCTCCAAGTGTGGGACTTGAAAATGAGAAAGGAATCTCCAGAGAAGGTCGGTTCTATTCCTCTGCTCGATGCACACGAAAAATGCAGAGGGTTTACTCAAAATCTAATCTAATCTTGCCAAGGAGACAGGGTAAGAAGATGCATAAAAATAAACCTAAGCTAACAGAGGTGATGCACCGAGGAATGAAGAACACCTATCTTGCCAATAAACACAGACCATTCAAATGTGATGCAAGATCATGCACAGATAACAAAATTTGCAGTGAAAGACTAGGAGGATGCAAATGAACACAGAGAGGGTTGAGAATCATCCACAGACATGCATTACTTGCTCCAAAGATTGATACAATACACTACAAAATGCCAAGAGGTAGAGTCACATTACAGTTTCAAATGGGAGGTTCGAACTCCACAAATTCACCTGATAGAGAGAAGAAGGGAGGAGCAAAACAGAAATGTTCAACCTTTTAAAAGCCCCTCTTTACAATATATAAAGAATGAGAGAGGGAAGAGAGAGGAAAGTTGAATCTACCACAACCACTTCTAGGTTGCATTTAACTCATCTCATTATGGCAGAAGTGGCGAATCCTGCAAAACGGGCATGTCTAGCGAAACGGCGAACTCTGTCATTGCATTAAAGCCGGTTGTTGAAACGTTACTTCTCGTTTATTTATTACATACCGAGGTGTTTCTCAATTTTCTCTCTCCAAACTGAACCAAAATTCAAGATTGACCCCGAGAATCATGTAGAGAATCTCTCCAGCTTTCCATGATAAAGAAGAAAATCCGAGCTCTGATCGAAAGTTATGGCGATTCAAGATTTAGGGCTCAAAACGGATTTTGAATTTTTTCCGTGCTCGCCACTTTGGTGACAAGTGTCGGAGCTGATTGGTTGAGTAATTCTCTCTCCTCCACCTTTCCGTGGGTTTCCCTTGAAAGTTTTGACTTTTATAACACTTTGGAAATTTTTCCATTTTCTCCACCGCCTCCCGCCACTCGGGACACGTGGCATCATTTGGTTCGTCGACAGGGGCGCTGGGAAACCTTTACCTTTTTAGTTTTTCAGCCCAAAACTTTTGCTAAATTTTCTAAGTCCTCCCGAGCTCTGCACTCCCTTCCTTAGGACACGTGTCCCTGCTTCGATTCATTGGTGGCTTTTTCGGTCTTCGCATCCCTCGCGTATTTTGGCCTCGGGTTTCCCAAACTATCTGGGACAAATTCCTCCGAACCGCCCGATTCGGGCTTCTTCGTCCCTCTTTGTGTTGAAGACACGTGGCAAGATTTCATTGGCTCTTGGCTCCTTCGGCTTTCCGCATCCCACGCATCCCTTTGTCCCAACTGTCCCGGACTAAAGTTCCCTGTTTCGGCCGATCCGGGTGGTTCACGTCCTCTCGCATACTTTTGTTCCAACTATCCTGGACAAGCTTGGGAAAAATTCTTCCGAACCGCCCGAAATGGATCCTTTGCTCTCGGCCGCTTCACCTTTTCACGTCCTTTTCAAGCGTCCTTTGCATCCTTACGGCCCAGATGTCCCAGCCTTATCTGCACAACAGTTAGTCAATTTTTTCACCTTCTGGTTCACGCTTTTCGGCTCTTGGCGTCCCCACGACCCGGATGTCCCTTTCTTTGCACATGCGGACCGCCCAAGGACCAGACTTAGCCGATTTTCTTCATTTTTTCGGCCCCAAGCCTACAAACTCGAAATGCCTTAGAAAAATCTTACAACCATATTTTTGCATCTCTTCCATTTTATCAACTCGTTAGGATTCCTTCTTGGACAGAGAGTTAGAAGGAAACCGAGGGGACCCCAGAAAACATGATTTTGGGCTTTGAATCATATAGTTGCTTGGGATCGACAATCTGATGCATGTTATCAAAATTACCTAGGGGGAAATTTTGACAACAAAATCATTTCACACACCCACAAATATCTCTCACCTAGGTCACACTTCTTGCACACACACAACTAGCTCACAAAAACACCCAAAACAATGCTTTTATAAGATCCTTCACATTTCACATTTAAAAAAAAACTTTTACCCTCCTTTGGATCGACCAATGCATCATAAAATCACCCCAAATTCATAACATAATAGTCAAAAGTGACTTAAGTAGGTCGGCCTAGCCAAAATTATCATTACATGCTCTAAAAAACTCAAATCCTAGTGGGTATAGAGAGAAAATACCTTAACATCGAAACCATACTTTTTCATGAACCATAAATCATCACACATTATTAAAATAAAATTTAGAAATCATACATGGTCATAATTTACATCAATCAATTAGAATATTTCATTTAATGGGACCACTGTTCTTTGTTCTTTGCAAAACACCTATTTCCTCCAACCTTCAGGACCTCACACATCTTTATGCCACTAGATCACTCTAAAACATCCAAAATATGTCATGTGACCACTAAATGGAAATGTAAGAACCTTTAGAAAACTTCTAATCAAGTTATAAGTCATGAAACAATCACCTGCTCAAACCTCAACCACTTTTGTCTTCACCAAATCAAACTACCCAAAAGCTATTTTCAAATATCAACTAGTTAACACCTTTCCTAGAACAATAAATACCTATAAATGGATTAATTGGATGAAAAATTCATCTCTTCACTCTCAAGGTAATAGAAAGCATCACCTAATCCATTTAATAATCCAATCAATTCAAAATATCCGTAGAAGATCCCGTCTGTCATGCACTAGAAAAATATTCTTGTCCAAACAATGACTTGGAAACCTTAGAAAAACTCATCATCATGAAAATATATATATAAATTATATTTATAAAAAAACTTGAATCACCTCCTAACTCTTCATGTAGCTCCTAAAATGTCCACTTCAAATGAAGACTGCTTTTTATTGCCGCAAAACTCATCTGCTTTGACTAGTCAACCTTCATAGGGCACACTTTGCAATTTTTATGCATCCTCATGACCTAGAAACTCTTTTTACATCAATAAAAACTCACATACTCAAAATAATGTCAATTTATTTTGCAACTCCTTTGGATAATCTTGTCCTAAAATAAAATTTTTCAGAAACTGACTGTTTGAGTGGGGTCCACTCATCACCATGACCTCTACCATACATTTTTGGAAAATTTAAGTACTCTACATTTTACAACCATCCTCAATGCACTAGGAATAAATTATGTCCACTTAGGAATAAAATCTCTCAAACCACTTTCAGGTTAGGGTTTTAAACTCATAAAAATTTGTTTACCTTATTAACATTCATTCATAAAAACGTGAGGATGAACTGACCTCATTAATTTTGTGAAACCTTATAAAATCAATATATAAACATCCTTGAAATCCACAAGTCCTGTGAAAATTACACAATTCACGGTGAGCATCATAAGTTCTAATTTGAGTTGGAAATGGTCTTATCCTTAATCGTGTCTTACCAAAACTAACATAACTTGCATAATTCACATCCTAACATCCTGAAATTTTTCTCAAAGAACCATAACACATAATAATAACATATACAATCATAAAAAAATTATCACCATCTCTCAAACTCTCTAGATACTAAGGCTTACATAGCTAGCCCTTCTGGTTTTACGTTGTAAATGCTAGTGTTAACTTAAATAACACATTAACTCATCATGACAACTCACAAAATGATCCAAACATACATGATACACAATTATACACATGTATACATGCATCCATGAGCCCATATAGCTCTAAAACACATCCTTATACCTCCTAACATCCATACCTGTTTCAAATGAGCACCGAATCATGGTTACCAACCTATATATGTACCCTTAAGCTAATATGAGTGCCAAAACACTGTCTAAACATACTCTCCATCATTCTAACATGCTTCTCAAGCAACCAAGAAGCTCCAATCATTATGCACTATCACCCGGACTAGTTAGATCACCTAAATAGGCTTGCAAGAGCAAACAACCCTCACTGAATCTCCTTGTATCATCATGAAATCATCTAAGCCATCACGTCAACATCATCCAAAACATCTTCTCGACCCTACTCCATCATCCATTTTTTCATTAATGCGGTTTTGCATCAATGACAACACATATAACACCTCATGCCAATGATCTCCCCTTTGTCGTTAATGGAAAACTACTTGAACTTCTCCCCTTTTTACTTTAATGATAAGGCATACCTGTAGAACATGTTCTTCACCTTTCTCAGCTTTATAGCACCATATTTTGGTTAAAACATCAAACAAAGGTCTCAAGCAAATTCAAGAGCCTTGAACTTCCACTAAAAACTTGATTTTACCTTATTTGCAAGTATGCAACCACCATGCTCCCTCCGGGCTAAGAATCTACATCATCTAAATACATCATGAATAAAGCATCATATTACCTTGATTGGAGCCAAGACACCATTTTCACCTTCTATACATGAAAAAATAGCTATTTTTAACCTCAAACATGTTTTATCCTTCAAGATACCAATGTAGCAGAGCATTAACCGAACCAACTACACCATGAACATGCCAATAATGTCATATATGAGCCTATAAGTCCACCTTACCTTCTTTCTTGAGCACATACCAACTTATCTAGGTACAAATTTTTCTTTTCAATACACTTTCTTGCTACCAAACTAACCTAAGGACTCATGACCCTAATTAGAATGCTCAGTGCATTTAGGACCAACTTTGATGCACTCCTAAGCTTCACTAAACTCATGACTAAACAAATTATCACTCCCATGGACTTAACATCACTATATCTAGGATAAAAGCACAAAAATGAGCTTTTGCCTTACTTTCATGGTTGGAAATCACCTTAAACACTTTTTCCCAGGTCCTAAACCATCTTCTTAGTTTTATACAGTCATATTAGATGAAATAATGTAGTCAAGGACCAAAACTTGTTGATTCACCGTGATGATACCTAATACATACCTTGAATGCCTTAAGACCTTCATATCACCATCTAGGAGTAATCTCACTTGCTCCCCTATCATGAATGACTTTTGCACACTTGAGCAACAAATACACGTGTGGGAGCAACTTTTCTTGTCATAGTGGTACTTGACTAACCTTAAACAACCAACTCACCATCAAGGCTAGCACCAAAAAGTTAAGAAAATGACTCTTCTTAGCTTATAACAACACTTAAACACTTCCATGGAGTATCAACATGTACTCCCCTGTCTTAGTAGTCATAAACATCTAATTCACTTGTAGAAATCTTATGGACTACTATAACACCATGTGAATCATTATAAAATCTCAAACCTTCTTCTTGGATCAAAAATGACTAACGAGCATGGGAAAAATCAACTCCACACTCAACCAATTTGATCAACCATTTAGGAAAATTACAGATCATAATGAGGCTTCTTCAAATTATACCTACAGGCCTGAGAAACTATGCTACTCTGTCTCTTGCATATACTATACCCGTAGCAAAATACTATCATACTTAGAGCAACATGATTACCATAATGACTGAGATCATTCTCCTTACTCACTTCCAGAGAAATTGACATCTTCACACATAAATATTTCATCTCCTAAAATCTGAGACATAAAAATTTTGTAACAATTCTATAGAAATAACAACCTCTTCCCTGGAGCGCAAAATTGCCATGAAATTTTTTCTATCCTTCGACTATGATTGCCTCATTGTATGAAATGGATCATGATAACCATCCATATTTAACTTAGACCATCATTTCAATTTTTTCATAAAAGGCTTGATACACACCATAAATATGTGAAAAACAACTTTACTAGTCATTGTAACACTATATATATTACCTTTGAGCTACAATTATCAAACATCTTCTGCATACTAATACATCTATGTACAATTGTAACTTGTTTCTAATAAACATACACTTTTTTATATCCTTTAGATAACATCAAGAACATCTCAATATGCTACATACTTGAGTAAGTGTATACCCTACCTCTTGCACTGTAGCTCAACATTCTCACTAATGTAACCACAAAAACACCAAAAAAACCTTTTTTATGACTTCAAAGCTTCACAACATCTTATTGCAAACATATTTCATCTACATGAGATCTTAGACTTATAAAAATGCAGAATTCCAATACTCATACCGTAGGAGCTTACTTCTAGTCGATTTCATTGTAACATGTAGCCTTCAACAACTTTCTTCAACATAGTCGGGAGTATCAAAGTAAAACTTGCATTAAGAACCAATATTGAAGATGATTAACCATGATCCTTTACACATGAACTTAGTGTCCATACCATTTAATCACACTTTCACTAATTTGAAAGACTCAAGGGGTACACAAAGGAGACATCAACAAATTTGTGATAGACCATTCAAGAACTTGTACAAACTTGAGACACCAAGAGGGATTAATGAGTAAACACTTGACCTTATACCATCAAACATGCATTCCTCAAGGATCACATATTCATATGCAAGACATACACAATCTGAGAAACATCAAGGTTCCACATAACCAACTTCACACCTTCAAATTGTCGATTCTTAGTCTACTAGCCCTGGATACTTAAAGTATCATGCATAAATTTTGACATAAAAGTAATTATAAGGATATATTACTTGATTTTCATTCCCATTTGGCCTTAGAAGTATCACCTTAATCCTTGAATCAAGCCCTCGGCCCGTGAAGATACCTTACCTAGATTGCACTTGCATTTCTTCAATTAGGTCTCCTTGTCACCTAAGACTGTCACCCTAAGCTTCACAAAGATTCCTAAGAATCTATACACTCTTAGAGCCTCAAACCACTTAAATCCTTTATACCACTTATTCTAGATGGCATATACTAAAATCTATCCTCAAATTCCACCATTTGGTCCTTCAAACCTTACATTCCTTACACACCGCTCATAGTGGACTGTCAAAACTTAGTCTAGGCAGAGAAGTGTCTCAAAATGTACAAATTTTCACTTATGAACCCAAAATTGATCACTGATAGTTAGACACACCTTCTCACACTCTGAGAACCATTTTAATGAATAGAGGGCAAAAATACCACCTACTTACCAGGGTCCACTTTGATTTTTCCTCATAAGCCCTTAAACATCTACACAGATCTTCCACTTTCATGTTGAATGATCAAGTTCTCATACATAATGTCACAAGAACATCTTCAAGCACACATATTAGAACCATTTTCACCATTTTAAACTCATAACATATGACCCAATGACTTCACAAATCAATGAACATGACTAGACAACTTATTATGACTATACCATACTTTTGAGAAGGATGAATGCACTAAGACACTTTATATCCTTGTACAACTTCACGTGACACCTTCATAAGTACACACACATCATCAACTTATAGACATGTTTAATACTTGCCTCTTCAACACTTAATTACTTTATGGCACTTCATAAGACTTAGTACAATCACCAAAGAACTTCACAGATCACATACTCATTTATCGTAGACAACCAATGACATAGATCCAAATGAGACATTCCATATGAATGGCATGACACAATGAACATCATAAGAGAACTCAAATAGTCTCATAATCATACTGAAACACTTTACATGGAAAATTTATCATGATAATGCAACCATAGACCTAAAATAGCTTTAGACACATACACCTTGTTACCACAAAATTGAGATCATGACATTTTCACACTCAATGCCAAACATATAAATACATGGGAAATCAATAAAGTACACATAATGACATACCTTATGATCATGGGGAAGACACACATATGAATAAAATAGACCCTTCTCACTTCAATGCTTCATTTGCACTAATATACCTCTAAGAAGCATAGTGGAGATATATGAACACCATGAAGACCTAAAAGAAGGTCTTGAAGAGGTCACAAGCCCTCTTAGATACCTAGAAAATCCTTCTTCCTCTCTCTTCTGATCATAACTTTGTGTTTTACCCTTCATTCCATCATCACAAGCTCTTGATGAGACACCAAGGTCTCTTCTAGGTTCCCACACTCTTCTTTGACCATTGTCATACATTCTAGGTCTTTGAAATCCACTTCCTTGTTCTTTAGGACCTTGAAGACTCTTGTCTTGACTTGAGTAACCTTGATAGAAATTCCTTGCAACATGAAAAATATGTTACAGTTGTAACATACTACTGTACTTTTCTTCACTGAAGTCATCAACATGACTAGATGTATCATTCAAACAAGCACTAACAACATGGCCTACCTCATTGCATTTGAAGCATACAACATTCTTAGCATGATCATATTTTTGTCTTTCCATGGCTGAGTATCTCTAGGAGGCCTTCTACACTCCTTAGCCCTATGAACAAATCCATTACATGTATAACAATAACCATTAAAAGATCTTTCATACCTTGAGGCATTAAGTTTCCTAATTTTCTTGGTCTTCTCATTGTCCTTGATGTAGATCTCCTTCTTTCCTTCCTTGGTGCTTGGTTCACCTACTTATTTACATGAAACCATGTCTTCTTTATTCACCTTATTGTCCATGTCTTACTTCTCAATGATTCCTCAAGCTTTTTAGAAATGGCCCAATGTTTCCCTTCAAGTTCTTGTATCTTTTCTTCATACTCCTTGACTTGTGAAGTCAAATTCTTATTGTTCTTTTCAGCATGTTTTAGTTCTGATTGAACACATGCCAATTCAAGCCTTAAACCATCATCTTCTATTTCATTTTATTTTTAAGAATTAGGTTACAGATCACCCCACAATGTAGAACCACCACTAGAGGATCTCATATCTTCCTTTTTCATGAAAAGAACCTCATCACCTACATCATTTTGATCAGATTCAATCTCTGAATCAAATCCATCAAATTCACTACTTACTTCAAAGGAATAGTCATCTTTCTTGGTATAAAGACTCTTCTTATTCTTCTTCATGAATTCACTCTTTGAACCCTTTCTTATTTTTATTAAACTTATAATTTTTCCTCTCATGATCACTATCATGATCATTATTTATATTCTTATTATGTGTATGAGGAAACTTAGTAGCAAAATGACCTACTTTACCACAAGTAAAGAATTTAAAAGGAAGTTTACCCTTGTACTTACCAGTTCCAATTGTCATTCTTCTAGCAACCATGGAAAATAGTTCTTCATCATCAAGATCTAGAGTAATATCTTCATATTTGACCTTTTTGTCCTTTTCCATCTTCTCCATTTTGAAGGCTATCTCTTTCTTAGCAGGTTTAGAATCAATTATCCTCATCTCATAGGTAGTCAAAGTACCATGTAGATCATCCATCTTCACTATGTAAAATCTTTGGATTCTTCTATGGCAGAAAAATTGGAGTCATATCTAGGAGTTAGAGATCTCAACACCTTTTGAACAACTACTTCTTCTTTCACATCTTCTCCTAACCCTTTATAGTTATTAACAACCTTGTAAACTCTAAGAAGATATGCAATAATGGACTCATCGTTATTTATCTTAAGAGATTCAAACTTATTTTTGAAAGTTTGAATCTTGGCAATTCTTACCTTTGAACCACTTTCATAAATAAATTACAATTTCTCCCATGTTTCCTTTTTTGATTTGCAATGCATGACCTTTCCCAATTCAGATTCTCCAAGACCTTGAATGATAACATTGAAAACATTAGAATTGTTTTTATATGCATCTTTATCTACTTTATTGGTAGGAGGAGTGGAAGGAGGAGTATAGCCATCTTCCACAATCTTCAAAACATTAAAACCTTGGGACATAATAAAGGTCTTCATCCTTAGACTCCAAAATCATAGTTTTTCCATCAAACATTGGTGCCTTGCCAATAACTACACCACTCACCATTTTGTGCTTCAATGATCTCCTTTCAAGTTGTCAAACTTCTCTAAAAGGACCTACTCGATACCAATTATTGGAAGCACAATGGATTGAGAGGGTGGGTGACTTAGTTATTACAAAATTTAATTTAGATTTTAGATTACTCAACCAAACCAAAAATTCACTTATCCAATCATTAATGTGTGCATATAATCAAATATCACATATGTAAGAAGCCATAAGCAAGATAATAAACACAAGACATGAGATATAAGTGGGAAACCATTAAGGGGAATAAAAACAACTAAAACAAAATCTTTATATTGATATGTTTCAAATTTATAGAGGCACCGACCCCACAAGAAGCACCAACCCCTAGTTTAGTAGATCTACAACCCTATAAGGAGAAACAACCCCTAATTGTGTGAAGCACCAACTCCAAAAGGATGCTACAACCCCCCAAGATGATTAAACACCCACTCAAACACCTTATAATGTTAAGATCACTGGAATATTGCTGCCACAACTGATAGATTCCACTGATTCAACTTGCACTTCTTAAAACCCTCATACAAACCCTAGGTCTTCACATACAATCACTCTCTTAACTTCTCAAGTCTTCAAATCCTTGCACACATTCTTGAAATAAATCCTAAACCCATCACACAATTTATCATATCTCAAATCATGCTCACACAACTGCAAAACTCTCTCACCTAGGTCACACTTCTTGCACACACACAACTAGCTCACAAAAGCACCCAAAACAATGCTTTTATAAGCTCCTTCACATTTAAAATTCAAACAAAAACTTTTCCCCTCATTTTTCTCAACCCATGCATCATAAAAAAATCCCAAATTCATAACATAATAGTCACAAGTGACCCAAGTAGGTCGGCCTAGCCAAAATCATCATTACATGCTCCAAAAAGACTCAAATCCCCATGGGTACAAAGAGAAAAATACCCTAACATCAAAACCATACTTTTTCATGACCCATAAATCACCAAAAATGTTTAAATTAAAATTTAAACATCATACATGGTCATAATTTACATCAACCAATAAGAATATTTCATTTAATGGGACCATTGTTCTTTGTTCTTCTTAAAACACTGTTTCCTTCACCCTTCAGACCCTATCAACATCTTTATGCCACTAGATCACTCAAAAACATAAAAATATGTCATACGACCACTAAATGGAAATGGAAAACCTTTAGAACACTTCTAAGCAAGTTATAAGTCATGAAATAATCAGCTTCTCAAACCTCAACGCCTTTTGTCTTAACCAAATCAAACTACCCAAAAAGTTATTTTCAAAGATAAGATATTTAACACCTTTATTGAAACAATAAATACCTATAAATGGATTAATTGGATGCCAAAAACATCACTCTTCACTCTCCAGGTGATAGAAAGCATCACCTAATCCATCTTATGCTCCAACCAATTGAAAACATCCAACAACTCTTGTCTTGTCCTGCATTGACAAAACTCTTCCTATCCAAAAATTGACCTAAAAAACCCTAGAAAAACTCATCAATATGAGACAAAACTTATATAAATTGAAATATCTCTAAATTTTATTTCCAACACAACTTTAATCACCTCCTAACTCCTCACGTAGCTCATGCATTGTCTACTTCATTGAAGACTTCTTTTTATTGCCTCAAAACTGCCCTTTGACCGGTCAACCTTCATAGGGCACATTTCCATTTTTATGCATCCTCATGACTTGAAACATATTTTGACATCAATAAAAACTCACATACTGAAAACAATGTCAATTTATTTTGTAAATCCTTTAGACAACCTTGTCCCAAAACAAACTTCTTCATAAACTGACCTGATTGAGTGGGGTACACTCATCACCATGACCTCTACCATACACATTTCTATAAATATGAAGGAGTAATATACATGTTACAACCATAATCCATGTACTAGGATGAAATTATGGCTACTTAGGAATGAAATCTCTCAAATCAATTTCAGTCTAGGGTTTTAAACTCATAAAAATATGTTTACCTTCTTAACATTTGTTCATAAAAATGTGACGATGAACTAACCTCATTATTTTTTGAAACATTATAAAATAAATATAGAAACATCCTTGAAATCCATAAGGTCCCACTCAAAGAACAAAATTTAGGGTGAGCATCATAAGTTCCAATTTGAGATGGAAATGGCCTTGTCTTTAACCCTGTCTCACCAAAACATCCATAACTTATAAAATTCACATCCTAACATCCTAATTTTTTTCTCAAAGCACCATAACACATCATAATAACATATAAAATCATCATAAAGTCATCACCATCTCTCAAACTCTCCACATACTTAGACTTACATAACTAGCCCTTGGGGTTTTACATTGTAAATGCTAGGTCAACTGAAACAACAATATAAATCATCACGAAATATGATAAAATGATCCAAAAATACCAAATACACATGAATACATGCATCCATGAGCTCATATAGCTCCAAAACTTATCCTCATACCTCCTAGCATCCATACCTGCTTCAAATGAACACTTAAATCATCGTCACCAACTTGTATTTGTACCCTAAAGTGCATATGAGTTCCCAAGAATTCTCAAAACATGATCTCCATCATGATAAAATGATTCTCAAGCAACCAAGAAGCTCTAATATTTAGACTTACAAGAGCAAAGTAATCCTCACTAAATCTCCTTTTATCATCATGCACTCATCTCGAACCATCATGTCAAAATCATCTAAAACATCATCTGACCCTAATCCATAATCTACTTTGTCATTAATGTGGTTTTGCATCAATGAAAACACCTATAACACCTCATGCCAACTTTATGAATGAGCGTTGCACTACATTCCAAACTCCATATAGTTCTTTGTGCTTGTGTGTGAAATAGTGTCCTTAGGTTTCCCTCATGCCAATGATGCCAAGATAGTGGGCTATAGCTAGATAAGATGCAAATGTGTGATATGGAATTCAACACTTCCCCTTCTATGCAGTGTATACAACTCAAAAATATAGTCCCTTTGATGATAGTGATAGTATGTAGATGTGATTGCCCCTTAAAATTGCCAACAAAAATAATAGAGTGTATGTTGTGTGTATATATATGGATATCTTGTTCTAATTTTGACTCTAGTGACATAAAATTCCAACTATGAACATGGGATAAGGATTAGAAAATTATAAAGGTCAACCATAAATTTCAAAATGTGTAAAAAAGAACAAAGAGGACATAAGCGCCCAAAATGGACAGGAGCGCTTGGGTTTTCATGTCTAGAGTGGGCACCGGTGTCCTAGGATAAATGAAAACAAATGTTAAAAGATAGACATACATGGATCCACGTGACTTGACTACAATTGGGTACAAAAATGATAGATGTGAGAGAGAAAATACAATAGAAATAATCAAAGCAAGTAGATGGACAAAGGATTGTGTCACCAATGAATAATTTTCTTACTTAAGATCCATGCATATAACAACATACTTGACGACATAGTAAAATAGTAGTATGTGTTTGATTTTGTGTATACATCCCACCACTTTATTCTATTTTAATGAAATTCAAGTAAGTGTAAAGGAAAGGAAAATACTTGTATAGAGTTCGAAGAAGTTGTGTTTGTAAAAGTGTGCGTAGAATGTAGAAACTTGTAGCATGACAAACCATGGATCAATGTTTTGAACTATGGGCATAAATGGAGATAGTAAATCATTGTAAGGAGCACTTGGAGAAATATTTCAAATGATTTGGAGATTTTAGAGATTTTGATTGTGTTTCCAAAGGAGATTGAAGAGGTAGGGAGTGATCAATTCCCAACCCGATTTGTTTTTAAATGGGAGGATTTGGGCGTCCTGCCACTAGAGGAAGAGTTTTGGGGAAAGATGACTAGTTTTAATATCCATCCATTAATGCATCCTCAAAAGGTCCAACCGTTGTAGATGGATAGAGACCATGTTTAGTTCTATTTAGTTCCGATTAATTCTGATTGAAAAAGTGTTTGTTCCGATTGAAGAAACCACATATAAGTAGAGAATAGGAAAGGCCATGACATCCCATTTCCCCCACTCCTACTATAATGGGTGTTATGATTTAAATAATGTTATATATCTTCCAAGTTAGGTCATCTGAAGTGATAGTAATGTAATGTAGCTCCCAAGTTAGGTCATCTGGGAGATATAGTAAATGTGTTTATTATACCGATTGATTGATTTTATTTGAGTGATAGAATATTGTTTGAAATAATATGTACTTAGGAGATTACTCATGGAGAGTTTTTTTCCTTTGCCCCTAGATTAGGTCATTTGGGGGAATAGATTTGAAATAGTAGAAAGTATTGATTGTTGTATAAAATGATTGTTCCTTTGTTTGAATGAGATCAAAGAAAGTTGTAATAGTAATATGCTTAGGAATGTTGATTGATTGTATTGTATCCTGAGAGGGATTATGAATATGATCTTGATTGTATGCCCCCTTTCACGAAAGGGTGAAGGGTGAAGAAATGAGCATTGAGCCAAAAGCAAGATGTATAAGATGTTGTAATAGTAAATGAGAAATAGTATGGGATAATATAGTCAAAGTATGAATAGATGTTGAGTAGTACATGTGCTAAATGTGAATATGAGATGTTGAAATTTGTATGGTACGTTGTTAGAGGAAATTATGATCCATATGGACACAAACAATGAGACAAAATGTAGTTACGAGGCTCAAGATATGAGCAAACTATGCAACGTGTATTAGTTGTAAAAGTGGTTGCAAATAATGACTATAGTATATGGTAAATAGGAATTACTATATATAGTAATATGAAAAGTTAAATTATAATTTCATTTGTATGCATGAAGAGTAGTTGAATGTTAAGCTCTAAGCTGCAAGAATTCCACATGTGAGAGTAGTGAGTTTAATGAGATTTGAGAGAGTGGCGCGGTCATGGCTTCACAGATGACCGATGAGCTTGGTAAGTGTGATTATTTTGGAAAAATTTGTTCAATATGTCTGTTTTTAACATTTTTAAAAATTTGAATTTTTGTAATTTTTGGCATTTTTGACCAAGACATGAGCATATAAGGCGTTTTTGTCCTTGGGGACACTAGCACCCAATTCCGACACTAGTGACTTGATTCTAGGTGTGAATGACTGCTCTCTAGGTGCTAACATCCCATAACAAGGTTTTGCACTATTTTGTGGAATACATGTATTTTAATTAATTTTGATGTTATGATGATTAATTTTATAGTATGTATGGTGTGCTAATGTAAGGATTTTGCTACTTTTTGTGTTGTGTAGAGGGATATACACTCCAGAGAGTTTCGTGTGGGTCATCACTTGAGTACATTGCTTACTTTAGGTCATCGATATGGAGTGGGATCTATTAGACCATGCCATCTTGTGGAACATTTCTAGATTGGGGAGATACCCCATAATATGCCTATGTTGAAAGCTTTATGTGAGCAATGGTGCTCAGATACTTGCATATTTCATGTTTCCTACATGCGATATGATGGTGACACTAGATGATGTATATAGGTATAATGTGTTTACCGATTGTAGGAGAGAGTATAGATCATGGCGGTATTGGATGCCCTTGGTTAGATAAGGGGAATCACATGACAATATTTCAAAGGGACATGGGTACAAGCCGAGACACATATTAGTTTGGATGTTATAGTGAGATCTAGGTTCCACATGGTTGCGAGAAATTTATCACATTTGTGATACCTTCTCATGTGTGGTGGAGGGTGGTGGAGTGGGGATATTGTATAGGATGCATGATATTTGTCACACCATCGAGCAACATGGTACTAGATATTCCTGGGCACGGTGTGTATTGGCCCATTTTTACAGGATCTATATAGATTTACACAGAGGATCATGGTGGTGGGCTAGAGCCACTACTTTGTTACATGTGTGGGCATATGAGCATATTGCTATATTGAGGCCACTTAGTGGGCCATGGGCTGATTAGGCTCGACCCAAGATATTCACAATGAGGTGGGTGGGCACCCATAGTAGGAGGATAAGTACGAACACATATATAGGTTGATGCTAGATCAGATGGGCCCTAAGGCCATTATATGGAGACCATATAGAGACTATGGCAGATGGGTAGAGGATGGTGTGGAGTTGTGGTGCATATGATACACCATGTGGTTAGAGGATTATTTCCTAGGGTGACTGATTTGTTCCAGGTGAGTGGGTATCAGGCATTTTGGCATGGCCTAGGTTGTGCCCCCCAGCCATATATATATGTGTCGATCTACTAGAGAGTTGTGAGATGACTAGGGGAGAGGCCAAGTCGACAGGAGAACAAACTAGTGCATCCAGTCCATATGAGGTGGATGCAACCATAGAGCCCACACATGTGGATGATCCAGGGTACACTCAGGTGTAGAGCCAGTGGTGGGAAACACATCGATGGGTGTTTCTATTTCTAGTAGTGGTGGATGTGGTTGGTGGGCCAACAATTGGAGGAGTAGAGAGACATGCACCTTCCCTCGAGGTAGATGATGTAGCAGGATGAGAATGAGAGCGAAGCGTAAGTATTGTGTAGTGTTATTTATTTATTGTTGCTTGATTGATATAATGTATGCATGTAAAGATGTGTAATAACTAATGTTGGTTTGTGGGATTGTAGGTGATGCTTATTGGTCATTGATTATGGACACTCCATATGCATGATGTGAAACATGCCTCCATATGTGCTCATGGGAGGTGGTATACTAGAGTGGGTTGATGCTATTATGGGTGAGCATGCCCATTTATTTGAGCTAGTGGCTATAACAACAACCATGTGTCATGGTTATGTTGAGTGAGTGTGATGAGGCTCGTGTAGAGGCGAGCAAGTGAGAGAGAGGCCATATGAGGAGGAGACCTAACTCAGGATATATTTATATGATATGTGGAGCTAAAGGGTCGATATGTGGAGCATTTAACATAACTTGTTTGTTGTATTACGAGTTAGATAGAGAGGTATAGAGGTTAAGATAGCGATGTAGAGTTAGTGGTGAAGCCTCTAGTTCTAGAGCTCATGATCTATATAGTGATAGTGAAGATGATGTATGATGTATTGTATATGATGTAGTGATGCATGGGGATTTCCCCCAAAATTTGTATTTTGTAACTTATGATTTGATGAGATATGATATATATATATGTATATATATTGTATTGATTGTTGATGATGCATTGATCTTATATGATGATGATGATGATATGTTTTGATAGTGTTTTATGAGTTTGATGAGTTTTATAGGCATTGTTGGGATGATTGATTTAATATATATTGTTGATGTGTGGAATTTGCAATGATGTGGAAATAATAACCAAGTAATGGATTAGATAAATAATGTGTGTGAATATGAATGTATGGTATAACATGTAATAAGTAGAGATGTATGTATGTGATGTAATGTGGTAGATAAATAAAAGTAACAAATAATGATGTGTTGATAATTGAATAATGATGAGATGTAAAATAATGTTCGTAATTACGTGTGATGAGAATGAAGGGGGGGAAGAAGAGTGATTTCCCCTAGTGTGAGAATGAGGTTCATTTATAAATTCCCCTCAATAATCAAGAATGAACCATAGAACAAGAGTGTGTCATCAAGAAATGGGTTTGTCACATGTGAGGAGATGCTAGAAAATATATGACATGAAGCACAAAGCATGAGGTGTGAAAGGAGAGGTTCATGGATGTAGTATTCCCTCAATAGTCAAGTGTGAACCATAACACGAGAGTGTCATAGGGTAATGAAATGGAAAATGGATGTCATCTACCAGAGATGAAGAGGCTGCAAGGCATGGAGGAGCATGTGAAGCAACAACGGTGTGAGGGTAAGTTCCAAATTGGATGTCAGAGGGAATGGAGCCAAGAATAGAAGGTGTGGTGGTAGGAAGTGCGGAAGCAAGGGGCTTAGGAAGCCAATGAGGTACTGCAACAATGTGTGAGGAATGAGAGGATGTGACTATAGGTGGATTAGCTAGAGGACATGGATGGATAATGAGCTTAGGAGGTGGGTGGATGAAAACTTTAGATGGAGGTGAAGGAGACAAGTGAACAATGGTGGAAGCTCACTTATGAGGGATAAGAGAGAGAGAGAGAGAGCTCACGAGAGAGAAGAAAGAGGAAAATAATGACACCTTTGTCTTCTAATTGTTGTAGGAGATCATGGAGAGCATAATAATCATTATCATGGTGGCCATTGATGTGGTGGAAATTACAAAAAGGGTGGTCACATTGGCAGTGCTACAAGCGGTGAGGTGGATGATGTTGGTTAGAAGGTAGATAGATGAGCCACTTATCAAGTAAGGTTCACAAAACATCATGGGGTTTAACATTATGTGAGAAGTGCAATGGTTCACGAGTGGGAGATGAAGAAGACTTAGGTGAATGTCGATGCGGTGGAGGAAGAAGATGCTTACATGGAGGTGGAGATGGGGATCGTGTAGGAGGGTCAATAGATGAAATAGGGAAGACTTAGTAGGCATAAGAGGAATAGAAGAAGTGGGAGAAGGTGTTAAGACATTATCCACAATGAGGTCCTTTTCTAGATCAATAACTTTATAGCAAAAAGAGTAAATGATTCACATGTATCATATAATAACTTTTCCTTTAAGGGAGGAATTAAGCCATGACAAAAAAATAAATTACATTTCTAAATCAATAGGCTGAAATAATAACTAATGCATGCAAGAATTGAAGCGTAAAATGTAATCTAAAATTGGTTCATTCTTTCCTTGATGCAAAGAAGGAAAGCATTCATATGTAACTTTAGGACCATTGTTAGAAATAAATCATCTAAGAAAAACATCCTCCATATCATAATAAGTACTAATGGATCCATAAGGAAAATGAGTATACCATTGGAGAGCATGATCAACAAGGCTATGATGAAATGCTTTGAGTAACAAATGATCATTAGAATAAGAAGACATGGCTAAACAATGGTAATGCTTGAGATGTAAATAAGGATTTCAGTACCATCGAAAATAGGAGAAAGTAGGCATGATGAAGTCTTTGGGAAAGAAAAATTGTGAATATTTTTTAGGAATGGGATTTCCATGTAGAGAATTATTGTTAATGGAAGCATAATAGGCTTTACTTTCAAGGGTGAGGGTATGAACTTGAGATTGCAAATTACCAACAACATGCATGAGGGAGATGATATCGTGTGAAGGAATGGTTGGTGAAGTGAGAGGCATATTTAGGGGTTGGATCTTTCCATTGTGAGTGATCATGGGAACTTGAGAAGGAGGAGTGGATGTGGAGGAGGAGAAGGAGGTGGAAGAGGAGGAGAGGAACATGGAGGACTCTATGGGAATGCTAGATGTAGGCTCAAGAGACACAATAAGAGGTGCACTAGTGGTAGGAGTAGAATCATCATGGGAAACATTGGAAACAACTTTAAAAGTAGAAGAAATAGGAGTGGTAAATTCACATTCAATAGTCATAAGAGAAGTAACATCATCACTAACATGTTCATGATCAGAAGCATAATCACATCACTATTAGACATATTTTCACAAGAAAGTATTTCATCAAGAGTATCATCAACATACAAGGAAGTTGTAGGGGTACTAACATCATATTTATCATTACAATCATTGGAAATAATTTCAGAAGTAGGAAGAGTAGGAGATATAGCTTTACATTCATCTTGACTACTAATAGAAGCATCATCATTCACATTTACATTGTCATCATTAGAAGTAGAATTATTAGCATCCATATTGTCACAAGCAAGAATCTCATCATGCACATAATCTATATGAATTGTATCATTAGTTAAAAGATAAAGAGAGGAAGATGGGACAACATTGGTGATTATGGGAGGTGAGGGAAACATGATGCAAAGATTTGGTCAGGGAGACTATGTAAATATTAGGTGTGTCGAAGGCAACCATGAAGGGTATTTTGGAAGATAAAGAGAGTTTTTTGGAGGATTGTGGGATCATATTGAGGATTGTGATAGAGATCAAAAATTCAGATTCTATAGCGAGTATTGCAAAAATGGTTACAGACATGTATTGTCCATATTATTCTTAGGGAGATGAGGACCTCTTTTTGGCCATGAGGGTTTTGGGATCCTAGGGCAAGGAGTTCAAATAATATTGGGTTCACCAAATGATTTAATAAAAATAGAATTAAATCTAATTTCGAGTAACTAATATGATAAAATACAATAAAGATACAAATGTTAAGCACTCAAGCAATGTAAAACTATAAGTAAATGGGAGAGATAAATGACTTAGCTGATTCTGTGTGATTTGGAAATGATCTCGGGTAGATAAAGTGTTGACAGATGTAAATAATGTCAACTATTCCTTGTGAATTTTGGAACTTAGAAGCAGAGCTAGAAAAGGGCACTCATGGATGCTTTGGTGGGCACCCAGTGCTGACTAGGTTTAGGTGACTATGGTGATGCGAGACTTAGGATCTTCTTTCTTTTGTGTCATTAGGGTTTTCACTACTAATTCCTATTAGTCTCTGATATTACTCTTTGGTTGCCAAAGGTACACTATAACCTACAAAAAAACCCTAACTACCTGCACAAACTCACAAACACATCAAATATAAATGAAATATGCAAAATGTGAAGTCGATTGACCCCGACGGTCACCCAAAGAGTGAACTTATGACCAAAATTGCACTACATTCTAGAATCCATGTATTTTTTGTGCTTGTGTGTGAAATAGTGTCCTTAGGTTGCCCTTCATGCAAATTAATGACGCCAAGATAACAAGTTGTAGCTAGATAAGATGCAAATGTGTGATATGGAATTCAACACTTCCCCTTCCTATGCAATGTATGCAACCCAAAAATGCAATCCCTTTGATGATAGTGATAGTATGTAAATGTGATTTCCCCTTATAATTACAACAAGAATATTAGAGTGTATGTTGTGTATATATATGGATCTCTTGTTTAAATTTCAACACTAGTGACATAAAAGGTTGACTATGAAAACAAGACGAGGATTAGAAAACTAGAAAGGATGAACACAAATGTCAAAATGTGTAAAAGAACAAAGATGAAATATATATTACATATATATTATGTCTGCAACAGAGGAAAAAAAAGGAATTTTTTTGGAAGAAGGGGTATAAGCGAAACCTATTCATGGTTGTTTCTTGCACACTTCTATTCCCAACCCCTATGATGAGGTGGCCAAAATTATCATCAAGTTCCCAACTCTTTAAGGGTGATATCATCTCATCAACACCTTCCACCTGGTTTTCTCTAACCATTTTAGAAGATGCAACCTGGTAAGCTTTCCCTTTTATATCTTGATGTCTTTGGAAAATTTAATCAAAGAAGTTAAATGGGGAAATAAAATTTACCCTCTTCATTAAACAATTATCCTTCTTATTCACACTCATTTTATGAATCTTAACCCTAATCCAAACCTAAACCCTAAACCCAATATCCCTCCCCATTACTTCATCCAAGAATAATAAAAGGCTTGGCGAGGATATTATTCCCAATAAGGTTCTTTGAAGAAATTCCATAAGGGTAATAATATAGAGGGAACTAGTGATGCCATGTATTATACTCAATAGGGGACCGATGGAAACATAACAACTCAATGTCTTCTAAATCTTGGAAAAAATGTTGATAAAAACAACAAGGATTTTGTGCATAATGAACTAGAGCTTGAAAGATTTAATCAAATGGACTAGAAAAGATATCAGGGTGATCCAAGATAATGTTAAAGACCTCAAAACCAACAAGGCTAAAAGGACACCCGAAACTGGAACTACATGGAATCTAAGGTGGAAAATGTGGAAAGAAAATACAATTGTTGGCATTTTTCCACATAGGTGTTGTCATTGATGCAAAACCTCATTAATGACAAAGTGGATGATGGTGTAGAGTCATATGATGCTCATAATGATGATGATATGAAGATAGAAGTATGTTCTTGGTTACATTGGTTTATTTAGTGAGGATTTCTTATTCTTACAAGCCTATTTAGGTAACCTAGCTAGCCTAGGTGATGTTGCATGGTGGTATGATCTTCTTGGTGACTTGAGAAGCATGTTATCATGATGGAGAGCATGATTAGAGAGTTCTTGGGCACTCATATGAGCTTTACGGTGCGATTCAAGTTGGTAACCATGTTTGAGGTGCTCATTTGGAGAAGTTATGAATGTTATTGAGTTATTGATCTATATGAGATCATGTACGCAAGTGTATCATGATGTATCATGTATGTTTGTAGCATTTTTGTGCTTTCATGATGAGCTACAATGTTATTTCAATTTAACCTAGCCTTTACGGTCTAAACCCTAAGGGGTAGTATGAAAGTCTCAATTTCTAGAGATATTGAGAGGTGATTATGACATTATGATGATTATATATGCAAGTAGGATGTATCCTTGTGATGTGGGAAATTTTTAGGTTTCCATGATTTGAATTTTGCAAGATATGAGGTTTTTGGTGAAACAGGGTCAAGAACAAGTGCATTTCCATTTCGGTGGAACTTGATGCTCACCTTGAATTGTGTACTTTACATGAGACCTTATAGATTTAAGGGATGTTTATAAATTTAGTTTATAAGGTTTCAAAAAAATTACGAGTTCATTTCATCTTTAGGTTTTTATGAATGAATGTTAAGAAGGTAAATAACTATTTATGAGTTTGAAACCTAGCTTGAAAGTGGTTTGTGATATTTGATTCATAAGTGGCTAGAATTGATTCTTAGTGTATGGATTATGGTCAGATAATGTAGGGTAATCCTTCAGATTTCCGAAAGGTATGGTAGAGGTTATGGTGATGAGTGGGCTCCACCAAAAAGGTCAATTTTTGAAGAAATTTATTTTGGGACAAGGTTGTCAAAGGTGTTGCAAACTAAATTGACATTGTTTTGATTATGTGAGTTTTTATTGGTTTCCAAATAGGTTTCAAGTCATGATAATGCATAAAAATGGAAATGTGTTCCCTATTTAGGTTGACTTGGTCAAAGGGTAGTTTTGAGGCAGTAAAAGACAATATTCATGAAATGGACATAACAAGAGCTATAAGAAGATTTATGAAGTGATTCAAGTTTTTTTGAAAATATAATTCAAAGATATTTCCAGTGATATAAGTTTTACTTTATGGTGATGAATTTTTATATGGTTTCATATCAGTTTGTGGACAAGAAGATTTTTGGCTATCTAGGACAGAACTATTTTTGTTGAAAGATTGAGTTGGTTAGAGCATGAGATGGATTGAATGATGCTTGATATCACATGGAATGTGAAGAGGGATGAATTTTGCATCCAATGAATCCATTTTGAGGTCTTGAAAGTGTCAAGAATGGTGTTAATTAGTTACTTTTTGAAAACTACTTTTTGGGCAACATGATTTGGTGAAGGAAAAATTTGATGTAGTTTGAACCAATGGATGTTTCATGAGCTCTAAGTTGTTTATAATATTTACATAGAGTGGTCACATTCCATAGTTTAGATTATTTTGTGTGATCTTGATAGTTGGTTGGCAAACATCTATTTTGGGTGGGGAAGTTCATTTTTGGCACAATCCAAAAATATAAATTTTTACCAAAGAAGATAGTTGGATGTGACTTTCTCGAAAACAAGTGGCACACCCCATAATAGTAAGTTGTGACAATATGATTCCGATGTTGTAGGCTACTAAGCGTTTGTTGTAGGGAGTGTATTAGTGTATCCTTATCATGAATGAGTGATTGTAGAAGATAATTTCACTTCTTGAGCGATCTATTTTCTTCCACAAATTTTACAATATCCTATTGAAGTCCACATGCTTAAGAGAAAATAATATCATTCTCAGAATCCATGATAGATACAAGAATGCAACTCCTAAAATTTTAGGACGTCGGGCTCAGCAAAAATTGCATCCACATTGAGTACAACACTCCTCCATATTTGGCACTTTATAATTATAGTGAAATTATCAAAATAAATATTTCCAATGGAAAGAGCACTAAAAAATAAGCACTTTTATAAAAACTGGCACTCAAAACCGAGTTACCGATCAAATGATACAAGATTTTTATTATTATGCTCATTATGTATTTTAGTTGCCACTAAAAGAAAATAAAATGCTTTGCCTTCACCAAAAAAAAAAAAAAATGAAAGGGGGCTGGAGTTAAGCACCTACTAGTAGGAATCACAAGATTGAAGAGCTCATTTGACCATACCATATGACCAAGGGCTAAGTATTTTAATGGGTATTTGCACAAATTACTATTCTGGGGTGTGCCACTTGTTTTCGAGAAAGTCACATCCAACTCGCTTCTTACAGTAAAAACTTCTATTTCTATCTTTGTCCGAAAATGAACTTCCCCACCCAAAATAGATGTTAGAGTAGGTATTTACCTTAGCTCATGTTCACCTAGGTACTTTATTTACCTTTATTGTATTTATCCTCACCCACTTATGTGTGTGGATATTTCCTTTTATTTATTTAGATATTAGGGGGATATTATCTAGTTGTTAGGTATAGTTCTTTCCTTGATCTATGGTATTGACTAGTTATTTCCTTGATCTATGGTATTGACTAGATCCTTGATGTCTAGTTCTCTCATAAATATATGGACTTAACTAGTTCTTTGATGACTAGTTCTTTCCATGATTTATGGCTTGATCTACGACCTTGATTGGTTCTTAGATTGTTATTCCTTGCCTATATAAGCAAGGCCCATTCTCATTGTATTTCATTGAGTTCCATAATAATATATGATATTTCTACTCATTTTTTGCAAAGGTTTTATGTAAAGTTATTCTGGAGAATTTATTTCATCTTATGAATCGTGGTGTTTGATTAGAATTTGTGTTCTTGGCTTGAGTACGATCTTGTTATCATTCCTTTTAGATTTAGTGAAGGAAAAAGTTGATGTAGTTTGAACCAGTGGATGTTTCATGAGCTCTAGGTTGTTTATAATATTTCCATAGAGTGGTCACATTCTATAGTTTAGATTATTTTGTGTGATCTTGAGGCCTAAAGGTGAAGACATGGTCTTGAAGGGTGTTGGAAACAAGTGTTTTGAGAAGGATAAGAAGCAATGGTCCCATTTAATGAAATGTTTTGATTGGTTGATGAAAATTGCGACCATGTATGATGTTTAAATTTTATTTTAAACATGTGTGATGAATTTTAAAGCATGACTAAAAATAGTTTTTGTGTTAGGATATTTTTGGCATTCCAATGCATGGGTTTTGAGGATTTTGGTGCATGGAAGAAGGGTTTTTGCTAGGCCGACCCATATGGGTCACTTGTATCTATTATGAAAATTATATGGGATGTTTTTATGATTTATTGGTCATGAAAAAGGAGGAAAATGTTTTGGTTTGAATTTTAATTAAGAAGAGCTTATAAAATCATAGTTTTGGGTACTTTTGTGAGCTAGTTGAGTGTGTGTGCAAGAAGTGTGACCTAGGTGAGAGAGTTTTACAAGTGTGTGAGAATTATTTGAGATCAGATAAATTGTAGTATAAGTTTAATATTGATGGTATGCATGTGTGTAAGAGTTTGAAGTCTTGTGAAGTGAAGAAAAATAAGTGTGAGTTGAATCATTGGTTTCTATCAGTTGTGGAAATAATATTTTAGAGATTAGAAAATTATAAGGTGGTTGAGTGGATGTTTTATCATATTGGGGGGTTTTATCCTCCCTGTGGAGTTGGTGCTTCACAAAATTAGGGGTTGGTGCTCCTTGTGGGGTTAGTACCTCAATAAATTTGAAACATATCAATATAAAGATTTTGTTTCAGTGGGTTTTCTTTCCCTTGAGGTTTTCCCACTTATATCTTGTGTTTTGTGTTGATTATCTTGCTTATGGTTTCTTGCATATGTGATATATGATTATGTGCACACATTAATGGATGGTTAAATGGTTTTGAGTTTTGAATAATCAATCTGAAATATGATTTGAAATTTTTAAGGACTGATTCACCCCCCTCTCAGTCTATTGTGATTCCAATAATTAGTATTAGAGTAGGTCCTTTTGGAGAATTTTGATAGCTTGAAAGGATATCCTTGAAGCAAAAAAATGGTGGTGAGCGTTACATTTATTGATAAGGCACTAATATTTGATGGTGTAAACTACATTTTTGGAGTCTAAGGATGAAGACCTATATTATGTCCCAAGGGTTTGATGTTTGGAAAGTTGTGGATGAAGGCTACACTCCTCCTCCTACCAGTAAAGAAAACAAGGATGCATATGAAAACAACTCAAAGGCTCTTAATGCTATCATTTATGGTCTTGGAGAATCTGAGTTGGGAAAAGTGATGCATTGCAAATCAACAAAAGAAGCATGGGAGAAACTTCAAGTTCTGTATGAAGGTGACTCAAAGGTAAAAATTTCAAATCTTCAAACCTTTAGAAATCAATTTTAAAGTCTTAAGATGAATGATGATGAGTCTATTACTACATACCTTCTTAGAGTTGATAAAGTTGTCAATAACATGAAAGGGTTAGGAGATAATGTGAAATAAGAAGTTGTTGTTCAAAAGTTTTGAGGTCACTAAATCCTAGATTTGATTCCAAAGTATCTGTTATTGAAGAATAAAAGGATCTAACTACTTTGAAATTGGATGAGTTGCATGATACCTTGACTTGTTTATGAAATGAGGATAGGTGATTCCAAATCAGCTAAGAAAGAGATTGCATTCAAATCTTAAATGAAAGCTAAATGCAATAAGGTGAAGGATGATGATGCTACTCCTAAAATTGAAGATGAAGAGCTCTTTTCTATGATGGCTAGAAGGTTGAAGCTTGGATCTAGTAAGTATAGTGGTAAAATTCCATTCAAATGTTTCAATTATGGTGAAGTAGGTCATTTTTTTACTAAGTGTCCTCATAGGCATGAAAAGGAAGATGATGAAGATCATGAGATTGGTCATAGCAAGAAAAATCACAAGTTTAGTAAAGGTAAGAATAACTTTAAGAAGTTTGACTATAAGAGAAAGGACAAAAGAAGATTTTATACAAATGAAGATGGTGAATTATCGATGCTAGTAGTGGTGTTTCAAATTCTGAATCTAAATCAAATCATGAGGATATAGGAAATGAGGTTTTGTTCATGACTAATGATTCAAAAAAGGTCTTATAGTGATGGCTCTTCTTTGTTAGGATATTTTATATCAGGTTATTGCAGTTATTATGATGAAGATGAAGTGGAAGAAAAAGATGATCTTGACAAGAATTCAAAGATAACTAAAAAGATAACTTGAAAAATGAGTTAATCGAAGATATGAAAATCAGGGTTCACAAGTAAAAAAATGAGTTAATCAGATGAGTCAATCTATAAGAAAAGGTAAAATATCTTGTTTCAAGTTTGCAAGATAAAGAAAGTTTGTGTTCAAAATTTGAAGAAGATATAGAGTTCCTAAGGGCTAAGCTACTAGAGGTGAGCAAGAAGGCTATGTCCTTTCATAAGTTTAAGAAAAGTGTAAATGATCTAAATGATCTTCTTTGAAAACAAAGATCACGAAATAATAGAATTGGTTTGGGTTTTAAAGAGCAGTCTAAAGGAAGGGAAGTGAAGTAAAAAGACATTGTTCCAAGCAAATAATCGGGTGAACCTATCATCAAGGAAGAGAAGGAGGCAATCATCAAATACAATGTGAAACCAATATCTATTAGGTAGCCTAATGCCTTAAGGTATGAGAGAAATTTTAATGGTCATTGTTATACATGTAATGGATTTGGACATAGGGCCAAGGAATGTAGAAGTTATTCTAGAGATACTCATCCATGGAGAGACAATAGGAGTGAGTTTACTAAGAGTGCGGTGTGTTACAATTGTAATGAACAAGGACATGTTGCTAGATTTTTCTTGTATGATCCACCTAGTCAAGATGTAGGTCTCAAGAGGAAGAATTTAGTGGTATGTTACAACTATGATGAGGTTAGTCATGTTGCAAAGGTCTGCTTTCATTCCTACTCAAGACAAAAATAAATAGCTCAAGGTTCTAGAGTACAAGGAGGTAACTTTCAAAGGCCTAGAATGCATGATAATGGTCCAAGAAGGACTTGGGAACCAAGAAGAAATCATGATGCTTCATCAAGGGTAGTTTGATAGAAGACAAGTAATTACTCGAGTTCAATAATTAGAAACAAGGAGATGGAGTTCTATAGGTGTCTAAGAGGGCTTGGGACCTCTTCAAGACCTTTTTTAGGTCTTCATGGTGTTCATATATCTTCTACTTATGCTTCTTGAGGTATATTAGTTCAAATGAAGCATTGGAGTGAGGGGGAGATATTTAGGTATGTGTGTGTCTCTTCCATGATCATAAGGTATGTCCTTTAGTGCCTTTAAACATGTTCCCATGGTTCAAGTTGGTTATCCTTGTGTGTGAAATATCACAATCTCAGTTTTTGTTGTCATAGGGTGTATGAGTCTGAGTTCTTATAGTATGGGTTTTGCATTCTCATAGTAATGTTGCTAGTCTGATATGGTTCAATATGTTCAAGAGCCTTACTGTCATGTTATTTGAAGTATGTAAGTGGTATGGAACTCATGAGTGTGCTCTGTTGCTCTCTGAGTCTAAGACTAGCAATGATGGTTGAATCTATGGTATGTGGTGTCAAGGATAAATCAATTGAAGTTTCTTATGATTTTCATGAGTTGTAATAATGGCTTGTATAAAGTTCTTCCAGTGTATATGATGAGAAGTGAAGTTATGAGAGGTCTTAAATGGCAAGCCACTTTGTGTGAAATAGTTTCACAATGTCACTAAGTCATTGTTTAGTGAGTCTCTGTCATCTAAAGGTATGTTAAGTCAAATGGCATAAGAATTTTCAAATGTGTTCTTCATGATGTGAAGTGATATGTTGCTCTGTGAAGATGGTGAGAGTGATCAAGTGATGACTTGATCAATGTATTACTTCTAAAATTGGATTATGGCTAAGACATGGCAAAATCAAGTGTGCTCAAAAGAAGTCTAAGGTGGTTCCATGTATCCTATTGGTAATTATTTTTCCCCATTCATTAAAAATGGTGCTCATAGTGTTATAATGTGTAACTATAGTGTTTATGATCAATTTTGATGTCATAAAAGAAAATTTGTGCATTTGAGATACTTCTCCACCTAGACTGGGTTTTCACAGTGCTCTGTGAGCGGTATAAATGAAATGTGATGTTTGAATGACCAAATGTTGGATTCAAATGATAATTTTTTAGAAATAATCTAGACAAGGAGGTTTACAAGATTCAAGAAGTTTTAGGCCATAAAATTTAAATGTATTCTTTTGGAAATATTTGAAAGTGTTCGGGTTGACAATGGTAATGAAGTGGAGACATGATTGAGAAGTGGAAGTGTAATTTGAGTAAATTTTATTCATGGGACTAATTCAAGGATTAAGGTAGTGGTTCTAGAGAAAAAAAGGCTATCTATATAAGGTGAGATATCCTCTTGGTTTCTTATATTCCAAAACTTATACATTATTCTTTAAGTATCTAGGGAAGATAGACTCGACTTTGATTTGATGATGTGAAGATTACATAGTGATTTTTTGATGAACTTTCTGAGCTTATAGGACATACACGAGAATATAGAATCCTTAAATGAAGTATAAGATGATGTTAGAAGGGAAATTGTGTGGTAGTTTCATTTTGATTACTCATGAACATTATAGACTAGGTTTGATGTATCCAAATACAAGTCTTGTAGATCATTATTTTCATTTATGAGTTGTACATATGCGTGAACATGAGATAAATGGAATTGATATTGCCTACTAAATGTGTGAGAAGTGGTTTTCTTGAAGTATATCATAAAAATAACGAGTTACAGGGGAAAGGTATAAGGAGATTCATGATAAATTTGTGCTATAGGACAAGGATAAGTGCATCTATAGGTAGAAGAGTTGATTCACACCATTCTTGATAAGTTCGAGTCCCATGGAGCAAGTATATACATGTGTTAGGTGATCTATATGCTTTGAAATGTGATAGATGATACATATCGGAGTGAAAGAATCTTGTATGGTTCTCATTCATGTCTTGAGCCAAAATTGACTATCTACATGTACATGGTATACTCAGAGGCAAAGCACGTTGTTTATTTAGGTATGGATTTTGTTGTGCATTATTATTGTTGTGTAATAGCCTTAGGAACATGATTGTGCATTGGTGAAGACATCATTATGATTTGGAAGTAAGTTGAAGATGATCTTAGTGTTGATAAGTTTTAGGGAGTTCTTTTGTTTCTCTTTGTGTAAAATAAGCTACTACGGTATGAACAATGTATATAAGAGGCATATTATATTTCTTCACAAGTGTGAGGTGTGTATTAAGATCAATCATGACTTGCATTTATGTTGTCCATGTACTCCATAAGGTGGTTTTGATTCCAAAGAATAAAATGGAGATCTTGTGAACTATGCTTTAGAACTTGGTATGATCAATTTTTCTCCTATTTAAGGTATCTATAGGCATGTAGGTGTTGTTTTGTACCTAAAGGCTGCTTAGGTGAGCAATTTGTCTTCATAACAGGGGGAGGCCATGGTTCTCTCCTAGAAGTTCATCATAGTGAATTATTGCACTATTAGTGTATGCCTCTTCTCAAAGTTGAAAGTTAAGTTGATGAGCTATTGGTTGTCGATGTATGTTAAAGTGTTAAAGTTTCTTCTATAGTGCATGATGTGGTGTATAACTCGGTCAAGACATGGGGAGCATGAGGTTTTTTTTTCTAAAAGGAAATATGACTATTTTCAAGGAATTCTATGTGTGTGTGTTTAGTATTTTCTCCAAAATATGCAAGGTATGAGCCACAAATGCATTATATCATCCAAATACACTGTGAAAGGACAATAAAGATGGTTTAAGGAAATGCCAAAGTGTCTAAGGTGATTTCTTGTCAAGATACCAAGGTAAGTTGCTTAAATTTGTGCTTTCTTACTATAGATAGTGGTCTTGAGTCCAGGGGAGTGATGGAATATTAAGACAAAGGATAAATGGTATGTTATAGTATGTCAAAGTTGGTCCTAAAGCTACTGAAGAGTTTCTTCAAGGATCTTAGTCATTGTGTAAGGTGGAGAGCAAGAAATTATAATGACAAGCTAAATTTAGGGCTAGAAAAAATGGTGTAACCTCAAAATTCAAGGTATGTTGGATTTTTATGTTCATTTATGACATTGTTGGCATGTTCTTAAGGTGTATTCTTTAGATGTTGGTCTGCTATAGTGGTTTCATGAGGGCTAAGACAAGGTTGAGGTAAAAATGCCATTTTTGCATGTCTAGAAGGTGGATGATGATGTATTGGCTCATTGAAAGGTAATATGATGCTTTATTCATGTTTTATTTATGTATTTAGATTTTGTATGCTGTTTCCAGGGGAGCATGGTGGTTTCATGCTTGTAAAGAGGCTAAAATCAGTTTTTGATTGAAATTTCAAGATTTTGAACTTGATCGAGACCTTGGTTGATGTTTCTAACCAAGAAGTGATCATATGAGGCTGATAAATGTGAAGATAATGTAGGTACATGTAGCCTTTGTGATTAATGTAAAAATGGGTAGAAGTTTAGGTGGTTTTCCATCAATGACAAAGGGGGAGATTGTTGGCATACTATTGCATATGTGTTGTCATTGATGCAAAACCTCATTAATGACAAAGTGGATGATGGTGCATGGTTATATGATTATAAAAATGATGTTGATATGAAGATACATGTATGCTCTTAGTTTTATTGGATGATTAAGTGAGGATTGCTTGTTCTTACAAGCCTATTCAGTGAACCTAGGTATCCTAAGTGATGTTGCATGGTGGTATGAGATTCTTGGTGACTTTAGGAGCATGTTAGTAGGATGAAGAGAATTTTAGAGAGTTCTTGGGAACTCATATGAGATTTAGGTGCTAGATACAAGTTGGTGACCATGTTTTAGGTGCTCATTTGGAGAAGGTATGGATGCTTAGGAGGTATGAGGTTGAGTTATGGAGCTATATGAGCTCATGTAGATGCATGTAGGTGTATCATGATGTATCAAGTATGTTTGGACCATTTTTTTTTTATTATGATGAGTTATGATGTTATTTCAGTTGACCCTAACCTTTATAGTAAAACCCTAAGGGGTAGCTATATAAGTCTCAATGTATAGAAATATTGAGAGGTGATTATGACATTATGATGATTATAGATGAAAGTAGGATGTATCCTTGTGATGTGGGAAAAATTTTAGGTTTCCATGATGTGAATTTTGCAAGATATGATATCAAGAACAAGTGCATTTCCAACTCAAATTGAAACTTCTGATGCTCACCCTGAATTGTGTGATTTGCATGGGACCTTGTGGATTTCAGGGATGTTTATAAATTGAGTTTATAATGTTTCAAAAAAATAATGAGGTCATTTAATTGTTAGGTTTTTATGAACGAATGTTAAGAAGGTAAACAACTATTTATGAGTTTGAAACCTTAACTTGAAAGTGGTTTGTGAGATTTGCTTCCTAAGTGGAATAATTTGATTCCTAGTGCATGGATGATTATTGGAACATATAGAGGACTAATGTAGATTTATAAAAGGTATGGTAGAGGTTATGGTGATGAGTGGGCCCCACTCAAACAAGTCATTTTCTAAAGAAGTTTGTTTTGGGACAAGGTTGTCCAAAGGAGTTGCCAAATAAATTGACATTGTTTTGAGTATGTGAGTTTTTATTGGTGTAAAAAGAGGTTTCAGGTCATGAGGATGCATAAAAATGGAAAAGTGTGCCCTATTTAGGTTGACTGGTCAAATGGTAGTTTTGAGGCAGTAAAAGTAGTCTTCAGTGAAATGGACATAACAAGAGCTACAAGAAGAGTTAGAAGGTTATTAAAACTATGTTTGTAAAGATAATTTAGAGATATTTATAGTGATATAAGGTTTTATTCATGATGATGAAATTTTAACTGGTTTCTAGATCAATTTATGGAAAAGAAGACTTGTGTCTATCTAAGAAAAAACTATTTTTGCTGAAATATTGAGTTGGTTGGAGCATTAGATGGATTTAGAGATGCTTTCTATCACCTGTAATGTGAAGAGTGATTAATTTTACATCCAATGAATCCATTTTAAGGTCTTGAAAGTGTAAGGAAGGGTGTTAACCAATTACTTTTTGAAAATTTCTTTTTGGGAAACATGATTTGGTGAAGGTAAAAGTTGATGTAGTTTGAACCGTGGATATTTCATGAGCTCTAAGTTTTTATAAGTGTTGTAAATGTCTTGGAATTTACATATAGTGTTCACATGCCATAGTTGAGATTATTTGGTTTGATCTTAAGGCCTAAAGGTGAAGATAGGGTCCTGAAGGGTGTTGGAAATAGGTATTTTGAGAAGGATAAGAAGTAGTGGTCCCATTTAATGAAATGTTTTGATTGGTTTATGAAAATTTTGACCATGTATGATGTTTAAATGTTATTTTAAACATGTGTGATGAATTTTAAAGCATGAATAAAAATAGTTTTGGTGTTAGGATATTATTTTGGCATTTCAATGTATGGGTTTTGAGGATTTTTGGTGTATGGAAGAAGTGCTTTTGCTAGGCTGACACATATGGGTCATTTTTAGCTATTATGAAAAGTATATGGGATGTTTTATGATGTATTGGTCATGCAAAAGGAGGGAAAATGTTTTGGTTTGAATTTGAATTAAGAAAGAGCTTATAAAAGCATAGTTTTGGGTGTTTTTGTGAACTAGTTGAGTGGTACAACTAGGGTGAGAGAGTTTTTTAGGTGTATGAGAATGAATTAATATTAGATCAAGTGCATGATAGGTTGAATATTGATGGCAAGCATGTGCGTAAGAGTTTGAAGTCTTTAGAAGTGAAGAAAGAGCTAGATTGTGCAAGTTTGAAGACCTAGGGTTTGAATGAGGGTTTGAAGAAGTGTGAGTTGAATCATTAGTCTCTATCAATTTTGGTAGCAATATTTTAGGGATTAGAAAGTCATAAGGTGGTTGAGTGGGTGTTTGATCATCTTTGGGGGTTGTATCCTCCTTGTGGAGTTGGTGCTTCACAAAATTAGGGGTTGGTGCTCCTTATAGGGTTGTAACTCTACTAAACTAGGGTTTGGTGCTCCTTGTGGGGTTGGTGCCTCACTAAATTTGAAAAATATCAATATAAATATTATGTTTTAGTAGATTTTCTTCCCCTTGAAGATTTTCCACTTTTATCTTGTGTCTAATATTGATTATCTTGCTTATGGTTTCTTGCATATGTGATATATGATTGTTTGTACACATTAATGGATGGTTAAATGATTTTGAGTTTTGAATAATAAATTTGAATTATGATTTGAAATTTTATAAGGACTGATTCACCCCCCTCTTAGTCCATTATGCTTCCAGAAACAATAACTTGGATGATGGTTTTAGTATTCAAAATGCTATCATTAGCTCTATCATGAAAGAGATCAACAACAAAGGACTAAAAGGAAATCATAATGGGGAAGCTAAGATAAAAGAAGATGAGAAGAGATTAAAATCCTAAAAGACCTCATTTAGATCTCCACCTAAGTGAAAAGTATGAACAATCATAATTGACATAGTTTATTTATTTTGTTTTATTGTGTTTTTGTTGGGTTATGGCTGTATTCGGGTTGAATTCGGGTTGTATATGGGTTGTATTATAGCTGTATTCTTTAGCAATTTCTATTTTGATCTTATTTTTAATCTTGAATTATTGATGGTAAAATATAGATATTTGATCCCTCTTTTGTAATAGGGTAAGGTCCTTAGCAAAACCCTCCTTTAACCTATATCTAAAAATATTTCCACCAATATAAAAGCCAAGGAATCCTTTCATCAATTTTATAGAAATGTTTAAGTTTATGAAGTGTATGTGACTCTTTAGGGAAAGAATAATTTTGTAAAATCATTAGTAATCACATAAAAAGACTCTAAATTTCAAACATAAGCGATAGGTTCAACAACCTATTGCAAAGTCTGGAGAAAATATTAAAATTTTAAACTCTTGGTTTTATCCACTTTTTGAGATACCTCTCTTAGTTTGTCTTCATTATGGTAGCCTCATGTTTACACTAAAGCTTGTGAAATATCAAAAAAATTTAGTTCATGAGAGACTTGGAACCACTTTTAAAAATACGTGAAACTAGTCTAGTGTTTACACCCTTATTAGATTTATATGAAATCTAGATTAGTGAATTAAGTACACTAAAGGATGTAAAGGGAGATCTAGAGGTTATTATAATTAATTAACTTCCAACATTAATTATCCAATATCAAAACAATGCATTAATATTTGTAAATAATGTATGAAATAAGATATGAACTTGAAAACATAAGGGGATGAGTGCACTTAGTTGTTTATAGATGGATCTAGGAAGTTCTAGGTGTGCATACTGCTGGGCCCCAGGAGATCTAATATTGATGATGCTTTGTTCCCAGAACTATGACTGAAACTATCTTGGGGTAAGAATTTATAACTATGTCGGGACCATCCTTACAGTCTTGAACCTACTATACGGTCTTAAGCTGCTTGGATTACGCTCTACAATTTTTAGAAGTGTCACTTGCCTAAAATTGAATGTCGATGTAAAAACATAGTCATCAGTCATGTTTTGAAACCATCTAAACATTTTGATTAAGATCTCAAACTATAATCACGGGTAAGAGACCCTAAAAAAATATTAGTTATGTTGTGGGCACCCTTGTTCACCGTCGATGTTGGCAGTACTTTGAAGAGGCCGTAAACCACATGTCGTTCTCCACCTAACATGTGTAGACACTCAAATTTGGCAATTCAATATTTGACATTGCTAATTTTGATAATGCACTCTTGCCAAGATAAATAAAACCTTCTCATTCGCACTTAACACTTTCGAAGGTATCTTATTTAGCTTGTTTGTTTATCCTTGCACACTAACATGTCGTCAAATTTTGAGAGCATAATGCATGAAATCCATAGAAAAACATCAAGTAACAAGTTGTAAACTTCAGATTGCATATTTTCCATCCCTGATGTAGTCACAAAATCAAAAATTTCTACTTACATCAGTGCCTCTCGATATGTCATTATATGTATGATTCCTAAAGTGAGAAGACTAAACATTAACAACACTTGTTTTACTCTTTCATTATTTTTATCTTTACCACACTCTTATTATTTGATTTTTGGGAATTATCACTTTAATTTGGGACACTAGAGGACATGTGACCTAAATATGTATTGATCTGTTATATATTTTGAGCATCTCGGACACTCTCCGCCCATTAGGGACAAGAGTGCCTCAAGTGCTTTTGTACCTTTCCCTCATTTTATTTATTTTGAATTGCCACATAATTTGGTATCTTTTCTAAAGTATATTTTATCACTTTGGGTCATATTTTAAGTTTTTAATGACAAAATTCAAACAAGGGAATCATATATATACATGACTTAGTACTATCAAGGGTTGGGAAATTGGGAGCTAATACTTACTATCTACTACTTAGGCAAAGAGAAACATTCAAGGAATGCATTTGGGATGCATTATGTAGACACAAAATCAAACATTATGGGTAACTGTTTAGTCCTGATTGCATACTAGTATTCATATGATTCACAAGTAAGAAAATTCTGAATTAACCCATGTATTTGACCACCTTTCTTTACTTTATGTTGCCTTGCACCCTTACTTGCTTAGTCTTCATTTTTATGCCTCAACATTTATCATCCTAGACACCAATGCCTGACCAAGACACCAATGCTAGGTGCACTCGTCCCCTATAGGATCCCATGACCTCAATATAATTTGTTCACACTTTTTGGGTCCTTTCTATCCATTTGAGCATCTTATATTTTTGGTAGTCAGCCTTTTCGGGGTTAATTATGAAATTCAAGTAAGGGAATCATATAAATATAAAGTTATGTGATCATAATAAGGGACCAAGCATAAAGAATTATCTATCACTACCTATGGTTGCATCCATCAAGCATCTAAGATCTCAATTGCATACATCCTGGCACTATCCAAGGGACACAATGGATGGTCATTATACATACATTCATAGGAGGTAAGTTCATTCTATTCTATGCACACATATATTACATTTATTTACATCTAGCTACTTTCTCACTATCAAGTGCGACACGCACAAGAACCACCTAGGGCATGATTCCAAACACACACGGATGTAACAACATTAGGTCTGAGATGTAGTGCAATTCTTAGTAGTAAGTTCACCATTGTGACAACCGAGGAAAGTCTAACCCCTTATTATACATCTTTCTTTTTATAATTTAATGTCTCTTTGAGGGTTTTGTAGGTCATTATTTCATTGTAGGTTTCCAATAGATTCATGATCATTGCGCGACCTCACGGTGACCAAATATGAACAACAACGAATACCTCGTAACCACCTAGAGGAGGTTTCCTGAGCATTTTCATAGACATAGGTGTTTAGAAACAATTCTAGGGCACCCGCAGGCCCCCATATCCCTCTCCAGTGCCTTAGTCCAGAAGGTAGTCAACTTGCACACTTTTTTGAGGCTCTGTGTGACATTCCTCCTCTATATTCAATTGTTTAGAACTTTGACACAATCGAGATTTCATTGCAACACAAATGAGTCTTCTTACCTCTTATTTTCACTTAGGGTTTCATATATTTTGGATTAGTTTTCTTGGGTTAATTTATGTACTTAATTGTTTATTTATTTATTGCTACAATAGCAATCAAATTAGGCATATATTTCCATATTTAGCTTAATCATTTTGGTGAACCCCACTCGTGATTGGTATTTTAGATCCTTCTTTGGCATATCATCTTCTCTATCATGGCTCCTAAAATTCCTCAAATTTCTTTGTATGATTTAATTCAAATGCATCCTAATTGCCAAGTTGTTCTAAAAAAATCCCTAGACACCATGTATCTCCCTAGCGATATGCCGCCACATCAAGTGAGTGTTATTTTAGATCATCTATCTGATGACCCTAGTCTTCATGATCCTCCATCTAATCAATCCATGTTAGAATCAATTCAAGATTTACATTCTTTATTTTAAGACAAATTTCAAGCTATGAAATCCACAATTACATCTCTAAAATATGAAATCCAACATCTTAAGGACGCTTCTCAGGCTCATGCTAGTTATTCTTCTCATCCTCATCCTATGTCTTTTACATATGATCATATTAGTGAGCCTCAAGTCTTTCCATTACTAGTGCCTCTCACGTTTGATGAAAATGCTAAGCAACATGCCATTCTTACTAAGCTCCTTAGTTATCATTTGATCAATTTTCCAACTACTCATTGCTACCCTCCTTATCGGCTGGTCAAATATCACGGTCTCCCAATTTACGCTTATCATTTAATTAATGGAAATAATGACAATGACTGATATGCTTTACAATGAATAATCAAGCATCATGAGCATCAAGGTTTTATTTCATTCACTGCACATCATCCTCTCCAATTTTTACATCTCAATGGGTTCCTAAAATTGATTCATCTATATCTAATGAGCATCATGTCATCATTTCTAAGGTTCCTTCTATGAAGATTCAAGAACCACCTAAAAACCACCTCTTAAAATCAATATAACACCCCTCCTCTCAAGTCATCTATGACATTACCAAGTCAAAATATGCAACTACCTCTCAAAATCATTCCACCTTCTTCTCCTATCAAGTCTTCTACAACATCATCAATCCCACCTAAGTTACCACCATTCAAGATTCCTCCCCATCCTACTCCACTTCCATTTCTAATTCATCTTGTCAAAGTAACTACTCCTTCTACTAATAGCTAAGAAACATTTCAAATTATGCCACCATTGCATGGTCCTATTGCTTTGCTTTAGCCTACCATTGTGGTGACCCTCACTCTTATCATGATACAAACAACACTCTCCCACAATGGCAAGGTATATCTCATGTCGTTGCATAAATATTCATCATTGGCACACTTGGGGGAATCACACTTATTCTCCCCCTTTTAGCACTATCAATTGTTTCTAGCATATCCTATCACACTTAATGCTTCGTGCTTCATGATTAATTTATCTTAGCAATTTCAAACCCCTTTGATACATACATTATATTGTCATTCCCCGATGACACACTATCATGATATGGTTCACACTTGACTATTGAGGGCATACTATATACATGAACCTCACACACTATACACTACACACTATCCTACACAATACACCTTACATATTATACATTACACACTACACACTTCACATTATGTGCATTCATCTCTACATAACATCTACTCTACACATTCATGATATAGATTTTTGCACATACTATACAACCAACACACTTGTGACACATTCACACTTACAATACACTCTTCTCATGCCTATCTATCAATACAACCTCTACACCATAACAACACATACTCTTTGCACATATTCAACACAATGTACATGCTTACTACATGATCAATGATTTCACAACATACCCCTCTTTCATCACCTAATGCTTCTTTCTTGCGTGTAATCAACACACAAAATTTACAAACACTACATATCCACAACACATCTTTCTCAACACACAACATTGCACACTCAATGTTCCCACAATCAATTTCTATCAACAATATTCAACATACCTTCACTAATGGTGACATATTCATGACAACCTTCTACACTACAAACTAAACATTACACATTTCACACAAAAATCATTATACACACACGACATCTTCTCCTTAGACCTTCTATAACACACTAATTGTATTACACATTCACACTACATCTATCTTACCTCTTATTCTACATGCTGCAGTCATTACCCTATGACGTAATCTAGTTCCTTAGTTCATACTCGATTGCTGAGGGTTTCAATCTAAAATGAACCTCACCAAACTCACATGTTCAATCAATCAATAAATCACTTGCACACTTACACTCTACAATTTACGCTTTCATGATCACATATTTCTGTACACACAATTTAAACCATTTCCGATGATGCACTCTCATTTATGGTTCATTATTGACTACTAAGGGGTATATACAAATAAAAATCATCACATGCATACACATCCACCTAGGGGAACACAACTCCTATCATTCACACTGCATTCCATTCCATCTCATCCATAACATACTACATATCTTGGTTGCATTTAATCTTTCTTGCTCATGCTCTTACATGTTTACTTTTTATGCATGCTAGATAAATATCTTGTATGTAATTATCTTCATCATACACACATGCTCATTCAATTACCTTTATATTTGTGATCACAGATTATAAAAATCTAACACACACAACATGGATGTTTGGGAAAATACTTATTACCGTTCCACAATGACTCTGGGGAATCCACTTTCGTACACTACAAGTGCTATTGTTTCATTTCTCATAGCACATTTATATATCATATTATACATGCTTTGACATACTTCTTATCTTTCTAACTTTCTAATGGGTGTGACAAGTGTCATTGATTATCATACTTTAATCATATTATTCTGTCAATCCAGGGTGGTGTCCATGGCTGTTTAAAACAAAGGGAATAGTAGGAATGAATTTGCAACATGTACTTTAGTAACAAAAATAAAAAAACTGATGAACTGATCATGACTACAAATAAAATTCTTGAAAGTAAAACTAAGACGAGATACATAATTGGAAAGTTCTTAAAGTCATTGATCATGGAAATAATAAATGCATCAAAGAAATAAGATCTACGCTGGAATAATAAATGCATTCATGAAGATAGAAAGGAAATAAATGTAAACTCCCTTTTCGTTGGTTAGGAGTGGCCCTTTCTCCTTCCCTTCGATCAAGTTTAACACTTGAATTTAAATAATAAAAATTTCCCCTGAATCTTTATCTTTATTGAATTGAAAAATGCGCTTGCACAATGAATCAAATGACTAAAAACTGAACCACTAAATCTGAGTACATGATCTCTTTTATACAAGAGATGTTCTAGTTCTGTTAGGAGAGAACTAGTTATTCCAAATGACTAAGTCTACTTAACTAAATGCTAACTGAAGTGATGGCTATCTATTTTGGGAAATACATTAATGAAAGGGGCAATCCTTAAAGTGTTTGAACTAGAATCATTCGTGAAAATTAAAGAGGAAATACGTGATTGGATCCTTTGAAGGAGTCAATCATTGCTGAAGATTCTTCAACTCATTAACTGATTGAAGATAATTTCGGTGATGACAGATCTCTAGTTTGGAGCACTTCATCCTCAAAGTTGGGTGGAATGTTTGTTGAGTTAATGGCATTGGTCATGTCCAAGATATGGTGCTACCAAATGTGATTATGTTATCACCAATTTTGACTACGCAAAATTGTTAAAAAATAAAATAATAAAAAACAAAAAATGGAAATTTTGAATTTCAAAAGTGTTACTTTGCATGGTTTGTCACTTTCATCACGACCGTCTCATTTTTGTGATCGTTCCGGTCTTTGTTTTGTCCTTTTCGGTGAGAAATCCTCCCGCTTAGGTCTCAAGTCACGTTAAATATTAATTAATTAATATTTAATTAATTGATTACTCTTTGTTTAATAAAATTATTTTTTAATAACTTTGGAGTATTTAATTAAATAAATGTTAATTAAAATTCATTCGATAAGTTTTTTCCGGAAAAATAAGCTTCCTCTTCCCATTGCCAGGGATGCCAAATTGGTTTCCCGGGCTCGGATTTCCCCTTTCCTGGAAAAATTGCTTTAAATCCCCACTCGTGGGATTTCTTCCCCCAATTGCCAAATTAATAAATTGGCAAATGGGAAAAAAATCTCCCGATTTCCCACATGGGGAAATTAAATGGAGATTGTCGCCCACCTTGCCATTCCCATTGGTAATTGGCCATTGCTTTCCCCATTTCCCCCTGGAAATTAATTCCACTACCCGGGAAGAGGGGAAGTTGGGTTAACCCTCATAAATTCCTCCATCGAACTCATTGGAAAGAGTCATACGAAGCTTTCTAAATTGCTTCTTACTTCTTCTAAGAAGCATAATAATATTTTTATCACATTCCTCAAACCGTGAACGCCATTGTGAAGGAGAAATACATGCAAAAAAGAGAGAACAACCAAAGTAATCAGTTTCTCATGCAATTGGAAAAGGAGGACAACATAAAAATTTTCTCATGCATTAAACAAGAGGATAGTCCAAATCAGCCAAAGGGACAACAAAGATAAAGCTTCCACACATAGGAGGGAGGGCAACAGGTGAGATAAACTTTCCACACATTGAGAAGGAGGAAAATTTTCAATGAAGAAAGAAATCAAAAATTAAATCAAATGCAAAGGAGGTTGGGCACTGAGCAGGAAGAGGAAAATACAAAAATGCGTAGGTGTTAGGGGATAGTAAAACAATTTCCAACGTTCAACCAAAGGAAGGAAATACACCACGCACTGGGGAAAAAGATAGCAAAAGACAGGATAAATTTTCCCACGCATGGAGTAAGGAACAATCCAAAATAGAAAAAAAGACAAAAATATCATTACCCACGCATTGTGAGAGGAGGAAAACAAAGAAAAGAAGAACAAATTTCAACGCAAAGCAGTGAAGGCATAGAACAAATTTCCACACATTTACCCGAAAAAACATCACGCAGCCCAAGGAACAACTTAAGAGCCCACACAACATGCAGAAGTTGTAAATAATTTCAATGCATTTGTTTTGACAACAAAGAAAACAAGAACATATTTCCATGCATTCTCCAGACCAGTAAACTTCCAAAATGTAGCCATTGGGCAAAGAGAAAATCAACGCATGAGCAAACAAGACAAATTCCAAACAAACACCAACGCAAGGAAATTGCAAGTTCAAAGTATTTATCAGAAAATTAGAGTAATTTCCATGCCAAACAACTTGGAGCAGGTGAGGAAAAGAAATGATTAAAATTGGTCTTGCATAAAATCAATATAATCAAGATTAAAAAAAAAGAATATTATTGTTACCCGATCTGGAATTCAAGCTTAGTCTCGATATTTTTGTTTGTATTCACATTTTTTTAATCGAGATCAAGGTTATTATTATTATTATTTTTAAAATAATAATAATAATAATATTAAAGTGAGTCATATTTTTCTTGCATTGACGGGGGTTTCGAGACTGAGACCCGACCCCGCTTGCGTTGTTTTACGTGCTCGAGTCATTCTTCTGTGAAATTTGTAATGGCCAAGAAATCTAACAAATCCATAGGTAGATCGAGGAAGCTAGTGGAGAAATCGAATAAGTCCGCACTCAAGTATGAATTCCAAGGAATCATCCCTCCCAGTTCCATTAAGTCAACATACGACAATATCACTGATACAAATCTGGGTCACATCAATGTGTAACAATTCTGTGAACAGGTGAAAATTGAAGGCAAAACCATATTCTCATATAGGCTTTACCATAGTGGTCTACCTCAAGCAGCAACATTTCCTGTCTCGGTGTAGTGTCCAGAGTTGGTTATCGCTTGTGTGGAGCATTATGATCCTGAGAGGCGAGGAATTTTTAAAGATAATCACGAGCCTTTCCTCTTAATCACACCAGAGCACATTGAGGAATTGCTCGACATACCTGACTTTCTTGAGAATGCAGATATCACTCGCTAGTCAGCACAAGAATTTTGGGATGAAGAACCCCGAGATGGAGCAAGATGGTTAATAACAACTGGTTAGTGACCAAGAGGCCTCGAATTGATCAGCTTCCTAAAGAACTATACCACATTGAGTTCGTGGAAGAAATCGGGGACATGATTACTCTCCTAAGCTAAGTTTTCAGTTTACCCTCTGCTAGGATTTTCCACCCATGGATGTATTAGTTTATCTGTATCATCCTTGCCAAGAAAGAGTTTGTGGATTAGGCCACCATCATCAGTAATACCCTTCACAAACAATTGATAGAAGTTAAGATGACTGGATGCTTCTACATGACATCATATCTGACTTATGTAGTAGTAAGAAAGCTATTTTCTAGACTCAAAACAAGAGGAGTCATGGGGCCGTCAAACAATGTTTTCCATTATTACCCACAACTAAGTTTCAAAAATAGCTCTCACCATTTTAGAAGAGTCAACGATGCATTCACCTTCCGCATGATTCAGAACTTGAATTGGAATACAGAGGAAATATTTTCTAAAGAAGCCATGAATGTCATTTCCCAATGGGGAACCTGGTTTATTTAATTTTCATCAATTTCCTTCATTCGTGTGAGTGGATTTACTAGTACTCCATGGAAGCTTCCTAAGTACGCCAATGACAGATGGCCATTAATGGAGATTGTGCAACAACTATTCCAAGTTCATTGTCTTCTCGAGAAAAACACCATTCAGAATTCATTTCCCAATCCGAATCGGGAATACCAATGACCAAATCTTTTCATGCACAACTCATGGAAAAAGAGTTCGCTCTTATTACAATTCATCCATATGTGAAGAGAGCCCAATTTTATATCAATGGATATATGCAGAAGATTCTTGGAGCAAAGTATCAACATAACCCCACCATGGAAGATTTCTGGGCTGCCTGTTCAGACAAACATGAAGTAAGAAGATGAGATTTTTCTCACCTAATACTTGCTCAGATCAAGGCCTTCTGCATCAAGAACCCTCCCGATTCATTCATAAATGATGATGAAGATGTCATTAATCCCTCATATGATGCAGTTGCTTTTACCCTATTGCCTTGAATTGACTGGACCAAAAGAGACGATTTTTCTCTTGATAGCAAGAATCAACCGATTCTTGAAAGAAGCATATCCTGGTACGACAGAGAACTTGCCAAGTTACAATCAATTCAAGATCATACTTCAGGATCACAAAAATTTCCAACATGAGGAGGCCTTCATTCAACCAAATCCTCTTCTCGATCAACCTCCGTACCATCCAATCATACACAACAAGCAAGAAAGGAGTGGTTGCCAAAATCCACTTTGCCAAGTAATGTGCCATGAGGAGAAAAATCTAAAGACCCTAGCCCCAAGAAGGAAGAGAGTGTGTATCAGGATTTTCTACCTCGAGTAGAGATTCTTCTACCCACATTGTTAATAGTGCTCAGAAGCTCATGGAAAATGATCCTCAGCCATGCTTTGAACAAGCGTCCACTCAAGTGCAGGTAGTCCAAATATCAAACACTTTGGAGCATACAGTTCATGAAGAGATTTCCCAAAATCTCCCAAATGATCAGGAGGTGGATATTGAGGTTATTTCTCCCCAAATCGAGGTCGTAGATAGGATTCTTGTAGGATCTCATGATGTCGAGAACAATGAGAATATTGATTCGAGCTCTAGGATTTTGTATGCGGAAATAGTGCATGATACTCCTTCCGGGTTGATTTTGAGGTTAAGAAAAGGAAGAGGGTTTTCAAGGCAATTGACATTGATTTTGATGCCCTTTTCAAACTTTCAAATGATGTCATTCCCAAGAAGCCTAAGGTGCTTTCTCGAATAATGGTGGATAATGACGGAAATAGATTTACAGATCTCGCCATCCCATAAGTTGATAAGGAGTGTGATGCCATGACACCTACTGATTATGAAGTTTCTAGACTTGGAATTGGGAGGTCCACATTGAGAAAGTGACATGGTGATGGCTCGAGATTCAATTGATATCATGCTTAAGAGACTTGAGAAATAGAAGTCTCGTAACTCTCAGCTCAAGGCCGAAAAGAATCAATTGGTGGAATATGTTCAACATTTGATAAATTCCATATCATCCACTTTCCCAGTACCTGATGTAGTGGCTGCCCTTGATGAAGAAACTCTCAATTTTTCAAAATAAATAAACACATTAGGCCATGTCACTAAAACTTGGCTTTCAAAGATTCTCGTTTTAGGCCAAGGGATGATCAAGACCATGGTTAAGCTTCATGAAGATGTTAGTGCGTATCTTGATCCAATTCTTTCTTTCAAAGAAACCTTTGTTTCTAATATATCAAATTTGGATGAGATATTTCCTAGTTTGCAGGAGATGACGAGTATGGAATCCTCAGTTTTATCCATTGAAGGAATTCTTGAATTTGAACAACAAGGGACACATTTTCTTTGGTGTCTGCATCTCAAATTAAGGAAGATGCTTCTCAAGGATTCTATGATCCATTATGAGAGCATATGCAAGGAAGCCTTCACTTCACTCGCCTTGATTCAAGAATTCATAGCTGAGATTCCTTGCAACCTTGTAAATGAGCATAATCAAAGGTGTTCATCGGAACAAGTGGAAGAGCAATTTTCACAATTATTTAAGGAAATGTACACTCCCGCCAACAATTTTTCATCGGCCAATGAAGTGGTGCATCAAATTAAAGAACTTATTTGAGAACGCTCAATCAAAGATATTAATTTAAATGATATGCAAGCAGGATTCTTGAATTATAGGTATTTTGTGAGGCTATTCTTCACCAAGTGAACCTCCGTAAGAAGAAAATATGTTTAAAACTTTGGGAAGGTTTAGATCCTTTTAACTAGCAAAAGTGGTAGATCCTAATTTCACCAGCAGTTCAGGGGAATAATTTTCTTGGTATCTAACGAAGTGGGAGAGTCCATTTCTCATACATTTGAGATAGGTGGACCCCATTTCAATGGATAACTGGTTATTATTGCAAATTTTAAAAAGTGGTTTTTTAAGGAAAGGATGTTGTTATTTGCTTTCGGGAAATTGTGGATAACTTAAGTGATTTCTATTTTTGGTTGTCTTTAATAAAGTTGGTTAGAAAAAGTCAAAGGTCACTTAAGTGCCTTATTTAATGATCATGTAAAACCCTAACTACTTTGTAACCAACTTTTGGGTTATAAAAGGAAGTGAGGGGCTCATTTGTAAAGGGTGACTTTGAGAGAGGAGAAGAAAATACTTTTATATGCAAGCTTTACTTCAAAGAAAGAAAATTTGTGTTCTTTTGAGAATATATTTTGGAGTTAATGAAATATGAACTTTGTGTCTCATTTATTGTCTCTTATAGAATTTGATGTTCTTATGTTCATTAGATGTTAGTGTTTGAATCTTGCATGCAAATATTGTCTTTGATCTTATTGTCAATGTTATTAATGTTGTTCTAGTTCACAAAGTGATCAAACTCGCTTATCTACTTGCTCATGTGTGTTCCCTTTACACATTCTTGTTTAGCTAACTTAAACTCTGTTTTATTTGTGTTAGTTATTCATCTTCCCTCTTCGTGCAATATTAGGCTCTGTTTTTACCTAACTCTTGCATGTTCATTGAACTCATTCCATTCCACTCTTTTCCTCCATTTCATTCCATCTCCCTCATTCAATTTTCTTTCCATTGATATTCCAGAACACCCCCACATAAAATTTTGAATGTATAGATGTAAATACAGTTTTGGTTTTTAATAAATGCAACCTCACCTTCATTAAGGAGGGACTTCATTCCCACACTGTTGCATGTCATTTTCATGCGTGCAAATCCATATGCTAACAGATTCCAATACTTTAAATTATCTGCATATATGTGTGAATTTCCTACTTTAGAGAATCAGGATCGATGGCCTAGATGATCTTGATGTGGTACTCTGAGTTTCCTATTAACATGGAGGTGAGTCCTGTACCAAGGTGAGCCATACGTCAACACGTCAATTAGATTCATGCGCTGGTGCATGAATTAAGTCTTGTGCTCCTTGTGATAACTCAACACATAATCTTCCAAAAGTGTAGTTAATGTTTCACAATAGATCTATTTAAGCCATTTTTGAAGAATAATTAACAAAGTAAAAATAACAAACATATGCACAATAATTCCTTCAAAATCATAGTAAAGTATTAAATATAAGAAGTTAACATTATTCATCGTGTAATGTGACATCAAAATGGTATAAGGATAAACATGGCTTAAACATCACAAAATGGGGTTCATCACTCCCCCAGACTAAAGGTTTAGCAGTACCTCCTGTTACCCAGAATTCAATTGCTCTAAAATTCTAGAACAATTATATTCATTGACAAAAGTTTTCCAAGTTTCATCCAAAGATATGTTAGAGAATCCAAAATGATCAACACCATTATCCCTCCAGGTCTTATAGCTGCCTTCTAGTTTTTCATCTAATGAATTCCATCATGGCACATGTGTACGGACCAGTGGGGGCTTGTATCTCATACCGATCCATTGTTCTTTGAGGTCCAAAATTATCTTATAGATGTCTTTTTCTCGTTCCAATGACCATCTGAGGTTTTTTTGTGAAATGACCTCTTTCCTTTTATATGGCTTTGCAAGTAGCTGATATCAGACTTGGGAAGCAAGGAAATTAACATTGAATGTGGGGATCACATGTTCTCTGAAATTATTGACACAATTTCAAAGAATATCTATGTATCTGTCTACTAGACGCAGAAAGTACACCTATGAATGAAATCTTTAAAAACCTGAAGTGGTGCTGGTAAATCATGCCTCATTAAGAGGCCAATGGTAGAATCTAACTACAAAAAGATTGCTTGTTGATCTCTCCATTCACCCTGATGTTTGAGTGTGGAAATGAAATCCCTTAATTGTACTTCTCCCACATAAATATTGATTAGAATCTCAATTTTCTCTGGGAGAAGAAACTTGTGAACATAGAATTCACACAACAAATTTTTCTCAACATCATTTCTTGCAGTATATGCAGCTACAAATTGTCTATCATCCTCAAACTCTATGTCCATCATTTCACGAACCCTAGATATTTTCCATTTGAGGAACTGTTCTTTTAAAAATAATGCATAAAAGTTCGAAGGGGGTCGACAAGAAAGAACCTAATCATAGAGTTGACTTACTTCACAAGACATTTTATTTTAACAATTGATTTTCTTCTTTCAAATTTTTGTTCTCCTCTGCCACTACCCTTAATCTGTAGCATTCTTCCATCCACTTAACCATACCTCTTAAAACAATAATCTGAGGAAAATTATGCTCTTGCTCTCTTTTGCTTTCCTACAACAGTGTAAGTGAGGTGCCAAGCTCCTCGGTTCTAGCTTGAAGGGAGCTTACCTCCTATTCTCGTTCCTCTAAATTATTTTGTAACTGAAGGGTGACTTCCTCATGTTATGCTACTACGCCTTGCAATTGTTAAATCTCTTGATATTTGAAAACTATTTTTAGGAGAATTAAGTTTCTTTGGCCTCTAAAAGTGTTTTAGTTGGTTTATTCTCTCTTGAGCTATCTGTAGCTCAAACTAAACTTTGGACAAGGAGAGGACTTGGGGCATGATAGTATCATAATCGGGGGAGAACTAGGTTCTCCCTCTTCCATAGGTTCCTTCCCTTTATCTCTATCGTGACCCTCTCGGTTGTAGGAAAAGAATGCTCAATTTCCACTTCTATGTCAGAGAAGATAAAGACACTGGATTGGCTTTGGGAGAATCGGGTGGGTTTTTAACCGTGGTTCACATTATTTCAGCTGCTTCTTGTTCCTCTTAGGACAAGGGATTATCAATTGGTGTCTCATGAAGGGTAGGTGTAGGCTTTGAAGTTTAGAGACATTTCTTGGGTCTCACAGAGGCAGATGGGGCTTGTTCTACAACCACCACAGGATTCAAGGCACATTATTTTTGAAAATTTAACCATTTCTTCACCCCATGCTTCTTTTTGACAAACTGATGTTTACATATTAAGTGGATCAAACCCTAGAATTTCAAATATGGATCCCCCCAACAAAATTTCTCTATAGCAACACAAATGGATTCATATAGAAATTGTGGCAAATTAATCTTATATTGAGGCACGTTTTGACCATGTCAAAGATGGATTAACATTCTTAATACATGACCCAGTACAATTTCATATTGTCCCTCACATGTAAAATATTTAATCAACCATTTGGCCACTTCAGCCCAAGGTTTAGGTATAGTTATTCTTTTAACCCCTTTTTCTTTTCCCTTGTTATCTATGACCAACTGTAGTTTCTCTTTTTTCCCAACTGTAAATATTTTAATTACTTCATGATACATGGTCCTATCACTTACTACTAACCCCTCATTAGGTAAACCAAAAAGATGACTGATTATAGTTGGAGAAAAGGGAATTTTATTACCATGGACAGTGGAGTGCCCTTCTTCCATATTCCTTACGAATTATTTAGTCATTGAAACATTAAATTCTTCATATGCCAATAGAAAATCTAGCCATCCCGCACTTTCAAAAATTTCAACTACCCTTGTATAAGCCAAAAGCTCAACAAAGCTTGTTGGTTTATGTCACAACCTAGGCCCCATATCTAAACTATGAGAATATATAGGAAATTTAGATGAAGGCACATGACTAGAAGTGGAAAATTTTGCAATATAACTAAAGTTGGAAAGTTATGCTAGAATCCCAAGGTGGTAATGGAGGTGATTAGATGCATGTGAACATTATGGGGAAATGAATTATGGATTTAGTTGGGATTTGAGAAGCATGTGAAGTGAGTGGAAATGAAATGGGTAATCAAGGTGCATGATGTTCAATAATTATCAACTCATAATTTAAAACCATCCTACATTTAAGAATCAAATTAATTGTGCATACCTTGATATTAAAACTTGTCAAATCTCCACCACCATTCCCATGCTAGTGTGATGCTCCCTTTGTACTTGATACTCCCTTTATTGATGAGCAAATTTGGGGAAGATGACCGCCATTGTTGGTTTTCGGTCTCTGTACTTATTTTATTTTATTTTTCTTTTTTTGGAAGCATTGGCTACCATTTCTAGTTTTCAACTAATGCCTCAGAGGAGGATGACCACCATCACTAGTTTTCAATCACCCCCTCTTTATTTCTTAGTAGTTGGTTGATCAAGTTTTGAGTTGTGTTGGGAAAAGAAACTTTTCCCACATAGTTCAGATCTGAATCCTCTTGAATTTCCTTCTAAAACTCTTCTTTAGATGTTGGTTTATGGTACAACCTCAGTCTATGCCCATTAACCAACATTACCTTCCTTTCACCATCTATTAGAACCAATTGGATAGTCCCATTGTCAAATACTTCTACAATTTGATACGGGCCCATCCATCTCATCTACAATTTCCTTTAAAGTCCTTATACTTTGAATCAAATAGCAAAGCCCAATCCCTACCTAAAATTTCCTTGGCTTTATCTGCTTATCATGCCAAAGTTGCCTCTATTATTGGATGATCTTAGTATGATGTAATTCCTGAAGTCTAATTTCATCTAGTTCATTTAATTAAATAATTTTGGCATGTTGTGCTTTTGTCAAATCAATGCCCACTTCAGCTGCTGTCCTCAAGGTTTGAATATCAAATTATATAGGTAGAATTGGCTTCTTACCATAGAATAATTCATAGGGAGTAAATCCCGTTGTTGTTTTCCAAGTAGTGTTATAATCCCATACTGCTTTTGGTAGTTTTTGGTCCCAATTCTTCCTTGATATGTCCATTGTCTTAGTTAGTATGTGTTGGTTAGTTGGCGTGCTCCCATGGGATTCATGACATGGAATAACCACCTCCCATGTATTCATTAACTCTAGTGATTGTATCAAAGACTAACACTCATGGGTTTTGGTCTAACGACAATTGTGATCCCAAAAATAGTATCAGAGTGAGGGGTCATGGGTTAGAATCCTCTCGAGTAACGTTGAGGGGGTTTGTTGGCTAGTTTTCAGCACTCCCCATGGGATTTGTGACATGGAATAACCACCTCCCATGTATTCATTAACTCTAGTGATTATATCGAGACTAACACTCATGGGTTTTTGTCTAGTGAAAATCGTGATCCCAACAATTTATTCTCCAACTCTCATAAGTTAGTATCTTCCATTTAGCCATTAGACTAAGGATGATAGGGAGATGACTTCTTATGCTTCAAATGATATGTTTCTACAAAATAACTGATTAATCCTAACATGAATTTTGGTCCTTGATCAGACATAATGGATCTTTGTGCTCCAAACCTTTGAAAGATATGCTCATAAAGAAAATTTGCAACTTTTTCATCCTTTACATGTGGAAATGCTTGAACTTCACCACTTGGTAACATAATCAATACAAATTAGGTTGTGTTATTTTCCTTATGAAGTTAGGTCTATGGGTCCAATGAAATCCAACCCCCATTTTTTAAAGGGTTCCAAGATAACCTGTGGTTGGAGTGACATCTCTGATGTAAACATTAGTTTCCCCATTCTCTGGCATTGATCACACCTCCACACATACTTTTTGACATCCTTAAACAAGGAAGGCCAAAAGTAACTAGCTCCAAGAAAATTTTGAATGGCCCTTTGAAATAAATAATGCCCTCCTGATGGTTCATAATGGCATACTATAAGTATGTCAAATAATTTATTTTGTAGCTACACACCTGCGTAAGACATGATCAAGCCCACATTTGAAAATAATTCCATTTAACCAAGTATACATTACACTCTATTTAATTAGTTGCTTTCTTTGCTTGAGTGCGATTTTTTTGGAAACTTCCTTGTAGCTAAGTAATTATCCATATCTAGCATACCAAGGAGAGGTAGTGGAAAGTGAAAACAAATGCTCATTTGGAAACTCAACATTGACCTAATCTTCTTCTTCTGAAGTGGTTTGGAAAGAAAATCAGCTACCACATTTGATTTCCCTGGTTTTTAAATGATTTTAATGTTAAACTCTTGTAGTAGTAACAACCACCTTACAATCCTACCATGCACTGAGGTTTATTCATTATATATTTGATAATAAAGTGGTCAGTATGTACAATCACTTCATATCCTATAATATAATGTCTAAACTTGTTGATTGCATAAACTACTGCTAGAAATTCTTTCTTAGTTGTTGTGTAGTTCCTTTCAGCAGGGGAAAGATTTTTGCTAATGTAGTAAATGACATGCATAAGTTCTCCTTCCTCTTATTATCGCAAGGCATAACCTACTGGTTCATTTGAGGAATATATTTGAATATGGAAGGGTAGCTTCCAATTAGGACCTCTCAACACTGGTGTTCTTATCAGCTTGTCTTTGATTGCATCAAAAGCTTGTTGACATGCTTTTGTCCATTGAAATTTAGAATCCTTAGTTAGAAGAGAAAATAATGGAGAAGTAATTTTACTAAAATCTGAAATGAACCTTTGATAGTAACTGGCATGACCAAGAAAGATTCTTACTTCAATTTGGTTTGTAGGTGATGGTAATTTTACAATGATATTGACTTTGTCTGGGTCAACTTTAATTCCCTCTATTGAGACATGATGGCCCAACACTATACCTTGTTCCATCATGAATAATAATTTCTCATGATTCAAAGATAACTGATGCTTTTCACTTGAGCAAGGACTTTATCCATATTGTTGACCGCCTCTTGGAATGTTGCTCCATAAACCATGAAATCATCCATGTAAATTTCTACGCAATCATGGGTGAGATCAGAAAATATTTCCAACATGGCTCTTTGAAAAGTAGCAGGGCATTACATAACCCAAAAGGTAGCACTCTGTAAGAAAATGTCCCCCAAGGATAGGTGAAAGTTGTTTTATCTTGATCTTTAGGGGCAACTATTATCTGGTTTTATCCACTAAATCCATCAAGGAATGAAAAGTACCTCTTACCAGAGAGATTATCTAAAACTTGGTCAATAAAAGGTAATGGAAAGTAATCCCGATGAGTGGCTTTGTTCAATTCCCTATAGTCCACACAAACTCTCCATTTCCCATTATTTTTAGGCACTATAACCAAAGGAGAAACCCATTGACTATCTGAGATTGGATAGATAAATCCTACATTTAAAAGCTTCTCAATCTCAGTTTTCACAATATCTCTTAGAGTAGGGTTTATTCTTCTTTGAGGTTGTTTGACTGTCTAGGAATCAGTGGTATAGATGTGATGTGTACAAATACCAGGGTGAATACCCTTCATGTCACTATACTCCCAAGAAAAATCTTAGGGATGAGAGCAGAGGAGTTTGAACAAGGTATTTTCTTCCTGATCAGTCAGCCAACTATTAATTGTCAATGTTTTTCCAAGAAGAATAGGTAATTGTTTGGTATCAGGGTGAATCGAATCTACAACAGGTTATTCTCTTAATAGTGCATTTAATGGACACATGTGTGGTAACAACCTGTGAACAAAAGTTATGTTTTGGAAAATAGATTATGTCGATCTATATGTTTTGAAAAAGGACAGATAATGGGCTTGTTATCTCCATCCATGAAATCATGTCCTATTTCTATCGGAGCGTAGGACTAGAAGAAGGAGCAACACAAGAATTGAATTGAATTTGATGCAAGACTCAGTGTAGGACTCAAACTATGTCTAGCACCAGGTTCATGGTAATCACATTGAATTTGATCTGAGTGATCTTGAATTACAACCATGCAAAGAGAGGAGATGATATCATTTGAATCATCAAAATCATCTTTAGACCCTTGTTGGTTATATGTGGAAAATGGTTTAGCAACGAGGGTATAATGACAATTTATTTGAATCTTTACCATTAGTGATCACCATATTCTCTCGTCCTATAGTCAATAAGGACGATAGACATAGCTAATCAAGGGTATCCTAGGATGATGGGGTATCTAATTTTTCTATTCTTTATTTTTATGATCATGAAGTCTACCGCATAGTCCCAGGATTCAATGGTAATGGTAACATATTCTATTATTCCCTTGGGTTTGTTCACATACTTGGTCTACCATCTACAAAACTATAGATGTGGACTATGGTTCAGAAGTGCTAAAGTAGACAAAGTATTTGTTGTCATAACATTGATTGAGCTACTAGATCAATTAGATTGTTATGAATGTGGACCTCTCCTATGCATACTGTTATAAGAGGACTTCCAAGATCTCCATATTTAGGAGGGGGAATATTCCCTTCCAAAATACTAGCTAGCTTTCCATCAACATGGATGGTTTTAGGTTGGTTCTTCCTTCTTCCTGGAGCCTTGAAACAGAGCTCTTTAATTGTTTTGTTTAACTTAGGGATTTCCTTAAGAGCTTACAACAGGGAATGCCAATACTTAACTTCCTCAATCCTTGTATTAATTCTAATTCTGACTTGTTATGAGCTACAATACTTGGTTTCTTAGAAAGCCTAGATGGAAAAGGAATGTCTTTGTTTGGTTGAGGAGTTTCTTCAATGGAACTAGGTTGTGTTTCTTTTGGTTTTTCTATTTCTTTAGGAATTTCCTCTATCACAGAGAGGAAGGTTTTGAGGCAACCTTCCCTGAATGCAACAAAATATTCTTACAATCCATTGAGTTTACTGTGGGATTTCTATCGGATTCCACAATATACATTGGGTTGCCCTGCCTCACATTTTTGGGATTGGCCATAGTTTGTGCAGTATCTATGGCTTAGAAGGTTGATCAGATTGGGTAACATTAGTGGGTCCAATCAACAAGGATTTCTAGCCTTGAGGTCTTCTTTGATTATAGTATTGCTGCCCATATCCTTGAGGTGCATTCCACTATTGTTGGTACTAAGGATTAAGTTGTTGATATAGTGGAATGTTGGGATGTGGAGCCCAAGGTTGTTGATAATAATTTGGTAGGGAATTCCGCTATAGGCTCCAAACCCATGGGGATTGTTTAACCCAAGGTGGCAGATATGGCCATGGTGCATTCCATTGATTTGGAGTCCATTGTGATTTTGGGATGTAGGGCTGATTTTGATTGGTCTGAAATTGTCCTCCTTGCCTCTGAGCCATATAGTTCAGCTTAGATTCCTCTTGATTTCTTTGTTTTAGGTGATTATTTAGCAAGGGAAGTAGTCCACATTGATCTGTGGCATGCTTGAGTTCATAAAGAAGACAAATTTCATCTTATCCAAAGGACAATCCTTAAGTCCATGTTTAGCTCTACATCTTGGGTAGTAAATGAACAAAGGCTCTGTATTCCTAGCCTTTTCTCTATCCATAGTTGTATTGAGTTGAACCAAGAGGTTTGTTCTCAAATTTTCAATTTCTTCCCTCAATTTGGATAGGTCCCCATTGGCCATTTTACCTTTTTGTCTTCTCGATTGGGGCAAGTTTAAGAGTAATTCCTACAGAGGTTGATAATGTTTGTGAAATATAACTTTTTCATGTCTCCCTTTCCCATTAAATTGAATGTTTCTTATGTGTCTTCATCCAACCCTTTAAGAAATAAATTTTTAAGTAGGTTAATATCCAGGCCAGTACCACACCTTCTGTGAAGGAAAAGGAACCGATCTAGATAATCTTCTACACTTTCATCTTCCTTTTGTTGAATTCAAAATATCTCCTTTCCTATCCCTCACTCTACAATAATCCTGATACTTGTCTAGGAAGGCTTGTTCCATTTCTTCCCAGTTATGAATGGAATTTGGGCTTAAACCCATAAACCACCTCATAGTTGCATATTTTAGAGTAGAGGGAAATATTTTAAGATTTTGGGTATCAAGTGTAGTCATATGTTTGACATAAAACCTTAAACTCAAAAGGAATTAGTCAGGGTCCTTTGAAACTAATCCCTAGAAAGTTGGTAGAATTGATGGGGATATATTTTTCATATGAGCATCTTCGTTAGGATCTAATTCAATAGGGTAGGTAAACTTCCGCCAATTGGAGGATTTTCATTGTTTGCACCATTGGGGTTATGTAATTCATCACCATTCTTCCTTGGTCAGTAAGTTGTTTGACAGGCTGGTTTTGAGGGGGTTTTGAGGATTTAATCTAACGAATCTACCTCTATGGTATCTAGGTATAAACATACAATCCTATCATACTAAAAATGGTTCCCTAACTATTAGTACTAAAATTAATTATGTGTGTTCCACATACTCCAACTCGAGGATTCTTCTTTGTCACTACAAGGTCTTTTGATATTTTAAAAAGAAAGAGTTATGGAAATGAGATTTCTGAATGGAAACTTACCAGACAAAAAAATAATACTTTTAGCTAGCACCTTAACCTTTGATAACACCTTGAATTCCCCAAAGAATCGTGTCAAAAAAATTGATGAGTGTCGTTGATGCTTGTACTTTAATCATATTATTTTGTCAATCCAGATGGTGTCCATGTTTATTTGCAACAACGGGAACAATATGAATGAATTTGTAGCACAAAATTTAGTAACAAAAACTAAGAAATTGATGAATTTATCGTGATTACAAATAAAATGCTTGAAAGTAAAAGTAGGACAAGATACATAATTAGAAAGTTCCTAAAGTCATTGATCATGGAAACAATAAATGCATCAAAGAAATAAGATCTACGCTAGAACAGTAAATGCATTCATGAAGATAGAAAGGAAATAAATGGCCCTTACTCCTTCCCTTTGATTAGGTTTAACACTTGAATTTAAACAACAAAAATTTCCCCAATCTGCTATCTTTATTGAATTGAAAATTGTGCTTGCACATTGAATTAAATGACTAAAAACTGAACCACTAAATTTGAGTAGATGATCTCTTTATACAAGAGATGTTCTAGTTCTATTAGGAGAGAACTAGTTATTCCAAATGACTAAGTCTACTTAACTAAATTCTAACTGAAGCGATGTCTATCGATTTTGGGAAATACATTAATGAAAGGGGTAGTCCTTAAAGTGTTTGAATTGGAATCATTCATGACAATTGAAGAGGAAATCCGTGATTGGCTCCTTTGAAGGAGTCAATCACTGCTTGAAGATTCTTCAACTCATTAATTGATTAAAGAGAATTTTGGTGATGACAGATCTCTAGTTTGAAGCACTTCATCCTCAAAGTTGGGTGGAATGTTTACTAAGTTAATGAAGCTGCATCATGTCCAAGATATGGTGCTACCAGCTGTGATTCCAATAATTTGAATTATCTGTGTGTATGTGTGAATTTCCTACTTTAGAGAATTAGGGTCGATGACCTAGATGATCTTGATGTGGCAATTTGAGTTCCCTCTTAACACAGAGGTGAGTCCTGTACCAACACATTAATTAGATTCCTGCGCCAATGCATGAATTAAGTCATGCGCTCCTGTGATAGCTCAACACATAATCTTCTAAAAGTGTAGTTAATGTTTCACAACAGATCTATTTAATCCATTTTTGAAGAAGAATTAACAAAGTAAAAATAACAAACATATGCACAATAATTCCTTCAAAATCATAGTAAAGTATTAAATATAAGAAGTTAACATTATTCATTGTGCACTATGACATCAAAATGGTATAAGGTTAAACACGGCTTAAACATCACAAAATGGGGTTCATCAGGGTGCTTCATGTGCAATATTTGTTATGCAGGACAATGCTTCCATGGTTGTCTGTTACATTTCTTGTCATTGTTTGCTATTTGTATGACATTGTTTGTGGGATTTTCCCTTTGTCTTGTGTGCACACTATTTTCTTTTAGATTAGTTGGCCTTGATTGTCTTACGACATCATGAGTGGTGTCCCATGTTTACAATCTACTTTTCATGGTCTACATTGTCTTCTTAAATATTAGATTATATAATGTCTTCATGTTTGCTAGCTTACATTTTACATGCATGTTTTCTTGTACCAACACTTGTCTCCTAGCCACTTTGTTTGTGTGTTTGGTTTATACCAAGCACATTCCCTTCCCCTTGCAGGGAAAATTTTCAGCACATCAGTGTGGTTCTCTTTTGGGCCGCATACTCCTTCATCGATGTCGCATGCACCCAAAATGAGGGGGTATCATTTGTGTGAATCATTCATCCCATACAAAGTCATATAGTAGCATTTCAACATAGAATAGTACCAAGTACAACACAATAATTAGTACCGCAGGACATGACTTAGAATCAGATCGGGGTCCTTAACATAACACAACAATAGTGCCCAGACTAGGACAATAGTGCACGTGCACCGATGACCCTTCCTAGATGCCTATGACCAAGGGTAGTTACACAACATTTGGTAGTTCAACACAGCTTCTACTGAACTCCACACAACGAATTTACAAGGCATATAGTTCTTAGCACTCGACATGCATGCACTACACAACACTTTTCACTTTCGCATTAGATTGAATTGTTCAAATTTTACACACCATATGTAGTGGTGTTCTACATTGCGAAAAAGTAGTTAAAGGTTAGAGGATAACACCAGAATTTTCTCCCTACACTTCTTTCATGACGTGGCATGAGATTGCCCCAAAAACTCGTGGCCGACACAACTAACATGAGATCACCCAAAAAACTCGTTCACCTACAACATCTTTAGGATCCTTTCTACACCCTTTTATTCATCACAAATAAGGTGCACCTGTTCCTTTTTCATTTGAAATGTATATAATTTTTGCACATTTCAATCATATACATGCCTATTTGACTACTTGTTGGTTCTTATCTTTTGCATGTCCATCCTTATAAGAATCAATAGTCTCATCACTTAACAACATCAATAAAAATAATCACATCAACATCAACATCGAAAACAAACACATAACGAAATCTACACATGAATTTTCACCCTAGGGTCATTTTCATCATCACTTTTTGCAATTTTTCCTCCTTAGCATCCATGCTTCACATTTTTATCACTCCACGCTTTTTCTTGTTCCTCAAAGATGATCCTATGCACCCATATACATAATTATCGGGTACACATATCTTATCTACTTTATGTTATCAAGTCTTCACTCAAAAACATAAAGTGGGTGCAAATGTAGACACAAAATCATGCACTTTGGGTAACTATTTAGTCCTGATTGAATACTACGATTCATATAATTCCTAAGTAAGAAAAGTACTCATTAACCCATGTTTTTGGATGCCTTTCTTTACTTTATGTTGCATTACACCCTTACATGCTCAAGTATTCCTCTTTACACCTCGACATTTATCATCTTGGACACAAGTGCCCAACCAGATGCCACTTCCAGTTCCCTCATCCCCTCGGGCGCCCCTAAGCTCGGTATACTTTGTTCACACTTTTTGGGTCATTTCTATCCATTTGAGCATCTTGTATTTTTGGCAGTTAGCCTTTTTAAGGTTAATTATTAACTTCAAGTAAGGGAATCATATAAATATAAAGTTATGTGATCATAATAAGGGAACAAGCACTAAGCATTACCTATCAACACCTAAGGTTGCATCCATTAAGAATCTAAGAGATATATTACATAAATCTAGCACCATCAAAGGGACACAAGGGCTATTCATTCTCGCATACAATTCATAGGAGACAAGTTCATTATATTCCATGCACACATATATTACATTTCTTTACATCTAGCTACTTTCTCACTATCAAGTGCAACATGCACAAGAGCCACCTAGGGCATAATTCCAAACAAACACACATAGAACTACATAGGTTTGAGATATAGTGTAACACTCATTTGTAATTTCACCATTATGACAGGTTGAGGATAGTCCAAAACCTCATTCTTTATCTTTTTTAGGATTTGATGTCTCTTTGAGGGTTTTGCAGTCATTATTTCATTGTAGGTTTCCAATGACTTCGGTGATCATTGCACGACCTCAAAATGACCAAAGTCAATTAATAAAATACCTCATGACCACTCAAAAGAGGTTTCCCGAGCAATTCTCAGAGACATATGCACCCGAAACAAGTCTAGGGCGCCCGCAGTGCCCCTATCCCTCTCCAAGTTCCTAGTCTAGGAATAACGTCACTCACACACTTTTCTCGAGGCTTTGTGTGACGTTCCTCCCTCTCTGTTGCTCACTTGGTCGAACTTTGGCACAATCCATATTTCACGGTGAAACAACTAATTCATCTTACCTCTTCTTTGCACTTATGGTTTCATATATTTTGGCTTAGTTTTCTTTGGTTAATGTCTCACTTAATTGTTTATTTATTTAATTCTATAATAACAATCATATTATGAATATATTTCCATATTTAGCTTAATCACATTATTCACTACATAGGAGGGCTTATTTTGAATTCCATCTCACACATTCATCTTGGGGGAAAAGTATTTATAGCCCACTATCTTGGTGTTATTCTTGACACAAGGAGCCCTAGCTTCAAGGACACAATTCAAATCACACACTCATAACTCCATGGAGTCTCGAAATGTAGTGCATAATAAGTGAAAATCACATTAGGGTGATTGTCGAGGTTAGTTTGAATCAAACATATGCATTATTTATTTCATCTATTGTTTTCTTGAGCTTTATACGGGTAGATAGGGTTTTCTTTGTAGTAATAGGTGCGATACATAAATCCTATGACATATATGAAGTGACAAACAATAAAATAAAGGAGCCAAGTTTAGAATCTAAAAGAATAGAAGTAGAGCTACTTCTAGAAAATGGTGCATAGATTAGACACTAGCACCCGCATGAGTCTAGCCATCCTATGTGAACTCTGTCTAAAGAATTCCTATATCTCAACGTTCTAGAAAACATTTACAAAGTCTAGATCCATCATGTTCTAGTCAATTTCTAGCCTCGAAATCGGTGCGAGTCTTTTGATGCAAGCTAAGTCATTCTTATCTCACTATTGCTTACACTTACTTGTACTTTGCATGTTAGATCTTGTTTGTCACTACTCTATTCATTTGATCTTAGTCCTCTGATATAAGATATAAGATTTTATTAAATCACTTATTAAAGGTCATATCATTTGGTGAAGCTATTATATCTAGTTCTAATCGACTTTTACGGTCTTGGAATAACTTGTTATCCAACCGTGCTTTCAATTTCATATTCTTTGTTAGGTCTTATTATCTCTCTGGGTTAAACTTTCTTGGATAATAATTTACAAAACCTATACGCAAGAAAAATGACATGAGATTCCTAGTGCACTTGACTTCTTGAGGTCATGCCAAGATAACTGAAAAATGGAAGATGAGATGGGAGTGGAATAAATGTAGGTGATATATATGGAATATATGAGGGATGATTATGGATCGAGGTTTCAAGGTCAAGCTAATCACAGGTCGATCGAATTGCAAGTAAGAAGATTGTTTTTCAAGGGTGAAAAAGGCTCATCTACCCTCTGTGAGTGTGATACCGCTATCAAGGATGATTGATGTGCGTAAATCTTGATCTATGTCCACTAGAATGAATATACTTCAGCGTGAGTGGAGGACATGTGGAAATTTCTCATTTTTCTCTAAATATTACTCTCTTGAGAAGGCCATATGAGCATGATAATGAAGGATGAAAAGAGTAAACTAAGGATTTTGGTGTTTGAGTTGATTTTCTTGATTTACTTGGTTAGACCGAATTTCTCGTCTCTCTTGTTTATTTTTCATTTAAGGTGTTTAGATGACTAATAATTTATAGGGGCAAAGGAGTATATAAGAATAGTAATACCCATAAACCTAGATATATATCTCCTTGGCATTGATCAATGCTTGATGGTGAATGATAGGATTGAATATCCTCCTACGAGGTTGGGAAAAATTGGGAATGGTCATATGAAGGCACCAACTTGTGAACAAGGGAAGCCAAAGTCGAAACTAGTTAAAGAGTGGACAAGGACTATGAACTGATAGTATGAGCCTCTAATGACTAAGTTTTTGCTTTGTTTTAACTCTCTAAACCACTCTAAGCTTTGATTTTAAATAACTAGTGTAAAATGAATCTAATTTAAATAAAATACATTTGTTTTCCCCTTTTAATTAACTAGATTACTTTTATCACTATTTAAATAAAATAAACACATCTACTTATTATGATTCCTTTTAAAATGTTTTTTAATAAAGCTTTTTGAATATTAAATAATTAAAGAAATTAAATTCCTAATGTTTTTATATTTTTGGGAATAATTAAAAGAAATAAAATTACTTCTACGGTATAGAGAATTAAAAATCAAATTTACAATTGTTTCTAATGAAATAAAATCAATTTAAAATAGAAAATAACTGGGCATAACTATTATTCAGGTTGTGGGTTTCTGTGTAAATACTACTCTAATGGGAAAATATTAGAAAGATATTATCTATTACATCAAAAATTCTTCTAATACAACTTCTACCTCAAGTTCTCTGGAAAGGGAAAACTTCTCAAAAGAAATTTCCTCTTTGTTATATAACCTTCCCCAAAACATTAATTTTAAATTGAATGGAAGAAATAAACAATGAATAAATTAAAACAATGCCGGTATCACCACTTCTTTAAGTAACCAACTTCCCATGGAGATCAACAAGGATGAGCCAAGAGCAGGATATCGAGGGAAAAATTTGTACACATGTAATATTTTGAAGAGAAATACTATGATATATGAGAAGTGATGGGATCTTCCTCTTTTAGCAATCTATACAATTTTTTTCTTTTATTTGTAGAAAAACAATGCTCAACTCAAAACTTTAAAGAATTGAATACAACTCCAACTTGGTCACTACAGGTTGTGGCAGCTTGTTTCAGTGGTGTGGTGCATCCAATGTCTCCTCAACTTCAATCTCCTTCTAAAGTATGAGCTCCAATTGATCTAGGAAGGAAAAACAATGAATATCAACAAAGAACAAGAAATTGGATGGTTTGATTTGTGTAGGGAAGATAACTAGAATGTGAGTAACATAGAGAAATAAAGTGGAGAACTGACTATCTGTGTAAACCCTCTCTAGAATTTGGAAGCATAACACTTCTCAAAATTAAAGTTTCCCGACCCATGATACAAATAAAAATCTCATTTTCGTAAGTTCTTTGGAGGAGAAGATGTCAAGAACACATGTTGATCAAGAAACGGTGACTCAACTTGAGGATAAGAAATTAACATAATATATTTAGCAATAGAGGAAGATTAACTCAATACCAATTCAACAATCCTAACTTTAGTTAATTTGAATTAAAATGTGAGAGTAAATCGTGTCAAAATCAAAATACATGTTAAAAAAGCATGTTTTAGTTTTATTCCACTAATTTCAAAACCGTCATATTGGTAGAGGGCCTCGGTTGCGCAACCGCTACTCTCGGCAATAGGGGTGGTTGGTCAGAATCGTCCTTGGTGAAAAAGGATAAAAGGGGTTAGAAAGAAGCCTAAAAACAAAACGAGGTTAAAAAATTGGAGTAATAGGCTAAATTGATTCACAAGGGGAATGCAAAGGTAAGAGGGAGGGATTTGGATCTTATTTTTACCTTGGAGGGAGTTTTTGTCATCACCGGAGATGTGTCATGTTTTCCAAGTTGCACCATGTAATTTTTGGGTTTGCACCTATTTCCCCCTTGGAAGAGCATTTTATTCATGAGTGTCCTAAAAGAAGATCTCTAAGAATGATATTTTCCAAAATAGGAGAGTTAGAAAATCACCTTATTTGACCGCGTGTCGGTATGAGGCCAACCAAGCCTTCTGCTACATGTAAAAGAAGAAAGAGAATCAAGGGTAGTAATAAAATAAAACTTGGCAACAGTTTTGAAATGAAAAGAAAAATTACTTACCATCAGTGTGGGGGTGAGAGATTAACTGAGCCATTAGTGTCAAAATGCACTAGCTCACTCAAAATGACATTAGAAAACCAAAATATTATATATATATATATATATATATCAATTTTCTATTTTTAGAAATCATTTGTGACATACACCTTTGCTAAATTTGGAGCTCTGGATTTTTGGTAACCATTTACATGTGAATATAATCAAAATGATGGGAATTCAAACATGATGGTAGTGAATCCAGTGGCAATGGCTAAGGGGTAGGAACAAGTAAGTTATCAACATTTTTCTATTTTTTCCCTAGATTTCATTTTTTCTTGAAACAAACTCTAGGGGGAATATTCTTGATGATTTTATAGTCAAAATGATCATTGGGGAAATTTTTAATTTTTTAATTTTATTTAAAGTTGTTTGATCATTTTTAACTTTTTGGATGTTTTAACTTTAGAGGGTACAACCTAACTGGTCCATCGGAATAAACACCACAACGGTTACCTAATTGCGACTTTAGATAGAGTGGTGGTTTCATAACCTCCACGAAGGTCAAACATCCACCACGAAAGTTGTGTAACCACCGTGATGGTTACATAATGGACCCTTTGAGTAAAGGGGTGGTTATTCCACCTCAATGGTTACACAACCACCACTCGGTTGTTGAACACACACTAATACTGAGATGGGGGTGAATCAATATTATAATTTTTTTACTTATTTAAACATTAACATTCATAACAACAACAATTACATAAGATATAACGATTGCAAAACCATAGAATATAAAATTTATGTGGAAACCCTTTCGAAGAAAACCACAGAGAAAAAGGTTACTTGGATCTATTGTTGAAATCCAACCCAAAATATCTCAATATATAATTATAGGCACCAACCTACTGGAGACATCAATCCCTAATGTCGAGGACCAACTTAGCTAGTTCATGAGAAACAACTAACTAGAGACAACAATCCCTAATGCTAAGCACCAACTCATCTAATTTTTAGGCACCAACCTACTAGAGACACCAATCCCCAAATTGTGAGGCACCAACCTCAACAATACAATGTTCCACCTTCCGTAGTTACTTCTTTAACCTGATGATGATAATTCTACTTCTCTTTATACACATAGATTAGATCATACTTCCACCATGAATTTTGGTCCAATTATCGAATCAAATCACTTTATATTTCTACTCTTCTATGTTGTTTATACTTACATTCCCGCCTTATTCTCTTCTCGGTTGTACACTTTTCAGCTATCTCTATTGAATAATCCTTTCCTTTATGTTCTTCTACATCTTCACCCTTATAACATAGATGTCAACATTCACTTCCAACATACACTTGTTGTTCTCACTCTAAAATCTACACACCGCACATAAATATGATTATTTATATTTACCCTCCTTTATTTTGTTGTCTTTTCAACTTCATTTGAATTTATTTCTTCTCATGACTCTTCATATTCTTGGGTGATTTGATTTGGAATTTGAATATAGAACACCAAGGAAAAATAATTGCCAAAACTCCTTAATGATTATAAAATATCATTTCTTAGTGGAATTTAGTCTTCCATGGTCGATATAAATTGACCAATTAGAACCTTTTGATTTCACTCAGCACTTCATACACATGTCATGTACGTGTTGCACATTTTCTACATACACACCGACCGTATACTTGCTACACATTCACGATCTCACATCATTCACTTAGCCGTTCATAATTTCCTTTCTACTTCTCCATTTTCTCTATACAGGGCATACTCTCTTCATAGCTTCACTCTTCATATATTACATTCTTTTCTCCACAACTCCAACATTGTAATTCACTACTTTCTCCTCTCAAGCACACCCAAATGACGATTCTACATATCCTTTTATATTTGTACACATTCTTATCATTGGCATCCAAATAAGATGAAGGTTGACCATAGTTACAATAAAAATATCCTTTACAAGATACAAGAGTGAACTAATAAACTCGCCTCAACCCGACAATTTGAACATATGGAACATTTTAGTACCCAAAACAGAGATAGTCGGCTAGTAACAAAAATCAAAAATTTATTTCTTGATCCTTGAAATGTTGGACAAACACGATCATAAAAATAGATCCAAAACTCAAAAATGTATTACAATGGTTGTCCCAAACCTGTTGGTCCTAGACAAAAACACACCACAAGACTTGGACAAATTCTCAAGCATTCGAGCCCAAACTCAAAGCAAATAGAATAGACTTTGGAAAACTCCAAAGTAATCAAACAAACTTTGAAAGATGTATTACAACAATCATCTAAATTTTTTGGTCACATATCAAGATAAATAATAAGCTTCATACAAACTATGAAGAAATCGAACAAACTTTAGATAGACTTCAAAGCATTTGAATAGTCTTGAGACAGACTCCAAAGCATTTTGTACGAGACTCCAAACATACAATAAGAGATCCCGAATCCACGAAAAACACTCTTTCAACACATTACTCTGTCAAATAAATCTTACAACATCTTTTGACATCAATGACTCCAACCAATCTATTATCTCCTTCAACTTTTTTTCATCAATGAAAATTATTCCAACAATCCCCCTTTTATCATTGATGGCAACACAACATATTATATAATAAACCACCTTGTCCTCTTGCATGTATCTTACTCCTTATTTCTATAAAATATCATGCTACTAAAATTCTCCTCTTTGATTTATCTACCCCCTTGATTTATCTCTCCCCCTTTGAGATCAATGGCAAAGGAGTAAAACTCTTAAAATTATCCTCTTTCGTAATGTCTTGTTGTACTACTTCTTCTTTCTTTAGATTTCTTAAAAATAGATACTTATCCCCATTACTCTAACTCCCCCTCGGAATATGCATTTGCTGATAAAAACCACCCCGAGTATATGATTTATTTTAATGATAGATTGAGAAATATACCACACCCAATTTCGTATGAGATATTCATAAGCTTCTTTTAGAAGAGGCTTAGTAAAGATATCAACAATTTGTTCTTTTGTGGCAATATATTCTAACTTAACTTGTTGTTCTACAAATTTATCTCTCAAAAAATTATACTTGATGGGAATATGCTTAGTTCTAAAATGCATAACTGGATTCTTGGATATGTTTATTGCACTAGTATTATCACAGAATATGGAAATTGGAAAGTCAAATTCTACCTTGATGTCCTTTAATGTTTTCTTCATCCATAGAACTTGTGTGCAACATGACACAACTAAAATGTACTCACCTCGATTGTAGATGAGGAAATAAATGCTTGCTTATTTCTCAACCAGATACCAAATTATTTCCCAAAAATAATTCTTCTCCACTTGTACTTTTTTTGTCATCAACACATCCTGCGTAATCTGCATCTGTGTATGCTTTTAAAGTAAAATATTCATTTGTAGAATATAATAAGACATATTCCATAGTACCTTTAAGATATCTAAATATTCTCTTGACAACTTGTACATGATTTTATTTTGGAGTGGCATGATAATGTACCACCAAGACAACTGCTTGCATTACATCGGTGTTGATGATATCACATATAACAAGCTTCCAATCATAGATATATAAAGAGTCTGATCTATTTCAAGAGACTCATCATCCTTGCTCAACTTGTAACCTATAACCTTGGGAGTATTGACTATTTTTCATTCTTCCATTTTGAATTTCCTCAACATATTTTTAACATATTTAGCTTGTGAAATAAATATCCTTTGTCTAATCGAGAAATTTTTAAACCAAGAAAGAAAGATAATTCACCAAGCATGGACATTTAAAATTAATTTTGCATTTAATCAAAAAAATATTAACACATATTGTCACAACTTCCTCCAAAAATAATGTCATCAACATACACAACAACAATCAATTGATTTTCACCTTTAGTTTTGATGTAAAGATTGTTATCAAAGAAAAATTTATTAAAACCTTGTTATTGTAGATACACTGTCGAGTCTTGAATAGTAGGCTCGGGGCTTGTTTCAGTCCATAAATAAATTTCTTCAAATTTCATATAAAGTAATTATCTTATGATAATATGAATCCTTTTGGTTTCTCAACAAAAACATCTTCTTCGAATTTCCATTTAGGAATGAAATTTGACATCCATATGATATAATTTAAAGCCTTTGAAATAAAAAAATCCAAAAATCGTTATGGTGGATTCTAAATGAGAAACATGAGAAAATACTCTTCAAAGTCAATTCCTTCAATTTGTGCATATCCGTTACATGACTAACCTTTATTTTTTTCTTATATCTTACCTAGCTTCATTCAACTTATTTTTGAAATCCGATTTGGTACCAATCATATTTTTATCTTTTGGTATTTGGAAAAGTTACCGAGTTTCATTATTTTCCATTTAATATATCTCTTCTTATACTTCTCCTATCCAATGCTTTTCTTTACTTTCTTCAGACAAATTCTAAGGTTCTATTTTGGATAAAAAAGATAAATTTTCATGTTCAATTGCATCTATTAATCTTCTTCTCGTCTACACACCACTATTTTTTTCACTTATGATCAGTTTTTCAGAATGATTCCTTTGGACATATATGGATGGTATTTTTGTATCTTTTCTTTCCACTTCTTCTTTTTCATCTTCTTTTGCATCTTTACTGCATTCTTCCTCTACATGATCAGTTTATTGTGTTTTAATAATCTTATATTTGATATCATTTACTTTCACATTTGTGCTTTCAAAAATATTGCGTGATCTAATAGAATAACATATATATGATTTTTTTTGAGGAATAACCAAGAACAATACCATCATCAGATCTAGAATCAAACTCACCTAATTCTTCATCATCTCTTTTGATAGAACATGGACTTACAAATGTTATGAAATGTTTGACTGTTGCTAGTTTTCCCTTCCATAACTCATAAGGAGTCTTGCTATTGTTCACTTTGATTTTCCCTCTACTTAAAATGTAGACATCTATATTAAATAATTCTCTCCAAAACATATCATGTATAGATTTGAATCATTTAACATGGTTCTTTTCATTTCTTGCATTGGTCTATTCTTTCTTTCTACAACACCTTTTTTTTGGGGAGTTCTTGTAGTTGAATACTATCTTTTTATTCCATGATCTTCACAAAATGATACAAACTCATTTAAAGTAAATTCTCCTCCATGGTCTGATCTTAGACATTTGATTTTCTTTCCAGTTTCATTTTCAACCAAGGCTTTGAATGCCTTAAACTTCTCAAATGATTTATATTTTTCTTTTAGAAAATTTACCCAAGTCATTCTAGAATAATCATAAAAAAATAACATGAAATAGCTCTCACCTTACATGCTTTGAGTCCTTTTTGGCCTACACATCAATATGAACAAGTTCTAGTAACTTTGTAGTTGAGTACTCCTTTTTTTGAAATAAAATCTTATCTACTTCCGATGCCGACATTGCTTGCAAAATGTGTTTTCTAGTTTGGAGATCTTTGGTATGTTTCTATCTCGCTTACTCGAGAGATGATATTTAATAAGTTATCAAAATTAATATGACCCATCTATTAAGTCATATATATTCTCCGTAATATTTTGATCTATTGTTGGGGGAGAATATTTTTAAGTACTTATATTATCCCCTTTCTTCTCTACTTTGTTGTACACTTTTAGCTATATACTATGAATAATTTTTTATTTTCTCTTCTTATGTAGCTTCACCCTTTCAACATAGATGCCAACATTCACTTATAACATACACATGTTATTCTCACTCTGATCTGATCACACAATGCACATACATTTGAATGACATATATTATTTATATTTACTCTCCTATGTTCTTTTTCTCGTTAAACTTCATATGACTTTAGATCTTCTCATAACTCTTCATATCCCTAGGCACTTTGATTAGGAATTTGAATATAGAACACCAAAGCAAAAGAACTACCAAAAATACTTAATGGTAATAAAATATCATTGCTTAGTAGCCTTTTTCCTTCCATGATAAGATAGAAATTTACCAATTAGAACCCTCTGAATTTCCCTCATCACTTCATACACATGTTGTGCATGTGTTGCATATTTTCTACATTCTAGCCGCGCATTGGCTACATACTTGTTACGACTAGCTCCACATTCATTGAGTTAGAGGTTCATACTTTCCTCTCTACTTCTCCATTTTCTCCATCTAGGAATAATTTCTTTACAACTTCACTCTTCACATATTACTTTATTTTCCTCACAACTCCAACATTATAATTCACCGCTTTCTCTCTCAAGCACACCCAAATGATGAGTCTACATATCCTTTTATATCTTTGTAAATCATTATCATTGCATCCACACAAGATGAAGGTTGGCCATAGTTATAATTGAAATATTAATGCTAATATACAAGAGTGAACTAATAAACCGAGGTTGGCTCGACAGGTTTGAACATATGTAACATTTTAGTGCTAAAAATAGAGATAGTCACAAAAATATCACAAATATGTTTTTAAATCCTTAAAAGGTTGGCCAAACATGGTCATAAAAACTGATCTAGAAAACTCATAAATGTATTGCAATGGTCATCCCAAACTACTGCTCTAGACCAAAACACATCACAAAATTTAGACAAACTCTAAAGCATTCAGTTTAGACTCCGAAGAAAATACAACAAGTTTCGAACAAACTCCAAAGCAATCAAAAATATTTTAAAGATGCATTACAACAGCTTAGCCAAACTGTTGGTCCCATATCAAGACAAACCACAAGCTTCAAACAAACTCTAAAGAAATAGAACAAACATCGACATACTACAAAGCATTTGAAGAGTCTATGGACAGACTCTAAAGAATTTTGTATGAGACTTTCAAGTGATAATATGAGACTTTGAAGCACCGAAAAAATCTTTCAATACACTACTATGTCGATAAATCTCACAACATCTTTTGACATCAACGACTCCAACCAATCTATTATCTCCTTTAACTTCTTTTGACATTAAATATAATTATTCCAACACTTCTAAGAGGGGAAGTTGCATAATTGCCATAATCATGTAGAGGAAAAATGTCATAAAATGAAA